>OX392480.1:12417500-14817500 GCA_947623365.1 Achlya flavicornis | reverse complement strand
TAGAAATGGAATGTTCGGCAAGTTCTAATATTCAGAGAATAATATTGCTTCCAAGCCGACTTCAAGATCGGTAGGAAAGTTGCTTCGATTCATAACAAATATCTATTGACGAAACTTTAATTGAATTTCGGTGAATTATACGTCTTATTTGAAACTAACGCAACTGCGCAACGCATTGACTTACAAACTTACGAGACGAATGTGTTATCAGAGACAAGCGACCCAAACCGGCTTTTTGCTGCGAGTGATTTTTCAATTTGTGAATGTTCAAAGTAAGTAACTTAGTAAAATATTCATTACATGCTTAATTGGAGGAGGATTGCGACGCCCGATTTTCCGGTGTATCTACAAAGAAGTAATTAGCGTAACATAAACTTTGAAAAACTGTAACATGAAAAATATGTCAGTTGTTCAGTTCTACAGTTTTGAGATAGGTAGAGCATAGCGTTTATTCGCTCAAAGAGCAGCTCGACTGGGGGAGTACCTCTACCTTACAGAATACCGCAGCCAAATAACTTTATGTTGTGTAAAGTTGTGTTGCTGCGCGTGAGTAAGGTCGGCAGAGCTCATAGGGGAGGGGGGAATGGTCAGTAACGCGTGAGCGATGCTTCGTGTGTTTCAAGCGTCGATATGGCTAAGGTAACCGCTTACCATCAGTCGGGCCGTATGCTTGTTTACCGACTTAGTCGTATAAAAAATAAAAAAAAAAAACTAATATTAAAGTAAAAATGACTCTAAAAGAATAACCCTTTGGTCAGTAGTTGAAAAATTACAATTTATTTTAATTGTTATAATAATCCGATTGAGCTATTTGATGCTCGAGTCTAGTTCAAATCATTGCTACAAATATGTGCAAAATCCTTGACTATTGTTACGCGTCCTTTGTGCTCACAAAATTGGATATCTTAAAGACATCGCCCTCTAGACACGTGCCATGTGCTAGGACCAAAGGCTTGGACCCAAGACGGATAACGTGACTGCCTGTCAAATGTATTGTAGTACCTTTATTTTAAGGCTTATTTTCGACTGTCTGCGATTGAGGAGCTATGTTCTAGGATCAGCGAAAATTATGCTTTCTATTGTAGAGTGGGTGGAGTCCTTACCCTCATTTTGTATTATCCCGTTCCGGGGATAAAATATAGCCTTTATTATACATTCTCTTCATTCCACAGGTTACTCTTGCGTGCTAAATTCATCAGAATTGGGCGTGCCTTTGAGTCAAGAGGCAACAAACAAACTCACCTCCGCATTTACAATATCAGTTAGAAAATTAATGTGTAAGTAATCGTACGTAAGTTCCTTTCATTCAGCAGAATACATGTAAAGTTTATCGCCTCGTTACATCGCAGGAGATGAAACACATAATCTTATAGATATATCGATTGAATTGTCCAACTGTAGAAGAAGGAGGCATAATAGACGTGTTCGTTTTCACTATTGTGTTCCTGAAAAGGTTAAGGAGGTCTAGGAAGGTTAAGGGTGAATGAATTGGTATTAGAGATATTTCGCATCTTGCTACCAATACAATTACTCGACAGTTCCAGGAAGGTGAGTGTTGTAAATAAAGAATCATGGCGAGATCTAACATTGAACAACAACATTGTTTTGTACAAAAAAAAACATTTTAGAGGGTTTTGAATCACTTTTACAAAACTTTAAAAATAAAAATCCCACCGTGTTTGACGATGTTTTATAAAGATTTATAAGATATAGGTTGGTGACCGCTTCGCAGCGGCCCGGTTTCTCCCCTCGCCCCGGATCGCAGACCTATTCTGTGCAGGTATGAAGTCTTATTCTGATTTGACGTTAATCACAAATCATCAATAATTGTTTACTTATCAAGCCCAGAATTAATTACCTATATTATAATAACTAAATAAGTCAATTACTATTGGTTCTGTAAATATGGCACGAATGCAAAACAACACCCTGTATAAGTCTAACTTCGACAAAGGTGAACAGAAGAACCTAATTTACCTTTTTTTGGAACCGTGATAGCTCAGTGGTATGAACGTTGGCCATCGATTGCCGTGGCGAAGATGCTCGGTATTGCATTTTTATTATTGTGTACTATAGGCCTGTATTTAACAACAATCTCAGTATGGTAAGTGATGATTTGGCCGATCATGGTAAACACATAAAGCCTAGTAGGAACTGGCTCTCAATTCAACTTGAGGGTGGTAGCCAGCCAGGTGGGTACTACAAAGTACCCTACCACCGTGCTTTTGTTTCCTCACGATGTGTTCCTTTTTCACCGAAAGCTCAAGCTCATGCAGAATGTAGCATAGAAAGAATCATGGCGAGATTTGTACAAAAAAATAAAGATTTTTAGAGACGTTAGAATGACGTTATTATTGATCCTTGGTGCCTATGGAATAACTTGAGCCAATTAAAATATTTTAAGAACACCGGGATAAAAATGCGAATTTCTATGGCATTCCGGCGAATTTGACTATTCGCGACCAAAACCGTTATGTTTTGCGAGGTTTATAAAATATTTCATTTATATTAACATGGTGCTGGTAAAGTAATCTCAACATTGGAAGTGATTCAAAACCCTCTAAAATGTTTTTTTTTGTACAAAACAATGTTGTTGTTCAATGTTAGATCTCGCCATGATTCTTTATTTACAACACTCACCTTCCTGGAACTGTCGAGTAATTGTATTGGTAGCAAGATGCGAAATATCTCTAATACCAATTCATTCACCCTTAACCTTCCTTTTTTTTTTTTTTTTTTTTTTTTTTTTCGTGGGGAAATCCTCATAGGATACCCGACCGCCTCGGGGGTAGCGGCCAGGTTATGCCGGACTTGTACCGGCTAAAACCCCACGGTGGTCGCCATCTGCGCTGTAGAGAGGGGGGCGGGCTCTCGTGTTGAACGCGTACCTGCTCACCCCTCCAAGCGCGGCGCTTTGATAGCTCGTCCCGGGGGAAGTCTGACACCTCCCCCCAGCACCCTCGCTGTGCTATCGCACGATGAGTCATGACCACGTCGACCCATCGTCCTCCTTGGGGTCGCTACTGGGCGCACAGAGCCCCCGCTCTGATTGCCCACGACCCCAAAGGCCCCGTTTAGTCGCCTTTTACGACAGGCAGGGGAACACCGTAGCTGTTATTCTAAGCCCGAGCTACAGGGCAGGGGGGCCGCGACGAGGCACGTTTGCGCCCCGACGGCTTCGCCTCCGGGTGGGATCGGCCCTCTCCCGATCCCGCTCAGCAGCCTCCTTCTGGACCATTACAGTCTCACAGAAAGAGGCTACGGCTCTCCACGCTGTATCCCCGCTCAGCATCGCCGACACGACTGCTGGCAGGGAGAGATTCCCTCCGATCTCTTGGACCAGGATCCGCCGCTCGGGTTCCCACGCAGGGCACACCGCGAGCGTGTGCGATGCGGAGTCCTGGTCGCTCCCACCGCAGTGGAAGCAGACCGCCGTCGCCTCACGTCCGATCCTATACAGATAATCACCGAAGCACCCATGTCCGGTGATTATCTGTGTAAGTCTGTAGGT
Organism: Achlya flavicornis; assembly: GCA_947623365.1. Lineage (NCBI taxonomy): Eukaryota > Metazoa > Arthropoda > Insecta > Lepidoptera > Drepanidae > Achlya > Achlya flavicornis. Next base: position 14,813,989 of record OX392480.1, on the reverse strand, counting down.
GAGTCGTCCACCTTGTCGCTGCATCCAGGCCTTGAAGACCGGCAGGACTGCTTCGACGACGCGTTTGCGCGAAAACCGCTCCTCGCGAAGCCTTGCGCGCCACGTCGCAAATGCGTTAATTCGCTCCTGCCGTTTGATCGCCTCTTCTGGGTCGCCTCCACCACTCTGGCGGACGATGCGGATTCGGTCATATACCCTCGCATCCATGTCCGCCAGAATATCCAGTGGCGGAAAGCGAGCCAGAATAGTTGCCGCCTCAAAGGATACGGTACGGTATCCCCGTACGATCCGTAGTGCCATCCTACGCTGGACGCTGTAGATTTTCGTTCTACAACGTCGGATGGCCAGCCTTTTCGCCCATACGGGCGCCCCGTAAAGGGCTACGGATCGTATGACCCCCGCATAGAGACGGCGAACTTCCTCCCTTGGTCCCCCGAGATTAGGCAGCAGTCTGTGCATAGCACCCGCTACCCTTTCAATTCGGGGGACTAGGCGATCAAAATGCTCTTCGAAGCCCCAGCGACTGTCTAGGGTGAGGCCCAGGTACTTCATGTACCGCCCCACTCCGACTTCCGACTCACCCACTCGGACGCACGAGTCGGGTGGTTCCCTGCTTCTTGGCAGTTTGTGGAACCATAGCGCCTCGGTCTTGTGAGGCGCTATTTCCAGACCCAACTCATGGATTTTGGCAACGACGACCTCCACCCCAAGCTCAGCGAGCTGTTTGGTCCCCTCGAAGGTATCCCCACTGGCGACCACCAACGTGTCATCTGCATAGCAAACGACGTTTACGCCAGCGGGGAGATTGACACGCAGAACCGCGTCATAGGCGAGGTTCCACAACAGCGGGCCTAACACTGACCCCTGTGGAACACCACGCGTGATTTCCCTCCGGATTCTCCTACCGTCTTGGTCCATGTACAGAATGTACCTGTCGCGCAAGTAATCCCCGATCACGCCTTGCAGGTGGGAGGGCACTTGATGGTAAACAAGTGCCCCCCTGATGGCGTCCCAAGGGAGTGAGTTAAAGGCGTTGACGATGTCAAGACTTATCGCCAACGCCACTCCACCCCGGGATACCGCCTGCTCCGACAGGGAACGGACGCGTAGAACCGCATCTATGGTCGAACGACCCTGTCGGAAGCCGAACTGGCTATCGGCCAGGTCGGGACCGACGCACGACAGATGCCCGTTGAGACGAGCGGCAAGTATTCGTTCGAACAGCTTGCCAACCTCGTCCAACAGGCATATGGGACGGTACGCAGAGGGAGAATCTGCGGGTCTGCCTTCCTTCTTCAAGAGGACCAAACTTGCCTCCTTCCAGGCCGTGGGGAACTTGGCATAACGGAGGCAGCTGTTGAACAACTGCCTCAGCCTGTCCCCCAGGGCACCCTTAACCTTCCTAGACCTCCTTAACCTTTTCAGGAACACAATAGTGAAAACGAACACGTCTATTATGCCTCCTTCTTCTACAGTTGGACAATTCAATCGATATATCTATAAGATTATGTGTTTCATCTCCTGCGATGTAACGAGGCGATAAACTTTACATGTATTCTGCTGAATGAAAGGAACTTACGTACGATTACTTACACATTAATTTTCTAACTGATATTGTAAATGCGGAGGTGAGTTTGTTTGTTGCCTCTTGACTCAAAGGCACGACCAATTCTGATGAATTTAGCACGCAAGAGTAACCTGTGGAATGAAGAGAATGTATAATAAAAGCTATATTTTATCCCCGGAACGGGATAATACAAAATTAGGGTAAGGACTCCACCCACTCTACAATAGAAAGCATAATTTTCGCTGATCCTAGAACATAGCTCCTCAATCGCAGACAGTCGAAAATAAGCCTTAAAATAAAGGTACTACAATACATTTGACAGGCAGTCACGTTATCCGTCTTGGGTCCAAGCCTTTGGTCCTAGGACATGGCACGTGTCTAGAGGGCGATGTCTTTAAGATATCCAATTTTGTGAGCACAAAGGACGCGTAACAATAGTCAAGGATTTTGCACATATTTGTAGCAATGATTTGAACTAGACTCGAGCATCAAATAGCTCAATCGGATTATTATAACAATTAAAATCAATTGTTATTTTTCATCTACTGACCAAAGGGTTATTTTTTTAGAGTTATTTTTACTTTATTATCCTGTTTTTTTTTTAATTTTTGATACGACTAAGTCGGTAAACAAGCATACGGCCCGACTGATGGTAAGCGGTTACCGTAGCCATATCGACACTTGTAACACACGAAGCATCGCTCTCGCGTTACTGACCATTCCCCCCTCCCCTATGAGCTCTGCTGACCTTACTCACGCGCAGGAACACAACTTTACACAACATAAAGTTATTTGGCTGCGGTATTCTGTAAGGTAGAGGTACTCCCCCAGTCGAGCTGCTCTTTGAGCGAATAAACGCTATGCTCTACCTATCTCAAATCTGTAGAACTGAACAACTGACATATTCAAAATTCAAAATTCAAAATCATTTATTCAAATAGACCTTCGCAGGCACTTATGAAAAGTCTGACTCTAATACTCTAATACCGGTTCGGAAGGTTGCATTTGCTGAGAAGAGCCGGCAATAAACTCAGCAATTACTCTTTTCAAAACAGGCTTAGATTCATTACATGTATACATTACATTACACATTAAACAATTATTGATGATTTGTGATTAACGTCAAATCAGAATAAGACTTCATACCTGCACAGAATAGGTCTGCGATCCGGGGCGAGGGGAGAAACCGGGCCGCTGCGAAGCGGTCACCAACCTATATCTTATAAATCTTTATAAAACATCGTCAAACACGGTGGGATTTTTATTTTTACAAAACTTTAAAAATAATATTTATTTTTACGAGCATACTTTTATAATTCATATGTGTTCTATACAAGGTATATATCAACCTCCTTAAATATGGCACAAATGCAGAACAACACCCGGTATAATACTACTATTGGTACTATTGTTCTCATACTTAAATTCACAAAACGTACGTGAAAAAGACTATCTTGAACTGACTTCTTTTTGACTTGAAGAGAGGCAGAGCATAGCGTTATGTCGCTCAAAAAGTAACTCGAATGGGGAAGTACCTCCACTTTACAGAATACCTCAGCCAAATAACTTTGTGTTCCTACGCGTATGGTAGCCAGAGCTCATTAGGGAGGGGGGAAGGGTTGGTAACGCGTGAGTGATGCCCCGTGTGTTGCAAGCGCCCATATGGTTATCATGACCGCTTCTTACCATCAGGCCGTACGCTAGTTTACAGACTTCGTCTTATAGAAAAAGCCTTCAGAATTTGATCTAATCTACAAAAGCTACTTATAAATTATTCTTAATCGTTAAACTATTACGATGAGATACCTTCATGAGATCGTAGAACGTGACTTTGTGGGAATTAATTATTTCCTTTCTAATAACACAAAGCTAACACAAAGCTTTGTCTGCGTCCACGTGGAGCCACAGTGGAGCTTCAAGCAATCTATATATATAAAAATAAATGCCACTTTTCGTTGTAATTTTATAACTCAAGAACGGGCTCACCTATCCAAACCAAATGTTTAGGCTTTGTTCGGAATATTTAGTAGATTGTTTATGTGAAGTTTGCACAAAATCGGTCGAGCGGTTCTTCATTTATCACATTTTTTGTAACAAAGAATTCAATAAATGGCGGATCATTTTGTTAATGGGGATTTTGCTGTCAGGGTAGGGTAGGGTAGGGTAGCACCATAGGATAGGGTAGCACCATAGGGTAGGGTAGCACCACGCGAACGAAGTCGCGCCGGGCAGCTAGTCGTTATATAAATTATAATAATTTGTGGAATAAAAATGCTAAATAATAAAATACTCAGACTGCCTTTTTTATTTGGTTTACTAGTTTCTTAACCACTACGCCTGGGTGAAGCGCTCGTGGTGTAGCACGATTAGCCGTTTTTAATCGATCGGCAAAGTTAAGATACCTCTGTCGTGGTCGCTACCTGGATGGGTGACCGCCTAGTGGTAATTCAATTCGAGCGTTTCCGTGCTTCGGAAGGCACGTAAAGCCGTTGGTCCCGGTTACCACTTAATTGTGAGTCGTTAAGCTAGTTGGATGCCTCCTAGGCGGCTTGAAAAATTCCAACAATAGGTTGACCACTAGCCTACCTCCACCGATCCGCAGTGGGCACGCGTGGTGGAGTATCTGCCCATTCCCTTTCACCCTCATTTGTGAAAGGATGTCTGTGCTCAGCAGTGGGACATTATAGGCTGATGATGATGATGATGACGCCCGGGTACTTTGTAGTAGTCGCCTGGCTACCATCAATCACCCTCATGTTGCCAAACGGCTACTAAATGGTATGTTCACTCTCACAGCTCCACTCGAAAGCCAGCTCGGCTTTCTGCTTACCGCCTTCGGCTTCATCATCATTTACCATGGTTATTGTCAAACGTTAATCTAAACCGCAAAAATGGTGGAAATACCTATTTTTCCATTTACCTACTGTAAGGTTAACTTTTATTTAATTGGAGTTTTGGATAAAATTGGGAGGAGAGTGGCAACACTCGTGGGAAAGGTGGTTGCAATGGAAAGGGTGCAACAATTAGAGTGGGGGATTCGATCGCGGGCTCTCGAGCTGGGCGCAAGTACGAATAATTTACGTGTAATTATGTGATAATTTTATTGTGAAATGACAACAATAAACCTATTGGGGCCCATGAGGAGTTTGTTGCGTCGCTTCTTCTCCTCATACGAGACTTTTAAGAAGCGATGGTATAACGTTGATTGATTTTTAACACTACTACATGTAAAAACAGTTTTGTTCTTACAGTAGAGCTGGAAAGCTTAGTTTCATTATACGTAAGTAAATAATGGATTACCGCAGACTTTCCGATCGCAACCTAATAGATCCACACAAAACAAACACAAGAACCTCTTGATCTACTAGAAACTTGCACCGCTTCGCTCCGTCTAACCGTCAATCCAATTCTAAGTAAACAACAAAGTTACTAGCTTAAGTTATCTAATATCCCTAATAGTGGAGCGTCCTTAGACTAGCATAAGGCTTGGTTCCCACCTACTAAACTTGCGTCCCTGTCAGCATTCAGTCAGTAAAAGAAAATGCCACTCTTTGAAAAGAAATGTGAGCTTTTTGAGCAGGTACCTAGTTCTTTATGTTCTTTTTACTTTGGTATGTTTTTTTTTTTTGCTTACACAGGCCGTGTTTGACTGCAATCTATACATGGTCAGCGATGTGTACTTTTAACATTACATGAGAATCTCAATAATGACATATCTTTACGTAGGTATAAGTCCTCAAAGTGTTTTACTTATACGAGTATTACTACGTCATCGCGTCAGTGCTGTACTATTTTATATCTATATTTTCAGATATTATTATCATTTTTCCCAGAGTTGACAGACTTTTCATGAGACTTGAAAAATTATACCTAAGCTTATACAAATTAAAATTTTCTTAAATTACAAGTTTGTAAGTTACATGGGTTGGATTGGGACTCCTTTTTTGAGTTTATTATTCTCTTTCTCATCAGTTATAAAACAGGATTGTCAGAACCATGTCGCAAGTGTGTACATCGCCTTAGTAAGCTAGGGGTATTGACCGTTCCTAATGAAAATTTAACGGGTCTCATCCCATAAAATGTTAATGAGAAACTGATTCAATTTTGCGCTTCAGGGACAATTAAACAGTGTTTAAAGTTTAGAACAATGGACTCCACAATCAATTGATACCTAGACATTTATAATATTCCTACATATATAGTAATACCTAATGGTGGCTCTCTGAACTTTAGGCTTCGCGAGTCTCCTGCCCACAAAATCTCACGAGAATCCGTTGAGAAATGCGACATGTAGACTGTAGAGGAGAACAGCGAGACATCCACACATGATAGACATACGAAAGCATTTTTGTCTAAGCTGAAATAAAGAGTTCGCTCGCTCGGTCAGATATAACCAAACCACAGCAGCTCAACAGCAGCTTCGGGGAATTGTATAATGATTGTGTTTTGTTTAATTGTTGTAAATGTCTAGGTACCTATCGTAAAAAGCCTTCTTTTTGATAATAGAAATATTTATTATTCCAAAGTGAGGCGCGGGCGGTAAGCATCTCAGTTTCCATTTAGTGGTGGAATAAATAATATTGTAACCCTTCCATTATTGAGTTTCAACTTGACCTTTTATTTGGTACTTGAATTTCAACCCAATGGCTAATAATAAATAGAACCTTATTAGCTATTTACATATAGATTAACCTCGCGGCTGCTACTGCGTTTTTGATATAAAAAAACACAATCACCATAGGTTCCAAGCTACGTCTCTGCCTCATCTAGTTTCATAAAATCAGTTCGGTAGTTTGGCCGTGACAATGATACAAACACACAGAAAGGCAAGACAGGCGAGACGCGTACCTATCGTATTTTATTAGTTTATCTCCATGAAACGCACTATGCCCTATGTAAATAACGAACAAACAACATTAAGAAACCGTCCTATACAGTCCCTTTGATTAAGGATGCATCCAGATTGAGTGTCGAAGCTGTGCACGCGTCGAAAAAAAAATCCACAGGCTAAATCAAATAAAAATAAATAAAATTGCAAAATAATGTTTAATATTTAAATGGCGACGTTCTTTCTAGGTATATTTATATCCTTGTACAGTCCTATATTTAAAAGAAAGTCATGATACTGACCCTCATTTTACCCTGACCTTCACCGCTGTGTTTCGTCACTAGAGCTATCATCGCCTCCCTATGACCTCAATTCCTTTCGAATGAATCCGACGGCACGCTCAACTGCGTTAGAATCTCATTACGTCTCTGTCCCTGACACACAGTTCAGAAAAGCCAGACCTCGCATCCATAGACTAGTTCAGCGTTCAGCCGAGATGCATTACATATTCTGTAACATATTCACACTTTGAGATGTATTCACATCTATGATCAAAAATAATTAACTCGATTGAATTCATAAAATCAATTACATGCAATCTCAGTCTCATTTTAATTGTTCCGTTTGCGAAATGTCACCTTTTTCAAATTAGACTTTTATTTTTTTATTTGGAGGTCTTTAAATTTGAAAATGTCACCTCTCATTTTTTATTCGTCTGTGTCAGCTCCGTAATGCTTCAAAATTACACACAAACAATAAAACATAAATAAGAACAGAAATCATAAATTAAGTATTTCGGGCTAGCATGTGCATCTTAAAACTTGATTGTGTCTTTTTGGCGGTAACTTGCAGTGACGTTGTGTTCTCATTTTTATTTTCATAAATTCTTATATTTTGGGTTTTATTACATATTATCGTCTGTGATTATCGTTGGTATTTTATCCAATAAAGATCATACATGTGCACGAGTGAAGTGAAATGAAATGAATTAATTACCTATGTGTATCGTGACTTTTCAAGTTGTCTCAAAGGGTCCGTGCAAAGTTTTAGTAGAACCGCCACGATTTTGCTGAAACCAGTTCACCGACATACAATCATTTACATATTAATTTATTATAAAAATGACAAAACAGAAAACTCAAATAAGACTAGGCTGTATGGTTCAAACCTTTGCCTGCCTTTTGGCGAATATTACTAACAAATAATAACAACAGTTAAATTATAAGAAATAGTAGCCATAGATCTCGATAGTAGACTATTATCTACATCTACGAGTATGATAGTGCCAGAGAGGCGTGTCCCTCCTAGTCGTTCATATTTCCTCGATGCATATGATTAATTTCCATTTTTCCATGGAGAATACGCGCCTTTGTGCCCGTTTAAAAGTTGAATAGAAATGTCAGTTACATTCGACGTTTTAATTACCAACTTCGGTACAGGTTTTTTGCTACTGTCATGTTAGTTTACGATTAATTTATGGATAAAACTAAATTCGTAGGAGAGAAAAAGTTCTCGTGTTTTAATAACATAGTTTTGAAACCTATTTATAGGCCTGCGATAAAATATCTCCTGCCAAATTACAAGATTTGTAAATCTCCGGGTAAGGGACACGTTCGTAGCAGATTTCTTGCAGCAGCCGCAGGGCCCGCAGGCGACGATGTGTCGCTACGACACTAGTTCTTTCTCTTTCATTCCTATGTATTACCACAGTCTAATAACCATACAGTCGGTCGACGAAGCCGTCTAGACAGGGCAATCGTGCGGGGTGCGAGGGACGAGACGCGGGAAAGCCGTTACCGACCTGCGAACAAAATTATGTTAGTAGCTCGGTAAACAGCATTCAGGGCTAACGCGTGTTTGTGTCTGTAATTATTTTATTTAAAATGGTGCAAACGACGTGTGCTGTGAGAGACTGCAAGTCTTCATCCTATTTAAATAAAGATCTGCGGTTTCATCAGCTTCCACACACAGACGAAAGGTAAATAAATCATGGTTTGTTATCGTAGAGTGCATACAATAATAATTTTATATTTGTCATGTCGTGTCACGTTAATAACGCCAACAAAATGGCCGAATGGCGGACGGTAAAAAATATCTAATAGGTACACAGGTATAGGTAACAGGCACAGGGCATGAGTGTTTGTTTTTTTTTTTTTTTCAATAGGTCTGATGATGGAGTAGGAGGGTAAGCACTGGAACTCCATAGTGGAACATCGTATACTAGCCGTGTTTGGGTTTGTTGGAATTGTCGTGAGATGAACTTTGACCATGTATGGTTTTCAGGGTCTGATGATGGAGTAGGAGGGTAAGCACTGGAACTCCATAGCGGAACTTCGTATCCTAGCCGTGTTTGGGATTGTTGGAATGGTCGTGAGATGAACTTTGACCATGTATGGTTTCCAGGGTCTGATGATGGAGTAGGAGGGTAAGCACTGGAACTCCATAGCGGAACTTCGTATCCTAACCGTGTTTGGGGTTGTTGGAATGGTCGTGAGATGAACTTTGACCATGTATGGTTTCCAGGGTCTGATGATGGAGTAGGAGGGTAAGCACTGGAACTCCATAGCAGAACTTCGTATCCTAGCCGTGTTTGGGGTTGTTGGAATGGTCGTGAGATGAACTTTGACCATGTATGATTTCAGGGTCTGATGATGGAGTAGGAGGGTAAGCACTGGAACTCCATAGTGGAACATCGTATCCTAGCCGTGTTTGGGGTTGTTGGAATTGTTGTGAGTTGAACTTTGACCATGTATGGTTTCAGGGTCTGATGATGATGTAGGAGGGTAAGCACTGGAACTCCATAGTGGAACATCGCATCCTAGCCGTGTTTGGGGTTGTTGGAATTGTCGTGAGATGAACTTTGACCACATCTGTCGCAGAACCGATGATCGGTGGAGTAGACGGGTTCTCGAGTGGAGACCACGACTCGGCAAGCGTAGTGTAGGACGCCCTCCGGCCAGATGGACCGACGACCTGAAAAAAGTGGCTGGTGGTGACTGGATGGCGAAAACGGGAGATCGGGCCATGTGGCGAACCCTGGGGGAGGCTTACGTCCAGCAGTGGACTGCAATAGGCTGAAATATGATGGAGTAGGAGGGTAAGCACTAGAACTCCATAGTCGAACATCGTATTTTAGCCATGTTTGGGGTTGTTGGAATTGTCGTGAGATGAACTTTGACCATGTATGGTTTTCAGGGTCTGATGATGGAGTAGTTATTATAATATTGTTTAAAATATAATAATGCTAACAATGTTTTATTGTTATCTGCAATAAATAAATAATTTTGTAAATATTGTTTACTTGTGACAACCCTGGCCGTCGCGATACTGTCTAGACGTTGTCGGCATTTTTCACAAGATCAAAGGCGTCGGACGACTGTATGGTTATTAGACTGTGGTATTACTATGGAGGTCAGTAGAGCGACACGTTAGTTACTTTTTTTTAAATTATGAAGCATAGTTATGAAATACGAATTTATAAAAAAGAATAGACAATAACCATAAAATCTTATTTAGACGTATACCAACAAAATGTAATTAGTTTGTAATGGGTATAATAGTGTAATCCGTAGTTTGATTGAGGCCTGAGTTGAGCTTACGCATGCCGGCGGCGGACAATTAACTAAGTTTGGACTTCCACAGACTATAGCCGTCAGCCTGGAGGATGTAGCTATAAGATGAAGTTCGACGACTGACAACGAGTTATTTGGACACGGTACTACAAATTTATGGACACCGCATGTTGAGATATCTGTACCCATTTTCAAAAATCATCCTAACAAATAGTATAAATGCGATGAAGTGACTTTAATTTTTTTTTTTTTTTATACAACTTAGTCGATAAAAAGGCATACGGCCCACCTGATGGTAAGCGGTAGGTACTTTAAATATCTATATTAAAAGTTAATTAAATTGGTATTACTAATGTTTATATTGGCTGAGTGCGTGTTACCAGTGATGACATATGGAACAGAGACGTGATCTTTTACTGCTGGCCGAATAAATAAGCTCAGAGTCACTCAGCGAGCTATGGAACGAGCTATGCTCGGAATTTCTCTACGTGACAGGGTCCGAAATGAGGACATTCGTAGGAGAACAAAAACGACGGACATAGCTCGTAGAGTTAGTAAGCAGAAGTGGCAATGGGCAGGCCACATCGCTTGAAGAACTGATAGCCGATGGGGAAGGAATGTTCTCGAGTGGCGACCACATACTGGAAAGCGCCGAGTGGGACGACCTCCCACCAAGTGGACTGACGATCTGGTCAAATCCGATAGTCTTGTCGCTGGGCGCCGCTGGATGCAAGCGGCCCAAAACCATTCGAAGTGGAAGTTAATGGGGGAGGCCTATGTTCAGCAGTGAACATCCCTAGGCTGATATGATGATGATGAATGTTTATAGACGACGATAGTCAAATCAAATCAAATCAAATCAAAATTCATTTATTCAAATTTGGCCCTTATAGGGCACTTGTGAAAGTTAACAAATGACTCTACACCGGTTCCAAATACAACTTGAACTGAGAAGACTCCGGCAAGAAACTCAGCAAGTGTTCTTTTTTTTTTTTTTTTAATGTGTACTTATAAATATTACAATTTACAAAATATATATAACAATAGCGTGCGAAGCGAACAATTCATTCAAATGCATTCTTGTCATCTACAAAATCAGAAACTTTATAGTACCCCTTCTTGCATAACTTCTGTTTTACTATCTTTTTGAATCTATGTATAGGTAGCTCTTGGATTTCTTTGGGTACTTTATTATAGAAACGTATACATTGCCCCTTGAAAGAGTTAAGGACTTTGCTGAGCCGAGTTAAAGGTACAGCAAGTTTGTGCTTATTTCTAGTGTTCAAACTATGAGTGTCGCTATTCTTAGGTAAGTTATTTATGTTTTTCCTCACATGAATAAGATTTTCATATATGTACTGTGACGACACTGTCATTATATTAATAGATTTAAACTTGTCTCTCAAAGAATCTCTAGGCCTTATTTTATATATTGCGCGGATAGCCTTTTTCTGCAGTATAAAAATTCTATTGATTTCGGCACCACTACCCCAGAGGAGGATACCGTAAGACATCAAACTGTGAAAGTAACTGAAATAAACTAATTTTGCCGTAGATTCGTCAGTGAGAGCGCGAATTTTTCTCACTGCATAAGCTGCAGAACTAAGTCTATCCACCAATTTACAAATGTGAGGGCTCCATTATAACTTATTATCTAAAGTGATACCTAAAAATACAGTTGTTTCAACAAGATCCAGTTTTTCGCCTTTAATTATAATATTTGTGTCCGAATGTCTCACATTGGGTAGACTGAATCTGATACATTTTGTTTCTTTCTCATTTAGCAATAAATTATTTATAGTAAACCAATCAACGACTACAGAAAGAGCATTGTTCACATCGTCAGAATTAAAATCATGTCTATTCACTTTGTAAAGAAGTGAAGTGTCATCAGCAAACAATACTATCTCATGTTTTTTTTCAACAAGATATGGTAAGTCGTTCATGTAAATGAGAAAAAGAAAAGGTCCAAGGATAGAACCTTGTGGTACACCCATAGTTACTGATGACCCAGGGGATACTTTACCATTAACATCAACCTTTTGAATTCTGTCACATAAGTAAGAAATCAAAAGATCTAGTGCAGTGTCTCTAACGCCGTAGTGATGTAATTTGCTGATCAGTATTTTATGATGGACACAATCAAAAGCCTTGGATAAGTCACAAAAAACACCAATGGTGTCTCGTGAATTTTCCCAGGCGTCAAAAATATGTTGAATAAGCTCAACACCAGCATCGGTTGTTGAGCGACCCCTAGTGAAACCAAATTGTTTACTGTGAAGCAGTCTATTACTATTGAAATGTACCATCAATTGATTAAGTATAATTTTCTCGAATACTTTACTGAATGTCGGTAATATGGAAATCGGTCTAAAATTTGTGGGGTCAGATGTACTACCGGTTTTAAATAAAGGCACTACTTTACTATGTTTCATAAGATCAGGAAACTCACCACAATCAATACATTTATTAAAAATAACAGCTAAATGAGGTGCAATACAATCAATTATAGAATTAATAAGTTTAACTGAAAGCCCCCATAGATCAACAGTGTTTTTCAAATTTAGAGATTTGAACGCTTTAATTATATCGCTAGAAGTAACAGTTGAGAATTTAAAGTCAACAGTACACTCTGTTACATTTTTCCTAAGTAAAGATACAGCGAGGGTGGGAGAAGAATTAAGAGACTTGGTAGTCGAAACTGGAATATTGGTGAAGAAAGTCTCAAAAGCGGCAGCAACATCTTGATCAGATTTTATTGATTTATCATTTATAATAAGTCGAAACTCATGATTACGTACTTTGAACTTTCCAGTTTCACTATTTATAATTTTCCAAGTCATCTTGATCTTATCATGACTATTTTTAATTTTATTTCTTACATGTCATTTCATTTAAATGTTTTTGAGTAATTCCTTAAATAATTTAAAAAAACAAAATCATGATTATACTGTTTTTCCCTATATAATTCATACAATTTTCGCCTACTTATATAAATTCCCACCGTCGCCCAGTCATTGAAGACCGTATTAGATTTCCGATTAACAGTTTTTGAAGAAAAAATTGAATTATACTCATTTTTAGTTAAATTAAAAATTGAGTTATACAGTTCATTAACATTATTATTATCGTAAGGTACGTCTGGTAATTTATTGACAATGTTATTTCTAAATTTTTCAAGGCGACTTATACTCATAGGAAGACACTTAATATCTTTTTTTATCACTTTTTTTCTAGGCATATTAAATGAGACCAACTGGCCACAGTGATCAGAACTTAATTTACTTATTATTGACTTTGTTACTGGCTCTAAGTTAGTAAAAATATTATCAATGCAAGTTGCTGAAGTGACAGTGATTCTAGTCGGTTCTAAAAAAAGATTTACTAGATTGTAGCATAGAAAAAGTGATTTGAGTTTATTACCTATTGCGTTATCCTCCAACAAGTTTATATTAAAATCTCCACAGATTATTATATTTTTATTCACACTATTTAGTTTACACAAAGCTTCATCCATACATTTTTCAAACAATTTGAATACTGCAGTAGGGGGTCTGTATACGCTCGTGACAATGAATTGCTCAAGCTCTACACATGCTATTTCTATATAAGTCAGTAAAGATAATTGAAAATTAAAAAAAAACACACCTAATAATTTGTTAATTAACTAAAACCACTTCAGCAATAGGTTCGCAATTGTATAGTTCAACCTGTTTTCCTCCGCAGTTCGAAGCCTATACTTTTACCTATACTTACATGCGATGTCCATTTATTTATTGATCCATGTTTCGATAGATAATTGTACTTATTTTGTTACTTCTGAGTAGCCCAAAGGCCGGCCATTATTTTCTAAATTTAATTTTGGAGGCATAAGATAGAGTATTCTGGAATTATTGGACGATTCCAGTCAGTGTCACAGTGTCAACAACTTGTACATCCGCTGAAAGAAGCTCTTTTGAAAACACACAGAGCGAGATCATTTTCGAACAGAACATATAGCTATTATAACTTTTCCAACCTACATTATGTGCCTTCTACCATTTACGTTGGGTCGCATTATAAGCGCAGAACAAAGTAAACAAAAAAAACATCTCATTAGCAGTTACGTGGCAGTTATTAACTAAATAAACTTTTTCATACTTCGTTATAATCAAATTAGAATCAAAGCCGGCTCCCATAACATTGGCCCATCGGCTGAGCCCAACTCGTTTAAACACCAATCGAGGCTGCCGATCTTGGGTCCACTTAATTACTGTAAACTTGACCAGTTGGGGCCACCATATTTTTATATAATCTAAGACACAATAAATAAAGATTCACTAATTATACTTTCATAAATTAATTTATTTCTATATAGTTTTTTAACGTCACGAGTTTCAGAAAGGGTAAATTTATCATAAGGACATGGGATTTTTACAAAAATTGATTTTGACCCTAGGTACCTACATAATATGTCTTTGAGACTCAGTGATAGTATGATTAATTGTAATAACTGATTAGATTTCGGCGTTATCTTTCCTCGGCCTCGTCATAACTCCTTCAGGATGACCCCTGACGTTGTCGCATCGAGTCAAATGAAAGCCGACATACTTAAAAATGGTACTTAGTAAGCTTGCCTTGCTACAGACAGGCTAATGCAGTGTTACCTTGCTTGAGTAGCTATCAAATTTTAATTAAAACTATTCTCACTTCAATTAGACGGTATGGTAAGCCTATCTGATGTCCTCAAATGTCCTTCAGACATAACGTGGTCGAGGCGAATCCTGGGATTCAATCAATCCTCTCAATTGAATCTAACAAGTATCGTTTAGAATAAGATAGCTAGCGATCAACTGTCTCAAGTTACTATACTAACTTCGGCTGTGTATTATTGTGAAACACTGTTTAACTTAGGACCGATTTAAGTCCACATAAAAAGCTACCAATTTCAAAAGGCAAGGCTTTTGTGGTTAAGGTTTCATAGTCACACAAGCACAAGGGACTGTCTTATTACATGATGGTTTAAGCCGTCTAAGACCAAGGTTTGAAAATAGACACGTCAAATTTTGTTATATGCCTTTAGAAAGTGATGGATATATTTAAAACCTCACGTTTATAAAGGGTCAAAGTTTCGTTATATATATCTGCCTGTATAGCAAATGCTTTTTTATGGACTGGTGATAGCTATGGTACCCTTAGCGCTGATGGATTCCAAGTTGCTTAAATTCGGTACAAATGTATAAAACACACTGCGGTATGAGCTTGGCGAGATATCTTCATGATGACGTTGGTAGCGAAGAAGGTGGGCACTACAAAGGAGCATATCATATTGTATGGTTTCCTCACAATGTTTTCCAACACCAAAAGCTGTAGCTCATCGCAGATATCATCGCTTTTAAACAAATCATCATCATCATCATCATCAGCCTATAATGTCCCACTGCTGAGAACAGGCCTCCTTTCACAAATGAGGGTGAAAGGGACTGGGCGATACTCCACCACGCGTGCCCACTGCGGATTGGTGGAGGTAGGCTAGTGGTCAACCTACTGTTGGAATTTTTCAAGCTGCCTAGGAGGCATCCAACTAGCTTAACGACTATCACAATTAAGTAATAACCAGGACCGTGCCTTCCGAAGCACGGAAACGCTCGATTTGAAATACCACTAGGCGGTCACCCATCCAGGTACCGACCACGACAGACGTAGCTTAACTTTGCCAATCGATTAAGAACGGCTAATCATGCTACGCCACGAGCGCTTCTTCTTTAGACAAATACCGTAAAAATAATATAAACAATATTAAAAAGATACTACAGTATATAAATCCTAGTATAATATCTAGGGCAATAAAACTCTTCAGCAGAAAACTAGGCATTATAAATAACACATGGTGTTTCATTAGCAGCTATTAATCATCGCCGGCGAGCAATATTAACGACACAGGACAATGTGCCTCCGAATGTGCTACGTCATGTCAGAAATCATTCTCAAAGTAGGGCACGCGAGCCCTTTGCGATATTAGATAACGATTGCGAATAGATAAAAAGTGTATACAATCAAATTGTAGAGATCGGCTTCAATCATTTAGTAAACAAAATCCAATAAACGGGAACTTCTTTGTGCTCACCTCAATAGTCGGATTGGCATATCTGATAGCAGTTGCCTAGTGATGTTAGTGCACAACGCATTGTCAATAGCTCGTATACGCTGATTATACGTTTGCTGTACGATATTCAACCTTAAATGGGTACCAAATTTAATTTCACGACTGATACCTGCTAAGCTGTGCCTGTTCGTGCATCTATCATTCAGTTAGTTCTTATTCCAGAAAAGATAGAAAGGTAATACATAATTTATTTTTATCGCTAGTTAGCTATACTGTCTTTATACACAGTAGGTATTCTGGATAAATAAGTAGGGGTCAGGGACTCGGGGCCCAATCGAGGTGACTATACGTTTGAGAGCCGCTGTAATAAATATTCCGTGGAACGCAGCACAACGCAGCGTTGCTTAAACGGCAAACGTAGGTACATGGACACAAAATAGCCACTCATGGTGATAAGGCGGAGCTTTATCGAGATGATATGTGTTATTTGTAAGCTGTTAAGGATTTTTGCAAGATTTTTTTCCGAAGCAGATCAGGCCCCCAATTCCCGCGCTATGTATATTGATGTTGAATAGACATTTGGCAAACATCATGGCGGTCTTCTGTCAAAATGTATATTTTTTTTAAGATATCCGCCAAGTTTTTAATAATATAATAATATTTTTCTTTCTATCGAATCGAACGAATCTCTCGGAAGTGAATAACCGATTTGTAAATCAAAAAAACTAATTTATCTCAAAACTTAATTTTATTACAACATTAATAATTAAAATAAATACAAACTACGATATAAAATGACAACCAAATTAGAAAACAGCCTTTATACAATAATAATAAAATAGTATATAATGATATATTTAACCGGATGAGCCTCCCGATCCGGTTACAGATGCTTTGAGTCTTTCGTTTTCAGCGACCAGCGCTTGGACTCTTAGTTCGTATTTCTCCCTGAGCTCCTGTAAAAATACATACATAATTTATAAAAGGAATACGATAAAAGGAATACGATAAATTTTGTATTGAAGTTTCCTTCAAATTCCTATGTAAAAGTTGCCTTGTTTTAGATAAAGCCACTCTTATCTTTTGATTCTAAGGTCAAAATTTGAATGAGAATCAAAATAGTCATCTCAAAGTAGTGTGAATGTAATTTGAATAGAAATATTATTATAATAAGTTCAATATTAAAATTTAACTCTCGATTCAAAATAGTCATACTGAGACACAGATTGGTTTCAGAATGTCTTTCTTAAAATTAATCTTACAATAAAGGTGCAACTTCGTAGCCCACTGCAGTAATACCAGGCGACACTGTCGCCACGACATTGCTGGTACACAGACATGTGTACTATGAAATACCTTCCGTAGCTGGCGACACGACGCGGCGACGCCTCCAAAGTAAACATCGACAATTAACCCAAAGAAGCGTAATGAAATTCCTTTTGTTTGAAATCTATTCCGCCAATTTCCCACCACCGACAATGCGCTCTGATTGGCCAAGTCAAAGACACGATGCAGTGATACAGTGAATCGGATGCCTCAGTATTACTACTCTAATAACACATAGAAACGAAAGAGAAAGAAGTA
Source organism: Achlya flavicornis (assembly GCA_947623365.1). Taxonomy (NCBI): domain Eukaryota; kingdom Metazoa; phylum Arthropoda; class Insecta; order Lepidoptera; family Drepanidae; genus Achlya; species Achlya flavicornis. The sequence continues at coordinate 14,796,353 of OX392480.1, read as the reverse complement.
GTGTCGCGGCGACACGTCGCGTCGCCTGCTGCTGCCGCCTGCAGTCGGCTAAGAACTTGTAGGTAAGTACTTTAAGGTTCAACTATAAAGGTTTGTATAATGAATAAAGCTGAATCTTATTTCAAAGCTTTAAGGTTCAAAAGCATACCTTGAATATTTTGAGTTGCGTCTCGTACTCCTTGCGCAGGTCGTCGTTAATGTTGGTGCTGGTCTGCGCGCGCTGCAGCACGAGCGCGTACCGCTCCTTCTCGGCTTTGAAACGAGCCTCCATCGCTTGGAAACGATCCTGGAATCATCTCCACCATTCAATTATATAAGGTAAGGTTTTTTTTTACTGTGTATAGGCCTGTTTTTGACCACAATCTCACCATGGTAAGTGATGATGTGACCGAAGGTGGTAAGCACACAAAGCCTAGAAGGAACTGGCTCTGGAACACACCTAAAATTTTTGTAGTTCCTATTTCATTTATCTGTATTGTTCGATGTTCTCACTGTGATTCTTCGTGAGTTCTCTTTGTGAGTTCTTAGTAGGCGTAAATAAGTAAATTCTCACGTTAGATAAGGGGGGAGGGAAGGGGTCGAGTCAAGCTCACGACATCTCACCAAGGGGGGAAAGAGGGAAGGGGGTGTCGAAAAATCGCCTCACGTAATTAATGGACGCCCTCTAAGATTTGTTCAGAGGGTACTGGAACGGGTTCAAGTGTCATTTGGAGCCATAGGTTATATTTACTCTGATTTTGGAGCTTTGACTCAAGCTGAGGAATACAATCTCAAAGAAATGAGGAATACAATTTCAAAGAAATTAATCCAGTGCACTATCAGCATCCATTTCATCATCAAGAAATCCTTGGCACTGTACCAAATTCTGGTGTATTTAAACTATAAGTACGCCCATAAACATGTTTGTTTCCCGAAATACAAAACTGAGATGCATTTTGGATACCTAACTGTCGTAAAAACAAATCTACCTATCTTATATTCTACTAATATTCCCACTGCTGAGCAAGGGCGGGAATGATACTGCACCACGCGTGCCCACTGCAGATCCGTGGTAGGCAGGCGACCACTAGTGGTACCTACTGTTGGAGTTGTTTAACCCAACTAGCTTAATGACTATCACAATTAACTGATAGCTGGTACCAACCGCTTTACATGCCTTCCAAAGCACGGAATACATAATAATATACAGGATGGAGATTTGGTGGTGAGGTGTGGAGAGAGAAAAGGTCTTGCTCGATCATAATGTATGTAAAAGTAAAAAATATAATGAGAATTCTTTGTTGGTCCCATAGTAAAAGTTGTTCAGCAGGACTAGCCCAACATAGGTTTCGAAAATATGCCATCTCGAATACTAAAATAACTGTTGTGTTCCTGCGCGAGATTTAAGTCTTCAGAGCTCATTGAGGCGGGGTGAAGGACAACACATGAGTATACGATACGATGACCGCTTACCACCAGGCCGGCTGTACGGTTATTTGGCGACTTAAATAAATAATGTCTTACATCCATAGCTTTGACTTCTCCATTCCTGATCTCAAGTAAATCCTTAGTGATCTGGTTGATGTCCTTCAGAGACTGCACTTGTGTGTTGAGCGCCTCGATCTGCAACTCCTGGTTCTTCACCATCTTTGTTTTGTCGAAGATCATGCCGCGTGCCTTACTTAGAAGCTGTGGAAGGAACAACAGGTTAAAACTAAAAATCTATAAAGCGGAAGAGGTTTTTTGTTTGTTTAAACGAGCTAGTCTCTGGAACTACCAGTAGGATTAGAAAAATTCTTTCACAGGTTTTTTTTTTATTCCTACGTTCCAAAAATATATTAATGCCTCAAGTTATTGGGCAGGCACGGGTCGCTCACTTCCCTCTAATATGGCGAGGAGGGCGATGGCTGCCACACGCGTCATATGCGTGAACAGGTGCTGCTTGTGGGGGCTGGTCTGCGCCGAGTTTGCTTTTTATTTACTTATTAAATATTGATTCAGTTTACTTTGTAAATTTGCCGCCGCGCAGGGGCACGCAATTGTTATCAGTGCGATTAGAATGTAAATATTAGTTGATGATTCTAAGCTTGTTTTGACAAGAGTAATTGCTGAGTTTATGGCCGGCTCTTCTCAGCAAATGCAACCTTCCGAACCGGTATTAGAGTCAGACTTTTCATAAGTGCCTGCGAAGGTCTATTTGAATAAATGATTTTGAATTGAATTGAATTTTACCAGTGTGCAATTTTTTTTGTAGGTAAGTGGGTACATAATTCGTTGATCTATAGACAATGTAGGTTATTGTATTAAATATGCCGATTGACATCAAAAAACGAATAGGTATTTAAATTAAAAAGTCTTACCATATCCTGTATGATACGAACCTCTTCATGTTGCTCTTTAATCTTCTCAATCATCTCGTGGTTCTTGCCGCTCGGCTTGGACAGCGCCGCTTGCAGCTCTGTCTCCAGGTTCCTTACTCGTGCCTTCAGCAGGTCGATTTCTTCCTCGCGAACCTGCCAGATGTTATTTTTTTTATACTACCTGAGCTGAGCTCATGCGAACACTCACGCGCAGGAACACAACAAGAATATTTGGCTGCGATATTCAGTAAGGTAGCCTCTAGGTACTCTACCTCTCAAACATGAGTTTTGATATTTAAGGCTATTTTATAATTGAATTTAATCCATTTTATAAACCCCTTTACTCTGCTCTAAAAGTAAAGGTCATAATATACCTTCGATTGTTAGAGAGAGCAAGCAAAAATTTAACTGTGGCAACTAACTGAATTGAAAATAAACATCCCGTTTCTCCCATCGCCTGTGTTTCCTCTTACAATCTAGGGACTATTTCAAGGCCAGATTGAAAGTGTTTCTTCTGGGTAAACGTGCTCCATCATAGGCTTCATCATCATCTTAATTGGCAGATTGGTCTTAAATATTACGAAGAGTTACCTTAAGTTCCAATTTGAGTCCATCTTCGCTTCTCTCAGTCTTGACTTTCTCTAGCTCTTCGATCTTTTTGAGGAGTTCTAGTTCCCTTTGTTGCCAGTCATTCTGTGGATATAAAATGATACAACAATAATTTAAAAAATCTTTATTAACTTCAAAACCAAATAGTCTCTTTTTGTTTGGACTCAAAATCAAATCAAAAGGTATTTATTCAATTTAGGCCCTGATAAGGCGCTTATGAACGTTAACAAAATTACACTACAGTTCTTTAGGGTTCCGAGGAACCAAGGAAGGTAGGTTAGTTTCGTCATGTTCATGTCCGTCCGTTCGTCTGTACACCAGCCAAAAAGGAACCAACTACAATAAAACGTATCCAACTACTAGTTTCCTTTGGTTTCCTCAAAAACAACCTTCACTGAAAATCTGCTTAACATCGCTATCAATATGGTTATCGCAACTTACCCCCTGTGTAACTCCATTGCTTTCAACTTTAACTGCCTCTTCAGGCTTACTAGCCTCGACTGCTTCTACCTTAGTCTGTTCCACTGTCTCTTGCGCTACAGGTACTTCTTGTTTCTCTTCTTTGATATCTTCTGCTTTTACCTCTGGTTTGATTTCAGTCTGTAAATAAATCATTTTAAGTCAAGTACACAGCATGTGATAGTCAGTGATAAGTTTATAACGGCAGAACTAATTGTATAGTAATCGGCAAACGTCTACACTGTAAACTGTACAGAAGCAAAATTTTCGGTCTCTCTGGTGGTGGAGTCCGGGAGGCCGGGGCGGGGGCGGGCATTTAAATAATCTACGAGTACATTTATGTTGCTCGCCAGTGTACCTGCGCAAAACATTCCCCATTACGCCCAAATTGTGCCAAAAAGTTTGCCGGGATCTATACCGCTGTAAGTTCGGGTAAAAATATGGTCGAGCAATAATATTTCCCAACTTTTCTACTCTAGTAGATTGTGGAAATACCTTTACTTGTTCAGGTGCAGCGATCGGTGGCTGTGGCACTGCTGCAGCTCCCTCACCACCTCCCGACTCTTGAGATTGTACTTGATCTGCCTGAAACCAAAAGCAGATGACTACTTTATACTTTCAATATTGAAGATAGGAAATTTTGTTGTTATAATTCATGAAATTTTCTAGATTTTCATTGTAGATTTTGTTTGAAAACTTTCTTACTAAGTGTACTTATAAATATAACAGGCATAGATAGTTATTGTTGATCGAAGATAATAGGTCTCAGTTAAGTACTTAAAATTCTACTAAATGGACTAATGGAAACCCCAAAAGTTAAGTGGTTCTTAAAAAGACTTACTCAAAATAATTGGATATCCATTCTCAACCCAAAAAAATCTTTAAAATGGTCCAATACTCCGAAACTAGCTCACGATAACGTTGATTCAAAGCATCTCAAGTTTGGTCTCACCTTACTGAGTAAACAACTTGATAAAATAGCCCACTTGTCGGCCCTAACGCCAAAGTCATCAAGTGAAACGTGACGACGAATAACAAGGATTCTTAAAAATATTCAGAAAACTGTCGGACGTTTCAGATGGGCCTGTTGAAATCGTCGCTATTCTTAGCGTAACTTCGAAACGTTTTTTACCTCAAAAGTATTCAAAAAGCAGGCACCAGATAATGGAAAGTGGCTTCCTATAGAAATTAGCAGTAACTGGCTCTCAAGCGCAGCTGTTACTTCCGCTCACTTCCCTCCAATATGGCGAGGAGGGCGATGGCTGCCACACGCGTCATACTTGTGAACAGGTGCTGCTTGTGGGGGCTGGTCTGCTTAAGTTTGCTATTTATTTACTTATTAAATATTTATTCTTCTTTGTAATTTTGCGGCCGCGCCGGGGCACGCAATTGTTGTCAGTGCGATTAGAATGTAAATATTATGTAATGAATCTAAGCCTGTTTTGAAAAGAGTAATTGCTGAGTTTATTGCCGGCTCTTCTCAGCAAATGCAACCTTCCGAACCGGTATTAGAGTATTAGAGTCAGACTTTTCATAAGTGCAAGCGAATGTCGATTTGAATAAATGATTTTGAATTTTGTTAAAATACACTGGTAGGTACTTGGCGAGAGTCATTTAATGCGAGGGTAGTAGCCAGCTAGGAGCGTCCTGCAAAGTACCACTACTGCAGTACTTGGGGAGGGGAATGGTTTCCTCCCGATTTCAAGCATTCAATTAAGTATGTATGCGCCCAATAAATCAATACAATCGTCCCAAGTGGTTATCCATAGGAGAAAACGACCGTTTCGTCTGAAACATCTTTTACTTTAGTATTGCCAACGAGAAGCGATTTGCTAAAAGGTCTCATTATTATAAATCGCGGTGTAATCGCAGCGATTTGAAACTCTCTTTAGGGAATAGGTAATATAAGACTACGTCATTGTAAGTCTACGGTCGATTTAAACGTTCAATTTAAAATAAAGTTAATTCCGCAAGTTAGCAAGCTAATTTCTAATAATGAATTTATGACCGCAGACTGCATTACGCATTCTCGAACTAAATAATCATCTTTGGGGATACAACATCGATCTCTTAAACAAAATACATCCTGTTAATTATTATGTACAGTCCTGTGTTTAACCACAAACTCACCATGGTCTGTAATGACACAGTTTTACTATTGTATAATGATGTGGCCAAAGATGGCGTTAACCATCGTTAACAACTGTCAACTGTTCATTCGAAATCCTGACAAAGAACTTTAAATCATATCAAATAGTGTATACACCGAACACAGATGGAGACAATATATCCCCTTCACGATTACAATTTACAATTCCGCGAAAACAAAGTAGACAGAACAAGTTTGGGGACAAGTTTTCCGGGATTCCACACCAAGACACACATTGGATATGTTGTGCATACACAAAGTTGCAAATGTGGCGTGTCTGAGCATTAATTCACTAACGAATTTAGGGCTCGTACACAGACTATAGAGGGTTTTAAAAGAGGTAGAGCAGTCTTTTCTCTCAACGATAGTAGGTCGACTGGGTATTAGGTACCTCCTTACAGAATACCGCAGCCAAATAACTTTATGTTGTGTTCCTGCGCGTGAGTAAGGTCGCCAGAGCTCATTCTCTTCTCAGCAAATGCAACCTTCCGAACCGGTATTAGAGTATTAGAGTCAGACTTTTCATAAGTGCCTGCGAAGGTTTATTTGAATAAATGATTTTGAATTTGAATTTGAATTGGGGAGGAGGAAGGGTCGGTAACGCGTGAGTAATTCTCCCGGTGCTGCAAGCATCCATATGGTTAAAGTAACCGCTTATTATCGGGTGAGCCGCCAGCCGCCATAACCTATGTTTTGCATAAGAACACAATCGTAAAATATTGTCGGGGAGCAAGTTTAATTTAATTTGTCAGAAAAACGCCTCTTATGCAGTAAATGCATACGCGTTTGGTTATCCGGGTAATAGGAGTCTAAAGGCTATCTAGTCTAATAATTCGTATAGTCTTTATAAACACTGCTATGTCATCGACGCACGTATGTTAACTTTATGACGTAGGTGGGTGTTGGTTAGTTTACTGGATGTCGTGGGATAAAATGTTATTGTCAAGAATCAAAATTCAACTGCAGATCCAGCGATGATACTTAAGAAAATATAGAGTGTAGGTAGGTATAGCTAATATATCAACCGCACATTCTGAGACAATACGACAACAGTTTCGGAATAACATATAATTACCTGCTATGGTATTGAGAATACCGCGAAGCATAGGTACATTCAACGATCATCATATAGGTACCTATCTATAAATCTCTATCTATGTTCAACCTAATTCCACCATCCCCATTTTTACACCGAACCACAAGACGCCGGGAAAATTTTCACCCGTACGTTGTTGACATACCGAAAATACGGACACAGCGTTTTGCATCCTCATTTATAATGCGGACAGCAAGGGAGTGGAACTTGCTTCCGGCGTCTGTGTTTCCTGACGCCTACAATCTAGGAACTTTCAAGGCCAGAGTGAATAGGTTTCTTCTGGGTAAGCGTGTTTCATCTTAGGCTTCGTCATCGCCCCTTCTGGGCGGGTCAGTGGCCAAACGCAAGCCCATTTAATAAAAAAAAAAAAAAAAAAAAAAAATCTATTCTTATTTTAAAAAGCTGTAGTATCTGTTTGAATACCCTAATCTCAAGAACTACCTACTATTCGGATTTGAATCAATATTTTTGTTTCAGGTCAATCGTGTCTTGAGAAACATCATGCTAGTGCGGGTTACACCATGGACATACAGCAACTCAATAAAAAAGCCAGATGTAGCCACTCTGTACAACCGATAAAATTATTTCCGAAAAATTAACTACCGAAAGCTTATCAAACTCTATAATACTACGTATAATATATATATATATATATATATAATATAAAAGAAAAATAAATAACAAAATATTTTACTCGTCCAACGAAGCCGCTGGCTCTGGTCCATATGGACCTCATATTGAATCCTTCATAGCTGTCCAAACTTACAAATTTGCTTGCTCTAACTTTGTTTTCGGAATCCCCCATTGGATAACAGTCTATAATGGAATACCAAAACTCACGTGTGGCGGACTGTGTATTCTATTTTGACTTTTGACAATTATCCTATTATTTACCATGCATTGTCAAATTAAACTTTTTCATCCAAACTGTTAATTCATTATGAAAGGAGGTTTTACTCACCATTGTTTAATTAAACTTTTTTTATTTGAAACACGAGCAAAAGCAAAGACGGAATGACTGATCAAAACTTGAACGTCTATTTTGGGAGTGTAAACGCGTAGTCTTCAATGTATAAATAGAAAGATGTTGAGAATGAGAGCGGTGAAATTCAGAAAAGTTTCCCGCGTGAATTTCAATTGACGGTAATAATACTCAAGGCATGAATAATGAAATTGGCCGATATTTGCAGAAATAAAATATATTGCGCTCCCTCTGAGATTACTACGCAAAAGCCGTCAATGTAATTTCTATTTGAGCTCATACCTACTTTATGCTAATATTTTTGATTAGTACCTACCTAAGTAGGTACCTATTTGATTTTTATAAAAAAAAAAGTTGCATTTAGTTACTAGGTAATAGAAGTGTTGTCGAACATTCGTTGTCGTTCCGATGGTAGGTATCTATAAAATAAACAAAATGTAATAGGTAGGTACCTAAAAGGAAGCTAATTAGAATAGTAGCATAGTTTATCGTACTAGTAATTAGGTGCCGTACTATAAAGTTTTTCTTTTCGAATGCGTCGTCCAAATAATACGCGGTTTTCTGTGACGGGCACAAATGCCACCACCCCACCGCAAGGACCGTAGCGGTCACAGTATAGGTACTTCAGTGTTCTGTGCAGATAGGCTACTGAGGCTACAAGTTCGGGAATAAGTATGCTATTTCAAGAAGTATGTAATTGATAGATCGCACAGGGTTTCGTCAGTAAACAGTAGATCTTGGATCTAATCAAGTCTGCCACCCCTGGTATATTATATATAGGTAGCATAGATTTAGATTGTTCTACTATCGCAGACTTAATTTGGAAGGATGTAAATAGCAAGTTATACTAATATCTAGTTGGCAACACCTACACATTATGTCAATGTCAGTTTATGTGATGTCTAATCAAATCAGTCCAGCGTTGCCATTAGGGTACGCACTAGTACGCATTGCGTACTATTTCGTTAGGTGGCATTCTCACGTACTCTTCCGCCAATTTGCGTACAATTTTATTGTCAAGCCAAAAAAAAAACAAAGAATCATGGTGAAGTCCATACATTCATTTGTACAAAAAAATATTTTTTTTAGAGAGTTTTGAATCACTTCCAATGTTGAGATTACATTACCAGCAACATATTGATATACTTGATTGGTTACGATTCACCGGCATGCATGGCATATAATGTCACGTTTTTAAACCGGGAATCAAAAAATATTTGAAATGCCTATAGTTATTCCTTAGGCACCAAGTACAAATCTCGACATGATTCTTTTCAAAATCAGAATAAAAATTTTAAATAATTTTAATTTCTGTCAAGAAAGTTTCAGCTTGGTTTCAGCATAAAATAAGTATTCCATGTACAAATTCCAAGATTCGTATTATCATTCAGCATTCTGTGTTACTGTTTGTGGTTTCGCTGGTTTGATTTTGTTCTTTCGTGGTTCCTTCGGTTTCGGTGCGCAAACGGCACTTACAAAATCCAATGAATCTGAGAAATTACTTGAATAATTTTTTATTCACTGCGTACTAGGGTTGGGTTTCATCCTGGGAATAAACCCAACTTCGAGTAAATTTCCAATTTAGTGGGAAAGAACCCGGGAATTTTCCCTTTGAGTGGGAAAATACTCAAATGGTCATATTTAGTAGATTTTGCGTATATAGCGAGAAATACCTTTACCAAATCGTTTGAATAACATTTAACATGATTTCTATTAGGGTCATACTCATATCATACAATAAAAAAAAAATGTGCGTTGTTTTTAAAAAAAGCGACGTTTTGGGCTGTAAGGGTTGTGGTGGAGAGTCGGTGGACAGTCGGACAGACGGTCTCGTGCAGAAAGAGCACGTGTGCACACGACGCTTACATAGCCCGTCCCGGGTCCCGAGGGAGGTGTTGCAAGCGTCCATAGGATACGGTAACCGCTTACCAACAGGCGGGCCGTATGCTTGTTTGCTACCTAGGTAGTATAAAAAAATGTGTGATAACTTCCTCCAAGGTCCGCGTAGGTCCACGCGTAGGTGATGTAGGTACATACAACAGCGAGTATGATTAAAATAACAATCAAAAGCATCAATAAATATTTTTTTTGAGGAACATAAAGGCATTTGAGTATTTTCCCGCCGTTTGGGAATTTTCCCGTATTTTTCCATTCTTTTCCGTATTTTCCCGTATTTTTCTTTTCTTCCCAATATTTTTCTTTCCCTGCCCATCCCTACTGCGTACTCAAAAGTTAAGATTCGTACTATTTTTAGGTGCTGTGCGTTTCCTATCGTGAAGTCACTCTGGCAACGCTTTGTAATGTGACATAAGATAATGAGACAAGAAGTCGTAAAAATAATTTGATAAAATTTCAAGTTTAAACTGAACATACAGTTTTGCGGTTTGTAAAGAAGTGATATTTAAAGAAAAGCACATTCCTCTAGTTCGTAAGTAAAGGCATTAAGGCAAGTTCGTGTTAACTGGAACAATAAAAAATGGATAGCATATTGCTACAACTAGCCTATTTGCCCAAAAATCAAGGTAAACATTGTAAATGTTTTTCCTTTTTCAGAAACATCAAATAATGACTTCCGAGAAGAACGCTCAGATAGGCCAAGCACGGGAAGCTTTTCAGACGATGTATCAGATATCACAACTTCTATGCACTGGTTTGGATGCTGAATCACTCTCAATTTGTATAAAATTGTGCGAATTGGGAGTAGACCCTGAGGTACTGGCGCATGTCATCAAAGAAATAAGGAAAATGGGTGATAATGCTGTACTGAACCGACCAAGCAACTTACAATCATAGTAATACAACCTGGGATACCTACATACTATAGTTTAATAGACTGTGCTTAAATTAAGGAAGATCTGAATAATTAATCAACATACTTATAAATGCCCCAATTTTTTTTTTATTCAATGTCCTGTGCTAAATAAATAAGTTCATATTTTATACGCTTTCATTTAATTTTTTCTATTTAATATGTTTAGTATTATCCACTAGTAGTTTCCTGTGGTTTCACCTGCATTCTCAGAATACAAAGTAGGCTACATCTTTCTCCATACCACAGGATTTCATCACAATTCGTTCAGCAGTTTAGGTATGAAATCAGTGTTAATTTAATTATTGTAATGAATTTATTGTTATTATTTTACCTATAAACTGAACTATATTATATGTTATATCACTTGTACACCTTGCAAGGCCAAACAGCAGAAAATTATATTCTTATTTACCAACATTGTATTGTACCTATGTTTACAAGAAATAAATTGAATTGAATTGAAATAATAACAGTTACTTTCGCAATTGAAATATTATTATAAATTTACCCCCTTACTCATAAAGCCCTATTTAACTAATATACTGTTTAAAGGGTCACGTAAATAATGTCACATTATTTGACAATGACAATAGAGTGACTTTATTTACGTGACCCGTTAAACAGTAATTACGTAAACAGTTAAATAACGCTTTATGAGTAAGGGGGTAAGTATTTAAATAAAACCACAAATACATTTAATATAAATCATTTATTATTAAATAAGTTGTATGTTCATAAACTATATTTGATAGAATATAACCTACAGTATAATAATAGCAGCAAGTCACATTAGCCATCAGATGGGCAAGAAACCAACATGAAGATGGGACAAATAACCTTCAGTGGTCATCAACTGATGCTAAGTACTTACATGCTGGTCACTCTCAACCATAGAGGAAACAAATAAATAGGTTGAAAGAAAGTATTGCAGATGATATTCTATGAAACATATGTGAAAACTTAGATTATTTATATGTCTAGATTCCTAGTTTATAATGGCAATAATGTAAAAATCCTGCTGTCATTCATACTCTTTCAGAGATTACATGACTATACTCAATATCTGAAATAATAAATATCCTGGGACATTTCTCACACACGGTCATCTGATCCCAAACTAAGCAGAGCTTGTACTATGGAAACCAGATAACTGATATAATACATATACATACTTTTTGTTTGTAAATACATACTTAATATACATAATTACACCCAGACTCAGGACATACAGACATGTTCATGCACACAAATGCATGTCCTGTGTGGGAATCGAACCCACGACCTGCGGCGCGTAAGGTGAACCTTAACCAACTGCGCCAACTGGCCCGTCAAACATTCTTAACTAAATGTTGCTCAGTATAGAAACATTAATCTAGACATAAATAATCAAAGCAAAAATCATATACATAATTGTATTGAGCTTTGGATCAAACAAAACAACACAACATGTGCATTATTCACAACAACAAATGTTGACAATCTCAAGAGCGAGTTATAAACAATCAGTACGGGACTGAAAATATCACAGATGCAAATAATTCACTCATTCAAATGTCAGGGGTGGGTTTAAGTTATTTCATGTGTATGTTAACATACAACAATAGTTGTTAAGTTTTGATTGTACAGCCTCAGATCGAGATGAATCTTAGATATGGCAAAATAGGTACTGCAATTGAGATATTTCTTTTTTGCACACTGCAGTATGAATGTCAAGTTACAAGGGTTAGAAACAAGCATTTTTTTACATTTGAAACTAGAACAATTATAAATAGATATTAAATGAAAAGAAAAAATATAACTTCTTACTAGGTTGCTGTAACAGATTGAATATAATGTTGAATTCGAGCAATTCCTTATTTTTACCTCAATGAATAGGCTGCCTCCTTAGGCTGTACAACATTCATAACAAACAGCATCTAAATCTATTGGTATGTCTGTTCCTGCCCCTGACTCTGCCCCAGCACTGATGGGTCCTCAAACACGGGAGCTTGTGGTTTGAACTGCTCTGCAGAGAGCCTAGTGAACATTATACCAATGCCTTCTATTAGCGCCAGAAGGATTCCCCCGACGAGAGCACTGCCGGCCATCGCTGGTACACCTGAAATATATAATTCGGTCTTCTCTAGATCATTTGAATAGTCACAATATAATGGAGCATTTATTTTTCTGTGTGTTTGCCTGTTTTTAACCGCAATCTAACCATGGTGAAGTGATGATGTGGCCGAAGGTGGTAAGCACACAAAGCCTAGAAGGACCTGGCTCTCAAGTGTAGCTGTCGGAACACACTGATAGGTGCTTGGTGATAGATTTTCATGATGAGGGTGGTAGCCAGCCAGATGGGTACTATAAAGTACCCTGCCATCATGCTATGGCATCGTCACGATGTTTTCCTTCAGTGAAAGCTCAAGCTCATTGTAGGATTTGAACCCGGGACCTTCTTTTCAGTATCCAACATCACTACCACTGAGCTATCATCATCTTAAAATTGGAATTGTAGCTAAATTAACAGTAGTAATTGCAAATAGTAATAACACTGTGCTCATGGCACATACTCTAGTTCAGCTGCTCTGTTAATCCCTTGACTTGTGGATAAAAAATAACAACTGATTTCTATTGTTTTCCTCGCCCAGCAGATCGCCAAGAAGTCAAAGAATTATAATATCTCTGGTTAAAACTCACTGTGAATCTTGTTCTTTTCACATCAGCTCTCTAAAACATGATCTTACCATTTCTAGCGGCCAATATGCCTCCAGTCAGCGCTCCACTCATGATAGAGTTCCAGGGATCCTCCTTCTGCCTCAGGTATACTAAAGAACAGTCAATTGTTGAGAACATGCCTCCCCATACAGCAAAGTTGCCAGCTGTGATTGGTGACCGTTCCTTGATAGCTGCTAAACTGCCAAGCTGAAATATGAATGATATTTTAATAGGGATAAATTTAGTAGAAAAGAAACTCCAAAATATGGCAATTTGTTTGATGATATTATCATCTATGGTGGTATGTACTGTAGCTTTAACTACATCTTTACTCATATGGTTGTAATTATGTGAACCTATCAATAATGTTTAAATAACTGCATAGTAAATTAATGTGGAATGCAAATAAATAATGTGAATATGAAATATCCCGGGGCATTCTTCATAATATAAGAGCCTTTAATCTTAATTGACACCTGGAGCTGAACAATAGAAATCAATTGTTATTATTTTTTGAACCGCTGCTCAAGGGGTTCATTACCTTTTAATTATGTGGTTATTATTATAACACAATGTTTGTCATTGGTGAAAATCAAACCTAGGACCTGTGGCATGGTGCAGTTGTGTTCCAGTTGGAGTATCTTACGTCCAAACCAACTGGTATCAATAGTAGTCAATTTCTTTTATATTTGACTAGCTGTCCCCTCCGGTTTAACCCACATTCCCAGGATTAAAAGTAGCCTATATCCTTCTCCATACCATAGGCTATCTGAGTGCCAAATTGCATGTTGATCGGTCGAGAAGTTAAGGCGTGAAAGCGTAAAAAACAAACACACATATGTATTTTTAATATTAGTTAGGATTTGCACTAAAGGAATAAAAATACAAACCATTTTCCTATTGAACCCAATTGGTGCATTTCTGAAACCCTTTATCGAATGGAATATGCCACCACCGATAGCTCCCATGATGAACGCGCCACCGGAGTCATCGAGGATACGCCAAGGGCAAGGTTCTCGTGTGTATTCATCCATTATCGATTTTACTGCTCTGAAAGGTGTGTAAGGTTTTGTTAGGTAAGAATCTAACCTCAAACAAGTCTCATTCAATGTCAAACTAAAACATACAAATAATATGTAAATTAAAGTGCACACGCACTTTACTTACTTTATATATTTTATCTGTTTGATATGTGAATATTTCGGTGTCTTTATTTAAAAATATGGATTTTTAATTTATCACGAACATTGCACTCAGCACTGAGGTATTTTTTTTTTGTAAGTGTTGCCAGTAAATAAGGGTGCCAGTAAATAAGGATGGGCAGAAAGCAGAAAGATGAAAGAGGTAGGTATAACGCATGAATATAGCCAGTAACATGCCAGTAACGCACCTGCGGACCGTCGGACTCCTACTTACCTACCAACGTTGATACCGATCAATCCGAGGGCGAGCGAAGCGGTCGGCTCTCACTTGGATTGGTCCACAGAACAATAAAATTGTTTTTATTGTTCCGTGGATTGGTCGGTATCGACGTAGGTATTAAGTAAGTATGTAAGTAGGAGTCCGACGGTCGAAAGGTGCGTTACGGGCTTAACGTACATTTACGGCCATCGATTTAAAGGGCGGAGGGGGTGGGGAGAAAGTCTAGAACCGCGAGATTTTATATTTTATGCAATAACGATCAATCCATGTGCACCAGCGCAAGTGAAGTGAAACGTAACTTTTCATGTTGTCTCAAGAAGTCCGTGAAAAGTTTTTGTAGAATTACCACCATTGTACTAAAACATGACTTTTATGGACGGTAGCTGACAGTGCGGACTATATGAATTGATTTATTTTGAAACTATAATAATGCATCTCGAGAAAACTTAAATAAGATAAGGCTGTATGGCTTAGACCTTTGCCTGCCTTTTGGCGAATATGACAAATAAATAAAACATTAATTTGACACTGACAGATGGCTGCATTCCGAATTAATGATATAATCGCTGTAATCGATTTGAGCGTGCTTAAACCCGTACCGAATTGAGTAATGACAGATTACGTTGTCCCGTTAAACGTCATAGATGACGTCATGATATCCGCCATATTGCGCTCACACCGACCATGCCCTAAACTGATATCACCGTGAGCGCTGTCAAAAGTGACGGTTAATTATTGTGTTTTCGGCAGAAATTCTAATAAGATTCTTGGTTTTCTATTTGGCAAAGATACTTTTATGATTTTATGAGAGAAAAATAATAAAGATCGCGAATATTCCTTTTTGCGAGTCAAATTAAAAAAAATCTAAGGAGTCCTAGCGCATTGTTAAATCAGATTTAAATTAAATTCTCAAATGTTCTGTTTTGAATACTGTGAGCGCGATAACGGGCGTTCCGAATTGTTAACAGTTCTTAGCTGTCAATATCGTGATATCTAACTCGGTACGCAAATTATTGCTGTGAGCACTGTGAGCGATATTATATAATTCGGAATATAGCCATAATTAATTTTATAGACACCAAAATAAAATAAAAGGAAATAGGCAATAGATTAGCTGAGAAATTATTTCTAAATAGGATATGTTTCAAGAATACTAGGAATAACAATATAGAATAATGACTATCCACAACTTATATATCTTCGATCGCTTTGGCACCCTATTGTATTACGGAGAGTGGAATAGATCAAAACAATCTGGGATGTCCAGGGAGGAGGTAAGTTTCCAAGTGCTTATTTACTACTTCATGTTTAGTACCCTTAGTTCTAGGGTCGACCATAGGTCTGCTTTAAAATTCCGAATATAAATGGATCTGAGAGTGCAGCAACACATACCAACCAATAAATTCACAGTTGGGAGAGATTGAAGTCTTGTAGTTACTGGTCTGATAGTATAACCTGTCTTCACCAGGCAATGTTGACATCCACCACTCTAGGTTACTGCTGACTACTCACCAGTAGATATTTACTTTTATTTCCAGGAAGGCAAACTAATGTACGGTATGCTGTTTTCAATAAAATCATTTGTATCAAAATTATCTCCATTGGACCCAAAAGATGGCTTCCTAAACTACAAAACTTCAAAATATACATTGCATTGCTACGAGACACCATCAGGACTGAAATTTGTCATGAGCACTGACAACCAAGCTCAAGGAGTAAGAGAATTACTAAAGAAAATCTACGGAGAGATATATGTGAAGTATGCTATAAGGAATCCACTTTGTAATATTGGGGAGCCTATTAATAGTGAACTATTTAAAACAAAACTTGATGCTTTTATCAAACAGGCTCCTATTCATGCTGTCAGAGCATCTTGATAAATCAACAGAGATTTATTTGGGCTTATTATCATGTATGGCTATCAGGACAAAGACCAGAATGATTTTGGACATTCAACTGCTAGAATTATAATAAATATTGCTAAAACTGCACTTTTACCACTATAATTTGTGATTCCCATTGCAAAGACATCATAAATATGTTAAATTCTGTTCTTCTAGTACTCCTCAAACAGAAGTATTGTTTCATGATAAAAAAATAACATAAGTAGAACATAAATAATGTAACATAAAGGTTGGCTCAAACGAAGCAGGAAATCTATGCTTTGATGCTTATGCATTGTTCTAGACTTGAGTTACTAAATACTAGAAATGTATCTAATGTACAAGAGGTTATAAGAAACTAAATAACCACATTGCAGATTCCTTGCATCAACTTTCTTTGAAGAAAGGCTAATGGCCTCAGATACATCAATTAAGTATAATGATTATCTCTAGACCTGTCCCTTTCTATAGCTATTTAAAAAACAAAGATGGAGATACTTTTATCTGCCATTAAATTTTCATTGATGTCACAGAGTGCAGTACAGTAGTAAGATGTTTATTACTTTAACATGCACTCAGACTTTAACTAACCCTAATTAGACCTAAAAGCAGGAAACTATTATTTAGAATCATTATCTGAATCTATTTATATTATAATTATATTATGTGTGTAATAAAATGCAAAATGTATTTAGCATTTTATTTAAATTTAAAACTTGTCACATAAGTAGGTGCAATTGAAAATGAACCCGCTGCGGTATAAAATAAAGTTTATTAATGTTCAAAACTAGGAAGGAATACAAACTAAGGCAGTTTGTGGAATGTATATACTATTATTTTACTAATACATTGTTTTCTTATATGTTAATATTTTTAAACAAATTAAATATACTGTTAAAATTATACTTAATAATATACTGTTTAAAACGAAGTGAAGTACTCGTGGTGTAGCATGATTAGCCATTCTTAATCGATCGGCAAAGTTAAGCTATGTCTGTCGTAGTCGGTACCTGGATGTGTGACCGCCTAGTGGTATTTCAAATCGAGCGTTTCCGTGCTTCGGAAGGCACGTAAAGCCGTTGGTCCCGGTTATCACTTAATTGTGATAGTCATTAAGCTAGTTGGAGGCCTCCTAGGCGGCTTGAAAACTCCAACAGTAGGTTGACCACTAGCCTACCTCCACCGATCCGCAGTGGGCCCGCGTGGTGGAGTATCTACCCATTCCCTTTTACCCTGATTTGTGAAAGGAGGCCTGTGCTCAGCAGTGGGACATTATAGGCTAATGATGATGATGACGACTGTTTAAAAGGTCAAGTAAATAACGTCACTCTATTGTCATTGTCAATTAATGTGACATTATTTACGTGACCCTTTAAACAGTATATAGCGCTTTATGAGTAATTAATGTTTAGTGTGTGCTTGACATAGCCAATCAGCGCACATAAGTATCCAATCAGTAATAAACTTTTACTGTCGCTAATCACTGAAACATCTATCCATATTGTTCTACGAAGGTAAAATAAAATAAAAACTCCAAAAAAATCAAATTTCCCGCCACGTAACTGATGTTTAGGTACCCTTAACGAAAGAATGCTGAAAACTTACAATCAACCTTAGATCACTACTATAAGGTTCATAATACAATGCAGCTGTTAGTTCCGTCTCACTTGGAAGTCACGCCCCTCCGCACACATGGCGGCAGCTGCTGACCAATAGCATTTCCCGCGCTTTGAAAATGTATCTTCTGCGCAGGTACATCGGTAAGCCATATCAGTTGGGTACTACAGTACTAATACTTAACTGAACAACTTATCCCAATTAAATACTATAAATGCGAAATTCAGTTTGTTTGACGGGCCAGTTGGCGCAGTTGGTTAAGACCCGTTAAGACTCTGGTAAAGATTCCACCTATTGCGCCGGTCGTGGGTTCGATTCCCGCACAGGACATGCATTTGTGTGCATGAACATGTCTGTATGTCCTGAGTCTGGGTGTAATTATGTAGGTATATTAAGTATGTATTTACAAAAAAGAAGTAGTATATGTATTATATCAGTTATCAGGTTTCCATAGTACAAGCTCTGCTTAGTTTGGGATCAGATGACCGTGTGTGTGTGTGTGTGTGTGTGTGGGGGTGTGTGTGTGTTTGTTACGCCTTCGGGTCTCCACTGGAAAACCTAGACGAAAATCCCTCCGCGAGTGAGATCGGCTCGCATTTGACCGGTAAGGCATGAGACGTTATTATTAACTCTTCCGTTTCTCTCCCAACACCGACGGGTCCTCAAACACGGCAGCCTGCGTTGGGTGGTTCTGCACCGTCCAGTGACTGTGAAATAATATACCGCCATGAATAAGTGAGAACAGCACTCCATGAATGATGGTGTTCACTATCATTGCCGGTACACCTGGAATATAGGTATTTGGATTAGTTCGTGGTAACACGACCCAGAGATGTGCCGAAAGTCTTAGAACTAAATCGAATTTAGATAGGTTTGCTCAGTGGCAGTGAAAGTCGTGGGTTCTAATTCTAAAAGCTTTCGGTGAAGAAAATAAGCGGTGAGGCTACCTCACGATGATTTTCATAGCACGGTGGTAGTTAGGGTACTTTATAGTACCCGCCTGGCTGGTTACCACCTTCAAGTTGAAAAAACCTATTACCTAAAGTCGGCGAAATCCAAGAAGCTTATATAATTTCTTGATTGAAAACAAGCATTGAAACAATTTGACAGGACTAACTGCCAGTTTCTGAAAGCTAAATCATAGTTAATCTATAAATCAAAACGGTTTCCGTCTTTATCATTAAGTCATATAGACAATGAGAGGTATACTTTTAACAGGAGATTAATTTTGATTTGGCTTTCAGAAACTGGCGGTAAGTTTCTTACATCCTTTACTTGTGTTCTTTGTTAGAAAGCGACATCACCATCATCAGCCTATAATGTTCCACTGCTGAGCACAGGCCTCCTTTCACAAATCAGGGTGAAAGGGAATGGGCAGATTCTCCACCACTCGTGTACACTGCAGATCAGTGGAGCTAGGCTGAGTGGTGTACCTACTGTTGGAGTTTACAAGCCGCCTAGAAGGCCTCCATCCAACTAGCTTAACGACTATCACAATTATTTTTAGGCTTTACGTGACTTACGAAGCACGGAAACGTTTGAAATACTTTGTGGAAATACCACTAGGCGGTCACCCATACAGGTACCGACAACGACGGTGGTAGCTTAACCTGCCGATCGATTAAGAACGGCTTATCATGCTACACCACGAGCGCTTCGAAAGAGACATAGGTAGTGAGAAAAGAATAAATTAGTTTAGATGTAAGCAACAGAATCAGCACAATTGACTCTACGTCAGATGCCCTATTTGGAACTGAAAATATCTTACCCCTCCTCGTTCCAAATATGCAACCAGTCAGCGCTCCGCTTATGATAAAGTTCCAGTGATCGTCCTTCTTTCTTATGTGCGCTAATGAACAGTCTAACGTTGTGAACACCACACCCCAAAGTGCACAGCAGCCAGCTGTGATTTTTGTCTGCTGCTTGATAGCTGTGAAACTGCCAAGCTGAAAATTTGCTTAGAGTTAGGATACATGGTATTTTCTTCCTTAACAGTCTAACAATTTTTATTAAATTATGACTGAACTTCAGCACCGTCGGCCTCATCATTACGCCTATCACGGTGTTTCTTGGTCTGCGTAATGTAAGCCGCTTTAACAATGATTAAGCTATCTACGGCTTTTAATATTTTAAGTACCTATTACCTAGGTAGGTATGTACTTAGGTTCTGGAGGAGAAGTTTGAACCAGTCGTTTAGATGAGTAATCTATACAAGCTGAATAGTTTTTGTTTGATTGTTAAGAGGAAACGATGGCTGCATGAAATTTGGAAAATAGGTTTTTGACATATTGCTGTCGCGCTGTGCCCGAGCTATCCCGCCCGAGGGCGATAGAGACAACTACAGCTTGGACCGATTATACCTATTTAAATTAGACTAAATCGCTATTTCGTATTCCCCGGTTTTCTCCTCCAAAACTGGATCGATTTAAAAATAAACAAGAATCATAATAAGAAGGGCTTTGTCTATGTCTGTCGGTTTTCCTTTGTTGTTTTATATTTGTCTTTGTTCGCTAGACGTCTGACAAGGGCGTTAAAAATGGTAAGTATTTGTGATTTTAGACGGCTCCTAGTTCTTATAATAATTAATTTATGGAGAAAAACAACCGAGGGACATACAGTGGTAGGTACCTATAAATTGCATGGTAGAATAATCATTGCTCTAGCTAGTGTCATTATCCAGAGAGGAAACTGAGGATTACGTTTGTATGGAACAAACGCTACCAGCATTTCCTCTTAACTCTTGAAATACTTACCAGTCTGATTCGATTTTTTTTTTGACTGATAGGAAGCTACATCATCCCGCAGTGTATCGCTGTATGTCTATTGTCTAGGTACTTTTTATCCAGGGGACGCGGGTGAACCCGCGGGGACAGCTGGACGTTAAATAACAGGTTTAAAACTCACCAATTTCCAGCTGTTGAACCTGAGCGGTGCATTACTATGACCCTTTATCGAATGAAATATGCTACCACCGATAGCTCCTACGACAAACGCACCCCCGACGTTGTCGAAAACACGCAATGGACAAGGGCCTTGTGAGTATACATCCATCATTATTATAATAAAAAAAAACTACTTTTGGTGAGCATAGGCCACTTATCACGCCACACTTTCCAGTCCTGAACCAATTGCAGCCAGTGCTCTTCCGAAACTAACAATGTCATCTCTATCTGTGTAATAAACAAATTATTTTCGTTATAGGATTTTCCTCTTCTAATCGGGATTTAATTTTTAGCTTAAAATAGCCTAAACGTAGGTACCTATTATATGCGGCAACGAACATGATGCATCCAATCCATGATTGATCACACAATCATTATATACCTACCTACTACATTTATTATTACCTATTTCTACTCATTATAAAGTATATAATTAAAAAAAATATATATTTTAATTACCACTTTACTTTAATTACTTTTAATAATTTTATTTATTTCAGACTTTTTAGTTTTATACAGAATGAGTTGTAAGTAGGTATTAGTAAGTAAATGAGCGGTACGGTAAAGTAACGCTAACAACCATCGCAACTCTGTGAGTTACGTACGGTAACCGCTCATTACCTATTCCTACCTACTGTCCTAGCATTAAACATGTTTTTTTGCAGTTTACGTCAAAATGGTAGCACAAAAGTATTACAATATATACATATATGGAATGGGCTGTTTACAAGCTTTTATTTGATACCCATATTGTTATAATAACGAAATTTTTGTTTTTAATACCCCCCTTTCATTTCTTATCCGTAGACGGCATATAAAAATAATATACTTACCCTATGACACTCCCACATTTAAGACGAATCTAAAAACACCTCATTATGTTTAAATCCATCGAGCCGTTTAGACTGCAGAGCGTGCCAAATAAATAGACATAGAATATATTACCATACACTCGAAAAACATAACTCTCATTCCGGGTCAGTTGGGCAAAAAAGAAAACCCTATACCTACAGACAGGGGCAGGGTCCAAGTTACCAGTGGTCAAGGCTACAGACAGAGGAACTTCCTCTCTATGCGTGCTGTCTCCAGGAGCACTGCCTTCAGTGTTTGTCAAGGCTCTTGCCTATAACATCATGTGCGGAAACGACTATTATTAGTAGGATTATTAACTATTATGTATAAAAGGAGAAAGTGACTCGAATCCTACAATGAGAATGAACATTCGTTGAAGGAAACCAAAGCACGGGGCGGCAGAGTACTTTGTAAAAGGTACTCGCCTGGCTGGCTACCATTCTCAATTTTCTCAATTTGTGTGGAAATCCTCGTAGTATACCCGACCGCCTCGTGGGTAGCGGCCCGGTTATGCCGGACTTTTACCGGCTAAATCCCCACGGTGGTCGTCATCTGCGCTGTAGAGAGGTGGGCGGGCTTTCGTGTGGAACGCGTACCTGCTCACCCCTCCACGCACGGCGCTTAGATAGCTCGTCCCGGGGGAAGTACCTCCCTCAGGACCCTCGCTGTGCTATCGCACGATGAGTCGTGACCACATCGACTCATCGTCCTCCTTGGGGTCGCTTCTGGGCGCACAGAGCCCCCGCTCTGATTGCCCACGACCCCAAAGGCCGCGTTTAGTATGTCGAGCGCGAGACGAATGCTCGTTCGAGGCTCACGTTACGCGAACAACGAACGAATTCTGTTCGTTCATGGCTCGGCTCGTACTCGGTTCGCGTAACATGGACGCACCATTAGACTACACTTTTAAACTCTAAGGTAACGTCACGAAGTCCCGCACAACTTTAACTCGCTTTATCTTTGTATTTTTTTTATGATTTGGTCAAGCAAAAAATACGTGTCCAATATTTTTTGATACCTAATCTAATTAGATTTTAATTTTATCTAGGAATCATCTCTATTGTTATGATTCTTTCGAAGCTTAAGAAATCGAAGTGAAGTTTTTTTTGTAAAATAAAGTGCCATTTTACATTAGCTGTCCCCCGCCCGCATGATGATGATGGGATAAAAATTAGCCTATGTCTCTATCCATACCATAGAGGCTATGCATGCCTATGCATATTTTCATGATGTACGGTTGAGTAAAAGTGAAAGCGTAACAAACAAATATACAAACTCACATTCGAATTTATAATATTAAAAGTTAGGATTTGTGTTGTTTTCTACATAGATTAAGAAAATGTTACTTTTTGAGCTGTCTTAAGTCTGTTTTGGACTTTTTGGCGGGACACTTGCAGAGTGACGTAGCATTTTCATTTTTATTTTAATAAATTTGTGTATTTTGAGTTTTATTGTGTATTATTGGTGGTATTTTACCCAATAAAGATCATCCATGTGCACCAGTGAAGTGAAATGAAATGAATTATGTGTATCGTAACTTTTCAAGTTGTCTCAAAATGTCCGTGAAGAGTTTTAGTACAATGACCACCATTGTGCCATGACTTTTATGGACGATGGACGGTGACTGACTGAGGACTATAATGTGAAGTGATTTTGTGAATGGATATTATAATATAACTCGACACTGGCAGAAATGAGCCCTAATTTGTTGCCAAAATTAAAAATAAGAAGAAGAAGAAGTCTGTTTTGTTTGACTATCGGCCATTGGCAACACTGAACGAGAACGGTTGTTTTGATATTTACGATATTTATGTGTATTTCGCGCGGCTTGTGAAATTAAAACTATATAACATTTTTAAAATGAAGTAGTTTTCAATATTCTGCTTATTATGAAATATAAGAATATTTTAAAGGTATTTATGATATCTTATGAAATATAATGGCTCGAGTATCCTACAGCAAAAAACATTGCATTTGGGATGAGTGAAACCGACGACACTGATGTTCTTTTGCTAATACCACCGAACTTCTTCCTGGTGCAGAGCTCAGGCTCGGAGGAATCACTGCTGGAATCTTCTAGAACTGTCGTACATAAGCCCACTTCGTGTACAGCACAAGTTCTCGGTAAATTAGTGAATCAAGTATACTCGTTAGAATCTAGGTTAGATAGTTTGGTATTAAGTGATTCAGTGTCAAGTTACAAGAGTCATAGAACCCTCGATACATCCGAGAGCATCGACAGTCGGAGCTTAGATCGGAAATGTTTTACGTTCCCGCGTCGAAGACGAAGAAAAACTAGACGGGAGACAAGTCGGGATTTGTCTCTCACCAGCCTAGATTCGGTTAGAAAAGGTATCCCGCCCCTAAAATTGAGACAGGAAGTGAATAAAAGTAGTGTGGTAAATGATACACCAAGCATGGATGGAGACATTAGCAGCATTGTATCAACACCCAACAAAAAGAATGACAAGCTACTTTTAAATGAAATAGACGAGTTTTTGACTAAAGTTGAATCATATGAGAGTCCTGAAGCTAAGTTAAAGGATAGACAAACAACAATAAGTCCCGAGAATGTAATAAAAGCTGCGAGTGACTACATGTCACAAAAGTTTGAAGCTAAAGGTGATGAAATCAGACTCCCCAGTGGAAGGATTGTATCCAGTAACGTTTTGGATAAGTATATTTATTTAGTTAAAAGTAGTTCAGCTTCAGCCTCACAATCGGAGAAATCCTTGCCGTCATCATGTCATAAGAACCAGTATAGTGAAGATCCTAACAACCATCAGCCAATAGACATAACTCCGAAAGTAAATGAATTAACAAAACCACCAGATACAAAATCTCCTAGTATACGTAGATTGAATTTCTCTGACAAAGATGTTCAACCAACATCAACCCCTAAAAGACAAAGTGCATATGTAGATACATTCCGACCAACTTCAAACAAGATCTATGACCGAGCATCAAAAGTTTTAGAACAATATAAGTCACAAAACTATAGTCGTAACACTCAGAATTCCATGACAGATAGTTATATGATGTCTCCTAAGAAAGATGAATTCAAAATGCCTCAAATGAGACCATATAGTCATGATAATAGAGAAGGTATTAAAATGTCTGCAATGCAGAATAAGCTGATGGAATCAATAGATACAGATTTGTTGAGTTTAAGTGAACTTTGGGGGGAGAAAGGAGAGAGAGATAGAGGAGAAAGTATTAAGTTAGAAGAGGAAAGACTGAAAAGAGAGGTAAATTATATTGTAATTTTTTTTTTACTAAAAATATTATTTTAAATGCACTAATGCTTGACACTAACTACACAAAATGATACAAATCAAAACACTCCTATTTTCAGCACTGTGAATCAATGATTCAACAACTGCAAAAGAAAATATTAGAACAGCAAGAGAAACTAGCAGTTGCTCTCAAGGTAGATAGAGCTAAGGATGCAGCCATCAGCAAGTTGAAAGAGGCATGGTTGAGGCTGACGGGCAGCTTGGACAAGGCGGAGGAACGGCACAGGTCTGCCCTGGAGAAGATGATGAGGGAAGTTGATAACTTTAGGCTGGTTGCTGATGATGCACAGAAGGTATTTTTTAGATATACTTCATCGTAGATAGATCACTCCTAAAAAAACTGCAAAAAAAATATATCAAGAAAAGCTTAGTATTAAAATTACTTTATAAAGAGTGCTCTTATCGTAAATAAAAAATCTTGTCCAGTCTACCTTTGCAAGGGGAGGAATTAAGACAATTAATTGTAGGTATTTGACCATAATCTTATCATAGTATGACTGCAAGTTTAAGCCTTGTGTGCAGATAGCATGTGCATGTAAATGGAAATGGCTCTCAAGTGCAACAGTCAGTCCACACATAACACGACTCCAAGTGTCATAGTGACAAACTATCATGAAATATTTTCAAAAGTGTATACGCCTCATCAATTTGTCTATACTATAGGATCATCTGATGTCTTGTTTTGTTGCTTGAATCAAGACACAGAACCCTTCCACAATGCTATGGTACTCTCACAATGTTTTCCTTCACCAATACTCAACCACACAGTAGGTGGTGTTTGTGTTTTTGAAATATGTGATAGTTGGTGAAACCAAAAATATAGAAACCATTTTTTTTTACAGAAAACAAACCACTTTGAAACAGAACTGTACAAAACCTTAGACCTAGCACATGACTACCAAGAGAAGTGCAAACAGCTTATAGTGGAGAAGAAAGAACTACAGGAACACATGGAGAAGGCTTTGGGAAACCAGCAAGAGGATATAAGTAGTAAGGATAATGAGATTGAAGTGCTGAAGGAAAACTATGAAACTGTAATGAGACTGAACAAACAGTCCACTGACTGTGTAAAGAATTTGGAAGACGCGTTGGAAAAGGTAAGGCTTTTTCAAAACATGTAATTACAGCTTCTGCCATAATAATGATAATTTGAAACAAAACAAGCGATCAAATAATTAGGTGTTTGTCTTGTTGTCAATAGTCACAGTGATAACAAATTGTGTGTTTAGTGTTTCCGTTTAGTTATTTTTTATTTCTAATAGTGCGTTCGAATTGGAGTGATGTCGTTTTTAACAGTTTCAAAATGGGCATTTTTGTATTTGCGTTCGAATTGGAAAATTTCAACTATTTTGCAACTTTTGCCACAAACGATTTGTCCCAAATCGAACGATTAGATACAAAAATGACATTTCCATGCTCATCGCCTGCTTGTCACTTGTCTCAACCTACCTTTTCCTTCAGTTAATCATTAAACAAAGTTAATCTAACAAATTATTCTCTTACCTGTTAGTATTTCTATAAAATTTTATAATAAAAATTAGAATTTTCGCTTTCCGTATGAATTTTCCGAAACTTATCTGTCAGATTCAAAGATGTCAAAATATGATCACAAACGACCCTGCCTCGGAGGTGGGTCAAAATTTGCAGTTCACGATGTCGTTTTTAACTGTTTCCAAGCAAAACGAACGGTGAACGAAAACTGTTCAAAACGCCAATTTCGCCCACAACTTTCCAAATCGAACGCCAGTTGTGATCGTTTTTGGCATTTTGGACTGTTATTTTTGCTACCATACCCCAATTCGAACGCACCTTAAGGCAGACTTAAGTAAGTCATGCTCACTTTAAGGCCTTTGCTTGCGGCGGCGTCGTGTGACGGGTCGCTCACTTCCCTCCAATATGGCGAGGAGGGCGATGGCTGCCACACGCGTCATACTTGTGAACAGGTGCTGCTTGTGGGGGCTGGTCTGATTAAGTTTGCTATTTATTTACTTATTAAATATTTATTCAGTCTACTTTGTAATTTTGCCGCCGCGCCGGGGCACGCAATTGTTTTCAGTGCGATTAGAATGTAAATATTATGTAATAGAATTGCTGAGTTTATTGCCGGCTCTTCTCAGCAAATGCAACCTTCCGAACCGGTATTAGAGTATTAGAGTCAGACTTTTCATAAGTGCCTGCGAAGGTCTATTTGAATAAATGATTTTGAATTAGAATTTTGAATTTGAATGAGGTATATACCAAATTTCATAAAAAAAATATTTAGTTATTACTAGCTGTCCCCCCGCGGTTTCACCCGCGTTCCCAGGATAAAGAAAGAAAGAAATAGATTTTATTTATCCACCACCAATCTTATAACTAGGTACGTGACATGTAATAATAAAAAAAAAATAGACACACAAAGATAGAAAAATAATAAAATTAAAAACATAAAAGAAAAAAAAAGTTGAACATATAAAAAAAAAACACGAGTGGAGGACAAATAGGGCCTACAACTCAGCTAAATAGACTATGTCTTTCTCCATACCATAGGCTATATGCATATGTTTGTCTGCGGTATTCTGTAAGGTGGAGGTATGCACCCAGTCAAGCTGCTCTTCGAGAAAATAAACGCTAAGCTCTGTCTCTCTTAAAAAAATGTGTATAATATGAATTATAGCATAGAGATAGTGATGTCCCGGGGTGGAAGTAATATCCCAAAATATTTCCAGGAAAAATCTGATCACCAAGAAACAAGAAGAAAAGCAAATGATCTAGGACATACAATCCAACAGTTGAACGATGAAACCTCCCTCATAGTGCAAGAACGAGATCTACTGAAAGATAAAGTGAATGAGGAGCGAGCGAGAAGCAACATACTTGAGAGACAACTGTGTGAAAAGCAGAATCAGACTAGCGAGCTTTTAAAGAAATGTGTAAGTAATAGTAGGAAAGTTCTGAACTACAGGTCTTAGAGAAAAACGCTGTATATATGAGGTGAATTTTGAAGAAATTAAAAGTGCCATTAAAATATATTTAAAATAGTCATAAACTATCAATCACTTTCAAATTAAGTACAGTAGTACCCAACTGATAAGACGCGTCGTGAATCTTCGTTCGCACAGAAAATAAACTATGGCCCGAAGATTAACGAAAGAATGCTTAAAACTTACAATCAACCTTAGATCACTACTATCAGGTTCATAATACAATGCAGCTGTTAGTTCCGTCTCACTCGCAAGTGCCGCCCCTCCGCACACATGGCGGCAGCTACCGACCAATAGCATTACCCGCGCTTTGAAAATGTATCTTCTGCGCAGGTACATCGGTAAGCCATATTAGTTGGGTACTACTTTACCTTCCACATAATTCAGAATAATGAACCTACACTAATAATTACTATCAAACCTATTGCTATAACCATGCATACATTCACGCCTCTCCTCACAGCCTCCTAGGCTTTTACAGTGGTATTGCTCATGTCCACAGGCGGCAGTGACCACTTACCATCAGGTGAACTGCCTACCTATTTGGCAGACATGAGCCCATGACGAAACACCTGCCTTTTACAGGATGCTTTAGACAACGAGGTGAAAGCCCTGCACAAACAAGTAGAATTACAGAAGACAGAGTTAAAAACCCACTACCAGAAGCAACTAGAAGATGCGGTGTTGTCCAAACTAGAGGAGTTCCAGCATCAACTAGACTTAGCTGAACATGAGATGGAAGCCAACGCGAGAGCCAAGGAGAATGCCATCGTCGATACTTACAATAAGCAGATAGTTAGGATTGAGGAACAGTTAGTGTTAATCCTTTTTTGCAATTGAAGATATTTTGTGAAACTTCTGGTGATAAATATAACTTTAATTCCAGGCACAAATTGGAAGTGAATCTTCTAGAAGAGAAACAAAGAGAAGAGATCAAACTGAACCGGCTACAACTAGCGCAGGCCAGCGAGAAGATTGGATTACTTGAGGTAAATTATAATCTTAATAATTTTATGACGTTTAAAAATTTAACAATAGGGATGTTTCCTGGGTAAAAAAATAATAATTCTAATTAGTCCGTAGTATTTTATGCTTTACCAAATCATAAAAAAATTACAATGATAAAGCGCGACTAAGGTCGGGAGTGGGGGCTCGTGACGTCATGCGGAAATTCAACAAACCATATCTTCGTATTTTTTTGTTTAATTGACAAAAGAAAAAATACGATACTTTTTTGATAATGTAAACAACGGACTAAATAGTGTTTTTCAGAAAAATAGCCTATTTATGTAGGAAAAAGATTAATTGTAATTTGATTATCAATACAATTGTTGTTCCGAACTTCCGAAGGTTGCTTTTGCTTAGAAGCAATGGCTCTTTTCAAAATCACACGTTTTCGACATCCCGCTTATACGGATACAACGCTTCGCTTCTTCATTCCTTATGCGAACAGCAAAGGAGTGGAACTCTCTCCCTGGGTCTGTGTTTCCCGACACCTATAACTTAGATGCCAGAGTTAATAGGTATTATCTGGGTAAGCGTGCTACATCCTCGGCCTCGTTGTAACTCCTCCTGGGGTCATTCGGAGGCTAAAAGGAAGCCTCATACATTAAAAAAACCGGCCAAGTGCGAGTGGGACTCGCGCACCGCGAGTTGTACACAGACTTGCTAATAGTTAGTTTATCACGGGAATCGAGTCTCGGAAGATTTTTCCCCTTTCTTTTATTATTTTTATATGTATGTCTAGGGCGATGATATCTCAGTGGTAGTGACGTCGGATACCGAGACGAAGGTCCCGGGTTCGAATCCTGCAATGAGCTTGAGCTTAAGGAAAAGATCGTGAGGAAACCATAGCGCGGTGGTAGGGTACTTTGTAGTACCCATCTGGCTGACTACCACCCTCAAGTTGAAGTTGTCGCCAAGCACATCGGTGTGTTACGAGTTTCCGACTTGAGAGCCAGTTCCTTCTAGGCGGCGTTCGGCCACATCATCACTTAACATGGTGTGATTGTGGTCAAACACAGACTTATACACAGTAAAAAAAAAACCTTCCCTCCGGTGGCTATCGCCAGACAGGCGAGTTCGAGGTGGCGGCAATCGGTGTTTTATTAAGTAATTTCTTTCGTTTATTTTTCTTGTCATTCGACAAATGGCTCCTCCAACCTCTTTCTCATTCTTCTCCATAATTAAACCTTGCGCAGATAACAATTAGGTTGCTAATTGCAGAACAAGTTGGATTCGTACCGCCGGCGGCGCGGTCAGATCGCGTCTCAACTGCACAGCGTGATGGAGTCGCAGTGGCGACAGGCGCTGCTCATACTCACCAACCCGCACAACAACAATGCCTCCACCATGGACCTTACTAGGACTGATAGCGGTATGTTATCGATCTTACTACTATACTGTTAGATATTTGTTTAAAAGAATACTATTTTGATTTAAATTACAGTATGGTTCAAAAACACAATCTTAGAAATGCTTACAATCATTATCTTTCGTGTTCTTTTTGTTTCCGAATTATGTAAATAATTAAATCACTATCTCTTAGGCAATTGTATTAAGAAATAATATTAAAAGTAATTGTTTGAATCCAAAGTTGATCCGACAGAGAATGACGTAAAATGATTAACCAATCAGAGTTGAATATGTGGGTAGGGGATATCTCGTTACAATCGTTTGCTTTGAACGGATCATATTGATAGTCAGACAGTCTTCATTGAGTTTTCAAATTGTTAACATCGAAAAGTACAAGACGTGTCTAACAGTGCAATTTACTATTATTAGACTGTAAGTATTATACTGGTGAATAAAATGTGAAGTGTTACTCGGAGTTTCTTTTAATGGTTATAATACTAAGTAACTAGTACCGGTCAGATCGCGTCTCAACTGCACACACTAAAACCTCTGTCCCCCCGTATTAGATAAACAGTTTGCCAGCTTTATAACCAGACTAATGGTCGAAATGTATGGAACTGCACTCTGATTGCAGGATAATAAGAGGTCACAAGCCTATACATCTTTTTACTATGTACTTCGTTCGTAATCATGATATTATTTGATAAATAAAGAATATAAACGTACATCATAAATTAATGTGATTTCCGAAATCTAAATAATTCCAATAATAAATCATTATCAACGCAATAAAAACTGGATTACCGTACCGATGGATAGTTACATATTGGTATGATTAAATATAATGTAGTGATTGTTGTTTTTGCCACTGTTAGTCAAGTTTCCGTGGTGTAGCGGTTATCACATCTGCCTAACACGCAGAAGGCCCCCGGTTCGATCCCGGGCGGAAACATAGCTTTTGTCAACCCCTGTGCTATTTTTTTTCAAATATTTGCTTTTTATGGTGCTTTTATCATTGAATTTATATATGTATCATACAGTATTTTATCTTTTATTTGAACATATTTTATTGGCAGCTGAAGATGATGTGTTGGATTGAAATTTTTTCTCCACCATACTTTGCTAAATATCACCCAATTATTACTAATTGCCTTTTTTTTATAACATTCTCTGTAGTGTAGAGATAAATAAATGAGATTCCCGTGGTTTCGACCAACAGAGTATACCAACATACACCCTATATTGTCTATTATTAGGTATAATGAAGTAAGTTGTTTCAGTGTCGACGCCAATAGGCCGCGACTACGGCCCCCCTAAGATCCCTCCCCTCGCGATGCCCCCCCTCCCGCCGCGAGGGGAGGGGCGACACAGGGGCGGTGTGGGGGGTGGGGGAGGGGGAGGGGGCTCACACTCCGACAGTGTGTTCAACTTCGAGGGGCTCAGCGATCATGAGTTGCAGCAGTATGTTAAACTGGTAATATGACTATTCTATATGGTTAATATTTTGTTTGAAATTAAGACTTATTTGTGTTTTTGTATATTGTCTAAACATTTCTGCACATTTGGTTTTGCTTTTCTGTTTACGAAAAGCATACTAGTGTATACTATATACTACTATACTATAACTAGTGTACTAGTGGCGACATCTACGCGTCACTTTGCGTAATAAAACTGTCAGGCTCACTTGGGTCAACCTGGGTTATCTTAATTCAGAGTTGCAGTAGTACCCAACTGATAAGACGCGTCGTGAATCTTCGTCCGCACAGAAAAGAAAGTATGGCCCGAAGATTAACGAAAGAATGCAACTTACAATCAACCTTAGCTCACTACTATAAGGTTCATAATACAGTGCAGCTGTTAGTTCTGTCTCACTCGCAAGTTGACGCCCCTCCACACACATGGCGGCAGCTGCCAACTAATAGCATTTCCCGCGCTTTGAAAATGTATCTTCTGCGCAGGTACATCAGTAAGCCATAGCATACTATTGTACTTGGTTACCTGGGCCTAATAAATACATTTTTTTTTACTAATTATTGTATAAGCCTGTGTTAATAATGTATAATCTCACCATGGTAAGTGATGATGTGGCCGAAGGTGGTGCACCCACAAAGCTTCGAAGGAACTGGCTCTCAAGTACAGCTGTCGGAACACACCCATAAGTGCTTGGCGACAGATTTTCAACATGAGGGTGGGAGCCAACCAAATGGGTACTACAAAGTACCCTACCACCGTGCTATAGTTTCTTCACGATGTTTTCCTTCACCGAAAGGTCAAGCTCAATGCAGAATTCAAACCCGGGACCTTTGTTATAGCAAACTTAAGCAGACCAGCCCACACAAGCAGCACCTGTTCACGATCAAACTATCAAAAAAGTAATTTAAAATAAAATTGCTTCACAATAATAATATTCATGAGTGCCTTATTAGGGCCTTTTTGAATTTTGAATACACAAAAAATAATGAAGTAACTAATCTGACAAATTAAGAAAAAATTAGGTGGCCATATCGCTGACGAACTTAATGATTGTAGCGACATCTATCAGGCATCTATCAGTAACACCGAGATAGTTCACACACTGAAAGATAGATGGCGTGGCGCCACATTATCCTGCATCGCGCCTAAATCCTGCATCGCGCTGGCGAAGTTTTCTCGAGAATCTGCATATATACAACTGTCCGACATGTACAGTTGGACCGCGGTCCCCAGGCACGATGACCCAGCCTGGCGGAAGATCTTCCCTTTTAAATGGAGGTGTCATCCACCTTGCATCTCCATAGTGGTGACCCCGACGTGATCGATGGGAATATTTCCAACCCTCCAAAAATCACGGAACATGCAGTAGCACTTCTGAGCAGATTCTCCAAGCTCATCACTCCCTACCGGCAAGCAGTCACACAGCAAGCCAACTTCGCCTCAATCAGGTCCATCGCAGCCGACTCACCGTGCTTCCTGGTCCTGCAAGGCAACACTGCGACTAAGCTCCTCGCCCGCAAAGTCCACCACAGCACACGCCCGGTTCATCTCTCCGGCGTGGCGGTTTCTGCACTACGTGGATTAGCCGGCTCAACCTGTCGCAGCATCTGCGCTCCGTCTCGACTCACCGTAGACTTCGAGCAGCACTGGCACTTGCAAGCTTAACGCAACGACGCAACAACAGATCGACCTCCGGTCTAGGAAGGGAGTGATGTAGCGACATCTATCAGGCATCTATCAGTAACACCGAGATAGTTCACACACGGAAAGATAGATGGCGTGGCGCCACATTATCCTGCATCGCGCCTAAATCCTGCATCGCGCTGGCGAAGTTTTCTCGAGAATCTGCATATATACAACTGTCCGACATGTACAGTTGGACCGCGGTCCCCAGGCACGATGACCCAGCCTGGCGGAAGATCTTCCCTTTTAAATGGAGGTGTCGTGTCATCCACCTTGCACCTCCATAGTGATAAAAATTCAAATCATTGTAGAGGTGAAAGTTTAAATCTGACACTATTATGAAGTCAGCGAAAGAGCACGACGTATCCCATTGAAAATATTTGCTAACTTAATAACAGTATCAGATTAGCTTCTTCATTCTTTTTAGTGTATTTTGAAGTAGTTTTTTTCAAATTACTTTTTAGATAGTATCTTTTCGTTTATCTTGAATACAGTAATCATCGTTATTTGTTCTAATGTGCTTCTATATTATACTTTTGATTCCAAAATAATTGTTTTGTTTCTAAATCTCCAGCTGCTGACAAAGCCTCCAACCCTGGAGGTGGACGATACTCCAGAACAGTACCGGGAACTGGAGGAGCCCACCAGCGACCGACCTGACAAACACGAACGGAGGGAAAAGACTTCGAAAAGAAGCCTCAATTGTAGTAAACCGCCGTGGAAAGCGTAGCGTTTGTAATACTGATATTATTACTACAGCTGGTACTGAGGTCGGTCGACTCTGGCTGCCTAAAAATTGATCAATTTACCGAAACCCATTTTTGACAGAAACCAGTTTTTTTTTTTTTATATGACTTAGTCAGCAAACAAGCATACGGCCCACCTGATGGTAAGCGGTTACCGTAGCCATATGGACAATTGCAACACACGAATCATCGCTCACGCGTTACCGACCTTTCCCCCCTCCCCAATGAGCTCTGGCGACCTTACTCACGCGCAGGAACACAACTTAAAGTTATTTGGCTGCGGTATTCTGTAAGGTGGAGGTACTTCCCCAGTCGAGCTGCTCTTTGAGCGAATTAACGCTACGCTCTAACAAGCGCTTGGTTAGATCAAAACCTGTAGCATTACAAGGCTCTAACAAGTTTCCAAGTCCTATATCAAACAATATGGCGTGTTTTGATCAATTATATATCCAGATTGAGCGGCGAAGCTGTTCACGCGTCGAAAAAATAGTCCCTGTTAGGTGCTAAATCAAATAAAAATGCAAAATAATGTTTTTATTAAAATTTCTCCTGATATTAATTGGAATAGTTTAGCAACTTTCATTATGTGCGTCACTATGACAAGCTGAATGAAGCAGATACATCAGCCTAAAAAAGTTGGCCTGTTTTATGTAGTCATGTAGTATTGCAACGCTCTTTCTAGGTATATCTATTTGTATGATTTGATATTATTACGACGGGCCAGCTGGCGTGGTTGGTTAAGACTCTGGTTATGATTCTACCTATCGCGTCGCAGGTCGTGGGTTCGATTCCCCCACAGGACATGCATTTGTGTGCATGAACATGTCTGTGTCCTGAGTCTGGGTGTAATTATGTATATTAAGTATGTATTTACAAACAAAAAGTAGGTAGTATATGTATTATATCAGTTATCTGGTTTCCATAGTACAAGCTCTGCTTAGTTTGGGATCAGATGACCGTGTGTGAGGAATGTCCCAGGATACTTTTTTATTTTATTGATTAGTGCCAAACAGAAGTTTTGACGTTTTTAAGTAATTATAAACGATATCTAGAATTAGTTTTTAAAAGTAAACTATTGACTAGATTATACTAAATGCCAGGCAGATTGGAAAAGCAATGCTCATTTTATAGTTTATTGTATATTTTGTAGTTTCTTTGATTTTTTTTTGTAATAAGATTAAAATGTATTTATAGTAAGACATTTGTACTTGTACATACATTGTATTGTTATGAAGTTAAAACATCTCATTCCTTATTGATTACACTCCATGTTTTAAATGTTGCAGAATAAATGATATTATTGTAAAATGGATTTTTATTTAAAACTAAAAAAAACCGGCCAAGTGCGAGTCAGACTCGCGCACCGAGGGTTCCGTACAAACCTATAGGTATATAAGTAAATGGTAGTATAGACCTGAGTATTTGATATTAATTTCAATTTATGACCTATTAAAAAAAAACTACTTACTAGATCTCGTTCAAACCAATTTTCAGTGGAAGTTTGCACCGTAATGTACATCATATATTTTTTATAGATTTATCATTCTCTTATTTTAGAAGTTACAGGGGGGGGGACACACATTTTACCACTTTGGAAGTGTCTCTCGCGCAAACTATTCAGTTTAGAAAAAAATTATATTAGAAACCTCAATATCATTTTTGAAGACCTATCCATAGACACCCCACACTTATGGGTTTGATGAAAAAAAAAATTTTTAGTTTCAGTTCTAAGTATGGGGAACCCCCAAAATTTATTGTTTTTTTTTCTATTTTTGTGTAAAAATCTTAATGCGGTTCACAGAATACATCTACTTACCAAGTTTCAACATTATAGTTCTTATAGTTTCGGAAATAAATGGCTGTGACATACACGGACAGACAGACAGACAGACAGACAGACAGACAGACAGACATGACGAATCTATAAGGGTTCCGTTTTTTGCCATTTGGCTACGGAACCCTAAAAAACGGTCAGTTAAGAGTAGCTTTCAACCCACCTCATAACTCGCAGATACACACAATATACTACTTCGGTATTTATGTAATACAATTTTGAACCCAATGGCAATGTCTTAAGCCCGATTAAACGTTTTTTTTTCTTTGCATAATGAAACTATAACAGTTTCCAACTCTTTCTTACATGCTTGGGTTACCAATCATTATTTTTAGCTCAATTTTTATATGTGAAATATGATTTGTATGAATTTCTGATTCAACAGTCGTTTTTGGCTCGAATCATTCACATGGTAGGTAGGTAGGTAAGAAATAAAATAAAATGGTATATAAAATAACGATTTTATTAATGAGGGTAAATGCTAATTAAAAATATACATACAATCTTTTATATATGATTACAATGGCATCAAGTTTTCTATACATTAACATTACTAATTAATAAATTTACACTTATTAAATAATTTTAATCACATTTTTTTATTATTTTAAGGCAAGAACTTATTAAAAAAAATGTATTTAAAACGAGAAAAGTAAAGAAGAACACAGCCTAAGAAAAATAAATAGTAATTAAGTTTCAGCTGAATAGATTTGTGATACTCAATCGATAGATAACGCCAACAATACAAACAATAATAATAAAATACGTCTCTCAATCTAAACAACAATCTTAGCAATATATAAATAAATTGCACAAGTTAGTTTTTCATATTCACTTACAAAAAGAAAAATATTTTTTTAAATATTTTTTGACTGTACATACGAATTTGGAAATGAATGATTAAGATTTCTATCTAAAAGTTATTACCGGTAATATAATCCTCTATTTCTTTATATATAAAATAGATTATTTGACAACAATAAAGTTATTGATTTTTAATTATTTTTGGTACTAAAATATTTTATATCAATAACATTTGATTAGATAATATATCGATTATTCAATAATCGATACTAAACGAGACATTGGACACACTACATGATACTATAGCTATATAGTCATATGTTAATCATTTGTAATATATTTTCGCATTAATTTTAAACAGTACAATTATTTAACATTCAATCATATACCTATCTTTACAGTTGGTCAATAAATA
This sequence comes from Achlya flavicornis, assembly GCA_947623365.1. Taxonomy (NCBI): domain Eukaryota; kingdom Metazoa; phylum Arthropoda; class Insecta; order Lepidoptera; family Drepanidae; genus Achlya; species Achlya flavicornis. The sequence goes on along the minus strand of OX392480.1, from coordinate 14,758,925 downwards.
ACACGACATAATTTTCAATTTTACACCCAATTGTTACGTTTCTTAATCACTCTAATGATTATAATATCATTCGTACGGTAATCCATATACAATCTTATTTTCATGGTGGCATGACCCCAATTGGCTCACCAGTCGTAATACGTATTTATTTGTTCAGACCATGGACCAAAAACTTCTGGACATCACATAAGTCACACACTTCTCATCGTGTAATTATTTACTTAGAAAACCATAATTTCGGTGTTTTAAGAACATTTTAAATGTCTAAAATTAAGCCTGAGGCACCGAAGATTAATTTTAAAATTATTCTTCAAAAACATGATTATTAAAACCTGCTACTATATTTTTTTTAATAAGGTGTTCTACAACGTATAGCGTCATGGGTAAATCGACATAAAACGACTTATTTGCAACTAGGCGGACAGGGCGCGAAAGAGAACATTTTATAATAGTAATGGCGAGTAACATGATAAGATACCGACTGGTTGACTGGTTATGATTTTAATGCAATAAACTTGAAAGCAAAAATGTTATACGAATTTTTGAGTAATTTATTTTGATTTACTTTTTATAGTCTTCACCTGATGTAGTTTTCACCCCTTTCGGATATATATCCACCCCCCCTTTCCGTTACATGTTTAAGTTGCGTTACGAAATGTCCAGAAGTTTGTTGATCCATGATTAAAAGTCCACTAGAGACCAAAATATGCCTTAAATTGTCACAGTAAATGTCATTGTTATATGTCACAGCTGGATGAAACAGGTTGTTTAGTCCACATGGTGCATGTGACAGAGGTATTGCTAGGCGAGCGCGGAGGCCGGCAGGGAGCTGTGCTTGGGCTTGGCCTTGTGCACGAACACTTTGATGCACCCGTTGAAGTCTGCGCTCACCAGCACATGCCCAGTTTGTGACGACGATACCATGCCTTCTGCACCCTTCTGTGGAAGGTTATTCAATTAAAATTATTATGGAGTAATATATAATATCCTGGAAAAAACGCGTTTTCCCAGAGATATGACCGGGCTAGATAAATTTTTCGTCAGCAAAAAACCGGTATATATCAAATTTTATTGAAATCGTTATAATCGTTTTAAGAGATCTCAAAACCTATACAAATATTTCTCGTTCAACATAATAATAATATAATAATCATGATAATCATTTTCCCTTGTTTTGCCACTAAAATGTCCGTTGTAAGAACTGATTGGTAATAACACTGTCGATTTGACCCATTCTATTTGCCATATATCTGTAAAATCTGTCGCCAAGCACCTATCGGTGTGTTCCGTCAGCTGCACTTGAGAGCCAGTTTCTTCTAGGCTTTGTGTGCTTACCACCTTCGACCACATCACCACTTACCATAGTGAGATTGCGGTCAAACACAGGCCTATACACAGTAAAAAAAAAAAATATCCATGTTCAGTGATGCAAGCTAAAATACTCGACCAGGCGTGCCAAAATGAACTAAACGCTTCTAATCTTCTAAATAACTCGTAAAGTATATAATATTTAAAAAAAATCGTTAGTATCAGCCCTGGGTCATACGTTAGTGATATTATTTATCGAAGTTTTGTCTTAATTAGATACACAATGAAAGAATAATAAAACCGGCCAAGTGCGAGTCAGACTCGCGCACCGAGGGTTCCGTACAAACCTGTGGGTATATAAGTAAATGGTAGTAGGTATAGACCTGAGTATTTGATATTAATTTCAATTTATGACGTATTAAAAAAAAACTACTAACTAGATCTCGTTCAAACTAATTTTCGGTGAAAGTTTCCACCGTAATGTACATCATATATTTTTTATAGATTTATCATTCCCTTATTTTAGAAGTTACAGGGGGGGGGACACACATTTTACCACTTTGGAAGTGTCTCTCGCGCAAACTATTCAGTTTAGAAAAAAATGATATTAGAAACCTCAATATCATTTTTGAAGACCTATCCATAGACACCCCACACTTATGGGTTTGATGAAAAAAAAAATTTTTTGAGTTTCAGTTCTAAGTATGGGGAACCCCCAAAATTTATTGTTTTTTTTCTTGTTTTGTGTGAAAATCTTAATGCGGTTCACAGAATACATCTACTTACCAAGTTTCAACATTATAGTTCTTATAGTTTCGGAAATAAATGGCTGTGACATACGGACAGACATACGGACAGACAGACAGACAGACAGACAGACAGACAGACAGACATGACGAATCTATAAGGGTTCCGTTTTTTGCCATTTGGCTACGGAACCCTAAAAACGAAAATTAATTAATATTAGAGGTAACTTTGTGATTTTGTTCAATCGAGGAATTTTCATTCCATTATGTTTTTGCTCTGACTGAACCCTTGCGTATATAATGAAAATACCCATATAAAAATATTTTTTCATTTAAATATTATTTACTTGGGTAAATTTCAATACTAAGATATGTTATTTTGCTCTATACGTAATCTTAATTGAACCGGGACCAACGGCTTAACGTGCCTTCCGAAGTACGGAAAATGCTCGACTGTAAATACCACTAAGTGGTCACTCATCCACGCACCGATCAACTTTACCGATCGATTAAGAATAGCTGATCAAGCTACACCACGAGCGCTTCAACAAGCTGTAAGCTAGAAACATATACATTAAGATCCACTTACCACTTCCTCCTTGTCTTCCACATCCTTATTGGCAACCTTCGCATGTTCCTCCCTCTCGGCGATCATCCTGATCATATGGTCAGGGTTGGGAGCGAACACCGCACAAGTGACCACAGCGTTGTGAGCCTTGATACCTTCCCAGAAGTCGTTCCTATCTCTCCTAACCGACGTGAACTTTGAATAATCATGATAAGTCTTCCAAATGTAGATGCACTGGTTTTCCGAACCGCTCACTATGTATTTACCATCATGAGAAAACGACGCCTTTATTTGACTGGATACGTTAACGTACCCCTTGTATTTGCATGAAAGATTTAAGTCTCGTAAGTCGTACAGTCGTATTCTACTGTCGTTTGATGTTACTAGGATCTTATCGTCGTTGGGCATAGGTTCGATTCCGCTTATTTTTCTTCCCGTCGAGTTTTTACCTCTGGTAGATCGCACGTCGATCTGTGTGTGGTACTTGAGTTGGTCGGTCGTGTAGAATATGCATCGACCGTCATATGTGCCAACGACCGCAAATTTTCCGTTTTGACAGAAGTTTGCGGCTGTTATTAGCTTCGTTTTGCCGTCGACTTCGTTCCATACTGCCACCTGGTTGTAAGGAGATTTAATTAATTTGTATCCAATACCATTAATTAATTTCATCCAATCAGGGCCCACGAATGGTCATCGTCGCGTCATACCGCGTGCGCGTTTATTAATTGGATGAAATAATTAATGGTCTTCGTTACGATTACCACCAAAGATACGCGGTAGAGCCCCAGCTTTATAGAAGCTCCCTGCCCGTTTTTAACCTTTCTTAGGGATCTAATGTTTTGTCATGATAAAAATTACCCTATTTGTTATTCCAACATATACCTACCAAGATACACTTATAAATATTTGTAGGATTCTTTATTGTTTTTATGTCATTGTTTGCCAGCAATCTGATCATGTGGTCTATAGTTGGGATCACCAGAACACCAAGAGACAATTTCAATAATTTTCAATTATTTTTTTATTTTTTTTATTTTCATAATTAAATGATCAAAGAAAAATAATTGGACTGTTTTACAAAAAACTTAAACCGAGTTCAAAGTACACTAAAAAGTAATCAAATACTGATCTGATGACAATGGTACCAAACGGGAAGTGTACCCTTCCAGACAAAAATATTCTTTTCCAAATCTGTTAATAAATGACGGAGTTATGAGGTAACAAACATATAAAAAAAACTACCGAATTGAGAACCTCCTTTTTTTGAAGTCGGTTAAAAATTAAAACTCACCTTTTTATCAGGTATATTCCACAACCTCAGCTTCCCATCCAGACTGCCCGACAAAAAGTACCGATCATCTCTCGGGTGGAACACGATCGCCGTCACAAAGTCTATGTGCTGGAAACAGCACAAACACTCCCCCCTCGATATATGCCAGAGCCTCACTGTTTTATCCATAGAACTGGATAATATGAAGTAGTTTTTAGACCAGGAGACATCTAGTAAGTCTGATGTGTGGCCGGAGTAGATACAGAAGGGTTTGGGACAGAAAGGGGCGGAGGGGCCGAGGGGCGGCTGGTCCTCCGGGCTGGGGGGAGGGGCTGAGAGTGACGCGAGAGACTCTTGAGATGGTGTTGGCGATGATTTCTGTTCCGCGTTGTATTTCGTTCGCATATCCTGTTGGGGAGAAATATTATTATTATCCAGGGACATTATTCACACTCCACCATCATCATCATCATCAGACTATAATGTCCCACTGCTGAGCACAAGCCTCCTATACACAAATGAGATTGAAAGGGAATAGGCAGATACTCCGCCACGCATTCCCACTGCAGATCGGTGCTCGGTAGGCCTACAACAACCTACTGTTGGAGTTGTCAACCCGCCTAGTAGGCCTCCAATTAGCTAAACGACTATCACAATTAAGTGATAACCGAGACCAACGGCTTAAAGTGCCTTCCGAAGCACGGAAACGCTCGATTTGAAATACCACTAGGTGTTCACCCATCCAGGTACCGACCACGACGGTGGTAGCTTAAATTTGCCGATCGATTAAGAACGGCTAATCATGCTTGACTAATTGAACTTGCAGCACCACACTACACTACAGTACAGTACAGTACAGTACAGTACAGTACACCTCACCTGGAACATGTGGTAGGCGTCCCGTGCGACCCACACCCTGAGCGTGCGGTCCTGCCCGGCGGTGGCCAGCAGGCGGCCGCACACGCTGAACTTGCAGCACCACACTACAGTACAGTACAGTACAGTACAGTACACCTCACCTGGAACATGTGGTAGGCGTCCCGTGCGACCCACACCCTGAGCGTGCGGTCCTGCCCGGCGGTGGCCAGCAGGCGGCCACACACGCTGAACTTGCAGCACCACACTACAGTACAGTACAGTACAGTACAGTACCGTACACCTCACCTGGAACATGTGGTAGGCGTCCCGTGCGACCCACACCCTGAGCGTGCGGTCCTGCCCGGCGGTGGCCAGCAGGCGGCCGCACACGCTGAACTTGCAGCACCACACTACAGTACAGTACAGTACAGTACACCTCACCTGGAACATGTGGTAGGCGTCCCGTGCGACCCACACCCTGAGCGTGCGGTCCTGCCCGGCGGTGGCCAGCAGGCGGCCGCACACGCTGAACTTGCAGCACCACACTACAGTACAGTACAGTACAGTACAGTACACCTCACCTGGAACATGTGGTAGGCGTCCCGTGCGACCCACACCCTGAGCGTGCGGTCCTGCCCGGCGGTGGCCAGCAGGCGGCCGCACACGCTGAACTTGCAGCACCACACTACAGTACAGTACAGTACAGTACAGTACACCTCACCTGGAACATGTGGTAGGCGTCCCGTGCGACCCACACCCTGAGCGTGCGGTCCTGCCCGGCGGTGGCCAGCAGGCGGCCGCACACGCTGAACTTGCAGCACCACACTACAGTACAGTACAGTACAGTACAGTACACCTCACCTGGAACATGTGGTAGGCGTCCCGTGCGACCCACACCCTGAGCGTGCGGTCCTGCCCGGCGGTGGCCAGCAGGCGGCCACACACGCTGAACTTGCAGCACCACACTACAGTACAGTACAGTACAGTACAGTACCGTACACCTCACCTGGAACATGTGGTAGGCGTCCCGTGCGACCCACACCCTGAGCGTGCGGTCCTGCCCGGCGGTGGCCAGCAGGCGGCCGCACACGCTGAACTTGCAGCACCACACTACAGTACAGTACAGTACAGTACAGTACAGTACACCTCACCTGGAACATGTGGTAGGCGTCCCGTGCGACCCACACCCTGAGCGTGCGGTCCTGCCCGGCGGTGGCCAGCAGGCGGCCGCACACGCTGAACTTGCAGCACCACACTACAGTACAGTACAGTACAGTACAGTACACCTCACCTGGAACATGTGGTAGGCGTCCCGTGCGACCCACACCCTGAGCGTGCGGTCCTGCCCGGCGGTGGCCAGCAGGCGGCCGCACACGCTGAACTTGCAGCACCACACTACAGTACAGTACAGTACAGTACAGTACACCTCACCTGGAACATGTGGTAGGCGTCCCGTGCGACCCACACCCTGAGCGTGCGGTCCTGCCCGGCGGTGGCCAGCAGGCGGCCACACACGCTGAACTTGCAGCACCACACTACAGTACAGTACAGTACAGTACAGTACACCTCACCTGGAACATGTGGTAGGCGTCCCGTGCGACCCACACCCTGAGCGTGCGGTCCTGCCCGGCGGTGGCCAGCAGGCGGCCGCACACGCTGAACTTGCAGCACCACACTACAGTACAGTACAGTACAGTACACCTCACCTGGAACATGTGGTAGGCGTCCCGTGCGACCCACACCCTGAGCGTGCGGTCCTGCCCGGCGGTGGCCAGCAGGCGGCCGCACACGCTGAACTTGCAGCACCACACTACAGTACAGTACAGTACAGTACAGTACACCTCACCTGGAACATGTGGTAGGCGTCCCGTGCGACCCACACCCTGAGCGTGCGGTCCTGCCCGGCGGTGGCCAGCAGGCGGCCACACACGCTGAACTTGCAGCACCACACTACAGTACAGTACAGTACAGTACCGTACACCTCACCTGGAACATGTGGTAGGCGTCCCGTGCGACCCACACCCTGAGCGTGCGGTCCTGCCCGGCGGTGGCCAGCAGGCGGCCACACACGCTGAACTTGCAGCACTACACTACAGTACAGTACAGTACAGTACACCTCACCTGGAACATGTGGTAGGCGTCCCGTGCGACCCACACCCTGAGCGTGCGGTCCTGCCCGGCGGTGGCCAGCAGGCGGCCGCACACGCTGAACTTGCAGCACCACACTACAGTACAGTACAGTACAGTACAGTACACCTCACCTGGAACATGTGGTAGGCGTCCCGTGCGACCCACACCCTGAGCGTGCGGTCCTGCCCGGCGGTGGCCAGCAGGCGGCCGCACACGCTGAACTTGCAGCACCACACTACAGTACAGTACAGTACAGTACAGTACAGTACACCTCACCTGGAACATGTGGTAGGCGTCCCGTGCGACCCACACCCTGAGCGTGCGGTCCTGCCCGGCGGTGGCCAGCAGGCGGCCGCACACGCTGAACTTGCAGCACCACACTACAGTACAGTACAGTACAGTACACCTCACCTGGAACATGTGGTAGGCGTCCCGTGCGACCCACACCCTGAGCGTGCGGTCCTGCCCGGCGGTGGCCAGCAGGCGGCCGCACACGCTGAACTTGCAGCACCACACTACAGTACAGTACAGTACACCTCACCTGGAACATGTGGTAGGCGTCCCGTGCGACCCACACCCTGAGCGTGCGGTCCTGCCCGGCGGTGGCCAGCAGGCGGCCGCACACGCTGAACTTGCAGCACCACACTACAGTACAGTACAGTACAGTACAGTACACCTCACCTGGAACATGTGGTAGGCGTCCCGTGCGACCCACACCCTGAGCGTGCGGTCCTGCCCGGCGGTGGCCAGCAGGCGGCCGCACACGCTGAACTTGCAGCACCACACTACAGTACAGTACAGTACAGTACAGTACACCTCACCTGGAACATGTGGTAGGCGTCCCGTGCGACCCACACCCTGAGCGTGCGGTCCTGCCCGGCGGTGGCCAGCAGGCGGCCGCACACGCTGAACTTGCAGCACCACACTACAGTACAGTACAGTACAGTACAGTACAGTACACCTCACCTGGAACATGTGGTAGGCGTCCCGTGCGACCCACACCCTGAGCGTGCGGTCCTGCCCGGCGGTGGCCAGCAGGCGGCCGCACACGCTGAACTTGCAGCACCACACTACAGTACAGTACAGTACAGTACACCTCACCTGGAACATGTGGTAGGCGTCCCGTGCGACCCACACCCTGAGCGTGCGGTCCTGCCCGGCGGTGGCCAGCAGGCGGCCGCACACGCTGAACTTGCAGCACCACACTACAGTACAGTACAGTACACCTCACCTGGAACATGTGGTAGGCGTCCCGTGCGACCCACACCCTGAGCGTGCGGTCCTGCCCGGCGGTGGCCAGCAGGCGGCCGCACACGCTGAACTTGCAGCACCACACTACAGTACAGTACAGTACAGTACAGTACAGTACACCTCACCTGGAACATGTGGTAGGCGTCCCGTGCGACCCACACCCTGAGCGTGCGGTCCTGCCCGGCGGTGGCCAGCAGGCGGCCACACACGCTGAACTTGCAGCACCACACCGCGCCGCTGTGCCCACTACCCATCTCCTACACAACACACAACGAACATTTAGTTAATTATGTGCCTCTATGCGTATTAGCCTGCGTTCAGACACGGCGATAATCCGTGCGGGTCTTATTTACATGAGCATCTTAATAACCGTTAAGACGTAACCGCGTGGTTACCGTCACTCAACCGTTAGAAAATAGAATCGTGCCCGCACGTTTCTATTACTATGGAGCCCTAGGAGAGCGTTCAGTGGCATTGTTACCACCGCGCGGTTAGGAAGCCACCCAGGTCACGAACGGCACGAAATCGTAATGAATCTCTTCAAAACTGTATTATTTATTGATGAAGCCCAAAAATCTTTATAGACATTCTCAATTAAGAGTAGTAAAAAAAACTCCCAAAAATTCTTAATTCCACGGTCTACGCACGATCTCCCTCATTTAACTCGGTCTGTCCAGTGCATAGATGACCTGCCGCGCGATCTGATTCCCTCCACTTCCGTGTACGACCAGCCGTTCTATGGAGTCGTTATCCCGCCTAGAAACATGTCCAAAGTTGCAGTATGCGTGACTATAAAGCGGCCGCCTAACCTAACGTTGAATTATCCAAACTCCTGGAGTATGGACACGTTGGTGCGAACAACGTCCACGATATCCCGAGCATCTTCCTCCAGCACCATATCTCCAGAGCATCTATCATCCCATTTTCCAACTCGCGCAATGATCACGTCACTAACGCGTAACGATAAATGAGGAATACAAGTGTTTGCTCGAGCCTGACTTTAGTAGCTTTGGTAATGTTGCTATTCCTCCTCACTTTCCTTAACTTCTCCATCGCATAATTTGGGATATAACGTCAGTAATTGACCAAGTATGAGTAGATCACAAAGCACCGAATACTGCCTTTTTCTTTTTGTCTTTTATGAGCAACCACAGTTCCACAGTAAACATACTATTTGCTCTTTGACTTCCATCTTCAAACTGACAATATAAACACGCACGCCAATCGCTAACTAGCCGCCGCTGTCTGGATACATATTTTTTTTTTCCAGAAACTGAATCGAGAAAGGAATTCCGTATAATTATCGTGACTGCCGAGGTCTACAGCTCACAGAACCACTAGTATTTAATGTAAGTAATTGTAGGGCATCGCCGTTTCAGCTTGGGCAAAAATGCTTTCGTATGTCTGTCCGTATGTCCGGCTGTTCTGCTCTACAGGTGCATTTCTCAACCGATTCTTGATATTGTGAGCCGGTTCGAACCATTTTTGTGTATTTTTTTGTTTACATTTTTGGACACATGCCACGGTGGAACTCTTATTTGTACATAACGCGATATTTCAAGTGTTCTATATTGTGAACAGAACGATCTCAAAGAAAAATCAAATGGCGCGAAAACAGATTAATCACTAAATTCGAAACAAATACGCACTCGAGGTAAATGGTTTCCCGATATTCAAATTCAAAATTCAAATTCAAAAATCATTTATTCAAATAGACCTTCGCAGTCACTTATGAAAAGTCTGACTCTAATACTCTAATACCGGTTCGGAAGGTTGCATTTGCTGAGAAGAGCCGGCAATAAACTCAGCAATTACTCTTTTCAAAACAAGCTTAAATTCATTACATAATATTTACATTCTAATCGCACTGAAAACAATTGCGTGCCCCGGCGCGGCGGCAAAATTACAAAGAAGACTGAATAAATATTTAATAAGTAAATAAATAGCAAACTTAAGCAGACCAGCCCCCACAAGCAGCACCTGTTCACAAGGGCGTCGCCAGCCGATGGCGCAGGGGGGGGCAAGTTGACTTTACCTACTACAATTCATACTTTTGAGAAAAGTAGGTATGAATTGTAGGTAAAGTCGACAGCACATGAAGCTTTTCACTTGTACAGGTCGGTTAACTAAAGCTGGCACGTTTCAACACATTTACACCGTCTCTCTCGCGCAAAGTCAAGCTTATGAGTATGAAGGAGACAGTTATTGTTTTGCTTTTGCTACTGCTCATAAATATAGAGTGGTCTATTTTTGCATTCGTCCATTAGACTTGACTGATTGCAAATTTATGAGTACTGTGAACGTGCCAGCTTTCGTTAACCGACCTGTACTACGAGCCTTACATCTACAGCGATTGTAATAACAACAGTATCTTAGTACTATATACATATATATTCTGTGACAGCTTCAACGATAGAGTAGAGCAGAGCGTAGTTGAGCGTACGGAATATTAAGAGTGGAATTGGTGAATTCATTCGAGTTTCGATGTACGGGAATGATTGTTCAAGGCTTGAACTTCAAGCAAATCAACTAAAAGACTTAGGACTTTGGTTGCATTATATTTGGCAAATTTTTTAGAATCTCTAGGGGGGGCAGCTACCCCTCCCTGCCCCCCCTTGGCGACGCCCTTGCCTGTTCACAAGTATGACGCGTGTGGCAGCCATCGCCCTCCTCGCCATATTGGAGGGAAGTGAGCGACCCGTCACACGACGCCGCCGCAAGCAAAGGCCTTAAAGTGAGCATGACTTACTTAAGTCTGCCTTAGAAATAAAAAATAACTAAAGGGAAACACACACTTTGTTATCACTGTGACTATTGACAAGATTAGACTAAATATCACAAAATAGAAAATATAACAATTAGACAGACATAATATATCGATGCATTTATATCAAAATAAATAAATGAATAACATTGAATTGAATTAATTGAATTACACTAAGTAATAATCTAAAAAACATAACTTATAATAATAATAGCATACTTTGAATTAAAATGGACCTTGAACTAGCTGCTCAGTGAGGCAGGTGCAGAGAGAAGCTACTTTCATACATCCTTGTCGTCAATATAATGAGACACTTTATAATAGGCCCTACTCAACAGCCGCTTTTTGATATGTTCCTTAAATTTAAAAAAGGACATACCTGTCACGCTATGAGGAATTTTATTGTAAAATTGGATACTATTCCCAAGAAAGGACTTATTTACTTAGCTAATCTAAATCTTGGTACGGTTATTTTGTCTTTGTTTCTAGTGTTTCTATCATGATAGTCACTATTGACTGGAAGCAAATTAATGTTCTTGCGAACATACATTATATTTTCAAAAATGTACTGAGAGGGCAAAGTTAATATATTAATATCCGGAAATACATTTCGTAGAGACTCGCGAGAACCCAAACAGTAGATGGCGCGAATTGCCCTTTTTTGTAATACAAAAATTGATTCCAAGTCTGCGGCAGAGCCCCACAGCAAAAGGCCGTAAGACATAAGACTATGAAAATATGCAAAATAAATTAATCTGGCTGTATTAATGTCCGTCAGTTGCCTTATTTTGCTGACTGCAAAAGCAGCGGAGCTCAGTTTACCACCTAAGGCTTCCAGGTGAGCACCCCACTGCAATCTACAGTCTATGGTCATACCAAGAAAAACAGTCTTATCTACTACATTAAGTTTATTACCATCCACAATAACACTGGTATCAACTTTTGGTACATTTGGTAATGAAAATCTTATACATTTTGTTTTTTTTGAGTTTAACATGAGATTGTTGGCAGCAAACCATTGAGACACAGTCTTCAGAGCGTAGTTAACTTTTAAAAGGTCTTTGTCTTTTCTATCTACTTTAAATATCAGAGACGTTTCATCTGCAAACAAAACGACATCTGATAGTTCTTTCACCATATAAGGTATATAAAAAGTATCCTAATTTTCATTCCTAAATCTTTCTTTGAAACAAATTTTATCTGAATTTATTGGACCATTACAGCGTAATTGAATTACAAACATACACAAATCTTTCACACCACATAATCAAAAATCGGTGAATAAAGAACCAAAAAAATCTACAACCAACTATCACAAATTCTTACCTGTACATGTCGTACACAGCCATCAAAGTCATACGGTCCCTTATGTGAGTTGGAAGCTTTCAACTTGATGTTGTGTTCGCCACGAACATCATCCACTATATCGGCCACGTCTTCTTTATGTCTCGCGTGTGACACTTCCTGCGCTAGGGACTTTGCCGCATCTACTGTCTTCTTTACTGTACTCCCGAAGAAGCGTTTTAACCTGAGAATTACGAAATATTTAGTTAGAAAACTCAAACCCAAAAGATATTTATTCAAGTCCTGATAAGTCACTTACGAATTTTACAATTGATTTTACCACCGATTCGTTATAAATTTATACTGAGAAAAAAAGCAGGGACTTTTAAAAAAAGGAGATCCCTTATGGTGCCACTCCGTGCGTCTGTCCGTCTGTTAGCGGTATATTGATTTGAAATTTGGAATATTTTAAATATTGTTTACCCAACCCTATCTAAAAGAAATATTTTAATAGATACATTTGGATAAATTACTTTTGACAGACACTGATGTAAATAACAGGAAAAATAGAACGATGTTTGTGCAGCTTTTCGAATTCAACAAATTCCTTTACAAACAAATTTAGTTATGCAGTCCGGTTGTTTAACTATTTCGTTTAATTTGGTTCTTTGTCGTATTGCCTCGTTGCAGATTTTATCTTTCACTGAGCATATAGCTCTTCCCATAGATCGCTCACACCTTTTAATTGCAGGTTGGAGTTTTTTGCAATAAAACTCTAAAGCAACGTTGGCCCACAGGCTTTTGGCGACAGATTTGCAACTCGAGTGTGGAAGCCAGCGTGCAAGAAGGAGTTAATAAGCCAGTTTTTTTTATACATTCACACATTTTATTTTAATAGCTATTATGTTGATATTAGACACACAGTTTAGTGTTCAAAAAACTCAATAACACTTTGAAACAGTTATTTATCTATTCATTCATAATTTGCAGTTAGTTATTTGTAACACATTTTCACCTGTAGTTTATGCCGTCTTGGGAATGACTTTTTACTAAATTAGCGGTCGGTAACCTATAGTGATGAAACATACATGAATTAAGCAAGTCTAAAAAAAATGTGAAATCACATCGGCTTGTATTTTTCAATATTAATACTGGTTATAAAATAAATTATTCTGATTCTGTCGCGCAAGGCTACTCCAAGCAGAGCCCTCATAGCTCGCTGAGCGACTTTAAAGCAGTGGAATCTAGACAAGCCTCAATCTAAGCGCCTATATTTCAGCCGCGTACATTATAACCAGAAGAACGCATTTGTAATGTACTTTGGTCTTAAGGCATGCTGGTGTGCTGGACGTGAAAACTTGGTAAAGTTGTCCAAATTCTGCTCACCTTACCCAGATTCTGCGGTCTGCTTCCTCTTCTTGGGAGAGGCTTATCTTCTCAGATAAGGGAAAAATCATATTCTATTATATTTATCAAACGGTTCTAAATGTGCTTTTATTCGCTGAAAGAGCAGCTCGACTAGGGGAGTACCTTACAGAATACCGCAGACAAATAACTTTATGTTGTGTTCCTGCGCGTGAACGCTTACCACCAGATTTGGTCGTATAATAAAAAATGAACTCTATGCCACTTACTTCTCAGTCTTCTTTCTAATAGTGGTCTGCCTCTCGGTGGACTCTCGTTTGGTCTCCTTCGCCTCGTCCTCTACGCCGCCCACGCACACACTCTCACTTTCCTCGTCCGTTTCTCTATACAACATACATCCATATTAATACTACATTCATATAAGAGGAATATAACTAACTGGTGATAAAGCGTAATTTCAATGTGAATACTGGCTAAATGTACTAAGCTAATTACCATGTAATTACTGTTGATTTGAAACTAGATCAGATTAAGAGGAAAGGATGGCTGGAAGAAATTTGAAAAATAGGCTTAGCGAGCTATCCCGCCCGAGGGCGATAGAGATAACTACAGCTTGGACCGATTATACCTATTTAAATTAGACGAAATCGTTATTTCGTAAACCCCGGTTTTCTCCTCCAAAACTGGCCGATTATAAAAAAAAACAAGATTCATAATAGCTTTGGCTATGTCAGTCGGTTTTCCTTTGTTGTTTTATGTTCGTCAAATTTGTTCGCTGGACGTCTGATAAGGGCGTTTAAAATATTAAGTTTTTGTGATTTTAGAAGACTCCTAATTCTTATACTAATAATTAATTTATGGAGAAAAACACAACCGAGGGACATACAGTGGTAGGTACCTATAAATTGCATGGTAGAATAATCATTGCTCTAGTGCAGCGGTCGGCAACACGCGGCCCGTGAAAGTTTTGTAAATAAGTTATAAATATTAAAATAAATGCATTGCTATAATCTGATATTTGGCGACAACATTTATATAATATATTTATATAAGGGATATACAGTGGTACCAACAGATTGCATGGTAGAATAATCATTGCTCTAGTATCATTATCCAGAGAGGAAACTGAGGATTACGTTTTTATGGAACAAACGCCACCAGCATTTCCTCTTAAAAGCCTGGGACAGTATTCACACAGGACCATCTGATCACAAACTAAGCATAGCCTGTACTATGGTTACCTCATATTACACTACATATACTGAATCGGGACAAACAGTAAATTCCCAGGTAGGAATCGAACCCACCTGTGCCGTACCACGCCAACCGGCCCGTCGACTTAATAATAATAATAAAATGGGTATCAAAGACGAATACACTCAAAGAAGAATACACAGAATAACAAAGAAGATATTGCTTTATTTTTCCTATGCAGTATGAACAATTGAGCATGAATAAAGCTTCAAAAGCGAAGCCTCTGTAATGGTGTACCTAATCTGTAAATTTTTGATTTGTTGCAAAAGAATTTCGAAGATTTTTGTTCGGAGTCTGGCATACCCATCAGGCATCATTGTTTTTTTTTAAATGGCGGCGCAATGTCAAACCTATTTACATCGATTGGGGATACACATATAAACAAAAACAATCCCAAAACGCCACGTTTCAGAATTATTCGCAAAGAAAGATCTGTTTGACAACAATAACCATGAATATTTACTTATTAAATGTTTGTTCGCATTCTATGTTGCTACCATAGCCAGGTTGATTTGTTGTTTAGTATATTTTGTTTGTCAGAGTCATCTATCGATGTAAATAGTTGTTATCATGCGCCGACTGCAAACAAAAAAACAAAATGGTGGCCGAAAATTATACCAAAATCTTCGAATGTCTTTAGTGATAACAAACTGTTAAGTGTCAATAAGGGTAAGTTATCTGACACGTTAAATATAAACTCAAAATACTACAAACACGTTATTCTTAAATTATTAAAGCTATAGTATCGATATTAAATGTCTTGATAGTGGAAACAAACCTAATGACATCAAATGTGCAATCACTCGTGGCGTTACTAGCGGTAGTTTTTAAAGGCTCACTGTAAGCATGTTCGTATGTTTTGTTGTGTGCATTAGTTAAAGTTAGTCACCTATTTGTTTTAGTTAGGAAACATTTTGAGAAAAAAACATTTCTTTTGGGAACTAGAATCGATTGAGCCCAACATAATTTTTTGAGAGATGATTTTCCAAAAAAAAAAAATACGTTAAAATAGTATAACAGGAAGAGAAGCCTCACGCCCCAAAATATTACGCCGCCTTTATAATTTTAAACTATAGTTGTTAGAACCCCAAAAGAAACACAATATCTGAATTTCTCATACTATATGATGAAAAAACCGTTAACTCTCTTTTGTTTTATAATTTCAAGAAAATTTGCATTTGAAGCATGAATGTATCGATACACTAATTTATCGATTGTAGTCGACAATTCTGACAATAACTCTATGAGAATTACATTTGATATTGATAAACAAACATAGTTTATCGCTGTATAAACTTATCAAAGATTAATGCTCGGCAGCCTGTTTCGATACAATTAGTACAACACATCAAGAAAATAACTTACAAAGCAGCCTTTTAAAACTAGGAAACAAACACAATTATCCAACCCACAAAGCCTATATTATGATATTTGTTGAACCCTCCACTCAACAAGATTATTTTAATTAAATCAAAAAAAAGAAACTCTAATTACAAAAGAAATTTCTCTTTTATTCAAGTCAATAATCACGCACGACCTCCACGTGAACAATCGTAATCGGTCAGAAAGTTTTAGTTCTAACACTAACGAATCAAACAATCTTATTTAGTTCAAAGTCATTTATAGTTTCGGATCTAGTGCACTACTGAAAGTAGAAGTTTCGGCAAAATTCGGTATCGGCGAATATAACTTACAGATACAGGACGGTTAAAGGACTAAAGCTGGCACGTTCACACTAATGACAGTTATTCACTTTTACGATATTGCCCTGATTCTGTTGTTTACAACTAAACTAATTTTAATCTCACTATGTCTCTTTCTAACAAAGAACATAAGAATAAGAGAGGTAAAGCATAGTAAGAGAGGTAGAGCATAGCGTTTATTCGCTCAAAGAGCAGCTCGACTGGGGAAGTACCTCCACCTTACAGAATACCGCAGCCAAATAACTTTATGTTGTGTAAAGTTGTGTTCCTGCGCCTCAGTAAGGTCGCCAGAGCTCATTGGGGAGGGGGGAAAGGTCGGTAACGCGTGAGCGATTATTCGTGTGTTGCAAGCGTCCATATGGCTACGGTAACCGCTTATCATCAGGCGGGCCGTATGCTTGTTTACCGACTTAGTCGTATAAAAAAAATAGGATGTAAGAAATCCTTTTTCAATAATGTTCGTAAGAAAGAGATGAGATGTGACTAAAATTAGTTTAGTGCACAACAAAATCGGCACCATTATGTTTTATTACATTATTGCTTTAATCAGTCAATTCTAAATTATGAATGCAAAAAGACCACTCTATATTTATGAGTACGCAAAAGCAAAACAATAACTGTCTCCTGTTGAACGTGCCAGCTTTAGTAAACCGACCTGTGTACTCAAAAAAAGTCGTCCTTTAAATCAATTTTAAGAGTGGAGGTAACAAAAACCATATACAAAAACAAGCCCTATAAACAATGTTATTTGAATTGAAAATGGCATGAACGCAACACAATGTACGTATAAATGTAAACCTAGTTTGAATACTGAGGTTAGAGAATGCCGGTGTCAAGGGCGCCGAGGGCGACCGGCGCAACATGTTCCAGCTCGAGCCGTACATTGTGATCGAGAGCGGCTTGCGCCAACTCTTTATCCTTATCTCCGGGCTGGAAACGGTACTTACCATTAGGGCTAGATACCATTGTTACTGTGTTATTTACAATCTAGTGTAGTAATTGTCTGCAGAGTCTTGAAATGAGCTTTATGGTTGTGTGAATTAGGGTTGCGAATTGTAAAATAAAGCCTCGGATTTTATTTATTTTTTAAACTTTTTCTGATACATCTAAGTTTATTTAAAAAAGTATATATTCTGAGACATTTCTAGCACCCGGCCATCTGATCCCAAATCCAAGCAGAACTATAAGTACTTATAAAATAATACTTACAAAAAGTGTAAGCGATATTGTTAAAGCGTAACGATCACTGATACCATTGTTTCAGTACATGATTCTGGATCGCTCAGCCATAGAAATTTTAAGTGTATTTCCATGAATATGAAGAATATTCAATATTTATTGACTGACTCTTTGCCTATACGTTTTACCGTGACTTTTTGGTTACCGACAGATTACATTTTTTAATGATAAATATGTAGTTTTTTTCATGCGGTTGGGCGTTATAATATAGACACACAAACCCAACGCTGCAGAATCTTTGAAATCAGTTTTTATTATGAAGAATAATATACTGGACTCATGTTCGATATCAACAACCATATACTGAATCCATGTTATCAGTATTCGTTATCAAAAATCATATACTGAATCGATGTTATCAGTGTTCATTACGATGTCACTAGTACCCTGTATAAATAGTATGAAATTAGTTTTGACTATGAAGAATAATATACTGAACTCATGTTATCAGAGTTCGATATCATAAACCATATACTGAATCCATGTTATCAGTGTTCGTTATCAAGAACCATATACTGAATCCATGTTATCAGTATTCGTTATCAAGAATGACATACTGAATCGATGTTATCAGTGTTAGGATGTGACCACCGGCACCGTATGTAATGTAGGGTGTGTTAAGTGGTTACCTGGTATTGTCATCATCGTTGGGTCTGGCGATGTACTCGGAGGTGAGGCGCATGATGTGCAGACTGAGCGGGTTGATGCACTGCGGCAGCTTGTGCTCGGCCACGCTGAGCGGCACGCGCTCACCTGCCGATGCCGCACCGCCCCCACTTACTACCACTACACCATACCGGCCCCGTATCACACCACCACTCACGACACAACACTACACACCAACTCACAAGCAACTACTTATACAACGTGAAACGGAAAGGGTATATCTATCCGAAAGGGCTGAATGCTACATCCGTATGAAGGGTGACTGGTAATTAGTAAACGATAACAAACTATATTACTTGCAACTTACTATGTACTTGCAACACCAGGGGTATCACTCGCGCGTTGCCAACCCTATGTGAATTCATGTGCTAAGTAAATTGAAAATAAAATGATTCTTTGGGACAGTTGTTTGTTATCATGAGTACAATCATGTTTCTAAGTATCGTTTACTAATTACCAGTCACTTATATACTCTCTATAAAATGTTTCAGCTCAAAATAAAGTACCGCTCCATGACGCGCATTTTCTTTCCACGTCGCTAGCTAAGATCATTAAACAATCTCTTTCCCGATCTGTGCGCCTAGTACCAAAGAAGTCGTTTACTTTAATGGATATACCCTGTCCGTTATTTTTTGTATACCAAAGACCCTCAACAAGATTTTAAGGTACGTAAGATACGTTACAATTTCGAAGCATAACAGTCATCGCTCACTATGTCAGCACCGCTCCATCGCAGCAACGTCCCGGCACCGCCTAAACTCAATCCAACCACTGGCTGTCAGCGCGCCGCCTGCGAGGTGGCAGCTCGCGGGGGGCGCGGCGCCGGTCAAATTGGTGGCGCGGTTTTGGCAAGATACCGCTTGCTGGCGTCACGCAGCAAGGGAGCGGACCGCTCGCTGGAAGCGTGTTGTCAGCAGGACTAGTGGCTTGTAGCGGCAAGCGCGTGCGCCGCGACGCGTAAACTATTTTATCTAGTCATTGCAAAATTTACTTAAACGCAAACGATTTAAATGCCTTACTTGCATGGCAAGGTAAATGCCGAGGCGTAGCCGTGCTGTTATAGTGAGCGGTGACCCTTAGTCGTTTTAATGCATATTTATCCAAAAATAAAGTGGTATAAAACCTCAGATATAGTAGACCGTCATAGAAGGTTATATAAAAATGACTCCCTTGGTTATCATACAGATAACTAAGCGAGTCATTCTAAGAGTACCTAATTTCTGGAATGGTATACAACGTATAACCCTGTATATACGTAAGAGCCTCCTAAACGGGCACTACTACTCATTCAGTATAGCTGGAAATATAGCCCAGATATATTTTGTATTCTACAACACTTCTACACAGTCACATTATATTTAAAATCAAACGGAAAAAATTTCGCGCATGCTCGAGCATTTTTCCAGTTTTAAGAAAACATTATCGCAAGAGGGCTCCATACGAAACGAAGTATGTTCTGTTACGGACTGGCGATCAAGTCCTAAAGTACAAATTGAATCCTATTCAAATAGTTTTGACCCGGGAGTACTTAGCTTTAAGCGCTGGGTCGCCATGACGCGACACTTTAGCTCGCTGGGCGTCCTATAGACCAGTGTTTCCCATTAGCCGAATCGCGACCCGGTACCGGGCCATCAAAATAAAATACCGGGTCGCAACATTCCTGGTTAGGTCAAAGGTTCAAGGTCTGATCAAAAAGAAATTATAGAAACCGACTTGAAGTGGAACCATACCTTAGGATAAAACTTTCGTCATTTTCCACAAACTTAGATTCTTTGGTAAAAAATAAGCAGCAGCTCCATACTTCGCACTAAAATTTTGTGATTTAATAGGCTATACCAAAATATGTAGAATAATAAAACATTTTATTATTAATAAATGTATATTATTTTACCTAATGGAACCAGCTTGGGTTTAAAAGTATTAAGTGGGTCACGAAGGGGCAGTACGAAAATTACCGGGCCATGGCAGAACAATGTTTGGGAAACACTGCTATAGACCTTTACATACTATCTAATATTTTACACACTAGCTACAAATCTCAAATTCTCGAGCATACGCGACCAGTTTCAAGATACAAATTACGAAAAAAAACTAGCCCATTTACAAGCCTCTTTACGGATAGACAAAAAGATGGACATATAATATGATGATATCATCGGTATGTAGATACATAGGAAATAATCGTGGCAAGAACATGTATGTATGTTAAATTTCAAAAACAATATTTGGAGGGTTTTGAATGTCTTCCAAAGTTGAGATACACTGAAAAAACATTTATTTAAAAAAATACTCCATAGATTCTCGCCACGATAAATAATTCCGATCCGTCAAATGTATATTAAATGTGTGGTATCATTTGACAAACAAAACATACAAAAGGACTGCAATGGCATGCGGTTACCGTAGCCTATGGACGCTTACAACACCAGGGGTATCACTTGCTACTCTAATTTAAGGGTCGGCAACGCGCAATTGATACCCCTGATGTCGCAAGCGTCCATAGGCTACGGTAACCGCTTACCATCAGGAGGGCCGTATGCTTGCCACCTTAGTGGTATAAAAAAATGAGACAATTTTGAAAAAAATAGCTAATATAGTCAGATTGTCCAAGAATATATGAAAAATGTAACTTTGCTGAGTTTCCTGCCGGATTCTTCTCAGTTGAAGGCCGACTTACGAACTGGTGGTAACATCAGTAGCTTTGGCTTTGACTTTAGACTTGGAGACATGAACAACATTAAGACAATGAAATAATATCACTACATGGAATGTTATAATAATTATTGAAAAAAAAAAACAGGAGATAAACGCAAAACATTCTTAGACGGCGCCACCAGCAACACAAAATGTCGTCTATGTTTTAATAATATCAAATTACTTATTATTAAGGAATTTCAAAGCAATTGAAGTACTGTTATGGTACTTTATAGACTTAATAATTGGACTGTTTTAC
This sequence comes from Achlya flavicornis, assembly GCA_947623365.1. Taxonomy (NCBI): domain Eukaryota; kingdom Metazoa; phylum Arthropoda; class Insecta; order Lepidoptera; family Drepanidae; genus Achlya; species Achlya flavicornis. Next base: position 14,737,566 of record OX392480.1, on the reverse strand, counting down.
AAAAAACTTAAACCGACTTCAAAGTACACTAAGAAGTAATCAAATCCTGATCTAATGACAATAGGACCAAACGGGAAGTGTACCCTTCCAGACAAAAAAAGAATTTTCCAAATCGGTTCATAAATGACGGAGTTATAAGGTAACAAACCATAAAAAAAAAAAAAAAAAAAAAAAAAACAACCGAATTGAGAACCTCCTCCTTTTTTTGAACTAGTGGCGAAACAAAGATATTGGTATTTATATTGGTTAAACAAAGATAGATTTATATGCTACTAGAATGCCTTGAGCGCTTTGCAATGCCGCTTTTTTGTCTATGAATGTTATGAGACAAACAGAAACATTTTTATACGGGGTGGATACGACAATACGACATTAAACGAAACCACGTAAAGTGTTTTTACGATCAACTTTTACTACGGGACCAACTTCAAAATAGAAAAAAAAAATTACAGCTTTTCATGCAAAAGGTACATGTCTCGTCGGCAAAAATGTTTCCAAAGCTGTAAAAAAAAACGAAGTTGGTCTCATAGTAAAAGTTGATCGTATTTATGAGTACTTTACGTGGTTTCATCTAATGTCGTATTGTCGTATCCACCCCGTATATATACAAAGTTTTTCTTAGTATACCATATTATCAATACACCCTAGCAAAACTGGTATATAACAAAATACCTTATAATAACGAAGATATGATCGTTTTTAACCGACTTCAAAAAAAAGGAGGAGGTTCTCAATTTGGCTGTTTTTTTTTTTTTTTTTTTTTTTTTTTTTATGTTTGTTACCTCATAACTCCGTCATTTATGAACCGATTTGGAAAATTCTTTTTTTGTCTGGAAGGGTACACTTCCCGTTTGGTCCCATTGTCATCAGATCAGGATTTTATTACTTTTTAGTGTAGTTTGAAGTCGGTTTAAGTTTTTTTAAAACAGTCCAATTATTGAATTACTATTTGCATACAAAAGTGCACTTTTTCATCAGGTTTGGTACAAAACACTATTGTAAGGTATGTATTATTATGTATTCTATTGTATGGTAAAGATGAACCGTATGCTACAGCCATAGAGTTGGAACATGAATAGAGCGACAAAATGCCTTGAAAAGTGCGCGTACATAGAGAACGACTAAAATACAAGTTGTGTTCCTGCGCGTGAGTAAGGTCGCCAGAGCTCATAGGGGAGGGGGGAAGGTCAGTAACGCGTGAGCGATGCTTCGTGTGCTGCAAGCGTACATATGGCTGTGGTAACCGCTTACCATTAGGCGGGCCGAACGCTTGTATACCGACTTATGGACGATTCCTATAATTTAAGTTATCGGTTAAAATTAAGACTTATATCTTTACTAATAATGAAGCAAATACCTCAAACTCCTCCCATATGGAAGTAGCTATCACGGGTACGAAATGATCTATATGCCCAGTTTGGCAATAAAAAAACCTAGCATTGGTAAGCAAAACGATTCGTTTTTGTTTAAAGAAACTGGCATTAGTCGTATAAAAAAATAATGATATACTCGTATATGAGACATACAATGGCAATGTCTCGTTTTTACCGAATACATCTAGCTGTGAATGAATCTATATGGAAACTGCTCACGCTATGCTAACTATAATACTCCAACTCTACGGCTACAGTCATAAGGTTCATATTACTGTAACGAGTATCAAAGCTATATTGAATAGAGTGTAGTGATAGTGATATGGTATGCGATGAACAACCGTGTATGGAACTAACCTGTGTCTAGATTGAGTACGGTGACCTGTTCCAGTATCTCGATGTCAGTGAGCTGGTTGCCCGAGGTGGTTCTGGTTCTGAGCGCGAGGCCCAGCTGCTGCTCGTCGCCGGCCGAGCGGCGGCGGGAACCACTCATCGAGTCTGAGTTGCTTCGTCTGTAACAAAAAAGTTCTTATGTTATACCAGATTGCGTTCGGTTTAACCACGGATTTCATAATTGTTTGTGATAAAAAGCATATTATTTTGTTTATTTATTTATTTTTTATTAGGTAATCCAACAGCGTAGTTAAAACACAAATTCAATACAATTGGTATTTACAATAAGGCCAAGAAAGGGTTACACAAATTACTAATTAATATCATAAATTGAAGTTGGCTATCAAAACAATTTACAAAAAAAAAAAAAAAAAACTTTTTTTGGTGTCTGTACATCCAATATACTAATGCATGCCAAATATCAAGTCAATCCACCCACTGGAAACTGGTGGGTGAAATTAGTTTTGCAAGATTGCACCCGAACAAACTTAATTACATACATACATACATTGCAAGTTAAAAGCTTGTAAAAATCAAATTATTAAAGTTTCGAAGATATTGGCATAGTTTACGGACACATTCTTTTTTTTGTTGCTCGATAACTTTTATACGCGTTCGATACGACATTAAATGAAACCACGTAAAGTACTCATGTATACGATCAACTTTTACTATGGGACCAATTCGATATCGCAAAAAAAAATGCATACAAAAGGTACATGTCTCCTCGGCAAAAATGAATGAAAAGCTGTAATTTGTGTTATGTTATAAGGTTTAGCTGTATGATAATATAATTAGTCTTTGATTACGACTTACTTAAACGGCTTATAAGCAATAAACTTTATTTTTCCTTGACATTCTTAACCGTGTTTTTTTGATAGTGTTGTAACTGACCTAGTGGCGGATCCCAAGCTGGAATGTCCGGTGTGAGGTACAGTGCGTCCTTCGCTGTGGGTCCGGGATCCGGCGACGCTGGACCGGATCCGGTCCTCGTCCCGCGCGGGGACTGCGTACTCACCTGGTTATAAGTTATTTACTTAATATTGTAAGAGCGATTTATTGTAATTTTTAAGGTGATGATAGCTCAGTGGTTGTGACGTCGGATACCGAGACGAAGGTCCCGGGTTCGAATCCTACAATGAGCTTGAGCTGTCGGTGAAGGAAAATATCATGAGGAAACCATAGCACGGTGGTAGGGTACTTTGTAGTACCCGTCTGGCTGGCTACCACCCTCAAGTTGTAAATCCATCGCCAAGCACCTATAAAAAATGTTATAAATCCTAAATAACACGTTCACTGTCTCAGAACAAAAGTTTTGAGATTATCCATACGTCTAAAAGAAATATTGTAAAGACTTGGCAAAAAAGATCTTGGATATTACAGTAATTTATTTATACATTTGACACAAATTACAATTATGTACAGGATTTTCCCAATACAATAGTGTAAGCAAACAATCGAAAAACAAAATCAATAAAAAAAAAAACATGTTAAACACAACAATGACTTTTTTTTTTATTTGATGTTATAGAATGTTAGTAGACCATGGTCTGAACGTCTGTTCTAGCGAAAAACGATTAAAAATTCACCGTGTATACAAGTTGACCCGATGAACAGTTTATATTAAACATATAAGAAAATATAAGAAATAACTCTTATCTGACACTGTTTTGAAGTGAGCGAAATCGCATGGCGTGTTCTGTAGAAAATATTTCGCTGTCTTCAAAAGTGTCAGATAAGAGTTATTTCTTACTTTTTAGTGTACTTTGAGGGCGGTTTTTTTTTTGTTAAAAAGTTAATTTATTTTTGAATTTTTAATTTCATATATACTAAATACTTTCAACAACAAGTACCTCTAGCGACGTCCTTTAAATCCATAGTATCGTGTGCATGCTGTCTCACTCCTGCAGTAGCGGCGCGCGAGTCAGTAGCGCGGTCTCTGTCTCTGTCCCTCTCGCGGTCTCTGTCTCGCTCGCACGGCCGCGACTCGTGCTCGTTCATACTCAGAGAGGATCGGTCGCTCGCTGATACTAGCGTCAAATATAACATCTATTAAAATATGCGACGCCATCTTTCTATGTCTATGTAGAGCGACTGTGGTAGAGTATGTGCCGTGAGCACGAGTAAATGCAACGCTGCCTTCAAAAATCATCATCAGCCTATAATGTCCCACTGTGGAGCAGGCCTCCTTTCAAAAATCAGGGTGGGCGGGAATGGGCAGATACTCCACCAAGCGTGCCCACTGCGGATCGGCGGAGATAGGTTATTGGTCAACCTACTGCTAATTTTTTTCCGCTTTATTATATAAGTAATGTGAACTCTGAATCTTTATCATCTAGGGGATTTTAATGCATTAAAAACAATTTTGTTAGTTATGTATTAAGTAAAATTTGAAATACGTTATAAGTTGACACTATAATAATATATCTAACTAGCTTTCACGCGCGGTTTCACCCACTTTCCCGGGATTTAAAGTAGCCTATAATACTCGGGGATAATGAGCTTCCTGTTAGTGAAAGATTTTCTAGAATCCGACTGGTAGTTCCAGAGATTGGCCGGTTTAAACAAACACAAAAACAAACCAACCAAAGCTTTATTATATTAGTATAGATAACAAAACATAATTACCGTATTTGGAGTGTGACAGTTCCAGCGAGTCCTGGAACTCCCTGGTGAGTGACTCGATAGTGCTGGCCGGGCTCGGCAGCGCCATCGACTGGCTCAGCGAGTTCGGCTGCGGCGCCTTCAACCAATTATAACCTTTATTACTTACAATATTAGAATTACAATTAATTAACAATGTAGTTTCTTTCGAGGCTTTATTCTTACCTTCAGAGACAAAAGGCTTACAATTTTTTAATTGTATTTTTAAAACTAAATATCTCGGAAATCATATTACTTAGGTGATTTTTTAATAAAACACAAATTCTTTAACATAACTTCGTCATCAACTAATGTTTTATTAATGGCCAATTAATCTTTCTTCTCTTAGTTCATCTATGAGACATACGCGATTATCACCACATAGTTACCACTTTTACTATGGGACCCATCAGATATCGCTAAAAAGCCAAGGGCAGCTCAATCTAGAAAAAATACAAATTAAAAAATCATTTGTTCAAGTAGACCTTCGCGGGTATTTATAAAAAGTCTGACTCTACCTCTACTCTAATACCGGTTCGAAAGGTTGCATTTGCTGAGAAGCGCCGGCAAAAAACTCAGCAATTACTCTTTTCAAAACAAGCTTAGATTCAATACATAATATTTAAATTGTAATCGCATTGGCAACAATTGCGTTTCCCGGCGCGGCGACAAAACTACAAAGTAGACTGACTCGATATTTAATAAGTAAATAAATAGCAAACTTAAGCAGACCAGCCCCCATAGACAAGATGGTTGTCGACAATCGTCATCGTTAGTAAACGATCAACCTTTGTATGGGATTGACATAAGAGATTGTTAAAAATCACGTGATATTTCGATTTGAAATGTCAATCCCATACAAAGGTTGATCGTTTACTAACGATGACGATTGTCGATAACCATCTTGTCTACATGCCCAGTCTCCACGAGCAGCACCTGTTCACAAGATTACTTAGCCAATAATAAAACAAGAGTCAAATGGCGAAAATACAGTGAGGGTATCGTTACCTCAACTTGTAAGGAGTCTAGATGCGGCTTGTCAGATGTTCTTCTATGTGGTGGCACGTACCGGTACTCTTCTGTATCGGTGGTGCACACGCTCAGGTTGTCGCCCTCCGACATCGACAGAGATTGAGAACCGTGCAGCTTATCTACGACAACCAACCTTTTATCATGTGCTATCGTCTCTTTCTAACGTCATATAACAAAAAGAGCCGGGGCTATCTTAATAGTACATTATGATACATGTGTGCAAAGTTGATTATTAACACTCGAGACGGTATTAAGCGATAAGGGAGCCGAGAGTGTAATAATCAATGCGCACGCGTGTCATACGACGTTTTTCAACACACTTGCGAGGAAAAATACAGACTTGTATTTTTAAGTAGATTTTTTGATAATAATCAACCACATAATGAGAACGTTAACAAATATGGCGCGCAAGTTTTTTTTTGACAGCCGTGATGGGTCAAACTATTTTACCCGTATACATTAAGAATGCTTGGTCTACACACATATCACTTGCAGTGAGGTACAAACTTATCATAATCGGGATTATACCTATCATAAAACTGTACGGTAATGTAAAGTAAAAAGCACTAGTGCGTAATAAGCTGCATTAAAATACTCAAAACGGTGCAATAAAGGTCACTTTACGAGTGTGTTGAAAAACTTTTTACTAGACTTGTGTAATAAGATAGTTTTAGGTGTACGTTACATCGTAACGCACACTGATACAATGCATTTATTACGATTATTCTTATGATTCTCGAATCAGAATTGTGTCTTTTCATGAAAAAAAAAATGCATTAATAGATTTTTGACAAATCGCCTTTTTAACCCTGGAAATACTGTTTTTATGAGTCTGCACGGAAGGGTAAACTTCTAAATAACTTAAAATCTTAAAGGACGGAAAGACCTAAGGAAATCAAATTATTATAACGATTTCTTCATCATCATCATCATCAGCTTATAATGTCCCACTGCTGAGCACAGGCCTCCTTTCACAAATGAGGGTGAGAGGGACTGGGCGATACTCCACCACGCGTGCCCACCGCGGATTGGTGGAAGTAGGCTAGTGGTCAACTGAATTTTTCAAGCCGCCTAGGAGGCATCCAACTAGCTTAACGACTATCACAATTAAGTGATAACCGGGACAAACGGCTTTACGTGCCTTCCGAAGCACGGAAACGCTCGATTTGAAATACCACTAGGCGGTCACCCATCCAGGTACCGATCACGACAGACGTAGCATAACTTTGCCGATCGATTACGAACCGCTAATCATGCTACACCACGAACGCTCCAACGATTTCTTACTTCTCAATATATCGGCAAAATAAACTAGGCAAAATAACCAATAACCTAAGTATGTGTTTTTTTTTATATTTGTTTATCCCCGACTGCAATACCTTATAAAATTCAAGTTATATTCCAAATTCTATAGATTAAAAAGCTTGTTTTTCTCTTTTCAGTTAATATTTGTTTTACGTAGTCGGGTTTTTTGTTTCTTTTAATAATTTAATTTATTTCAGACTTTTTAGTTTTATACATAATGATTTTTATGTATTAGTAAGTAAATGAGCGGTAAGGTAAAGTAACGCTTTCTATTATACTTGAAAAACTGTGCCGGGATGTTACTATTTCACTAGAATCTCGAAACGAAAGTACTAAAACTTACCACGGGTTGCCTTCACTGCTTACATATTATAGTAATCATCTCATATTATAGACACAACAATTGGCTTTCGTATCAAAATATCACTTGAGCAATCAAATACCTCAATGAGATTATTTCAACGAAAACATTATTAAAAATACTTTACACAAAAACTCTATACCCTAAAAGACAACGCACTGCTATCTATGTACAAAATAAACATACACTATTATCAAGAAAATATGTTAGACTGTTTGACTAATGTAATATACTTCTATGTGTCATGAATATGAGAACGACTAATCACGTCATAGTATTTAAATTAGAGTCGTGATTTACTTTGCGGTTTTCCGTTACACAAAATAGATACAGAAGGCATTTCTTCTTTTGAATACGTTGCACGCACATACAGAAGTCATTCACATACAAAATGGAAAGTCACATTTTTAAGGGAAGTTTACGCAATTAAAAAAATAAGAAATACCTACCCCATAGCTGTATGGAGAGCTATCTAGCGTTGCCAAACCAAAGAATCGAAAAGGCGGATTCACCAGTCAGTATAGCCTAAATTTTAAACAACTGGTGTGGTTGTAAGTGTCCATAGGCTACGGTAACCGCTTACCATCAGGTTGGCCGAATGCTTGTTTGCTACCTTAGTGGTGTAAAAAAAAAGGACATTTGGCATTTAAAAAAATACGTTGGTCATCCGGTCGCCTGGCTTATATTGAGCATTCTTTCTGCATTTATCTAATCTGTGTTTTGTAATTACGTCTAACAATACAATTATTGTGTGACGTGAAGTGAGTGCAGCGTTTTTAATGAGCATTATAATAGAATTTCATAATACAGCAGTGCAGTTGCAGTCTGTGGTACGTTCGAAAGGCAACATCTACTTTTAATTTGCTCCGCAATTTTTATTGATATTTCGGTAAAATCTGATTATTGTGCATCAAAACTGGCGTCATTCGAAAGCCTGTTTCGTGATTTTACTGTGTGTGCTGTTATATGGTGATTTTGCACTGAACTCAGTGTGAATAAAGCAAATAAACATTGAACAGTGACGGTTAATTGTGATCGTTTCCCTGACCTGCCGCAACCCGCGGTCACCTCGCTTGCCTGAGTTGATTCATCGCGTCGTGTATCAGTGAGTCTCAAAAATCACTCTAAGCGCTGCATAACACACTTGTGCTTTAGACGGATATACTCAGCAACAATGAATTGCTTAGCGTGCAACAAGATTATTAAGCATGTAAATGAACATTTAAAATGTACTTCATGCAAAGCTGTTTTCCACTATATTTGCTTAAATATGTCTACGTCCTATTACGTGGATAACGCTTCTGATCTAAAACGCTTATGGAAATGTCAATCCTGCGCTAATGTTACGCGTCGAAGGGATAACAACATATCTGCTCACAAACAGCTCGACAAAACGGTCCCTGAAATAACCAATATGTCATGTGATGATTTGCTGAATGACGAATCAATTTTAGCATGCTCTCATGAATCTGCAGGAAGCCGGAGACTAAATGTTGATAAGCATAAACCTCTGCCAACGTCAGTATCGAATGCTACGATAACACTTGAGCAGTTTAGTCAGCTATTGGACTCTAAATTGGACAACATGAGGTCAGCAATTAGGAATGACATCAATACAGCAATATTAAAATTACAATCGGAGTTCACTGAGACAACAGACTACTTGGCTAGAGAACAGAACGACCTGAAAAATGATCTTACTACTGCTAATACACAAATAAAGAAATTAGAGGCTGATAAATTTAAATTGGAATCCGACTTAGCGCGTTTAAGTGGTCGAATCAATGCTGTGGAAAAGTCATCGAGATGCTGCAACTTGGAAATTCATATGATTCCAGAAAAACGTAATGAAAACTTGTTACTAATCTTAAAGAAATTATGTGATGAAATCAAGTCACCGATTGCTGACAGCAATGTAGTGAACATTAGTCAATAAGACGCGTAGCTAAAATGAACCCGGACTCTGAACGACCCCGCAATATACTAGTAACACTCCCATCCGAACGTCATCGTGATATAATTTTATCTGCATATAAAAGATATAATAAAGACAATAAAACGCACCCACTTAGCTCTGTACACTTAGGTATCTCAGGAGACAAAAGTAAAATTTATATGGCAGAACATCTCTCACCGGAGACTAAAGAGTTATACTCTGCAACAAGGAAAATTGCTAAAGAGCGTTCTTACAAATATGTGTGGGTGAAGTTTGGTCGTATTTATGCTAGAAAAAATGACGAATCTCAAGCTGTCCTCATCAACAATCAATCGGCTCTTAACAAACTTGTTTAGGATTATAATGTATTGTACTAGGTTATATCTCTATTAAAGTCTCACTTAACCTTTTTTGTGATGGATATTTACTATCAAAATGTAAATCGCATACGTTCCAAAACTTCTGAAATATTACTGAATATACTTAACTGTGAATATGATATACTTTGCTTTACTGAAACCAATCTTAACTGTAATGTCTTAGATTCAGAGTTATTTGATGCTAGATACAATGTTTACAGAAGGGACCGTTCTACTTCCTGTTCAATAAAAAAAAATGGGGGTGGGGTTCTGTTGGCAATTAATAAATGTTATAATGTAGTGAGGCAATTTTCTTGGGAGAGCGCATTTGAGGACCTCTGGATAACTATTACTTGTAATAACTCACCTTCACTCAATATTTGTTTATGTTACTTACCACCTGATATAAAAAGCGGTGATCTAGCCAGTTTCTATAGCAATATTCAAAGCTTAATTATTAACTGTAAAAATAATGATAACTTTTTACTCATTGGTGACTTTAATACTCCTAACATGGCTTGGGTGACCACTTCAAGTGGGAAACTTATGTCAAATTACTCGTCGGACCTCAAGGCTTCTTTATTAAATGAAACCATAACACTCTGCAACCTGTCTCAATTTAGTTATATTTCAAACGCCAATAATCGCATCTTGGATCTTGTACTGTCCAGTCTTCATTCAATTGATGTCTCTGAGGCTACGGCCTTATCAAGAGTAGATTCCCACCACCCACCACTCAAAATATCGTTAAAAGTACAACCTCCTTCAAAATATGCAAAAAGTAGCAGATGTAAGCGCTTTAACTTTAATAAATGCAATTACTCCTCAATAAAGATAGCCCTTGCTGATATAGATTGGGAAAAGGAATTATCATTGGATAGTGTGGATGATAATGTTGATTTATTTTATAATATTATTTGGAATATTATTTCCAAATACACCCCTAAAACTGGCAGTGATAGTGACTTTCCCATCTGGTATTCTTATAAGCTTATTAAATGTATGAGGGAAAAAAGAAAAAAACACACACGCTTTAAAAAATACCATAACCCCCGGGACTACGATTCTTTTGCCGATTTGCGTACAAGGTGCAAGGAGATGATAAGGAAAGACTATGCAAATTTTATTTCTTCTATTGAAAACTCTCTGAGCAGTAATATCAAATCCTTTTGGACATTTGTCAATAGCAAGAAAGGAAGTAAAAGTATTCCCTATATTATGAAGTTCGGTGATGTATCTGCTTCTAGTACGCAAAATATATGCGAACTCTTTTCTAAATGCTTTGGTACAGTCTATGAAACATCGTCTTCTCCTGGTGGTTCTAGTGTAGGTGAACTTACCAACTCTTTTGCAACTAATACTCTTTGCAGTATTTCATTATCAGTTGATGTTATTTGTGACACACTAAAGAGATTAGATCCTAACAAGGGACCAGGACCTGATGATATACCTGCGAAATTTATGAAGAATTGTGCTGATTACTTAGCTAAACCCCTAGCGATTATTTTTAATAAGTCCCTTCAAAATGGTAACTTCCCCTCGGCTTGGAAATTAGCTCACGTTATTCCCGTACACAAATCCGGAAACCGAAGTGATTGTGGTAATTATAGACCTATCAGTCTACTCTCATGTCCAGCCAAGGTTTTCGAGTCAGTTGTGTATGATTATTTTTATCACCACGTCAAGCCGATTATCTCTGACAGCCAGCATGGTTTTGTTCGCCATAAGTCCACCGTAACTAATCTATTGGAGTTCAAAAATTATCTTTGTCGTGAGTTTGGTAATAGGGGCCAGGTAGATGTTATTTATACTGACCTAAAAAAGGCATTTGATATAGTGAATCATGAAATCCTATGTAAAAAACTAGCTGATTGCGGCATTCACGGGAATCTTTTGCGATGGGTGGCATCCTATTTAAATAATAGAAGTCAACTAGTAGCGATTAAAGGTCATACTTCCGCGCCTATCACTATAAACTCTGGTGTACCACAGGGATCACACCTCGGTCCATTATTTTTTGTCATTTTCATCAATAGCTTAGCTGAGGAACTGGCCTGTCCCTGTCTCTTGTACGCCGATGACCTAAAAATATTCACAGCCGTGAAATCTCGATCAGACTGCGGTGCTCTTCAGCAAAATCTTAACACTGTAGCCAGATGGTGCAAGCGGAACCACATGGTACTTAATACCAGTAAATGTTTCTGCATATCGTTTACTAATAAAAGATATAAAGTCTCATATGACTACAGTATAGATGGGCACATTCTTGATAGGAAAACCACTGCTAGAGATCTCGGCATCTTGTTTGATGATAAACTAACATTTAAGGAACATTACAAAAATATGATAAATAAAGCATACCAAATGCTTGGATTTATTGCAAGATCTACAGTTGGTTTTAAAAAACATAAAAGCTTAATTATTCTTTATAACAGCCTCGTCAGAAGCGTTTTGGAATATGGGTCAGTTGTTTGGTCACCTTGCTACAATATTCACTCTGATAATATCGAATCGATACAGAGAAAATTTTTGAAGATTCTTAGCTACAGGTGCGGGTATGGACGCAGTTTATCCCACTACATAGACAGACTGTCAAAATTTGGTGTTACTGCTCTGCACCTGAGACGTAAACATAATGACCTTCTCTTTTTGCATAAACTTATCCACTCTTATTGCCATTCTGCTCCTCTCCTTGAAACCTTAAACTTTAACAGTAAATATTTAAGATCACCCAAATCATTTATTCTTAATGTCTATAAAAATAACACATCTTATTATAATCCAATTGTTCGTATGTGCCGTTTGTATAATGAACATTGCTCAAGCCTGGATATACAGGGTGGGCCAGAAAGGCGTACGATTTTAAAAACACTCTTGCGTTTGAAGCTTTAGAGAGGGGACTGCGCGGGTGGTGGGGTTAAGTAGCTCGGTTCCCGGAAATTTAGTCTAGCCTATAATCGTGCGACATGGTTTCAACAAGATGGCGCGACATGCCATACAGCTAATGCCTCTTTGGCGGTCGTAAACGAGATGTTTGCTGGGAAACTGATATCGCGCCGAGGTGACATTGCATGGCCTCCTAGAAGTCCGGATCTAACGCCACTGGACTTTTTTTTGTGGGGATACCTAAAAAGTAGAGTCTACTCCAATAACCCAGCCACGATTAACCAGTTGAAGACCAATATCCAGGAAGAAATGGCAGCTATTCCCCGTGCAATGTGCCAGCGAGTTTTTACCAATTTGAGGTTCAGATTCGAAGAATGTTTGCAGCGGGATGGTGCACACCTGGATGACGTTATTTTTAAGAAATGAATTTCCCAGATGTAAATTTTTATAAAAATAAAAATTTATATGTGAATTGTACTAAGTTTTTTTTTAATCATTTTTTCAAATTCGCAATTCTTTCTGGCCCACCCTGTATTTGATTCGCGACAAATTGCTTTTAAAAAAAAGTTTAAGGAGGTCCTGAAATAGCGGCTTCTCATATTGATTGATTATATTTATTGTATTGTATATTTATTGTAGTGTATTCTGTATTGTGTATTGTTGTTGTATTTGTATTTAAATATGTGCTGATAATGATCAACTTTATATAACTATTGCATCATTAGAGTAATTAATTTATCAATAAGTAAATTATATATTTTTTTTTTTAATGCCTTTCTGCTTGTTATGCTGTGTATACACGTGTTTGGATTTCGATCTGGACTCTTAACTAAAATGCGTCTCTTTGGTGTGAAATTGTGATTGTTATCTGTTGTGTGTACCTAATAAATAAAATAAAAAATAAAAAATACGCGTTATAAAATGTAAACGAAAGAACAATTATCTGAAATGGAACCTGGAATCTGAAACTGCGGAGTGCAGAGCTACTTCAGTTTGTATTAGGTATGTAATTGAATGATTTGAAACGGGCGAAGTATAAAATTTACCCGCTATTAAAGTGTGAAAAATAACGATGTACTGTCGGTTAACTGAAACTGGCACGTTCACAGTACTCACACATATGTAACTTCAAGATACAGTATGATTTATTACATTATTACTTCTATCAGTAAGTCAATTCTAATGTACGAATGCAAAAATACCATTGTATATTTATGAGCAAAAGTAAAACAATAGCTGTCTCCTTCATACTCATAAGCTTACCACGCGCGACAGAGACGGACACACTTTTCATGATGCATTCACAGACACTACACAAGCGCAACGTGTAAACGTGCTGAACGTGCCAGCTTTAGTCAACCGATCTGTATAAACTGTAATCGACACTATATTATTTTGTAAGCCAAACATTATAGGTAAATTGAGGAATTCATATCTTCAAACACCACGGTCAGCAGGGCTAATTTAAAACGACGGATTCGATATCGGAAACGGATTTAAAAAAACCAAGGCGAATACAAAATTCTAGCAATTGCTATTTTTTAATTTCCGAAAACTTTTCTATGAATCGAATTGATATTTCCGTAAAGAAACATCAAAAATATTCGAATTCGGATATAGAAAAAAAGCATCGCCTCGGTAGTTTTTGTATCCGTTTCCGATATCGAATCCGAGCGTTTTAAAATAGCCCTGGTGATCGTGATAAAATTTATATGGGACCTCCTCGGGGCCTACCATATTTTAACCACCCAAATCTAGAGTAATCAGCGAACACATATAAAACGTAACGAACATAGAACTTATTTTTTGAAGTCGGTTAAACAACGTACATAACTACCAACAAACTAGTATAAATAAATAAGAACTGACTTCGTTTCTTCTTCCTGGGCGGCGCGACAGGCCTGGGGTCTGTTGAGGAGCTGGTCCCCGAGACGGCCACTACGGCTGACGAAGCCCTATTCTGCTTGAGGCTGTTCGCTTTAGTGCTCGCTATCACGTCGGGCTCCGCCATCGCTAGCACTGGACCATCACAACATTGTTACTGTACGCCTTACACCTTCTAGGCCTCCGATCAAAGATGTACTAGATAGAAGGTATACTTTAAGTGCCATTTTACGTTAAGTGCTAACGGTGATAACTGATTGACAACGCCTCGATATTTATTAACTAAAAGAAAAAAAAACGATTTTTCCGAATTGTCTATCTCAGTTTTATTTATTATAATTACGTCAATATATGTTACGTCGCAATAGGTTCGGTATAACAGAAAAAGCGCAAGCTCTGGCGCTATGATAGCTTTAAAAAGCGAATTGCAAAGTCAAAAGTCGTTAGAATACATCGAATCTTGGGATTCTTCAATAAGTGTGTGAAGAAATTTTTGTCGACAACGCAGATACTCCTGACGTTTAAAGCCACCGCTTACCATCAGGCGGGCCGTATGATTATTTTGCTAACTTAAAAAGCTAAATTAAATTGTTTAGACCTACTTTAATTTAATCTTACAATATAATTAGCAAGTTAAAAATGTTGTCAATAGAGAATAAGACCTTACACCCGATGTGAGAAGATTTTTATCGCATTTTAACAGCTGGCCTACAATCTAGGTACATCTTTGATCGGAGCTCTAAACTTTGCGTGCTTGCCACCTTCGGCCATTAAGAAATCTCTAAGACATGCCTATTGCTGGAAGATAACATTAGAAAAAAAAATATGGATTGCACCTACTATTCCCTAAGAGGTAGGCAGACATCATTCGACATACTAATTAAAATAAATAGATCTAATTATGTCATTTCAATCTAAATCAACCTCATCTAATAAATGAAAATGGTGCTGATTCAGTTGTTTACAATTTAGTCTCACTATATCTCTTTCTAACAAAGACGAAAAGAAAAGGATGTAAGAAATGTTGTCCTGTCAAATTAGTTCAAATGCTCAACATAAATTTTATCGCCATCAAAATTACTTACGTCTACCCGCAAATAAAAATGGCAGACTAATTTGACAGCACTAAATATGTTTCTATCCTTTTTCAATAATGTTTGTAAGAAAGAGATGTGATGTGATTCAAATTAGTTTAGACTTTAGTTAGATTTACAACAGAATCGGCACCAATGTGTCTGTATGTCCTTCATGTCGAGGCGCAACAACCAAACGGCTTGAATGTTGTTCACAGACATAGCTGACAGGTACAAGAAATGCAAGTGAGCCCGCGAGGCATAGCTATGGTTAGTTCAAGTTTTTTACCGGTTTGGTTTCTGCTATCCAATAGTAAAGGATCATCTGATATGGTTGATGGCTCTCTCGACGATACTGACGGTATTGGAGCGGAGTCACGGACATTCGCTGAAAATAAAATTATTATATTTATTAACAGACTTCAAATAATTGGACTGTTTTACGAAAAACATAAAAAAAAAAAAAAAAATGTACAACCGAATTGAGAACCTCCTCCTTTTTGAAGTCGGTTAAACAGGAGAAGGTTCTCAATTCGGTTGTATTTTTTTTTTATGTTTGTTACCTCATTACTCCGTCATTTATTAACCGATTTGGAAAATTCTTTTTTGTCTGGAAGGGTAAGTATATACCGTTTGGTCCCATTGTCATCAGATCAGGATTTGATTACTTCTTATTGTACTTTGAAGTCGGTTTAAGTTTTTTGTAAAATTATATTTTATTTATCTACACTCATATCATAGTTATTACTATTAATTCGAAAATAGTACCTAATTGGTGCTGATTCTGTTGTTTACATCTAAACTATTTTGAATGTCACTATGTCTCTTTCTAACAAAAAAACATAAGAAATGGGTGTAAGAAATTTGGTCCTGAAAAATTAGCCCAATGCTTGTTTTCAATATAAATTATCGCCATCAATCGCGGCTACGTCTAAATACCCGCCAATGAAGACGGCAAAGACTAATTTGACAGGTTTAAATATGTTCTATTCTTTTTCAATTATTTTCATAAGATAGAGATGTGATGTGACTAAAATGTGTTTATTGCGATTTACAACAGAATCGATACCAGTGACATACTTTACTAACGTGCATTTTTTATGTCAAAAAAAGCTTTCTTATCAAAATAATTTTATTAAAATAACTTTTTTGCTATTATCGGACCGTCCAAGTTTTCAACTCTGGTGTGGTAGTCTGATGGATGGGTTAGGCACCTTAATATTGTGTTTGTTTACTTTATCGCTGGTTTAGAGTTAAAATAATAATAAAGGTTCCTTAACAATTGGTCATAATCTACATTACAAAGTAAATTGAGACATTTATCTGGTTTCCAACAGCATGATTATAAGTCACAGTAAAATAGCTCTTATTCCACAGCCACTAATTCCTAATTTTCATATATCAACAAAGACAATCTGCCACCGCCATCAGGCCGTATACGCGTTTGCTAGTATAAAAAAAGCAATATAAAAAACCGCTCAACTCACAATGAGATTCAGAAGCGCCGCTGAGTATTCTGCCGATCCTGCCGAGTGACGTCATACTCTGCAGACTCATTGTGTCGTGCGCTATTATTCTGTAACAAACAAACACGCGTATCGATGTAGCATCGACAAGGTACTGCGATTGTTATGCATAGAGCTACTATGCGCTTTGTTCATTGGGATAGTATTGTACCTATGTGTATGAAAAATAATTTACGTCCTATTCTCACACCTACTGAATACACACAAAAGAATCATGGCGAGATCCATACATTGATCTGTACAAAAAATAAAACATTTTTAGAGGGTTTTGAATCACTTCATTGTTAATTTATTGTAAATTATTTGGAACAAAAAAAGCCATACATAGTCAGATTGTCCAAAAAATATTTAAAAAAATGTAGCCTTGTTGAATTTCTTGCTTATTAAGTTGTTAAGTTATTCAAGTAATTCAGGGCACACAATTGTTGTCATTGCAATTATAATGTAAATATTATGTAATGAATCTAAGCTTGTTTTGAAAAGAGTTGTTGCTGTTTATTGCCGGCTCTTCTCGGCAAATGCAACCTTCCGAACCGGTATTAGAATCAGACTTTTCATAAGTGCCTGCGAAGGTCTATTTGGATAAATGATTTTGAATTGAGTTGAATTGAATATTCCTTACGCACCAATTATCAATAAGTATAACTTCATTCGAACATCTCCAAAAATCTTATTTTTTTTGTACAAATCTTGCCATTATTCTTTCACAAGAAGTTTGTTTTTGATGTCTTTACTTACTTGAAAGGGTGTTCAAGTTGATATGACTGGTGGTCTATGGAGCCGGTGGCATCGGGTACTCCTTCGTCTTCCTCCTCCGTCTGCATGCAGCGACGGAACTCCTGGAACCTTCGACGACCTTGCACTACCTACACAAAGGGAATGCTCGTACATTCGTCCAATGTTTGACCATTAGGGTCCTAATTGGCGACGATCGTACGATCAAACGATGCGATTTCGTCGCACGATCGCGCTGATGTTCCTGTGATCGCGCGATGACTTGCGAGCTTCAATTAGGACACTCTAAAGCGTTTTGTGTATTTAATCTCGTCGTGCGACGAAATCGCATCGTTTGCTCGTACGATCATCGCCAATTAGGACGACGCCTTACTTGTTACACTCAAATGGTAACTGTTCAAAACTCTTCAAAATATGACAGACACAATAGCAGATTGATGTTGCTTTTAATATGAATCAAATTAACTTATTTCGACTGTCTTAAAACAGAAATTTTGGATATAATATTGTATAATAGTATTGCTATATCAAAATACACTAACAAGTTTTCCGACCCTATCATGCTTAGGGGTCAATCAAATTTTTCTTGTTTGTTATTTTGTCCCGTTGTCCAAGAGACAACAGGACAATTTGTTAAAAAAACTGTTATTATATTAGTTATAATCTACTAATTTGGTTAGGACACAGTCTATAAAATAATGGGCTTTTAAGTATGAGAAAAAATTACATTTGGTGAAAATTATAACCATAGAAAATTGAGAAAATCATGGTTTCAAATAGTTGTCCAAGTGACAATGAGGAATGTAACCATGACAATGTAATTTAAAAGTTGATTGACCATTAAGTATTTAGATCACAAGCTATTTGTAGACTTTTAAATTAAGTGCTACAAAACCCTTATGGTATGGATAGTGCTACATACACTTGGCTAGTTTTTAATGCAAATTATTAATAACCACAATGGCAGAGGCCACTACTATAAATCATTTTATGATAATAAAATAATTTTAATCTTTACTGATAAAGGAAACTTATTTTTGGTTAACAGTTTACGGAAATGTATTAATTCAACCATATAATTTTCCTGTTTTTTTAAGGAATTTACAGAGATATAATAAAATCAGGCATATCACATACCAAAATTGTTAATATTTTTTTCATTATCGGAGTATAGTAATAGCATGCTAATGTTGAGTCATTGCCAAACAATTGAACTTGGCAAATGTGGTACATGTGGGTGGGGTGAACGGAAACATTATTTGAATACATAAATGTGGAAAATGCCCCTATGGCTTGATTATAAAAATATCAGAAATTCATTCACATGTATATAAAAGATATTATAGACTACATGAAAAAAATATCCTTACATTTTTAACAGTAGTTCTATCGTCCTCAGCAGCCGTTACTTCAGCAGAAGTGCTTGAAGCCGTTGACACTGGTAATGTGTCTGCCGGCTTGGCTGTACCAGTTTTGTCTTTATCAGATCCATTTGTGCCGTCCTTTACATTTATGTTTTTGCACAACGAAGATCTTCTAGAATAAATAATAACAAGATTATGACTTTGTTTATAATACGGTTAAAGCTAAATTTGGATGAATGCAAATTGCAAACTCTCGTACTTGGTTACAGGTGTAATGTTTTACTGCAGCTGTTCTAGTTGCAGACTGAGTCTAACGGTAGGCTGGTAAGTGTAAGCTGAAGTAGTCAGCTTTCATTGGGTAAATACTTAAATTACTCATTTACTAATAATAATACTTTTTATACACAAATTTCTTGGCTCAAATATAAAATTAAAGAAGACATTTAGAGGATCTCAAAAAAAATTAATTATAGTATAACTGCGTACAATCACCAGAGGAACACATTGTAAAGTGATTCACTAGTAAGATATATACAAAAGTTATTTAACTAGTTTATTGAAACAATACACTTGGTATCGTCTTTTATTATCTTAGTCACAAATCCAAATCACTTAGGCTTACATTTGTAAATACATTTCAATATAGAAATCACTTTATATGAATGTATAACATGCACATGACTACGACACACTGGTATGGCTCGCTTTTCTAACACAATTGAATATTAACATGTAAATATACTAGTCCCATATTACCCAATCCTATTTCGCTCTAATAACTCATTGTTCTACAGACAAATGAGTCTCGCATCGATGGACGGCTCATTTTTTGTGCGCTACGACCTGTCGCTAGCAAGGACGCACGCAAATTGTAATTCGAAACATCTGTTTGTATGACAAAAAAGTGAAATTGATTATCATAAATTCCGCGCCCTATTACAACGTTCTCAACCACTTTGCTAGCTTTCTAATGTATCAAATTTAATTATAAATGTCTAAGATTGAATGAAGATATTGAAATAACACAATTTCGTGAACTTACTTAGAACCTTTGATGGGTGTGAACTCTTCTGCATCGTAAAACTCCTCGGACTCGCTGCTATCACCCATTTTTATTTTTTATTCTTAAAATATTAAACACCCTTTCGATTTACATGTATTAATATTTACATGATCATAAACGCAAAACAATTATTTTGTAAAAGAAGAAAGTTGAATTTCTGTTCAATCAAACCTTTTAGTGATTTGTTTGACATTGACAGCAAAGACTACAGTGGCTACGTTCCGAATTGAATAACATCGCTCACAGTGCTCACAGCAATAATTTGCGTAGGTACCGAGTTAAGGTGCGTTCGAATTGGGGTATGGTAGCAAAAATAACAGTCAAAAATGCCAAAAACGATCACAACTGGCGTTCGATTTGGAAAGTTGTGGGCGAAATTGGCGTTTTGAACTGTTTTCGTTCACCGTTCGTTTTACTTGGAAACAGTTAAAAACGACATCGTGAACTGCAAATTTTGACCCACCTCCGAGGCAGGGTCGTTTGTGATCATATTTTAACATCTTTGAATCTGACAGATAAGTTTCGGAAAATTCATACGGGAAGCGAAAATTCTAATTTTTATTGTAAAATTTTATAGAAATACTAACAGGCAAGAGAATAATTTGTTAGATTAACTTTGTTTAATGATTAACTGAAGGAAAAAGGTAGGTTGAGACAAGTGACAAGCAGGCGATGAGCATGGAAATGTCATTTTTGTATCTAATCGTTCGATTTGGGAAATATCGTTTGTGGCAAAAGTTGCAAAATTGTTGAAATTTTCCAATTCGAACGCATAAACAAAAATGCCCATTTTGAAACTGTTAAAAACGACATCACTCCAATTCGAACGCACCTTTAGATATCACGATAATGACAGCTGAGAACTGTCAACAATTCGGAACGCCCATTATCGCGCTCACAGTATTTAGAATAATTGGACTGTTTTACAAAAAACTTAAACCGACTTCAAAGTACACTAAGAAGTGATGAAATCCTGATCAGAGGGCTTAGTGCGAGTTTTTAACGCGCTCGATAAGGTTAACGTTAACTCTAATTTGTATGGCATAGTACTAGCGCTGCCTAGCGGCAATTGGCGGCGCCTGGTCCTGCGCCATACAAATTAGAGTTAATGTTAACCTTAACGAGCGCATTAAAAAACTCACACTAAGCCCACTGATGACAATGGGACCAAACGGGAAGTGTACCCTTCCAGACAAAAAAAGAATTTTCCAAATCGGTTGATAAATGACGGAGTTATGAGGTAACAAACATTAAAAAAAAAAAAAAAACACAACCGAATAGAGAACCTCCTCCTTTTTTTGAAGTCGATTAAAAATATAATAAAAATAGAAAATATTTATTTTCGGTAACTTAACATCTACACTAAAAATATAGTTCATTGGGGTCTCCTTTTAAGTATAATAAATACCTGTGCTAGGAGGCCCCGCTCTTCCATATCTAGTACATAACAATATAGTAGTAAAAGGTGTAAAGTATTTAAAACACAACATTTGAGAATTTAATTAAAATCTGAATTAACAATGCCCTAGGACTCCTTATATCTCTTAAAATTTAACTCGCAAAAAGGAATATTCGCGTCTTTTATTATTTTTCTCTCATAAAATCATAAAAAGTATCTTTGCCAAATAGATAACCAAGAATCTTATTAGACTTTTTGCAGAAAACAATAATTAACCCATAGAAATAAATATAGCTAAAAAGAACGTCGCCATACTACACGAATATAAAAAACAGACCAACTTTTATAGGCTGCTGCGCGTAACAGCTACGTTTTACGCTCCCTCTGCGTCATTCTGCTTGTCATAATGATAGTAGTTGTTAAAATATTCCAATTAAAATCGGGAAAAATTTAAATATTGATCATTATTTTGCTCTAACAGTTACAGCCTATTTTTATCGACGCGTGCACAGCTGCGACACTCTATCTGGATGTATCCTTAATCAAAGAATTAACCGTCACTTTTGACAGCGCATCACGCGCCAGCGCGTCACGGTGATATCAGTTTAGAGCATGGTCGGTGTGAGCGCAATATGGCGGATATCATGACGTTTCACGGGACATCGTAATCTGTCATTATTCAATTCGGTACGGGTTTAAGCACGCTCAAATCGATTACAGCGATTATAGCATTAATTCGGAATGCAGCCTTTGATTGACAGAACAGATTTGACAGTTCGTGCTGTTACAACGAACTGGTCCAGGTTATAGCTTTGTATTCGAAGCTACGTTTAGCATTTATATGTTATCTCCTTTTCATTTCCACCAGTCAGACATGAGTCAGATTCAGTAATGTACATACGTCATAATAATGTAACCAAGGAAGATGTGAATGTGAGAAAAAGTGCTGGTTCAAGTTTTTGTTGAGTTATAAATATAGGACAGGATATTTATAACAAAACAAAAATTAACATTTTAAATTAATTATAAACCCAGAATATTAAAAAAATATTAACATAGCATAACACGCAAGTCTCTTACTTTTTCTCAATTTGTATTTCCTTAGTTATATTCACGTTATATTATAAGATTCATGGATGGATTTACCTTTGGGATTTGGAACAAGCGATAGAACTTTAGTTGTCAAACGAAAGTAGAGACTGGAAAAGCAGCCAAAGAGAAAAGCGCGGAAAATTTAAAATTTTAGCATGGCAACAAAATTAATATGAAATACCCGAAATACCCAAGGAAATATATAATTTCCTTGAAAATACGTACCTGGAATTAATAAAAGGATTTTTTGCTGTCTTGCATTGCTATATAAAAAGTTTGCAAATAATTCGAGTACCTATCTACTTTCGTTTGCCAGACTTCCAGTGATGCAAACTTATTTAATTATTGTTTGGTTTTAGGCAGCTACAATTTAATGAAACTTGTAGCTACTTGTAGCTCAGTACCGAGGCGGAAAATTTGAATTTTTTCGAGTTTTTTTTTTTTACCTTCGTATAACAATATGGGTAGATGTTTCAGTGATTAACGACCGTAAAAGTTCATATGATTTTTATGGATGGTGACTGACTGAGGACTATGTGAAAGTGATTTATTGTGACTGGAAATTATAATATAGCTTGACACTAGCAGAAAGAAGTCCTAATTTGGATTTGGTTCCAAACATAAAACTAGGGACTTTTTGGCGGGAACTTGCAGAGCTACGTTGCGTTTTCATGTTTATTTTCATAAATTCGTGTATTTTGAGTTTTATTGCATATTATCGGTGGTATTTTATCCAATAAAGATCAATCCATGTGCACCAGAAGTGAAATGAAATGAATGTGTATCGTGACTTTACTCTCAGGTTTAGCATACTGCATATAGAATAATATAGGTAGGTATAACATAATCTGTAGCTGTGTGTACCTAACACACAGCTACAGATTATGTTATAACTTTCCAGTATAAGCTGATCTCGCATTATATAGGATTTCCGTACAACGAGAGGTCAGCTTATATTGGAAATGTATAGCTTCATCTGTAGCCGTGCGCACTAAGCTAAAGCTAAAAAAAAAAAAGTTACTAAAAATATTGTAGTGGGTAAGAAAGACATATATTCCATGTTTCTAAGATTCCATGGTTGTAGGTAAGTAAAGGTAAAGAAAGAAAAAAACAGTTTTTGTTTCATTCCAAAGTAACGCGTGCTCAGTACCTACATACTTGAACCTTTGAGTTTACGTTAGGTGCGTTATAGGTAAACCGCAAAATGTCCTGAACTCAGTGGCCTGATTAGTCAGCATCTTGGGTAGTCGGAACAGTGAAATTAGATAGGAAAAATACCTAGTTGTTTCCAAAATGGGGTTTTCGCTTACTTTAGTTGGGGTTTTACCCAATTTTTGTGAAGTATTTTATTCTATGAGTATGCATACTTGTATAATAAAAAAGTATTTTGAATTTTCAACAACTTCATCAAAATTCAAAATCCAAAATCATTTATTCAAATAGACCTTCGCAGGCACTTATGAAAAGTCTGACTCTAATACTCTAATACAGGTCGGTTAACTAAAGCTGGCACGTTTCAACACATTTACACCGTCTCTCTCGCGCAAAGTCAAGCTTATGAGTATGAAGGAGACAGTTATTGTTTTGCTTTTGCTACTGCTCATAAATATAGAGTGGTCTATTTTTGCATTCGTCCAATAGACTTGACTGATTGCAAATTTATGAGTACTGTGAACGTGCCAGCTTTCGTTAACCGACCTGTACTACCGGTTCGGAAGGTTGCATCGGCCCATCGTTAATCCTTAGCGACGTCGAATGCCGTGACGAAGGTCCCGGGTTGGCATCCTACAATGAGCTTGAGCTTTCGGTGTAGGAAAACATCGTGAGAAAACCATATCACGGTGGTAGGGTACTTTGCAGTACCCACCTGGCTGGCTACCACCCTCAAGTTGAAGATCTGTCGCCAAGCACCTATTGATTGTAGTCAAATACTAGGTCTAAACCTACATAATAAAAAAACCTCAAAGAGGTAAGCAGATTATCTAGGTCTAAGTAGTATGGTATAGGTGGTAATATTATTATTTACTGCGTGTATTCAATTTAAAGTCAATTTAATTTGTAATTATAAACAGAACCACATTAAATAGTTGGAAAAAAAAACTTGTAACAGCAAAATGTTATATCTCTGGTTATATGATAGCTGGCCAAAAAGAAATAAAGCAGACATCGAAATTACAAAAATTTAGTACAATAGTGTTATTTTGTTCTGGAACATGTTGGTCGCGGTCAGCGCACATTCTGCCAACCTGAACGAGGACTCGTCCGCCTTGCTACTGAGGTCACACGACACCTGAGATCCCGAAGGCATTGGCCACGGGAAGGTCTACAATCAGGTTTGATAGTGAACGACCTAGCATAGGGAGTAGCCAAACACAACGCAAGCATCTATATTTTAGTTGGGTTTTTACGATGTATTTTTGTAAGAATAAAATAATTTCTAAAAATGTATTTTTTTAAATGACACTTATCATTTCATAAGGATCACAAGCAGGTGCAGTCTATGATATGGTATGTGGCCATCTTTATTAGCCAAATGTGTATGCTCAGTTTATTGAAACGTTTTTACCTACTCTGTACCTCTACCATGAGTTTTCTGCACAAACTACCAAGAGAACTAAAGTTGTTTTCTGCACTAACGTAATCTACACTCGCTAGCGATTACGGTTATACATTTTGTATAAAATGCTTCCAAAAGTGTCCACTAGAGGCGGTGCTGGTCATACAAAATATTCACGTAGTCGCTCTCTAGCGTGAAGCTAGCGTGTGTAGATTACGTTAGTGTAGAAAACTCATGGTAGTGGTACTGTTAAAACTTTAGTAGGTAAGTGTTTCAAGCGTCCATAGGCTACGGTAATTGCTTTCTCGGGCCGTATGCTTATTTGCCACCTTAGTGGTATAAAAAAACCGGCCAAGTGCGAGTCAGACTCACGCACCGAGGGTTCCGTACAAACCTGTAGGTATATAAGTAAATGGTAGTATAGACCTGAGTATTTGATATTAATTTCAATTTATGACCTATTAAAAAAAAACTACTTACTAGATCTCGTTCAAACCAATTTTCAGTGGAAGTTTGCACCGTAATGTACATCATATATTTTTTATAGATTTATCATTCTCTTATTTTAGAAGTTACAGGGGGGGGACACACATTTTACCACTTTGGAAGTGTCTCTCGCGCAAACTATTCAGTTTAGAAAAAAATGATATTAGAAACCTCAATATCATTTTTGAAGACCTATCCATAGACACCCCAAACTTATGGGTTTGATGAAAAAAAAAAAAAATGAGTTTCAGTTCTAAGTATGGGGAACCCCCAAAATTTATTGTTTTTTTTCCATTTTTGTGTAAAAATCTTAATGCGGTTCACAGAATACATCTACTTACCAAGTTTCAACATTATAGTTCTTATCACAGAGAAAAGAAATATAAATAGAGACGCTATGCTAGCGGAGCCCGCGCGCCACACATTACATCAAATGGGCATATATCAACCAAAACACGCGTCAACGCTTCGTAGTATCCGCCATACTTAGCAGAGGTGCGTAGCTCCGCGAAAAATATTAATTATGTCGTGATGCGCTATTATTTCCTGTAGGAAACGAAGTGAGGAGTCGGAGTGTAACTCAAGGAGGGATTTCCTTTCATCGATGAGTCTACAAACCTTTATTTAATTGTGATATTTATAAAAATGTATTCGAGATTATGATAATTTTAGGTGTAAACGATAAACTCTGATACTACTGCAAAATTATACATTGAAGGCAATGTACTCTCACTTTATTTGTACGCAAGGTAGCGAGCGCAACTCCGCACGTAATGTATTGCGTTCTTTCACAGTGGTCGTGAGTCGTGACCTGTCGTGACCCCAAAACACGTGCATCGATAGTTTTGTTCGATCGATATCGATAAAATTCATCTTTTTATCACTGATTTGATTAAGGCAATAGTTGAAAGTTATATCAATATCCGCATTCATCAGTTAAAATTAAGCTTTCAAAACGAGAATTTCGAAACAAATAAATTTTATTTCAAGGGCCGTGTAAACCGTGTAAAAATAACTTTTTTTTAATTTACTTCATCATGTTAAACGTTTTTTTTACAGTTCAGTATTCTTAGCACAATTATTCTTATCGAACGTGAATTTTCTTACGGAATTTCTAAAAATAATTAAATTTAATATCGACGAAATTAAAATATCGATAATTTTATTGATATTTTATCGATTACTTTCGCTGCATTAAGCGAATAGCAATAAGTGTTGCTACTCGACGCTAGTCGACGCAGCTATTACGCAATTATCAACATTATGTCTAATGCGTTTAAGTTCAAAATTGCGTTCCATGAAAATAACGCCATCTAGTGCCGAGTGGCAGAACTTTTTCGTCGATTGAATCTAGTTAGTTTGTAGATTACAAAACGACGTAAATACTTTGTACGCTATTGAAAAATAAATTTTATGTTAACGTAAAAAGGTAAGTATATTTTCATATGTATGACCTGTGTGATTAAAGCTATTTTTGAGTAAAATAGAAACGACCAATCAAAAGGATTGTTTATTTGTAGTACAATATATGATTTAACATTTATTTGTGTGAGTTTGGCGACGCTGGTTCCGATACAAATTCTAACGCATCGCCCTTCCAGTGTATTCTCTTTTCCGTGGTTCTTATAGTTTCGGAAATAAATGGCTGTGACATACACGGACAGACAGACAGACAGACAGACAGACATGACGAATCTATAAGGGTTCCGTTTTTTGCCATTTGGCTACGGAACCCTAAAAATATATAATACCGGGAAAACAATTAGGTCCCTCGGAAACGCGGACGTAATATTGTAGAGAATATATAATCACTAAGTTTTACGTCATGCACTGTCATGTTCCGACGAAATTCAGATTGATTGAAAATATTGAGACCATAACACATAACAAAGTTCCTCTATTGGCATGATTACGCAAATTATTATCAATATTTTGTCGATATCTCGGTAAAAGTATTGGGTTTCGAGATCAGGGGCTCTACCGCGTAACTTTGGTGGTAATCGTAACGAACACCATTAATGAATTTCAACCAATCAAGGCCCACGAATGTTCATCGTCGCGTCGTAACGCGTGCGCGTCATTGGTTGAAATAATTAATGGTGTTCGTTACGATTACCACCAAATTTACGCGGTAGAGCCCCGGTTTTATACGATGAAGTCGGTAAAAAAGCGTACGGCCCGCCTGATGGTATGCGGTTACCGTAGCCATATGGATGCTTGCAACCACGGCTTGCAACCCTCACGAGTCACGCGTGACCGACCCTTTCCCCCTCGCTAATGAGCTCTGGCGACCTTTCTTGTGTGTGGAACACAACAATGTTTTGGCTGCGGTCGTCTGTCCCCAGTCGAGCTGCTCTTTGAGCGATATAATATAGGTGTAGTACTATGCTACACGGGGCTCCACCTCTCTTTTTCAAACAAACAATGACATACGTTTTCGTTTCTTTTTTCCTTTAACAAGTCATCAACTAAAACCCGGAGGTTTATCCATAAATGCATTTAATTATTATGAAAATTTGTTGTTTGGAACAATATTCTTGGAGTAATTTGGAGTGAACTAATTTATCATATTTATTTTAAATAGTTAGATAAGAACACACAATTACAAGTAAGGGCCATAATATACGTTCCCACTTAATGGCACGAACCTCGAATCCTTCATAAGCAATTACAGCTTAAGAGGAAATGCTGGTGGCGTTTGTTCCATACAAACGTAATCCTCAGTTTCCTCTCTGGATAATGACACTAGAGCAATTATTTTACCTTGCAGTCTGTAGGTACCACTGTATGTCCCTCAGTTGTGTTTTTCTCCATAAAGTAATTTTATAAGAATTAGGAGCCTTCTAAAATCACAAAAACTTACCATTTTGAACCCGTCGGTTCTCGCGAGGTACGCGCGTCTTATTATAACAATAAAATTGATGTCATTGTTATATTTTTAACCGCGAGCCAATGAGCGCCCTTATCTGACGTCCAGACAACAAATTTGACGAATATAAAAAAACAAAGGAAAACCGACAGACATAGCCAAACCTCAGAGTAGATAAATACTACGTACAAGCCAAACCCTTTCTTATAATTGTTTTTTTTTATCGATCCAATTTTGGAGGAGCAAAACCGGGGATTACGAAATAGCGATTTCGTCTAATTTAAATATGTAGGTAGGTATATATAATCGGTCCATGCTGTAGTTGTCTCTATCGCCCTCGGGCGGGATAGCTCTGCACTCTGGCACAGCGCGAACGATAGCAATAGATATGTTAAAAACCTATTTTTCAAATTTCTTGCAGCCATGCTTTCCTCTTAAGGCCTTATAGGCCCAAGTGGACTGCACGTGCCATTGAATCTTGCTTCCCTATA
This sequence comes from Achlya flavicornis, assembly GCA_947623365.1. Classification (NCBI taxonomy): domain Eukaryota; kingdom Metazoa; phylum Arthropoda; class Insecta; order Lepidoptera; family Drepanidae; genus Achlya; species Achlya flavicornis. The sequence continues at coordinate 14,708,739 of OX392480.1, read as the reverse complement.
CAGCTTCCATCACTGATAAGACAGAGTAATTAGCCGGAAATCGAACCTAGTCAGAACGTAGACTAAATCCACTGAACCATAACAGATTTTTCACTGGAGTGAAGTGGTTTGACTCTTATCACCAGTGAGTATAATATTCCAGGATATTGATTACCTACTTATCTGTGAATTCTGTGATTTAATTGAAGTGTCATGTCAACATTATAATCGTTGATTTGGTATGACTTGTGCAACGACTATATGTCAGGCCTGGGTAGGACTTGGGCCCTTGCGAGCTGGTAGCAGCTATGGCATTAGCTTGAGAACGGCTAGTTATTGCCGAGTGGATTGTAGTAGCAGTTGCTGAGTTTCTTGCCTGTTCTTCTCAGTTGAAGGCCGACTTACGAACTGGCGGTAACTTCAGTAGCTTTGACCTTCATAGGTGCCCTTCTAGGGCCTAAATTGAATAAATGGCTTTGACTTTGACTTTGAGTATAATCGTTAATTAGGGATGCATCGTAATCAGCAACTATTGACCTAGATAGTCAGTAGTCAGTTCACCCTAGCTAGGTGATCTAAAATTATCTGATATTAATTAATGAAGATTTCACCGGTAAATCTTCAATCGTATACTTTTCCGTCTGACCACATAATTCTTCCAAAAAAGTTACACTCAAAAAACTCATCATTGCATTTTTAATTTAAACCCGTTGACGGCGAATCTGGTAGTGTTGTGTTTTGTCGACGACATGCGTCATGCAGTCGACCGACACTCCTATATAAAACTTGACCTCCCTCCTCTCGCAGTTACTGAGTCTCCTCATTTCGTGCTGGCCGTACGCGTTACGGTGTGTGCTTGTTTCTAAATTTAAAAACCGGCTGTCAAATTAATGTAAGTTTTTTAAATTTACTTTTTAATTTCCAAGTTTATGTAGTGTTGCAATTGCAATTTTATAATATTCGTTTGTTTTATCCATGTTCATGTACATACTGTTACTCCAAAAAAATAATTTGTTATTGAAACAACCGACGCCGCGACGCGACACAATTATTGGATTCAATTCTATGTGGCGTGTAATGCAGTATAAATGCGGCAGAACAATTTTAAATGGTCAGCAATCGATCTGATATTATTCGAGAAAGTGCAGACATTTGGTTCAGTTCCGAGTTCAAAAACAATGCTCACTTTTGGATATCAAGCCGATTGAATGAAGTGAAAGGAGCTATAAGTGAACCAGTTAACTTGATTGGCACGCGAGATAATTTCGTATTCTAACTCTGTACCTACTTACTTCCCACGTTGTATTCCGAGATATGGCTATTAAAAAAAAACAGTTCTGTAAACTCGATTTAACAGTAACTGTGAACGCACTATTCGTCACATAGTAGTGATGGGTGATTATCCATTTGCAATCAAGGATGTTATAAAACTTTTTGCAATGTAATTTTTTTTTACCCGACAAACAAATATTACAAAAAAACACATACTTAGTTTATTGGTTTGTCCCCGACTGCAAGACCTTATAACATTCAAGTTATATTCCAAATTCTACAGGATAAGTGCTTGTTTTTCTCTTTTCATTTAATTTTTGTTTTACGCAGTCGGGTTTTTTGTTTCTCTTAATAATTTAATTTATTTAATATTATGAAGAGTTTAAATTTTTTTTTTCTTATAGAGCTACCCCGCCTCGATTAGCTTGATCGCTATCGCTATTTGTTAATACATTGATAACATTAGGTACACAATTCAAGTAGAAAGTAAATAAAACTACTGGCGGCCGCGCGATTCTAGTTACGTATTTCTTACACACGGTCGAAACATGCAGATGAATGAACAAAAACAATAAATGTTAACGACTTTTTCCAATTAAGTACTTACTCTACACCTAAAAAAAGATAGTTTGATCTCCGCCTTAGCTTTAGCATAAGTTTTATCAGTATCATCATAAAATCAACCACAGATTAAACAGATGAACCTTATTGTAATGCTAAGGTAAATTTTCATATGACTCAAACTAGTGTCGCAGAGATCAAATTACAAACCATAGGTGAAAAAAATGTGGCAAGTATTAAACTTGAAGATACGGAAATGTTATCTAACTAAACTATTACCACGGTCTATAACCGTGTTGAAGGTACCTTCATAATGTAGTTACCCTTATATACAGGGTGGAAATTTTTGCCGGGTCAGTAAGGGCAGCTACCTTAAGAGTTGAAGCCACGCGAATATGGTCCTAATCGACTGTCCTTTATGTTTTGAGTTAGTGAGTTGTATTCAGCGAGAAAACGGCGACTTTTGAAAAATATTTTTATTAGCTTAATCGATCCGTTCTCCGATAAGGATTAAAAGGCTCTATGGGACCAAGTTAGATAAGGGTATTGGAAATGTCACAAATGGAAAAAAACTTTTCCCATACCTACATTTTGTAAGGAAAATTTATTGTACCTAACCCAGTAATGGAAACTGCCCGACAAATACGTTACGAAATTTAAATTCACCCTAGTACTTTATTAGTAAACGGTTTAATAATTTCCCTAATGGTTTGAAAATCTCAAGTTGAAAATATGTCGCTAAGCCATATTGCTAACATACCAGTTGCCAAATTGGTCCCAGTTGAGAGAGCGCCACCGTCAAAAATATTGCCTGCATTTAAGATTTTCAAATGAGAGCTTTAGTTCAAGTTTTGATCACCTGAATCGACGATTGACCTATTTGAGGTTTGGACGGACTGTACCATAATGGACCTCCCTCCTGCTTATCAATCTATGTCACACACACATCACACACGCAAATATTTAACGTATACTTATGGAATCCAACATCACGGATATGACTTGCAGAAAATGCTAAGCAACAAAAGAATACATTTCACGTGACGTGTATCCAGTTGGTATTAAAGTGAACCAAGAAGGTGTAATTTATAAAAATGTTTAAATTTCTAATTCCAACAAAAACAAAATGTTTAAACTAAAACCCGACTACGAAACAAGTTTGAGAAGCCTTGCGATGTTTAATAGGCTAATACGTTTAATAATAATAAATATATTTTGTATATCAGTCAGATTAGAGTTTCCACATCGTTATTTTTAATTATTAATATTTATAATAAATTTTTTTCGAGGTTATATTCTTGTGAAAAATATTTTTTTAAGATAAAGCCTTCTTTTTGGAAAAAATATTTATAAAATACGTGTCTCAGTTACTTTGAAAAATATTCCTCAGAGGGGTAAGAAGGGAACAGGTAAAATTCAAAATTGGTATATTTTTTTTGGTTGAAAGAAAGACGTATTTATTTCAAAATTTTGAGAATCTTCCTTCATGGCTAATCCCCGGGAACGCGGGAAAACCACTAGGCGTTAGCTAGTTGTTTATAGCAGCTACGAATATATTTAATCAAAAATTATAATTAATTCTATACACGACAATGCACCATGCTTATTAGTATTCGAATTATTGATATTTTACGTGACTAGTTATTTTAGTTCACGGAAGAGTTATAAACTTTTCTCTGTGAGTTAGTTTTATCAGGTTTAATTGTATCCTAGGCAATAGGCTAGTCTGTGTCATACAATAGCCTGAGTCTGGGTGTAATTATCTGTATATTTAGACATATTTCTCGTTTTCTTTAGTCACAAGCTCTGCTTAGTTAACTCAGTGCGGTTGTTAGTGTTAGAGGTTGGGGTCATAAAAACCTTGCTTCACCATAGACCATAGACAATATTTTAAGACCAATATAGGCCTATTGTCTGTATCGTTAGACGGGTCAGTAAGGGCATCTAACTTGAGGATTGAAGCCACACTAATATGGTCTTGAGTGACTGTACTTTATTTTTTGAGTTATTTCAATCGGCATTTACAGATTTAAAAAAAAAGGTACAGTTAGCAAGAAAAAAGCAACTTTTGAAAAATACTTGTATTAGCTTATTCGATCCTTTCTCCGACAAGGGTCAAAAAGCTCTATGGGGCCAAGTTAGGGGGTACTAGAAAGGTCATAAATGGAAAAAACCTTTTCCCATTCATTTACAGTCACTTAAGACCTTACTACTTACTGACCCGTCTAAAATTTCCACCCTGTATAGCCGAATTCGATCATGCCGAAGTTAAGTTACTAATCATTGTCCGAGGTCAGCTCTTGTAACTTCCCTACTGAAGATTGCCTAGACTTTTTGTACTTAGCAATTTTACGGTATGTGACTACGACATGCCTCTAAACTTGGCCTTGTTGGCTAAATGACTTACTAGATATTTGTTGAATTGGCTAGACGGATATTATTTTATGCCTTTTCACCCAAAAGCATTTGATATTAGTTTTGTTTAGTGTTTTTATTCAAAAAATAAGTAACTAACTTACTTAATGAAAATACATAGGTAGGTATCCTATTCCCGAGTAATAATTACTGACGTAGCTACTAAGTACGACATGAAATGATTTTACTTTTAGTATCTACCTAGACGGTCTAGGTAGCTGGTTAGATTTGAATCCTCGAATTAGGTAACCACAAACATAATAGAAGAACCTGTGATTGTTAGGCCGACTACTAAGACGACAGGTAATCATCATCATCATCAGCCTAATGTCCCACTGCTGAGCACAGGCCTCCTTTCACAAATCAGGGTGAAAGGCAATGGGCAGATACTCCACCACGCGTGCCCACTGCTGATCGGTGGAGGTAGGCTAGTGGTCAACCTACTGTTGGAGTTTTCAAGCCGCCTAGAAGACCTCCAACTAGGTTAACGACTATCACAATTAAGTGATAACCGGGACCAACGGCTTTACGTGCTTTCCGAAGCACGGAAACGCTTGATTTGAAATACCACTAGGCGGTCACCCATCCAGGTACCGACCACGACGGTAGTAGCTTAACTTGCCGATTGATTAAGAACGGCTCAATACGGCTTTTAAAATTAAATTTAATGAAATATTCTGATAATAAACAAAATAAACACCAATGGCCCAATAACGTAATACTGTGCCTTTTGACCTCAACATGACCTTTTTTATCAACGCCAACCAATCACAATTGAAATTACTTCCGTTGAAATTCCGATTTCATTGCCACTACCTTCAATTATACCTTTTCTTTTCCGCAGCACAATGCCTATTGACTTGTACTACGTGCCTGGCTCTGCGCCCTGCAGGGCCGTCCTCCTCACGGCCAGGGCTCTGAACCTCAACCTAAACTTGAAGCTGGTGGACTTGCATCATGGTGAACACTTGAAACCGGAGTATTTGAAGGTAAGGGAACGTTCACTTTAATAGGCTACATACAATACAATCAACAGACAGAAAGACAGTGTGAGTTTGTATAAACGTAACTAGGTACTTTCATAATTATGTAGTGTAGGTATATCAGTTATCTGGTTTCCATAGTACAAGCTCTGCTTGGTTTGGGATCAGATGACCGTGTGTGAGGAATGTCCCAGGTTTATTTTATCGTTTTAATTTTATTTTGTGGGTAATAAAAACCGTACCTATAGGTTGCGATTTGCGACCCTCTTTGTTTGATCCGGGAATCGTATATACTTACAGAAATGCGTAAAGTTTCACCTGTATCGGAGGCTATACCACAGCTATAGTACTGGAGAAATTATAGAAGTAACTCTTTTAATTCTGTGGCCATCCAAATCTTAACCTATAGGTATCATGGTTTGTTCCTGAGGAAGATATCAGCAATAATAGGGATAAAATGTGAGGAAAATAACAAAACAAACATCACATAAAATAATAACATGTGTTGGTGGTGTTTTTAATATAAAGCCATTATTTTTTTATTTATTATCATAGGTTCGCGGTTTATATATTGTATTAATTAATAGGTAGTAGATAATCTTTAGTAGGTATACTACAAAGTGGTTACTAGTGAGGAGATTAATCTTTTCGACATCAAACGGAACACCTTTTTTATTATAAAAATGAGACATTTTATTTACTCGAATTGGAAATATCCGACAAATATAATAAAAATAATGTTTGTGTGCGTTCGTTCGTCTTCTATCCATTGGATGTTTATCAGATTGAGTTGAAACTTTGCGAATAGAGCCTAGCATAAAATAAAAAATATAAGTAGGTAAATATGTAGATATCCTTCAGAAATAGCTTTCTAATTTTCTCTACGACTAGATATTACTTTTAAAATATCTAGATAAGTCTACAACTATGGCAAATAGCCAGCACTTCCCGTGGAACGCATTCAATAGCAAAACATCGTAAAAAATTACTATTAATAAACAATTCTCAACTTTAAAGTCAAGCTATTGGAACATAGAATAGCATTAATTGATAGAACATTAGAAGTGGCACAGTTCGTGTTTGGATGATGTAATTCTACAGTAGGAATTTAGGGCCAATGAACTATTGAAGGTAACTTGTTTGCGTCCATTACGAATTGACTATTATAGGTTATAGGTTCTACTATGCCATTACAGTATGCTAGATTAATTTCCTTACAAAATGTATGCGAAAAGTTTATTTCAATTTCTGACATTTCTAGTACCCTAACCTAACTTGGTCTCATAGACACTTTTGATCCTTGTAAAAATATTATTCAAAAATCGACGTTTTCTCGCTGACTGTACCTTTTTTCAAAAATCTATAAAAGCCGATTGGAATAACTCAAAAAATAAAGAACAGTTACTTAAGACCATGTTCGCGTGGCTTCAACCCTTACTGACCCGTCTAAAATTTCCACCCTGTATACTATGAAATACCTACTAACTGCCCGGCGCGGCGCTACAGTTCATTGGAACACAATCCCTAATATACTGAACCGAATTATTACATGTTTTGATAAGTTGAAAAAGTTTTATGAGTTAGGGGGAAGGTATGAAGTTATTTGATGAAGGATAATGCTAATGACCATCAGCTTAGACTTAAATTTAGACTGATTAGTGATATTTGTACTTAGGCAGAAACATGAACAATCTCGAGTGTAACTCTCGAGTAACTAGGTAACACAAATATAGTTGAATAAATACGCAGGTATCTAATCGTTGCATTGCAAATATTTACAAGACTTGTTTATTACAAGACGAGATACTATGTAATGTACCTACTTGCAACTCGCTAAGATCTATGTTAAAAGTTGCACAAATAACGATATTATATTAAATTACTATGTAATAATTAACAGGATGATTTTAATGATTTGGAAGCATCTGGTTAAGTATTAAACACAGTAATAATACAATGCTTCCAAGATAACAATACACTAAGTAAGTACCTATAGAAATAAATCAATGACAAAAATGAACTGTTAGAATTTCTTGTCTAAGTAGGTACCTACTTATTGTCTCAATGCTTGAAGCAAGGATACGAACCATAAATTCTACACTCTAAAAATCTATGGCAGAAATATGGCTGAACACCTCAAGTTGAAATAACTTTCGCTACATTGCATCGGCTTATTGAGCCCAGGCCATGGAAATAAAACCTACATAGGTACGCCAGACGTATAAGAACGAAATACTGAGTATCTTGAAGAGTATCTAACTCTGTTAAAAAGCCGACAACAAAACACCGACAAGGCAAAAAATTAATAACGTTTGATTATGCGAACACACAGGTACCAAAATTCCCATGAACCGGTTTCTAATGGAGCGTCAGTTTTTTAAAACCTCGCTTGGTGGAATACGCTTGATTTCGAATGATAGTCTGACTAACCAAATAAACAACTTCTTAGAATAATGTATCTACACACTCGCATAAAAACGTAAAACCTGTCTGTGTGAAGGTCGAACTTATTACGAGCCGTAACTTTATGAAAGGCAATATTTATTTTGAAGAATTACTTAATTGGATATTGTGTTATTTCCGTTGAACACTGACTAATGTATGAGGTAGGTACTCGCCTGACTTGTAAGTCCGGAAGACGAAAGAACATTGGTTGTCTTATGTACGAGCTGGAAGATAGAGACACTTCTCAATGGATTAAAGCGATGTAGCGAGATTTGGGCTTCGTTAATTGCGTCTTCAAGGGTCGTTATCTATCTCAACAGCTCATGTTTTTACTGTAAGAACAGCTATGCTATTCTGTAAAAGGTAAATCATCTCGCAACTCACCTCGCAACTCACACTCAATTAGATTTTCATCTCGCTTGTCATTGTATTGATATTCTCAAGATAAAATCAAGGCCAATTGAAGTGAAGTGAGTTTCGAGAACTCAAGAGTATATTCGTAACGTCAAAATACTCACCTGTCGTAGTTCATTTCACTTCCGTCATCACTCAGTGGCGCTAGTATCGAACTCACTCATTTTAAGAATATGAAACTTTAATATCATCGCGGATTCACAAGTGATATTTCAAATTAACGTTACAGAATAGCACTGTTGGAACCTCTTCTAACAAAGAGAGGGATCTAGGCATATTTTATTTCTCTGGCATGCACGTTTTCCTGTATTTTCCGACGACAATTGCTTCAATAGTTATGAAGAGGATGATGAATGTAAGCCTAGCATGATATCACGAATGTTCTGATCTTTCTTGCTATGGTGAAACGTGAACATAAATAAATACTTTTGTTGGGAAATTCTTCACACACGGTCATCTGAGCACTATAGACACTAGATTCATATAGATATTGAAATCTAGACTCGGAAAGGTCATGTCCAAGTTTTTTTTTTTTTATACCACTAAGGCAAACAAGCATACGGCCCGCCTGATGGTAAGCAGTTACCGTAGCCTATGGACGCTTGCAACACCAGGGGTATCACTCGCGCGTTGCCGACCCTGAAGAAATCTCTTCACGCCCTTTTTGAAGAACCCCATGCTGTACTCCATTGGGAAAACCACGGCGGGGAGCTCATTCCACAGTCCGAGCGTCCGCGGAAGAAAACTCCTTTTAGCCCGTACAGTTCGATACAAATCTGGTTTCAATGTGTGAGGATGGTCTCCTCGTCGATGGCGAGAGAGGAGGTGTTCTGGAATTGTGGAGCCACAGACCATGGGGTTATAAATTATTATCCTAGGTGGAAATAAAACCACCAACTACAGCGTAGCTAACCTCAACGCCAACTGACGCTTCAGACAGATTCTTAATTCAAGATATTGTTCCCCACAGATCAATCCCCAACACACAGTGCCTACTCTCGTGGACGATGGGTTCTCAATCTGGGAGTCTCGCGCCATCATCACCTACCTGGTGAACAAATACGGCAAGGGCAGCAGTTTGTATCCTGAGGAGCCGAAGGCGAGGGCACTGGTCGACCAGCGCTTGTACTTCGATATTGGAACGCTGTATCAGAGGTTTTCGGATTACTTCGTGAGTATTGTTTTATCCTACTAATATTTTAAGAGGTATATTGGGAGTAACGGGTTAACCGTTCAATAATCGGAGCAGCCCAACTGGGGAAGTACCTCCACCTCAGACAGATCGCAGACAACTACTGGTGGTGTTGTGTTCCTGCGGTGAGTAAGGTCGCCAGAGCTCCATGAGAACTTCTTGTTCTCGCAGTGTGCACCAGCGGTTTATTATCGATATCATTTCCTCTGCCGACTCCTCTCAACCTCTTAATTAGTCCAAATGCACCCAAAATTATATATTTTTTAACCTCACAGTACCCACAATTATTCGGCGGTGCCCCAGCCGATAAGGACAAGCTAGCCAAGATCGAGGATGCCCTGAAGCTCCTGGAGACGTTCCTGGAGGGCCAGAAGTACTCGGCCGGCGCGTCGCTCACGCTGGCCGACCTCAGCCTGGTCGCCAGCGTCTCCAGCTTCGAAGCCAGTGACGTGGACTTCAAGAAATACTCCAATATTAAAAGGTGAGCTCCTCATGGTATTCAGCGGACGTCACATTACTGGAGAACTGGACTATCATCGCCTTATAATACAGAAGAAACACTCTATGGTCCGTAATATAGAACGTCAAGTCAAGATTTACGACATTTGAATTTGGAACCTCCACCAATTAAATTAGGTTTATTTTCGATTAACACTATATATTCTTGATACTTGATCAGAGACGACTACAATCCTAAAAGCATCTTCATACAGACTACCTGCCTACATACTAAGTTCCTTTCCACAGATGGTATGAAACAGTAAGATCGACCGCCCCTGGCTACCAAGAGGCCAACGAGAAGGGCCTGGACGCCTTCAAAGCGCTCGTCAAGAGCATGAAGAAGTAAACCATAACCACCTTTATATTCAACAATACAAGATTCTTTTTACAGTACCAACTGTCACCATCACAAAATATATTTTCTACACGTTCTATTTCTAAGGTTTAGTTTGTAAGGCACAATAAAATGATAAAATTATTTTGTATTTTCATTTATTATTTACAGTTCATCTTTACCCTTAATTGTTGTAATTAGGTTTTTGAAATCGTCAATTCCTTTCTGATTTGCTTCTTTATATCCTGGTGCTGTAGCTTTGACCAGCTCGAACCATCTGTTGAAAAATAACATAAGTATACATGCCCATACATTGTATGCCTACCATTAGAAATTCGTTTGTTCGGCTCAGTAAGATAATCGATCAGTCAAGTACCTACTGGATTTATACCATGTTTTTAGGGTTCCGTAGCCAAATGGCAAATAACGGAACCCTTATAGATTCGTCATGTCTGTCTGTCTGTCTGTCTGTCTGTCTGTCTGTCCGTGTATGTCACAGCCATTTATTTCCGAAACTATAAGAACTATAATGTTGAAACTTGGTAAGTAGATGTATTCTGTGAACCGCATTAAGATTTTTACACAAAAATAGAAAAAAAACAATAAATTTTGGGGGTTCCCCATACTTAGAACTGAAACTCAAATTTTTTTTTTTCATCAAACCCATAAGTGTGGGGTGTCTATGGATAGGTCTTCAAAAATGATATTGAGGTTTCTAATATCATTTTTTTCTAAACTGAATAGTTTGCGCGAGAGACACTTCCAAAGTGGTAAAATGTGTGTCCCCCCCCCTGTAACTTCTAAAATAAGAGAATGATAAATCTATAAAAAATATATGATGTACATTACGGTGCAAACTTCCACTGAAAATTGGTTTGAACGAGATCTAGTAAGTAGTTTTTTTTAATAGGTCATAAATTGAAATTAATATCAAATACTCAGGTCTATACTACCATTTACTTATATACCTACAGGTTTGTACGGAACCCTCGGTGCGCGAGTCTGACTCGCACTTGGCCGGTTTTTTTGTGACAAGAACTATATCAGTGGTGTAAAAATTTACAGACTTAACAGCTTTGGTAGTCTACTAATGCCCGGTGTTTATAAATAAAAACGAATCGTTTTGCTTACCAATGGTAGGTTTTTAACCGACTTCAAAAAAAGGAGGAGGTTCTCAATTCAGTTGTATGTTTTTTTTTTTTTTTTTTTTTTTTTTTATGTTTGTTACCTCATAACTCCGTCATTTATTTATGAACCGATTTGGAAAATTCTTTTTTTGTTTGGAAGGGTACACTTCCCGTTTGGTCCCATTGTCATCAGATCAGGATTTGATTAGTTCTTCGTGTACTTTGAAGTCGGTTTAAGGTTTTTGTAAAACAGTCCAATTATAACCGATAACGGTCCGTAAATTATAGGAATCGGCAAATAGCAAACATAGCAAAACGATTCGTCTTTGTGTATAGAAACTGGTCATCAATGGCCATGGAGTTGTAATAGGATCGTGTAAGAATGTAATTTTTGATTAATCACAGCAAACCTTCTTTGAATGAAAAAAGTAAGAAAATAAAATTCATGAAACATGTTTTTATATCAAACAAAAATTTGAGTTTTCCTATAGGTACCTATTTAAATTAAAAAAAACGTTCCTAGATATTTTTGGTTTCTTTATTAGGCACCTTTTGAGCTTCACGCGAACATCAGCCAGTAGCAGATCCAGGGAGGGGGCTAGAGGGGCCCGAGCGCCCCTCTCTCGCCTCTCCCTCATAAATCTCGATTAAGTCTACCCTCAGTTGGGTAACAACTAAAATTCCGGACCCACCACTAACATCAGATTATAATGTATGCCTTTTTATTACTAAAGTACAATTTCTGCTTAAGTAGTTTGGGGATAAATGGCCATCTGTGAAGAATGTCCGGGATGTTGCGTCTGGGCACAGATTACAGAATAAAAGGCAGATGAACACACAAGGCGCGGAACACGAAAATGAAGCCAAAAAATCAAATACAAATTCAAAATCAGATCGCATTCGTTTTCCAGTTTGTATTTGCTTTGTTTAACCGCGGTTTATTAATAAAGAAGTGTTTTTTGTTCAACAAAGCAAATACAAATTGAAAAACGAATAACAGGTAGTATCTGATTTGGAATTTGTATTTGCTTTTTTGGCTTCACTTTCGTGTTCCGTGCGCTCCATCTGCCTTTTATTCTGTAATATGTGGGTCTGGGGTTAAAAATATGGCATTACATACCTGATAACATTAGGATAACTGTCCAGACTGATCCCTGCAGCGTCAATAGTGGAGACAGTAGCGACGAGGGACAAGTCCGCCAGCGTCAAGTACGAGCCGGCCGCGTACTTGTGACCTTCGAGGAACGTATTCAGGAACACCAGCCCATCCTCCAGCTTCTTGAGCAGAGCTGCATCAACTGGTTCACCGGCGAATACTGTGGGATACTGGAATTAAAATACCACTAATATAAGAAACAAGTCGATCGAGTCGATCCGCCTAATGGTAAAGTGGTTATCGTAGCCCATCGAAAAGTTAACCCAAGAAGCGCAATGACGTTCATTTTGTTTGAAATTTATTCCACCAATTCCCCGCAACCGAAATTGCGCTCTGATTTGCTATGTTATGGACACTAAACATTAAAATGCAGGGATTGGTCCTTACTGTTTAAAGTCAGTTCAAAATCACAGACGGTATTACTACTTATTCTCAAGGGACTTGAATCTCAAGGGAGTGATAACAAATTGTGTGTTTAGAATAGAATATTTGTTTGTTATTGTTCACGACTATACCTACCTACTAACATGCCTTAATCGTCCCTCAACCCGCACATAACACATTGTGCTATGTATGCCTGCCCATTCCATTGTAAATAAAGATTTTTTATTATATACCTACTTTTACATAGGCTAAGTTCGAACAAATATTATTGCTATTGAATACTTTAAGGCGTTTAGGTTATTAGATGTAAGTAAATAAGTAGGCATTTTATTGTTTTATAGTTATTTCATATTGTATTTGATTAGAAATAAGTTATTTTTAATAAAGAATTTGGATAGGGCTCTCCCTACGGTATTGCCACTTTTCAGTATCAAACCGTTGCCATAGCAACCGTTTGTATCTTGTTATATTAGTAATAATAATAATAATATTTCACAATGCGCATTTGTAAATCTGACATAGGCATGCGCAAAGACTAAAATTACAATATAAACAGCGCAGTCAGGCCTGCTCGGCACTCATTTCTCTACGCACTCTCCTTACAAGAACAAGTCAGAAAGAGGCAATACTGCAGTACCAGTTTCAAGATTGTTCCACCGCACAAATCGAGTTTCATTTCAAGCTGTTCCTACCCGTCCAGACCTCTACTCCTGGTAGGGTTCGTCAACAGCGTTTGGTCCATCGACGTCGGATAGAAGAAAAAATCAAGAATCAGTGCAAGAAGCTTCGGTATTCTTCCGCTTCGGTTCGTCGGGCTTGTTAGCAGCGAACATTGGAAGATCGGGGCAGACTGTGCAAGCTGTGGGTTCTCAAGGGCATTGGGATTGGCGCGGTTCGAGGGGCAGGCAACGGCCACGAACGTTGGGTTCGAGGGGCAAGCTACAGCCACGAACGCAAATCGGTGCCCAGCGGCGAGACTACACAGCGGGTATCATCGAGACTACTGCAGCGTGTGGACGACACGGCGTGTATCATCGAGACCACTGCAGCGTGTGAACGACACGGCGGGTATCGTCGTGACCACTGCAGCGAGTGAACAACACGGCCGGTCGAGACTTCGGATTCACCGAGGAAGAGTGGCGGACACAGTCAAACGTCTTTGTTTCTTACGCGGTGCGCCCGCGGCTCACGGTCTACCACCTAACGGTGCCAAACGGTAGAGTGAGTTAACGCCTGTTGGCGGGAGTAGTGGACCGGACGACACTACCAGTGGTGCCTTTGTCAAGGCGCGCTGTACAGTCCGATCGCGCCAGTACGGTGTGGGTGAAGTAGACGGCCTCTTGAGGGCACGGCTGAGGGTGTGGACGATCCCCCCATACCTGAGCACGCTACTTTCATTCATATCCCTCTGCCGGGCGATTCCCACCTTTCCAATCCCGCACGTTTCCATTCCTGGGAGAGCGTGTTCCGAAGAACCACTCAAACAGGCTGATAGGGTTGTAGGGACGTTAGGGAGGTAGGAAAACAGGGAAGACGGCATGGAAGATCTCCCCCAGGCGAAGATGAGCACCAGGAGTCAAGCAAGAAGAAACAAGACGAAGTCCAGGGAGGAAGAGGAGTCAGCTCCGGAGAGCAGTTTGAGAAGTTCTCAGAAGGAGACTCCTAGCACGGTGCAGAGTGGAAGCACCGAGAACACAGGCAGCACGGAAACGAGTACAGAAAGTACAGAGAAATCCGAGCAGTCGCGGAAGGACAGAATGTCCAAAACCCAGGAGGTACGCGTGTCAAGGGAAGGTACGGTGGTAAATCGGACCGGGCCACGAAGAGCATCAAATTCGGTGATTTCATCAAGTTCAGTACAAAGGAGAGCCGCATTAGAAGCACGATTGGAACTCGAGCGAAGCCAGAAAGAGAAGGCAGATGCGGCCGTTGCGATGGCGAAAACCAAACTGGAATTGATCGAACTTCAGGACGAGGAAGATTCATCGAATGCGAGTGACGTGGACAAAAGCGATTACGTATCGGATTGGGTGGCGAAGTCACGACAGAAATCCATTCAACGACAGCGTGAAGCAAACCTCAAGAAAAATAGGATGCCGGAAAAAGGGGACGTGTCTACCCTTGCATCCGCGATCGTGAGCGCGATCAAGAGTGTGAAGGAAAGCAAACCTGCTCCTGCACCGAAGTACATAAACGAGTTGCATCATTTCGACGGCAACCCGAGGGAGTGGATAGCTTTCAAGGCTATCTATAGAGATACCGAAAAATATTTCTCTGACATCGAGAACGTAGCCAGATTACGAAGGGCTATCAAAGATCAAGCAAGAGAGTCCGTCAAGTCACTTCTATATACCAACACGCATCCTAAGGAAATATTGGAAGCATTAGAAAGAAGATTTGGTCGGCCCACACATCTCATAAAGAGTGAGATAGCAGCTATCAACAAGCTGCCACCCATGTCCAACGACATAAAGGGCATAGGCACATTTGCCAGCGCAGTGGCGAACAGTGTCAACGTCATCAAGCAAATGAATCGCAAAGATTACTTATACTCAAACGATTTGTCAGAAAAAATAATTGACAAAATGAACATGAACGTGAAATTCAGATGGTACGAGTACAGATCGAGTAAAGAGGACGAACCCATACTGATTTCACTGTCGGAGTTTCTCAACAACATTGCGGATCAATTCGAAGCGTACGACGTGTCCACCACGGAGTTCGTCAAGAAAAAGAGAGAACTACCATTCCGCAGTCGGCCACTACGCAATCAGAAGGTCAACACCACCAACTTTGTACAGTCTGACAGCGAGAGCGACACTGAAACTGAAAATGACTACGATAGCGACTCCGAGTTCGAAAGAGAGAGAGCTATAACACTGAACGAGACACCGGTGAAAGAGAGAGAAGATATTGTCCTCGCAACCACAGGAGAAAAACAACAACCAATCACATGTCTCGTCTGTAAAAAAGAACATAGACTAGTAAAATGTCCCCAGTTTCTCAAGGAAACCGTGAAAAATCGATGGGAAATTGTCAAGAAACTAAAGGTGTGTTTCAAGTGCCTGAAATCAAACCACAGACACTCAACATGCAAAGCCAATCCGTGTGGAGAAAATAATTGCACAAGGCAACATCATGCATTACTTCATGAAACATTACCTAAAAAGGAAGAAATAAAAATCGCGTCTGTGAACCACCTAAGCTCAACAAAAGTACACGAAAGGATCGTTCCTGCAGAACAATGCAGACCAGAAACACCGAAACCAATTTCATTCGTGGGTCACATTCATAAGGAAAACCAAGACATCGAAAGCTTAACCAAGTCGCACTTCAACCTTGACTCTCTAGGTATTACACCTAAGCAACCAGCAAGCGACCCGGAACAACGAGCGCTCGCAGTACTTGATAAGGCAACGAAACGTCTACCCGATGGAAGATTCACATGTGGGTTATTGTCGCATTCCGATAATACAACGATGCCAAATAACCGCACCAACGCTATGCAACGATTAATAGGTGACAAGAAAATCGCGAAAAATGACGAATTCAAGAAAAACTATAGCAAACAAATTCAAAACCTATTAGTAAGCGGATACGCAGAACCGGCGTCGTGTCAACCTACATCACCTCGGACATGGTACTTACACCATTTTACAGTGGTACACGGTACACCCACAAAAGGGCGAGCTACGTTTATTCTTTGACGCAGCGGCACATACAAACGGAAAAAGTCTCAACAACGCATTATTGTCTGGCCTAGACTTACTGCAATCCTTATTTGGCGTTGCGATACGTTTTCAAAGCAGACCGATCGCCGTTGAAGAAGACATCAAGAAAATGTCCTTGCAAATAAGCATGCGCAAAGAAGACAGAGATAGCCTACGTTTTCTATGGCGAGAGAGAGAGACAGATGCCGAACCTCATGATTACCGTATGAAGTCTCTATTCGGCGTGACATCGTCTCCATGCTCAGCTATCCACATGAAGGACGGAAGTACTAAGGATTTCAGCAAAGAACACCCGCAAGCTGTATATACCATACAAAGATTTCATCATATGGACAACCACCTACAATACGATTCTTATCAGTGGCCTGAAGATACGAGCGACTATTCGATACCTATAACGGGCAAGAAAAGGTTGAAAACCATAGCCACCATACGAAGAATCAAAATACCTATTCCCGACTTACTACGATTTTCATCATGGAAACGACTACTACGAGCCACGGCACGTTTCCTATATAGCGTCGACATGTTCAAGGCCAAAGTCAAGAAAAAACCGGAACCCGTCGCCTCTATCAAGAAAACCGTCAAATTCAAGTCATGGAGAAAACGCAAACATAAACAAACTCCTACCGAACGTGTGCCGGCGACTACTATCCGTACCGTACCTTTACCCGTAAAGTACCTACAAAATACCAAGACATTGCTCGTCGAAACAATACGACAAGAAAGTTGGGCGAGCGAATTAAAATCTCGTGTGTCATCAGCTGACTGTGTGAGTGACACGTATAAGGAACCCATAGTACTAGACGGCAAGCACCCGATTGCAAAGTTGCTTATACAACATTATCACTGCATGTATAATCACGCCAATCATAATACAGTAATGAATGAAATACGCCAAAAGTACTACATTACTTCACTACGAAACACACTAAAATCCATAACGCGAGAATGCGATTGGTGCAGAACGCACAAATATCTACCTATACCGGCCCCCATAGGCGACTTACCACCGGAACGTCTACAACAACATCAACCGCCTTTCACATGCACTGGAGTTGACTATTTCGGCCCTCTTATCATAACAGTAGACCGCAAACAAGAAAAAAGATGGGTCGCACTCTATACCTGCCTAACTACACGCGCAGTGCACTTAGAGATAGTGCCGTCTCTGTCTGCCGACAGTATGATCTTATCACTCCGTCGAATGATAGCTCGGCGAGGAGCGCCATCTATAATGTATAGTGATAACGGAACCAACTTTGTAGGCGCTAACAAGGACATGCAAATAGAACTGAAAAAACTGACTGATAAAGCGCAACAAAAAGGCATCAAATGGAAGTTCATACCTGCCGGGGCACCTAACATGGGTGGAGCCTGGGAGCGCTTGGTACGCTCTGTCAAGGTCGCGCTGACCGCCACATTAAAATCTCGTCAACCACGTGAAGAAGTCCTGCATACAATATTGTTGGAAGCCGAACACTTAATAAACTCACGCCCACTTACCGACGTCTCCTTAGACCCTGAAGACGAAGAAAGTTTGACTCCAAATCATTTCTTAATTGGAAGATCGAGTGGCAACATGATAATGGGTACATTCGACGACAAAAACCTAATAGGTACAGCCAATTGGAAAACTGTACAAAGATTGACTGATCTGTTTTGGAATCGATGGCTCAACGAATACCTACCTACTATAACACCTAGGTATAGTTCCAACTCCAAGGGATTCACTAACCCAGAAGTCGGAGATATCGTGTTCATCATCGATTCATCATTACCTCGAGGAGTATGGCCAAGAGGGCAAATTACCCATACTTACCCAGGACCAGATGGCAAAGTTCGAGTGGTAGATGTAAGAACTACAGCTGGAGAGATACGACGACCCACATCCCGCATAGTGAAGATAGCATAACG
This sequence comes from Achlya flavicornis, assembly GCA_947623365.1. Classification (NCBI taxonomy): domain Eukaryota; kingdom Metazoa; phylum Arthropoda; class Insecta; order Lepidoptera; family Drepanidae; genus Achlya; species Achlya flavicornis. The sequence goes on along the minus strand of OX392480.1, from coordinate 14,690,328 downwards.
TCGTGAAACTCTGTATTTGGTGCTCAGACACTCATCTTCGCACGAGGGGGAGACTGTTCACGACTATACCTACCTACTAACATGCCTTAATCGTCCCTCAACCCGCACATAACACATTGTGCTATGTATGCCTGCCCATTCCATTGTAAATAAAGATTTTTTATTATATACCTACTTTTACATAGGCTAAGTTCGAACAAATATTATTGCTATTGAATACTTTAAGGCGTTTAGGTTATTAGATGTAAGTAAATAAGTAGGCATTTTATTGTTTTATAGTTATTTCATATTGTATTTGATTAGAAATAAGTTATTTTTAATAAATAATTTGGATAGGGCTCTCCCTACGGTATTGCCACTTTTCAGTATCAAACCGTTGCCATAGCAACCGTTTGTATCTTGTTATATTAGTAATAATAATAATAATATTTCACAATGCGCATTTGTAAATCTGACATAGGCATGCGCAAAGACTAAAATTACAATATAAACAGCGCAGTCAGGCCTGCTCGGCACTCATTTCTCTACGCACTCTCCTTACAAGAACAAGTCAGAAAGAGGCAATACTGCAGTACCAGTTTCAATGGTTTCAAGATTGTTCCACCGCACAAATCGAGTTTCATTTCAAGCTGTTCCTACCCGTCCAGACCTCTACTCCTGGTAGGGTTCGTCAACAGTTATTTATTATTATTGTGGGGGCTGGTCTGCGCCGAGTTTGCCATTAAATAAATGGCAGTGTACTTTGTAATTTTGCCGCCGCGCCGGGGCACGCAATTGTTGTCAGTGCGATTAGAATGTAAATATTATGTAATGAATCTAAGCTTGTTTTGAAAAGAGTAATTGGTGAGTTTATTGCCGGCTCTTCTCAGCAAATGCAACCTTCCGAACCGGTATTCCGAGCCTGCGAAGGTCTATTTGAATAAATAATTTAGAATTTCGTCGCCTTAGTAAAGAAACTTGCAACGCCACCGACATAAGTCACAGTAAAAAATCAACAAAATACTCACGAAATATTGCGCAAATCTTGGATAGAGCGTGCCCAAATCGAAGTCCAGTCTCTGGTCTACCAGAGCTCTCTGTTTGACATCAGTCGGGTACAAGGTACTGTCAGCGCCGTACTTATTGACCAAGTAGCGGCTGATGGCGCGGGACTCCCAGAGAGAGAAGCCGTCGTCGACTATTGTTGGCACTGTGTGTTGAGGGTTGAGCTGGGGCAAAGTGGATGCTTTAATGAGAACAACATCAGTACCACATAGTCACAAACTTGCTGTACCTTTAACTCGGCTCAGCAAAGTCCTTAACTTTTTCACGGGGCAATGTATACGTTTCTATAATAAAGTACCCAAAGAAATCCAAGAGCTACCTATACATAGATTCAAAAAGATAGTAAAACAGAAGTTATGCAAGAAAGGGTACTATAAAGTTTCTGATTTTGTAGATGACATGAATGCATTTGAATGTTATTGCGCAGGCTATTGTTATATATATTTTGTAAATTGTAATATTTATAAGTACACATTTAAAAAAAACAGTATACTTGCTGTGTTTCTTGCCGGAGTCTTCTCAGTTCAAGTTGTATTTGGAACCGGTGTAGAGTCATTTGTTAACATTCACAAGAGCCTTATCAGGGCCTAAATTGAATAAATGAATTTTGATTTTTAATTTTGATACCTCTACCATGAGTTTTCTACACTAACGTAATCTACAGTCGCTATCGCCTACGGTGAGATATTTTGTATGAGATGCTTCCAAAAGTGTCCACTAGAGGCGGTGCTCGTCATACAAAATATTCACCGTAGTCGCTAAAGTGTGTAGATTACGTTAGTGTAGAAAACTCATGGTAGAGGTAAAGTATTCAATTTGGTAATTTTAAGAGGTACCTGCATCCTGTACCTGTATCCTGTGGTTCACATCAGAAAGACTTCCTGCCAAATTTTGTAGTCAGTTTGTAACAGTGTAGTCCCATAGTCTTCTAGTAAAACAGGATAGGATTCTCCCATACGGTATATTCGATTGATTGTTTTTTTTAAATTGTAGTTCCAATTCTCGTACAAACTTTCAAGACCTACTTACTAGTAGGTATTTCAATATATCTAAAAACATCAGTTGATACGCAAACCCAAAACACAGAAACTGTTCTTATCACATATGTGATATATATAGTTGATATTCGGTCGGTATTAAGTCGGTAACCAGGCCTACCAACGGCCCACCTGAAGTTAAGCGGTTACCGTAGCCATAAGGACGCTTTTAACACACGGCGCATCACTTACTGTCTTTAATGAATATACTATAGGTGTACAAGTACGAATTTGTATGACATTGATCAAGTCAAACCATATGTAGATAGATACCTTGAGAAAGTCCGGCTTCAAATGTTCCCCTTCCCTTAAGTTCACAGGGTTGTGGTTGAACTCGATTTCCAGGGCTGCCAAAACTAGCATCACCAGCCGACAGGGGGATGACCCTGCAGTGTAGTATAGGTCTATCGCCATTTTAACTGTAAAGAAGAAGATTGTAAAATATGAGAACTGGCTTAGAATTTTATTAATGTAATTATTTTATTAATTTTCTAGCTATTTAATTATTTATTGAAAATTATAACACCATTACATTATAATACAAAAATTACAAAAGCTGTTACATAAAACATTGATGAAAAAAATATATAATTAAGTTGTATTAGAACATGAAATAAAAAAATAAAAAGCATGAATAACACAATACTGCAAGTCATAATGATACATCATTTTCAATGCATTTGTAAGATGCTTCATGGCTGCTTCGATAAATTTCGACCGGCCACTAGGAGTAGGACTGGACAATAGGGAGGTATGCCTACAGATTCCAGTATGCGTTCGGAGTTAAGGATTACATATATACTTACCTACATGACCTATCAAACCCAAAAAGATTTTTACAATTTGGAAGGTAGTAGACTAGTAGGTGAGTTAGCGCGGTTAAACGCAACATAGAGATATATACATTACCAAATTTTATACTATTGATCCTTACAGAAATAAATTCTATGTGACTGTTTTATATCAGTGAGGGGGATATGAATGCAAGGCTCCTGTCCTAACTTACGGACGGTTATGTACCTTATAGAATACAGAGAACAATAATTGGACTGTTTTACAAAAAACTTCAAACTACACTAATAAGTAATCAAATCCTGATCTGATGACAATGGGACCAAACGGGAAGTGTACCCTATCAGACAAAAAAAGAATTTTCCAAATCGGTTAATAAATGACGGAGTTATGAGGAGTTATGTTAACAAACATTAAAAAAAAAAAAAAAAAAAAAATACAGCCGAATTGAGAACCTCCTCCTTTTTTTTTAAGTCGGTTAAAAAGTTGTCGCTTGTTACCACTGCGAATATTATTATTACCTATCAAAGCAAGTAACAAAATGTTAAATAAAATACAGATAGATTTATAAGTAGCCAGATAAAATATATTTATCGACTTTTTATGAAGCTATAGTAGGTATTAAAAATTACTTTTTACTTACCAAAACGTGTACTTCAGTCTCGATGCAGAGATAAACTGTACTATCACAAAATCAGATTATCATTATACCGGTTGGCCTTCGGAACTGCAATACGTTGACTGATATACGACCAAGTTTAAAAGAACATCCAATTTATATCTATATTGTGATTTTTGCTGACAACCTAAAACGGTTGTAGGTATACGTTCATTCTGGTAATTTTTATTTATAACTTGGTTGCTTTCTTACATACCTAATAAACTTAATGATAAATAATTTTTTCACAGGTTTGTTATGAAAAATTCAAAATAATGTAACGGCTACTTAAAGTGGGCGGGCACGTAACGTAATTTTGATGAAGAGTGGTATATTAAAATTACTGAGCTTTCGATGTAGGAAATTGTGAGTAAACCATACCATACCAATGCTTATGTATGTTGAAAATCTGCACTTCAATTTCAATTTTCCTCGAAATAGAAAGTTAGTGTCAACATGGGCAAGTTTATATTCTCCTTGGTGTACAATAAAACTCTAAACCATATAAAAAAAGGAATCTTTCCAGAAATGTAACCCCAATACTTGTTTTGATACTGTTTCAATCGAGGCTTGGTAGAGGATTACAAATTCCCACAGGGTTACAGTTCAAAAACAGTCAGTAGGACTCGAAGGACCAATAACGGCGTGCTAAAGTTGTCGAGATCTAAGAGGCCCATTTTGACAAGAGGGTGTCAATTCAATTCAATTCTTATTTATGGCTTTTGCGGAAATGCCACCACAACTTCGCCAATGTCAGTGTCTTCTTGTGGGTCTCTTCTTGTCACAATATGTTTCTCTTTTTGACACATTGATGTCATGCGCTGTCAAAATAGGCCTATTAGATCTCGCCATCTTAACCAATCACACTTTTTTATTCTATAGGCTTTATAATTTTTAGTTATCTGTGTGTGGATCATAAGATCTCAAATACAGGTTCAAGTGGGAAGAAAAGGTAATCATAGTGGGATCAAGGTAAATATAGTGGGATCAGTCCATAAAAATCAAAACGCCGAGAAATTTACATTATATTTTATTATCTTTGTCTTTAATTAATAAAGTAATTACAGATAGGCACTAAAAAAATAACCATGCATATGTAAGACCATAATACAATTATATATTTCTTAGATACAACGAACACCGCATCTCATTCTGCCTCTTCAGAAAAAAACAACAAGACCACAGCCACCGGCAAAGTCCATAGGCCTTAGTGCCGAATGACAGAGAAAAAGCTGACCATAGACTAAGATGGCACGAGGCCGAAAACACTTTTGACTGAGTATTGTGCTCCGATAATTTCCGGCACTACATTTATGTATTGCAAATCCGAATAGCCCTAATGAAATGCGTACATACCGATTCGTATCAACAACTTCAACGATAGGCAAATTATAAACAATAAAAGCTTTGTTAAATGTACATGTATCGCCATGTCCACAGAAGGCACGTAATATCCGTAAAAAAAAAAAACAACGGTTCTTTTTTAAAAAAGCTATCGTGTTACTTAGTAAAATCTATCAGCTAGTGTAATACAAAACAATTAGACGTAATCTTTATTATAATAATGAAGCTATGATTTGTGTGCTTGTCTTCATTGATGCCAGATGCATTTTATTGCTCGATTGGAAAATTACAATTTCACCTAACACTTTTGTATAACTAAAATAATATAGTGGTGCGACGAGTCGATTCACAAATCTTCAACCATTGCATCTTTCAACATAACGACTAATTTTAAACATAACAAAAGGTGAATTAAATTTATTTCATAAGAAATGCTTTAGTCATTTGTCAACAGACTTGCTCAGTCAGTAATCAAGTCAAAATACAATCGATAATCGAACTACAATTAGCGCATCGACTCGTCACATCACTAGAATGGACCATCATTTTTATTAATTCACTAAATAAATAGATATAATATGAATTACCTACTAAATTTAAACAAAAAAGTACCCCTAAACGATAAAAAAAAAGTTATTTCAGGTATAATTTATACACAGGGTAGTGTAGTAACTAATTAGCGCCAAAAAATAATAATGGAGTGTGCTATCTATAACCAAAGCATGGGAACATACTATGTGTTATACCGACTCTCTCACATTACAATAATTATTATCATATATATTTTTAACTTCGTTCGGACACTAAATATCAATAATTACACAAAGCTATCTACATGAGCCACTCTTAACCGTTTTTGAATTAGTGTTGCCAGACTAAAAAATACGGGTTCCAACAGACAACTTGTGGTGTCTATGAACGATGGCTAGTAACATTGGACAGTGTTTTTTAGTTTGGCAGCACTGTTATTATGTTGACCATTGTCTGGGAATGATTCGTAACGTAATGATTGCATTTAGTTTTTCCAGCCGTTTGTCAATCCATCCGTTTAGTTCCAACGGCAACTGGATATCCTGGAACGCGATGATAAGAAAATTAGTCATTTTATGATTTATAATATTATATGATTAATTTGAGTGACTAACTCGTTTTTTTTTTATACCACTTATGTGGCAAACAAGCATACGGCCCGCCTGATGGTAAGCAGTTACCGTAGCCAATGGACGCTTGCAACACCAGGGGTATCACTCGCGCGTTGCATACCCTGAAAAAATCTCTTCACACCCTTTTTGAAGAACCCCATGCTGTACTCCATTACTCCATTGGGTGCACCACGGCGGGGAGCTTGTTCCACAGTCTGAGTGTCCGCGGAAGAAAACTCCTTTGAGCCCGCACAGTTCGAAACAATTCTGGTTTCAATGTGTGAGGATGGACATGGCGAGAGTTGCGATGGTGGAAGGTAGCCGTGGGCATCAAGTCGAACAATTCTTTAGAACATTCGTTACAACCTCAATTATACAAAGAAGCAAAATCTGACTAGGGTAGTTAAAAGGATGCGTAAAAGAATCTGAATAAAAAAACTAAAAGACCATCTCCGGGATAACTATAGCAAATCCTATAAACAATCAAAAAGTTTTTTTTTTTGTATTTTTGAGGGCAAGTTATCTCGGACTCAAGGTGGAGTTGTTGGGGAGGAGTGGATTTATAAGCAAACTTTAAACTATTTCCATGGTGTAGTTTTCGGCGTAGTGTATCAGGATCTAAGTATAAACCTTGGAGCGAGTCAATATGTCATAGGGTCGATTTGTCTAGGTCAAATTATCAATATCAAGTTTTCATATATTCGAGTTCTAGTTGTTTCGGAGTCGAGTTCCAGTACTCAGAGTCGATTTCCAGTTATCCAAGGATAAACCTTGGAGTGAGTCAAATTGTCATGGGGTCGATTTGTCTAGGTCAAATTATCAATATCAAGTTTTCACATAGTCGATTTCTAGTTGTCTCGGAGTTGAGTTTCAGTTGACTTGGAGTCGAGTTCCAGTTTTTTTAGAGTAGGAATCCAGATGTGTCCGAGTCGAGTTCCAATTGTCTCGGAGTCGAGTTCCAGTTGTCTCAAAGTCATGTTCCAGTTGTCTCGGCGTCGAGTTCCAGTTGTCTCGCAGTCGATTTCCTGTTGTCTCCGAGTCGAATTCCAGTTGTCTCGGAGTCGAGTTCCGGTTGTCTCGGAGTCGAGTACCAGTTGCCTCAAAGTCACATTCCAGTTGTCTCTGAATCGAGTACCAGTTGTCTCTGAATCGAGTACCAGTTGTCTCAGAGTCGAGTACCAGTTGTCTCAAAGTCATATTCCACGTGTCTCCGGATCGAGTACTAGTTGTCTTAGTCGAGATTCAGTTGTGTCAGAGTCGAGTTGTAGTTGTGGTATACTCACAGAAGGGCTCGAGCCCCGGCGCGGCGGCGCGGCGGCGGGGCGCAGGCATGGTGTGTTGTATTAGCTGGTAGTTGTATTGTATAGTATAGTAGCAGTAGTGTTGTGTGGAGCGGTGGAGACTACTGGCAGCACTGCTTGCGCACGGAGTCGGCCTGCGAGGGGCGCAGCTCGGCGGGCTCGGCGTCGGCGCGGATCACGTCGCCCTCGGGCGGGTCGCGCATCTGCCGCTGCGATACGATCCTGTAGATTTCTAAGACAAAACAAACACCATATCTATATACCTGGCTTACAAATACCTGGATACAAGTGATTGAACTAGTTGTTATGTGTAAAATTTTCATATGCTTGTTTTTTTAATATAAAGATAATGGTGCGGATTCTTTTGTAAATCGCATTAAACTAGTTTTAATCACATCATATCTCTCTTTCATACATTATTGAAAATGGATAGAAAATAATGTCAAGAAGACGCGATGCAGTGATTCGTCCTTACTGTTTAAAATCGGTGCAAAAAACTGACTAGTTGCTGAATTTAATTGCTTAGAATGACTAGTAGTAGTAGTAAGTACTACTAAAGGGATTTTTCCTCGATAAAGTAAGATAACCTGACTACCACACGGTCGTGTTCGTTTTCCACCCAGGACAAAAAAAAATGTTTCACACAAACAATGTTTGTTCCGAGTCTGTGCGTAAATCTATATATTAGACTGTTTACAAACATAACATGTGGTTCTGCCAATCGTCCGATTGCGATGAAACTTGGATACCAGCTTTCGTGTTTCCATAGTTCAAGCTCCGTTTCGTTTGGGATGATATAACTGTGTGAATATGTCACAAAATAAAAAGAAACGTATCGTGTGACCGACCTTGACGAATTCTTCAATTTTCATATTACACCAATAAATAAATACATAATTAATTTGATATCGGCACTAAATCATAGATTGTGTAAAGATATGATTAGGAAAGGAGTTATGCTAAATAACTAGGGGTTAAAAATATTTCAGTCGAACGCCTCGCGAATTAATAAATAACGGGGTTTTGAACATGGACTCTGGGCTTTCCATCCTATTCGTACAGTCACCTATTATTTTCTGGATCAAGATCGTTTTATTTGCATTATAATAATATTTATAATGCCCTCGCTAATACTCACAGCGAAATTTTAATTGTGTTTACGGGATGTTTGGCTCTAACGATCTGGTTGCTTGCAAAAAGTATTGAAATAGTTTCCTGAGTTTGTGATAGTTACTGATTGATGATGAATCAGCTCTCAGAACTTAAGTACGTAATGTTTTTACATACCATTCATACCTGGTACCTGTAAATTAGTCGTCGGGCCAAGCTAGCAGTTATGTATACGTTTGAAGTACTTACTAGCACTACTTAATTCTAAACATTCTGTCCATTAGAATAACGAAGTTCTGTTAGATCTTGTAATATTATTTTTCAAGATCATCATCTGCCTATAATGGTCCACTGCTGAGCACAGGCCTCCTTTCACAAATCAGGGTGAAAGGGAATTGACAGATACTCCACCTACTCAACCTGCTGTTGTCAAGCCGCCTAGGAGGCATCCAACTAGCTTAACGACTATCAAAATTAAGTGATAACCGGGACCAACGGCTTTACGTGTCTACCGAAGGACGGAAACGCTCGATTTTAAATACCACTAGGCGGTCACCCATCCAGGTACCGACCACGACAGACGTAGCTTAACTTTGCCGATCGAATAAGAACGGCTAATCATGCTACACCACGAGCGCTTCAAAGATCGTTTTCAAGATAACCAGAGAAAAATTACAGAAAAACATAACTTAGGAAAAAAACCTCAAGTAAGTAGAACACTTGACAAAAGTTGTATGACATAGTCAAGTCAATTAGGGTTCAAAATCCCTTGAATATCCAAGTAACAATATAAGTGAAGGGTAAACGACCCACATTGAACCCGGCAAGTTAATAACACCATAATTGGCCATCGGCGAGGCCGGTGATATAAATAGACGTGCGATGCCCTAAGCAGTTTTGGGCTATGGCAGTGACATATCATCTGACGTTATCGTTGGGTTTGTTTTGAACTTGATAAGGATTTGGTCTCATATTGAAATTTTTGTTTTTAACCGACTTCAAAAAAAAGGAGGAGGTTTTCAATTCGTTTTTTTTTAATGTTTGTTACCTCACATCTCCCTCATTTTTTTTTATACGACTAAGTCAGTAAACAAGCATACAGCCCGCCTGATGGTAAGCGGTTACCGTAGCCATATGGATGCTTGCAACACACGAAGCATCGCTCACGCGTTACCGACCTTTCGACCGCAGGAACACAACTTTACACAGCATAAAGTTATTTGGCTGCGGTATTCTGTAAGGTGGAGGTACTTCCCCAGTCGAGCTGCTCTTTGAGCGAATAAACGCTATGCTCTATTTATTAACCGATTTGGAAAATTATTTTTTTGTTTGGAAGGGTACACTTCCCGTTTGGTCCCATGGTCATCAGATCAGGATTTGATTACTTCTTAGTACACTTTGAAGTTGGTTTAAGTTTTTTGTAAAACAGTTCAATTATTATACGGTGTCGAGTCGCACGGCCCTCCTGATGGTAAGCGACTATCGTACCCATATAAACGCTTGCAACACACGAGGCATCGCTCTTGCGTTACCGACCCTTCCCCCTCCACAATGAGCTCTGGCGACCTTACTCACGCACAGGAACTCAACTTTACACAACATAAAGTTATTCGGCTGCGATATTCTATAAGATAGAGATACTTCCCCAGTCGAGCTGCTGCCCTTTGAGCGAATAAACGGTACGCATGGGGATTTCGACTATTGATAACTAAATTGTCTTCGACAGTACAAAAACATCTCTTGTAGCGAAATTTTAAGTGATTATTTATTGTTTTATTAATTTTATTTTGACAAGATGAAACAGTTGATGCTTGCCGCGAGCGTTCAACTACTTTATTATTTATTTATTTATTATTAAAAAAATACAAAAAAGGTAAGGTGTGACATAAACCACTTTTGCTTTATCTTGTAATTATACAATTTACTTTATAACGCACATGATTTAAAGGCTTCACTTGGATGGTTAGTTTTCGCCGAGGCTTAGCGGTGCTGATATAGTGAGTGGTGACCTTTATATCAATCCCATACAAAAGTTTATCTTGCCTAGTAGGATAGAAACTTCAAAGGGTAGCATTATTTTCAAGTTGCTGGGCAAATAGTGTGGCTCTTCTATTTGTAAGACAAATCGAAGTGTCCACACAATTTGATGCATAACTTCAAATAGGTTATATGTAACTTTGTAATAATTCTGATGTCTGTACCAAAAACACACTAGCTTTAGATACTCAAAGAATTTCAATAAAATCCAATCAGTCATTGCTATTTTAAAAACAAATAAATGATAATGAGTCATAATTACAAATTCGTCGCACAATAATATTATCAAGTGTTTACTTTACATATGGCCGTCGACTACTGCCAAACGAGCTATGACAAGGTCATGGATGCGGCACGTTTGCCCAAAAAATACCAAACAAGAGTACGGTCATCGAGGAAATATCCCTTTAGAAATACTGAACAATCAAATTCCGAAACTAGTCAGTGATTTGTCACTGAACAGTAAGGACCGTGCTGCATCGTGTGTTTGTGACTTGGCCAATCAGAGCGCATATGTCCTTGACATAATCAAACAGAGCGCGTTGTCGGCGGTGGGAAATTGGCGGAATATATTTCAACCAAAATGAACGTCATTGCGCTTCTTTGGGTTAATTATTTTCCTACCCTGATGGTAAGCGGTTACCGTACGTTATAGACGCTTGCAAAACCATGGGTAAAACAAAACTCTCTTCACACCCAGAAGGAGTATGCAGCGAATCTCTCTCTCTCTCCTATTTAATACAATTAAGTCATAAATTATAATAATTAGTTAAATGTTCTCACCAGTAAGTATATTCTGGAATGCTGGCTCCACATTGGTAGAGTCGAGAGCGGACGTTTCAATAAAACTAAGACCGTTCTGTTCCGCGAATGCCTTCGCTTCTTCTGTTGGGATGGACCTGTAAAAACAGTAACATTACATTAATTGAGGATATATTGACAGAAGATTTTTACAAGCAACCTACCTAAGGTGCTTGTATCCTATCCTATAAAACCCTCCGTATACCTCCGTATAACAAATAACTATTATATGGCACTGCAGGCAGCGCGTTACTTGTGTACTTTATTAACTGTAAGTAAGCATTATTTTCACTACAACAATCTTATCTAGACCTTTTTGGTTAATTCCTCGAAAACTTAACATGGCATCTTGCTCTAAAGATATTTTCTTGATCCGCCCTCGTATGTTTACAGCGAACGAAAGCAATTTCCTATCGATCTGTTCAATAATGACGATCACCTCTTGAAGGCTGTAGTCAAATCTTTTTAAATCGCTACATAGCCTTGTGTTGGACATAGAATTTATTTATATGTTTTTTGGAAACATAGTTTCATTAAATTACATCTTCCGCCTTGGTATTTCTGGTAGGGTAGGTACTTTGGGCCTGGCTGGCTACCACCCTCAAGTTGAAAATCTGTCGCCAAGCTCCTGCCGGTGTGTTCCGACAGCTGCACTTGAGAACCAGTTTCCAAGTTTGGCTTTGTGTGATCACTGACTGGTGAGATTGTGGTGACCAACCGGCGAGAATAAGAGCTTCGATTGAAAATATTGTAAGGACCCATTAGGTATTGAAGTAAGGTCCTATCGCTGTCGTTGAAAAAGATTTTATTACGCTACAGGGCCAATATAATTGATAATAACCAAATAAATTAAATATTGAGTATTTCCGAAGTGTTGTCATTCGTTTCCGAATGACCAAACTCGTCGTAAAACTGTGGTTGGTAGCGATGCGCGTTCGTAGGTATGTCTGCCATAAGGAATGGCACAATCTATACAACAATCCTGAATAAAAAAATAATTTATTTGTCATAAAGTGTAGTACATTCCACGAGGTGTAAGCAGCTGTTTATAGATCGTATACTTTGTCAATAGCTGACATGCCAAATATTTACATTATTTTGTACGCGATGAAAAGCTCTCAAACAGCAAACGTCCAGTACATTTGACATTTCTAGAGACCTCACTCTACACTAGCCCCGCGAATTCAAGCGCGGTAACCCATGAGCATGCGTCTCACACGTCACAGCCATTACCCGGTTAAAAGTCAATTGACATCCGGATTACATTATGATACGATATAGGACAGGAAGTACAGTCGAAATGGGAGGTACAGTTATACAATTAATCGTGTATGTTTGGTGCAAACACGTATTGATAGCCTTCAATTAAAACTATTGTGTTGTACTTTTCATTGACATGTATTGTTAACCTTGATGAACAACTTCTATTTTAATTATTTTTCAACGAACAACCTATTCAGGTACCTAGGTTGAAGACAGTGAATTCGGTGTTTTAGTGAATAGTTTTCATACTATCTATCTAATAGCATTACCTACCAGACGACCAAAGTTGATGCGGCCGAACCACCGAACAGAGGATGACTATAGGATGATGCTATAGGCAATAGGTACGTTAAAAAGAGAACGCGACGCCTAGCAGTACGTCTTTCTCTTTTTAGGGTTCCGTAGCCAAATGGCAAAAAACGGAACCCTTATAGATTCGTCATGTCTGTCTGTCTGTCTGTCTGTCCGTCCATCCGTATGTCACAGCCATTTATTTCCGAAACTATAAGAACTATAATGTTGAAACTTGGTAAGTAGATGTATTCTGTGAACCGCATTAAGATTTTCACACAAAAATAAAAAAAAAACAATAAATTTTGGGGGTTCCCCATACTTAGAACTGAAACTCAAAATTTTTTTTTTCATCAAACCCATAAGTGTAGGGTTTCTATGGATACGTCTTCAAAAATGATATTGAGTTTTCTAATATCATTTTTTTCTAAACTGAATAGTTTGCGCGAGAGACACTTACAAAGTGGTAAAATGTAGGCATGGAAATTATTGCTACTTTAAAGGAATTCTCATTTGATGATATTATTATTTTTTATAGCATGATTTCACAAGCGATATATGATTTGCAATGATTTTTCAATATGCACATGCGCTTGCTATCATTTCCCGGGATAACAAAACCAACAAACCAACCTTTTAAAGTTTAACACGTAAAGTCACAAATCACGAAACTTAAACTCTATTTTTAAAACACTATTTAACACTATTTACCTACGAACACTCTAAAAACGAATCTATTTTTATTCACATTAAATTACAAAAACGAATGAAACGAACGTACGATTTAGCATTAGCATTTTTCATTGGAAAACAAAATCATGTCATCAATAAATAATCTTCGAGAATGATGGATGACAAGTAATTTGACAAATTATATTTAATTTCGTGGTCAAAAATTATTTTTTGATCCTGCTACATAAAATTCTAAAGAAGTTAACACTTTATGTCACTTGATTTAAGGTTTATTTTTAAAATACTCTTACAAGCTAATCAAGGACAAAGTTTCTTTATATTGGGCTGCCATACGCAACCAAATAATTTTTATTAGGACTTATTTCTGCCAGTGTCGAGTAATATAACTAAATAAATCCTACTATTGGTATTTTTTTGGTTTAAAAAGGAATAAAGAAAACTGATATGTGTAAAATTGACGTACATAAAAGTTCATTGATTTTGTGTCTGCAATATTTATTGACTGATTTTTCTGTAAAATTTAGTTAATTCTGATACATATGGCAACCCTACCCTACCCTTGTCTATGCTCGAAAGGAAAAGAAGAGAGGTTAAAAATTTCAAAAATTCTGCGCGAATATTATAAACAACAATCAAAAATTCTGCTTATGTAATACTTAAATGGAATCACAAATCACGAAATTTAATAATACTGATAAAACAAAAACTAGTTGGTAGGAGATTTCGAGATTTCGATTGTGTTCGTTGAGAATTCACTATTGGTCCCATAGTAAAAGTTATTCAGTATAACTAACCCAACATAGGTTTCGAAAATATGCCATCTTGAAATATCCACCTGTTTATACACTCTAACTAAAGACTTTTTTCAGACATTTAAATATAATAGTTGGTATCAGCAAAAATAATATTATTATACTACGTAAAAGTAACACTCTCCTCTTCGTTGTATCACACGCACGAGCATCGCACGCAAGTGTCAAATTATTACTGATGCAAATTATATATAACCTTTCGTAGCCAAAAATTATTTTCATATTCTGCTACATAACATGCTAAAGAAATTAACACTTTATATCGCTTGATTTAAGGTTTATTTTTAAATACTCTTAAAAGCTAATCAATGATAAAGTTTTTTTTTTTTTTAATTTCTTCATGACCGTAGATACAAAGTCCTTCAGTCGCATATATTTTATTTATATTCTAAAATATTCTTTATAACATGTAACAAGCTAGTCTCTTAATTTAAGGTTTATTTTTGACATACTCAGACATACAATCTAATCAAGGTTCTTCATATTCTTTATATTGGGCTGCCATACACAACCAAATATTTTTTATTAGGACTTATTTCTGCCAGTGTCGACTTATACTCCTTGACTTTTTATTCGTCTTAGAAACGGAGTCCACAAAATGTATCCAATGAATAGGTATGTACTAATCATTCAAAAAAAATGTTTTTTTGATCATTTGTACAGGTAATTTAAAAAATTAAAATTCATAGGATTTTTGAAAAATCTAAAAGTTTTCGTATAAAATGGTAGAAAATATCAACCCAGAGCACGAGTCAAGTAGACTGCGCTCGTAACAGTGTGTTTAAAATACTAAGCGTCATAATGAATAATATTTGTTTTTTTTTAATGACAAAAAAAATAAAAATAAATAGTTAGTACGCACGGCTACAGATCAAGCTATTAATTTCCAATATAAGCTGACCTCTCATCGTACGGAAATCCTATACAATGCGAGATCAGCTTATACTGGAAATTTATCACTTGATTTGTAGCCGTGTGTACCTGTTCATTGGGTACATTATGTGGGCTTCGTTTCTAAGACGAATAAAAAGTCACGGAGTATTATACGTTCTCCTTCTTAGTTTTCCTAATTCCTTTTAAAACCGATATGTTTAAAATTGTACCAATAAATACAAATATTAGTATTTATTTATATAGTAGATCAATTAATGAGCTTTCCCTCATACTTCAATAGGCTTGGGACTGACAATGTAAAAATTAAATAAATCTTTAAAAAATATTTCGATTCTGATTACAATTACTTAATATTAATATAACTTGAGGAAATTTTCTATATATAGATTGTAATTTGTACATATTTGTTGTAAATAATATTTCAATATTGTTCACTTACAGTTTCGATGATACCTGTCTATGATTTGTAACCTACGTCATCGATGATAATCGACGGCATTTTTCATTGGAAAACAAAATCATGTGCGAGCATCGCACGCGAGTGTCAAATTATTACTGATGCAAATTATATATAACCTTTCGTAGCCAAAAATTATTTTCATATTCTGCTACATAACATGCTAAAGAAATTAACACTTTATGTCGCTTGATTTAAGGTTTATTTTTGAATACTCTTAAAAGCTAATCAATGATAAAGTTTTTTTTTTTTTTTAATTTGTTCATGATCATGGATACAAAGTCCTTCAGTCGCATACATTTTATTTATATTCTTAAATATTCTTTATAACATGTAACAGGCTATGTCATGGACGGTAACAGATGTGACATATGAAAACAGAATCATATTCTTTATCACCTGCTACTTGTGATTTATGCCATGCCTAGTAAAATGTGTGTCCCCCCCCCCTGTAACTTCTAAAATAAGAGAATGATAAATCTATAAAAAATATATGATGTACATTACGGTGCAAACTTCCACCGAAAATTGGTTTGAACGAGATCTAGTAAGTAGTTTTTTTTAAATACGTCATAAATTGAAATTAATATCAAATACTCAGGTCTATACTACCATTTACTTATATACCTACAGGTTTGTACGGAACCCTCGGTGCGCGAGTCTGACTCGCACTTGGCCGGTTTTTACGTATAGCGCTGTCTCCCTCTGTTCAATGGTTCGCCGCACCAGTCGTTCGTCTGATAATGTCTTAACATTAATTTTGATTTTGACAGCCGTAGGTGCTTGGCGATACATTTTCAATTTGAGGGTGTTAGCCAGCCAGGCGGGTACTACAAAGTACCCTACCACCACCAAAGAAATCGGATTTGAACCGGGACCTTCATCACGGCATTGAAGCTCGCTACCACTTGCCTTGAATACTTTTGCAATACCAGAGAGATTGTCAATGTGTTGCCGACCTCCTTTTACGGCCCATCTCTTCCTCAAGGGCGATGCCTCCCATGCCAATGGGTGGGGGAGGGGGAAATTGTGAAAAGGATGAATTGTATGAACAGTCAAGAGCACATGAAGCTTTATACTTGTTTACTACGATGATTGTAATAAGGACAAAGGTCAAGCAAGTCAAGTGAGTAGACTTAGAACTTTGGTTGCTTTGCATTTGGCATTTTTGTATCTCTAAGGGTGGGGGGCAGCTGCTACTCTTGCCCTGGGGTGGCGAAGCTCATGTATCACCTAATGTTCTGTAAATGAAAGTGTATTAGATAGAAGACAAGTACTGACCTTAGGTGCCTAAGATCACTCTTGTTGCCGACCAGCATGATGAGTATGTTCTGGTCGGCGTGGTCGCGCAGCTCGCGCAGCCACCGCTCCACGTTCTCGTACGAGAGGTGCTTGGCGATGTCGTACACGAGTAATGCGCCCACCGCGCCGCGGTAGTACGCCGACGTGATCGCGCGGTACCGCTCCTGGCCCGCCGTGTCCCATATCTGAGCCTTTATGGTTTTGCCGTCCACCTACACAAAGGACGATCATGTTTTAATCTATATGCTCAAGCTCTGCTTAGTTTGGGATTAGATGACCGTGTGTGAGGAATGTCCCAGGATATTTATTTATTTACTAGCTGCCCGGCCGCCACGACTTCGTCCGCGTGGTTTCCTACTAACATATACCCTAACCTACCCTACTACTACCCCTACCCTATCTTACCCTACTACCCTACCCTACCCTCGCAACTTTCTTATTTTTTTCTTTCATAACAATCTTCTCCTGACTCTAACAAACACAACAAAAAAAAGAATTAGCGAAATCGGTCCAGCCGTTCACGCGTGATGGCGTGACCAAGGGAATTAGGGATTCATTTATATATATATAGATTACCTATATCTATAAAAATAATATGAAAGTACCTATAACATTTAACGGAAAGGGTGTATCCATAAAAGGACACGACTTCCTCTCGAGGAATTTCTCTACGTGACAGGGTCCGAAATGAGGACATTCGTAGGAGAGCGAAAACGACGGACATAGCTCGATGATAGATAACCGATGGGGAAGAAAGGTTCTCGAGTGGCGATCACGTACTGGTGCGCGCCAAGCGGGACGACCTCCCACCAGGTGGACCGACGACCTCGTCAGAGTCGCTGCAAGCCGCTGGATGCAAGCAGCCCAAAACCGTTCGAAGTGGGAGTCAATGGGAGAGGCCTATGTTCAGCGGTGGACATCCATACGCTGATATGATGATGTCACGACTTCTTTGGTACTAGGCGCACAGTCGCGAAAGAGAAAATTGTATAGTATAAGCAAAGTGATGTGAAAAGATAATGATCCTCATTGAGCGGTGACACGTTGGTAATGATTTTAATTCAATAAACTTAGAAGCAAACATTTGGCATGCATTTTTTGTAATTTATTTTGACTGTCAGCTCAAACTTAGAAGCAAACATTTGGCATGCATTTTTTGTAATTTATTTTGAGCTGACAGACCCTTCGGATAGATATACCCTTTCCGTTACACGTTGTATACTGTCTATCTGTGTGTTCCGGCTAATCTCCGAAACGGCTGGACCGATTGTGAAGTTTTTCACTGGCAGATGAGTTGATAATATAAGGTACTCCTTACCTAATATACCTGGAACCCTAATATTTAAAAATAGCCTAAGTAGTAACTTAGGCTATTTTTAAATAATAATAAGTAGTAACTTAGGCTATTTTTAAATATTAGGGTTCCGCGCAAACAACTAATACCGTACGCGGGTGAAACCGCTGGAGTTAGCTAGTTTATAATAATTTCTTAACGAGTCTTGCCTTTATTAATACGGTATGTTAAACAAGCGTGAACTGTGACGCGACGCGACAGTAGATTAGCTATTATTTGAGACTACTATCGCCGCCTACTACAATAACCGTTATGTAATAACAGTAATAATTTCAAGGAACACAATAACACAAGGAAGCAACACAATATACCATTCTTATCATTATACGCACATCAAAAAAGAAATAAAAGATTGTTCGAAAAAAATACATTATCTATAGATTGATGAATTCATTGAGATGTCGAAGGTCTCACGAGGAGTAGCAGCTACAGTGCGGCCGCCGAGAGAATGCGTTTCTGACACCTGTTTATATTAGGCTGGGACTTTCACAGGAAGGTTCAGTATTTTCTTATGCATAGTTTAGAAAGTCTCATCATAATCAGATTTTCCGTTTCCGTGATTTGGCCAATATTCACAGGTATCAGAAACGCATTCTTTCGCCGGCCGCACTGTAGGTCATAAATTGTATTTAGAACGGAGACTTTAACTCCATATATTTGTATATATAATATTGTATCCTATTTGTTCAGATTTCTGTGGTTGTATCATAATTGTACCAAGTACACTTCTTCAATCCTTTCCCTACCTGTGTACAATAAGTTGTACACAGGTAGGGAAAGGATTCTAACATAGAAAAAAAAATGACGTGCAAATCATGCAGAAAATTGCTAGTAATAATAAATTCTGGGGTGTTTTTGCACACACCCATCTGATACCTACAAGTCGACATATAAAAAACTATTATAAAAAACCTCTGGTAGCTTCAGATTCATTGGGATCAATTCGAGTGGTAAAGCCTATCACAGACGTAGCTATAATATACAAGGTCCTAATAAATTAGTGAACTTCCTCTTGAGGGATGAATGTATAGGTCATTAGTAATCAAAAAATAATATTAGAAAAACAATCCGAGGAAAAAAAAAAAAAAAACCTTCGCGCGGCTTCTTTGATTTGCATAGAGACAGTATAGGATTTTTTATTTTTTTTCCCTCGGATTATTTTTCTAATATTATTTTTTGATTACTAATGACCTATACATTCATCCCTCAAGAGGAAGTTCACTAATTTATTAGGACCTTATATATCATAGCAAGGCATATTACGATAATTTTCAATACTAATCTTTGAGTGACCGCACATGCAGCTATAATATATATTTCTGTTACTTCACCAACTTGTACTGTAATTTATATAATAGCTCGGCATATTAATACATATTATAGCTACGTCTGCGATGGGCTTTATACTGAGCACTTTTTCCAGAATATGCTATACATTATTCAACCCTATATTTAGAATAGCAACTGACTATGTAATATCTACCCATAAATATTAGCCTTATCTGGAATTTACATACATATTCTCTATTACACATAATAAGTAAGTAAGAGTAATGACGTCACTGTACTCTGTCCGCATTATCTTAACATGACTCAATGAGCAATCTGTGCATTGTCGCATTGCGTTCCGTTGTTGCCACCAACTAATAAGAGATTAGAAGTTTTGACATATGTTAATTAATTACTAATGTATTAGAACTGCCAATGGTAAAGTTTGATTGATCCAAAAAAACACTATAACAAGAAAATAATATTATGTTTAAATTTATTAGGTATGCCTCTACTGGTTAGTCTCAGCAAAAACAAGTAACCTGAGTAGTCAAGTATCCGGGATTGTCAGCGTTCGATTCCCACACAGGACATTTGTGTGCATAATTATGTATTTACAAACCAAAAAGAGTAGTATGCAGTATATCAGTTATCTGGTTTCAAAAATCCAAATCATTTATGCAAATAGATCTGCGCAGGCAATTAAAGTCTGAATCTAATACTCTAGGTTTCCATAGTACAAGCCCTGGGTAATTTGGGATCAGATAGCCGTGTGAAGAATTACCCAGGTTATATATTCATATTTGCATACCAATTTTTTATGGAATCAAATATTGTGTTCTTTCATAGATGGTGGCACTCATCAAACTTTGGTAAGTCTCCCACTAATATCATAAATTGCAATGTAAACGGTTTGAATTAAACTTTGTACTTTCTTATCCCAGAAAAAACCTTGGGCATGGGCTTGAGTGTGGGGCAGAAACGCGTGCAAAATAATTGATAGATTAACAATTATATACCCATCGAACAATTTACCTAAAGAAGCGTAATGACGTTGTTTTTTCATTGCAATCAATACTGCCAATTTGACACCATCCACAATGTGCTCTGATTGGCTAAGACAAGGTCACATGCGCTCTGATTGGCCAAGTCAAGAACACACGATGCAGTGATTGGTCCTTACTGTTCAAAATCACTGACAAATCACTGACTAGTTTCGAAATCGGTTTGCTCGGTATTACTACTCTAAGGGATTGTTCCTTGATGGAAATACCATACTTTCATTATTATTATTCCCACGAACTTTCACATTATAAAAACTATTATATTTTCTAATTTAAAATACTGGGTGGAGATTTCGAGATGGCACATTTTCGAAACCTATGTTGGGTTAGTCATGCTGAACAACTTTTACTATGGGACTTACTGTTATGTAATATGTGAGAGTAGTTGGTACCTATCACTTAACTTTCATTCACAATCACAATAAGTACCATGTGAATTATGTAAATACACTTTAACATTAATGGTTTTTGATTGATCTGAATACATAATAGGGCATATAAATAGCATACAGTGCGGCCACAGCGAGAATGTCTTTCTGACATCTGTTTACATTGGCCAAATCAAGGAAACACTTAATCTGATTATGATGGGGCTTTCACATACTGAATCTTCTGCATCACGATTGGCTGTTTCTTAGAATAGCCCAATATTAACAGGTGTCAGAAATGCATTCTTTAGACTGCTGCACTGTAGCTATTTAAAAATATAGCCTAACCTTTATCAAAAAGATTAAGATAATTATGCATTAACTATTAAATGTAACTGCGTAAGGGTCAACAATATTTATTACTCAAAGATTTTAAATTAAATGTAAGTTTTTTGTAATAAACAGATTATTATTTTTTACCTTGAAAATATTGAAGTATAGAATATTAGATGGTATTTGCTGCACCTGAACTAATGTCACTCATAATACATTGAGATTCAATACACTCAATTGAGCTTAATTCGAACACAATTTGAGCAATGTTAATTCAATCACAGTAGTTCATTGCTATTGTAATTTATATTAATGTACATTCAATAGCTGTAGTAGTACATTGGTGAATTTGAGGGCAAACTATGATTTTTTGATGTGTCTAGATTCACATTTCATCATCATTCATACATCCAATTATGAAATCATGAAATAATAATTCCGTAAGTATAAGAATATTAGTACATTATTACAAAATTAAAAACATAAATTATCTTGTATCATGTAGAAACTTCAAAATACAGACAGTTTTGATAGTCTCAAACTTTAGGGTCAATAAACTCATAAATAAACATCACTATTGATTATTAATCATTATGCCTACTCCCTTGAATTAACTATTGGGTACAATTTGTAAGATAATATCAACCTTGTTATCAATTAATTAATTATACAAGACAATGTTACAAAATTAATAATGCATTACTTTGTTCTGAGAGGCTGGCTCTTTGTTGTTAATGTGTTAGAGAAAAAAAGATGTGACAGACAAAGAAACATGAGTTTTCACCACAAACAATGACACAGCTTAGATGACTGTAAACAGAACACAATCTATACATCTATAAAAATTATCCCAAGAAACAATTAAAATATTTACCTCTATACTTCTTGTTGCAAATTCCACTCCTATTGTAGATTTTGACTCTAAGTTAAATTCATTTCTAGTGAAACGTGAGAGAAGACTGCTTTTGCCTACCCCAGAGTCTCCTATTAGTACAACTGAAACAAAGACAATTAACGAAATACTAAAATTATAGGGTAAATATCTATCTATCATTATTCCAGCGATATATATTAGCGTTGCTATGTTACTTTCTAGATTAGATCATACGGGTCCGACGAAAGGTGACTCACGGACTACGAAAATTTACGCAAAATCGATTGAGCTGACTCAATCAGCTGATGGAAAACAAACTTCCATTTTTACCATTTCTGACTAATTTCCTCTCATCTTTACATGATTTTACATAAACGAGATCATTCCGTGATGAATTACTAATACAAAACAAAGAAAATAATGCCGATAAAGCTTTTAGTCATACGTCATTTAAAAACTGAAACAATGGTACAGAAACTATCGAAGTTTATATGATTTTTTTTCGCTTTCCGGGGGTTTGTTAGATAAGAAATTATATTTTCAGTTTTACCTTTGAACAAATAATCGT
The DNA here is from genome assembly GCA_947623365.1 of Achlya flavicornis. Classification (NCBI taxonomy): domain Eukaryota; kingdom Metazoa; phylum Arthropoda; class Insecta; order Lepidoptera; family Drepanidae; genus Achlya; species Achlya flavicornis. The sequence goes on along the minus strand of OX392480.1, from coordinate 14,667,520 downwards.
ATTCGTCCTCTCTTGTGCCCATTTTGATTTATGTAGAGCTGTGTAATCGACGTCAAAATCGGTCAACTATAAAATGTCAAGGTAAACTTGATCAAAAATAACTGGGAACACAAATATCACAGCCTTCAAAAACACTGCACTATTAACTAAAAAACACTTTTATACAAAGATTACTTAGATTTTTACTGGTATCAAACTAATATAATCCTAAATTGTCAGAGGAACAAAATGGCGGATTGTTTTACGCCCCTCTTAGGTGCGTTTGGAAACATCAATAATAAATGAACCTACAATACAAACATCGAACGTACAACGTCAGAAGAAAAAAAACATTTAATGTTTATAGGATCTCAAGAAACCAATATAATAAATCTGAATGCATATAAAATCCTTTTTATGCTTCAATAATAATAATTATTTATTTATGAATATTAACTAAGATAAAAGTTTTTTGTATTATTTCAACTTTCGAACGTACTTTCGTTCGTTTGACGTTTCATGTGACATTTGGAAAACGTGACGTTACCTATCCGTCTGCCAACATTTTGGCTGCGTTCATAAATAAAATTAGGCATAATATTTTTTTTGTGAATTTATTTTAGCACTATTCTACAACATTTACAACTATATATATACAAATAAAAAAAATAACTAGGCATTTGCAGCGATTTCTTCATCTTCATCATCACTCTCATTCTGTACTTCCTTAGATAATGTACGATCTACGTGTACAAATGGATCGATCTTGAGCTTTTCTGGTGACGGTGGGCTAAGTATGAAACATCTGCAAAGAATTAGAACACAATATGAAAAAATACCCTGGGAGTTTTTATTTCTTGATGATGAGTATAGTATTAGTACAAATAGGGGAATGAATTAAGTACCACTAGAGTAATAGTTCTATGAGTACTGGTTTATGGAACATGACAAAAATATTGTCAAACCTGCGTATGATGCTAGATGGTAGTTTTCAGGTATGTGGTTCGAAAGTTTGTTAACTTAGCTAACAGATAGGTTTTTGTATATATAATATTTGTAAAGCTATATCTGGTTTTGTATCTGCAATTTTTTATTTAGCTTCAGTACCGTACTGAATTGATATTAGATCAATAATTTAATCGGTGGTCAAATCAATTTTAACGTTCGTAAGTGCCTTATTAGGGCCCATAGTGAATAAAAAAAAATGTTTTTTTTTTTTGTTTTTTTTTTTGCTGCAATACCTGGTAATGTAGAGTCCATCTCTCTTTGGGCGAGCCGACTGTAGGTCCTTTAATAGAGCATCAATATTCTCGGCGACTAGCTTCGGATCCATATTTAGCTGAAAATATAAGTTACTATCACACTAATATTATAAATGCGAAAGTTTGGATGGATCTATGTTTGTTACTCAATCACGCTTCAACAACTGAACGGATTTGGATAAAATTTGGCACGCTGATAGAAAATGTTCTGGATTAATAGGGTTTTTATCCCGGGAAAGCAATAAATCCCTCGGGTACGCGGGTGAAACCGCGGAGCGCAGCTAGTATATAAAATAGGTATGAGCGAAGCGCTCGTGGTGTAGCAAGATTAGCCGTTCTTAATCGATCGGCAAAGTTAAGCTATGTCTGTCGTGGCTAGTACCTGGATGGGTGACCGCCTAGTGGTATTTCAAATCGAGCGTTTCAGTGCTTCGGAAGGCACGTAAAGCCGATGGTCCCGGTTATCAGTTAATTGTGATAGTCGTTAAGCTAGTTGGATGCCACCTAGGCGGCTTGAAAAATTTCAACAGTAGGTTGACCACTAGCCTACCTCCACCAATCCGCGGTGGGCACGCGTGGTGGAGTATCGCCCAGTCCCTTTCACCCTCATTTGTGGGACATTATAGGCTGATGAAAATGATAAAATAGTTTGTATGCTAGAAGCGACGATATCTCAGTAGCATAGACGTTGAGAGTTCGAATCACAGAGTATTGAAAAGTACTGGCCTCATACTACAGACGCCTTGCTCAACAAATTCCATACTTTTCAAGCTTGTCAGTGGGCGGCACCGTTTTACCAACAGATGATATAATACGGGCCAGTTGGCGTGGTTGGTTAAGATTCCACCTATCACGCAGCAGATAATGGGTTCGATTCCCACCCAGGACATACATTTGAGGGCATGAAGAGAGGTAGAGCATAGCGTTTATTCGCTCAAAGAGCAGCTCGACTGGGGAAGTACCTCCACCTTACAGAATACCACAGCCAAATAACTTTATGTTGTGTGAAGTTGTGTTCCTGCGCGTGAGTAAGGTTGCCAGAGCTCATAGGGGAGGGGGGATAGGTCGATAACGCGTGAGCGATGCTTCGTGTGAAGCAAGCGTCTATATGGCTACGGTAACCGCTTACCATCAGGCGGGCCGTATGCTTGTTTATCGACTAAGTAGTATAAAAAAAAAAATGAACATGTCTGCCCATGTCCCAGAACTGGGTGTAATGTATATCAGTTTCTGATGCCATGAGCCATGTATAAAAATGTCACAAGATATTCATTATTTTTATTTTTAACTACTTTTTAACTTACCCGTCCTACAGTAACATCAACAGAGCCAAAATTCTGTTGATATTCATCCTTCACAACCCTGTACTGCACACCACCGGAGAATTTCTTCACCAGCTCTTTAAGGTTGGGGTCTAAAGTGCCTGAACGAACGTTGGGGAACTTTCGTTTCATCAAACCTCGGATGGGCACCAAATCTGTCAGGATGTTCGGATGGGCTACCACATAGTCATAGTCGCTGAGTCTGATATGGCCTTCCTGGAAGAAGAGTTTAACCATGTTTAATCTGTCTGTGTATAAATAAATTAAATGTTCTTAAGCTACACTTAAGATAGGTTTTAGGGTGCCAATGGGACTAAGCCTCTGTATCTGTGCGTTCGTTGGTCATTGAGCTGTATCTCATGAACCATAATAGGTAGAAAGTGAATTTTCATACTGTAATATTTGCATGCTATCGTGCCAAAACAAGAATGACCTTATATACTTAATATTAGCATTTTAACATCAATTTACTAACCATGTTTCTGGCATATAAATGATCTTCATCTTTAAAAAGTTAAAATTTTCGCAGAATGTGTGTATTTAATTCAATTCCGATTTGTTTGTATGTGCTGAATAGTTTTTTTATGTACCACCAAGGTGGCAAACAAGCAAACTGCCTGATGGTAAGCGGTTGATGTCTCATAAAGACACTTGAAAGAACAGTGTATGGATCCTTTAGAAAAAATAACGAATTACGATTATCAGTGTTGTGTATTTTTTATTATTATTATACTTCTGAAGAATAGCCTATACACAGATTGTCCAAAAAAATATTCAAAAAATGTGACCTTGCTGAGTTTCTTGCCTGTTCTTCTCAGTTGAAGGCCGAGTTACGAACTGGTGGTAACTTCAGGTTTGGCTTTCATAAGTGCCCTAATTCAGGGCCTAAATTGAATAAATGGCTTTGACATGTTCTTTCATTCTAGTGCGCCGAATTAAAATTTTAAAATATGATGAAATCCACATACCTGAATCTTCTTAACAAGTTCTGTGCCACCGACAGTGGTGGCTCCAGCCTCCGCCGTCTCCTTGATGAGGTCGGCGCCCTTAATGAACGCGAGGATGGTCCGCTCCTCATCGCGAGGGAACGGGTTCGGGAGCAGAGACAGACGGGTGAAGCTATCCATGTAACGGTTCTATGGACGAAATACATATGTACAGAGGCCGGCAAACAAGTTGAGCCAAAGTCGACGTAGTGGGGGTAAGTTCGCGCATGTACACTCATGCTCGGCCAATAGCGTGGACGCGTGCCGACAGAATGCCCCCGCGCACCTCTCTTTCCACCAACGACACCTTAAAATCGTCTACTGCGCACTCAAGGTCATGGCTCAAGTTGTTTGCCGGCCACTGTACAGGGGTAAATTAAAAGAGCTTTTTTATAGATAGCAAGCAATATGAGTGGATTAAGGAACCTTATCTGAGAAATTATGATAAAATTCTCTGAAAATGCTTGCTAAGTTCCTAAAACCACTCTTATTATATGCATAACTCTTATTATTAATTAAAATAAAAAAAATCATAGAAATACCAACTTTTAGGTCAACTTTAATAGGCTGCTGTGCATAGTAGCTACGTTTTATGCTCCCTGAGAGTCATTTTGCTTGTCATAGTGACATTCATAATGATAGCAGTTGTTGAAATATTCCAATTAAAATTGGCTACTTGACAGTTTTCGGAAACATATTTTAAAATTTTCATACGTGTATTTTATACCTCTTACAATTATCTTTTTATCAAAAAAATGTTATTTACAAGGAAAAAAAAATATTTTTTAACATTTCATTTGAAATTCGCGCAAAAACACCCGGTCACGTGACATTTGTCAGGTGTGACGTCACATCACTTTAAACAAAACTAGAGGTGTGTAACTAAACAAAAATACGCGAGCTGCATAACAGCTCACGGCTCAGGTGTGTGAGCCGGTTCAATGACTCAGCTCGCAGATCAGCTCAATTTGTACCTATAGTCCACGATGTAACGCGTACTGCGCGTCGAATCGAGCCGATAAGCAGTGAGCGTGCGCGCTTATCGTGGACTATAGGTACAAATTGAGCTGATCTGCGAGCTGAGTCATTGAACCAGCTCACACACCTGAGCCGTGAGCTATTATGCAGCTCGCGTATTTTTGATGAGTTTCACACCTCTAGTTAAATTTGACGTCACAAACCTCACAAACAAACCATAGATGCTCAATCCCGGCCGCCCGCGTTTCGGTTCTTGTAATCCACAGATAAAAAAACTCACTTTTTATTTCCTAAAATAAAATATTTAAAAATTATTATTATGCAAAAAACATATTGTGTAATTATTGTTAACCTATTAGCTATCATATCTAACATATTTCATATTTTTTCATTATAACAGTCAAGTAGCCAATTGAGAGAAAAAATATTAAACATTGATCCAATGAGATGAAAGAGAACCAATGTGTTAATGTCTCCCTTTCCTGGTACTCAAGGGTTTTAGGGCTTGAATTTCAGGAAAGTCTTTCTTAGCTCATCTTTTCATTTCAACACCAACCTTTTTCACAGCCTCCATATTAAATTCAATGTGTGCATTGACCATAGCATCTGGAACATTGTACATGGAAGGGTCATGTGTTTGCTGGTGCGCCTTCACAGCATCCTCGGCAGTGTACACCACCCAACGGTAGAACATCAGTGGGTACACATCATCCTTGGGCAGTGGCTTGTACAAGTCATCTAAATGCTTATCAATGTTATTCTTTACTAGCCTGTAATTCAATTCAATTCATTTATTGTGACATAATTACCAATACAGGTGTACACAAAGACAATACATGGAATTTATAAAATTAAATTGGGATAGGTATACAATTACATATATCTGATTATTATTATAACAACCAAAACTACTACAAAAACATTTTTTTAAAGACATTCCAAATTAATTTATGTTAGTAATTCACATAAAAGAAATAATAATAATTTATATTTAAACATAATAATATTTCATATCTTCACACATTGTACACACCTATCTATATAAACATACCCATTCATTATATAGGTATATTCATGGCAATTGATATGGTTATAGGCATTTTATTTATTTTATGGTTGTTCACATAAAATGATTGATCTGTCTATGCAAATTGAGTCACTTGCCATTGTTTATTATATGAAAAAGTTGGTAAACAAACTTATGGCCCGCATGATTACCATCATGGTAACTGCTTATCAGCAGTTACCGTATATCATGGATGCTTGCATCACTCACATGTTACCAACCTTCCCCAATGAGCTCTGGCGATCAAACATGCAGGAACACAATATAAAACTATAAAGCTACAAGGTAAAAAAAAGGTGATGCCAAATGGGAGAACCCTATATGCCCTACCTCTTTTCATTATGCCCGATCTTATACATACCTATTCTTCCCACGTTGATTATGAGGAATGAATCCAACTTTGGTGACTTCTACTTTAATTTTCTTTGCGCGAGCCTTCGCCCTGGTGCCTTTACGTGCCGCATAGTACACAGTGGCAGTGTGTAGGGACCTCTGAAATTTATAAGTATTTTAATGATATAAAAAGCGCTTTGATGCCTTAGTCTATATAATAATGTAGATTATATTGTTGTTAAGCGTATTTCAAATTAAATTCCATATTTATCTTACCAAATTCGTAGTTCTTTGGTGTAATGTTAGAGTACTGAACATGGAGCCTGAAATATTGAATCATTATTATTTTATGTGTGAACCAGAGGGTTTAAAAATTATTAAGTATATTTATAACTTACGGAACATTGTTCCAGCCATAGCTATATTAAAATAAACCAAACTAAACTAATGTTTTTATTTTGCAGTTCCAATTTCTTCCTATATTTTTAGGTTATTCATACCATTGACAATTATTTTGTGACAGTTTATCGTTTGTTTGTAGGGAGGAGATCGTAATGACATCTGTCTTGTCTTTGATTTCAAATATTTTATTTTTACTTGAAGGCTAGTCGAATCATAACAAAATCAAACTCAATACATATTTCTAAACAGTTTAGTAACTAATAGTGCGTTCGAATTGAAGTGATGTCGTTTTTAACAGTTTCAAAATGGGCATTTCTGTTTAAGCGTTCGAATAGGAAAATTTCAACAATTTTGCAACTTTTGCCACAAACGATACTTCCCAAATCGAACGATTAGATACAAAAATGACATTTCCATGCTGATCGCCTACTTGTCACTTGTCTTAACCTACCTTTTCCTTCAGTTAATCATTAAACAAAGTTAATCTAACAAATTATTCTCTTGCCTGTTAGTATTTCTATAAAATTTTACAATAAAAAATAGAATTTTCGCTTCCCGTATGAATTTTCCGAAACTTATCTGTCAGATTCAAAGATGTCAAAATATGATCACAAACGACCCTGCCTCGGAGGTGGGTCAAAATTTGCAGTTCACGATGTCGTTTTTAACTGTTTTCAAGCAAAACGAACGGTGAACGAAAACAGTTCAAAACGCCAATTTCGCCCACAACTTTCCAAATCGAACACCAGTTGTGATCGTTTTTGGCATTTTTGACTGTTATTTTTGCTACCATACCCCAATTCGAACGCACCTTATGAACGTAAAAAAATCTTTATAACAATAAATGTACATTAAATATCTCGTTAGTGTTATTGTGATCCATACCTGTAGATTAGTAGTTCTGGAGTACTCCTACATCCGAAATTACAAACTTTACCACTTTAAAATACAGTAATATAATATAGTAGTAGAAAGATAGATACATTATTAGTTAGGTACCTTACCTATTTAATATCTTTATCTTTGCTATCTCCATGGACGTACCTAGTTTACTAAACTCTTAATATGTAATACCCTGTTTCGTAGTAAGTAATCAATATCCTTGACCAAACTAATATTATTATAGTTTAGTATATTACGTCCATGGCTATCTCACAGGCATCCCTATTTTATAACCAAACAAATGTGTCAAAAAAGTTCAAACTTCAGACTTTTTGGCGGGAACTTGCAGAGTGACGTAGCATTTTCATTTTTATTTTCATAAATTTGTGTATTTTGAGTTTTATTGTGTATTATTGGTGGTATTTTACCCAATAAAGATCATCCATGTGCACCAGTGAAGTGAAATGAAATGAATTATGTGTATCGTGACTGTTCAAGTTGTCTCAAAATGTCCGTGAAGAGTTTTAGTACAATGACCACCATTGTAGTAAAAATGACTTTTATGGACGAAAAAAAACAGACTTGGCGTTCGCCTTTTGAACTTGAATATATTATGAACAAATGAAAATAAGACTAGGCTGTATGGCTCAGACCTTTGCCTGCCTTTTGGCGAATATTATAAACAACAACAACAACAACAAGTTCAAACTTCAAAACAATTGTAAACTCGTAAACGTTTCGTGCGAGTCGTTATCAACTTTAATTTCGAAATAAAGTGTGTTAATTAATGAAAATGTGTTATAAACATAGTAATTGAAGTTTGCTGAACACAGAAGAGTATTGAGAACTAAGATGGAGCGGATTAATTTGAGTATTTTGGCGATATCATTGTTCGCTTTATTGTGGGGTGTGGCCGGCCAGTACGAATGGCAACTACGCGATGCTTTTGACGAGATTCGGGGTAAAGTTGACAAGATATCGCCTGATAACTGCTATATTAGCCACCTCGATGACTTATACCTGCCAGAAGACTCCGTATCCCATCACCCCGACGTGAAAGAAATAAACATAAACCCGGTGTTCCCGAATCGTACGGCGTTGCTGCATTTGCATAACCTGGCAATGACCAGAGCTTTCTTCTGGAGTTACGTACTACAGTCAAGGTTTATACGACCGGCTATTAACGATACTTACGACCCTGGTATGATGTATTATTTCTTATCCTCCGTGGCCGATGTCTCCTCAAATCCATACATCAACGCTAGTTCTATTTACTTCTCACCAAATATGTCTTACACATCATCTTACCGAGGGTTCTTCAATAAGACTATGCGGAGGTTTGCACCAAGAGCATACCGTGCTGATGATTTTAATGATCCCGTCCATCTACAAAAGATTTCTACATTGAATACATTCCATGTTGAAGATTTAGGGGCGTTTGATCCGGAGAGTCTGTCTAAGGATTATACTTCTGATTTCTACCGTATTAATGAGTGGTACAAGCTGTGGCTACCTGACAGGGTTCAAGAGAGACATGACACCAAGACTACATATCAAGTTGAAATCAGATATGCTAATAATACGAATGAGACATTTACATTCCATGGTCCTCCTGGGAACGATGAGGTTTGTCTTTTTAACCCTTAAGAGAAATTTGCTATAATAATATGTACATTCAAAATATCTCTGTATTCTGAGTTATATAGTCTGAATATACCTACTTTGACTGACGGTTACAATCCAAGGGTAGGTTAGGTCATATCAACAATTATCTGGTGCCATGAGTCAACTTGAGGTTGATAAAGCTGTTTAGGTATTTGATTTGCTTAACCAATGCATCATATTTCTTTATAATTTAACCAATAAAAAGGTTATTATGGTAACAATTATTTTTAGTCCAGTTTTTATGATCAGATTTTTGTTATCTTCATTGCTTGTAATTCCGTGTCATTGGATGAAATAATTAATGGTGTTTGTTACGATTACCACCAAAGTTACGTGGTAGAGCCCCTGTTTCCACTCAGGATATACCTATTTAAAAATAGTGTATCTCTTATCTAGTTTCCATAGTACAAGCTCTGCTTAGTTTGGGATTTAAGCCTTGAGTCAAGAATGTCCCAGGATATTAGTATAATATTCTGCTCTTGCTCTTCTTTTCGGTATTTTAAAACTTTATGACAATAATTCTCCAATAGACTCCGGGACCAGTTAACTGGACACGTCCATACTTCGACTGTGGAAGACTGAACAAATGGCTTGTGGCAGCTGTATCACCTGTTGCTGACATATTCCCACGTCACACACAGTTCAGACATATTGAATACCCTACGTAAGTATAACTTTTATAGTTATTTATACCTGAATCATTATTAAAAGGTGAGGAGTTTTTATTACTTTTGATTTTTGTTAAAAGTTAACATTCTTTTGGCTTTTAGCACACACAGGAATAAGAAATATACACTCTGTAACTTAAAATATTTCTTTAATTTTATGACAAAAAACATTAAAATTATAACATTTGCCCCATGTAATTGAAGTCTTTTGGCTTGTTGTACTAAAAATCTTCCTAGGTCTGGACTTATGTTGTGTTGATTGATCAATAATTTTAGTACTTAATGTTTTATTTCAAAAGGTACACAGCAGCTGTAGTAATGGAGATGGACTATGACAGAATAGATATAAACCAGTGTCCAACGAGTCAGGGTAATGACCGGCCAAATAGATTTGCATCAACTGCACGGTGTAAGGAGACAACTGAGGTAAGCTCACCTTGATTGTAAAACATATTATGTGATAAGATGAAAACATCGATATATTATCTTCTGTCTAGATTAAGGGGTTACGTACAAGACAATGTTGTGAAAGTGGCCGCTTGGAACCTCAATAAAACAAAATTATGTCACTCATGAATGAATGTTCTACGTTCAAACATGGACCTACTGAAACTGAAATAGCGTCACTGTGGACTTATTTCTTCGGCCGTTTTTACAGCTGTCACCCTTATTCTAGGGTAATACTATTTCGATGGACGAAAAGCAAAACTCTGTACCTTTGCATTTAATTAGTATATTTCGCATGTTTTTTTACTTATCATTTTTTTATTCATTAGTAAACAAGTATTATGAACCAATTGACATTACAGTAACCTACAGATACTTGAAACAAGGCTATCACTAGTTTCATTGTTTGCAAAAAATTGTGTAAACAATTCTTAAATTACTGGAACTTTGCTCACATTCCAGTCCGCATGACAATACAACATGATTGCAACCATTGTTCCTCACAGTCAGGTATTGCAATAATATTTAAAAGAAAGAGAAGGAACATTTATTTGAGAATAATAATTGAGTTTAATTATTTACGAGCTGTCTCCCGCGGAATCACCCGAATTCCCGGAATAAAAAGTTACCTATAACACAATATATTTATATGTAGTTCCGGAGATTAGTTATAAACAATGAAAGAAAAAACTCTTCAACTTATATTAGTATAGGTAGATAGATAGGATAGGATTATGCACAAGCAGTTACAAGCTGATTAAGTTTATATCATTGCACATACATTTCCTGGTAAAAAAAAAAAAAAGTCCGTCAGTTAGATTTATAATCATTAGACATATTTTTTGCTTTATCAAATCATTACAAAAAATAAAGCTCGTCAAAGTTCTCGAGTGGGGGTTCAAAACGTCACTTTTGAGTAAAAAGTGTACCACAACATGACCCGGGACTTACCAAACCATATCTTCGTATATTTTTGTATAATTGACAAAAGAAAAAAATATGACGATGTAAATGACGGACCAAATAGATATTTTTCAGGAATCTAGCCTATAAATTTATCTATTTATTAATATGTCTCAAGACTATTTTTAAAGGAGATCACTGATTTTGCATTGATAACAGTCTGGTAATTTATTCCGCTCGCAAACCACCTAAAATACCCAACAGTACCTTAGTAAATAGGTATTGTTGTTAGTGTGAACCGATCCACGGGTGGGGTTTCCGTCGCGGCGGGTACCAGTGCCGCTGCAGCCCCGGCTACCGGCTGCCCAGCATCGTACGCCGCCCCTACCTCGGCGAGATCATCGAGCGGGCCACCTCCGACCAGTACTATAATAACTTCGACTGCAAGAGGATTGGGTGTAAGTATTCCATATCAGTCCTCGAGGTGTAGCATGATTAGCCGTTGTTAATCGATCGACAAAGTTACGCTACCAACGCTGTGGCTTGTCCCTGCTAGTGGTATTTTAAATCAAACGTTTCCGTGCTTCAGAAGGCACGTAAAGCCGTTGGTAACGGTTATCACATAATTGTGATAGTCGTTAAGCTAGTTGGATACCTCTACCGACCTGCTTCCACCAATCCTCAGTGGGCACGCGTGGTGGAGTATCTGCTCTTGCCCTTTCACCCACATTTGTCAAAGGGAAGCCTGTCCTAAGCAGTGGCACATTATAGGCTGATGATGATGATGGTATAGTTGTTTAAAAAAAAAATATGACTATCAGTGATGTTATGGAGCTCCGTAACCGAAACTTTGGATATCCGAACACGAATCACGATTGCGCAACCCTCGAGGCACAATTCTTTTTGAGCCGCCATTTTCATGAAAATTGCCGATCGAAAAGTGTGCCAAAATCTTGAAACATCTTTTCTCTTTCGCGATCTGTGCGCCCAGTACACAATGAGGCACGAATGGTGAGCACAGATAGGTAGTAGTGGGTGCAAGCTCGCGCATGTATACTTTTGGCCAAATCACAGTAGCCAAATGACACGCGAGAATCTAATAGTGCGTCCATGCTACTCGAATCGAGCACGTGCCGAGCCACGAACGAACCTACAACGAGCACGATGCGAATTATTTTGTTCGTGAAAAAACTGACAATCGCGCTCGTTCGAGGCTCGCAAGCCCGTCCACGCTACGCGAATCGTGCTCGCAGTGTGCTCGTTCGAGGCTCGGCTCGTGCTCGGTTCGCCAAGCATGGACGCACCATCATAAACGACGAGCATCGACTGACGAACCAATCGTGTGCAGCTCGCCGCTCCACCCTGCTTCATTCCGCCAACCAGACCTAAAAATTAACTACTGCGTGTCAATTTGTGCTCACCACTCGTGCCCCTTACTATACCAAACGTTGTATAAGATAGTTTTGTGTACGCGTTAGGGGTGCAACGTTTGCCGGTGCAGTGGGAAAAAGCGCACCCGTTCCTGCGCGCGATGTACCGCGACCGGTACTACGAGTACGTGAACGCGACGCGCGGCCCGCCCGCGCTACACACCGACCGCGTTAACGTATACGAGGTGTTGAACTTCATCAGGGGCGTGCAGCCCACTAATTGTACTAAGTAAGTTGCCTTCTGGGTGGGGATTTCGAGATGACATATTCTCGAAATTGGGTTATGCTGAAAAACTTTTACCATGGGACTTTTTAGGCTTTTTTTGGCGATTCAAATGTAATGAATCTAAGCTTGTTTTGAAAAGAGTAATTGCTGAGTTTATTGCCGGCCCTTCTCAGCAAATGCAACCTTCCGAACCGGTATTAGAGTATTAGAGTCAGACTTTTCATAAGTGCCTGCGAAAGTCTATTAGAATAAATGATTTTGAATTTTTGACCAACACAGAATTCTCAAAGAAATATTTTTACTTTTTATACATTATTTTCGATTATGGTTGACGTTTTGTATAAGTAAAAATTAATAAATTTTTGAGAAAGAATTCTCAAAGATTCGTGTTGCTCCCGTAGTAAAAATTGTTCAGCATGACTAAACCAACATAGGTTTCGAAAATATGCCATCTCGAAATCTCCACCCAGTATAAACTAGCTGTATTCCACAGTTTCACTTAAGATCAGCTCATACCTAGACGCGTTGCGGTCTTTTTAACAATTCACAACATAGAACTTTATTGACTACACAAGAGGTACACATTTCAGTGAGAGAATTCGTGACATGTGACTCGACAAACAAACTCACTTTCGCATTTATAATATTAGTTAGGATGCTAAAAATGTAAAATCATAGCAGAAAAATAATTTCTGGAATTCACTTCTTTACTATCCAACGGGGCCTCTTTGTGTGTGCCCAAGGGCCCCAGCATTGCTTAAGATGGCCCTTCGAATTCTCTCCCAGAAATATGTACCTTTTTGTTTGTCTCGTGTGTAAACTAACCCGTATGTTCAATATCTTTCAGATATAACCCGTCTGATTTATTCCTGAACGGAGACATCGCTTTCGGAGCGGAAGAGCAGCTCGAGAACCAAGCCAAGATGGCGCTGCGACTCGCCAACTTCATCAGTGCTTTTTTGCAGGTAATAATGACTACAATTATTGTTACTTGATTAATTAATTATAGAGGAAATTCTTCTTATTTTTAAGTTTGGCAACCAAGCCCAAATTAGGGCTCATTTCTGCCAGTGTCGAGTTATATTATAGTTTCCAGTCACAGTAAATCACTTCACATTATAGTCCTCAGTCAGTCACCGTCCATAAATCATGTTTTTTTTTATATACCACTTAGGTGGCAAACAAGCATACGGCTTGCCTGATGGTAAGCGGCCATTGCGAAAACTTTACGGTGTGATTGTACTCATTAATATTAACAGCTTATTGGGACCGACTCTGAAATTACAAATATATGTATTTTTTTCAAATATTTTGTTCAAGCAACTTTGAACTTTGGCTTAAAAAGTTAGAAACTGTTTTCGATCTTATAATTATTTCTATAGATTTTTTTTATTTATTGTGCGCAAAAATAATAATATTTTATTTCCCTCAGGTGTCAGATCCACAAGAAGTGTTCAGCGGTAACCGTGTTGCGGACAAACCTTTGACAGAGGATCAGATGATCGGGGAGACACTCTCCCTAGTGCTCGGAGACTCCAAGATTTGGTCTGCAGGTAAACTATCATACATTAGGTTGAAAAATATTATGTGGTTACTATAATTAAGCAAAAATAATGTTTATCGACATACACGGAACATCAAAGAATTATTAATGCAAAAAAAACACACACATGATTTTGTTTAAATGCATTTTATGTGGTATCTAGAAAAGCCTTTGATCGTAGATTTATATTAAATTTTAATGCAGGAACATACTGGGACAGAAACAAGTTCACAAACCGCACATTCTTCGCACCATTCGCTTACAAGACTGAGTTGAATACGCGCAAGTTTAAACTGGAGGATTTGGCCCGGTTGAATAAGACTGGTAAGCGATTTTCAACTTTACTATTCATATAAATAGAGTCTGTATGATTGCATACTCTGTTCAGTCTTTTTGATGGTTAAGAATGTCAAAGAAAAATAAACCTTGCTGCTTATAAAATTTACTATTGGTTTTACAGATGAACCTTATTGTAAAGTAATAAAGTTAACTTTGGTATAACACATAGCATACTCAATTTGTTCCACAGATGAACTGTACACAAGCAAACCATGGTTCCAATTCCTGAAGCAACGTTGGTCGACAAACTTCGACGCACTCGAGCAGTTCTTCCTGAAATTGAAGCTGAGAGACGAGGACGGCAAATACTTGAAACGGCACGAGAGATACCCAACATTCTATAGAGCCGCTAATTTAAAACATGGCCATTGGACAAGGCCCTACTTCGACTGCGATGGACATTTAAAACAATGGGTTATTACTTACGCTGCGCCATTCTTCGGATGGGACAGTGTCAAAGTTAAACTGGAATTTAAGTGAGTGTAGATAAGGTTGATTTTTGTATGCGCGTTATTGGTCCTTCGAGCCGTATTCTTGGTCCTTCGAGCCGCATAATATGTTTGTTTTTCTGTTTTTAGGGGTGTGGTAGCAGTCACGATGTCTTTGATGTCCCTGGATATAAATCAGTGTCCCGATAAGTATTACGTTCCAAATGCTTTCAAGGGTACTGACAAATGTGACAGGAGCTCATCTTATGTAAGTAAACAAATATAATAATTGATCAATCAGCAAGAAATTATATATGGGGTTAGAAATAAACGACTAAAGGCAACATAAAAACATAATAGCGTATAATAATGAATGTCAAATAGGTACCTATACAAATACAACGTGTATAGGCCAGGGTATATCCATAAAGACACACGAATTCTTTGGTACAGATCTTAAAAGAGAAAATTTTATGTAAATTGTATAGGAGAAAAATAATTACCCTCATTGAACGGTGATTCTTCTGAGTTGTGCACTCTTGGTAAAGTGGTCACTCCATTTTTGTATATTTGTGGCGTGTCGGGAAAATTCGGTAATCGTATATTGCGTGGCAGATTTTTTGAGGTCAAGCCATCTGGTTGAACGTTTGCCTTCAACTCGACCTTGAATCTCGACATAGAATCATGTTTACGGGTGACGGTTTTTTTTCGACAAAAGTCTTTTTTAATTTTGAGTTCTTTTAATATGGAGACGTTGGTACAATGCGCAGTCCAGCTTATATGGTGATACGTTGGTTATAATTTTAATTCAATAAACATGGAAGCAAAAATTTGATATGAAATTTTGAGTAATTTATTTTGAGCTGAAACTTTATAGTTAAGTACCCTTTCCGTTACACGTTGTATATCTACCTTGTGAACGTTGCCAAATCATCACTTACCATATTGAGATATTGTACACACCACATATATAAATCTAAATAGATAACGCGAGTGTATGTACTTCGCATGTCAAAATCTGTGCAAAAATGGGGCACAATGTTCTTCTTTTGAAACTGTTTCGCGCAGACAGGGAACTCGCATAAGGGTGCATGTCCACCAGACATGTGTAGCGAGGGATATGTTTAACTGACAAATAGGCTAGCTTCATTTTCACGTTAAAAAACGAATGCCATCTTAACTAAATCAATCTTGTGACATGGCAGGTACAAAAAAAGTTATACGCTAAGTTTTCATACGGATGGAGGGACTTACGTTATCTATTTAGTTAGATTCTAATAAAAAAATACTTAAATTATTTCCAGTGTGTACCAATCCTGGGTCGCGGGTTCGAAGCAGGTGGCTACAAGTGCGAGTGTCTCCAGGGATATGAATACCCCTTCGAAGACCCCATCACCTACTACGATGGTCAGATCGTAGAGGCGGAGTTCCAGAACATTATAATGGATAAAGAAACACGTATAGATATGTTCAAGTGTCGTTTAGCCGGAGCAGCAGCTATACAAAGCAGTTTTGTGGTAATGTTCAGTGTTTTGTACCTTATTTTTATGTTGAGATAGAGTCGAGTTTTGTGTGATTATGGCCGTATCATGATTTTAATGAATAATAAGTAAATGTGGTAGTATTAGGTCTTTACTTATGAATATCCGTTTTGGGATAACTTAAACCGTTTTTAAGAAAAAAAGACTACACATTCTTGACAGTTTTTTGATGTCCTGTAAAAGTCTGGGAATCGAAGTCAAATCTAATGTTAGTTCAAATCTAAAATAAAATCATAACTCCAAAAACAGTGATCCCCTAACAAAACATGGTTTAAGGCAAACCCAGGTTATTTGTATTCAAGCTGTCATATCGTCATTGGTAACCCATTAGTTCCGACATTTTTTTTTGCTTCTCCCGTAAAATTCATATAGGACATAAAACATTATTAACAACGATATGACATATAGCAATCAAAATTGATATAGATTATTTATATCAATCAAATTAGCTTTTATGTAACTCAACAAACAACAATTATAACTACATAATTAAGATCTTTACTAGACATAAGCGGTTTCCCGCGCAACTAAAGACTTCTTAGGATATATGATCCCAATTTGAATCCGTCCTTAACTCCATAACAAATGTATTTCGCATTTATCATGGGTATTAACTTACGCTCAATATTTTTGTGTTGTCTGCTAGTTTTAAATAATTTACCTTCTTCCATTCATCTCAGACTACGTCAGAATTGACAACATTTCTTATTTTTAATCAGTACGGTGATCGAGCGTTTTCTCAGAGATGAGACCTAGCTGCGAATTTTCAACGAAAAGTTGGAACCTCTCATCCAAACAAATATTTCTCCTTTCATAGTATAGGATTCTTAAAATAAGATGCAATGCGGTAATACTTTCATAAAGGATTTTGATTTGATATTCTTTACATTCTAAACAGACGTAAGTGCTGTGATGAAGTCATGAGCACGACTGACAACGTGCTTTGTAAACGCTCTCTGTTAAAGCGTGTTGAGTGTCGTAACTACACTTTTGTTAATTGAATCCAATTCATGGCGATTCATAAGCCCTGTAAGCCAATAATGAATTATGAAATGTTGTCAATTCTCTCTTAACGATAGCATTCCATACAGTACATCATCATCTGTTCCGTCCATCCATCACCATTATATTAATATGGGAGTTAAAAATTATGATATTATTTCTAAGTTAAGCTGTGTGCAAATATTTTAATTTTTACTTTATATTAACATCATAAGATGAACTTTTTATAATTATTATGTTACAGAAATGTATCAATGTCATATATACAATCTCATTATTTCTATATGATTTTAATCTCAGAATCTCGAAGCAATATTATATCGTAAATTGCATTTTGTGACTTATTATGTTTACTTAGAGTTAGTTTTAAAGTAATGAAGTCTGATTGTAGTTTATATAGTTACTTATATACAATGTGTAATATTTCAGTATACATAGTATTTTCATGTTTAGAAATAGATCAACTATACTTAGGCCTGTAAAGAATGAGATGAAAATTCAGATCAAGTATTAAGAAGAGATCGTGTTAATCTAAAATAAACCTTATGTCATTGGTGCAGCTTACAAATTCAAATGTTTTAATTTTGACTCAAAACATGAGCATTGATTGTAGTATAATACGGAAAATCTTTACTTAAAACGTCTATTTTGTATCAAATTTCGAGCTTGGGCCAAATTCTACATTTCATTTCACATTTCTACATTCAGAGTTAGGTCCGTATATCCGTAGGTATATACAGGGTACTTTGAGATGACATCTTTTTGAAACCTATGCTACGTTCGTCATGATGAACAACCTTGCCTGTGCGACCATATTGGAGGGAAGTGGACGACCCGTCACACGACTCGAAATACGACGAAAGAGAATATACTCAATTTGTTATCACAATGACAAGTTCAGACAAATCGTATTGTTAGAAGATAATTATTAATATATTATATAAAAAAAGATATATTAAAACGAGCGAATATACATTCATATTTAATGTAGAAAAAAACTGAATATGGCTTTGTGAAATACTGAGTGGGCGGATAAATGAGCGACTTAAAATCGTGAAGACGCCGACTTGAAAATACAAATTTGGGTAACTAGTAATCCAGAAGGAGCAGCATAATTTTTGTGCTTACAATTTTCTATTTGAGTAACTGTACGGCTAATATTATATTCAATATTTGGATTGAGTATATTTTATTTCAAGAGAGCACAGCACTTAGGTGTTTTATATATATCATTTTGGGTAGTAAACGAAGGACTGAATGAAAACTTAATGTAAACATGAAAATAAGCTTATAAAATAACTAATTGATGTACATTTCTATTTAAATCCATTATTTCGCATCGTAAAATGTTCACGAACCGAAAACGGTTTTGCCGCTCCTGTAGTATAACAGTATCTCATATATTAATATTATCCCTATAAAAAACATCAAATACATAACTATAATAATTGACGGGCTAGTTGGTTAAGATTCCACCTATCACGCTGTAGTTCGTGGGTTCAATTTCCATCCAGGACATGCATTTATGTGCATGAACATGCCTGTCCTGAGTCTGGGTGTCATTATGTAGATTAACCCCCTTATTCATAATCGCTTTTTAACTAAATCAGTGCAATAGTGTTCTCCGTCTCACTCTTTCGATCACCAAATGTCACGTGTCAGATAAAGACTTCAGAATTTTAGCTAATCAACGTTTGATAACTTTATTATGAATAAGGTGGTAAGTATATATTTACAAACAAAAAGTATGTAAGTAAGTTATGTAGTATATTAGTTATCTGGTTTCCGTAGTACAAGTTCTGCTTACTTTTGGATCAGATAACCGTGTGTGAAGATGTCCCAGGATATTTATTTATTTATTAATAAATTTTCAGAATTCAACCTTGAATTCAACCGAGAAGCAAGTGCAGAGAGAGTTCAGAATGACGAACCCATAGGATTAAAACATGTCTTCTCCAAGTATAATGTACTCTAGAACTGCTTCACGCAATAACACACTTTCAGTCCATTCCATAAGTTGTATATTAACGAAGCAGGTATCAAATTTTCATTTGATAAGTGGAAAATCCTAGAAATATTTAAATTGGTCAAATGTATAATGTTTATTGCATTCTTAACTGTGTAATTTTACTATATATAGTTCACTTCACAGTTAATAGAAACAGCGAAGATATAGCTAAAGCTAGCTATATTAGATTTATTATTATACAAACCCGAACTCTATTGGCATATGTCATTAGGTGAATAATATAATGAAATCAGCTTGGCAATGATAGCTTTTGCTAACAGACTTTTTCACAAGGTCAGTTATATCTCGCTATTTATATTTCATTTATAAACAAGGTTTAATTTACTTTTCCCGTGCCAGAATCTCAGTTCTATATTTTACATGTTTTTTTTTTTATATTTATTTATTTTATTTATGAACTTTCTATTGTGAATACATTTATAGTACTTTTTGTACACATCTAATTTTATATACATAGAGATTTTATGAACCAATTATTTTCATAGCTAAATAATTCATAAAACAATACCATTTATAAACAATATTATATTTTGATGTTCGGTTCCAATAAACCTAATTATATAAAATAAAAGTCAATGAATAAAAATCAAACAATGTACAGACTTTTGAATGTTATGGACTGATATGAAACATGAGATCTGAATATTATTTTATATCCATGCTAGGATATTTCTTTTGTATATTTTAATCCCCAGTAACTTTCAGTAGAAATGTGCATCAGTAGATTATATTTTTTTTACTAAATAAATAATAGTTTTTTAGTAAACTGTATTTTCAACTTGTACACAAATATTGTTTTATTTACTAATCAGTAGTAAAAACATAGCTCAGACTATTGCGTCCATTAATAGTGCCTTTTGTATTTTTTTAAAATATACAGTTATATTAATAACAATGTTGTTTTCTTTATTCTTCTACATATATTTCCTGAGGTATGCTGAAAAATATTAAATTTGTATGAATTAGAAAAATCCACCTGTATACACTTTTTACCATTGAAAAATCTCAAGATGGTAAATAATAATATACAGGATGAATTTGGATAACTTCTAACAACTTGTGAGCTAGACTGTCATACATAATTTTGTTCAAATTGTAAAGTAGAAGCAGAATTTTGAAAAAAAAAATTTTTTTAATTCCATAGCCTTTTTTTTTAAAATAAATATTTAATGCAATTTTTATTTTCTTTTAAATTCAGCTCGGGGTTCCTTTCAGCGTTTTTCTCTAAGACCTGTAGTTCAGAAGTTGTCCAAACTGGCTAGAAAAAAAAAACTTCTTTAACAATCCACAATGAGGCAATGCAGATGTCAGGAATGGTAACCGTTACAGTTACAAAATAATGTTTTTAGAAATCCCGTAAGTAGCTTTAGAAGCCTATTATATATACTCAAGCTCCACAGTGTCGGAGTCCACAGTTTACACGCAACGCGCGCGTGATAACCCTGGTGTTGCAAGCGTCCATAGGCTACGGTAACCGCTTACCATCAGGCGGGCCGTATGCTTGTTTGCCACCTAAGTGGTATAAAAAAAAAAAAAAAAACAGTGAGCCATGAATGCGCATATGGGCAACCAGCTGAGGCCAGCAGAAGATTGAATGAATGCCTTAAACCAAAGACAAAGTCTAGTTTGGTGTTGGTCACACTGATGATAAAAATTACCATTATGAATATTGTGAGCCGAAATGGAGTTCACTTATGTACTGATATTGATATCATAAGTCCTATTGTCGATTCTACCTCCAAAATAAAATGATTAACGTACTCATTGTCTACAATTAGTATGCTTCTTAAGTAGAATAGGGCTCCAACTAATCCGAAGTAAACGGTAATATACAGGAGCATGTACATTACCACCAGCATTCGAAACAATCCCATGCCTTTTTGGTACATTTTCGGTGTTTCTTCATTGCATTTTTATTTTATTTTATTCATTTTGGTTTATTACGCGATTTTCTTACTGTTTATTATTTTTGAGGAGATGACATTTTGCGTTTTGTCTTGATGTTGATATGACTATTTTGAAGCAATGAATGATATGATTTCTGAATTTGTATAAAATACAGATCACGTATAAAACTAATAAGATTTCAGAACGAAACTGTCAACTTGGTGTATTTATGTATACGGCACGATAAACACGATCACGGACTTTTTGGCGGGAACTTGCAGAGTGACGTACCATTTTCATTTTTATTTTCATAAATTTGTTTATTTTGAGTTTTATTGTGTATTATTGGTGGTATTTTACCCAATAAAGATCATCTATGTGCACCAGTGAAGTGAAATGAAATGAATTATGTGTATCGTTACTTTTCAAGTTGTCTCAAAATGTCCGTGAAGAGTTTTAGTACAATGACCACCATTGTAGTAAAACATGACTTTTATGGACGGTGACTGACTGACTGAGGACTATAATGTGAAGTGATTTATTGTGACTGGAAACTATAATATAACTCGACACTGGCAGAAATGAGCCCTAATTTGGGCTTGGTTGCCAAAATTAAAAATAAGAAGAAGAAGAAACGCGATCACACAATAGAAAACTTAGCTTAATTTTATAAATATCGGAGTCTATAATTATAAAAAATTACAAATTAAGTATATTTTTTCTCTATTACATGTTTATAATAATTAAACATAACGTATTTATATTATTGAAAAATAAATACATTTGCACCTGTCGTATCGTGTCCGCATCGTGTAAACAATCATCATGGGAACGACGTTTCGTTCGTCGTTTTAATTTTTATTTTCATTTTTTTATCAGTGACAGTGACATAATGATAATGACATTGGTGTGAAAGACCTCGGAAAAAAACACGAATTCTGAAGCTTTTTGGCTACATATCATCGTATAAATTATTTAAGTGATAGTTTAGCTGGGCAAACATCAAACAGGTAAATGTCTACACGTAGCACAATGCATTTAATTCACAATAATTGAAATAAGTGTGCTGTTATCTTCTAACCTTGACATCTATTCTGTCTGTGATCCATACGCTTTACAATACGTAATTCAAATGAAAATTACCATAACCGTACGATATTTTATATTATTAAATGTTTTTTTCATAAGGAGCCTACATTTCATCTTGTTCTCAAAAAAAGTTGTTTTTTTTCTTTTTTTTCAGTCAATATGAGTGGAATGGCAGGCAAACTCATAGGTCAGCTGAAAAGCAAAGAATTCAGAGATTATTTAATGAGGTATATTTTTTAAATTTTTTTCTTAATCTAATATAATTCATACAATGTTATACTTATCATGCAAATACAGTATTTTTCCCTATACTGTATACTTTGTATTTTTAGGTCCATTCACACAGACAGCTCGGAGAGAAGAGCAAATTCTGATGCGCATTTAAAATAGACTTTAAGATCATCGAAATAAGTTACATTACATTAGCGCGTTAGGAGGGCTCTCCAGCATTCAATGTAAAAATATACTCTTCTCTCAAAGCCAGTCTGTGTGAAAGGTCCATTAGCCTGCATGCATTATGTTATATTTTTTATTGAATGTAAGAAGTTGTGTTTTTATTATTACGGAATTTTGAAAATGTTATATCCACAATAAACATAAAAACCTTATTTTTCAGCACACACTTCTGGGGCCCAGTAGCCAATTGGGGAATACCTATAGCAGCTATCGCTGACATTAAAAAGGACCCTACTTTCATTAGTGGAAAAATGACATTTGGTATGTTACCTATACATTTAATAATGACTTACTATTCACACACTTTCCCCCTTATTAATAAATAAGGTGTAAGTCAAGTAATACCTAGGTTTTAAATCTATCTGTCACTTTCTAATGTCATATAACAAAAAGGGATGAGGCTGTCTTAATACCTGGGTGTTACAAGACTGACTTACACCTTATTTATTAATAAGGGGGTTTGTGTATATTTGATCTACAGCTTGTTAATGAAATAAACTTTATTATTATCACAATAGAGGATAAAATATACAAAATTTTACAGAAAGGGTAAGCATATCCATAAAAATACACAACTTCTTAGTGTCTTCTAAGTTCAAGTGCTTTATTAGGGCCTAAATTGAATAAACAATATTTAAATTTCATTTTGCACTTATATACTATGCCCATTTTATAATAATATTAGCAAGTGACCTGACAAGACCTGAAGCGCTTGTGGTGTTAATTGTAATAGTCGTTAAGCTAGTTGGGGGCCTTCTAGGCGGCTAGAAAACCCCAACAGTAGGTTGACCACTAGCCTACCTCCACCGATCCGCAGTGGGCAGGCGTGGTGGAGTATCTGCCCCTGATTTGTGAGAGGAGGCCTGTGCTCAGCAGTGGGATATTATAGGCTGATGATGATGATGACCTGATGATGATGATGACCTGAAAAGATAATGACTCTCATTGAGCAGTGACACGTTGGTTATGATTTTAATATAGTAAACTATTTTAATATAGTAAAATATTTGGTAATCGAGTCATTTATACCAAATTATACCATCGCCTAGCACATATTGTTGGGCTGGGCAGCACTTGAAAACCTGTTCCATTCAAGACTTTGTGTGCACATCATAAGGCACATAATCACCTACCAAGGTGATTGTCGTCAAACAAAAGGACCCGTAGCAACGAGGAAGTTTCATACAGGAAGTTTATGCAACTTCCTGTATGAAACTCTGTAAGGTTTTCAGTAGTTTAAAGGTGATAAATAATAACAAATCTACATCTGAACAGTAACTACACACATTAGTACATTTGTCTGTATTATTTATTAATTTGACCTTTACTATCTAATCATGTGTGACAGATAGTGCCCATGTAGACAATTTACATTGAAGATTCACTCTACCATGGAATAAAAAAAAATATACCAAAAAATTAAATTGTTAATTAAGAAGGTTTGCATTTAACGAAATAATATTCTTTTTTACTACAAAATCTGTAGAAAATGTTATAGTCCGCCTAAACGATAAGAGTTCCCGTAGCCCGCTTGGATGGTGCCAATACTAAGGCCATCTAAAAATGCATATTCACTCTGGCATTGAAGGCATTAGCTCAGCGTTTCCCATTAGCCGGGTCGCGATCCGGGACTCGACTAATGGCAAAATAAAATACCGGGTCGCAACATAAAAAATAAGCAGCAGCTCTACAATTTTACTATTAATAAATGTGTATTATTAATAGTAATAATGGAACCAGCTTGGGTTTGAAAGTATTAAGTGGGTCACGAAGGGGAAGTGTGAAAATTACCGGGCCATGGCAGAACAAAGTTTGGGAAGCACTGATCTAGGTGTCAGGAAGCACTACCTAAGGCGGGCCGTATGATTGTTTGCTGCCATAGTGGTATTAAAAAAGTATTAAGTTTTCTTTAATGTATTAGATTACTAAACCCCTTATCTTTAGTTAAATAAAAAAGGATTCGATATAATTTATAATTCAGTCCAAGGAGTACATTATACTGCATAAAGTTATAAACAGATAACTTCAAAACCACTTCAGATAAAACAATGAATATGTTATACAGAGGCTTGCTAAAGTGGACTTGAGACTTGATAATGCGATAATCGAACACAACAGTTCTTGAATAAGACTTCTTGGTAGATTCTTCAAGAACGTATTTTTTATACCCATTAAGAGAACACTTTTGTTGTTTTGTGTTTGACAACAATGTCAACTGATTTTCTAGTTTTTCGGGGGGTATATTACTAGGGCCGTAGCGAGAACCCATGTTCGGGGGTTGACGGACAACGGTCCTGATCTGGTGAAATTCGTTAGTTTCGTTGAAACCAGAATTGTTTCGAACTGTGCGGTCTCAAAGGAGCTTCCTTCCGCGGACGCTTAGATTGTGGAATGAGCTTCCCGCCGTGGTGCACCCAATGGAGTACAGCATGGGGTTCTTCAAAAAGGCTTTGAAGAGATTTCTGCAGGGTCGGCAGTTCGGCACGCGCGAGTAACACCCCTGGTGTTGCAAGCGTCCATAGGCTGCGGTAACCGCTTACCATCAGGCGGGCCGTATGCTTGATTGCCACCTAATTAGTATAAAAAAATAAGTAACATAAAAACATGTTTTCATAACATTTTTTGTTACCTAAATTCATTGTTACTTAGATAGGTGTATACTGGGTGTAACGAAAAGGGTATATCCGAAAGGGGTGAAGACTACATCAGTTACAGACTCAATAAAAAGTTTCAGCTCCAAATAAATTACACAAAGATTCATACCAATTTTTTGCATCCAAGTTTATTGAATTAAAATCATAACTATTTGTCACTTTATCATTATGCGTTCCTTGCTAATCATCATCATCATCAGCCTATAATGTCCCACTGCTGAGCACAGGCCTCCTTTCACAAATCAGGGTGAAAGGGACTGGGCGATACTCCACCACGCGTGCCCACTGCGGATCGGTGGAGGTAGGCTAGTGGTCAACCTATTGTTGACATTTTTCAAGCCGCCTAGGAGGCATCCAACTAGCTTAACGACTATCACAATTAAGTGATAACCGGGACCAACGGCTTTACGTGTCTTCTGAAGCACGGAAACGGTCGATTTGAAATACCACTAGGCGGTCATCCATCCAGGTACCGACCACTTCAGACGTAGCTTAACTTTGCCGACCGTAGTCTGGCTCGCGGTTAAAAATATAACAATGAAATCAATTGTTATAATAGGACGCGCGTCCCTCGCGGTAACTAACGGGTTAAGAACGGCTAATCATGCTACACCACGAGCGCTTCAATATAAAATGCTAATATTAATATAAAATGGTCTCTTCCGCGATCTGTTCGCCTAGAACCAAAAAAGTGGATTTCTGTAATGGAAATACCCTATCCGTTACAGTATAGGTACAACACATGGCTTAGGTACATAAATGTACAGTCATCTATGTAAATATCCGAAGATATCTAGCGATGGACCGCTACTACCGTGCTATGGTTTTCTCATGATGTTTTGGCACAAGCCTATAGTAATATACTGTTTGTGAAGTGCCATAACAATGTTTCCAGCTCTATCCCTATACTCGATGATGTTCATGCGGTTCGCGTGGCGAGTGCAGCCGCGCAACATGTTGCTGTTCGCGTGCCACCTCACCAACACGTGCGCGCAGCTCACGCAGGGCGGCCGGTTCATCAACCACCACTACTTTCAAAATAAAACAGAAGTGAAGAAATAATTTTAATACTGCTGGTCATCAACATAAGTAGCTCAACAGATTCTTCACTAAACTACATCAAAACTATTCATGATGTAAAAATTAAGTGTATAGTAGGTATCTGTAGACGTATTTATAAAACACTTGTTTACTTGTTTCCATGTTATGGATATTTATAATGTACAGGTGTTTTGTAAATTAGAATCTGTTCAGCTACTTATGTTGCTGACTGTACGAACGTAACATTGTAGCAATCAGTTTTTTTTGGATTTAGATGCGATTGCAACCGGATAAATTCTTGATAGGTGCAGATTATGTTGTTAAACTAATTTAGTCATTTATATCTCTTTCTAACACAGAAGATTAGAAAATTTTGTCATGTCGAATGAGTCCCAAAATTGGTCACTTCACTACTCAAGTTTACCCGTAAGTGACGGAGGCATACACTTATTTGACAAGTTTAAATAAATAATCCTTTTTCAATCATGTTGGTAAGGAAGAGATGTGATGTAGTGCTGTTTGCAACAGAATCGGCGCCAATGTAATGTTTCTATCGATATAAAGGTTGTTTCAAATAGAAACTGATTGCAATAAAGTTATGTAATCCACGTAGGTACATCGCCTAACCTCCATGGTTTCTTAAAGCGCAGTCAGTGTTAATTATCATCACAACTAAACTCAGTAAAATTACATGGAGAAAGGGACGCCTATATACGAGTAGGCAAGATAAAAAGCAGGACATCTCACTTACACAACTATCCCTTTTTGCATCTAATTTACTATCCGAGTTTCTGAGTTACTGTTTATCAGCACATGTTTATTAACATTGATCAGGCTGATGGAAACTGGAGGTAAGTTACACGTCGGCTGCCTTCGTAGTTCCTCTTTAATTAGTGTACAGAAATGGTTATTCGAATATTATTGATAGAAGAAAGTTTTACATGACATCGTGAATAATAGTTTTACGTTGAGGTTTATGAGGGGTAATCCACGGCTATAACAGGGGTAAAGTACTTTAAATATTGTAGATAGGATTTTTTCTGAAAGATCTTATAAACTGTTTCGAACTGTGCGGGCTCAAAGGAGCTTCCTTCCGCGGACGCTCAGATTGTGGAATGAGCTCCCCGCCGTGGTGCACCCAATGGAGTACAGCATGGGGTTCTTCAAAATGGGTGTGAAGAGATTTCTGCAGGGACGGCAACGCGCGAGTGACGCCCTTGGTGTTGCAAGCGTCCATAGGCTACGGTAACCGCTTACCATCAGGCGGGCCGTATGCTTGTTTGCCACCTAAGTGGTATAGAAAAAAAAACTCAAAATTACTCGTGTTTCACTCTTTCGATCACCATTCGTCACGTG
Source organism: Achlya flavicornis (assembly GCA_947623365.1). Lineage (NCBI taxonomy): Eukaryota > Metazoa > Arthropoda > Insecta > Lepidoptera > Drepanidae > Achlya > Achlya flavicornis. Next base: position 14,639,606 of record OX392480.1, on the reverse strand, counting down.
TCATATATATTTTTTTACCCTGGTGCACCTGTTAAATTTGTAAGTGGTTTCTTTCGATTATAAACATGTATAAAACCTTTTTGAAAGAAGCAATATGGTGTGTCTTGTCTAATGAACCAGATTGGACGACATGGACACGAACGGTGAATTTATCCGGTGATAAGGTTAAGGGTATCGTAAAAGGTACCCTATTAGTATGCAATAAGGTTCAATTGAAGCTTAAGTAAAGATATTAAGAATAAAATTAAACTTTTTTGGAAATTAACGGATGTCATACTCATAACAAAATATAATTTGTTTATATCTAATTATGGTTTATTTATGCCCGGTTTCAATAAACAAAAACGCATTGTTCTGCTTACCAATGGTACGATTTTTTATTGCCAAACTGGGCATATAGATAATTTCGTAAGCTAATTTTACCTGTGATAGCTTCTTCCATATTATATAGGCTTTGAGGTATTTGTTTCATTATTAGTAAAGATATAAGAGTCTTAATTTTAATAAATCTTAACCGATAACGGTCCGTAAATTATTGAAACCGGGCATTATAGTAATTTATTAAAATTGATTTGAAATGGGTTTCACGAATTTCTTAATAGTATCGATTCTAGGACTTAGGAGTGAGATGTTTAAGTGATATCGTTTTCGATAAAAAAAAATTTACTTTTAATGTGGTGTCTGTTACAGCGTTATATTTGGAACTACGAATGCTGCCTATGTGGCAACTTTGACAGCCTGCCGAGCCTTGTAGAATTAGTTGAAACCTCCACTAGGCAATTATAGGTATACTGGTATTCGTATGCTTATACAAAAAAATAAATGGCTGATATTGTGAACTATTCTGATTATATATCAAAAAAAAAACTATGAAAACTAGACTACTACTAGTAATAATATTATTTTTATTGGTTACTCATGAAGTAAAAGTCACGCCCAAAAATTGCTGCGCAACTAAAAAGTTGTTAGAAACAGATGGGCAACTTTTAATTAAACGACAAAAAAAATGCCTAGTGGTAGCGTTGCCGTTAGAAAATTAATAGTAAATGGATTTACGCGCAATTTTTATTGTATAACGTAGATAATATTATGTGACACAAATTAAATAGGAATATGTAGTACAAAACATAGCCAAACATTCATATCTGATTTGCAGAAAGATCTTTGGTTGCTTATTTTAAGTGAACGAATATATTTTTGACCACATCGAAACGTTTTAAGTTTAGAAACACTTATATAAGTGCAAATAAGAAACAGACAATATTTATATAATACCCATAGATATTTTAAATGAAACCGTACATAATTATGATCTGAAGTAATCAGACAAAATTATGTCGCTGCAAACTTAGTTTCAACTTTAGTTCTGAAATATGTTCAAAACAATCTTATTCGTAGAAAATCTAAGCAACAATTAGTACACAACTATGTTGCCCGTGTGTAAAGCCTTAGCTAATATTATAGTGATGCAAATATAGGTTGTATTATAATCATTTAACCAGTTATACACATGATGGTATATTTTATAATATTTATTGTGAATTTGAATTTTTATTATACTCTGTTATTGATCTGTTAGCAACTTAACTTTCATTTCCTCTCCTGTATTTCTTGTCTTCATTTCTGGATCAAGTAATTAGTATAGTCCCACAAACTTATCTGGCCCGGTGGCGAAAAGAGACTAACTACGCCAGTTTGAAATGACAATCTGCCTGCCATTCAGTTGTTTGCTCCACCAAATGCGATAACAGCGCCTCTCTCACCGGGCCAGATAAGTTTGTGGGACTATACATATTGTGTATATTAATAGAGTTAACATCCTTACCTTTTGCGAAGCGTGAGCAGTTTGCATATAGATGCAATCATAGATATATAGTACACTATAGATTTACTGTCAGAAAAAATATCGATATGAGTTCATTGTCATTTGTTCTCAGTAAAAGTATCGGTAAAAAGTGCGAGTCGGACTCGCACACGTAGGGTTCCGTACAAGATTAACTAACTAAATATTGCTATAAAAAAATAAAAAAGACGTTTCTTGTATGGGGACACCGTTTAATTTTTAATTTAAATACATTTTTATTATTTGTTTTTATAGCGGCAATAGAAATACATATTCTGTGAAAATTTCAGGTGTCTACCTATTACGGTTCATGAGATAAAGCCCACTGACAGACAGGCGGACGGACAGCGGCGGTTTATGAATAGGGCACCCTTCGGTTACGGAACCCTATGTAACTAGAAATCGACATTCATTATATAGTGTGACTGGTAATTAGTAAACGATACTTAGACCACGTACTGGTGCGCGCCTCACGGGACGACCTCCCACTGCGGTGGACCGACGACCTGGTCACAGTCGCTGGGCGCCGCTGGATGCAAGCGGCCCAGAACCGTTCCAAGTGGAAATCAATGGGGGAGGCCTATGTTCAGCGGTGGACATCCATGGGCTGATATGATGACTTAGACACATGATTGAACTCATGATAGCAACAATTTTTTTTATTTACTTAGCACATTAGCTCATAATATTTAGTACCTAACAAAAATAAGAATACACCATCAGTTTTTATTTAATATAGTTATTTATCCCTATTTGTTTCTTTGGGAAAGCCATTATCGTGAGTATAATCATGTGTCTAAGTATCGTTTACTAATTATCAGTCATCCTATATAATGTATTTAGTCCTTCAAACTCTGAACGCGCCGTTAGTTTAAGAGTGGTAGAGCATAGCGTTTATTCGCTCAAAGAGCAGCTCGACTGGGGAAGTACCTCCACCTTACAGAATACCGCAGCCAAATAACTTTATGTTGTGTAAAGTTGTGTTCCTGCGCGTGAGTAAGGTCGCCAGAGCTCATTGGGGAGGGGGGAAAGGTCGGTAACGCGTGAGCGATGCTACGTGTGTTGCAAGCGTCCATATGGCTACGGTAACCGCTTACCATCAGGCGGGCCGTATGCTTGTTTACCGACTTAGTCGTATAAAAAAAAAAAAAATAGTTTCAAGGCAGCGTCACAGCGTTGCACATACCCGTGCTCGCTACACATACTCTAGTACATTCGCTCTATTAATATTCTCTCTGTAAAACCCACGACAAAAATGATGTAGATAACATAGTCGAGAGAAAATCGTAAGTCTAGTAGGTACATAGTTATGTAGTAAGCCTATATAGAATAGGTACGTTATGTGCAACCATTATTAAAATTACGGCGATGCACCGAACGTAACCGTATTTTTTGTCGTCGGTTTTAAAGTATGACGTCATCATTATATAGCGCACAGCAATTATATTTTCAGTTCATAATATGACGCGAACGAAGCCTAGGCGGCGACCTGAATCGCGGTCGCGTATTCACAAACAGCGCTTGTCGCGGCACAATGAAGATGGGACTCATTGTCAGCGTTTCTAAGCGTCGACTATTGTTTGAATAAACGCTTTCTCCGACTTGCTGGGGAAATATCTACTGCTACCAGTTATTCTTGGACTATTTTCCTTTGTTATGAAAAGGTGACGAGTATTAGGATCTCTGAAAATGGCGCTTAAGAGGGCATTTCTCAATACAAAACGTATATATTGTTGTTTTGGATATCAAAATAATACAACTGAATGAAATTAGGTGTAGGAAAATTAATGGATGTTCCTGAAAACTAGCCGTTACACCAGAGGCGCCACGCGACTGACTGAGATAGCAACAACAGTGGACGGGCTGCCAGTAATGTCCTCATAATTGTGGCATAGTCTCCACCGTGGGGGGTGATTCTAGATATCATAAACTCGACGATTATGAGCTGTCGTCATGCCGTCTCTTTCATTATCGCGTGAAATTGTTATTCGTGGTATCGTCGCGAGTAGAGAGCATTTATTTACTGCACATAAAAACATGCAGGTTCCAAAGATTTTCATAGGGCATCGTGCCTCTACCCAGATGGATAATCCGCCTTACTAAAGCATGACATTTAATTTCACTCCGCTTGAGGGGCTCCCTGAGCAAATCGCTCTCAGTTTGTACTGCGCACGGCTGTCAAATACTGTCAATTCTGGCTTGTTTATTTCATGTTGCCATAGAGGCGAGTATCCTTCTGGACGTTTTAAATTCTTTGGCAGGTTCATGAATCATTAAAATTATTAATCATAGGTCCTGCATTGGTTATTTAAACAACATGGCCGCCGTTTTAATGAAGTTGATTTATTTTCAATTATTTCAGTGTTGCCAAATACTCATTTTTCTCTATTTTTTCTTTCATACAGTTGGTAGCATCTTTCCATACTATACAATTATGGTCAAGATCGAAACTTTCCGAATCAGGAAAACATTCGCCAAATGCTTTGGTAAATGTTTGTGATACTATTCCGGCTGAAAAAAAAGTAGGTAAGTAAGGTAAGTCAACAAATTTACCTAGAAAATTTTGATACCTTAGTCTAAAAATTTACCAAGATAATGTTCGATAATTTTACCCCAATGTTACGTAGGTAATCTATGACTATTACTTATGTCATCATCATCATCAGCCTATAATGTCCCACTGCTGAGCACAGGCCTCCTTTCACAAATCAGAGTGAAAGGGAATGGGCAGATACTCCACCACGCGTGCCCCCTGCGGATCGGTGGAGGTAGGCTATTGGTCAACCTACTGTTGGAGTTTTCAAGCCGCCTAGAAGGCCTCCAACTAGCGTAACGACTATCACAATTAGGTGATAACCGGGACCAACGGCTTTATGTGCCTTCCGAAGCACGCTCGATTTGAAATACCACTAGGTGGTCACCCATCAAGGTTCTGACCACGACGGTGGTAGCTTAACTTGCCGATCGATTAAGAACGGCTTATCATGCTACACCACGAGCGCTTCATCAACTACTCGACGCTTTATCGATATACTTTTGATAAAATCGTCAGAGCCTCGTTACCCGTATAAATAAATCGTATAAACTAAAAATAACATACGCCCATAAACTTGCACGGTGACATTTTTGAAGTAGGCAAGTGAATATTCCAGTGTTGCCGAGCGAGAAATAGACACTAGTCCTTTATCGTTTGGTATAAAGAATCCAATCGACAACAACACACAGTATAAAACACAGCCGGTGCGATGGTCCATCAGACGGTGCCCAGGATCACTAAATCTTTTTATATCCATATATATTTTCGTCCTCTCGTCATTGTTTGTTTCAGCCCTTAAAATAACTGTAGGTGTTAGGGTCAGTTCACACCGACACGCGATGCGATGCGGGGCGATAACAATATAATATTGACCTTTATTTCCTACACAAAAAGGTACACATTTCAGAGAGAATTCGTGACATGCCGCGAGGAGTATAGGCGTATTCGAATTCTCTCACTGAAATTGGTACCATTATGTTTAATAAATAAAGTTCTATATTGTATACTTAGCTATCAAAGAGCGCGTCGCGTCTAAATCTAAATCTACAGAGATAAGAATAAAAGCTGTAGAACTCCTAGAACTGGGGCTCTACTGCGTAACTTTGGTGGTAATCGTAACCAACACCATTAATTATTTCAACCGATTCGTGGGCCCTGATTGGATGAAATTCATTAATGGTGCTCGTTACGATTACCACCAAAGTAACGCGGCAGCGCCCCTGATCCAACAAAATCTATACTAATATAATAAAGTACTAAAGTACTCTGGAACTAAGTAAGAAAGGTTCGAAAAAATATCCCCGAGAGAACTTTTGATCCTGGGAACGCGGGCGAAACCGCGGGGGAGCTAGTATTTTATATGACGAGCCAGATGACTTGGTGTGGTGGCTAGATACTTACCCTGACAAACAGTTTTTCCATGAATTTGTCTGTCTGTCTGTTCCTGGTGTAGGTAACTATCTATCTAACGAGTAACTTACTACTACACACATCAATAATCAACCTTCGACTCATCCAATACTTAAATAGGTAGATGATTCAAGAAAATATTGAGCAAACGTACCATTCTGCACATTTTTTTATAATAGCAGAGAATTTATTTGCAGAGTTCATATACTTGTTTAGTCCCAAACCTTGAACCCCTTGTGCTTTGCACCTAGATCCTGGTGGAACACAAGCATATAGTACTATTAAAACCATAAAAACAGGACTTAGAACACGGTAAGCCATTTTTTATCGCAATTTTTTGTAGTTAATGAATTTAAACATAGGAAACCAACGAAAGGTATTTCTAAACCAAAGATATGTATTATGTCTTGAATACTATGAAGAATCAATTATTATTGGCTTGACTTCGTCTTCAAGCCAATAATTTCAATAATTGATACTTCAATGGATTCAGTAGGTAGGCGTAGGAAGGGGTGGGCGTTGGGGCTATCCGCACCGGGTGTCACCCCCAAATGGGTGACACCCGGTGGTTTCACGACTGTGAAAAAATTAAACTTAGGTACACAAACCTTTAGATTATAAGTACCCACATAGTTTTTTTTTTCTTGTGTGACGTCTTCGAGACATTTTTTTTTGCCTTCAATTAGTCATAAATAGAGGCATTTCGTCTTATAAGAAAAACGAAGTCATATTGTAGAAGACGCAGTAGAATCAAAATCATATCAAAGTTGGCGTTATTTTTGGGGTGACACCACGATTTTCGCCCGGGTGCGACCCATGCTAGCTACGCCGCTGTTGTATTTTTCTTTCATGAAAGGTAGAGTGTGACACGTCCGGCAGGGCCACCATCACCGATTTAAATCCAGAGTCTTTTTTTACTGTGTATAAAGGTATGTGGTGGAAGATGGCACACAAAGCCTAGAAGGAACTGGCTTTCAAGTGCTGTCGGAACATACTGATAGAGGCTAGCGGCAGTTTTCAACTTGAGGCTGGAAGCCGGCTAGGTGGGTACTACAAAGTACCCTACCACCGTGCTATGGTTTCCTCACGATGTGTTCCTTCACCGAAAGCTCATAATGTGTTGTGTGTAGTTATTTTTTATGTGAGTAGAGATTTTTTCTGTAATTCCTTTAGGTATGTACTACTTTAAGCAAAGAATACCAAAAGCTTTAACCTAATTCGTAAACTGAGCCTTTACGACTGTCCAAAATGAGGGTGCATGCAATAAACACCTCTCTTATTGCAAGTTCCTACATTGGGTGAGACCGAGGCAAAAAATAGTTAACATCATACTCGCAATTACTATCATAAAAGAAAAAGCAATTATCTACAACCTTCATACCAGTACTAATTGATTCTTCACAGAATTAAGGAGATATCTTTGGTTTAGAATAAGGTACCTAGCATCTGGAAGCGCTCGTGGTGTAGCATGATTAGCCGTTCTTAATTGCCAAAGTTAAGCGACGTCTGTCGTGGCCGGTACCTGGATGGGTGACCGCCTAGTGGTGTGTCAAATCGAGCGTTTCCGCGCTTCGGAAGGCAAGTAAAGCCGTTGGTCCCGGTTATCACATAATTGTGATAGTCGTTAAGCTAGTTGGATGCCTAGGCGGCTTGAAAAATTCCAACAGTAGGTTGACCACTAGCCTACTACTCCACCAATCCGCAGGGGGCACGCGTGGTGGAGTATCGCCCAGTCCCTTTCACCCTCATTTGTGAAAGGAGGCCTGTGCTCAGCAGTGGGACATTATAGGCTGAGGCTGATGACCCACAGGCCTTCTTCCACAAATGGGAGTGAAAGCGATTGGCTAGATACTCTATCACATGCCCACTGTGGATTGGTGGAGGTAGGCTAGTGGTTCACCTACTGTTAGAGTTTTCATGCCGCCGAGTATCACAAATTAGTGGTAACTGGGACCAACGGCTTTACCTGCCTTCCGAAGCCCGGAAAACGCTTTGAGTTGAAATACCACCTAGCTTCCGATCGAATAAGAACTGCTAATCATGCTACACCACGGGCGCTTCATGTGTTCATGAAGTGTTCATGAATTGGGGCCAAGCAAGTATGATATATACGGGAAGTCTATCCTCACATATTGGAACCAAAATGTTTTTAAAGGAGCTTCTTGCCACGGACGCTCACGCTGTGGAATGAACTCCCCGCGTGGTTTTCCCAAGGGAGTATAGCATGGGGTTATTTAAAAAGGGTGTGAAGAGATTTTTGCAGGGTACGCAACGGCGAATGGTACCCCTGGTGTTACAAACGGTTTTTGGCTACCGGTGATCGCTTACCATCAGGCTGGCTGGCTAGCTTACAATAGTTGCTGGCAAGTAAACAGGCGGCCGATCGATGGTAAGGCCTACCAAACAATATAGCAATACTAGAGAATTGACAATTTCTTGCCAAAGCCTACAAGGCAGTAAGTATTTTCTACTAGCCAGATCATATTTACGTTAGCCAACATGCAATGCAAGTGTTAACAGCCGCTAAGTAGTTATACATTAGAGGAAACAGTTAAAATTTTAATTAAATCTGGGTATCTGCGTATGCACAGACCACGGCAACCGCCTGTTTGAAGTAGGCTCCACAGACCGCGCCACGTACGTAAGTATCTACGGCTGCATCGTTTCTGTTTTTTTTTATTCCGTGCATCGTTTATTGTCCGACAGGTATATATAAGAACTAGCTGTCTCCCGCGGTTTCAACCGCGTTCTCGGGATAAAAAGCCAAATTTCATGATGATCCGTTGAGTAGTTGAGACGTGAAGGCTAATCAAACAAACAAACTCACTTTCGCATTTATAATACGAGTATTAGTTAGGATTCTGTGTTGGGAAACCAACCAGAATACTGCTATGCTATTCTGTAAAAGGTAAATCATCTCGAAAGTCATCTCGCAACTCACCTCGCAACTCCACACTCACTTGGATTGTCATCTCGCTTGTCATTGTATTGGTATTCTCAAGATAAAATCAAGGCCAAGTGAAGTGAAGTGAGTTCCGAGAACTCAAAAGTATATTCGTAACGTCAAAATACTCACCTACCGTAGTTCATCTCACTTCCGTCAGCACTCAGTGGCGCTAGTATCGAACTCACTCATTTTAAGAATATGAAACTTTAATCTCATCGCGGATTCAGAAGTGATATTTCAAAATGAACGTTACAGAATAGCACTGCAGTAGCCAAATAAATGTTGTATTCCGTGAGTAAGGTTGCCAGAGCTCATTGGGGAGGGGGGAAGGGTTTGTAATGCGTGAGTGATGCCTCGTGAATTGCAAGCATCTATATGGCTACGGTAACCGCTTAACACCATCACCGACTTAGTCGTATAAGCATGAGGGCAGCAGTTGACAGCCATGCCATCGCTCCACTTTTTGTTGCGTATTTATCTCATTTTTTTATTTATTCAGGTGTTTTCTTTTAATTGCACCGCCCAATAGCAAGTTGCGTGGAATATTTATTTATTTATTGTAGGAAGACCAACAGCTGTACAATAATAAACTTAAAAAATATGAATAGTTATTAGGAAGCCAATAACAGGTCTTCACGGATATATGCCAGTATAAGATCTATATATGTGACCATTCACGTAGCACACATTTAACACAATATAGAAATATTAATAAGTATCATATTATTAACACATTATTGGCATGATTCTGAGTTGATTTTGGACGCTGATTTCAAATGTGTTATCACTTTATAGAGAGTGTTCGTGGCTATGATTCAATCAATTCTGTATAGCCGTTTGAAGACCAGTAGCTCTTATCTAGGGATGTGAGCAACTTCCGCAGGTTTGATCGTATCGGAATTTGGTATCTTGTAACTTCAATTATTTTGAAAAAAACATGTTAGCCTTGACCTGATAGGACTGTAGAATCGCCTGGCAGAATACCTAACTCCTCCCTCACCAACTTACAGCAGATATATCTTCATTGGAAAGGTCTCAATGATTAGTTATCCGAGAAGTTTTAATGATTGTTTGAGTGGCAAAATCGACGTATCTGTATAAAAGCTAATTAATAAATGTTAGACAAATGAAACTAAGTGTGTTGCATAAGTCTGCTATTTAAATCTTAATTGAATTTGAGCTCTCTAGTATCTAATCTATCCAGGCCGAAGCTATGAGGGTTTGAAAACACGACGAAACGCTTTTTTTTATGAGATGACGCGTGGCAGCCTGTTTTATGTTCCAACAATTTAATTTTTTCTATTACATTCGTATGGAAGTTTATGGAACCCACGTTATGTGGCTGTTAAACAATTTAGCTATAATTTACTCAGTTGTTCTTTTGTTAGTTTTTCACGAGCTGTAAGTATATAAGCACGCATGGTTTCATTAGTTGAATAATTTAATAACCACCATGCGGTTGTTTATCCTGGTAAGATTTTAACTTATATTTTGTAGGTACTCATACGTCTGTGACTTATATACGTTTTTTTATAAATATCTACCTACTATCTCAGAGTAGATAAATACTACGTCTACTATTATTGTTTTCGCTTCGACCATAGAGAAGCTAACCTGCTTCACTCATGTGGCATGCCATTTCCTCGGCCAAACGAAATAATAATTAAAAAAAAAACCGGCCAAGTGCGAGTCTGTATCTGACTCGCTCACCTATGGTCCATGAACGTATATTTCTTGGTTTGGGCTATAACTGTTATAAAAAACCGAACCGCATAATTAAGTTTTTTTGTAAACGAATTTCAATGATTTCGAAAAACCTGTGCTAGTTACAAACTTCGTTCTATTTTTCCTGTAATATTTATTACATCAATATGTATTATACTGTACCTACTTATTTTCGTTTTTTGGCACTGCAATCTTCTGACATAAGAAATGGTGTTCTTTTTATGTTTTTCATAATATAAGTAAAAAAACTATGGAACATAAAAGAAAATAAAAACCTGTTGGTAATGTAGAAACGAAGCCCTTTCATATGCTAATCCATTAAATAGGCATTGATTGCAATTTTATTTGGGTCCCCAATTCCGGACCCTTTGGCAATGAAAATATATTATTGTTCAAAATTTTTCATTTGCAATATGTTTGGGAATCCAAATATCAAAGAAATAGCATAAGTGGTTGCAGAAATTTAGCGCTGCAATAGACGGACAAACATACAGACAGATAGACAGACAGATAGACAGACAGATAGACAGATAGATAGACAGACAGATAGACAGACGGACGGATTGGCACCATAAGGGTTCCTTTTTTATCTTTTGGGTTCGGAAACCTAAAAAAGTATTTTTTTGTTTTTTAGATGTTAACTGTAATCGCGGTGATGACGTGGGCCGGCGTGAAGGCGGCGCCACTGTCGGCGCCACTGTCGGCGTTTACTTCGGGCGACTGGGAACATACGTATTATGCAAATGATACTGTATCACGAATATGAACGAACATTCAAGTAGACCACCTACCTACTTATTTTGAACATAATATGATTTTGTAAAACATAAATGACCATCCAATAAATGAATGTGATAATAAAATGCATTTTTTTTTGTGTTATACAAGTGGTATATAACTATATATACTGGGACATTTAAAAATAAGTACCAAATTTCATGTAGGTAAATGATTATTATGTTATTATATCAAAAATTATTCAATTACTTTTTAATTGTTAAATATTTGGAAAAATAAATTAAATTATTTTAAGGTTCATTATTATCAAAAAATGTACTTAAAAAATACAAGTCTGTTTTTTTCTTCGCAAGTGTGTTGAAAAACGTCGTATGACACGCGTATGCATTGATTATTCTGACCTATCGCTTATGATAAACAGTAAACCAACACAGAAAAAAGGCGAAGATAGAGATGGCTATGAAAAAATGAGGGGGGGTTTTTTTTTTTTTTTTTTTTTTTTATACAACTTAGTCGGTAAACAAGCATACGGCCCACCTGATGGTAAGCGGTTACCGTAGCCATATGGACGCTTGCAACACACGAAGCATCACGCGTTACCGACCTTTCCCCCCTCTCCTACGAGCTCTGGCGACCTTACTCACGCGCAGGAACACAACTTTACACAACATAAAGTTATTTGGCTGCGGTATTCTAAGGTGGAGGTACTTCCCCAGTCGAGCTGCTCTTTGAGCGAATAAACGCTATGCTCTACCTCTCTTAAAACCCTGTGCTATTTTTTTTTTTTTTTTTTTTACATTACAGCTGTCTACCCATTACGATTCAAGAGATATAGCCCACTGACAGACAGACGGACGGATAGCGGAGGGCGGAGGCTTAATAGGGGTAATAGGGTGCCCCCTTTGGGTAAGGAACCCTAAAAATGAACAAAATAAAAAATAAAACATAGCAACTTACAAAAAGAAGTGAAATCCCACCAAAACATGTTTATGTAAAATGTTGCCACGTCGAGACCATATGGCAATATTCACTGTTTTACTTTTCTATTATACAATAGTTCTTGTTGTAGTGATTTGAGAAGTTAGGGCCTGTAGAGTTATGGCATGTAGAGTTATGGCATGTAGAGTTATAAGCATATACATGAGATCTGATAACTTTTTGACAGAGCGAGCCTTATATGGTCTCGTCTTGGCAGCACGGCGTTCGAAACTCTGTCACCTAGCACCGTACTGATTTGTTCGGCAATCTCTCTCTTGCTGATTGTTGTAGTCCTCGTATCTCTTTCTCATTCATTACTCGAATTGCAACTTTATCATATCAGCCCATGGATGTCCACTGCTGAACATAGGCCTCCCCCATTGATTTCCACTTCGAATAGTTCTGGGCCGCTTGCATCCAGCGGCGCCCAGCGACTCTGACCAGGTCGTTGGTCTACCTGGTGGGAGGTCGTCCCGTTCGGCGCTTTCCAGTACGTGGTCGCCACTCGAGAACCTTCCTTCCCCATCGGTTATCGGCTCTTCGAGCTATGTAGCCTGCCCATTGCCACTTTAGCTTACTAACTATACTAGCTATGTCCGACGTTTTTGTTCTCCTACTAATGTCCTCATCTCGGCAATTGCAACTTAGTCAAACTAATTTTACCCATTTCCAAAACGAACGAATAGCGGAACTCAGCCCATAAACAACTAGAACGGGCCGAATGCCAGTTTTAAAACAAGAACTTTTATCACACGGTACAACTCGACCGTTGGTAACTAAATAAAGTCCTCACATACGTTCACGGTCGATTGACTCTCAAGTGAGAGTTTGGGATCGCACCCGACCCGCCGTTTCCGGACGAGGCGCCGCCGTGACGCCGTCCGGTTCCGACTCTTAGGCAACATGGCGGACGCGAGCGCGGGAAAAGAAAAGATGGCGACTCCCGCAAAACACACCCATTACCGCCTTCAGTTCTCGTTTGTTAGTTATTGCTTTACATTTGTAAGAGTGCCACGTTTGAAAGGGTAATCATGGTGAAATAAATGGTTTTGGCGCTATACTTTTGGCGCACGAATAGTGTTTTAATGTCTGCGTTTATAAAGCCGATTTGTTTGTTAGTTTCAAAGACGTCATGGTTCATTTCGGTAGCGAATAACTTTCCCGAGCAGCCAAAGAATAACTGAGTCAGACAGGATCCTTTTAATCTAAGAATTTAAAACGTCATACACTGAAAAGATAATGAGTGAATAGATTAAAAGCATAGATGTACATAGTGTATCGTACCTGCATAGATTTACATAGTGCATCGAGGGTAGAGGCACGATGCCCTATGCAAATCTATACCTGTAATCTATTCACACATCTTCTCAGTGTATTCTGAACCGGTGGACTCAATCGTATCGTTCATAAGTGCATTATCTGGCCTTAAACTGAATAAACGTATTTGATGTTGATCTAATATTGGACCTAACGAATAGTGAAATAATTAAAATGTCACCGTAGATGACAGGGCCGAAGATGGTAAGCATACAAAGACTGTCAAGTATGTACAGTTGCCGGAACTGAGTTGGGTGTCAGATTTCCAAATTGAGGGTGACAGCGAGACAGGCGGCCTACTACTGTGCTTAGATTATAGCCAAAACAGGAAGAAACGGTAATTTCTTAACTAACTAATTGACATGTAATAGAGATAGCCTAGTCAGACTGTAGCGACATAAAACATTTTGGTTACACGCCATTAATATTATTAAGGGCGTTTATTAAACCAACAGCCGTGGAGAGGAAACCATAAGGTACGCCCTTAATAATAATATTATTATCTCTATTCCTTCCACCGAAATATCAACCTTGGAGAATTAATGTTCCTCTAAGTTGCAATTTCAACTTAGAAGATCCGAGTCTACGACTTTGGCCACGGCTTTTAAAAGTAGCCTTACGATGTTTTCCATCACTGAAACAAGCTAACACCCAAAGATAGATGAACCTTATTATAAAGATATAAGTTTAACTTTGTTTTGATATTCTTAAATGTCAAAAATTAGCAAGCTGAAGTGGCAATGGGCCGGTCACATCTGCTGCAGAACCGACGGTCGATGGAGCAGACGAGTCTTAGAGTGGAGACCGCGTCTTGGCAAACGGAGTGTGGGGCACCCGCCAGCCCGATGGACTGACGACCTCAAAAAAGTGGCTGAAACCGGAAGGAGTGGCGCGCTCTGGGAGAGGCCTATGTCCAGCAGTGGACTTAAAAAAAGGCTGATGATGATGATGAAGATGAAATGTCAAAAAGTGATTAACGTGGACTGAATGTATCATATCGGCATTACTCCAATGGAGGCGTTTAATTTTCTAAATGTTGCCAGTCTATTGAAACTAATCAACCATGCATTAACTACATTGTGTGTGGGTGCGTCTAATCGTTGGTATGGAACTATTACTTCTGTGGTTTTGGGATCACTTGCTTTGATTAAACTGTTATCAGCTTATTTGTGTGGTGGGTACAGTCGAGGACATAAATATGTATACACTTTTTGAAATTCAAAAGCAATTTTCTCGCATGTTTAACATTTAAGTGTTAAACTATTACACAAATCATAATAGTATATGTTAGAAGATTCTGCCTTTATAATATCTCATAATTTCAATCAGTAGTTTAAGAGGAAACCGTTGTTGAATTTTACTAAGTGTATACATATTTATGTCCTCGACTGTACCTAACCGTTTTTAGGGTTCCGTAGCCAAATGGCATAAAACGGAACCCTTATAGATTCGTCATGTCTGTCTGTCTGTCCGTGTATGTCACAGCCATTTATTTCCGAAACTATAAGAACTATAATGTTGAAACTTGGTAAGTAGATGTATTCTGTGAACCGCATTAAGATTTTTACACAAAAATAGAAAAAAAACAATAAATTTTGGGGGTTCCCCATACTTAGAACTGAAACTCAATTTTTTTTTTTCATCAAACCCATAAGTGTGGGGTGTCTATGGATAGGTCTTCAAAAATGATATTGAGGTTTCTAATATAATTTTTTTCTAAACTGAATAGTTTGCGCGAGAGACACTTCCAAAGTGGTAAAATGTGTGTCCCCCCCCTGTAACTTCTAAAATAAGAGAATGATAAATCTATAAAAAATATATGATGTACATTACGGTGCAAACTTCCACTGAAAAGTGGTTTGAACGAGATCTAGTAAGTAGTTTTTTTTTAATAGGTGTTTTGAACTAATAAAGTAAAGTTTTTTGTGAATAGATTTGTCTGGCTGGTCAACTCAAAGATTTGAATCGCACCAGGCTAAAGATGGAGATAATAGGAAAATGAGTAGGTTAGGTACTTACAAGGTTTCACGTACCACCACAACACTGATATTTTTGATAGATTTATAATTTTCACGAGATAGCGGCCGCTTCGGTTCGGTTTTGAATAAAGATGTCCGCTGCACCGTGTTCTTTTTTCTCACACGTATGTCATTCGCCGTGAGAGGGCGACACCGTTGATTGGTTTTAGTTTGTGGGGTTTAGGCGCGAAATTTAAATATGCAAGTTAGGTTTGGGAAAGGGATGGAAAGGAGGATGGAAAATTAGGGATTATCTCTAAGCCTGTTCATATCCCCCCACTTGAAATAAACCGAGTATTTCAAAAGATAAATAAGAAGATAGAGACTACTACTATGCGGATTCATATAGTCATTTTATATTTACCTAAGTGTATTAGTTATAACAATAATTGTGTTGAATAAAAGCTATGTTAAGTATAAGATAAAAAGTTGAGTTAGGAATGTAATGTTAATTATTTAATCTATCGGAAGTGGACAGATTTTGATAGCAGGCCTCACAAGTAAACCTTTTGAAGTCTTAACAGTCACAACACGAATGATATTGTCTCTACCTGGATGAAGCTGTACTACGCGACCTAGTCGCCATTCGTTAGCTGGTAAGTTAGGTTCGTAAATGGTAACAAGATCGTTCAGTTTTGGTTGACGGTTATCGCTTTTAAACCATTTCATTCGTTGTTGCAACGTATGCAAATAATCTCTTTGCCAAGTTCGCCAGAAACTTTGAGATAGTCTCTGTAACAGTTGCCATCGAGATCGTAGAGTTTCGTTTTCGGAATATACCGGTTCCGGCAACGATACCAACGGTCGGCCTATCAGAAAATGGCCTGCTGTAAGAGCGTCAACTTCACCGGGATCGGATGAGATTTCTACCAGAGGTCTAGAGTTCAACATGGCTTCCACCTTCGTCAAAATAGTATAAAACTCTTCAAATGTAAGAATTTGGGATCCGATAATCCGTTTTAAATGATATTTGGTTGATTTTATACCACTTTCAAATATACCTCCGAAGTGAGGTCCCGATGGTGGATTAATCTTCCAAGTTATACCGCGAGATGAAAGTTGATTAGAAATATGATCGCTTTCTTTGCTAAGCATTTCAGAAACTTCAGACAGATAGCGCTTGGCGCCTACAAAATTGGTTCCTCCGTCAGTAACTATAAATTTACAAAGGCCTCTCCTAGATACAAAACGGTCTAAAGCTGCAATAAAGGCTTCGGTGGTCAATTCGGTGACCAACTCAAGATGAACGGCTTTGATTGCGTGGCATACTATGAGGCACAAATATCCCTTATAAGCTCTAGCGTTACGTCGCTTACTCTCTTTAATCATGAACGGACCTCCGAAGTCGATTCCAACTGTTTGAAAGCAGTGACCTGATTTCAATCGGGAAGGTGGAAGATCGCCCATGACAGGCTGAAGAGATTTAGGTTTTACTTTAAAGCAAATTACACATTTAGATAATCGCGATCTGATAAGATTTCGAATGCCGAGTATCCAAAATCGACGTTGAATTAAAGATTGCAGTAGGCGGGGCCCACAATGAAGGTAAGTTGCATGATAGTGATCTACCAGGAGAGTACTTAAACGAGATAATTTTGGCAAGAGATATGGATGTTTGACACTTTCAGGTAAGTCTGTGTGTTTGAGTCGCCCCCCCACTCGCAAGGCTTCGCGAGAATCAATGAATGGAGAAAGCTTCAATAAATGTTTTGGAAGTAGTTTATGATTATTAGATTTAAGATGAAGTATGACTTCATCAAAATGTTGACGCTGAACATGTTTAACTAAACATTGTAAAGATTGATCGTATTCTGTGGCGGTTAGAAAAGATGAAAGGTTACGCTCGGAACGTGTAACTTTCGCGTTATTAATGAAACGATAAATCCAAGCTACTACTCTTTTTACACGTAAAAGAGTGGAGGAACGTTCCAGGAGGTTGTCAAGAACGTCAGCATCTGGTGTCACTACAGCGGCATGACACAAGTGTGACGACGACTTAAGCTCTTCGACGTTGTCGAGCTTTTCAACTACTGACACAGGCCAGTTAGTTGACTCGCTAGTCAGCCACTTAGGACCTGACCACCAGTTTTCACAAGTAGCCAACTGTAAACATGATAAACCGCGACTACAGATGTCGGCTGGGTTGTCATGAGTGGAAACATGTCGCCACACAGTTGGAACG
Organism: Achlya flavicornis; assembly: GCA_947623365.1. Classification (NCBI taxonomy): domain Eukaryota; kingdom Metazoa; phylum Arthropoda; class Insecta; order Lepidoptera; family Drepanidae; genus Achlya; species Achlya flavicornis. The sequence goes on along the minus strand of OX392480.1, from coordinate 14,621,912 downwards.
ATAGAATCATTAATTTGCACTACGCGATGTGCTACAAAAGTTTTAAGTTTGTGTGGTTCCGTGCTCAACCATGACAACACAGTCGAACTGTCTGAGAATAACACTGTTTGATTAAGATTAAGTTTTTTACTAAGTAAGGCGTGGATACGATTTACTACTTTGGTGAGTAATACCGCGCCGCAGAGTTCCAAACGGTTAACGGTAAGAACCTTTAAAGGTGCTACCTTAGACTTAGCAATAAGAAGATGGATTTGAACTTCACTATGAGTAACAACGCGCAGATAGACACAACATCCATATGCTTTTGTGGATCCATCACAAAATCCAATAAGTTGGAATTCATTTGACTGACATGGTATGACTCGACGCGGAATTTCGATATGTTTTAAGTTGTAAAGATCTGAGATGAAATTTTGCCAATCATGGGATATGTCTCTAGGCACAAGTTCATCCCAGGAAAGATTGAGACGCCATATATCTTGAAGGAGCAATTTTGCTTTGAGAATGAATGGTGTAAGCCACCCAAGTGGATCAAAGATTCTAGCCACGTTGGATAAAATAGAACGCTTAGTGACATTGCCATCCTCGATCGGAGATTGTGAATAGGTAAAGTTATCACCTACGGGGTCATATTGGACTCCTAAGATTTTAAGCGTAGACTTGTTGCTTTCTTCTGAGAAAGGCTTTGGAATTTGACAATGATCTACTGGTAAGGTGGTAAGAAAAGATTTAGAATTACTGCTCCATTTGCGAAGTTCAAGTTGAGCACATCCTAATAGATTTACAAGTTGATTTTTTAGTTTGATAGCTTGCTCTAATGAGGGTGCCCCGGTAGTGACGTCATCGACAAACGTTTCATGACGGAGAGCCTCAGCGGCGAGTGGATACTCAACGCCATGATCATTAGCTAGCTGATGGAGAGTACGGATGGCGAGGTAAGGTGAACTACTAACTCCGTAGGTGACAGTCGCGAGTTCGTACTCATTTACGGGATCACTAGGAGATTCTCGCCATAGCACGTGCTGATAGTTGCGATCCTCAGGCCTAACCAAAATTCCTCGGTACATTTTTGATATGTCACACGTGAATACTACCGTATGTAGTCTGAAGCCAGTAATAATGTCTATGATATCAACTTGCAGCTTAGGTCCAGTAAATACAATGTCGTTTAAAGATAAACCGTTTGTGGTTTTGCAGCTTGCGTCGAACACTACTCGCAGCTTGGTAGTTGTGCTCTCAGGGCGAAGGACGCAATGATGCGGGATGAGGTAACGCTTTTCCGTTTGTAAGGAAGCATTAGGTACAGGATACATGTGATCTAGACTTTCGTACTCGCGCATGAAATTAATATAATCAATTTTAAGTTGACTTTGACGGCTAAGCTTTTTTTCGAGATGAGTTAAACGCGACAAAGAACTGTTATATGAAGTACCTAACTGGCCATCGCGATCCTTTAAGAGGAGTGGTACGACGTAGCGACCATTAGATTCTCTATAAGTTAAACTAGTATATAAATGCTCACAGACATCATCCTCGGGTACAGTAATAGGTAGGCGCGGTGGTTCCTCGACTTCCCAGAACTGCCGAACTTGTTCATCGAGGCTGCATGTAGTGACTAATAGGGAAGACGTTGCAATAGGAGGTAACGATAAATCAGCATCGATAGCACCGGTAAGTATCCAACCGAAAATGCTATGCAGAGCGGCCGGCAGGCCGGGCCCCAGCTTGATACGTTGACCATCATATATTTCATGGAATAGTTCTGCCCCTATTAATATGTCGACTTCCGCGGGAACATCATAATCGCGATCGGCTAATATTAAATGCTTGCAATATTCACGAACGACTGACGGTACTTTACTGCTAGGCATCTGAGCTGTGATATGATCTAACACGATCGGCTTAATGTTAAACTGCGGATCGTTACTATCGAGCGGTTTTAAAACGCATTCCGTCACACCCCTAACTTGAAATACTGTGTTTTGTCCTAAGCCAGCGACTGTAAGATTACACCGGCGGAGCTTTAAACCGAGAGCCCTGGCGCAAGTCGTAGTGATAAAACAATCCTGCGCGCCGCTGTCCACCAATGCGCGCACGGTGCGCTGTGTGCCGGCGACAGGGTTGCACACGCGCAGCTGACACGTACCTAGTAGTACTATACCGCTACTGCTTCCGACATGAGCACCGGTGCTCGCTTGAGTGGCAGCGCTAGAGCTGGGCTGCGTTTGCTCAGTATGTAGTAAGGTATGATGACGTAATCCGCATAAAGTACAAAATACTTTAGAAAAGCATTTATCTACGACATGATTAGTACGTAAACAGTTGGTGCACATTTTTTTATTTTCAATTAAAGTGAGTCTTGCACCAGAGTCTAAGGATTGAAAAGTCGGGCACCTATAGATTGAGTGCGCTTCATTACAACAAGAACAAGTGAATGATGTCGTAGGTTGAGATTTAGTAAGATAAGATGAGCGTTTTGATCCGCTGCTATTCTGCCGATTACTCGCTGGCAATTGTTTTCTTTCAATGGTACGGGTAGAATTGGTAGAACTCAAAGATAGTTGACTAGTTTCTAAGATCTTTACGTAGTCTTGAAGAAACTTTAATAGTTCACAAAATGAAGGTATTTGTGAACTGTTCTGAGTTTCGAACCGTTTGCGGGTATCCGAATCGAGGGTACGAGAGGCTAAATGAAATAAAATAAAATCACCAAAGTTTTTGATATTTAAAGATTGGAGCGCATGATATGATTCATAAAACACGTTTGTTAATACTTGTAGTTCTTCGAAGTTACCAGATTTAACTGCTGGATAATTTAAGAATTTTTCTAAATATGTCAAAGCTAAGATACGTTTGTTTTGGTAACGTTCGATCAAGGCATCGAAAACAACTTCATAATTATTTGCCGTCATTGGAATCCCTTTTACAATCGATAGGGCGGGTCCGCGTAAACACGACACAAGGTAATGGTATTTTTCTATTTGTGATATACAATTATTCTCATGAATTAAATGAACAAACGTATCGTAAAACGTTTGCCAGTTTTCGATATTGCTATCAAATTTAGGTAAATCAAATTTAGGTAAACGCGCATTGACTTTGGAATTCCCGGAATGCGTGAGATCGGAGTCGACCCGCGCCGGCGACCCGGACGCGCCGCCCGAGCCGTCCGCTGGCGATCCGGTGACGTTGAAGCTCTTCTCGCATATCGGCAACGTGCTACCCGCTGCGATCACCGCATAATACAATTCGTCAAATGAAACCATAGAATTTTGGTTTATTTGTACATCGGGTTTGATTGTTACCTCTAAAGTTTGTATTTCCTTACACAACGAACCAAATTCTTCGCGAATTGAATGAACTCGAGAGTATCTGGACTTGAACGCCGATACCTTTGAACGATCTTGAACCATTTCGTTAGATAAGTCGTAAAGGATTTGCATAGCTCGGAATACATATTCGCGTTGTGATTGAAGTATTTTAAGTTTACTTGCTTCCATGTTTAGTTCGAAGATAAAAATGAAATAATGTTAGGTAGGTGTATGAAGGTAAATGAAATCAATCTAGGTGTAGATTTGAGGTGGAGTATGTAAGTACCTAAATACATATATAAGTTTTACAATGTAAATGTAACATAAATACCATAAAATATTGTTACGGATTTATAAAATTTATAAATATAATGGAGGTAGGTTCCAACCTTATATGAAGACTCGAACAAAATGTAATGAATATGTAATGCTACTAAATTGTAAATGACTTGTGAATCCGTGTAGTATAACTGTACGTATAACCAACACAATTTTATAAGGTTATACCTAGTTTTACAATGAAATGCGTAATTTTGCTAATTTCTCAGAGTTTTCGATCGAAATTGAACCTGAGATTAACAAAATACTATTTTTTCCATAGGTATTCGCGCTCGTAATGGACCAACTTTATGTTTTGAACTAATAAAGTAAAGTTTTTTGTGAATAGATTTGTCTGGCTGGTCAACTCAAAGATTTGAATCGCACCAGGCTAAAGATGGAGATAATAGGAAAATGAGTAGGTTAGGTACTTACAAGGTTTCACGTACCACCACAACACTGATATTTTTGATAGATTTATAATTTTCACGAGATAGCGGCCGCTTCGGTTCGGTTTTGAATAAAGATGTCCGCTGCACCGTGTTCTTTTTTCTCACACGTATGTCATTCGCCGTGAGAGGGCGACACCGTTGATTGGTTTTAGTTTGTGGGGTTTAGGCGCGAAATTTAAATATGCAAGTTAGGTTTGGGAAAGGGATGGAAAGGAGGATGGAAAATTAGGGATTATCTCTAAGCCTGTTCAATAGGTCATAAATTGAAATTAATATCAAATACTCAGGTCTATACTACCATTTACTTATATACCTACAGGTTTGTACGGAACCCTCGGTGCGCGAGTCTGACTCGCACTTGGCCGGTTTTTGATATTATGATCATCATTACCTTATCGTAGTTTTTTCTTTTATAAATCCAGAAGAAAATAATTTTACCCGTTGGCTCAAAAAGATAAGAGCTTTGATCCAAGAAATTGTCGTAAGAAATTCAAACTGGGGATCTGCCTTAATATATTTACTAAAAGTTCATGCTTTTGACGTCACTTATAAGTAAATCTCGCTTTGAAAATACTAAAGTCGATTAGTCCAATCAGATACAACAAGTCTAGACCTATAGGTACTAATCCAATAATGGTAGAAGAGAGCGCGTCAGCGAATTCGCTGTGCGGGCTCCCGGTCTATTTCCCCGTGGACATAATTTCGATCAAGATATAAAACTGCCGATACATCCAGTTTGTCCGTCGGGAGTCTAATTGGTCACTGTTTTTTATTAAAGCCATAAATCTCTAATTCGACATATTTCTTCGGTCTATTGGGAACCCACAGATAACATACCTACTATTATAGGTATTATCATTGTGCAATAGACATTTCTTTGTTTAGAAAATATTATCTGTAAAAATCATGACATGTGCATTATTGTGCATGTACCCAAAAGTCGATGTCAATTTCTGATAAGAAATACTCGTAGAAAACTGGCAATGTAAAATTGTTTTCTAGCAACAATTGGAACTACAAAAATCTTCATACTTCCTACTAGCTAAAGTACCTACATTAAGCAGTGTTGCCAACTTAGCTACTTTATAGCTAGATCTAGCTATTTTTTGGTGTAAGGCAGCTACAATTTTATGAAACTTGTAGCTAAATATTTAGCTACTTTTTCAAGCTACTTTTTAATACTTTCGAGAGTTCTTAAGATGACACCGTGGAAATAAATCGTTCCTTGAAAGGCGTGGCCTAGCCGGCCGCGCGGGGGGCATCGCCCCTAGAGAACTATCAAAGTTTTAAAAAATCCCGCCACCGCTAGATACGTTCGGCCGGACTCGGGCGACGCCGGCAGAAACACGAAAGCCGAACCGCCATCGTTTAAATTACAGAGTATATTTTATAGGAGAGCAGTAAAAGTTTATTTTTTTATTACACTTGTTATAAACGATTTTTAACCAAAAGCTATAGTAATTACTCATATTTGTACGTAAATACGAGTTTATACTGTGTAAGTATATATCAGTATATATAAGGAAGCGCTCGTGGTGTAGCATGATTAGCCGTTCTTAATCGATCGGCAAAGTTAAGCTACGTCTGTCGTGGTCGGTACCTGGATGGGTGACCGTCTAGTGGTATTTCATATCGAGCGTTTCCGTGCTTCGGAAGGCACGTAAAGCCGTTGGTCTCGGTTATCACTTAATTGTGATAGTCGTTAAGCTAGTTGGATGCCTACTAGGCGGCTTGAAAAATTCCAACAGTAGGTTGACCACTAGCCTACCTCCACCAATCCGCAGTGGGCACGCGTGGTGGAGTATCTGCCCATTCCCTTTCACTCTCATTTGTGAAAGGAGGCCTGTGCTCAGCAGTGGGACATTATAGGCTGATCATGATGATGATGATGAAGTATATATGCTGCGGGTAATGAAAAGGGTATACGGGGTGGATACGACAATACGAAATTAAATGAAACCACGTAAAGTACTCCTGTATACGGTCAACTTTTACTACGGTACCAAATATGAAATCGCAAAAAAAAATGCGATGCTTTTGGTGGTACATTATCTGCGACATCATAGGCTGGCTGCGGTGCGGGCGATACCAAGGATGCCAAAAATTATTCTATGGGTTCTACCATGATCTTTTCACTACGCATTATTTTTGTGGAGATTGTTCCCTGTGAATCATAAATATTTTATTTAATTTATAGCATCTACAAAATTGAGGAATGTTAATAGGTATGCAAAAGCGCTTGAAAATTTGTATCAGTAGAGCAATTACGTATACAAATACATTAGTTTTTGTTTCGTTCAAAAAAACCAAGTAGTTATGATTTTACAGACATTTAAAATTCCCCTAAATATCGAGGCCCGCTAACGGTCACGTGACCGCGAGGTGACGTCATGTTCCAACGCTCCGTTCACTCATATTAGCCGCTAGCGGTGGTACGTAGGTATCTTGCGTTATTAGTGGAAAGTATTTTGGATTTGAAAAATCTACATAAAATAAATGGACTTTTGGTTGAAATGAAAAGAAATTGTTTACTTCGCCAGAAAATGTCGTACAATTTAGGTGGAATCTTAAAATAAGGTCTACACATTTCGCTACAGAATAGCATGTAAAACTATTTTAAATTGAATCTAATAATCAATGTAATATAATAAAACAACATAATTAAATAACATGTCCAAATCACATACATATATTTTAAAAGTTTTATTATTTATCGACGAATAGTTATTCCGTTGCCGCCGAAAAGCAAGAAGAAAGAATGCAAATGCTTACTCCTGTCTGCCTACGGAAGTAGGTACTTATTTACCTTTTAAGTTTCATGTTATAGACAATAAATTAATTATGTTTGTCTATACCTATTTATACTCTTCTTAGTAAATTTAACTAAATAAATTGATATATTGCAAATGTAGCGAGTTGAATAGATGTACCTTTCTATGTCTTTGTAACCTTTTCTATGTCTTATCTTTTTTTATACGACTAAGTCGGTAAACAAGCATACGTACGGCCCACCTGACGGTAAGCGGTTACCGTAGCCAAATGGATAGTTGCAACACATGTAGCATTGCTCATGCGTTACCGACCTTTCCCCCCTCCCCAATGAGCTTTGGCTACCTTACTCACGCGCAGGAACACAATCTACTTTATTTATCCAAATAAATAAAATTGAATATGTAATATCAAAATATCAATTTGTAAGCGGGTGAAACACTAGTTTGTTCCGGCTGATTTCCAAAACGGCTGGACCGATATAGACGAGACATTCACTGGTAGATAGCGGATGTTATAAGGAATAACTTAAGATTCTTTTACTTCAGATAATTTATAAGGGGTTTCGCGCAAAATAATTAAAACGCTACATGCGGGTGAAACCGCGGCTGCGCTGGGGTATCAAATAACTGCACACTACAAAAGTGGTTAGGTACATAGTAGATAGACTGTCAGTATTCTTACGTCAAAACTATCTTCACAGCAATAAACTTTGCTTTCGTCTCTAAATAGATCCAACCCCTTCACAGTTTTTACCCATTTCTCTCACATTTGGACATTCATTGGAACGATTATAAAATCAACTTTTCCGGTGGACTGGTGGTTGTATTATTACATTTTGGCACAACACATGATTTTCTAGTATTTATATTGGAAATTTAATTAAAAGAAACAAATAACCCGACTGCGTAAAACAAAAAATAACTGAAAAGAGAAAAACAAGCGCACGCAGTCGGGTTATTTGTTTCTTTTAATTAAATTTCCAATATAAATACTAGAAAATCATGTGTTCTGTGTTTTGTTTCTTTTAATAATTTAATTTATTTCAGACTTTTTAGTTTTATACAGAATGAGTTGTAAGTATTAGCTGTATTAGTAAGTAAATGAGCGGTACGGTAAAGTAACGCTAACAACCATCGCAACTCTGTGAGTTACGTACGGTAACCGCTCATGGTACCAATACCTACTGTCCTTGCATTAAACATGTTTTTTTGTAATTTACGTCAAAATGGTAGCACAAAAGTATTACAATGTATACATATATGGAATAGGCTGTTCACAAGCTTTCATTTGATACCCATATTGTTATAATAACGAAATATTTGTTTTGAATATCCCCCCTCTTTTTTTATCCGTAGACGCCATATAAAAATAATATACCCTATGACACTCCCACAGTCAAGACGAATCTAACGGCACATAATATGCTTAAATCCATCAACCCATTTAGGCTGCAGAGCGTGCCAAAGAAATAGACATACATACATACACTCGAAAAACATAACCCTCCTTTCGGGTCAGTCGGGTAAAAACCAAAAAAGTCATAATCATCTAGGGAAACGTACGGAAGAGCGCGCGACCCCGTCAGGGTATTTGTTCTGTGAGCGCGATTGACTGAGCGAGCCTTGGAACATGACGTCACACGCATCGAGTACGGGCCGGTGGAATCCAGCGTCCCGCGCTCATTTTAAAATTCCATATCTCGGAAACTAATTGACGTATCGAAATAATTCTTTCACACGTATTTTTTATTTTCTATAGAAAATACGGAGACCTAAAAATCTAAATAAGTGAACTTTCTTCATTATTAGGCATAAAAAGAGATAGTTGTCCTAAGTACACCATAAGAAATAATTATAATAATCAAATCATGTTATAGGTATTTGGTAATAAAATGTAATATAAAGTAATAGAATAAGAATCCGTAAATATAATAACAAATTAGTTGTTATCATAGCTTTTATGGTCTGTAATAACTCGGACGGATAGCAGTTTGTGTGACGATGGCGGGCGGGAGCGAGATATCTATGTGTGTGTGTTGAGTACAATGCCCTTGGATGTAGCCCGTCTAATTCAAGTTGGTTGGTACGAGGAATGCAGACCATACAATATCAGCAGTAAACTTTACTTAGAAGGGTTATAAGTTCGTTTTAAATCTATCGATAAACTGATAATGATGTAACTGTCATAAATAATTGCTAAAATGCTGCTCCCAATGCTGATTTTCCTGGTCTTTATTATATTACCCATGTCGTGAAATTATAATTAAATCAACTTTAACACTAAAAAAATACTATAAAATTAATAAAAACAAAACTACACAACTAACTTTATATTTACAAGCACTATTGAACTAGATTAACACACTAAACTTAAATTAATACGATATTACAAACTATAATACTATCTTTAAAGACAATAAAGAATATGCTACGAAAATATTTTATGTTTAAAACTACGAGAGCCGGTCGCGACAACTAGCATAGGTCCGTCGTCGACAAAGGCTACGGCCGAATAATCCTAGCGATGCAAGAGTAGTAATAAATACGTTCACCGTAATTTCGTATGTGCCAAAAAGAGATGACTATAGTGCTCTCAGGTACTCGCCCAGGCAAGCGGCAGCTTTTAATAAACGACGTAAGTACCAAACCAAATATAAATTGTTTATAAAATAACCATGCAATGTATAGAAAATCTGTTCTTCACATCATAAGAAGAATGAATTACCAATTTTTTGCATTAAATTTCACTGTAAAATTCGCCTGCTTGACGGAGTTACAGTAAAAAAGATTTTTATTTAGAGGCTACTTTGGAATTAAACTTTATCGAGAAAATTTCTATCAAACGTGTTTTCCTTCATTGGCAAACTCAATTAAGATCTCAAAAATCATATAATAAAAACTCAGAACCCCAACCCTTGTATTAATTAAGATACAGGGACACAAAGATATCATTTTTTTCCAATATAGCACCTTAATAGGGCACTGTATCTCGAAATAACAATACTAAACGCGACGCTATGAGTATATATATGTCTGGGTGAGGGTATAGGTCGATCGCCGGGAATTCCCAGTTTCATTTCTTCATTCAAACCGTATATTACTCTGTCTGTCTACTTGTACGTCTGTGCTACTTGTGGTCTGCTACTTCTGCATTGTGTTTTTGTTGCTGATGCTCGCTGTTCTAATACATATATTATTGTGAAAATGGAACTAAACCTGTGAAAAAAAGGTCGGTAATTTACTGATTATTAATACTCTCATGTTTGATTTAATGAAACATTATTCTTTATTGTTATTTACCTACTAAGTAACATTTAGCTACTTCTAGCACCTTTTTTGGGTAACAAAATCTGGCAATCTAGCTACTTTTTGCAAGATGTCTAGCTACTAGCTAAAGCTAGCAGTTGGCAACACTGACATTAAGTTTGCCATTTAACAGACGATTACTGCCAATACCAACACAGGGAATGTGTGATGTGAGCGCAAGCGAACGATTTGCAGTCCATAGCAGCAATTATGGAGGCGCCGCCTGTCTCTAGTCTCCGGGGGCTTCGCGCTTCGATTACCGCGGTAAAACCGCCATTAATGCTGTCCATTATTGACAATTACAGCTCCATTTTGCCAACCATTTGAATTTGGAGTTCGAACGCTTGAGGGATTCGAATTTTAAGCTTGTTTAAGTGACTAGAAAATAAAAGTATCTATATATATAAAAATCAATGCCACTTTTCGTTGTAATTCTATAACTCAAGAACGGGCTCACCTATCCAAACCAAATGTTTAGGCTTTGTTCGGACTATTTAGTAGATGGTTTATGTGAAGTTTGCACAAAATCGGTAGAGCGGTTCTTCATTTATCACATTTTTTGTAACAAATGAATTCAATAAATGGCGGATCATTTTGTTAATGGGGATTTTGCTGTCAGGGCAGGGTAGGGTAGGGTAGGGTAGGGTAGGGTTTTTTTTATTTATAGGCACCCGCCATCTCAGGGTGTTATATCCTTCTTGCCACTATTTATTATGTGACAATTTAATCTTTATTTTTGTATTATATACATGAAATCTTAAAACTAGGTAGTTCGCGCCTATTTTTAACAAGTAACAATTCCGTTTACAACTAATTATATTACAAGTGTTATTATTACGTTCTACAATACATATATATCAAATTCTTATAAATACTTATACATTTCATATAAAATCAAAACTTCTTCGTTATCCATTTTTTTAACATACCATAATTATTACCAAACATTTAAAACTATTATATTAATAGAGTAGGGTAGGGTAGGGTAGGGTAGGGTAGGGTAGGGTAGGGTAGGGTAGGTTAACGATAAACGGGGCCTTTGGGGTTGTGGGCAATCAGAGCGGGGGCTCTGTGCGCCCAGAAGCGACCCCAAGGAGGACGATGGGTCGATGTGGTCACGACTCATCGTGCGATAGCACAGCGAGGGTGCTGGGGGGAGGTGTCAGACTTCCCCCGGGACGAGCTATCTTAGCGCCGCGCTTGGAGGGGTGAGCAGGTACGCGTTCAACACGAGAGCCCGCCCCCCTCTCTATAGCGCAGGTGGCGACCACCGTGGGGTTTTAGCCGGTAAAAGTCCGGCATAACCTGGCCGCTCCCCCCAGGGCGGTCGGGTATCCTATGAGGATTTCCCCACGCTAATAAAAAAAAAAAAAAAACAAAAAAGTAGGTTAACGAAGTCGGGTGATTTCCATTAAGGCTGCTCCATTTTAATTACCTACCTAACCTGAATAGATTTTCTAGATATAAGAATAGCCAAATTAATTCCAAAATTGGAAATTTCAGCAACTGTTAATATCAAAATGAAAAAAGGAAAAGTCAGAGGAAAAATGTACCATCCAAAAAAAGCGGACTATGGCAGAACTAGGCGTGATGCATACCTACAATATTTTAGTTGGACATCAAAGTAAAACCGAAACCATTTTGTCGACGCATACGTTGGCAAAGGAGTTAACGCGTTCAGCCTCTAATCTAGACGGCTCGTCAGTTAGCGCTGCAAAGCCAGTGCTCTATGTAATTGCTTGAGAGCTATTATCTTGATATCTGGTTGACTGTGATGAACTGTAGATGGATGCACTGATTGATATTCAGAAACTGAGGTATTTGTAGTGATGGCTTGGTAATAGACCATTAAAATTTGTGAACCATCTACGTTAGTACAATTTATGCTCCACGCGTCAGACAGATTGTATGTTACCAGTAGATTAACTTACTGTCTGCTGTACGGTAAATGTTACGTAATTTGATTTTGAAGCGCTCTTGAAATATTGTTAATGAAACTCATCAAAATTTACTCAGTATAAAATAACATGCGCTTACGAACAGGAGATGGTAGTCTTTATCTTCATTTATTTGCTAAAATAACAGCAAAAACTATATACAGAGCAAAATAATTACAAAATGGAAACATGCAACATTATTGTATTTTATTTACAAGGTAAGCACAATAAAGCCTCCTTAAAGTTCCTCAAAGTTAAATAATGGAAAAAAACAGAAACCTTTTTCAATCTTTCGTTTTTTATCTAGCTCTAATTATTTCTTCGCAGCGTTAACACAGTGGTAATTCTGCGCAGACTGGCAAGTTTGATTTAATTCCGTTTTAATTCTGCCCTGAATCACGGTACGGAGTAACAAAGTTAAGCTTCTTGCCGGCTGTGGATGGATAAACCAAGGATTTATACTGAGCCGGGAGTTCCCCGCATTGCACCACTGCGGAATCCGGATACGTACGAGAGAATTTACCAGAATAGTTTATTCATAGGTTGGTACTTATGAAATGATCACTCGACGATCACTTTTTTTTTATACAACTAAGTCGGTAAACAAGCATACGGCCCGCTGATGGTAAGCGGTTACCGTAGCCATATAGACGCTTGCAACACAAGAAGCATCGCTCACGCGTTATCGACCTTTCCCCCCTCCCCTGACGACCTTACTCACGCGCAGGAACCCAGTATAGTATATTATCTATGGCAGGAACACAACTTTACACAACATAAAGTTATTTGGCTGCGGTATTCTGTAAGGTGGAGGTACTTCCCCAGTCGATCTGCTCTTTGAGCGAATAAACGCTATGCTCTACCTCTCTCAAAATAGAAATACATATAAATAAACAAAATATTTTACCAGACAAAAATATTCTACGCAATACGCGTTCAAAATAAAACTAGATCATCGTATGCAGAATCCTAGGCGTAGGTATATTTGGCGGTTACCCGCAGTGTGCAATCACGGTTTTTTTTATCGTGAAAGTACCTTCCATTCAGTTCGCAGAAAAAGAGTATTTCGATTTAAAAAAAATATTGCTCGCCTATTTCACGACTGTATGTGGGTGGCTAGGTGGAAATATATTTTAGCAGTTATTTTCCGACTTTACAAAACGAATGCATTTAAATAAAATACCCGTGTGTGGGTTTTTTGGTCAAGGAGTTTGATTTGAATTTAGCTGATTCTGTACTTATTATTTCTCTAATAAAGACTAACTATAAATAACCTGCACAAACCACAAAATATTTTTTTTTAAAATCAGAACTATAATACTACAGTTTTCGCACAAACATACTTTTTTGATCTTATAGGCCTGTACCATGCCTCTGTTTTGATCGTAGAAATCTAGGCACCTAACCTACAGCCTTCTACCTATCATTTCTTCTTCTTAGTTTCAAGTTTGGTAACCAAATCCAAATTAGAACTTATTTCTGCCAGTGTTGAGTTATATTATAAATTCCTGTTACAATAATTATCACTTTCACAGTTCTTTCACAAAAGTTATGTTTTACTACCATGGTGGTCAATTACTAAAACTCTTCACGGACTTTTTGAGACAACTTGAAAAGTCACGATAAACATAATTCATTTCGTTTCACTTCACTGGTAGACATGGATGATCTTTATTTGGTAAAATACCACCAAAATTACACAATTAAACTCAAAATACACGAATTTATGAAAATGAAAACTCAACGTCACTCTGCAAGTTCCCGCCAAAATGTCCTGGTGTCCTGCCTATCACTTTTCTCTATCTTAAAATACAGTATTGTCTATTACCTACCTATTAAAGGTACACACGGCTACAGATCAAGCTATACATTTCCAGTATAAGCTGATCTCGCATTGTATAAGATTTCCGTACAATGGGAGGTCAGCTTATAGTAGAAATGTATAGCTTGATCTGTAGCCGTGTGTACATACTTACTCAAATAAACATATTCTTTTACGTTTATGAAAAATTCTTGAACATTACATTAATATAAAATAAATTTTATGGAACGGAGGAAACCCGATAACAAAGACTTCATAGCAAGTTTTAGAATTGAAAAGCGATCTATCTAGTTTTACTGACTAAGAAAATTTAATAAGCTCATTGGACATCCTTTAATTATGCTATTACAATCACAATGTAGTAGATAGGTTATATGAAAAAAGACAAATTATAACATCCTTATGGTTAATCAATGCTTATCAAAATGTAGTCTATTCCACAGACATAGTCTAATCGCATGTTATTCGCGCCAGAACAACCATGCGACGTAAATTATTGCGTTTAATGAAGCGGACGCGTCGAGTTTGCGGTACCTACTACGGCACGTCATCTCGCGTATTATAATCTGCAGTATGAATCAATACATTATGCTTTAGAGATTCCAATTACTTTTGAAACTCATTTTAGTAGTCACCTGTGAAAATCTATCAAGAACAATGCAACAGTGTGTGAATATTTTTGAGAGGTAGGGCATAACGGGATATCTAGTTCAAAATTTGGAGTAGCCCGACTGGGGAAGTACCTCCGCCTTACAGAAGATCGCAGCCAAATAACACCACTTTAATGTGGTGTTGTGTTCCTGCGATGAGTAAGGTCGCCAGAGCTCCATAAGGAGGTACTATGCTGGCAGGGTGTGGACCAGCGGTGTGGTACCGACGTAGGGCTGTGCAGGCACGGCGTGTTGTTGCGGCGGTTAGGGAGACCCGGTGAAACGGCTGTCCGCTGGCCGCCCGCAGGTTGTAGGGGTCTCGAACCCAGGGATCACATAATCTCCGCCCTGGGAGGCTGACTCGCCGCCTCGCGCATAATCCTTGGTGCAGTTGGTCGTGCCGGAGGAGGAGACCGGAGTGGACCCGGCCGACTGTATCAGGGGGGGACCGGGGGCCCTTCCAGCTGCCGCACCAACAAACTGTATCACCTGAGCAGCATTCTGTCGGAGTGTCACTTTGCTTTGTCCCTTCCGCTGCCGGCATAGTGCCTCCTCTCAAAACTCTCTTCAACTCCTTTTAAAAATGGCCAGACGAAATAAAAGAAAACGTCTATCAGGCAGCAAGTCCATATACAATATCAAAATTCCATCTACAATATTTAAGGTACTTTCCCTCCATGTGGCATATAGCCATGGGACGCCCTGTAATGTCAACTGTTTGAATTAATAAAGTAGGTATATACCATGGTAAGGGCAACAGGGTGCATCGCAATCATTCGTCTCTAATAACGTATCTCTATTTCCGTACCTTGATGAAAGCAATGTGAA
This sequence comes from Achlya flavicornis, assembly GCA_947623365.1. Classification (NCBI taxonomy): domain Eukaryota; kingdom Metazoa; phylum Arthropoda; class Insecta; order Lepidoptera; family Drepanidae; genus Achlya; species Achlya flavicornis. The sequence continues at coordinate 14,606,517 of OX392480.1, read as the reverse complement.
AGCGTGTCTCTGGCTGTATCCAAACGAATTTCTGAACGCGACCTCTTTAAAGCTTCTCCTAACTTGTTTATGGTACGGGCGTTGCATTCAAACTCTTTGTGTAGCATCTCTTTTGCCGAGGAAATATTTAGCGGGAAAAGCGTTAATGGCAAGAGATTAAAAATAAAAACACGGATTTTGTGTGAACTCGGTTTGGAGATGTTTAATGGAACAGCTAAAATGTGGGAAACTTAATGCTTTTACTGTCCACATATACCGGGGGGAGATTTGGAGATGGCATATTTTTGAAACCTCGAATCTAGCAGGTTGACCTTTATGAAAAGTTTTTTTTTGAATCTGTGTTGGCCGCATTGTAAAAGTTGTTCAGTATCACACGTAGTATTTATCTACTCTGAGGTATCACTAACCCAACATACTCCAAAAAAAGGAGGAAGTTCTCAATTCGGTTGTTTTTTATTGTTACATACCTCATAACTCCGTCATTTATTAAACAATTTGGATAATAATTTTTTTGTTTGGAAGGGTACACTTCCTGTTATGTCCCATTGTCATCAGGTCAGGATTTGATTACCCAATTTTAAGCGTACTTTGAAGTCGGTTAAACTTTTTTGTAAAACAGTTTCGAATAATTAAAAAACAGCATTTACAATTTATTTCAATAAAGTACCCGCCATGTCTATGTATATTTATTAATTGATTTACCAACATCTACTATACAAAACATCTCTAATCAAAATATTTACTATTTATGCAAACTAACTTGTAAAACTTCCTCTAACGTCACAACTCTTCAGTAAAACCATGAAAATGTACTTTATTAATTCAATCGTATGGTTCGCATTTGATAATTTTCAATGTGGAGTTAGATTTATAGGATTTTGTAAGGCAGTAAATTAGCGGGGTTCTGTATTGAGGGTTCCAAATAGGGACAAATCACATTTCACGGTGTCAAGGTTGCCAGCATTTAGGCGTAAGTCTGTTGAAACATCGCTATGCGGCGTAGTTTATCGACTATGCTAAACCGATTGTTTATTTGAGATATTGATACATTGTTTTGATCGGCCATAGATCTGTAATGACTGACTGTATAGTAACTGACATAATATAAATGTTGGTTTCATCTTCTTATTTCAAGCTTGGAGGATTTATTACGACTGTTGAAAATAACCTAAAAAATCCTTTTTCACGTTTTTTTTTTAATTTGCGATAATATTATAAAATTTCAGAAAACTTAACGGGAGGTTAGGGTAGGGTAGGATCATAGAAATAAATATACTTAGAAAGAACGTCGCCATACTACACGAATATATAAAACAGGCCAACTTTTATAGGCTGCTGCGCGTATCAGCTACGTTTTACGCTCCCTCTGCGTTATTCTGCTTGACATCACTGTGGTAAGCGGGCGAAACCGCGGGGCGCAACTGGTCTCTTATGCATTTAGATTCTGCGTGATAAATTCTCTAGAGTACTTTGTTATCTCTAACAGATTGCTTGATAGAAAAACAATATAAATTAAAAGAAATTACTTATATTAAATTCGATTTAAATTAGCAATACTGAGTAGGAAAATCCAGTTAAAGCCCACACCGCGATAATGCACACTAATCCCAACCTCGAATATCTACGAGTATCGATGTATCGAATAGCCGTATCGATGCGGGGTCTATAATTGGTATAATTTGATAGTGCATCGATACCGCTCTGTTTGCCGGCGGGCACTACGGCTCACCAGTGTTGCCAATTAGCTGGACGCTTGGATTTGTTTGTGGAATGGAATTTTGGTGTCATTGAGCTTAAATAGTATTTAATCTAATTGAATAAATTTCACAGCAATGCGTTTGTCAACTGATTGCATTAGCTCTGAATGATATTGTTTCTGGTTAAATAGCGGATGATGACTTGGTAATGGTTTTCATATCAATAACGATCAAACGTTTCAAATCGTTCAGTTTTATTTATGTATGAGGGTTCCGTATTCAAAGGCTGGTACCCCACGTACCCCCTTGGGTACGGGTCTATCTGTCACAGGGCTACACAGGGCTATATTTTTTATAACCATTATACCTACCTATATGTGGTTTTCCCAATGGAGTAAGAAATAAAGAAAGAAAGAAACATTTATTGGACACAACAAAATAGCACAATACACAACAATACAATACATTTAAACACACAACATTATAAAAAACCATAGCTAAACTTCGGACATTGTAAATATATGCTATGATGGGTCCAAAAGGCCCCAGCTGAGCATGTGCTGCAGATAACTACAGCGCTGATTTTCAGCTGAAGCCACGGGTGATGCATCGACGAATGTACGGTAGATAAAAAATAAAAAAAAATAAACATAAGTATACTACTTGCCTACAAAAGGAATAAATTAATCAAAACTAAAAAATACTTTATAATTACATATACTTACTTTATAATCATACCATGTGATAAACATTCTGATACAATAAATACAAATACAATAGATACAATACAACATGGGGACACATGGGGTCCTTCAAAAGGGGTGCGAAGAGATTTCTGCAGGGTGGGCAACGCGCGCGTGATATGCTGGTGTTGCAAGCGTCCATAGGCTACGGTAAGCGCTTACCATCAGGCGGGCCGTATGCTTGTTTGCCACCTAAGTCGTATAAAAAAACAGTTGAAATTCAATTTCAGATGAATGTAAAGCTGATCCCTCAGCTTCACACATCCTATATTTCCTACACCTAAAAGAAACGATGTTTTTTGTTTAATTTGACTATAATGTCGTTAATACACTGTACGTAAAGATAAAATACTCTTAATACTGAAATATACATCACTGAAAAAGTTATAACCATTTGATATAATAGTATTTGTACGTAGTATTTATAAATATACTCTGCCACTATAAAAGAAGTGGCAGGACCGATTTGGCGACGACTAACACAGGACAGAAAAGAGTGGAAGTCTCTAGAGGAGGCCTTTGTCGAAGGGCAAGCTGATGTCATACAATAAATAAAAAGCGCGTGATATTAATTTAAATAGTTTATTTACAGTGTGCATGCAAATACCTATAATAAAGATTAAATAAATTTTTAATTATGAATACCTAAGTAATAATGAAATGTAAATGATAATTAATTATCAGCAATAAAGGCTATCTATCTATCTATCTATTTATATACTCTGAGATAGTATTGCCCAACGCACCGTAATAGTTGTACAGTCGAGGACATAAATATGTATACACTTTTTGAAATTCAAATGCGATTTTCTCGCATGTTTAACATTTAAGTGTTAAACTATTACACAAAACATAATAGTATATGTTAGAAGATTCTGCCTTTATAATATCTCGTAATTTCAGTCAGTAGTTTAAGAGGAAACCGTTGTTGAATTTTACTAATTGTATACATATTTATGTCCTCGACTGTACGTAGTATTTATATACTCTGAGGTAAAAGTAATCCCACCAAAAATATTTTCATGTAAAATGTTGCCAAGACTTGACTATTGCTCGCACTGTCAAAAAGCTTTCAGATTATAGAGCCAAGCTTATAACTCTACAAGGCCTAACTCTACAAACTCTACACCTCAGTCAAAATATGTGGTTTGGCCGTTTCGTTTATATGATATACCAAAACCAAGTTACGAGGGTTCAAAGTAGTCACCTTCATAAGTGCTCTTCTGTGGCCTAAATTGAGTAAATGGCTTTGACTTTGACAAAAAAACGACGAAGCGCTTCGAGAAATGGTTGGTAGTGCCCTTGCGCTTCGCTTGGCCGTCTTGGCGGCGTGCACTCCCGTGCCCCTAGATCTGATATAATGTCAGAGAACTAACCGTTCAATAGATTTACCTTTCTTTCATTACTGTTGAACACGCCTTCCTATCACTCTGGAAGTTAGCTATCATTCATAATAAATAAAATTTCCCTTTGTTCTCATAAATATTCATGAAAACTCGTTTAACGACTGTCCCGCTGCTAAAAATCAGAAAAACTAGGCAATTAACGCGGGGGCATGGAGTGAATTTCAATATTGTTGAGGCTGCTTTGTAATTTGAAGTCAGATATAGGCGTGACTCTCGGTAAAAAAAATTTGGCTGTGCGTGACCTGTTTCCTGTTTTTTTTTGGGTTCCGTACCCAAAGAATGCCAAACGGGACCCTATTCATAAGACTCCGCTGTCCATCCGTCCGTCTGTCTGTCTGTCAGTATCTCATGAACCGTTACAGGTAGACACTTGAATTTTTTACAGAATATGTATTTCTATTACCGCTATAACTAAAAATAATAACAATTAAATAAAATTAAAGGAAGGAGGATACAAGAAATGGGTATTTTTTTTGCGTTTTTTTCATAGTAAAGTTGAGTTAGATAATATTGTACGGAACCCTCCGTGTGCGAGTCTAACTCGCACTTGGCCGTTTTTATTTTCTTTTAATCAGCCTACGTATCAATAATTGATACCGTTAGAGATAGCTAGATATGATTGTTGGAAGCTGGACATGCATACGGCCGATTGATTGTAAGCGGTGGAGGACACCAGAGGACACCTTTGTAAGAATCTCATGCTGTACTCTCTTCGTTGTACACGGCGCCGGTTCCAAAACCGGAGTTTCCGCGGTAGTATAAACTCTTTTGAAACCGCACAGAGCAAAACTCTATTGATTCCAATTTGTGAGTATAAATAAATTATTATTAGGGTCATCATCATCATCGTCAGCCTATAATTTCCCACTGCTGAGCACAGGCCTCCTTTCACAAATCAGGGTGAAAGGGAATGGGCAGATACTCCACCACGCGTGCCCACTGCGGATCGGTGGAGGTAGGCTAGTGGAGTCTTCAAGCTGCCTAGAAGGGTTATTATTAGGGTAAATTCTTATAAATAAACTAATTATAAATTGAATGAACTCCTTCAAATGACTTCTAGCCTTCAAGATTAGTTGTATGTAACCTTACAAAATTTTAATGTAGACTTTAACTTTCAAATTTGTGTAGTAACAAACAAAGTTTACATGAACATGCCGACGGTACATACCTACTTTATGATTTTCAAGAGTTATTAACAATGGCGAGGCAAAGAAACTTGTGTTTCTGAGTTATCCATTGTTTCAAAAATTAGTACCTATTCAAGTGTTAATAAAGTCTACATCTCAAAGTTACCCAGTATGTAACGTAATTTCACGATTTACGGTTTATATCTCAGAATAAAGTATTTTATTGATATTAAAAATATTCACGTCGGGCACAGGGTGAATCCTGTGGCCGTTGAATGCACTAATCTCGGGAGAATCGAAGAAAAATTGAGGACTTTTTTTTTTTTTTTTTTATACCACTTAGGTGGCAAACAAGCATACGGCCCGCCTGATGGTAAGCGGTTACCGTAGCCTATGGACGCTTGCAACACCAGGGGCATCACGCGCGCGTTGCCGACCCTGCAGAAATCTCTTCACACCCCTTTTGAAGAACCCCATGCTGTACTCCATTGGGAAAACCACGGCGGGGAGCTCATTCCACAGTCTGAGCGTCCGCGGAAGGAAGCTCCTTTGAGCCCGCACAGTACGAAACAATTCAGGTTTCAATATGTGAGGATGGACTCCCCGTCGATGGCGAGAGTTGCGATGGTAGAAAGTAGCCGTGGGCATCATCTTAAACAATTCTTCAGAACACCGTCCGTTGTACAAGCGGTAGAACACACATAAGGAGGCAAAGTCTCTCCTCAGACTGAGGGGCTCTAAACCGCTTGTGAGCTCGGGATCGTCGACAATTCTTATGGCACGTCGTTGAACCGAGTCTAAAGGATCAAGCTGGTATCCAGGTGCCCCCGCCCATAGATGACAGCAGTACTCCATATGAGGCCGGACTTGCGACTTGTAAAGTTGCAGCCTTTGCCCCGATGTGAAGTACTGCCTCGCTCTGTTGAGCACTCCGAGCTTTTTGGATGCCAGCTTAACCTTGCCTTCTAAGTGACTTCGGAACAAAACGTCGCTAGAAATGTCGACGCCGAGGATCCCGATGCTTTTGCTGATGTTCAAGGACGTGTTCTGGAACTGTGGAGCCACAGCAAATGGGGTTTTCTTAGCGGTGAACGCGCAGGCTTGAGTCTTGGTGGGGTTGAAATGGACTAGGTTTAGTCGACCCCAATCGGAGACACTAGTTAGTGTACTCTCGATTTCAGACACCAGCCGTTCGCGGCTTTCCTCAACCTCGGAACGAGGGATATTTGCACGGCCCGTATAATGGGCGTCCCCTGTACTGTCGTCCGCATAGCAATGAATGCCGTCAATAGACAGCATATCATTGATATGCAGTAGGAACAGTGTTGGGGACAGCACAGAGCCTTGCGGAACGCCAGCATTTATGTCCATGCTATCGGAGCAGCTACCGTCGACGACGGCTCTTATGCATCTGCTGGACAGAAAGCTGGCAATCCATTTGCACAATCCCTCGGGAAGCCCGTATGATGGTAACTTCGTTAGAAGACCCCTGTGCCAGACCCGATCGAACGCCTTCGCCACATCTAGGCTCACTGCCAATGCCTCACCTTGACTCTCGATGGCGAGTGACCAACGGTGCGTGAGATACACAAGGAGGTCACCAGCTGAGCGACTGTGGCGAAAGCCATACTGTCGGTCGCTCAACAAATCGTGATCCTCCAGGTATCTCAAAAGCTGCGTGTTGATCACTCGCTCCATGACTTTGGAGAGAAGGGAGGTGATGGCGATAGGCCTGTAATTCGTCGGGTCTGATCTGTCACCCTTTTTGGGCACTGGGTGCACATGGGCAGTCTTCCATGAAGACGGGACTTCCTTTTTCGTGTAGGAAAGCGCGAAAAGACGCGTCAGTACTGGACACAACTCAGGAGCACACCGCTTCAGCACCACTGCCGGTATGCCGTCTGGCCCACTCGACTTATGGATGTCCAGAGAAAGCAATTCCCGCCGGACCTCCCGTTGGGTAATGCTTATCTCCGGCATGGAGCTGTCACACCGCGGAATGGTAGGCGGTGTAGCGCCCATATCATCCAAAGTCGAGTTCGAGGCAAAGATAGAGCCTAAAAGGTCAGCCTTCTCTTTAGCACTATGGGCCAAGTTTCCGTCCGGCTTACGTAGTGGTGGCAAGGACGACTGGCAAAAGTTTCCCTCAGCAGCTTTGGCAAGAGACCAGAAAGCGCGACTCCCAGAGGGAAGGCTAGTCAGCCTCTCACCAAACCTGCCGACGAAATCGTACTTAGCCCTGGCAATCATACGCTTACTGAACCTCGAGGCAGCGTTAAATTTGCGTTTCGCATCAGAGATGTTAGGGTCCTGATTAGTTTGGGCCGTGGTCCAAGTCTCATACAAGGTCTGCTTATTTTGTCTAGCATCCTTGCAGGGCCGATTAAACCACGGTCGCTTCTTCACCCCTGCAGCCACTAGCGGGTTTGGGATATAACATTCCATTCCCGCCAGTATCGCCTCAGCGACGGCAGCTGCACAGGTGTCAGGATCATCTGATGCGAAGCAGAGCTGCCTCCACGGGTACGATGCGAAGAATTCACGCAATCCATCCCAGTCTGCCGACTTATAGTGCCACACGCGTCGACGCCCGGGTGACCGGATCAAATTGGTCGACGCACAAGGCACATGTGTCCGGACGAGACAGTGGTCCGATGAGCCGAGTGGCGCATCCACTATCACTGTATATCTGTCCGGTCGCGTAGTCAGCAGAAGGTCCAGTAAGGAACTAGTATGGCTCTCAATATCTGGGATTCTCGTAGGAGAAACAACCAGTTGTGAGAAGCCATAGGCCAGGGCAAAGTCGTGAGCAGTCCTACCCGCGAAGTCAGTGGATCGAGAACTAAGCCACTCAACGTGGTGAGCGTTGAAGTCTCCTAATATCACTAACTCCGCGGAGGGGTACTGCTCCAGTACTTTGTCAGTCGTCAATTGCAGGTGCTCAAATAACCGGATTGTGTCCGCGTCACCGCTGTGGGACCTGTAAAGGCACGCGTAAACTTTGGTGTGGCCACCGTGATCTACGCGCGCCCACAAAATCGACAGGTCCCGGTCTTCTAGGCCATGGAGACGGCGACAGCAAATATCCTCCCTGACGTACATACATACCCCGGCACGGCGCACAAAGTTGTGCTCCAGCTTGTACCCGGGGTAGTGTAGATACGATGTATCATCAGGGCAGGATATTTGTGTCTCCGTGAGAAATAGCAGAGTCGGCTTTGCAGTCTCTAGATGTTGGTGGACTGCATTGATGTTCGAATGAAGACCCCTGATATTGCAAAAGTCCATAGATAATATGGACGGGGAAGCCGCTGAGTTACTCTTTCTTTTATTTCTTCTGGCCATTATTTTAAAAGGAGTTTAAGAGATTTTTGAGAGGAGTCGCTATGCCGGCAGTGGAAGGGACAAAGCACAGTGTCACTCCGACAGAATGCTGCTCAGGTGATACAGTTTGTTGGTGCGGCAGCTGGAAGGGCCCCCGGTCCCCCCCTGATACAGTCGGCCGGGTCCACTCCGGTCTCCTCCTCCGGCACGACCAACTGCACCAAGGATTATGCGCGAGGCGGCGGGACAGCCTCCCAGGGCGGAGATTATGTGATCCCTGGGTTCGGGACCCCTACAACCTGCGGGCGGCCAGCGGGCAGCCGTTTCACCGGGTCTCCCTAACCGCCGCAACATCACGCCGTGCCTGCACAGCCCTACGTCGGTACCACACCGCTGGTCCACACCCTGCCAGCATAGCACCTCCTCATGGAGCTCTGGCGACCTTACTCACCGCAGGAACACAACACCACTTTAAAGAGGTGTTATTTGGCTGCGGTATTCTGTAAGGTGGAGGTACTTCCCCAGTCGAGCTGCTCTTTGAGCGAATAAACGCTATGCTCTACCTCTCTAAAAAATTACAAAATTAAATTATTGACCACTTACCCACGCACGATGCGGAGAATTCTTGCATTGCACCATCATTGCACTTACACCGATGTTAATATGTAGTGTAATTTTGTAAATAGTGTTATTATACATCTATTTGTGTGTAGGTGGTGTTTGGCTATATATTTGTAATACATTCAAATAAAATTATATTTCAAGACGCTTTTTTTTTTTATAGCGTATGGCTCAAGAATGAAGCGAGCGAAGAAAAAACAAAATTTAAACATCATAAAGAAAAGTTTGAATAAAAAAATGTTTTATACCGCTAAGGTGGCAAACAAGCATACGGCCCGCCTGATGGTAAGCAGTTACCGTAGCCTATGGACGCTTGCAACACCAGGGGTATCACTCGCGCGCTGCCGACCCTGAAGAAATCTCTTCACGTCCTTTTTGAAGAACCCCATGCTTTTTCATGCTTCTTCCAACTAAAATTAAATTAAACGGCCAGCGCCATCTATTAAAACCTGTGCGACTAGATTTATAATAGAGAATATCGAAAATGTATTTAAGAAGTCAAACAAAAAGTTTTTCCATAGAAAAATAAGGAACTTATTTATTACTTTATTATAGTAGCATATAAATCTTGGCTGTCCGCGGCCCCGTCGCAAGGAAACTCCCTTGTACTTCTGTACGTTAGTACTGTTATCTATTTTGTGCTTATGGTAAGAAATTAAGTAACAGGTTTTTAATGATTTCTCATGCAATAGTTCTATGAAACAACCAAGCCATACTTTTTAACCAAGATGTAGGTTTTGTAGAGAGGCTTGGCTCTTTTTTTTTCTTTTTTCAATGGCGTCTTACGGCTTATGTGTTTTGCCAATTTTCAGTTATATTAGAAGTTCTAGTCACAATAAATCACATTCACATAGTCCTCAGTCAGTCACCGTCCATAAAAGTCATGTTTTGTTCAATGGTGGACCTTGTACTAAAACTTTTCACGGTCTTCTTGAGACAACTCACTTCACTGGTGCACATGTATTGATCTTTATTGGATAAAATACCACTGATGACATGCAATAAAACTCAAAATACACGAATTTATGAAAATAATTATGAAAACGCAACGCTGCAAGATCCCGCCAAAAAGTCTCAGCTTGGCTCTTCATGAGATCTGACTCTTTAACAGTGAAAGTGTTACGAGCCTGTGGAGTCTTGGAAACAAATTTTACATGAATTGTTTATGATAAAAGTCTAGCATTTTTTTATCCGTACAAACAAACTCTGCATTGTTCTACGAGAGAGCGTTAGTAAACCTTGCTAATTACAGGACCACCGAGGAAGCAGAGTTCCTCGTTTTAAACGCTTACTGGAAACGTGAGTTTATGCGTTATGGAAACGGAATCGCGACCCCGACTCGTTTGTGTTTCCACCTACCTGCGAGTTATAGATGCGAAAATCGTAAGGAAAACAACTTTGCCCATTACACGCGCCCCTATTTCGGTGTGGATGACGGCGTAAGTTACAGGCAGTAACGTTAAAGCGTAGCACCGTGTAGGACAGTTTTTTTTATTTGCTAATGGTATGGTTTTAGGTCAGCTTAAATTGGGATGTCAAACAAATGATCGCGTCCATTTTGTCTCAGTAGAAGAATCAAAATGTAATCTTTCAAGGTCGGCAATCATTCCATTGGTTCGATAATATAAATTTTCATAAAATATTATAACAGCAATCAAGGCCGTGTAGTAAAAACCATTTAGAAAAAACGCTACAGCTCATGACTTATGGTGCTAATGCTACTTCCAGAACAAGGTTCCGATTTTTAGCTGAAAAACCTAAAATGTATTATTAAAATGAATTGGTTAATTTAAGAACTTTTTTATAGGTTACTCCCGCACTAAAATAAAGTTTTTCTTTTGTGCTAACTAAACTGTAGTATTAAAATAAATCTTAAAATATTTTGCACGATGAGAAAACTTCACGTAGGTTTACTTAAAAGGTCAAAACGTATGTTCTTTTTTTTTTAATAAGGACTATAATAAAAAATAATAACCTAAAAAAAACACAATTATTGACCTACTGGCTTTCGTATAAGCATGAGCAAGGTGCACTTGTGCAGAGTGCAGCTACCTACTTCCAGACATCTTTATCTTCAATATAATCAGCTACTTTTTAATAAGCTCTTTCTTTCAGAACTTTTTTTATATGTGATTTAAATATAAAATCAGTCATCTACAAAGTTGATTCGGTATTTTTTTAGTAAAACTGCCATCATTTATCCAAATATTTTTAAGTACAGGATTATTGCGTAGATCAACGAATTTGCCGCCTGAGATATTCTTAACACACGCCCATCTGACCCCGCACTAAGCAGAGCTTGTACTATGGAAATCAGTTAACTGGGCATATAAAGCGGATATGGTATACATTATTTAGTATATTGATACTCGTAGCGTAGATATAAATATACCTAGATTCAGAACAAACACCTGAAACAGCCATGCCATGCGCATTATATACAAATATGTGTACTGAGTGAAATAGTTATGTAAAAAAGAATAGAATATTTGAACAAACACCCATGTAATTTGGGAAATCAAAGTAAATTAGCATAAAAATAAATGAAACAAGTGAATGGAGATAAAATTGGTGTATCGAAAGAATTTGAAAAGGATCACCATAATATGAAGAAATTACCCTATCATTGTACCACTCGCCATCGACGGGGAATCCATCCCCACATTGGAACCACAATGGTCTCGCGTTTCAAAGGAGCTATCAACAAGGGAAGGTCAGGTTCACAACATTCAGATGTTTGACTGCGGTATTCTGTAATACCTTCTCTACGTCGAGCTGGTCTATCAATATTAAGTTAATCATCATCATCAGCCTATAATGTCGCACTGCTGAGCACAGGCCTCCTTTCACAAAACAGGGTGAAAGGGAATGGGCAATACTCCACCACGCGTGCCCACTGCGGATCGGTGGAGGTAGGCTAGTGTTCAACCTATTGGAGTTTTCAAGCCTCAGGACCAACGGCTTTACGTGCCGTCCGAAGCATGGAAACGCTCGATTTGAAATACCACTAGGCGGTCACCCGAGGTACCGACCACGACGGTGGTAGCTTAACTTGCCGATCGATTATGAACAGCTTAAATATAATAATGTCGTTAATTTTCATGTGAATGTAGTTTTTTGTATCCTTCAAACTAACCTTCAATAACCTTCTAGAAAGATTGTAGCTAAGATGCGATTAGTTACGCTGATATATTTAAGCAAGCCAAGATTTACATAAAATTATTTATAAGTAGGCATTTCTTTCCAAAGTGATATTTCATGTAATAAAATTTCTCGACTTCGAAGGAAAGTTCTCGCAAATATTATTAAAACATTATTTATGATGAAAAGTATCAAATTTGTAGGTCTTGAAGCATTTTTATTATTCAGTAGCTCCCTAAGATTTTCGCGGGGAGCCGCGAAGGAGTTTCGGGTAAAAGTGTTAATTTTTAAGCAGACGGACAAAAATCTGATGGCTGAATGTCGCGGTGGAAACCCACGATTAGAGATAACGTACGTTTCTTAATTCATTGTGTGGTATATTTTGTATGTATGATAAATTTCGGTGGCGTTCTTATTTTTCAAGGATGATTTTCTCGAAATGTTATAAAAGTACCTATACATTTTTATAGAATATTGTCTGATTGTTAAAAGGCGGTTTGATTGATCCGTGGTATGTAAATTGATCCAGATTTTCATCTTCAAATTATGCGTACTTGAGTCAAGTCCAGCCGCGTAGGTAAATAAAAAAAGAATCCTGTTGGTAATCGGTCTGCATATAATCTGGTTTTAGTTCATACGACGCTCGGGACGTCCCGATTTTTTCCCCGCGGGACAGACCCAGTCCCAGTCAGTCAGACGGGCCGTATGCTTGTTTGTCGAATTAGTCGTATACAAAAACTCTTCGCACCCTTCTTGAAGAACTTCAAGCTCCCTTGAGGAAACCACGGCGAGGAGGTCATTCCACAACCTGGGTACCTGATCACCATGTATTCGCGATGTCTTCACAAATTCCTTTACGTATATTTACACAGTGTGGGTTAATTTTTAATGTAAATATCATTACGGTGCTTTAACGAGATCGGGTCCCCGTTGGTTTGTTTTTAAATATTTCTTTATGAAGCTGCGAACTGGACGCCTGTTATATAATTTACAGTCAACGCTAGATTCGTTATTTTTGGATTTTATGATGATAAAAAAACATTTTTAATCGACTTCAAAAAAAGGAGGAGGTTCTCAATTCGGTTGTATATATATTTTTTTTTTTATGTTTGTTACCTCATAACTCCGTCATTTATCAACCGATTTGGAAAATTCTTTTTTTGTCTGGGAGGGTACACTTCCCGTTTGGTCCCATTGTCATTAGATCAGGATTTGATTACTTCTTAGTGTACTTTGAAGTCGGTTTAAGTTTTTTGTAAAACAGTTCAATTGTTAATAGTTGTTAATACAAGCTTTTTATGGTGACTGTACCTTTTGTTATCTGTACTTGCATTATCATCCAATATACTAATGTATACCAAATTTCAGCTCTGGGATAAGTGGGTCAAATTGAACTTGCAAGATAACAGCCTCTGGACAGATGAACCTAAATAAAAACTTGTAATTATTATTTAAATCATAATAATAATGTTTGTTTGAAGCGCTCGTGGTGTAGCATGATTAGCCGTTCTTAATCGATCGGCAAAGTTAAGCTACGTCTGTCTTGGTCGGTACCTGGATGGGTGACCGCCTAGTGGTATTTCAAATCGAGCGTTTCCGTGCTTCGGAAGGCACGTAAAGCCGTTGTTCCCGGTTATCACTTAATTGTGATAGTCGTTAAGCTAGTTGGATGCCTCCTAGGCGGCTAGAAAAATTCCAACAGTAGGTTGACCACTAGCCTACCTGCACCGATCCGCAGTGGGCACGCGTGGTGGAGTATCTGCTCATTCCCTTTCACTCTGATTTGTGAAAGGAGGCCTGTGCTCAGCAGTGGGACATTATAGGCTGATGATGATGATGAATAATGTTTGTGCAACTGTGGTACCAGCTTTTGCTGTTGGTATTAAACGAAGCTTATAAAAGTGGATAATAAATTATTTATTTTGGTAATTCAAATTCAATATAATTTATTCAAATAGACCTTCGCAGGCACTTATGAAAAGTCTGACTCTAATACTCTAATACCGGTTCGGAAGGTTGCATTTGCTGGGAAGAGCCGGCAATAAACTCAGTAATTACTCTTTTCAAAACAAGCTTAGATTCTATACATAATATTTACATTCTAATCGCACTGACAACAATAGGGTATATGCGTGTGATCCAAATAGGGTTCAAATATTTTTTTTCATAAACTTTATTGCTGTAGAATTATTCCTGTATCAATATTTTTTGATATTATTTCTTTATAATTATGAAATTAATTATTAAAATGTCCAAAAAACAGCGGGAAATTCAAAGTAGTTGAAACGCAACGTCAGAGAATTGTGACGTCAAAGTCTACAATAGGGATGTCAGAAATACAAATAAGTGTCGATATATATCGGTCAAAAAAATCAATATTCGCGCTTTAAATTAGTGTATATCTTTTAACAAACCATAATCATAAGTTACGAGGAAACTAAAGTAAATAATAAATACAAACATATATAGACTGTTAAAAAAATAATAATAAATAAATAACTCTGCCGAAGTCGGGTTATAAACTAATAATCAAACCAATATTTATCTGACACTGCGAGAAGAAAAACTCTGATTTATGTGCTATGCTGCAAGCCGACTTCTGTTATTGGTTGGGTACTGTGAGATTTACAACTGATGCCAATCTTTACCATGAAACTTTATTTGAATGAGCTATAAAAAATTAGGTAATTTTTCGGTCGTATTTTTTTTAAATTTGCATACCTTTTTGATAATTGGAATTTTATATGGATACATCAATATATCAAAAATTAAATAAACCTCAAAAAGTTCTCGTTGAACAAATAATATCGATGTATCGATATTTTTTCGACAAGCCCAGGCTACACTACAATATTTTAATGTCAAATAGTGTCAATGTCAACAAAACAACAAGTGCATTGTTTACTTGTGCAACAAGGAGTTAGTTTTATTGTGAGTTCTTCGCATATTTAGAAGTGATATTACATGTCTCGTTACAAAACCTCGAACGAAAATGACTGATAGCGGTTATGTAAAGGCGCAATCAGATAATATCCCCAAAATGTATGTTTTCATGATGACAACGTTTTTTGCGTCATGTTCGGATTTTACATCTGAAATCAAAGGAGTGCAAGCTGCAAGGTAATTACATATTAGATATAATGTTAATAAATTATTGAACACATTTTTTGGAAAATTATACAATAGGTACGCAAGAAAATGTAGCATGTAACATTAGCATAACCTAAAATATCAATGAGAGAACATAGCTTAGAATATATCGAAAGTTTAAATTTTATTGTAGAATTCAGTCAAGTAACTATCAATCAAAGGATATTGAGAACATTAATAAATGATGCGTTTTCCTTGTATTAACATTCAGTGTTTTTTTTTTATAGATCTGAATGGGAATCATATGGTGATTCAGCAGTTGGATATGTCCAAGTTAAACAGGAGGGTGATATAATGTACTGTAAAGGCTTGCATAACAACTGAACATAATGCCCACCAGAAGTGTTACACTGTAACAGCTACCTGTAATGAGACCTAAGAAAATGTCTTGTCAGTGCAATGTGCAGACTGTGCAACACATAAAGGTACACACTAAAGCATGTGAAGAAGCTGCCCTTTCAACTTTAGACCAATGTAACTGCTCTTTACGCAAGGATCACTGCTTCAAAAGCGTTTGAAGCTGCACACTGCAAAGTATTTGATGGATCTTTAAACAAAGCCTTCATGGGAGTATCAAAACTGAGCCACAGATGCCATAAAAAGAGGGAGATTGTTAGAGAGTTAAGTGATTAAGGTTGTGAAAAAAATTAATAAAATAAAAATAAACAAATGTGGAATTTTATTAAACCCATTACATCCCGTTATGGGTGCATCACCTGTTGAAACTACTGATTTTAGTATTGAAATAAAATGCCCTTCATCGGAGAAAACTGTGATTCAGTTCATTAGAAACAATAACAGTTAAGTTTGGTTCAGTTACAGATGCATTATTCAAATAAAAATATAGCACTATTTTGTGTAGGTCATAGTGCTTTTGAAGAATAAAAAAACATATAATAGAAGTGGAGACCATATATAAGAAGCTTTGTGAAGATCTTATAGAAAAATGTACTTTATTTAGGTTTAATGCAATATTTCCTGTTATTTTTTTATACCACTAAGGTGGCAAACAAGCATACAGCTTGCCTGTGTTATTTAAATAGGACAAACAGAAATAAAATCAAAATTTTAATAATCTTATTTCTTTATTAACACATCCTGCATATTGATTAACCCGCAAGCGACTACTATAAATTCATCTATTACAGGGATTAAGATTATGGTGAACACATGCATGTAGTAGTAACATGTGAAATTCTCTTAATCTACTTAACACGTTTCATGTGAATCCTTAATGCTGCTATTCTTTTTGCCTGCTTTACTATTAACTTGAACACCCTTATCAACATACATAATGATTTTATTACATTAGATTAAGAAGTGCTGCAACTAGGTTCACCAATGTTTATGTTTCAAGTATCTTCTGTGTATATGTGTGACGAAGATGTACTGTGACCTGCTTCTAAATAGTCGTAGCCAGTTATTTATAGGCCACCAACACTGTTTACCAGGAGAGGCAGAGGCAGAGAGAGTGCCTTCAATTATTTCTAGATGTTTTCTCTAAGAAACCTTTTCGCTCTGGTGGTAGATGCAACTGAGTATCTTTTTGACACTCTTAATGAGGAAGGATACCTTACTTTAATCATAATGTAGTTTTTTGTTTTTCTTTTAAAGTCATGATATTATACTCAATAAAATTGTCTGTATCCTCTTCTATCTGAAAATATAAATATTATTGATTAAAACATAACAATGTGAATGTTTTAGTAGGAAAGTCTGGGCCACCGGGCTTCAAACTAGGTTATATTGACAGGTTGTTAAATGGAGCATAAAAACAAAACTCAAGTTGAAATTGTTTAAATGTTTAAGATATACTTACGTTGAAGTGATCTTCACAATAATATAAACAAGTTGATGGAGATACCATGTCTGTTCATGATTTTAGACCACTTTTTCCTTACGTCCATACATACCTCTCGGAACAAGAAAAAACACTATCGGTTGGATTTTCTTCTTATGGTATTTTTACACCTTGGTACAATACAGTACTTATACGTCGGTTTTTGTGTTGTACCATCATATAATAGTCGTTAAATACAAGATAATACACGCACATAATTCTACATTGTTCTACATTAGTTCATTTGATTGTTGTTGACATTGACAGTTAATTGTTGTTATAGACTGTGACGTCACGCCAAGCGCGCGGGATGTTTAAAAGTGGCCTTATCAGTTAATAATTTTAAATATTTTTTTGTCCTATTAATTGTAGTTTTTTTGCGAGGAATATTTTTTTACAGTTATATATCGATGTAAGCTATCGTATAAAAATATAAAAAAAAAACATGCATATTCCCTATTGCGGCGGAAAAACTACAAAGTAAACTTACTCGATATCTAATAAGTAAATAAATAGCAAACTTAAGCAGGCCAGCCCCCACAAGTAGGACTTCACAAGTATGACGCGTGTGGCAGCCATCACCCTCCTCGCCATATTGGAGGGAAGTGAGCGACCCATCACACGACGCCGTCCGCAAGCAAAGGCCTTAAAGTGAGCATTACTTATGACGCGTGTGGCAGCCATCGCCCTCCTCGCCATATTGGAAGGAAGGGAACGACCCTTCATACGACGCCGCCCGCAAGCAAAGGCCTTAAAGTGAGCATTACTTATGACGCGTGTGGCAGCCATCGCCCTCCTCGCCATATTGGAGGGAAGTGAGCGACCCTTCAAACGACGCCGCCCGCAAGCAAAGGCCTTAAAGTGAGCATTACTTATGACGCGTGTGGCAGCCATCGCCCTCCTCGCCATATTGGAGAGAAGTGAGCGACCCTTCACACGACGCCGCCGCAAGCAAAGGCCTTAAAGTGAGCATTACTTACTTAAGTCTGCCTTAGAAATAAAAATTACACTAAAGTAAATTTTTTTTTAAAAATATATGTCCAATAACATTACAGAATACAGTTTTGTTGAACTATCTATGTCTGTTTAATGAAAGAAAGGTTGCGGTGCGCGGAAACAAAAACTTTTGCATTCATAATTATCTGGTTTATTTTATACCTTTTTTATGCACCTCAACTTTATTCTCAGCAGTAAACGACGCTCCGCTCCATACGTTATTATATCTCAAGAGCGCGTATTATCCTACATACCCACGCGTTATGAACGTAAACTAGGGTTATGTATGAGCCAGTTTAAGGTTAACAGGGCTTTGAAATAACACAAATACTAATTAGGCAGACATTTATTTCTTTTTGTTGTTAAGTTTTGCAAGTTCCTTTGGGCGCAGGTGTGGGCTGGTATCAACTTTAATTAGCAGGAATTATTTCAGATTATGAAGACTTTTCTAATTAGGATTCTGGGCGGCACACTGGTGCGACGTCTATGTGACAGTACTTGTGATAAGTAGTTGGATTAGGGATCCGTTGGTTAGGGATTTTTGTAAAAATATTTTTCTTCGCTTCCGGGCTCAAATTTTAATAAAAAAATAACAAGACAACAAGATTTTCAGTACTAGTTTCAGTACTATATCTAAACTATTGCGCCCTGCGGTTTGACCCGGGTACCTGAGGGATATCCTTCCCTACCTTTTACTACTACCTAAGTTTTCTTAAATTATCAACGCAACTTTAAAAAAAAACCGTAAGAACTTTCTTTAGAGTATTAGAAAACTCAAAAAAAAAGATGGGTGAAATCGGCAAAGTTCCCCACGGACCTATTATTTTCCCGAGATAAAAAGTACCCCATGTGTTAAGTGGTTTTCCCAATGGAGTACAGCATGGGGTTCTTCAAAAGGGGTGTGAAGAGATTTCTGCAGGGACGGCAACGCGCGAGTGATACCCCCGCAAGCGCCCATAGGCTACGGTAACTGCTTACCGTCAGGCAGGCCGTATGCTTGTTTGCCTAAGTAGTATAAAAAAATAACAAATGTTGTTTTTGTAGGATAGTGGGATTAGGCATACATTTTAGGCACTGATCCCTCAGCAAGCGCGGTCTAGAGTGCTGCGGTCAGAGTTCTACGTGCATTCTCCTTGAGCGCAGCAGAACTCTAGACCGCTCTCTGTGGGATCGGCTCCTAAAACGTATTTACTTTTAAGTTAACCGTATTTCAAATACCATGCTGTAGTTTAAACGAATTTTAACAAAACTTCAATGTTGAAACAGCCCTCGGGTTTTGAAATATTAAGTGTGAAGTTAACAGTACAAGTGAATTTTGTACCGTTGCCGCGGTTTAGCCCAAGTTTTCTCGGTTGTGTCGACTTTAAGGATGTGGCATCCAGTTCGTATTTAGCTTTTTAATTATTATACGTTCTGGTGCAGAGTTGTTGTTTGTAATAATGTAATTCAGTTAAGATTTTATGCTACTAAGTTAGCATTAAGGCCTGATTATTGATAACAGTTTTTGTAGTGTATAGACGCTCGCAATCAGGAGTATCATTCGTCCTTTGCCAACCCATCAAAAGACCTTTAACACACAATTATCCATTGCCATAAAAAAATAAATGTCTCATAGGCGTAATTGATGAAACCAAACCGCATGAAATACCTGTAGAAAATCTATACTAACATAATAAGGTTATTTTTATTTCATTTTTAATTTTTATATGTATTATTTGTGTATTTTTTGTTTTCTTTAACTTTTATTTAGTTGTCTTTTCTTAAAGATATTTTTGGCTCTGTTGTTTGGCCTTTTTATTGCATGCAGTTGTCACCTAATTGGGACACCATTTACGATTTATCCGTCAATTTTGTTCTACTACAAACACAAACAACAAAAAGAACAAAAATGACGGACATAGCTCGTAGAGTTAGTAAGCTGAAGTGGCAATGGGCAGGCCACATCGCTCGAAGAGCCGATAACCGATGGGGAAGGAAGGTTCTCGAGTGGCGACCACGTACTGGAAAGCGCCGAGCGGGACGACCTCCCACCAGGTGGACTGACGACCTGGGCAGAGTCGCTGGGCGCCGCTGGATGCAAGCGGCCCAGAACCGTTCGAAGTGGAAATCAATGGGGGAGGCCTATGTTCAGCAGTGGACATCCATGGACTGATATGTTTTACGATTTATATTCTGTACCTTTATTTTTTAATGTATTAGTGTGTGTCTTGTTGGTGATCAAATAAATAAATAAATAAAACTGAATGGATTTTTGTTTGATTGTTTGTATCTTCGGAACTAACAGTTGATTTAAAAATTCTTTCTCTAATAGTATACATCTTTCAATAATAGACTTCTTTATATCGGGAACGCGGGTGAAACCGTGAGGGACCGCTATTTCAAATATATCTTAAACAAACTGGAATCAAAGAAAAGCGACTTTAAATGACCCCATACATTTAATATAACGACACTTCAGTATAAATGTTGCCATAAAAACAATACAGTAGCGAGTTTCCCCCGCTCATACATATTCAATGGGGCTGTGCCATAAAAAGTGCAAAAGAGGACCGCTCTCCAAACTTCTTGTTTTCGATACCCGCTACTTATTTGTTTGCAGATGACGGGATATGACTAGAGGGATCGCAAATAGTATTAGTGGTATTTACATAGGTATTTCAATTGTTTAAAGGTCTTATGGTGCGTCCATGCTACGCGAAGCGAGCACGAGCCGAGCCACGAACGAACAGAATTCGTACGTTGCTCGCGATGTCAAGTGTGGACGTTACTTACAACGAGCCTACAACTTGTCTTGTGTTTCGGTGGAGAAATGGGGATGGAGGAATTAGATTGAACAATACTGTAGCACTCGCTCCAAAATATGTCCTATAAAAGACCGACAAACACGAAACCTTACGCCGATGTTCAAGGCTCGTTAAATCTCAATTATTCTATTAATCTCAAATATTATCGATCTCCGAATGATTTTATCATCGAAATTAGAATAGAAAAAGGACATAAAATTACATCAACAAATAAACAACTTAAGGGAGCCCATACACGAGAAATAATTTTGACGCCGAATATAGAACATTCATAGTTCAATACTGAAACACACACGAGCTACAAAAAGTTTCTCAGAGCTGAAAAGCCGCTCCGCTTGTCGCAGCACTAGGCCTATTGCTATTACATTGGTTTTCAGTAGAATTAGTAGCAAATGTACTTTACATGATATGATGGTACGTTCCCTTTTCACTCCACGACGCCGACACGATATCGTAAGGCAAAAGCGGGCCGCAATAACAGAGTTTATTTATTTCACAAGAGGCCATTGAAACAGGCCCGGGCGGCCGATGCGAATAAATACTCCAAGGCTGCAGTATACGGA
This sequence comes from Achlya flavicornis, assembly GCA_947623365.1. Taxonomy (NCBI): domain Eukaryota; kingdom Metazoa; phylum Arthropoda; class Insecta; order Lepidoptera; family Drepanidae; genus Achlya; species Achlya flavicornis. Next base: position 14,585,105 of record OX392480.1, on the reverse strand, counting down.
CTACTGTCCAAGTTTCCTCATATTTTTGTCATGCTCGTAATGGGGAGGTCCGTTTACATTAAGAACTGTTTGAAACTGGGGGGTTACTATTGAACGACTCGATCTGAGTTGACTTTTGATTGGTTTTATTTTGAATAATAGTTGGTCGGTATTTAAGTCGAATATTAGTTTAGTAACAGTCTACAAAAACTAATTAACGTTTATCAATTTAATCTATGATCACACGGATATCATTTAACTTTTCCGACCCATGCTTAGAAAAATCAAGGCTAATTATGAAATTATTAGTGATTATTATTTTCAAAAACCTTAAGTTTATTTTATTATGTTGTCATTACCTGGTAATAATATTTGAATACAATAATATTTTGCTTAAAGATCGTATTTTGGACACATCTGCGATCACCCCATATTCTTAAACAAGACCCCAAGTTGCGAAACGAGTTTTTAGAGGAACTTAAATTTACATTCTTTTTTTATTGAAATCATTCCTTAAATGTTAGGAACTAGTTTAGATAAAGACAATTCCCGTTAGTCTAAGCTATATAAAACCTCTAAAATATATAGCTTCTCTAACATGTAGGGGAACTTTATGTCCCGGTAGTGAGCCATTAAAACGACAAAGTATTCCGAATTGTCACTCAATCGCCATTTAATGCAGTCTGCAACAATCTTACTAGTTCGTAGCACTTGTAGACGCTGGCTACGGTGTAGCAGTGCTACGTATAACCGTAGCACTGAACAGCATATTGGCACAATAGTTGTATAGCAGCTGAATAAATCGATAGCTTATCTTTGTAGAGAGGAAGAAAATTTATATAGCTTTTGCGGTTCCTTCTTAGTTACACTTACGTCGCTCATGCGTAATATTCAATTAATCATAATCTCTATACATAGGAATGAATCGCTATTTCCCTTGGTCACGCCATAATTTAAGAACGACTACCGAAAAAGTTTGAAAATGTAAGAAAACTTAACGGTAGGGTAGGATAGGGCAGGGCAGGTTTGGGTAGGGTATAGCGAAGGATATTACGCAAACCAAGTCGCGCCGGGCAGCTAGTACACATAATATCAGCTTTTCATTCATTTTCTCTGGTTCTCTGTAAAATGTATGTTGAAGATATGATATGAAGCACATTTTTATATATTTTTTTACTAGGGGAGCAAACTAAGAAACTAACTAAGATGAAGTTGTTAAAAAAACGTGTTTGGTTATGATTTTTAATTTGAGTGTGTTGCCAGTTACACAATTAACCCAAACAAGCACAATGGCATTCATTTTGGTTGAAATACAATACAGGTACTACAGGTAATAGGAAATACAGGTCTCATTGGACCGTCCAGGACCCATGCGCTCTGATTGGCCAAGTCAAGAACACACGATGCAGTGATTGGTCCTTACTGTTCAAAATCAGTGTCGAATCACTGACTAGTTCCGGAATTTGATTGTTCAGTATTATTACTCTAAAGGAATTTTCCTCAATGGTGGAAGCACTGAGTCAACCGTGAAAGCCACAAAAGAAATCCAACTTCAAAATCAAAGCTTTATTTAGCGACAATTAAATCACACATTTAGAATTGCCCTCCAAAACCAAATGATCCATGTTTGTCAATAATACTTGAAACTCCGAACGGTACATTTAAGGCGAAGTCCATTACCGCCTAAAGAAAATGTTTAGCTGTTCCTTTCACAGGGCTCATTTGGCTATATTTATGCGATGGCTTCTATTGCCACGATTTATCGGCTTGTTATTGATAGGTCGATGCGGTCAAGCGACTGCGAGGGCAATAAAACTGAGAGTTCACTATTTAATGGAATATTTGGTTGTTTAAGAGCCGTGTAAACAAGATAAATAAGAAAATATTTATGTGTCGATTTTATTGTCAGAGGAGTAGAGGTTATAGTGTCTTGACAATTCATGTCATTTGGAGAATGAGGTAGATATCTAAGTATTGATTAATATTATATTAATACGAAGAGACTTGTTTTTAATCAGTAATCAGATTTCCATAATACAGGCTGCTTAGTGCTTAGTATTATTGTTAGAATTCTTATGTCTTCCCGGTGACAGAGGGTATCTAAACTCTTAATATACTCTATATTATACGTAGAATTCGGTAAACAAGCGTACGGCCTGATGGTAAGCGGTTACTGTAGCCATATGGACGCTGGCAACACAAAGGGCAGCACTCACGCGTTACCGACCCTCCCCCCCTATGAGCTCTGGCAACCTTACTCACGCGCAGGAACACAACCTAAAGTTATTTGGCTGCGGTATTCTGTAAGGTGGAGGTTTCGTAATTCGGGGCCTTTGGGGTCGTGGGCAATCAGAGCGGGGGCTCTGTGCGCTCAGAAGCGACCCCAAGGAGGACGATGGGTCGATGTGGCCACGACTCATCGTGCACAGCGAGGGTTTCCACTTTCCACTGAAAAAAAAAAAAAAAAAAGTTGGATGTATTTCCCCAGTCGAGCTGCTCGCCGAGCGAATAAACGCTACGCTCTACCTTTCTTAAATAATGTCATTAAATAAGATCACAAATAACGTACGTGTGTCGTTATTCTTTTTTATCGATTTTTTTTTACATTTTTCACATTTTGTTGCATTTATTTTTTACTAAGACTTACTAAGACTTAAGAGAAGCGCTCGTGGTGTAGCACGAATAGCGAAGCGCTCGTGGTGTAGCACGAATAGCCGTTCTTAATCGATCGGCAAAGTTAAGCTACGTCTGTCGTGGTCGGTACCTGGATGGGTGACCGTCTAGTGGTATTTCATATCGAGCGTTTCCGTGCTTCGGAAGGCACGTAAAGCCGTTGGTCCCGGTTATCACTTAATTGTGATAGTTGTTAAGCTAGTTGGATGCCTCCTAGGCGGCTTGAAAAAATCCAACAGTAGGTTGACCACTAGCCTACCTCCACCAATCCGCAGTGGGCACGCGTGGTGGAGTATCTGCCCATTCCCTTTCACCCTGATTTGTGAAAGGAGGCCTGTGCTCAGCAGTGGGACATTATAGGCTGATGATGATGATGATGAAGACTTCTTTCCCTGCCGAATTTTTTTTTTCTTTATGGTGGTTTTCCAGAAAATAATGTGACAGAGTGGCCGTTTTCAGCAGGGACCAAATTTTGGATTAGTCCCTCTGTCACGCTATTCTATGAAAAACTAACTAATGAAAAAAATACTGGCTAGAGAAAGTGAAAGAGTATTCTGTAACTAATAATTAAACAAAATATTAATATCAAACACTTAAAACATAATCAATACAATACTCTAATATGCTCTAAATGCGACGTATAAAATAGGATGAGGACAGGCGATTGTCGGTGAAAAAGAAGAACGACCCACTTGTAATTTTTTTATAAGGACAAACAATAAATATACAATAGTTTAAATAAAATAAAAAAAATATTTAAACTATTGTATTGTGCAGAATAATAAAAATGAACACATTCCATTAACAGTAATGGTTTGTATTCATTTTTAGCCACTTGCCTACCACTGTATATAAGTTACAAACGATGTTTGTATCTTACGCATAATTAATTTGTTTATTGAATTTAACCTCAGTCTGAGGAGAGACTTTGCCTTAACTCCTTTCTACCATCGCAACTCTCGCCATCGACGGGGAGTGCATCTTCACATATTGAAACCTGAATTGTTTCGTACTGTGCGGGCTCAAAGGAGCTTCCTTACGCGGACGCTCAGACTGTGGAATGAGCTCCCCGCCGTGGTTTTCCCAATGGAGTACAGCATGGGGTTCTTCAAAAGGGGTGTGAAGAGATTTCTGCAGGGTCGGCAACGCGCGCGTGATACCCCTGGTGTTGCAAGCGTCCATAGGCTACGGTAACCGCTTACCATCAGGCGGGCCGTATGCTTGTTTGCCACCTAAGTGGTATAAAAAAATAAAAATAAAACTATTGGCTAATTAGCATAATCAAACGAGCTACCCTAAATTAATCTGTTATAGATTAACCGTTGTTCACCTGAATCTTCAAATTGACGTGGGTCGGGTCTAGTTGGACGTTGTTTGTTTCGTAACTAATATGTATGCTAACACTAGCTCTACTGGTATAAGCTAGTAAGCTTATTAGTATACTAGTTTGGTGATGACTAACTTAATTCTGTTGACAATTGTTTTACTAGTAACTCTAACTTTACTATGTACTATGTACTATAGGTGGGGCATAGTTAATATCATAATGTGAAAGTGCTAAAGTTTTTGTTAAAGGTGTCAAATATAATTGTGTATACAGATTGGAGATTTTCCCCCTTATTACAAAACATGGTGTCATTTGGTCACTTTCTAACGTCATATAATAAAAAGGGACGAGGCTATTTTAAAACCTGGTTTTCCTTTAAACCATGTTTTGTAATAAGGTGCTTTGTGTTTGGGGCTGGTTTGCCTAAGTTTGGCATCAGTCTACTTTGTAGTTTTGCCAACGTGCCGGTGCACGCAATTGTTGTCAGTGCGATTAGAATGTAAATATTATGTAATGAATCTCAGCTTGTTTTGAAAAGAGTAATTGCTGAGTTTATTGCCGGCTCTTCTCAGCAAATGCAACCTTCCGAACCGGTATTAGAGTATTAGAGTCAGACTTTTCATAAGTGCCTGCGAAAGTCTATTTGAATAAATGATTTTGAATTTTGCTTACAATAAGCAATGGAGCGATATACACACGCAGAACGGACCCGACGCGGCGACGGCGTCTATTCCCATTTCTCGAGTCGTGTGTTCTCCCGTTTTAGCGATTAGAACTGGCCAGCCAAATCAGTAGATCTTCTTTCTTTGGGGCTTCTTGAAATTTAGCTCACACCACAACAAACCACAAACCTTGCAAGACTTGAGATCCAAAATTGAAGAAGAAATTAGCAATATATAGCCAGACGTTTGTGATCTAACCTTTATATCCAAAGAGCCAGGCAGAAGTATCTAGAACTCCATACAGCACTTCGAATTTATTAAATCTACAGGTGAAGTGATGTATTGAGCTCATTTAGGGGTTTCACACAAACGGCTATGGTCGAAAGTTTCTGCGTGTTCGATTCTTTGTAGAGACGAATAAAACTAGCCCAAACTCGATGAGGTTGCATCGTTTTATTACAGAGTTGCCATGGCCACCTTCCAGCACCATCATCAGACCAGCTCCATGTCATAATGATATTGTATTATTATCATGCATGCAAAATTCTATCGGAAACTGGGCAGTGGGTAAATTTAACTTGCAAGATTTGATTAAATACAGACACCGTGAAAGATGAAACTTTGTTAAAAATACCACCATATAATGATCTTTTAACTTCGTTTTGTTACTCAAGCATTAATTATTGCACAAAAACTTTGAAAAGGAATATAAAACAGCGCTTCGCGAAATGTGTGAGCTTGGAGTTTCCAGCGGAAGTGAGCATTTCGAAAGAAAAATGCTTGTTGCGTTCTCGGCGAGGCAAGGGGGCGCCGGCGATGGCAGCTGAGTGTATTTTCCACGCTCGCGCTCGAGTGGTTACCGAGGTTTTACCATTCACTCTAGCGGATGTCTATCGAATATATTATGTTGGGATCGAGATAGTGATTTTTCACGAGGGCGTTTTTGTCTTAGTTAATTGTGAATATTCATATACCTAATTCATAGATTTTCACACAAAAATTGAAAAATATCAATAAATTTTGGGGTTCCCCATACATAGAACTGAAACTCAAAAATTTTAAGTTCAGCGTTTTTAATAATTCCACCCTCGAAGCGAGATGAAGTTGTTTTGTTTGTTTTATTTTTGTAGAAAAATATGTCATTTGTTTCCTGTAGGCCACGCGGGCGATGCCGTGGGCAGAAGCTAGTCACTCTATAATATTCTAACTCTATGGTAAATTGAGAATGGGAACACCATTTCCTTAGTTCCGTTTTAATATACCTTTTGTTTATTCCGATTTTAGTGTTGTACAGTGGATTTGTGTGTTTTCTTAATTAAATTCCAGTCCGTAATACGTTTTGTTGATCAACGGTCCGCCGGGGTCGTCTGCTAGTTGAACCGTATTAGAGACATAAGGTTTTGTTTGAACAAGCCTTGGAAATTATTTTAATTAAGTTTAGTTGGGAATAGGGACTATGAGTTACCTCCTTTGATGCTATGAAGGAATACTAATATGTAACCGCCTGATGGTAAGCAGTTACTGTAGCGTATGGACGCTTGCAACACCAGGGGTATCACTCGCGCGTTGCCGACCCTGAAGAAATCACTTCACATCCTTTTTGAAGAACCCCATGCTGTACTGTACTCATATAGCGAAAGATAATTTTTTATAATAATACTAGCTGCCCGGCGCGACTTCGTTCGCGTAATACCCTACCCTACCCTTCATTTAAACCTTCCCCGGACTTCCACGAATAGTTCAAACCCAAAATTAGCCAAATCGGTCCAGCCATTCTCGAGTTTTAGCGAGACTAACGAACAGCAATTCATTTTCATATATATAGAAGAGAAGATAGAAGATTAGCTTGGTTATGATTTTAATTCAATAAACTTTGAAGCAAAAATGTTAGGATATTTTTTTCTGCTTTTTTAGAGTACATATAAATACACTATTTATATTACACGTTGTATAAATTCCGCAAACAACATGGTAATGGCGAATATTCAGTCATTCAATAGAAAATTAATCGAAACCTAAGTTACACAATACAAAAACTAATTAGATAATCACGCTCTAATACCATGACAATAAATAGCACGCTTATGATCCTCACACTAATAATTTAGTTATTTATACCTCAATTCAGTAAACTGTTGTTAGTTTACACTTTACACTCATTTACGGCGACTAGTCAACCGCGGGTTTACGGTGGTAATTACTCCGCCCACAAACATTTACATCGCATTAAAATTTTAACGGTTATAGGCTTTTGTAGCGGTTTGACGCAGATTTGCTCATGTTTTTAGGTCATTATGTGTCAGTAAAATGTTCTTATGTAGGTGCTCGCTTCTTCGCCGCGGCTGTTTTATTTTTTAGATCACAGATGTGTGTTTTCAGTTGAGTCAAATGCCTCAGCCAAAAAGCATTTATTCAAGTTAGGCCCTGATAAGGCACTTATGAACGTTAACAAATGACTCTACACCGGTTCCAAATACAACATGAACTGAGAAGACTCCGGGAAGAAACTCAGCAAGTCCTTTTTTTTAATGTGTACTTATAAGTATTACAATTTACAAAATATTTATAACAATAACCGGCGAAGTGAACAATTCATTCAAATGCATTCATGTCATCTACAAAATCAGAAACTTTATAGTACCCTTTCTTGCATAACTTCTGTTTTACTATCTTTTTGAATCTATGTATAATTTGATTACGATAAACCAAAAAAATCTAAAGAATACCTAAACCATACATAAATAAAAACCGGCCAAGTGCGAGTCAGACTCGCGCACCGAGGGTTCCGTACAAACCTGTAGGTATATAAGTAAATGGTAGTATAGACCTGAGTATTTGATATTAATTTCAATTTATGACCTATTAAAAAAAAACTACTTACTAGATCTCGTTCAAACCAATTTTCAGTGGAAGTTTGCACCGTAATGTACATCATATATTTTTTATAGATTTATCATTCTCTTATTTTAGAAGTTACAGGGGGGGGGGGACACACATTTTACCACTTTGGAAGTGTCTCTCGCGCAAACTATTCAGTTTAGAAAAAAATGATATTAGAAACCTCAATATCATTTTTGAAGACCTATCCATAGACACCCCACACTTATGGGTTTGATGAAAAAATAAAATTTTAGTTTCAGTTCTAAGTATGGGGAACCCCCAAAATTTATTGTTTTTTTTCTATTTTTGTGTAAAAATCTTAATGCGGTTCACAGAATACATCTACTTACCAAGTTTCAACATTATAGTTCTTATAGTTTCGGAAATAAATGGCTGTGACATACACGGACAGACAGACAGACAGACATGACGAATCTATAAGGGTTCCGTTTTTTGCCATTTGGCTACGGAACCCTAAAAATACTATATTATTATAAAAATTCTGAGCAATAATTATATACACAATTTCAAATTTGGTCGCACATGTGAATGAGTACTTGTAATTTACTTACAAATAAACATATCTATAGGTATACAATTAAATCATATATTATGTTGATGTGATATGATGAATGAATGTTTTAGCTTTTTAGGGTACCGTTTATCCTTTTAAAGTCTGGATTATAAGATCACTCTGGTGTCCATCCGTCCGTCAGTCGGTCACAGGCGTTTTTTTAAATATGGACGCAAATATATACACAGATGTAATATATTTCACATGACCATGTTAACCACAAAGTTGATTACATCAAAAACGTGTGATGTAATTTGTAATCCTCACCCCCGGGCTTTAATACCCAAAGTACTTCCCTCATAGTACCCGCGAACATACTGTAATTAATGCAGTAATTATTTTAGCAACAAACTATGATAATCACGGTGGGAACGCTTAAATTATAATATGGCCGGGCGTTCATTAGCATACAATTTTGTATTTTGAAAATTTAATACCTACATTGTATAAAAGCTTATGGGTTTGTATCGCAGTTTTGGACTAATTTGAAATCAATAGCTAGTTAGTCTATTAATTTTTGTGGTTTATTCAATGTCACACTCAGACAGAATTTACGTCGAGAGACATAGACATAGACATGTGTTTTTATTCATTGCAGGAATTTTTCGAGTATAAAATTTAATTTGTGCTAATTTACCCTTTGATTATTATTATTTAAATTTTTATTGCTGCTGGGTATTGACATTGTTTTTTTTTTATGTAGGTAATTCCTTAATTTGATTTCTTATATTTTGTGTTTTGTTTCGTTTAATAATAATCTGATAATCATGTTTACTAATATTTCTACACCTGGAACAGGTAGAATATGCTGAACATCTCAATTAATATGACATCTTGTGTACCATATTTGAAGAAATAAATAAATGATTATTATTATTATATTGTGGCCGGTGATTTTAATTACATCAAAAATGGAACTCTGTCCATGGTCGGCTATTTCATCGCATTTATAGAAAGCGTAACTCCTTGCCTTTTTAAGCTCTAACAATAACCGTGCCACAGCAAATACAATTTTACAGATGGATGAAATCACTAAAGTCGATCTCAAGTTATGGCGTGACCAAACGACATAGGGATTCAGTTTTAGGGTTCCGTAGCCAAATGGCAAGAAACGGAACCCTTATAGATTCGTCATGTCTGTCTGTCTGTCTGTCTGTCCGTCCGTTTGTCACAGCAATTTATTTCCGAAACTATAAGAACTATAATGTTGAAACTTGGTAAGTAGATGTATTCTGTGAACCGCATTAAGATTTTCACACAAAAATAGAAAAAAAACAATAAATTTTGGGGGTTCCCCATACTTAGAACTAAAACTAAAAAAAATTTTTTTCATCAAACCCGTAAGTTTGGGTTGTCTATGGATAGGTCTTCAAAAATGATATTGAGGTTTCTATTTTTTTTTTTTTCTAAACTGAATAGTTTGCGCGAGAGACACTTCCAAAGTGGTAAAATGTGTGTCCCCCCTGTAACTTCTAAAATAAGAGAATGATAAATCTATAAAAAATATAATATGATGTACATTACGGTGCAAACTTCCACCGAAAATTGGTTTGAACGAGATCTAGTAAGTAGTTTTTTTTAATACGTCATAAATTGAAATTAATATCAAATACTCAGGTCTATACTACCATTTACTTATATAACTAGGTTTGTACGGAACCCTCGGTGCGCGAGTCTGACTCGCACTTGGCCAGTTTTTTTTATTGACAGAGATTATCCAATCGTTGCCTATAAGAAGTAGCTTTATCGAAAAGCTTTATCGAAGTAGCTTTATTAAAGTATTGTCACTATTATTAGTTTATTATTTATTAAATCAAAAGGAACAAATCTACAGCATTTCAAATATAATTTGCCAATTCCATTATTTTCATTAAAACGTTCTGGCCTTTTTAGTTTGATTCTTTAATTACTTATCTTTTCTTATTGAAAATTATACAAGATTTGTGTATTACTAAAACACTGGAAGACAAATATTTACTGCAGGTGTTTTAGGACGAGGACGAGAACTATTTGTATATATAGTCTGAGTCCTCGAAAACGGCTCTAAAGATTTTGCTGTATGGAGGTTTTTGTTGTTTCATCTCTAGGAAAACGCGTTTTTCCGAGTTTTCGAGCAAAGCTCGGTCGCCGAGGTACTCCTCATTAAATTACAAAATGATTCCAATATTGTTTGTAGTGCGGTTTATTAGAATAACACAAACGTCACAATCCTTCTGTCGGGCGGGTCGCGGGGCAGTCTCGTCCCACGGTCAATTTGGGATCCAATTACGTCCAGCTTAGTGGGAAAAAATCCCGGGTAATCCCGCTCTTGGTGTGTGCTATAATTTAAAAGAGATAGCGTTTATAAGGAGCTAACGTCAGCATGATCTGAAAAGCTATAATAATAAATAATAATTACAGTAATAATATTATAAGCTTCCTGTTGCTGAGTTTTTTTGTCATTTACACCACACAGCAGTAACATAATTGAAAACTGTTTTATAAAAAACTTAAACCGACTTCAAAGTACACTAAGAAGTAATGAAATCCTGATCTGATGATAATGGGACCAAAAGGGAAGTGTAACCTTCCAAACAAAAAATAATTTTCCAAATCCGTAAATAAATGACGGAGTTTTATGAGGTAACAAACATAAAAAAAATACAACCGAATTGAGAACCTCCTCCTTTTTTGAATACGGTTAAAAATAAAGAATGATATACGATAAAAAAAGAAGACGGTGGTTATCTTCTTTTTTTTTATCCCGTTTACCACAATAAAAATTAAATTATTAAAAGAAACAAAAAACCCGACTGCGTAAAACAAATATTAACTGAAAAGAGAAAAACAAGCTTTTTAATCTATAGAATTTGGAATATAACTTGAATGTTATAAGGTCTTGCAGTCGGGGACAAACCAATAACCTAAGTATGTGTTTTTTTTTTATATTTGTTTATCCCCGACTGCAATACCTTATAACATTCAAGTTATATTCCAAATTCTATAGATTAAAAAGCTTGTTTTTCTCTTTTCAGTTAATATTTGTTTTACGCAGTCGGGTTTTTTGTTTCTTTTAATAATTTAATTTATTTCAGACTTTTTTGTTTTATACATAATGATTTGTATGTATTAGTAAGTAAATGAGCGGTACGGTAAAGTAACGCTAACAAACATCGCAACTCTGTGAGTTACGTTCGGTAACCGCTCAGAGTCCTATACCTCAGAGTATATAACCTATACCTACAGTCCTTGCATTAAACATGTTTTTTTTGCAGTTTACGTCAAAATGGTAGCACAAAAGCATTACAATATATACATATATGGAATGGGCTGTTCACAAGCTTTCATTTGATACCCATATTGTTATAATAACGAAATTTTTGTTTTTAATACCCCCGCTCTTTTCTTATCCGTAGACGCCATATAAAAATAATATACCCTATGACACTCCCACAGTTCAGACGAATCTAACAACATCTCATATGCTTAAATCCATCAAGCCGTTTAGGCTGCAGAGCGTGCCAAAACATACATACATACATACATACATACATACACTCGAAAAACATAACCCTCCTTCCGGGTCAGTCGGGTAAAAAGAAGGTATTATACATGATTGATCAAATACCGCTACCGCTTGTAACTCGTCCATTCCCTATAGCCCACGGGATCTCAGTCCAGATTCGTCCGCTGAGTCCCGCATCAAAACACAATCGTACCCCCTCGTTACGGATTAAGGGTTGGTCTCCTTCATCAGATCTATTGATCGCTTTGTACCGGTACAATTCGTTATTGCTTATGATCTTTTCACTTTTTTATGACATTGAGACTCACTTTTATGTAATTTGTCTGTCTTTTGCAGACGGACGCTGCTCGTAGACTGGAGATAATAAGTACATCTTATTTATTAAATTAAAAATATGGTTTTTTGATTGTTGGCTGGTCAGTCTGCAATTTCAATTGTTTCAATGAACTATCAGATGTGTCAATAGATTTGGCAGTTTTGGTAGTCAACTAACTAATTCAAAAGTGTCGAAAACCATTTAGTAGTCAACGCACATTGGCTCAATGGCAAGGGAGTTGCAATGGCAGTGTCAGAATGACATATAGCAGACCGTTTCCTCTGATACCTATATTAAATAACCCATGCCTAGCCCTCTGATACACCTAATCACTTGAGATGCCTGAGAGTATCTAAGAAAAACGATCAGTTTAATAATTGTAATGACGGGCCAGCTAGCGTGGTTGGTTAAGACTCTGGTAAAGATTCTAGCTATCACGCCGCAGGTCGTGGGTTTGATTCCCGCACAGGACATGCATTTGTGTGCATGAATATGTCTGTAGGTCCTGAGTCTGGGTGTAAATTATGTATATTAAGTATGTATTTACAAACAAAAAGTAGTATATGTATTATATCCGTTATCTGGTTTCCATAGTACAAGCTCTGCTTAGTTTGGGATCAGATGACCGTGTGTGAGGAATGTCCCAGGATATTAATTATTATTTATTATAATTAGATAACATAACACGTGCAATTACCTAGATAGTAAAGGCTCAGAGTATATAAATACTTGTAAAGGATATCATAAAGCCCACATTCTTCTTGTTGTGCAAAAAAATATTTTGACTCATTTAGAAATATGCTTTAACAAAACGTAATTTATACTATAGTATATTTCAAGTAGCATGAGTTCGGTGACACATGGTATTTTATTTGATTTCTCAATGGGTAATGTTAATTTCGTTATAATAAAGGAATACTATGATAGAGCGAGGTTTCATGAAATATTGTGAGTACTATTTCAAAGTAACCAAATGGAATTTCACTAGATATTGGTAAAAACATTTAGAAATCTTTATATAAAAAATCTACTGTACGTGTGTATGTCACTGAATTCTTCCTAAACGGCTGGACCGATTTGAATGATTTTTTTTGTATGCGTTTGGGTGGCGCCCTGGATAATTTAGATTTATAAATCAGCCCGGCAGATGGCGATAATATAACCTAGATACCGACTGCAGCGTCAGGAGTTCAGTGACATACATACGTACAAACCCCTTATCAATCTACTGAGATTTTCTATAGTGGCCAACTTCACCAACCACTAGGTCATAAAAGACGGCACACTATTCCTGGCAACCCCTTACGAAGCGTCAGAGACCCTCTGCGGTAGGTCACGCCGCCAGAGTACTCGCCCCTGGTACTCGTGAGAAAAATACAGTAATAATATTATACATACGTACAAACCCTTATCAATCTACTGAGATTTTCTATAGTGGCCACCTTGCCCACCGTTAGGTATAAAAGACGGCACACTATTCCTGGCAACCCCTTACGAGGCGTCAGAGACCCTCTGCGGTAGGTCACGCCGCCAGAGTACTCGCCCCTGGTACTCTTGAGAAAATGTGAGTCGCACCGTGATCGCTCACTACCATTTGTCCAGAATGGTACCGGAGCTGTTAAAAGTCGCTCACCACGCGCACCCCACTAGCTGCGTCTGTGCCAGTACTTACGCAAGCGCAAGCACTAGCACAAACACACCCTAGGGTGCTTGCGGATTCAATCCCCGCTGGGGACGCCAGAGAAGCTGACTTCCATTTCTCCATGAATGGTACCGGAGCTGTCATGCGCGCTCACTTCCAAATACGAATCCACGTATCTACCCAATGCCTACAGCTGGGTTGCCGGAAAACTAATCCAACGGGTAGCCCTCTACTTTCTATCCAGGAAAGTGCCGGAGATGCAGTTCACTCACAGGAGCTCATCTGCTTAAGGATTACTCACTAACCCCGCGTCTGAGTAATACAAACACTCGTTGCGCGCGAGGAATGACGCTCGGTCACACATACCGAACAGACAACATGCCACCCTCTGCAACTAACCACATAGACCACCGCGAGACCAACACCAACGTCAGGTACCGCCTTAATAAAGGCGGTGGCCTACCTGACCCCGCGTACCCTGATCCAAACAGCCGGACCCGTAGTTCCAGCTGCGAGCCCCATCTACCCGGGTACCTGTAGATAGGGACCATACATACGTACAGTAGAATTAATTCCCTGGATGGTTTAGATAGGGTAGGGTAGGGTAGCACCACAGGGTAGGGTAGCACTACGCGAACGAAGTCGCGCCGGGCAGCTAGTAGAGTATAAAATCCTAATCATATTCTATCGCATCGAAAAAGAGGCCACATTAAAACACAACACAAAACGACAAAAAAAAAAACCTGGTACATTCCTCACACACGGTCATCTGATCCCAAACTAAGCAGAGCTTGTACTATGGAAACCAGATAACTGATATAATACATATACTACTTTTTGTTTGTAAATACATACTTAATATACATAATTACACCCAGACTCAGGACATACAGACATGTTCATGCACACAAATGCATGTCCTGTGCGGGAATCGAACCCACGACCTGCCGCGCAATAGGTGGAATCTTTACCAGACTCTTAACCAACTGCGCCAAATGGTCCGTCAAAAAAAAAAACAAATGAAAAAGAGATGATCTTCAAAAAATCGATGGTAGCAATAATGAACAGGAAGTCGCATCAATCCAGCAACGAGTGGCTGAATAAATAGTCCATCTGGCTCGACTCCAAGCAATTAAGCTATCTGCTCTGACGAATGCGCAAATTCTAGCCTTCATATAGACGTGTAGTCCACATTACACGATGATCATATTAGGTGAGCTTGAAATCAAAATCAAAATGTCATTTATTCAGTGTAGGCCCTGGTAAGGAACTTATGAACGTTAAATAACTTGTGTATAAAGATTTACTTCTAGAAATACTTTTTAAGCTTTCGCGAACTAAATTTATTGTAATATTAAAGTATCGGGTCTATTCGCGCACAAATTATTATAAAAATTTAATTTTGACGAACTTCGAAAAAAAAAGTTATTTTTAGAACATATACCATTATTTACATTATTACTTAACAATCACATGCACTATACATATATTCTAGGTACTAGTCCAGTAACTTATGAAAGATACATAATAGGTATATCATTTCTTTCTTAAGCAACTAGACTGCTTCTCTAATAAATTCTCTTTTAGTTTTCTTTTTAAAGTTATTTTACATTTAATTTTTAAGATGAGAAGATTTAAGAAGAAGATAAGAAATTTGAAGATAGAAGGTTTTGTGCTTGGAGGCTTATTGTCAAAACTTTATGTGGCGACGTTCGTGGGGTCGAATTCTTCAATGAACTTAATCTTTCTGATGAAAGCATCGTGAGGAAACCATAGAACGGAAGTAGGGTACTGTGTAGTATATCCTTCTGTCTGGGTGTCACCCCTCAATATTTAAATCTGTCAAGCACCTTTTTTATTTTTATTCGACGTTGTCGGTAAACGGGTCTTAGTCATTATGGCCCACTCGCGAATGGCCCGCGGGCCATAACGCCTATTCCATTTTATTTTAAAATTTTGCATTCGTTTTATGGCCCGCTGTTAAAACAAACAATAAACTAGCCTATTTTTGGTACAGATGTGTTATCAAGCATGCGGCCTGCCTGATGGTTCGCGGTTACAACAGCCATATGGAAGTTTGCGACACACAAGGCATCACTCACGCGTTACCCATCTTTCCCCCTTCCCCAATGAGCTCTGTTGACCTTACTCTCGCGCAGGAACACAGAGAGAGAGAGACACTCATAGAGTTATTTGGTTGCGGTATTCTGTAAGGTGAAGGTACTTCCCCATTCGAGCTGTTCTTTGAGTGAATAAACGCTATGCTAGGTAGAGCAAGTGGAACCTAACAGTGTGTCCCTGCTGTTGCACTTGCAGACCTGGTCTTTCTAGGTTTTATGAGCTTACCAGTTTCGACCACGCCACCACATTCCACGTTAATATTGTGGTAAAAGAATGGGGGAAAAACTAGTTAGACAAATACTTTTATTAATATATATATACCACAGGAATGGCTATTCAATGTTTATCCGTAATAGAAAAATCGATTCTAAAATATTTCAGATACATATTTAGCCTTGTAATGTAATACTTCTAGAAACTTTATTTTACTTTAGAAGATTTATTTGATCAATTTTTCAATTCAATTATGAATCCTGCGGATTTCTATAAATTCGCCTAATACAGAATTATTAGGCGAATAATTCGCCGTCAACATCAAACCTGGACAGGACTAATATTTTTGACTCATTTAACTGAACAAAGTGTCATTATTCATATTATACAATGTCATGTAAAGTCCGACAAATTGTACATCAGTACACCTGGCGACAGTATGAAACACTTCAAGTCTTAACTTAAACAAAGGCGAATTAAACTTCAAAACTTCACAAAGATCCAACGTAACTTGTCACGGAACTTGAGACGTTTGTTCTAGGTCTCCAAGACTCAGGTCCTTAACACAATAAAAGTGATTTCTTCCTACACTCTCAGCAATATCAGAGAAATCATTTATCTTGTTCAAAGTATGACGGCAAGGATTTCAAAGGAGAAGTATTTTATTCTCGGTGACATTTTAAATTGGATTCGGGGATCCGACATCTGAGATGTTGTATCCAACATGGCTTTTCCAACTTCCTGGTTAAAGTGATATGATACTGACAGTAACGTTTTCAATTATACAATTAATGTTGGATGTATTTCGTTTCACCAAACGAGTTTTAGAAGTAATATCATTTCTTGATTTTAGGTTATTTTACTAAGTTTTGTTTTAGGTTCAGTATTTTTGGTATATGTTAAAGCTTTTGAATTTACCTATAATAGATTCATTGTCTACATACAAGACATAAATAAATTACTGTAAAAGTTCGAACGTCGCTATGTCCTAGGATTTACCAGTAAATCCTAAGATTGACCAAGTTTTAATGGTAGAAGTCCGAACTGTTCTGTGATCATTGTTATTTGTGGACATTTACTAGCACTTACTCAGTAAATCTTAGGTTTCAGCTCAGAGACATGGTAAAGGTTGAAAAATAGTTTTCTAATTATAACATTCGGCATTTTATCAAACTCCTGCGGTTACCGTACTATATAGCCAATGAAAAGAGCAATACTACGAGGTGAAAGAAGCAAAAGTTCATCACGTAGGGATAATATATATGTGGAAGGATCATTTCAAATTATTTATTCTACTGTATTTTACTTTTCTAATTTTTTTTTAAATGTATATTATTCATTATATAATTGATTAATGATAAGGATTTTTATATGTTATACTTATGTTATTTATTCATGCTTTATGTGTTCTAATGAAATTATTTAATATGAAAATTGTCGTGTAAATCGTGCATGTAATGTATAACTGTAGTATACTTATTTATTTATTTATACCTGTTTAAATGCGTATTGTTTATGTCAATTATAAATATTTTCAAACGATTGCTTTAAAAAAAAAAAATGTAATAGTAATGTAACTATTTGGTAAAGTAATGTATCGAAATTTAAAATCAATCCAATGTAGATTATTTGCATGTCTTTTGGGAAATAAAGGCTTTATTATTATCTCTTTATTTAGTTTTTATCTTAAAAATATATTTTTTATAACATTACAATTAAAAATATTATAAAAAAACCTAATCCTATAAACAAATACGATTATATTCTTTTACAATACTTCTATAAAACTAATAATGTTATAAAAAACCTAATTCTAGAGTCCCGCCGGTAGCGGGGTAGGTCCCAAGCTACCGGTGGTTAGGGCCGCAGAGAGAGGAACCTCCTGACGATGCGTGCCGTGTCCAGAAGTACCGCTTTCTGTATCTGACCCTTGACCCAGCCATCTAGCGAGAGACTCTCAAGGTGTTGGTCGAGACTCTTCGCTATGAGACCGTTCGCCGAAACAACTATCGGGACAATGATCGTGGAATCAACATCCCACATGGCGGTCACCTCGTGAGCCAAGTCAAGGTACTTGCTGAGCTTGTCCTTCTCGGCCTTCACGAGGTTCTCGTCATGGGGGATGGTGATGTCAACGAGCACTGCCCGGCGCTTCAATCGATCTGTCAGCACGATATCAGGCTTATTGGCTACAATAGTCCTGTCCGTGATGACAGATCGATCCCAATAGAGCGTGGCACGACAATTTTCGAGAACTGGCGCAGGCGCGTACTTATAGTACGGCATTTCGGACTCTACAAGGCCGTATTGAAGAGCAAGTTGCTGGTGGATGATTCTGGCTACTAGGTTATGTCTGTGCAAGTACTCGCCGTTAGCAAGATGAGAACAACCGGAGATAATATGCCTGAGTGACTCTCCGGGACGGCGGCATGCTCGACAGATGTCGACCGTACCGTCCTTCAGGATATATTTCCGGTAGTTATTCGTCTTGATAACTTCGTCCGCAATTGCACAGACAAAAGCTTATTATTATTATATAATAACTAATTTTAATCATATAACATTGTTTCATTTCAAAATCCAACTTTTACTTAGCATTGGTAAAACCTAGCTTGTACCAAACTCTGAAGGTAAAAAAACCCCGAAAAATCGTCTCATTTCATATCGTATCTAATATTTACCAGCTCATGTTGGTAAATCCTAAGATGTACTCGTAAAACCCAGGATCTAACGGTAATCGGGCTTTTACAGTAACATATACATCGTCGTTCTTTTCTAATGTTTCTGGAGCTATCTCTATTTATTTACGTTTTAATTTCAGCTCACATTTTATATATTTTTTTTTCTATGCATTATTTTTTATTTAAATAAATTCTAAATCGTTATAACATAACTAAACGGATCTGAGCAGTAACCGTTTTAGAAAGACTCATCAAGAGATAAACAACGTTATTTGTATATTCAAATTCAAAATCATTTATTCAAATAGACCTTCGCCTTGAAAAGTCTGACTCTAATACCGGTTCGGAAGTTTGCATTTGCTGAGAAGAGCCGACAATAAACACAGCAATTACTCTTTTCAAAACAAGCTTAGATTAATTACATAATATTTACATTCTAATCGAACTGACAACAATTGCGTGCCCCGGCGCGGCGGCAACAACTACACAGTAGACTGAATCTATATTTAATCCTAACTAATATTATAAATGCGAAAGTGAGTTTTGTTTGTTTGTTACGCCTTCACGCCTCAACCACTCAACGGATCACTATGAAATTTGGCATGCAAATAGCCTATGGTATGGAGAACTTTTTATCCCGGGAACGCGGGTGAAACCGCGGGGGACAGCTAGTAAGTAAATAAATGGCAAACTTAAGCAGACCAGCCCCCACAGTGTATATAAAAAAAAAAATGTAAGTCATTTTGTTATTAATAGCTTTATTCTTGTGTGCCAATATGGATGTATATCAATGTGTATGTCTGAAATAAAGATATTTTATTTTATTTATTTAAAAGTCTATGAGAATGTTTGATTTATTCATTATCCACATCGTAATGGAGTGCTAACGGTATTATATCGGCATTTAATTTGTCTGTACTCTGTTGCCAAATTACTTGGTTCTGGATCCCAAATTCGCTTTCAAAGTACCCTTTACGGCTAGATAATGAATATTTGATACAACGCTCGTATTGGAAGCTTGTTGCTTACATTCAGTTTGGAATTTGAATTAGGTTTATTGTATGGATGCGGCTGTTTTGCTCTTACTTCAATCATTGAAGTTATAGGTTTTTATGCACTTTAAAGTCGACTGCTTCAATGTTCATTTTATTACCCAAATCTCCCAAAGTAAAGCCAGCTTTTCACTATGGGATATAATATAATATATATCACATCTTGAGATATAATATTTTATAGCTCGTCTTACATTTTGTCGAAAAAATATTTATAGTTTGGGATGTAATATACAAAAACGTATGACGAGCCATAAAATATTATATCTCAAGATGTAATTTACGTTATATTATATCCCATAGTGAAAAGCCGGCTTTACAGTTTTTTTACATTCCGTATCTACGATCATCAGTCGATCGATCTCGGTCGTATCTCACATTACATAGTGATGAAAATGTCGTGGTCTTCTTCTTCTTCTTATTTTTAATTTTGGCAACCAAGCCCAAATGAGGGCTAATTTCTGCCAGTGTCGAGTTATATTATAGTTTCCAGTCACAATAAATCACTTCACATTATAGTCCTTAGTCAGTCAACGTCCATACAAGTCATGTTTTACTACAATGGTGGTAATTGTACTAAAACTCTTCACGGACATTTTGAGACAACTTGAAAAGTCACGATACACATAATTCATTTCATTTCACTTCACTGGTGCACATGGATGATCTTTATTGGGTAAAATACCACCAAAAATACACAATAAAACTCAAAATACACAAATTTATGAAAATAAAAATGATAACGCAACGTCACTCTGCAAGTTCCCGCCAAAAAGTCCAATGTCGTGGTCTTCTTCTTCTTCTTATTTTTAATTTTGGCAACCAAGCCCATATTAGGGCTCATTTCTGCCAGTGTCGAGTTATATTATAGTTTCTAGTCACAATAAATCACTTCACATTATAGTCCTCAGTCAGTCACCGTCCATAAAAGTCATGTTTTACTACAATGGTGGTCATTGTAGTAAAACTCTACACGGACATTTTGAGACAACTTGAAAAGTCACGATACACATAATTCATTTCATTTCACTTCACTGGTGCACATGGATGATCTTTATTGGGTAAAATACCACCAAAAATACACAATAAAACTCAAAATACACAAATTTATGAAAATAAAAATGAAAATGCTACGTCACTCTGCAAGTTCCCGCCAAAAAGTCCCAATGTCGTGGTCGTTTATTATGTTTGTTATATTTTCTTAACTTACCTTCTAATAGTAGTCATGCTATTTGACAAAGGGTTTAATGTTACAATGCCACATCTAACCGTAAAAAATTACACATTGTCATTCCTCAATCTATGTTCTAGCCAGTGGACGACTGGTTTACGTAAGTAATTATTTTGGAAATCTGCCAAATAATATCGGAACCTATGGGCGAGAGGTGCTCCCAGATTTGGCAGTATGCTCCGATATCATCGGCCGTATCATTTTGGATCTTCGCAGCTTCGTTTGCATTGAATATATGGTCCTAGGTTACTGAGTTTTGCACTATTAAGTTTCCCATTCTAAAATTACCTATTATAAATGACGTTTTATTTGTGCATCATATGAGATAAATAACATAACATCAATGATAACATTGATACAAACATTGATTACAAACTATTAAAAAAAAAAACAAAAAAAATTGGGGGTTCCCTATACTTAGAACTGAATCTCAAAAAAAATGTTTCATCAAACCCAAACAAACGTGTGGGGTATCTATGGATAGGTCTTCAAAAATGATATTGAGGTTTCTTATGTCATTTTTTTCTAAACTGAATAGTTTGCGCGAGAGACACTTTCAAAGTGGTAAAATGTGTGAAACTTATAAAATAAGAGAATGATAAATCTAAAAAAAAAATATGATGTACCATGCAAACTTCCACCGAAAATTGGTTTGAACGAGATCTAGTAAGTAGTTTTTTTTTAATACGTTATAAATTTAAATTCATATCAAATACTCAGGTCTATACTACCATTTGCTTATATACCTACAGGTTTGTAACCCTCCGGAACCTTCGGTGCGCGAGTCTGACTCGCACTTGGCCGCTTTTTTTTTAATATTGCTTTTTTTTGACGCCTCCTTTTCTTCGATGACTTCACTGTCTTCACTGTTGAGTAGTGTTGAGTAATTAGCTTGTATTGCTTATGTAATGCATCCATTTTGTGTCATACTGCGATCACAGACATATAATATAAGACTGCGATTGACATTCGCCAAAGTTGCGTTATGCCTATAGACCACCGCACCTATTATTTTTCTGGCTATTACGTACTTATTGGAGGATCAATTAAAATTATTAGTTTGTCAAAAGGGTTCTCTTTTTAACCGACTTCAAAAAAAGGAGGAGGTTCTCAATTCGAATGTATGTTTTTTTTTTTTTTTATGTTTGTTACCTCATAACTCCCTCATTTATTAACCGATTTGGAAAATTATTTTTTTTGACTGGAAGGGTACACTTCCCGTTTGGTCCCATTGTCATCAGATCAGGATTTGATTACTTCTTAGTGTACTTTGAAGTCGGTTTAAGTTTTTTGTAAAACAGTCCAATTATATACTTGCCGTTTCAGCTTTCTCTTTTCCTAAGCGACCAATGTTATCTTATATATTTTTTTTACTTACATCTCATACTTCTTCTCATAATGTATTTTCTTAATTAAAGATTCGTTATTTTTGGATTTTATGAATGTCTGATTCGATGATAAAAAAACATTTTAACCGACTTCAAAAAAAGGAGGAGGTTCTCAATTCGGTTGTATATTTTTTTTAATTTTTTTTTTTATGTTTGTTACCTCATAACTCCGTCATTTATCAACCGATTTGGAAAATTCTTTTTTTGTCTGGAAGGGTACACTTCCCGTTTGGTCCCATTGTCATCAGATCCGGATTTGATTACTTCTTAGTGTACTTTGAAGTCGGTTTAAGTTTTTTGTAAAACAGTCCAATTATATACTTGCCGTTTCAGCTTTCTCTTTTCCTAAGCGACCAATGTTATCTTATATAATTTTTTTACTTACATCTCATACTTCTTCTCATAATGTATTTTCTTAATTAAACATGTACTTTAAATAAATGATTCACTATGGTCTTTTATCTTGTATAATAAAACTTTTGCTGAAATTATGAAATTGCAGACAAAGATTATCTTTAATTTAAAACGGGATTCTTAATTACATGTTCTGTACAATGAATAAATTATTATTCCTTTGGGCTCATTTCAACTCGGTATTCTAATTTTTCTGCTACAATTACAATAAATGATTAAGATAACACTACGTTTTGTTTCCGTCAATCTTGATCTTCAAGCAAACGCTTTTTAACACCCCCACACACTTAAACATTAACACACCATAAGCCTTAAGCCTAATTTTAGATACATAATATAAAATAAAAATAAGATAAAGTTAAGAAGAAATTAAAAAAAAAAAAAAAAAGATCAATGTAACATTTTATGGGTTAATGTAGATACTTTCCCTGGGGTAAGGGACTAGCATCTTTAATACAGGTTACTCTGTAACCTAGCTAAGGTGTTAGTTGCGACCTATTTTTATAAAGACTATAAGCCTATAATTTTGACGGGCCAGTTGGCGCAGTTGGTTAAGACGTGGAGTCTTAACCTATAGCGCCGCAGGTCGTGGGTTCGATTCCCACACAGGACATGCATTTGTGTGCATGAACATGTCTGTATGTCCTGAGTCTGGGTGTAATTATGTATATTAAGTATATATTTACGAACAAAAAGTAGTATATGTATTATATCAGTTATCTGGTTTCCATAGTACAAGCTCTGCTTAGTTTGGGATCAGATGACCGTGTGTGAGGAATGTCCCAGGATATTTATTTATTTATTTATACCTATCATACATGTAAACTTATTGTAAAACTTAATTTTAATGTCTTTTCATTTGTATGCTACTAATAAACATTATTATTATTATTTCGTTTATTCATATTATATACATATTAAATATATTTTTAAATATTTTTATAAAACCATGGCTTACAAAAAAGAACATTTAAAAATATAAAAAATAGTGTTCCGCCGGTGTCGGGAGCAGGGTCCAAGCTACCGGTGGTTAGGGCTGCAGAGACAGGAACCTCCTCACAATGCGAGCCGTATCGAGGAGTACTGCCTTCTGAATCAGGCTCTTGATCCAACCGCCTAACGAGAGCCTCGAGAGATGTTGGTCGAGGCTTTCGGCCATCAGGCCATTTGCCGTAACGACAATCGGCACAATGATAGCAGAGCTCACATTCCACATGTCGACAACCTCGTGAGCTAAGTCGAGATACTTTATTTGTTTCTCTTTCTCAGCTTTCACGAGGTTCCCGTCATGGGGAATGGTAACATCGACTATCATTGCGTGGCGCGCTAATCGGTCTATCACCACTATGTCAGGCTTATTGGCAACAATAGTCCTGTCAGTAATGATAGACCGATCCCAGTACATCGTGACATGGTCATTTTCGAGAACTGGGTCGGGCACATACTTGTAATACGGTACCTCAGCATCTACAAGTTTATATTTCAAAGCAAGTTGCTGGTGAATAATCCTGGCTACTTGGTTATGCCTGTGCAAGTATTCGCCGTTAGCCAGACGAGAACAACCAGAGATAATATGTCTAATGGACTCACCCGGACGGTGGCATGCCCGACACACGTCAACCGTCCCGTCCTTCATGATATGTCTCCGGTAGTTATTCGTCAAGATAACTTCGTCCATAATTGCACAAACAAAACCTTCCGTTTCCCCGAAGAGGTCACCAAAACGTAGCCAGGATACGGACGCTAAAAAATCTACACCGGGCTCATGAAGGGCCCGATAGAAGCGCCCGTGAAGCTCCTTGCTTTGCCATATCTCCCTGCGGTTATCCGTGGTAAGTATCACAGGTTTGCGCCAGTTCTCTTTAGCCATGGAGAGCGGGGTAAGCCCCTTGTCCACTGCCACCACATCACGGTGCATACCCACTTCGGCTTTTAGAAAATATTCCCTGAGGCTGCACACCTCGCGGTTGTGGAGGGTCTTAGCATTTAAAAAGCCGCGACCCCCGCACTTCCGCGGGATGTACAGTCTCATCACCGATGAGCGTGGGTGATGCATCCGGTTTGCGGTCAGCAGTGTACGGACCCTTCTATCCAGGGCGTCAAGTTCAGTCTGAGTCCATTTGAGTATGCCGAAAGAGTACATCAAAACCGGCATGACCCAACCGTTGAAGGCGCGCACCTTGTTTCCGCCTGAAAGAAGACTATTTAATACCTTCTTTAGGCGACCAAAGAAGCGCTCCTTCAACGATTGCTTCATGTCAGCAATGTTGATGCCTAACGCTTCCGACATACCCAAATACTTGTAGCTTTCGGATGAGGAGAGGGATCTAAGTTGTATGGAATCCGAGAGTTGGGTTCCCTCGGATTCCATAATCTCCCCTCGCTTTACATGCATAACTGCACATTTGTCCACACCAAATTCCATCCTGATGGCGCTACTGAATGTTTCTGTTATTTTCAGTAGCTCCATCAGTCGAAATTTGTTGGGGGCAAAGAGTTTCAGGTCATCCATGTAGAGGAGGTGAGAAATAACCTGACCACCTCTCCTCAACCGATAGCCTAGACCTGAATCCTCTAGCAGTGTGCTTAGAGGATTCAGGGCCAAGCAGAACCAAAGTGGACTCAAACTGTCGCCCTGGAATATTCCCCGTTTAATCCATACAGGTTCATCATTCCCCTGAATCTGTCGACATCCCGGATAGCGAAGGACCGTCCTCCATTGCCCCATACATGACTCAAGGAAGGTGCGTAGAGTTGCATCAATCTTGTACAACTCCAGCACCCTCATGAGCCATGTATGTGGCACAGAGTCGTAGGCCTTCTTATAATCTATCCAGCATGTAGACAGATCCTTGCGGGATTGACGAACCTGTTGGCTTATGGCCATGTCGATGAGGAGTAGCTCCTTAGTACCGCGGTAGTTATTATTATTATTATTCTCTTTATTTCTCTGGATTCTTAGATTATTTTTTTTATAACAGTAATGTATAAAATCAAAAATATTATAAAAAAACCTAATCCTATATATAAATATGATTATTTTTTTTTACAATATTTTTATAAAACAACTAAAAATGTTATAAAAAACCTAATTCTAGTATGCCGCCGGCAGCGGGGTAGGGCCCAAGCTACCGGTGGTTAGGGCTGCAGAGAGAGGAATCTCCTGACGATGCGCGCCGTGTCCAGGAGTACCGCCTTCTGTATCTGACCCTTGATCCAGCCATCCAGCGAGAGCCTCTCAAGATGTTGGTCGAGACTCTTCGCTATGAGACCGTTCGCTGAAACAACTATCGGGACAATGATCGTCGAATCAACATCCCACATGGCGGTCACCTCGTGGGCCAAGTCAAGGTACTTGCTGAGCTTGTCCTTCTCGGCCTTCACGAGGTTCTCGTCATGGGGGATGGTGATATCAACGAGCACTGCCCGGCGCTTCAATCGATCTGTCAGCACGATATCAGGCTTATTGGCTACAATAGTCCTGTCCGTGATGACAGATCGATCCCAATAGAGCGTGGCACGACAATTTTCGAGAACTGGCGCAGGTGCGTACTTATAGTACGGCATTTCGGACTCTACAAGGCCGTATTGAAGAGCAAGTTGCTGGTGGATGATTCTGGCTACTAGGTTATGTCTGTGCAAGTACTCGCCGTTAGCAAGATGAGAACAACCGGAAATAATATGCCTGAGTGACTCTCCGGGACGGCGGCATGCTCGACAAATGTCGACCGTACCGTCCTTCAGGATATACTTCCGGTAGTTATTCGTCTTGATAACTTCGTCCGCAATTGCACAGACAAAACCTTCGGTTTCCCCAAAGAGGTCACCGAAGCGTAGCCAGTTCACCGACGCGAGCAGATCTACATCGGGCCCTGTTAGGGCCCTGTAGAACCGCCCGTGTAGCTCCTTACTCTTCCATACGTCCTTGCGGTCCTCGGTGCTTAGCACCTTTGGTCTGCGCCAGTTCTCGTTTGCCAAGGATAACGGGGTGAGGCCCCTGTCTACTGCCACCACATCGCGATGCATCCCACACTCGTTGTCAAGGAAATACTTCCTAAGACTGTACACCTCGTGGTTGTGGAGGTTCTTGGCGTTTAAAAAGCCACGGCCTCCACACTTACGCGGGATGTACAGTCTCATAACAGACGAGCGTGGGTGTAGCATTCGATGTGTTGTGAGCAGGAGACGGACCCTCCTATCCAGGGCGTCCAGCTCAGTTTGAGTCCACCTTAGTATGCCAAAGGAGTACGTGAGCAGGGGCATCACCCAGGCGTTGAAGGCGCGCACCTTGTTACCACCCGACAAAAGACTGGTCAGTACTTTTGTCAGGCGACTGAAGAAGCGCTCCTTCACAGCCCGCTTTATGTCCCCGTCCACAATACCCAACGACTGTGACATACCAAGGTACTTATAGGTTTCTGCTTCGGAGAGTGATCTGAGAGACATTGTCTCAGAAAGCTGTAAATTCGTTGAATTTACGACTTTCCCCCGCTGTACATGCATAACCGCACACTTATCTACACCAAACTCCATTTTGATGGCGCTACTAAAAACTTCTGTCATTTTCAGTAGCTCCAACAAGTCTTGACGTTTTGGTGCAAATAGTTTAAGGTCATCCATGTACAACAGGTGAGAAATGACCTCACCCCCTCTTCGAAGCCGGCAGCCTAGTCCTGAATCCTTCAGCAGAGTACTGAGCGGATTCAAAGCTAGGCAGAACCACAGAGGACTCAAACTGTCACCCTGGAAAATACCTCGCTGAATCCTTATAAAGTCCTGCGGGCCAGAAGTGCCATCTCCACCACCTGGTTGACGAAGGACTGTCATCCACTGCCTCATACATGCGCTCAAGAAGGATCTAAGAGCTGTATCAACTTTGTACAGTTCCAAGATCCTCTCCAGCCATGAGTGAGGCACTGAATCATAGGCCTTCTTGTAATCAATCCAGGCAGCCGAGATGGCTCCCCTATTCCGCCGGACTTGTTGGCAAATTGTCGTGTCGATGAGGAGGAGCTCTTTGGTACCACGGGACCCACCCCTACATCCATTTTGAGAGGAGGCCAAAACGTTATTCGCAACAATGTGCGTATTAATTTTTGCTCTCAAAATGGATGTAAGGAGCTTGTATAGTGTAGGCAAGCACGTGATGGGTCGATAGTTTTTCGGTTCCGTGGTACTACCGGACTTAAAGAGCAAGGAAGTAACACCGGTTGTTAGGAAAGTTGGCAGGGAACCATCCTCAAGGGCTTGTTGGAATTGCGTTGCCAAACGTTCGTGTGAGCATCGAAACCACTTTATCCAAAAGTTGTGCAATCCATCCGGCCCAGGACTTTTCCAGTTCTGGGTCGTACGGATCGCACAACCTATGTCAATGGGGCTGATGGTAATAGCCTCCATTGGTTCGATGGACTCACACTCACGTTTGACAACACTCATCCAATCACCCTCGGTGTGTTGGACAGGCATTGACCAGATACTACGCCAGAAATTAATCATAGCAGTAGTATCCGGTAACTGTCCATCCAACACACGTTGGTCGGTTCCCTCCCACTTTCGGTATACCTTCCTCTGGTCACTCTGGAAGAAGCGATTCTGCTGGAATCGATCCACACGCTCTCTGTAGCGGCGAATACGGCTTGCCCACGCATAAACTTTTTGCTTCAAGAAGTCAATGCGCTCTGTGACACAGGCCAAGTAGTCGTGGGACCTAATATCAGTCCCCGCAAAGGCCTGGGTCACAAAGCGCATGACACGAGGGCGATTATTGCCCTCCTTGAAGCAAATCAGCTTTGCAATGAGAGTCCTGAACGTGTTGATACGCCGCTCGATCCGCACTTGCCATGCGGGGGCACCACCGACGGTCCGCGTGGCTCGGTCAGGAACAGGTAGCCTGACACGAGCAACACGGCACGCCGCGATGGCCCCACAGTACAGAATCGAGTGGGTATCAACTAAATCTTCACTAGCCCGTAGATACGGGTCTAGTAAAGCGTTCAGGGCTCCCACTAGCGCTAAGTTTCGTTTATTTGTGGGCAAGCGTGGTATTCGCGGCCTAGAGTTGGGCGCGGACCTATACAGCACAATCGCTTCCTCCAAAGTCCTCCTCAAATGCTCATTGGTTTGAGTGCTTACGCTGTTCACACAGTCCTCTTCGTCGGCACTGGGATCAACCCGCACCGCCCTCGGTGCCTGGTCTGGTATCGGCACCGAAATCGGCGAAACAGCAGGTGGATCCCGCGTCAAAGTAGAGGTAGAGCGAACAGGCAGCACTTCCAAGCATAGCCGATCAAGTACAGAGTCATCCAGCCTCTTGAGCCGCTGGATGGCCCGCACCTGATCCGATAGGCGTTGCGCGGTCACAGTGATGGCTGGTTCAAGGATCTGAAACAGAGGCAGCATCCGGTCACGGTACGCGGACAGGTTGGTTCCCCCCTCTGTAGCCCCATAGTAGGCGCGCATGCAGTTTTCATTCATGGACTGTGTCCACCGCATGCGACGCACTATACCACCGGTAGCGGGGGTCAGGCGCGGGACAGGTTGTCCCACAGGCCCCAAGCGTGCCGGCAGCGGTGGCCGTCCTCGTCGCGCAGGTGGTCGCGGCGGCGGGGGCGACGGTTCGCGCTCGTCGCTCGACTCGCTAGTGTCAGGCGCAGTGGCGAAATTTGCGCCCGACGAAGATGGCGAGGAGCTGACTGAGGCGGGCGAGGGTGGTGGGCGTGCGTTTGTGCGTTCCGCTGTGTTTTTCAGCCTTGATCTCGTGATCATTCTTTCACTATGTTTTCATTTTGTATTTTATTGATTTGCATGTAGGTTGTCAAAGTGACATGATATATAATTTTCAAAGGTACCGATTATTCCAAATTTACAGATGTTTGTTGCTTTCTTGTTGCTTTCCTGTTTTTTTACTATTTTCAATATGCTTGAGGTGTAGAAAATTTGGTATAAATACGATAAAAATAAATATTCAAAAAAAATCACAAAAATCAAGGTGTGTCAAAGTCAGCGGTTTTTTTTTTTTTTATTATTATTATTATTATACTGATTAAATGGTCACGTTAATAATGTCACATTATTAGACCATGACAATAGAGTGACGTTATTTACGTGACCCTTTAAACAGTATAAGGGGGTTAATGTTTTATTTCTATATTAGATGAGGTTCTATAAACGCTACGCTCTACCTCTCATGAACCCATCATAACAAAAATTACTGGTGGAAAACATCTACCGTTGTATTCCATCAACTGCACTACAGTTATCAGTCCCCAGGTGAAATCATCACTTACCGTTTTCATTTTATGGTCAAATACAAGTTTTACCTGCATGCAAATATTCAAGCTGCCTAGTAGGCCTCCAACTAGCTTAACGACTATCACAAAAATAATAAGTTATCACTCAAATAACCGGGACCGGCTTTACGTGCCTTCCGAAGCACGGAAACTACTACGTGGCTTGAAAACTCCAACAGTAGGTTGTCCACTAGCCTACCTCCGCATGGTGGAGGATATCTGCCCATTTCCACTCACAGATAAAAGAAATAAACACCCTTTAGCTATAGGTTGTTAATTAGTTAATGATGAAAACTAGTCCTTTATTACTTTAGTATATGTCCCAGGTGAAAATGGTATGAATAAATAAAATAAGTTTTCTGACTCCAAATTTGTATTATTACGTTAACACAGTTAGTACATTTAATTTAATAGGCAACGCGACAGGGCAGTGGGATGTAAGCGACTGGCGAGACTCTAGCTGCATTCGTTACGCGATACCCAATTTGCTTACTTGCATTACGAGCTCGCCGTGACGCCACATCACACCCCCCCTTATTTGAATTTTTTTTGACAAAAGTAAAAAAAAATATAAAAATTTATACACACAAGTACAACAAAAATATTAACCATTATGTTTCCGACTGTACCTAGACATTTTATGCTTACAAGTAATACGCTCAAGTCACAATATACTGATAACCGCATGGTATCAGGTTTCAGTACTGGTGTATACAAAATGACACAATGTATGTCGATTAATTTACATTCAATTATTTTGCCTTTATAATTTTTAAACTATATGACCAAAAAAAATATAACATGTGTCTCTCTTTTGGGACATTAAGTACATGTTTACCTCTATACTTATATTTCACTTATATTTATACTTCACTGCAATTCACTTAGGTATTAGCTAAATACCATAAAAAATAAAAGAAAAAATTAACACTTTTGTTCACACATAACCTGCTGCTGGCGCAGCGACCGTAGCGTTGGCGGGTTGACCCCCAACCGGCGCTATTTTATTTACTTCTTTCCTGAGCCATCCCCGTAGGTGGCTTAGATAGCCATTTCGGATTGCGTAGCATAAAAACAAAGCTAATATTACGACAATTGCAATCAGAATAATGCCAAAATAATTCAATTTACTCTCCAGTTGTTGTTGTCCTTCTACAACTGAAGCTTGAGCTGAGGCTACAATTTCTTTATTGTGATAGTTACCCATTTTGACGATTTTACAACACAATAAAATTATATATATAATTAACTGTATACTGTATTGCAGTGAAGCTTCTAAAGACTAATGTTTATCTTATATTCATTTCCACAATATATGAATAGTTCAGTTGACCTACAAATTACTTGTCTAGTTGAGCAAAAAACGCACCGGCTGCCTAACTATACGACCACTGCGCGTCGTCTTAGTGATAGGCGGTAGCGGTTTTTGCTCTTCTGACCTAACAACTACATTTTGATCTAAAATACTGTTGTCGTTATTACAAACATTCTCATCACTTATGTAATATGCAGGTTTTAGTCTGTCTATGCTAACATTTGATTGTCGGTCTCCGATTTTTATAAGGAAATGTTTTTGTGACCTATTAAGAACCTGGTATGGGCCGCTATACGTTGGTGTTAATGGCTTCCGTACTATATCATTTCTCAAAAATACAAAAGGGCAAGTATACAAATCTTTATGTACAAAAATTTTCCGCGAATCGCTAGTCGATCGTGACTGTGGTCTTAGGTTCTTTAATATTTTTCTTAACTGCTCTACGTAAGTATGTTGGTCACTTACCTGCTCACTCACAGCGGCGTCCGCATAAAAATCGCCAGGCAGACGCATCGTGTGACCTAAAACTAATTCTGCAGTGCTGACATTATTGTCGCTTTTGCTAGCTGCGCGAAGTCCTAACATGACTGTCGGTAGCTCATCAACCCATGACCTATTATCTAACAAACGGGCTTTTATTGCTACTTTCATGGAACGATGCAATCTCTCAACCATTCCATTTGCCTGTGGATGATACGCGGTAGTGCGAGTTTTTTGTATACCTAATATTTTCATTAAACTACTGAATAGATCGCTCTCAAACTGTCTACCCTGGTCACTTGTTAATCTGCTAGGGCAACCAAATCTGCAAATCCAACCTTCGTATATCGCTTTGGCTACTGTATCTGCTGTAATATCCATTGTTGGTATAGCTTCTGGCCATCGCGTATATCGATCTATTATCGTCACGCAATATCTATAACCTTCCTTAGATGTAGGTAAAGGGCCCACAATATCTACATGAATGTGCTCGAACCTGTCCGCTTGTGGAAAGCTACCTAGGTCCGACACTGTGTGTCGTTGTACCTTAACCTTTTGACACTTTATACATGACCTTGCCCATGTAGATATGTCCCTATTCATACCTGGCCAAAAATATCGTTTCGTAACCATTTTTCTCGTGGCTCTAATTCCTGGATGACTAATGTTGTGAACTGTATCAAATGCTAATTTTCGGAATGACAAAGGTAGGTATGGTCTTACATCATTCCCTGAAATGTCGCAATAAATATCTCCATTACACAACGGCGAATGTAGTTTCTTTAGTGATACATTACCTTCAGTTTGTGCTAACATGCGCGAAACTTGAATATCTTTTTCCTGTGCCTGCGCTACTTCATCGTAATTGATAACGCTTGGACAAACAATAGAATCAACTACTCGTGATAATGCGTCAGCAACTGGGTTCTCGTTACCGCTTACGTGTTGTATATCGCTTGTGAACTCGCTGATATACAATAACTGACGCGTCCGTCTTGGTGTTTCGCGATCCGTACCTACTTTAGAAAATGCGAATGTAAGAGGTTTATGATCCGTCATAATCGTCAACTGTCGTCCCTCTATCATATTACGAAAGTGAATGATTGATAAATAAATAG
Source organism: Achlya flavicornis (assembly GCA_947623365.1). Classification (NCBI taxonomy): domain Eukaryota; kingdom Metazoa; phylum Arthropoda; class Insecta; order Lepidoptera; family Drepanidae; genus Achlya; species Achlya flavicornis. The sequence goes on along the minus strand of OX392480.1, from coordinate 14,552,245 downwards.
CTAACAGTTCTCTGTCATAAGTACTGTACTTTTGCTGAGCTTCTGAAAGTTTTTTGGAATAATAACCTAATGGCTTCCACTCGTTGTTAATTCTTTGCTGTAAAACTGCTCCGACACATTTATCTGACGCGTCACACATAATAGTTAACGGACCTTCTGATTCCGGATGTGTTAAAGTTACGGCGTTTTTTAAACTAGCTTTACATTGCTCAAACGCGTCTATAGCCTTGCTATCCCAATCGATCCTAGTCTTATCTTTTTTCTTGGCACCATGTAAGAATTTATTGAGTTCCGCTTGAATTTCTGCGGCGTGTGCTATGTGTAACCTATAAAAATTAGTCATGCCTAGAAATCGCCGAAGTTGCTCAACGGTTTCCGGCCTTGGGTAGTTCTGAATTGCGTCAACCTTAGATGCTAAAGGTTTTATGCCTTCTGTAGAAACCTCGTAACCCAAAAATTCTATTTTCGATTGACCGAATTCGCATTTAGACAAATTAATAGTTATTTTTTTTTTTTTTTTTTTTTTTTATACCACTTAGGTGGCAAACAAGCATACGGCCCGCCTGATGGTAAGCGGTTACCGTAGCCTATGGACGCTTGCAACACCAGGGGTATCACGCGCGCGTTGCCGACCCTGCAGAAATCTCTTCACACCCCTTTTGAAGAACCCCATGCTGTACTCCATTGGGAAAACCAGTTATTCCAAACTGTTCAAACCTTTTAAAAACCTGTTTTAAATGCTCTTTATGCAGAATTTCGTCATCACTTGCCAGTATTACGTCATCAATATAACAAAATAGATAAGAATTTTTGTTATTGCTGTCGCTATGATTTCCTAAATAATCTAATCCTTGCAACACCGAATTGTTCATGAACCTTTGAAACGTCTGTGCGGCGTTTCGTAAACCAAACGTCATCCTAGGAAATTCAAATAAACCAAACGGGGTTATGATTGCCGTTTTCTCAATATCCTGCTGACTTACACTAACGTTATGGTAGGCTCTATTAATATCTAAACGAGAAAAAATTGTCTTACCTGCTAATCCGTAAGTAAAATCCTGTAGTCTCGGAATCGGGTACCTGTCTGGCTTCGTGATCGCGTTGAGTGCACGATAGTCACCACAGGGTCTGATCTGTCCGTCTTTCTTAGGGACAACATGCAAAGGACTGGCCCAAGGACTCTTTGAGGGCCTGCAAATACCTAATTCTTGCATTAACCTAAATTCCTCTTTCACTAACTTATATCTCTGTGGTGGTAAAGGTCTAGCACGAGCAAAAACTGGAGGGCCTGTAGTCTCAATATGATGTAAAGTATTGTGACTTGATGGTTCTTTGTAAGAAATCGGCTTAGTAATTTCTGAAAATTCCTCCAATAAATCGCGATATGGATTATCATTTTGTATACTTGTCAAAGAAGGTTCATCGTACTTAATAATTGATCCTTTCCTATATAAATTCGTGAGACCGTCAACTAATTTTTTGTTATGCAAATCAACAATTAATTGATGAGTTTTGAGAAAATCAGCTCCTATGATGGGCTGTTTGACATCACAAATTATAAAAGTCCACTTATAATTCCTACGTAAGCCTAAATTAAGTTCAAGGTTCACTACACCATAGGTTTTAATCATAGTGTTATTCGCTGCAAAAAGCTTATAACTACACTCACTCTTATGTTTATGCAAATTAACTTTACTCACGGGAATGACGGATACGTTGGCACCTGTGTCCACTAGATAAGTAATGCCACTTGTAAAGTCCTTTACGCACAATCGGTGGTTTCTAGCGGTATGATCATCCACCGTCGCTGAAAATACCGCTCCTAGTTTTCCTTATTCTGTTGATTTTTGGACCAATTGCACGGCGACTCGCACGCCCTTGCATTCTCCTTGTACCGATAGTGAAATCTGCACAACCAATCAGGACTGGTTGTAGCTCGTCATGGTGCCGACTTGCTCCTAGACCTGTATCTATGTTGTGACCAACGCCTATCTCCTCGTCCAAAACTCCTTCCACGTGACCGTATTGCATTAACCTCACTACGTAGCTGCTGAACTTCCATGGATAGTGAACGCATGCAGCTCACCAGCTCTGTATTTTCGTTCGCTGAAGCCGAAGTACTTGCTACTGAGACGGAAGCGATCTCGCCACTTCCCAGATTCTCCAAGATCTTGTCTGCTATGGCTGCCAGATTTTCTAACTTGGTATCTCCACTCACAGTCACGTCGGGGTCACCACTTTAGCTATAGGTTGTTAATTAGTTAATGATGAAAACTAGTCCTTTATTACTTTAGTATATGTCCCAGGTGAAAATGGTATGAATAAATAAAATAAGTTTTCTGACTCCAAATTTGTATTATTACGTTAACACAGTTAGTACATTTAATTTAATAGGCAACGCGACAGGGCAGTGGGATGTAAGCGACTGGCGAGACTCTAGCTGCATTCGTTACGCGATACCCAATTTGCTTACTTGCATTACGAGCTCGCCGTGACGCCACATCCCTAATTTGTGAAAGGAGGTCTGAGCTCAGCAGTGAGACATTACATTATTGCATGGAAAAATATCTTATTTCAACAATCATTGCCATCGTCACTGGCTCCGGAGAAAAGTAATGCGATGAAATATACGCCGTGAAAATTGATTTCCAATACAACACCTTTGTTGCCATATCAAATTCCCAATTAAGGAAGAAAATTGGGTCCTGGAATCAAGGAAAAAATATCGCTGTGCTGTTAGATGCTGTGATGATTAAAAGATGGATTAAAAAAACAGATATTTTACTATTTTAAAGGTTTAAGAATATAAAATTATATGGACATACATAAATACATTATGCTCCTGAGACGATTGAAAATTTGGTTCTCAGCTAGAGGTTATGGGAGAGAATCTAATGGTGCGTCCATGCTTGGCGAACCGAGCACGAGCCGAGCCACGAACGACCACACTGCGAGTACGATTCGCGTATCGTGGAAGGGCTTGCGATCCTCGAACGAGCATTCGTAGCGTGCTCGACAGCTCTCCGCCCGATTGTCAGTTTTTTCCCTAACACAGGGATTCGCATCGCACTCGTTGTAGGATCGTTGAGTACGTCCACGCTTGAAATCGCGAGCAACGAACGAATCCTGTTCATTCAAGGCTCGGCTTGTGCTCACTCCGCGTAGCATGGACGCACCATAACCGTAAAGAAAAAGAGACAGAATTATCAAGTTTAAAATTTCATAACATTTTATTATTTACTTTACTGGAAGCGTTTATATTACCTTTGACTTCTTAAAGGCTCCTTAAAATGAATTCAACATTTCCTCAATACCGTGAAGACGTACAGTCAATCCTCACGTCGAGTTCCCTCTCGTACCGTCATAAAGCACACGTAACATAAAACATCAAGGGGCTACTATAGTAGTGAGCACGAACAATAACTATGGGTTTATTCCCTCCCCAATGACGTCACAAATCCTCCAGGGTACCGTAGGTATAACCATAAAACGCAGCTCCGTTGGCTATGAATTGTTTCTTAGTCGATTTAGTGAAAGTACTCGCAATTTATAAAGCGAGGTGCATACAACAATACATTATTGGAAACCATTTTTAATCCCTCTGAAATAACACTGATTGTGACGGGAATTGAAATGTAATCTTTTATAGCCACGGCAATTTCAAACAGGGAGGGAAAAAGCTCTTTTCAACTTCTTCTTGGTTTTACGTATGGTTACCGAATTCTTCTTATTATGATATGGTGCGTCCATGCTTGGCGAACCGAGCACGAGCCGAGCCACGAACGAGCACGATTCGCGTAGCGTGGACGAGCTTGCGAGCCTCGAACGAGCGCGATTGTCAGTGTTTTCACGTACAATGGGATTCACATCGTGCTCGTTGTAGGCTCGTTGTAGATTCGTTCGTGGCTCGGCTAGTGCTCGATTCGGGTAGCATGGACGCACCAATATATTTTACACCAACATTGTCTAGACACATTAATTAAAACTCTGTCAGTCATATCGGATACCGTTCTATACAAGTTTTTAGGGTCGGCAACGCACGAGTGATACCCCTGGTTTTGCCAGCGTCTATAGGCTACGGTAACCGCTTACCATCAGGCGGGCCGTATGCTTGTTATAAAAAAAAAGTTGCTGCAATTCCACTGACGCGAAGCTGGGCGGAGTGGAGCTTAGTGGTGCATGTATTGACCAATCACACTGTTTCCAATGAAGTGGAGTGCAGATTACGAGCATTATGATTGGGTAATTCATTCACAGCTAAGATCCTCTTACCCAGGCTCCACCTCAGTGAAAACATAGCCCATTGTGTATCTCCAAAGACAGGAAATAGTAAAATAGCGTTTCTAATTTGGTTTGATTTTTACCGTAATCCAATAGTGATTTTCAGAATTAATTGTAAGCCAAATAATAGGCGATGCTTACTACTACTTGTTACCCTTGTTACCTTACTCCGCCATACTGCCATCACTGAGCCACTACAGCTTCAAAACTAATTAACATAGTACACGCGCAGTAACTACTAACTACAATATACCCGTGTAACCTCACCTTAGCTCTCACAATATTTGTGAGTAGTGGGCCGGCGCTAACAACTTGCTCAGCCTTGTATTTATACATCTTGCTTAATATATGTTATGTAAGTGCTTAGTTTTGTTAACTGCTTGTATCGGTAACTAGGAGCAGGTGTGTTGATTGTATTTTTCGGCTAAATATGGCTTCACCACTCACGGGTGGAATTTCAAAAAATCCCTTCTTAGTGGATGCCTCCGTTATAAATGGCGAAAGAATCATGGCGAGCTCCATACATTGATTTGTACAAAAAAATAAAACGTTTTAGAGGCTATTTATTCACTTCCAATGTTGATATTACATTACCAGCAACATGTTAATATACATGAAATATTTTATAAACCCCGCAAAACATAACAACAACATAATGGTTTTGGTCGCAAATAGTCGCGATTCGCCGGCCTGCCATAGAAATTCGCATTTTTATCGCGGGGTTCGAAAAATATTTTAAATGGCTCAAGTTGTTCCTTAGGCACCAAGGATCAATTATAACGTCATTCTAATGTCTCTAACAATCTTTATTTTTTTGTACAAATCTCGCCATGATCCTTTGAAGTTTCATGCCCGTTCAAGTCAGTTCTAAGGCTATGATACATTGACTTATAAATTACTAGCGTAAGGACCGCCAACCGCGCAACAAAATAACACCAACGAACTGGCCCTAAAATGTTCAGTTTAGGGCCAACGCGACTCAGTTGTCTGCGGTCCGCGGAACAGCTCGCTCGTCCATTGCTTATCTCTCTCTCGCATGTGTGCATTGTACGCACATACAAGGTTACATCGTACACCTATGCAACGCGGCACTTCGTAGTTCGATCGATTTAAAACAAATGGCGGTACTGTTTACTTGTATGAAGAAGTTTTTTGCAAAATGTTGCGGTGGACCTATCCTGACTTTTGAATTTATTGGTATGATAGTTCAGTGGTAGTCACGTGGAATGCCGTGACACAGTTCCCGAGATCCAATCAAAGAGTGATTCAGAGTGACTCAGAGAGTACATACACTGAAATTGAGCTTTCGGTGAAGGAAAACATCGTGAGGAAACCATAGCACGGTAGTACCCACCTGCCTGACTACCACCCTCAAGTTGAAAACCTGCCAACCATAGTGAGATTGTGGTCAAACACAGGCCTACAGGGCATCATGGACGAATTATATCATCCTTTATTGTTTTTTAACTGACTTCAAAAAAAGGAGAAGGTTCTCAATTCGGTTGAATACTTTTTTTTTTTTTTTTTATGTTTGTTACCTCATAACTCCGTCGATATTAACCGTACAGTGCAACTGCCATATATAGATGATTTGGAATTGGCAATAGATTTTCAACTTTACAGTCGTAGCCATCTAGGTGGATAATATCCTAGCATGTTGATATTTGTTAATTATTTTCCTCGCTCAATACCATAAAGCGTGCCAATTTATCAGCCAATCTTCAAATGAAGGTCTTCTAACTTGGGATGTAAAAAAGTTGTGATTGCATTTCCTGCTACTGTGGCAATGTTCCCTGCAGATGGTGGAAAAGGAAAGTAATCGAATAATTTGGACAAACACATAAAGAGTTTATAATAAGCAGGTACAGTTGTGCTGCTTGTTTTTTTATGTCAAATAGCTAACAATAGTCTCGCCCATGGACAGAAGATTGCTAATATGTTTCAGATCTTTATAAAGCTGGCTCTTGTTGCAACTGTCGGACCACACCGAGGTGCTTGTAGCACGGCTGCACTGCCCTGGTCGAGATTTCTATGGCGCTTTATCTGTTATCCGAACAGACTGATGTAAAAAACGAAAGAAGAAAAATAAAACAAGGGAATCAATGCAGACACCGAAGTCTATGTTTTCCACAATTTCATTATCGATTAGCTTTCCGCCCTGCAGTTTGAATCCCAAAAAAACCTTTCAAAATATTCCCAAACTAAGCAAAGCTTGTACATATTGACGGGCCAGTTGGCGCAGTTGGTTAAGGTTCACCTTACGCGCCGCAGGTTGTGGGTTCGATTCCCACACAGGACATGCATTTGTGTGCATGAACATGTCTGTATGTCCTGAGTCTGGGTGTAATTATGTATATTAAGTATGTATTTACAAACAAAAAGTATGTATATGTATTATATCAGTTATCTGGTTTCCATAGTACAAGCTCTGCTTAGTTTGGGATCAGATGACCGTGTGTGAGGAATGTCCCAGGATATTTATTTTATTTTATTTATACACACGGCTACAAATCAAGCTTTGCCTTTCCAATATAAGCTGACCTCTCATTGTACGGAAATCCTATACAATGCGATATCAGCTTATATTGGTACTTAAAAATATGCAAACAACATTGAATTATTACACATAGAAACAAAGTACACGCGCAAAAAATAATCCATTTAATTGGAGCCATAATGGCTCCAAATGACCGCCGCGCTGTCAGTGTACTGAGTGACGTTTTAGTGAGTGCAGCTCTGAGAAAAATAATAAATATGACGGTTTTTGCAGTAAAATTGTGTCATAATTCATGAAGGAAGAAAGATAAGAATTCTGATGTAACATTTCACAGGCAAGCCACTAATTTTATTGTGTAATTCATCTAAAATAACAAAATTCAATAATAAAAATACTTCACTCAGATTTCGAGTAAAAGTGTTGCCAGCTGTTTTTTGTGCGAATTTGCGTTGTTTTACGTAATTGATACTGATTTTGTTATTAATGAAGTAATTGAGTCCGATAAATTGTTTCTTTTACTTATAGCTATTATAACCGACTAGCTGTCCCCCGCGGTTTCACCCGCGTTCTTGGGATAAGTAGTCTATAATACTTGGAATAAATTTCAATTTTGTTAATGAAAATTAAATACCTAGATACTACTTAATCTTCTTTTTCTATACAAGCTATATGAAACCTATCATTACCAAGGAAAGCTACAAATTGTACGATCGTTCATAGCACTGCACATTGTCTTGGTTTATTATGTTAAAATACCCGAAATAAGTACTATGAAACAACTAGTAATAAATAAATAACAGGCCTGTGTCTATGATAAATTATCTAAGACGCAGAACTTTTTAAACTATTTAATTATTTTTATGAATACTTACTTCCAATCTCACTAGTAGGCGAAATCGGAAGGTTAATTTTACCGAAAAATTTCGTTTAGCTTGCAACATTACTCGTGCGCTTGTGTGCGTGTCAGCGAGTGTAATTATATGGTATTCACGCATACATTGGTTGTCAAGTGGCTTACGTGTCGCGAGGATTTTTGTTCGATACTTGGCTTCTAAGCGTAATAATTCAATGGCAAACAAAGATTTAATTCCAGAAAAGTATTAAGCCTCTGGCAAACAGACTATTACAACTGATTGCCATCGCGACCGCTATTGCAGACCGCCCCTGTTTACCGAAGGCAGAAAATCCTATACTATGTGCAAGTACTCGGAGTCTATCTGTGTGTGGGCACAGTAGCGTCGGCTTTCATAAGTTACTGTAGTTCTAGTCTGTGGTATACCAGTTCTATTATTCAGTCTTAAGGCATGTTTGCACTGTTTATGTAGAGCTTTTGTTGCGACGAAAATTAAAATGAAAATCATAAAACACATTCGACATAGGTACTCACAGCGTAATAATTCAATAGTACTCACTGTCGCGACAGGAAATGAAAAAATATGTAATAATCGACGTTTTAAATGCAGACTAAGAAGTACTTTCTCCAGTATTATTATATGTAAGGTTTTTTTTTTTGGAAATAAAAAAAATTAAAAAAAAAAAAAAAAAAAATTAGTTTATGAGTACACCATACAAAATACCGCAGCCAAATAACTTTATGTTGTTTTCCTGCGCGTGAGTAAGGTCGCCAGAGATCATTGCAGAGGGGGGAAGGGTCGGTAACGCGTGAGTGATGCCCGTGTGTTGCAAGCGTCCATATGGCTACGGCAACCGCTTACCATCAGCCGGACTGTTTGCTTGTTCGTTGTATAAAAAGAAAAAAAAGATGATTCACCATCACGAAAAAATCCATCATATGCAACCCTAGTTATAATCCTATTTTCTTTTCCATCCGAGATGCGCTTTCTTTTGTTTTCCAATATCACATCTACGTCATAGTTTCATGACTACGTAGTAACTTAATTTACTAAGCCGCTGCGCAAACGTGTGTCTGTGTCGTGTGTTGTGTGCGTGTGTCGGATACAAGCTAACAACGAATATTTGATTTCTATAGAACCAGTATGAAATCAGGCACTCCCTGCGCAGACGTAAACTGTGTCCGATCGCCGCTACAGGACACAGCAACCTCGGTTCCCTGTGATGGTGTCCAGTGTCGGTAACAAAAAGTGTCCGACAATGGTCCGACATAAGACACACGTTTGCGCAGCCACTTATGGTTGCAGTGTGTCTGTGCGAAGCTTTCAAGCAAGGTAATGGATTCGCACCTTAACTTTTTGGTTTTGTTCTCCATTGCAATTGCTAATGCTGCTCCGAACAATCGCTAATTCATGTCCCAATAGGCAATAGTGATAATTTATAACAAGCCGATAACCGCTTCAACCAGTATAACTGAATCCCCGAAAACTTATACATTACACCCCCTTTATCTGATTTTAGGTATGAAGTTGGAGGCGTGGCAGATCAAGCTTGGGTGGTGTGTTTGTGAAGTCGTAATTAGCACCTGCGTGTAACTAAGTTTGCTAACTGTAACTTTGACTGGAGTTCGGTATACATATCTATACTAATATTATAAAGCTGAAGAGTTTGTTTGATTGAACGCGCTAATCTCAGGAACGACTGGATCGAATCGAAAAAATCTTTTTGTGTTGGATAGTCCATTTATCGAGGAAGGCTTTAGGCTATATAACATCACGCTGCGACTAATAGGAGCGAAGCATCAGTGAAAAATGTTGCAAAAACGGGGTCAATTATTCTAGTAGGGTAAGGTAAGGTAGGGTGGAGTATCACCACAGGGTAGGGTAGCACCACGCGAACGAAGTCGCGCCGGGCAGCTAGTAATATATAATAAAGCGGAAGAGTTTTTTTATTTGTTTTTTTAAACGGGCTAATCTCTGGATCTACCATTCGGATTCAAAAAAATCTTTCACTAATAGGAAGCCACATTACCCCGAGTATTATAGGCTACTCTTTATCACGGAAACGCGGGTGAAACCGCGCGAGGCAGCTAGTTTTGATAGAAAATGGGTTTGTTTTGTTACGCTCATAATATTCTCTTTTATTTAATACACGTACCACGTACCACCTGGTGGTATTTCAACTCGAGGGGCACGTAAAGCCGTTGGTCGGCGCTAGTTGAAGGCCTACTAGGCGGCCTTACTTTCTAAACACAATTAAAAACAATTTAATGCAAAGACAACGGGACGAAGTTGTAATTGTTATTAGATAGCAGTAAGTATTGTAGATGATAGATAGTAGCAATCAAGTGTAATACATGTTTATAACTTAGTACTCACTTGTAGGGCAAAGTTAACGTTGCAATGTGGGCAGTCTTATTGTGTACTACAATGTGATATTACACTGAGTTTATCACGACATTAGAAAATTATGAATTCACCGAAGAAACTGGGCACGCAACTGTTGTCAGTGCGATTAGAATGTAAATTACTATGTAATGAATCTAAGCCTGTTTTGAAAAGAGTAATAGCCGAGTTTATTGCCGGCTCTTCTCAGCAAATGCAACCTTCCGAACTGGTATTAGAGTATTAGTCAGACTTTTCATAAGTGACTGCGAAGGTCTATTTGAATAAATGATTTTGAATTTAAATTTGATTTAAAAAAACTCTTTTTTAGGGTTCCGTACCCAAAGGGTGCCAACGCGAACGGGACCTTATTACTAGCCTCCGCTGTCCGCCCGTCCGTCTGTCTGTCTATGGCCTGTATCTCATGAACCGTAATAGGTGTATTTCTATTGCCGCTATAATAATTAAAATGAAATACAAGAAACGTCTTTATTTTGTTTTTTTTTTATGTCAAGGCTGACAAAGCAGACTGTCCATCTTAAGTCAAGTGCTCAAAGTGCAACTCCCAGAACATACTGACAGGTGCTTGGCGACAGATTTTCATCAGTAAAACATATTTCGTTAAAGTTTTTTACGTAACAACATTTAAAAATTCTCATCGTACATTAAATAACGTAAAAACTACTAGTACCCTCATAAACGGAGAGTTGCCTAGTTTTCCCACATCTACCCTCATTAAAAGTTTCACTAGTTTTGACTAATTACTGCGGAGCGACATACGACGGATGTCTGCAATTTGTTACTGCAACTTTGCCACGAGTTTCAAACTGTTCTGTTGTTGTCTTTTTCACTCCTACGCGAGTCGTTATACGAAGAAGATAGATGAAAGGGTTAGGATTGAGACGACAAAGGAGCGGTTAAAGGTTGAAAGTCGTATGCAGGAAATTATCAATTTGTATTGAGAAACAACTAAAAAGATGAATGTTAGATGTTATTTAGAGGTGTCTGGGGGCAGCTCTTTTTTCTATAGTTGTTTAATTTACATGCCTAAGTATGAAATAATCTGTGGTTTTTGTGTGATCGACAGCATCTTTTGGTCATATTTTGTCAATAATTCCGTTTATTCTAACTTTGAGGAGTAGAATACAACATCAGGACCGGCTAGAAACATTTCGAAAAACTTCGAATGAGAGTCGCGGCAAATTACTTTTGAAGTTTCACCTTACGTAATGCGTGCGCATAATAATAAGCTAGTGGGAAACTTGTCCTTATATTACCATCATCATCATCAGCCTATAATGTCCCACTGCTGAGCACAGGCCTCCTTTCACAAATCAGGGTGAAAGGGAATGGGCAGATACTCCACCACGCGTGCCCGTGCGGATCGGTGGAGGTAGGCTAGTGGTCAAACTACTGTTGGAGTTTTCAAGGCCTCCAACTAGCATAACGACTATCATAATTAAGTGATAACTGGGACCAACGGCTTTAAGTGCCTTCTGAAGCACGGAAACGCTCGATTTGAAATACCACTAGGCGGTCACCCATCCAGGTACCGACCACGACATGCAGGTGCCGATTGATTAAGAACGGCTTATTCATGCTACACCACGAGCGCTACACCATACCATTGATAAAATTTCTCGGAGTTGTTTCTATATTACAATATTTAGTCAATAAATAATTATTAATTGTTTCCAAAGTAAACTATGGTACGGATGTAACAAAAACAAACAAATATCTGCAGTGAAACAGCTTTTTGTTGAAATAAAATTGCTCTATTCTTCTGTATGGATATTAATTTTGTTTTGTGAAATATATTCGATTATTCATTTAAACCTTTATTTAAATTTATATCATTTTCAACAAAGCTGAATACTTGGTAAAGGACTATGTAATTTATTCAACTGCCTTTCATTTGCAAATATAAATTACCAATAATAAACGTAAATGTAATGAAATGAAAGCAACATAATTGGTTATAACAAGATGTTAATTGTGTTCACTTGTGGCGCAGGTGGTGCGAGCTCGAAACTTGTCAATTTCCCCGCCCGGCGCACCTGCAAGGCATTTATAAGTTCTCTCACGTCCTCGCGCAAACCGACGCGGACGCTCAAGTTTGTCAAATTACAAAATATTAGAACACGAATATTTTGGATTTTTTTTCGCAATTCTTTCTGTAGTAAGCTGGTATCTTCGTTTTAAGAGAAAAAAAAACCCCGGGCAGGGATTTAAAGTAGTGTTTAAGGGGGTACGTAGCCAGAGCGCAGAAAATAGTCTTACTGTCACTTTGCTGTTTGTGTATCTATATACATAAGCCCCCTTACTCATGAAGCGCTATTTAACTACTACACTAATTAAAACAATGATAATAGAGTGACGTTATTTACGTGACCCTTTAAACAGTTTTCTTTTTTTTTGTATTAGTAAAACAATTGTACAGAATACAATCCATATATTCAAAATAGATCGAGACCTCCGGAGACCAGCGGGCGGGGAGCTTTTTCCGCCAACGCGTCAGCTTGGCTATCCAAAGAGGAAACGCTGCCAGCCTTCTGGGAACCTTGCCGGTAATCGGAAGCAGCGGCAGGCTTGAGGAAATTTTCTATATATAGATTGTATATTAGTTAAATAACCTTTTATGAGTAAGGGGGAAGGTCTCTTACTCGGAATTGAGGCTGCCGACCTGAAATTGATTACATGCGAAATGTTATCACAAAACCGAATATTAAATTGGAAATTCAAATCGATTATATTGCCTATTCATGAGAAAGAAGTGTTTTTTTTATTGTGATATGAATAATACCGTAAAATTGTACCTAAAATATTCTTAATTATATGTATAAAGTCTCTTAGAGAGCCTAAAATACGTTAGTTCCAAAATACAGGTTACCACCTACCGACAAATATATAAGCATAGGTAATATGCTTATATATTTGTCGGTAGGTGTCTTACATCTGACCTCAATAGTCTTATTTAACGAGCTTTCTATGTAAGTACTGTAAGAGGTTTAGAGCCCGCTTTTAGTGTGGGTGTTGCTAGAAGTACGTCTTGATTTATATCGTAAATATATTTTGGACCTTTCGAAACCTAAATTGTTTCATTCTTACCTTTCTTTTCAATATTTCTTGCGACCTGGTCGGACGAAGCAGTCAATTTGTGGCGATCGAGGTTCTTTGAATCGCCCGTTTGATCTCAGGTACGAACCTATATCCGGACCTTCTTTTGGGGCTCGGTATACCGTGAAATTGACTCGCTCGATTGTCTGTCCATGTAAAAAGACTTGTTTGCCGTTGCGCGGTTGGGAATTACTTCCTGACAGTCTTTGTAATTTAACAAATCTTGACTTTTATACGATATTGGAACAATGAATTGTCGTGTTTTGGATGGGTAAATGTAATTTGATTGGTTATTATAGCTGTAAAGAAATTGCCTTTGTGGGATAGGGTATTAAAATTTCTTGATTAGGTAGTTTTTTTAGATTACATAATTACTTCAGAAAATTAAAATTAGCTCGTTGCCTCGCCAATGGGACGCGCGTAAATAGAATTCCAGGAACTACCATTCAATTAATTAATCTGACATGGAGAAATGTATACTCAACCATTATTTATAAAGTTCACTGTTACAAATAATTACACTTGTAGTTACACAAAGTCATTGATATCGTTACGATTAACGTTGTTGGAAACAGAAAAAAACATGAGAACGAACCTAGTTTCCTATAAAACACGAGAACGAACCTAGTTTCCTAAAACAAACGAACATATTTTCGTAAAAAAAAAACATGAGAACGAACCTAGTTTCCTAAAAAGAACGAACCTAGTTCGTATAAAATAGTATACGTGTATTTTCTGTGTTTAACAAGATATTTAATTTTCTAATAATATAATTATCACATTTAATAATAATATTTTTTATGATAATAAACGCGATGATAGTCGAATCATACCTATCTACATCATTAATGAAAAAGCTGAGATTTTCCACATCTCTCAGTTTATTCTTCTTTCACATCCACCAAATTTTCCATCTCCCACTATGTCTCTCAAAACCTCATTCTACAATAACCGAGTATATCGCGTCTGTAACCTATTGGACACTGATTAGGTATAGCCATAATTAACTTAGATATCACACAGTTTCCATCTTCACCGCGCACTAATCCTTCACCGCAATCCTCTGTAGTTCTAACTTCTTTAACTTCGACTGTTTCATTACAGTTGGTACAGATCTGCTTGCCGTGGTACCTTGGTTCTACTAACTCAACATCATCTTTGGGAGCATCACCTGGAACTCTCACATTTATATCACTTGTTGGTTTGTCGTCTAATTCTTCTTCTAATTCACCAATAAAAGGTATTTCATTATCATCTCTCCTTTGTTTTGGTGGATTATATCTTGCAAAGAATTTGTCATATACATTATTTTTATAGACAAGCAACACTTGACTGAGGAATTTGGTGAGGATGCTGTCCTGTGGAACCTTTTTAATTATCTCACCATCCTTGTCTACCTTGTTGAATGAGAATATCTTTATCCTGTTCACCAACACGTCGGCAAGTATCTCGTTCCACGTCAGAGGTTTCGTATCGTCTTTCGGTTCTTGGATATTTTGCAATTTTCTTAAGAGTGTCCCCTTTTGTTCGTTTAGAGCTTTAAAACTCGTCGAGTCTTCAGCGACGAAGTGGTCCGTCCCTCCAATAAGGATGATTGCAGCGCCAAAAATGTGAATTATATTCATTTTATTTTTCAGGTATTATAGCAGTGGTACAATGGTGGAGACTGAATATTGCTGGGAGATAAGGTAAGTGTCGCAGTTAGTGCGTACAGTCGTGGACAGATTGCTGTTGAGATTATTAGTGCTTCAGTTTTGATTTAATTTATCGTTTATATGTCAATGTATTCATGATACTGGAACATCATATAAACTTAGATTTCATATAGAACAATGGACAAATTATACAATGGTTTCGTGGGTTTTTTTTATTTGTTCCGTAATTTACGCATCTCATGGTTTTAATATCACGTGACATTAGAGAAGTTGTGGTGGCATTTCCGCAAAATCCATAAATAAGAATTAAAATGAATTAGATTTTAGATTATTTTTTTGTTGGATTCATCGAATTTTTGCATTACCTGCCAGGACCAATTTAATGCGAAATCGCCCTTTTTCGTGTGCTTTGAGAATGCTTAACTTTATGGTCAGGGGAATATGTGGCTGGATATATTTCATTCATCGGTGGCTGAAGCTCGCAGAAGTGCCGTGAGGTATTTAGATCAGTCATAAAAATGTTGATCATTATTTACGCTTTGGACTGTTATGTACATTGAGAAGATTAATTGATAAATATTTTGTGCGGTATTTCTGGTTATTTGATTGGGTTTTCCCACGAACGGTTCCAAGTTCGTGGTAATTGGCATGAACCATTCAAAGTAAAAAAGTATGTATCTACTCAAGCTCAACTTTATCAAAGTGTCGTAAACCAGTTTCTATTAATCGCTAATTCTCAACAAGAACGGGTTTTCGACATAATACTATTTATTACGATAAGTTGTTTTTTTTTCTTCCTATTAGAGTATTTGTGTGCTTGCTTCGGCCACCTTGTAATTTTCACGTACCACGGTAAAATAAAACTAAAAAAACCGATTGAGCGAATGGAGCGAAGCGTCTCTGCTTCAGCTTTCGTATTTCCGGCGGATGTCCGTTCTACTGGAATTTTATTGTGGAGTCTGTTTAACTAACTCTCTACTACAGCCATTATAGTAATCTGTGCTACAGCTAACATATCCACAAGTATATGATAGCAACAGATATACGTATTTCACATACTTACCAAAAGAACTCTGGAGTTGTCAAGTTGGAAGTCTTCACAATGAAATGGAACTACAAAGTTGCGGAAGCGATAACTTTCCTTACTTTGTTTCATGAGATTAAGCAAGGCAGGTTGAAAGTTAGCATTATTTTGATGTTACTCTACAAATGTTACGAATTGGATTACTGTAGTACTACACTATTGTCTGACTATGTTTTATATAGGTTGCATGCTCGGTGGGTTACCAGATGTTACCTTTCCAAAGGTTAACTGGAATCCATCGCGTTTGTCGTCTGAAAAACATTTCGCCTTCGCACTCTTTTCTCTTAATTTAGTTTTACCTACGGCTGAGCAAATATAGAGGCTCCGTCGTATGCTGCTACGCAGGCGACGCAGCAAACCTGCTCAGCACTGAACTGCGACTATTCAACCTCAGTCTGTGGCTGCCAAAGGAGACAGATGCTTTGTTTTATGTTTTTATGGGGGTTTGTACTGAAAAATCTCGCCTGTTAGGGCTTGTCAGCATACGCTCAGTTCGTTCGTATGTATACAATCAGTCACACAACAATTTTACATTCAGATATACGTTATTATTACAATGCCCTTCTATCAAAAGTATAAAAAAGGTAATTTTAAAATGAAGAAACATAAAAACCATCCTCAAAGGTTAAGAAAACACTTTTTAGCTGGATAGTACTCAGTTATCTCTAGATAAGGATAACTGAAAAGCAAATATTGACCATGTGACGTTCGGTTAATGTAAAAACGAGCTACTCGTATATTGTTGTCACAACAACTTTATCAAATGTCAAGTGGCCAAAAAAGTATCAAGGACACCCTTGCAATGTTTTATTATCTATGATTCACTGATAGTTATGATTGAATATTGTTACGTCATCCTAAGAGACTGTGAAAAATCTAAAGGTACGTCTACGCTAGGCGAACCGAGCACGAGCCGAGCATACGCGGAGCATGAAGTAGTGTAGCGTAGACAGACATACGGTTACCGCTCACCATAACAGCACGGCTACGCGTCGGCATTTACCTTGCCATGCAAGTGAGGCCTTTAAATAGTAGGCGTTATAGTAAATTTTACAATGACTAGATAAAATAGGTGAAACATTGTGGCAAGCGCGCTTGCCGCTACAAGCCACTAGTCCTGCTGACCACACAGCGAGCGGTCCGCTCCCTTGCTGCGTGACGCCAGCAAGCGGTATCTTGCCAAAGCCGCGCCACCAATTTCACCGGCGCTGCGCCGCCCGCGAGCTGCCACCTCACAGGCGGCGCGCTGGTAGCTACTGGTTGGATTGAGTTGGGGCGATGCCGGGCCGTTGCTGCGATAGAGCGGTGCTGATATAGTGAGCGATGACCCTTACGAGGCTCGAACGAGCGTACGGCGAGTGGCTCAGCTCGTGCTCGGTTCGCGTAGTGTAGGCGCACCATATCCTCACGCTCTATACTAATATCATAAATGAGAAAGTGTTTTTCTATACACTCATCCACGCCTCATCAGTACAACTATTGTGATGTAATTCGGCACTCAGGTAACCTTCATGAAGGAGTGACATGGGCTACGTTCTATCCCGGGAACTCGGGTGAAACCGCGGGGAACTATAGTAGATTTCAATTAGCATGAGTTCGGTGAAACATAGTATTTTATTAGATTTTTCAATGGTATAATACTATACATTTCGATATAATACTATGATAGAGCGAGGTTTCATGAAATATTGTGAGTACTATTTCAGAGTAGTCAAATGGAATTTCACTAGATATTCGTAAACAACAAAAATATAGTTTTTTTTTATAACTAACTAAACTATTCTAAACTAATCTCTCTAAATAAAATACAATACAAATACAGGTGAATATCAAAAGTTTCGTTCAACTAACATAGAGCAGATATAACCTTTCTATTCGATAGTTTTGTACCTACAATATCAAATAGTTATATTGAATACCTTTAGCATCAGTATCTCATAAATATATTGAAAGTTACACGGATATTGTCCGGCAATCCAATTTCACGGAGCTGCCAGCCCAACCAGGCTCGCCCACGCCGGGACAAAGTGCTCTGAGACCGGGACAAATGTCCGGCGAATATTTACAATTGACCGATCTGTTGCGTGACCGCTCAAACATTATTTCTTTATTCTATTTCCCATTCGGTGCTTTATTTTTTAGTTGAAAATTGTTTGAAGTTTTTCAGGTTTGTGAATTGGAAAAAATTGCTTGCAATACTTTTTTACACGATTTATAATTGCTTTTTGGTATTTTCTGGTTGTTTCTTCTTATAATAAAATCTTGCATATCGATTTTTTAAGTATTATACTAAGTATTGTTTTATTTTAAGACTTAGGTTTAGTTAATCTTGTTGAAAATAACATAACATTTTCATGCATGGGGATCTGAGTATGATGAATAGTTATTGAGAAATGGTTTGAGAAAGTCAAAAGTTATTTAATCAGCTGAGCAGAGTTCTGAATTGACTATCAGTTCAGTGGTCAACCTTCATTAAACTGAGAAGAATTGGTAAGAAACTCTGCAAGATTACATATAACTATGTTTGTTCGGGTGGAATCTTGCAAATCGAATTTCACCCACCTCCAGTGGTCGGATTGACTTGATATTTGGTGTACTTGATATTGGATGACAATGCAAGTACAGTCACAAAAAAAGCTTGTAATTTTTTTTTTAACAAAAACTTATTTTATATTTATATTCCAATGGCGCGCCAAAATAAATTGTTTTTCTTTAGCCAACGTGAAAACAACAAAATAAAACAAACAAGTTCATAATTTGAAAAATGAAGTCCGTTGGTATAATATCTAAAACAATAAGTAGGTTAGAAGTGCTCGCCAAACACTTCGCTCCAGTCTAATAACATTGAAAATGCAACAAACGAATGAATTTCTCTCCCTTTTCATTTCAATTTGTATTTACTTAGGGTTGTCCGTTCATAATTTATTAATTATTTCACGAGGCATGATACTAATCAAGTTAATTCATGAAATTAATAAACTAAATGTCGAACCTTAGCATCAAAGAGAGTGGGAAAGGAGTATAAACTCATTAAAGAAATAAAGAAAAAAAAACATACTACACCAAAAAACATGTAACATAAGGCTTCCTTTCACAGTATATAATATTTACTTTACACCCAAACTACGAGACAAAAACCCAAAGTAATTCCGCAAATCCGACCCAAGTCGTATGACAAACTATTTTCAGGCAAAAATCCTGTATACATGTTACTAATGAACGAAACTAACGTGGAAAAATAAAGTGAGAGAAATATCCGTGGCAACCCTGCGGTGAGAATCCCCTAAGGGTGTTTGTTTACTTGTTTTTTTCGCCTTCACATTGTGTATTCGTGTTTGTGAGGCTTAATTGGAAACCTTGTTTTCTATACGACTGTTACAAAGTGTTACGGAATGATTGCAGAGATTCTTCCCTCTGGATTTCACACCTTGAGTGTTGGAAAATAGAAGAGCAATCTTCTCTTCTCTTCGAGTCTTGATTTGGAGCAAAGACTATTGAGTGGTATGACGGCTACGCCCATGGTGTTTTTAGGACTTTTTGTAGTCGATCATAATTAACCCTTATAATTGCTTGATTTTTTTGTTGTTTACAATACGTTTTTCCAAATTAATAAATGCCCATAGTCCCCTAATGTACATAATAAAGAAATTATAACAGGTGGAGATTTCGAGATGGCATGTTTTCAAAACCTATCTTGGGTTAGTCACGCTGAACAACTTTTACTATGGGACCAATAGTGAATTCTCGGTTTAATTAACTTTTCTTACAAGATGTCAATCTTGCTCGATCTCCACCCAGTATAGACAATATTTAAAAAATCTTTAGTCATTAAAATAAACCTTACCCAAAGTAATTTATCACGAAAATAATTTTGAAATATGCGATTTCTTTATACGACGGATATTTGTACTTATTTTTAAAGTTTCTTATTGTCAGCCAAATTAACCAGTTTTATTTTAGTAAAGCGCAACAAAATAACATAATAAAAATATATTTGCCCAATCTAGGGTAGATTCGGCAAATATAATTTTCTCCCTCCGCCGACATTAACATTTCCCCATTCCATAACAATAAAATAAATAAAAATGCGCCCAAAAAATAAACACATTTGCCCCGAAAACATTTTAACAATAGTGTGGCATAGTTTCTGTGAGGCACTGGTGAGGCGATCCGTGAAATCGAGCCAGTACGGGTGTCCGGGTGTCCGGCCATCCGGTCGTCCGGTCATCCGGGTGGGGTGACAATATTGTACTCTATCCGTCTGTACGTGTCATCGATAGATGCGTCCGCCCAATCTTAAACACATGGTTCGATTCAATCAATTCAAGTACATATATAATTTTGTACTAATGAGTTTTGGAAGTTATATGTTTTTATCGTCAATTGAAGCGCTCGTGGTGTAACATGATTAGCCGTTCTTAATCGATCGGCAAAGTTAAGCTACGCTGTCGTGGTCGGTACCTGGATGGGTGCCCGCCTAGTGGTATTTCAAATCGAGCGTTTACGTGCTTCGGAAGGCACGTAAAGCCGTTGGTCCCGGTTATCACTTAATTGTGATAGTCGTTAAGCTAGTTGGATGCCTGGTAGGCGGCTTGAAAAAGTCCAACCGTAGGTTGACCACTAGCCTACCTCCACCAATCCGCATTGGGCACGCGTGGAGTATCGCCCAGTCCCTTTCACCCTCATTTGTGAAAGGAGGCCTGTGCTCATCAGTGGGACATTATAGGCTGATGATGATGATGCTCGTCAATTGTATAGCTAAAAGGTATATTTCCTTGACATTTTTAAACGTTAAAAGAAATTCATATAATGGAAGTGATACATTTATTTCTGAGTACTATAGAAGTATTTCTTTGGTCTAAGTAACGGGGCAGTGTTGGACTGTATTGTGGCATTTTAAGAGGAAAGTCTATACTTAGCAGTAAGCTACAATAGACTTACCCCCTTACTAATAAAACTCATAAAGCGCTATGGTATGGAGAAGGACATAGGCTAAGCATAGGCATACTTTTTATCCCGGGAACGCGGGTGAAACCGCTGGGGACAGCTAGTCTTGTATAAAGGTAAGTACGCCACCTTATCCCCTTCGCCTACCACTCTGTCACTTCTCACCATGAACTATCCCCATCCCATAAACATCAAAGCATTGGACTGTTTTACAAAAAACTTAAACCGACTTCAAAGTACACGAAGAAGTAATCAAATCCTGATCTGATGACAATGAAACCAAACGGGAAGTGTACCCTTCCAGACAAAAAAAGAATTTTCCAAATGGGTTAATAAATGACGGAGTTATGAGGTAACAAAAAAAAAAAAAAAAAAAAAAACATACAACCGAATTGAGAACCTCCTCCTTTTTTTGAAGTCGGTTAAAAATGGTAAGTTTTTTTGATTTTGGAAGGTTCCTAATTCTTATGATAATTAATTTACGGAGAAAAACACAACCGAGGGACATCTTATCTTATCTTGTGCAGGGACCGAGAAATAACTCGGACACTTCGACCCATTGGGATCTATTGTGGTCCCCTAAGATAACTTGCTCCTCGCCAGTCTCGTTGAAAACTCTTTTCATGAGTTTTACAACGAGGCTATGAGATATGAGCCTGTAGTCTTCTGTAATAAAACCGACGGACATACTTACAGTGGTACCTAGAGACTGCATGGTGGAATAATCATTGCTCTAGTGATTACACTAATAAACAAACAATTACTACTGGATCCAGAGAGAAAACTGAGGTTTACGTTTGTATGGAACAAACGCCACCAGCATTTCCTCTTAATGCCATTGGTATTGAAACAATTTTTCCGTGTCAAGTCATCGTTGTTAACTAGTTTCGGAGTGGTACGGAGCGGAGAGGAGTGGAGTGGTCGTTAGCGAAATTCACTATCAGTTTTAACTGACAGTCGCCGGAACGGTAATTAGTGGTAAAGTTTCGTTTACCGAAGTATATGCCGTTACCGCGCACTCTCGGGCAGTGATCCGCTTTGACAACCTCGCAACAATTATTTTATATAGAGCACCGTAAATTGGAACTTATGATATTTGTTATAGACATGCTCGTCCAAAAATGGATATTAATACAAGTAGTTTCTTATTCACGTTTTAATACACCTACAGGTTTTCTGCTGTCTGGGTATTCACAATGTATTTGAACTAAAACGGAGTTGGTGTCATGTTCACAATATTACTGAATTTGTTGTTTATATTTTTTTCATTTTTTCTTTTCCTGTTACCTATGTATGTTTAATCCTATAATGTTGTATGTCGAAATAAATGGTTTTCTGTATTAATTAACACACAACACGAAACAAAATAGTCATGAAAATAAACCCAACGAATCAAAAGTCAATATCTACTTTACTTTACTGGACCATTATGGCCGCTGGTCAAAGGCGAGCGTAAAACACTTTTATGTTGTTTACACACTGTAATTACATGGCAGTGTGTGAAGACATTCCGATCCCATGGGAAATTAGTCTCGCTGTCTGCCCTCGACACGTAGTTATTACGTCGTGAAGATGCGTTGGAGAATGCTAAGAGATTTCAGCTGATACGTTAGATGAATATCTTTTGAATGTCAAAGAGATGTCCCTTATGTCCAAAGAGGGGTATCCATGCGTGATTCGCGAGTCTTATCCCGATTTCAATTGTTTTTCCTTTCCACTACTAAGGTAGAAAACAAGCATAAGGCCCTCCCGAGGATAAAGTGCTACCGTCTATTGACACTTGCAACACTAGAATTATCTGGGTTTTCCATAGCACAAGCTCTGCCTTGATTGGAATCAGATTACTGTGTCTGAGCAGTAGCATTTGATAGTAAGTTATACTACACATTATTTTTTTATAATATGGACTAGTCTACCACGCTGCAGGTCATGGGTTTGATTCCAGGACATGAATTTGTGTGTATGAATATGTCTGCATGTGTCGAGTCAGGGTATGATAATGCAAATAAATGTATGTATTTACACATGCAATCGCATGGGGTTATGCCCCTGGGTGATGCAAGCGTCCATAGGCTACGGTAACCACTTACCATCAGGCAGGCCGTATGCTAGTTTGCTAAAAAAAAATTGTATGTACATGTAGTATATCAGTATCATACTGTATCAGATAATTGACGATAGCGACCTAAGGAGCAAGAAACTGCAAAACCTGGATCATCGGTGTCAAGTTGCAAGTTTGGCAGTATTCTACAGATTGTTCCACGGAGAATGCGATGCAGAACTCCATAATCTTGTCCCTCCATCCCCGTTCATCTATGAGGCCACTAGGCGTTAGGAAGGTTTCCACCGCTGGGTGTCGTCAACATTCCTTGTTGCCGTACTAAGCGTTTCGCTTCCTCTTTCCTTATACGCACGGCCAAGTTGTGAAATGCTCTCCCGGTCAACGTGTTTCCAGACACTTAACATGGGTCTAGCCAGAGTGAACAGGCATCTAGACTACATCTTCGCTTACCATCAGGCGGGATTGCGGTCAAGCGCAAACCCATTAAATATGAAAAAAAAGCTCTGCTGAGTTTGGTATCCGAAAGCCGTATGTGATGATTGTCCCAGGATATTCATTTAAGTATACTTATATGTACCTATACACTATCTGGATACAAAATTATCAAAAAGTATGCTTAAGAAAATTAACTTGTATCTCATAAACCTATTTTATATGTTATCCTAGAATAAACGTGGAAAGTTTACACGAAGAAAATCACATGAAAGTTAGAACTGGTTGAAACCACTGTTGTGAGTTCTCAACCAGGCAATTTTTTTGAGTGCACGAACACGTCCGTCTGTTCTGATTTCCACGTTTATTCTAGGATAAATAGAAAATTAAAGTATCTCATAAAGTCAACTGAAAGTATACAACTTTTTGATGACTTGTCAAATATTTTTCTATTCGATCCTAGTTAGCAATAAAACAAACTAGTAAAAATGAGTGCTTTATTTTACGATTTCAGCTAAACTGTTGGCTATATAAAATTTTATCTTCAATCCCTATCTTTTACGGGGTCTCTACGCGAAGGATTCCATAGAGAGACATGTACTTTTTATGTCGAACGTGAGTGAAATTATGTCTGCTTGGCTTGGTGTTTCGCTGATCTTAGTGCTGCGAAGAAAATAAGCTATAATTGTCGATGGAAAATTGTCGCCCCGCTCAGAATCTAAGGCTTGAAGCTGTTGCGAAGTAGAAAGAAGAATGTCACAGTTTTACCATTAGGCATAGATTAATACTGTGACACAGTGAATAGCTCGCTTATTGCATAGGCTTAAACTGTCTTATTACATGAGATGGTTAAACCCAAGTCTAATAAAACCTAGGTTAGATAGTCCCGGGTCTTTTTATTATACAGGATAAATGTATAACCAGTGCGGAATTTTTTTTTGGTTGTTCAGAATCAGCAATATATCATTTGAAATCAGCAAAATATGGACACAATCTAGGAGTCAGAGGGCAAGAGTCAATTCCCACCCGGGCGGCAGGGTTGCACGCCTGTTTTGTTCCGCCCGCACGCCGACGAGTATCATATTAGACATATCGTTCGATAGCTTAATTTTTTTGTAGCTGTTTAACAAAACTCGTTTTAGTTTAATTTGTCAACATTTCCACACTGTTTTTTATTTCCTGTATGACTTTAGGTAGAGATGGATATATGTAAAACCTGGGTTTTGCTAGACTTTCTTTAAACCATCTCACGTGTAATAAGGGGTGAAATATTTCATCTAGCTAGATTATTATAAAAAAAGTACAAATCTCTTAGTGATGACCTATAAGGATAAAATGCTTGTTCACGTTATTTTATACCTAAGTGGAGTTTTGGGAAAACCTAGAAATGCTGAAATACCGTTAGGTGATTTGACCGATTTTCAACAGGCAGGGCAACTGTTGACTTTTTCTTACGGTTTCCTTCATAAAAAGTCAAGCTCATTTTAGGATTGGAACCCGCGATCTTCACCACGTTATTCGACGTCACCACTATCGTCGCTTTAGACACTGACAGTTTGCTGTCATTTTGTTGTCTGACTTGACACTTACAAGTGTCGAATCATGGTGTGGCGTAATTGCCGTTGTCAGTCAAGTGACTGGCACAAAACATCGATAGACTCGCTGTCGACTATATACAACACTAAATTAACTTTTTATTTGGGAAAGAACTTGTGTTTTATTACTTTGTTGCTTTTCAGTTTGAGCCTTCAGGTGGATGTCCTTGGAAATTTTTCATAATAGATACTTATTCCAATTCCCGAACTACGCAAGTTTTGTCGTTAAAAATATACGTATGGTTTGTTCTGTTTTAAGTATACTTATTCGGAAGTTTTGATATCTTTTTAATGTTTTAGCTTGGGTTTTTATTAGACCGTTGATATTTTATTAGTAAAACAGAGGCTTCGATAAATCCATCATTATTATTGGCTAATTTTACATTAGGTACCTAATATCTGAATTTATTTCTACTCATACCCTCCAAATTGTTTGTTGTACGACAAAGTTGGATTTGCTCTTGTATGTAGTTAAAACAGAGGAATTAAGCCTCTCGGTTTTTGAAGTTTTGAGCAAATCAATGTTTTTTTTTACCTTAGCAAGATGGATCACGTTTGCTCAAAACAAGCCACTTTAACTTAAAATATTCACTTCAACCTTGAAACTCCCTACATTGTAGAAGTCAAGAAATTCATTCTACGACGGAAATAGCCATAGAAAAGTTTGTTCAATAGAATAGTAAGGAATCTTCAGAAATCATAGTAGAAATATTCAGAAAGGAGGAAATACTATATGCAATCGCAGTCTTAACGTGTTGTACGTTGCCTCGTCTAAACAAGAACTTCAGCTATCGTGGAGTCAAGGTTAGGGTTGCCACACATCCTGAAAACACTTCTAAGAACATAAACTGTATAGTTAAATAATTTGATTCGACGTCATAAAGTCCTTTGTAAAATTAACTAAACTTTATAAACAAATAATTTTTGAATATAAAACTGAATGAAATTTTATAAGGATTACATGAGGAAAGAGACAAAGAGAGAAAGATGCTTGGTATAAAGATACGTGGTATAAGGTAGGAAAGCCTAGTCTCGCTCCGTGTCACTTTTTGTCTCAGATACAGATATGGCCAGCCAAAACGGCTCTACGTGTTTCTAATTTAGTGACTATGAATCTGAGACAGTATCTTATTTTTTATTAGTTTCTCCGTGTTCCCTAATTATCTTATGTTGTCTTGGGATAGAATGTATCTTATTATGTTATTCCAGGGTATAATCTATCTATGTGCCCAATTTCGTCCAAATCCGTTCTGTAGTTTTTGCGTGAAAGAGTAACAAACATACTCAGAAACATTCACTTTATAATACACTGACGAGCAATATAAAACTGCCACTAACTTATCATGAAATATTTCCTAAACCATGCAAGATAGCTTCTTGAAGTGAAAGCAACATTCAAATATATTTATCTAGCTGTCCCCCACGGTTCCAGCCGCGTTCCAGGGATAAAAAGTAGCATATGTCCTTCTTCATACCATAGGCTATCTGCATGCCAAATTTCAAGATGATCCGTTGAGTAGTTGAAGTTGAGGCTTGAAAGCGTTACAAACAAACAAACTCACTTTCGCTTTTATAATATTAGTTAGGATAACGGATTAAAAAAACACCAAATTGAAACAAAAGAATAATAATTTTAGGTGTTAAAGAACGAGTAAGCAGAAATAAATTTTTGACTTAGGCACTATGCAAGTGGCTTTTTTTATATTGCTCGTCAGTGTATTAGTTGGATAGGTAATACAGTGGCAACCCTACAGCCGCTGACTGTTTGAAATTCACCGCTTGCCCGTCACACTCAGTACTTTGTGTGCATAGAGAATATTCGCAGATGGGTACGCGGCGCGGTTGCGTTACAAATACACAGAATAAAAAATAGAGTAGGCACTTATTAGAATAGGTATATTCTCATATTACCCACGATAACTTCTCAGTGCATGGACGGAATATAATGTGCGTACCTCTTATACAGTGTCAACACTTGTTAGTTTTGTCGCCGAATGGGGATGTAAATAGATTGGTGTTACGGGGGTGAATAAAGATGGTTGGTTAGGATGCTTTACTTACAATTTGTCCTATATGGATTGGCTTTGAATATATATGAAAGCTAGAGACTTGATTTCCTTACTAATATCCTTCATATTCCAATAATACGAGCATGGGCGTACCCAGCTTCTGACTGCTATACCATACATACATCTCACTTTTTTCTAAATAATTGAGCAGGCTTCCCAATCAAACGAACAAAAATTGATGGTCACGTTATGCATGAATGCAACTTGAAAGGACGCAGCGTTTTTTCAAAAGTTAACGCATAAAATTATATTCTAAACACAGAATTTAAAACGTCCAGAAGGATAGTCGCCTCTATGGGAAGAATAAATAAACAAGCCAGAATTGACAGTATGTGTAGTTTGCATAGGGTGGCAGTTAAAAAAACATATTCCTCTAAATGGCGGAATTTATAAATTTCGGTCCGGAAATTTTTCATGTACATAAGTACTATTATACGAGCAATATTTGTTTATAATATATATCCTATACAATTAAATGTACAATATTTGTATGTTTTGATATATCTTGAAAACGGCTCAAACGATTTCGATGAAATTTACTATATGGGGATTTTTGGGGGCGAAAAATCTCTGAGAAAACGGTTTTTTAATTTCAAAGTTCTAAAATTGAAAAAGTGGATGCCTTATTGCTTTAAAAATAGTTATTTGGAATACCTTGGGTACCCAAAACATAAATCCTACATCATATAAGTAATATTTATGAACAAAAATTAAACGATAGCTGTATAGAAAACAAATGCAATTGCCCCCTGTCGTTTTGAAATTGTATTTCTTAACAAATTTTCGGATTTTGCTACATAATATAAACGAATATATGCAAATGTTTAGTTAAAGTTTAGTTAGGTTGGCAATCTGTGTTAGCTCATGTATTACCAATGAAATTTTTTTTATTGATTACACTGGTTGTGTAGATAATATTTAATGAGGAGTTTTCTCATTATTTTGACCTCTATGGTCAAAATACCTGTCAAATCGGGAGGTTAGAATTATCAAAAATAATCCGTAGGTACTCGATATCATCTTTTAATAATCCTTAACAAAAATGTGGAAAATTAATTTTCATGTTGTGGCAACCTTCCATAAAACATGGCCGGAAAAGATTTAAAAAATAAAAACTGTCACCACCGAAACGTATATTTCTAAAATAAGTTTAGGTAATTAAAAGTGACGAAATCGCAATACTTACACATGGAAG
Source organism: Achlya flavicornis (assembly GCA_947623365.1). Taxonomy (NCBI): domain Eukaryota; kingdom Metazoa; phylum Arthropoda; class Insecta; order Lepidoptera; family Drepanidae; genus Achlya; species Achlya flavicornis. The sequence continues at coordinate 14,524,075 of OX392480.1, read as the reverse complement.
GTTAGTTTTTTAATTTTTCCTTGGTTTTTGTAAGTGTTGTGACAGTATTTCAATAAGCAAGTCGTCATTTTTTATATAATCAGTTACAGCGAGTATGTCGCGGTGACAGCCGTGCGCAATACGAACTGAGAGCGATTTGCTCAGGAACCCCTCAAGCGGAGTGATATATAATGTCATGCTTTAGTAAGGCGGACTAGCCATCTGGGTAGAGGCACGATGTCCTATGAAAATCTTTGATTGTAAAGTGAGAAATTTGATCGACAACAGTATAAGTACGTAGGCATACGAAATCCAGGGGGGGCAGCTGCCCTCCCCTGCCCCCCCTGGGTACTCCCATGACTTCGAGTAGGGATGTTAAGGAGCTCCGTTACCGTAACTGGAACTATCGGATATCCGAAATAAAAATCTATCCGAAACCGTAACCGAATCTGATATAATTGTTACGAATAATTCTGGATAGGGGCCTAGTCTGAGATACGTTATGACAACACCTTTATGCTTGGTCGAACCGAAACAATAGGCGCGCTTTCTTAAAAAAACTTATATCCGTAACTAAAACTATTCGAAACTATCTGATATCCGAAATAAGTTCATATTAAAAGGGAAGATCTGTCGCCAGCCGAGTCATCGTGTCTGGGGGCTGCGGTCCAACTGTAAATGTATGTAAATTAGATATTTGTATATATGCAGATCGTTGTACTTCGACATCGCGTTGCAGGACCTTGTAGAGCCATCTATCTATCTGCGTATGCTACTGATAGATGTCGCGATAATTACGCAAAACCATTAATCTGCAATCATCTTCAAGTCGGGAATCGAACTGGATAAATGTGAAAAAGAAACGGCCTGTATTTTTATGATATCGATCGAATGTGTCAATCATAAAAACTAAATTCTTCTAAGTAGCACAGTGGTAAGGATTCTGTAGTTTACAACTAAACTAATTTTAGTCTCACTATGTCTCTTTCTTACACAGAACATAAGAAAAAGATGTAACAAATTTAGTCCTGTCAAATTAGCCCAATGCTTGTTTTCAATATAAATTTCTTAAAGTCTTTTTAAATAATGTTCGTAAGAAAGAGATGTGATGTACCTAAAGTTAGTTTCGTGGGATTAATTATTTTTTTAAAGAAGAACATGTTTAACAATAACTTCATTCGTTTGGTTTACCTTGTAGCCAATTTCACAATTTATACATATACGAACTAGCACTTCTCGCTCGTCCTTTTGACACTGTATCCGTGCTTAGTGACGCCGCAGCGCGTTGCGTCGCATTAAATGATATACTATAAATAAAATAGTAAACTTACGTTTCAATCTCAAAGACAAGTCCAAAACTGTTTGATCTTATGCTTATATATCCCTCACTAAAGGTCTAGACAGACGGACTGCATTTCAACAGCAAATTTGCAGTTTGAATGCAGTTAGTACGACTGCAAAAAAAAATGAAGACCAACCGTGCAGCCCGATTGCAGTCGGTGTGCAGTTGAAATGCTGTCCGTCTGTCTAGACACTAAAAACTAAAACGGTGTCTGAGATTTTGTGCTTGATTTGAGTACTAAGATGAGCGTATGTTCCAAAGTACAAGCTGTGCTTAGTTTGGGAGCATGTGTGAAGATTGTATTTGGCATAAGAGTTGTTTGTTGACTTACTGTACTCTGTTTACTGTGGCAGAGTTCGGAAAATACGTCCGCAGATCAAAGAATAAACTCCACTGCATTACAACACGTGTTTGTACTGCTTCGAGGATTTTATTCAATCTTTTGTTTTGTCGAAGTGTATATTTCACAACACCATTGTGTGTACAGTTATACAGTGTTGTACCGTCGCGAGCTTTAATTTGAGATAGTAAGGTTGAATATCGTATAGAAAACTATTAAAGTGTCTTTTATAAGTCTTTTATTAACTTGCAATGCATGTATGTTTGGGTCAAATCTAATGGGTCAAGTCGAATTTCACCCACTTCCAGTGGTCGGATTGACTTGATATTTGGTATACCTTAGTATATTGGATGACAATGTGATGACAATAAAACTGGTCCCTCATGGGCTGGCTGGCTGACTGGTGGCTCATCGATTGTTCAAAGAGGTCTCATTTTCTCTTATCGAGGCCTCAAATTTTTTTTTAAGAGAAGTAGAGCATAGCGTTTGTTCACTCAAAAACCAGTTCTTTTGCGGCAGTACCTTACAGAATACCGCAGCCAAATATCTTTATGAAATCTATCTATCTATCAGAAATCCCAATGAGCCCCAATCCCAATGTCCCCAATGAGCTCTGGCGAAAGGTCGCCAGAACTCATTGGGGACGAGGGGACTCGAGGGGGGAGGGTCGGTAACGCGTGAGTGATGCTTCGTATGTTGCTAGATGGTTGCTAGCGTTCATATGGCTACACTCTCTGTGGCTACACTACAGTAACTGCTTACTATCAGCCGGGCCGTATGCTTGTTTACCACCATAGTAGTATAAACAAAAAACATTTTGGATTTTGAACAAAAGAAAGATTAATAGAGCCGATTTTATAAAGTTACATAATCAATATAGAATATTCACATCGTTATCTTTAAAAAGGTTTTACCATTTACTTTACATTATTTATAGCGCAAGGTAAATTATAGAAGCAAACCTAACAAGGGTTGAACCCAGTGTCCGTGGAAGCCCGGGCCATCGCGGGTATTACCCGTCCCGGGATCCCGCTAATCCCGGGAACTGGCCGATCTCCAACAAAGGGAATTCTGTCGCATTATGTAGACAAAGCTTTACGTAATAGCTCCATAATAGTCTTTAATGTGATGTTACTTAAATAAAATTGTTTGTAGAGTTAGTCCTGGATCGTGGATGTTGGGTAGAAAATACGGGGTAATCCTTGGTGAAGTTCGATATTTTCTGAGAATTTTTTCCTAATTAATAAATACGAGGAAATTACCTTACCATTAAGTGGACCACCAGTCCTGCCTATTAAATTTCCTATAAGTAGTTCAGTGCTGAAAAATTACAAAGTCAAAGCTTTTTGTAATCGAATTTAAAAAACCGGCCAAGTGCGAGTCAGACTCGCGCACCGAGGGTTCCGTACAAACCTGTAGGTATATAAGTAAATTGTAGTATAGACCTGAGTATTTGATATTAATTTCAATTTATGACCTATTAAAAAAAAACTACTTACTAGATCTCGTTCAAACCAATTTTCAGTGGAAGTTTGCACCGTAATGTACATCATATATTTTTTATAGATTTATCATTCTCTTATTTTAGAAGTTACAGGGGGGGGGGGGACACACATTTTACCACTTTGGAAGTGTCTCTCGCGCAAACTATTCAGTTTAGAAAAAAATGATATTAGAAACCTCAATATCATTTTTGAAGACCTATCCATAGACACCCCACACTTATGGGTTTGATGAAAAAAAAAAATTTGAGTTTCAGTTCTAAGTATGGGGAACCCCCAAAATTTATTGTTTTTTTTCTATTTTTGTGTAAAAATCTTAATGCGGTTCACAGAATACATCTACTTACCAAGTTTCAACATTATAGTTCTTATAGTTTCGGAAATAAATGGCTGTGACATACACGGACAGACAGACAGACAGACAGACAGACATGACGAATCTATAAGGGTTCCGTTTTTTGCCATTTGGCTACGGAACCCTAAAAAGGAGATTATTAATTCGACGACGACGTCGATTCGAGACACAGAAGGAGTACAGAAGGAGTCTACCACTAGTGGTGGCCGACACAGGGGTGCATTTGCTCCACTATGTGTTTTTTTTTGTAGACAATATGTATATATTTAAAAATGCAACCGCGTCGTATTATAACAATTGATTTCATTGTTATATTCTTAACCGCGAGCCTAAGACTTAATACGTCAACGTGGCCTAAATTATAATGTCTTAAAAGCGGTAAAGATTTTGGAGGGAATTATAGAGCCAGTAGTTGCAAAAAATATCTTCAAAAAGATTTGATTTACATTCAGTAATCGTGACCATTTAGATTTGGCAAATGAAAGATAAAATCGTTTGTACAGAAACACCTGAAATTATTAGCTGTGGGTTGTTAATCAATGATTTACGAGAGAAAGTTTAAACAAATCAATTATACCTAGGTCTAACCAATGCATAATTAACAAATCGTGATATGAAATCAATAGATTAAGTAATTAGCGTTAGTTGATTGGAGAGACTCAAAGCAGACCAATTTGGGATAATCAACATTTTATTGCTAGTTATTTTTGTTTAATCTAATCGCCTCCATTTGGGAATGTAATCAAATATTCTTGCCAAAATTAAAAATATGAATGTTCGTCCAAGATCTATCTATCTATACTCCCAGAGCTGTAGATTTATTTGAATTAAAAATACAAAGAAATAATCATGGCGAGATCCAAACATTGATTTGTACAAAAAAAAAAACATTTTAGAGAGTTTCGAATCACTTCCAATGTAGAGATTAAATCCAGTCACATATACCTACTTGAAATACTTTATAAACCCCGCAAAACATAACAACATAATGGTTTTGGTCGCGATTCGCCGGCATGGCATAGAATGTCGCATTTTTATCCCGGGATATAAAAATATTTTAAATGCCTCCAGTTATTCCTTAGGCACCAAATATCAATAATAACGTTATTTCAACGTCTCTAAAAATCTATGCAACAAATCTCGCCATGATTCTTTAATATTATCGGGAATATTTAAACCTTTACTTATTTAAGCTTTAAGTTGGTTAAGCTTTTTCTAAAATGTTGCGAATACCTGACTTAAAGGTACCGGGAACCACTGAGCCGCGCTAAAGGGATTGTTGGTCAGTCGCTGATAACAGAGCTGGCTTTACGCTAGTGATTGGAATCGAGACTGGTATTCAGGGTTCAATAGGCATTTTATATCTTGTATTCCTGGTAATAAAAGTCTAAAAAATTTCCACTATAAGTCCAACGATCATTCAAAGTCAAAGTCAAAGCCATTTGTTCAATTAAGTTAGAAGTTACCACCAGTTCGTAAGCCGGCCTTCAACTGAGAAGAACAGGCAAGAAACTCAGCAAGGTTAAATATTTTTAGTCCTTTTTCTTGACAATCTGACTGTATTGGCTATTTTGTTTACTTTTAAGATGAACCTACTGTTAAAGTCGACGAAATCTTATGAAAATGAATAGTAGTTGTAGCAGTAATTAATCCGTTACTTGCTACTTCTTGTGGACTCTTCTTTTCCGCAAGAAGGCCTCTTGAGTGGGCCTTGTGTCTCTACGTGTACTATTATTACGTAAAGAAGACACACTCACATCCTTCGCGAATTTTGTCGGCGCCCGCAACGTAATTATGTAACATGTAAGTATGTCCTTCTGATAGTAGTGTCCCGCCCTTCGACCAATAGCCCGCTGCGTGTGCGTGTGATTCAAAGCGCAGGTAATTTAATTAGTCGGTTTGAATGAAGTGCCTATGGTGTGCTTTATGTCTTTGGATCAAGGTTTTTTTTTACATGCATGGATATTACAGGATAGTCGAATCTAAGATCCGGTTCCAGAACGCGAATCAATCAGATCTTGAACCAACATTGTAATAATTTAATTTAAATTCTAAATTTACGACATAGGGCTAATTTTCGAATGACACAATCTATTGTTTTGAGTTGAGTCTTGATTACCGCACTATAAATAAGGCCTTACAGCGGGATCCACGTCTTGGTTAGTTTAGTGAGGGATATGCGAAAACAAAGTTTGCCAGCCTAGGCTGGATGTGAATAGGAACCAGAGGGTACGATATACACTGGGAGCATATTGTAGGGATTAGAAAAAGGTTGAAGAGAAAGGTCTCAAGGAATAGGTCCTTGACGAGGCAAATGGACTTCCACCTTATTGTAAGATATCTACTACATTTACCAGTGCATTCGAGGTCTTTACCACAGAGCTAATAGCCTTAAAATGTTTTATGAAATGGTCCACCAAGGTTGAATGAATGTGTATTTATTTTCTTGATTGCGCTACTGGAACTACCCCGAAACTTTTCACAATTCAATAATAAAATTACACCGACTCTGACAATTACGGGTACATCCATAAACAACGATTTCATTTCATAAAGTAAATTCCGTTTCCCCACCAATTTCACTCGACCAATTTATGTGTCCACTACATGTATAATTCAACAATGGATTTTAAACAATTCACGAGATGCGAGTTTTGAGGCCAGAACAATGACAAGTTTTAATGGGCCCACAGGGTACTTCTGTTGCATTTTGGATCTGGTCCAACTGATGACGTTCTAGGACTTTTGAATACGACTATCGTAACAGTTCAGAGTTTTATTTACCTGATATTATGGGTATGAATCTAATAAGCTGATTGCGTGATTGGTTGGCTACCACCCTCAAATTGTTGGGCGTTTTTTTATTATAATACTGCTGTCCCCCGCGGTTTCACCCACGTTCCCGGGATTAAAAGTAGCCTATGTCCTTCTTCATACCATAGGCTATAGGCATGCCAAATTTCATGATGATCCGTTGAGTAGTTGAGGCGTGAAGGCGTAACAAACAAACTCACTTACGCATTTATAATATTATTAGTTAGGATTATAATTTACCAAAAACAAACTAGTTAGTAATACAGTCCCGAGAGGTAGTTTGTGTTTAACCAATAGCCCTTTATACTCGTATATAATGAAATTTCCTTGAGGATGCCGCTCCTGCGATCGGCAAGATTCCCAGTTCTTAGAAAACAAATTCAACGCAAGCATAGCATAAAATGTAGTGTATAATATTTCACAGCGAACGAGCGTCACCGTGCACGATGCGATGCGATAAAACACAACTAGTTTTCAGGTAGAACGCAATGTAAGTCATATATTACGACGGAATGGTGCTACCGCGACTGCACCCGATTGTCATAAACGTGAAAAATCTGCCTTATTTGCTTTGCAGCTTCTTTGATAGTCAATACATGTGAATTTTAGTCTACGAAGTAATGCATTGATCCTCCATTGTACCTCACTGCAAGTGATATGTGTGTAGGCGAAGCATTCTTAATGTAAAAGGATAAACAGTTTACAGCGCATAGCTGTAAAAAAAAAAAACCTGCGTGCCTTATTTCTTAACGTTTTCATTGTGTGGTTGATGATTATCAAAAAATCTACTTAAAAAATGTGTCTGTTTAATTCCTCGCAAGTGTGTTGAAAAACGTCGTGTCGTGACACGCGTGTGCATTGATCATTACACTCTCGGCTTCCTTATCGCGTTCGCTTCTTAATACCGCCTCGTCTGTAATTACCAACTTTGCACACATGTATCATAATGTTTCATTATAAAAAGTCATAGAACAAAGGTTATTGTTTATAATGTTAGTAATACAGTCATGCATGGTTTAGTGTTTTACCAATATCCCTGTATATGTAAAACTCAATGTTTGTCTGTTTATAATGTAATAGCTGTTCCCCGGTTAAAAGTAGCCTATGTCCTTCGTCATAGGCTACCAGTACGTGGATTACGTAACTTTATTGCAATGAAATTCAGATTGAAATAACCTCTGAATCGGTAGAAATATTACAAAATCGCAAATGGTTCCACTTCTAATGAACCACTATTTGTATTTGAAATTATCAGAACGTAAAAAAGTTATCAGAAAACCGATATATTGAACCGATTTCAATTCGAAAATGGTTGAAATTTTGTTACGTAATCGCCCCGCGTGTAAGTGTAACAAAGAAACAAACAGAGTTACTTTCGCATTTATAATATTAAGTATGTATGTGTTCCTCTCCCATTCTTCCGATTGCGAAGTTGTTGGTCATGCCTGATGGTAAGCGGTCAACCTATAGACGCATGTAATGTCTCTTCATACCTACCTAAAATTGGTTTGAATTAGTCGTAGAAGTGGTCCTAGCGTTTATTCGCTCGAAGAGCAGCTCGACTGGGGAAGTACCTCCACCTTACAGAATACCGCAGCCAAATAACTTAATGTTGTGTAAAGTTGTGTTCCTGCGCGTTATTAAGGTCGCCAGAGCTCATAGGGGAGGGGAGAAAGGTCGGTAACGCGTGAGCGATGCTTCGTGTGTTGCAAGCGTCAATATGGCTACTGTAACCGCTTACCATCAGGCGGGCCGTATGCTTGTTTACCGACTTAGTTGTATAAAAAAAAAACAAAATGTCAATTAATTTAATAATGAAATAATAGCACAAAAATAACAAACTGGCGGCAATTTTACAAACCTAATCGTAATTACAATTAATTTGAGAGAACCATTTATAATAAACAATCACAATATTCAACTAAAACTAATAATTTCACTAGTGCTGACTTCAAAAGCTGAAAGCGACTCAATTGGAGTGTTCCACAATTTCAATAGAGGCAGCTTAGTGCTGTAATTAATCATTTTGTCTCGTCACTTTACAGATTATTGTCGCTTGAACGCTTCGAAGACGGTCGCCTCTTTTAGAATTGACAAACTTATTGTACCTATAAGTACCTGTTTTAATTAATATTTTCATATCCAGCTGCGCTTGAGAGACAGTTTTTAAGGCTTTAGTAGCAGGCGACTGCATAGTATAATAAAATATATTGTTAAAATGGTTCTTATTATTCTTTGTCGGGTAATATTCAGTGTAATTTGATGGGTTACTCTTGATTAAAAATGACTTCAAAGGTATGTGTCAATAGTTCAGAGATCGCGTTCTCAGTATAAGTAGAGTTCTGGGCTATTAATCACCTTATTTTAATCGTTCTCAAGATGGAGGACAAATATAAGTACATACATTACCCTGAAACGTTACACACTTTGTTTCGGGCATAGTGCAGCAAACCCAGACTACGTTGGACATATTCTCGCTAGCAAAAAACGGTGTCTATGAGAGTCGGCCACCTCTCACGCACAAATTCGTTGGCTATTCCGCGGGAAACGAGACTCTGTCGCCGTCTACATAGAGCCGTTTACCCGCGCTCGACTAATGTGTGAATGTGTGCGTGCCGGCTTGTACGTACAGTGTGGTGGCCGACTTGAGCGACACAGTTTTTTGTTAGCAAGAATATATCAGATAATTAGTTAGAAAGAAAAAGAAAGGAAATACATTTATTTTGAAAATACATGAAAATACACAATACAAAATTCATACTATACTTATTTTTTTTATGTCAAGAGGTTGACAAACAGGCAGATGCAGATTATTAACATTTGAAATACCATTAAAAATTAAAATTAAAAATGAATAAAAATACTACCCTTAATAATTCTTATTTTATCTTTGTCGATAGAATGAACCGTCGCGACCTTATTAAAAAGAGCCTGCTGTATAACGTAGTCGGAGACGTCCATAGACAAATATAAAAGGAGTATTCGGAAACGGAAGCCGATTGTGATTATGACGCTTTTCCCGTCTCTCCCCATTATTATTTTTATGACAACAAAGGACAAAACAATATGATGTATTGGTAGCCAAGTGGCTTTGGAAGCAATTCGGCCGTATTTTAATGTCCGCCTATTCGGGACGAGGTGATTAATCACTTTGGGGCGAGCCGCTGAAATAAAACGACCTTTGACCTTTGTCGCTACCATGTAAGGTTGGACTTTTCTTTGTGCTGCGAGATAAAGTGTGGCCCCCGCAGCTTACCCACTGGACTAAATCTTTATTTGTGTTTTATTGTCTAGTAAATTTAGACAAATTTGGTAAAGTCGCTTTTTAAGTTCTTAAAAGGAATGTTCCAGCTTCCGTGTATTTTTTATTTAGGGTACTTAAAGGGTGTCAATTGGACCCTTTGCTAAGCCTACATCCGACCCTTTATCTGTCTTTTCAACCGTAATGAAGCAAGTTTTAATTTTCACCGTATATGTTTTACAATGTATCACGGCTAATATAAAACCAACATATCAAATCAAAATTTAAAGTCGAGATCTCAAAACATATACACAAATATTGCCAGTTTTATAGTAAAGAATATTTACAATATCTATCGTGTGCTCCATCGCTCTTTTTTTACGATTTTGTTATATTTATTTGCTTGCGTTTATGATATTATTCATTTTTATTATTACATGGGAGCTCTCTCGGCTCCCATGTAATAATAAAAATAGTAGGTACATCCTTGTTTAATTTTTCTTGGTCAGACTTTATCTCGTAACGCCATTACGTAAGTAGCCAAATTTCATGATGATCCGTTGAGTAGTTGAGGCGTGAAGGCGTAACAAACAAACTCACTTTCGCATTTATAATATTAGTTAGGATTAGGATTAGGATTTGGGACTTTAGCACTAATTTGCAGTAAATATAACTATTGACATCACTTGTCCATTCTCCCTCGGAATTATTCACACTGGACCCAATCTTATTTGAACTTAATTTGTTTGCCCTCAACTTTCAACAAAATATGTTAATTTGCCTTAAATTGGTGGGACAGTAGGCTGAAAAGGGTTGTTGAGCACTGCGGTAGAGGCCTTCAAACCTAAATATTTGTTGGGATATTGCTGTGTTTGGAAAAGAAAAGCCTATAATAATTCATAGAGCAATTTAAACAGCAATATAAACTTCATGGTACCGATTTTCGTAACAATAAATTAATGTACAATTTGTACATTAAATAAATTATTTAGTTTAGCTTTATAGGTGTTTTTGACGTTCTGTACCCCGAGTGTAAAGAATTGACGTTTGTAAACGCTTACTCATTAGTTTGCGTTTAAGACACTTCTCTATAGGAATTGGCACAGCGCCTCTAGCGGAATACTCATGGTACTAATATCTCCCATAAAAATTTATAGTTAACGCAAACGCATTAGTAAGCGTTCATCAACGTCAATTCTTTACACTCGGGGTACTGAAATAGTTTTTTAAACCACCAACATCAAAATGTCTCCATGGTAAGTGCTGATTGAAAACACAGAGTCTGTAGCAGGAAACTATAGTCTGTGCTATAGTCTCAGGTCACTTGCTGTGGTAGCCAGCTAGAGTACCTGCAAAGTAAGTAAACCGCTGTGCGCGCTATGGTTATTTCACTGTGTTTCTACATCAAAAAACTACTAATGTTAACTAGTCATATTTGAGTTTGGAGTCGTTTTACACAACAAACAAGCATACGCCCTCCTGATGTTAAGCGGTTACAGTAGCCATATGGACGCTTGCATCACACGAGGCATCACTCACGCGTTACCGACCCTCCCCAATGAGCTGTCGACCTCAAATCACGCGCAGGATCACAACATAGTTATTTGGCTGCGGTGTTCTGTAAGGTGGAGGTACTTCCCCAGTCGAGCTGCTCTTTAAGCGAATAAACGCTATGCTCTTCCTCTCGTGTTATTGCTAAGGACTATAGATGACCAAGGTCCAGGCTAAGGTCCCCCTGATAGTAAGTACTATCAGGGGGACCTTAGCCTAGCTACTGCCTAACTTCTTGACAGAGTTCTGACAAAATTTCATTTTTATTACGATTTTGCTTCTTGATAACAAACTAATATGATAAAATTTGACGGGCCTATTGGCGTGGTTACGCCTCAGGTCATGGGTTCGATTCCCACCCAGGAAATGCATTTGTGTGCATGAATATGTCTGCATGTCCTGACATGCCGAAGATTTGACGGAAAATACCACTATCTTCTACTATGGCGCATTATAATATTTATATTTTAAGAGAGGTAGAGCATAGCGTTTATTCGCTCAAAGAGCAGCTCGACTGGGGAAGTACCTCCACCTTACAGAATACCGCAGCCAAATAACTTAATGTTGTGTTCCTGCGCGTGAGTAAGGTCGCCAGTGCTCATAGGGGAGGGGGGAAAGGTCGGTAACGCGTGAGCGATGCTTCGTGTGTTGCAAACGTCCATATGGCTGCGGTAACCGCTTACCATCAGGCGGGCCGTACGCTTGTTTACCGACTTAGTAGTATAAAAAAAAATGGATTACAAAAACCGAACGGTTAATAGCTTAAATGTCTTTGTAATCGTTTCACATTAGCTCGTGTAAGCAGCAAGCCGTAGTTTGAAGGAGGATTCCATACTCGTATTTATTTAGGCTGAAACAATTAATCAACGACGCGCGGTGTTTAGTGTATATTTAAATAATAAACACTATTTTGTTTGAACTGTCGCCAGCTTCATTTGACTCGCTACGTGATTTATTTATCTGGAAAACTTGTTCTTCATCCCAATTATGTTGGCGTTGAAAAGGTTGATTAATTAACTAGGGCCTCATTTGTTTAATTGAAGGGGAAAATATAATGCACAAATGATTAGCAGTAGGGCTTTACAACAGATGGTGACAGGCAACCCTGTTGGAGATGCAGGCAAAGGACTGTTTGAAGTTTCATGTGCTTTCAAGATAGAGAGATCTTATAGGCTCTATTTAACGTCACATATACATCAATGTTTCAAAAATAGACAAACATAGGGCGACAAGAAGAGAGACCCTGTTGTCAAAAGGCTTCATAGTTCTTGACAACTGTAATGATTTTAATTAAAAAAAAATATTGACCAGTTTTATGCTGAGCCAGGCTTGGCCATTCCACGGTTAAGGTACGAGCGTCTTGAACCAGAGCCGTTGGCAGCTACCGATCTATTGAGAAATCCGCATTAGAAAGAGCTAGAGCTACGCGTCAGAAAGAGAGGCGTTTTTATCTTACGTACTAAACAAAGTCTTAATTAAGGAGTGAACGAATATTACTTATTATTAATATTATTATGAATATTATTATGAATATTACGAATGAATATTGTATCAAAATAATACGCTCACCGCTTATTATTTTGGCTCCGTGTTTGATATTGAATTAAAAAGTATTAAATCACTGTAGAGTAATAGTGACAGTAAATATTGAGTAACGACATCCATAACTATAAGTGACAATGTTTACTACGGAAAACAAAGTGAAATAAGAACAAAAATAGTGAATTCTGTTTCAACAAATTTTGCATAAAACAGTGAACAGTGGTTAAATATAACGATTGTGTGGGTGGTTCAAATAAACTGGTACTTCAAATACCATCTACCCATATCCTTTATAATAAAAATAACACAATCAACAGCAACGAATCATACAGTTTATCATTTTCGCAACTATATACAAGCAGTGTGGTGGCTTAGTTTTGTAACATCGAGGTATATTACGCAGCCAACGAAGGGTCGCGGGTTCAAACCTAGCCACTTCATAAATCTTTTCGTAAGAAAAATAAATAATTTATTACATCATAATCGGATAGATGTTATAGCATAACATCAGTGCTCAACGTCCAAAATAGTGTGAAGTAACGTACTAGAGGGCCGCACCATATACTTGCAAATTAAAAATAAAGAAATATTTATAATGAATCCCGATAATAATATAACATACAGAAAACGCAAATCCTTGTCACTCCGCAACCTGGATGAGTCAAGCTTGCATTCATATGATAATACAAACATAAGTTTACCGAATAGCTCATTTAATGATGACAGTGTTAGCGTTGAAGATCTGAATGAAGAAATTCTCAGACTGACGAACGGCATTAGACTCTGCTCATTTAGAAGTTGACAACCTAAGTTTGGAAAATGTAAACTTAAAAAAAGAGCTAGAAAAATGTCTCAAAATAATTGACCTTTACAAAAAAGTTTCAGTCTCAGAGCAAGTCTTAACACAGTCTCCCTTAACATCCATAAAGACTAAAAATAAGAAAATAACGTGTCGTAAACTTTAAAACGATACCACACCATTAACTCCATCTGCATCCCCAAATATTCAAATTAAAGAATCAACAACTGGACCGGCTGAAGAGGCTTATTCAACACAACACCTTCAACCTAAGCTACTACCAAGAGAGGATGAAACATCCGGAAAAACATTGAATGTTGATAAAAGCTCTCAACTTCTAGCTGATAATAAAATGGATTCACAATCCAGTTTAATTACACAGTCCACAGATGGCGCTACATGTGTAAAAAAACACAAAATCGTTATTCTTGGCGATCAACAAGTTCGAGGTATTTCATGGCGACTGATAAAATCTAGACAGTATAAATGGAACGATAACTATGATATTTCATCCATGGTAAAGCCCAACGCAATAAGTTCTCAGATTTTAAGTAGTTGTGATAACCATTGTATTAGTTCACTCCGTCCAGAAGATGTTGTCATATTAGCGATAGGATCAAACGATAAGAACCCATATATTATGATTTCTGAATTGTGCAATGCTTTATACAAATTGAGAAATGTAACAGTTTTAATATTAAGTGTTAAATGTAATCCATACTTAAATGAAAATATGATTAATCAACATATAAAATTAGTTATACAAAATTATAAACATTGTAAATTTTTGGAGTTAAATTACAATGATTCTAGCTTGCCTTATTATGGAAGTGAAAGTAGATACAATCATATTTCAAATTTGTGTCTTAAAATTAATACAGAAATAGACTACAAACGATACCAAACTGAAATATTGCAATCATATAAAAATAGAATTGGGTCCAGTGAACGAAACGCTCGAAAAGTGACATTGCCTCCAACAACAACCACACCTCTACCGAAACTTAAACAAATGACAATACCAATACTCTTTGCTAAAATTAATATGAAGTTGCATAAAAATGAGGCAGTAATATCTCAGAATAAAGAAACTTTTTTTCGCTAATGTGATTGCGTTTCAAGATGTTACTCTGTTCCACCAAAACATTGCAGGAATACTGAATAAGCGAGAACTTCTGGAGATTGCTCTAACGGATCTCTGTGTAGATATTGGCATGATTGATATTATTTGCTTATCTGAAACATTTCTTAAATACGGTTCAGAAACAAATCTCAAATTAAGTAACTACAATTTGGTATCGTTCTTCTCAAGGGTTGATCAGCGCAGAGGCGGTACATGTATCCTGATAAGAAATAATCTAATATCCATTGACGTAAGTAATAAGTTGACATCAATACCATTTGAATTTGAATGTTGTGCGGTTGATATATTAAGTTTATATAATAATTAATATATAAGTTTATAGAACCCCAACGTCCAAGATAGAAATATTTTTGAAAGAGTTGGAAGGCCTGTGCAATTTACTTTGTAAAAAACCTTCTAAAAGAGTAATAATCTGTGGAGATTGGAACATCGACATTCTGAAAGATAACAAAAATTCAAAAGAACTTTTATCTATTATTACAAATCATAACCTTAAACATCATATAACGTGGCCTACCAGGAAAGACTCTTGTTTAGATTTGATAGTAAGTAACATATCGGAAGTTACAGGAAAACTTCATTGCCTAGCACTTTCAGATCATGAAATGGGACAAACAATCACAGCAAGAATAAAACCCAATTCAAAAAATAGTAAAAATCCCAGTTTTTGGTTTGAAGATGTAAGAGATTTTAATTGTGAAAATATTAGTAAACTAAAGAAACATTTGTCTAGCCTATCGTTTTCTGATACACTAAACTGCTGCAATGCAAATGAATCATTTAATATATTTCATGACACACTTACTCTGTTTTATAATTTATGCATTCCAATTATACGAGTCAAAGTTAATCAAAAACCTGTTAAAAATAGGTGGCTGACTAAGAGTATTAAAAAGTGCTGTATACAGAAACGAAAATTATACTTACAATATAGTCTATCGAAAAGTAACAAAAAATCTAAACAAAAACTTTACCTTAACTACTCAAAAATATTAAAAAAATGTATTTACCGAGCACAGCAAATTGATAGTACACGATACATAGCAAATTCCAAAAATACATGTAAAGCTGCATGGAAAGTAATCAAAGACAACAGTACAAGCAAATATAAGATAACAGAAATAGAAAACCTAAAAGTAAATAATAAATTATATAGCGACCCTAAACAAATTTGTGAATTATTTAATACATTCTATATCGATTCAACAAATTCAAATATTAATAAAAAAAGTATAGGAATGTTAAATAATAA
Organism: Achlya flavicornis; assembly: GCA_947623365.1. NCBI lineage: Eukaryota > Metazoa > Arthropoda > Insecta > Lepidoptera > Drepanidae > Achlya > Achlya flavicornis. The sequence continues at coordinate 14,508,214 of OX392480.1, read as the reverse complement.
TGATAATAAGCAAGAAAAAATTAATTGCAAAGTACTAAACAATCCAAAAAGTATTTTTTTGACTCCAGTAGATGAATTTGATGTGTTCCGGATCATCAAATCACTTAAAAATACAAATTCTACTGGATATGATGAAATTAACACTAAAATAATTAAGGAATGTGCTACAATTTTGTTGGTTCCGTTAGCTCACATTATAAATGTATCACTTGCTCAAGGTCAGTTTCCGGCACGTCTAAAACAATCTATCGTTAGGCCAATACATAAAAAAGGTGACAAAACAAGTATGAACAATTATAGGCCTATAACGCTCATCCCCATACTATCAAAAATATTTGAGAAAATATTTTACAATAAGATAAATAGCTTTGTGATGTCTTGTGATATACTTAAACCAGAACAATTTGGATTTAGGAAAAATAGTTCAACCACATTGGCTTGCTTTACATTGTTGAAAGAAATCACACAAAACTGAAATGAATCGGCAATGGTTGCATGTGTATGTCTCGACATGACCAAGGCATTTGACTTTGTGTGTCACAAAACCTTGCTTTCAAAACTATCAGATTATGGTATACGAGGTATTGCAAATGATTGGATTGAAAGTTACCTTAGCGGCAGACAACAATGCGTTGAAATAAACAAAATCTGCAATCATCACAAAATAAAGTACAGATCTATGTATCAGCAAAACAATTATGGTGTGCCACAAGGCAGTATTTTGGGGCCATTGTTGTTTTTATTATACATTAATGACTTGCCTGATGCTGTAAGTCAACGTTGTGTTTTATTTGCAGACGATAATACACTAGTGATAAAGGGTACTGATAAATCTGCCTTTGAGAATGACATTAATTCTGCGCTTGGAAATGCAATTGGTTGGTTGGAGCGGAATAACTTGAGAATCAACATGCTAAAAACAACGTACATGCAATTTCAGACCCATAACTCTACTCCAGTCAGTCTGAACATTCACCATAAACATAATTATATTGAAAGAGTGCAGGAGTGTGTGTTTTTGGGAGTAACTATCGATAAATTGTGTAGTTGGAAACCACACATAGAAAACCTAACAAAAAAAGTAGATCGTTTTGTTTACGTACTTAAGCGCTTAAAATTGGTTAGTCTGCAAGCGGCTTTGTCTGCCTATCACGGGTATGTTGCATCAATACTTCGCTACGGAATTGTCTTGTGGGGAAACTCTGTAGATTTTGATAGAGTTTTCAAGGCACAAAAGAAATGTATTAGAGCAATATGCGGGGCGCATTTCCTTGACAGTTGCAAACCACTATTTAAAAAATGTAAAATCCTGTCTTTGCCCTGCATATATATCATGGAAATTTGTATTTTTGTTAAAAAGAACCCTGATCTGTTTGTCCGTTTCGATGACAGTGGAAGTAGAACAAGACACGGTTATAAACTACGACTTCCACGGATAAGACTAACATTGTTCAAAAGAAATGCTTATTGTATGGCTATAAGTATTTACAATCATTTACCACTTACTATAAAAACACTACAAATGACATTGTTTAAGCGTAGAATGTTTGATTTATTGTTGACAAAGAATTATTATAGTGTGAATGAATTTATTAATGATAAGAATTTGGAATGAATACATTGTGACATTTAATTTATTATTTTGAATAGGACAATTATTGCAGTATTACTGGAATGTTTTAATTGTAAGTGTTATAAATTATTTGGATTTTCTTTACAGATATATATATTTTTTTGCACGCTAAATTCATAGCAGAATATGCAGAGCTATGTATAATTTTAAGATCCATTTTATGTACCATGTTCATGCAAATACAATTTCATTTCATTTCAACGTTCTGTACTTCTGTTTCTTATTCTGTGTAGGGAAATTGTTGACCTGCGCAATACGCTATATAATCTACTATATAAAAATAAGTCGGGTTTTCCTTCCTGACGCTATAACTCCAGAACGCACACGAACCGATTTCCACGGTTTTGCATTCGTTGGAAAGGTCTCGGGCTCCGTGAGGTTTATAGCAAAGAAAATTCGGGAAAAAATTCAACAGAAAAGCGGGAAAATCTTTTTTCACATACAGCGCCATCTCTGATACATAGCATGTACTACAAACCAATATTTTAATTTTGGGCAGTTATACGTAGGGTAGGGTAGGGTAGGGTAGGGTAGGGTTGTGTAGGGTAGGGTAGGGTAGGGTAGAGTACGGTAGGGTAGGGTAGGGTAGGGTAGGGTAGGGTAGGGTAGGGTAGGGTAGGGTAGGGTAGGGTAGGGTAGGGTAGGGTAGGGTAGGGTAGGGTAGGGTAGGGTAGGGTAGGGTAGGGTAGGGTAGGGTAGGGTTGTGTAGGGTAGGGTAGCACTATAGGGTAGGGTAGCACCACGCGAACGAAGTCGCGCCGGGCAGCTAGTTACTCATATATTAATTGATTTACTTGCTTGACGCTCGTGGGTCTTAGGTAAATAAAATAATCTTTTTCTTTCATGTAAAATGTATGGAGGTGGCATATGTTCAGCAGTGGAGATCCCTGGATTGACTATGTTGATATTGCAGTTTGCTTGTATATTTGGTAGGCTGTAGCATGTCCTTTTCATCAGCCCTATAAATACGAGCTTCTATTTTAATGTCTTCTTTGAGGTAAAATGCAATGAAATTGACAATATACCTACGACCTTAATTTCACTGTGGTAGAGTACTTTGTTGCTAGCTTGCTCGGTTGTTTATCATTCATCTCGTATTGTCGCATAACAATGGCTGATGGATTGTGGCAGCAGTAGTATTGTGAATTAGAACGGAGGGTTAGTCACTGTTTGGCTCTACGCTCACCTTCGGACACATACCTAATGAGTTTCCACACCTGTGGATTTGTATGTATACCTATACAACAGATATGTCATTCTCGACATTTATCATAGCTTTTATACCGTTCAATTTCTTTGTTATACCGGCTTGTCAATCAAGATACTAATCAGCGGAATGAAACTGTATTGTTCTTTATTTAAAAATTAATTCATTTTTAATTAATCTTTTATCTATCTATACAAAGAGTATATTTATCCGAAAGGGGTGAAATTTACATATATTATTGACATAAAAATTCTTAACACTGTATTTTTTTTTATATTTTTTTTTTTTTATACCACTGAGGTGGCAAACAAGCATACGGCCCGCCATATATTTTTATTTACAACAAATATGTACATAATACAATCTATATATAGAAAATTTCCTCAAACCTGCCGCTGCTTCCGATTAACGGCAAGGTTCCCAGAAGGCTGGCAGCGTTTCCTCTTTGGATAGCCAACCTGGACGCGTTGGCGGAAAAAGCTCCCCGCCCGCTGGTCTCCGGGGGTCTCGAACAATTTTGATGACAAGGTGCGATGCGAGGAGGGTCATTATCTTTCCCGTCACTTGCTAATATTATTATAATTTTTTGCCTTCCGCGATCTGTGTCCAATACCAAAGAATTCGTGTACTTATATTGACATAGGTACCCTTTCCGTAACACGTTGTACATGTTTCACTGTTTATAAAAAATCTTCCCTGTAGGGTCAGTCAGTGTTGTGCGAACCGCCATAAGTCAAAAATTGGAAGTCATAAGTATGTACATTCGCCGTCAAAAGTAGCTAATCACCACCTTTACAGTTTCCATACAGTCAACGAGAATGTCAATAGATTAGAAAGGGTACTAAGTGAATATCTATACTTTTTAACCGACTTCAAAAAAAGGAGGAGATTCTCAATTCGGTTGTATTTTTTTTTTTTTTTTTTTATGTTTGTTACCTTATAACCCCGTCATTTATGAACCGATTTGGAAAATTCTTTTTTTGTCTGGAAGAGTACACTTCCCGTTTGGTCCCATTGTCATCAGATCAGGATTTGATTACTTCTTAGTGTACTTTGAAGTCAGTTTCAGTTTTTTTGTAAAACAGTCCAATTACAGCTATCTGTACATATACATTCTAATGAAATGTCACGACTCAGTAACATGTGCTGTGGCGCGAGTGAACTCGAGTCACTCAAGCTTCACTCAAGCATCGAGTGCCTTCTACACGTGTCTCCGGGCTCCACGTAACTGCGGAGCATCGACACGTGGCCTCATAATGATTCACTACATTGCCTCTCACTCGTATACTAACTAGGTGAAGTAATTGAGCAAATGTTACCGGTAAATATTTGTAATTTGACCCTACTTGAGTATCAATACAAGTTTATATATTGGATAAGTTACGATCCCACTCTAATATTCAAGCATTAGATGAGGCGGGCGGACTCCCCTAACTGCTCATCTTGCGGCTTCCAGAGTATGTTTATCATCTTCTAGCTGTAGTTGAGTGACAGTCGGTTGCACAAAGATCACCATTAAAGCTTCATTACGTAATGAGACATTAACGCTAATGAATCCGTCAGTTTAAAGATGTTGCACAAAACCACTTTAGGCATAATTAAAGGTTCATTAGCTAAATACGTAAAAAAGTATGTTCTCAGTTACAAATCTCAATTAAATGGCAACATTGAACGAATGGAATGAATGATTTCTCTACACTACTATTTCTGACCATTGATTATGTAAATGTATAGATTATTTAAATGTATCTAAGCATTAAACGCGGTGAAAAAAATGGACCCTAAATTGTTGGTTGCTAAAATCTTTTCACGCGAATAAGTTTGTGTCATTTGTGACAATATTGTATTGTTTGAAATTACGTTTTGTTGATAAGTGTTAATAAGTAAATCTATCACATAAAATAGAATTTAATAAATTTATGAATATACCCCTTGATGGATATTGATCAATCTAACAATAAATAATCAATGTTTCTGATATCTTTTCTGTCACATTTCCTTTTGACGTTTAAGCTAATGAACCATAATAGGCATGAAGTAGTTTTGTGCAACAACTTTAAACTAATGAACTCATTAGCGTGAAAATCTACATTTCGTAAAGAAGCTATAATGGTGATCTTTCTGCAACCCAGTGATGTCCAACAATGATGAAAGATTTTATAGACACATATTAAACTTTTTTAACCACTAGTTTTGAGTTTTAATGTGGTTAATGGGTGCTTCTTGACCTAATAAAATTAATCTAAAGAACTGTCATTTTAATGGAACTTTAGTTACTAATGTCGCTTTGTGCAACATAAAACTACGTAAATGAGGTTTTAAAGGATCGTTTGACACTTCAGTAGTTAAACTTAAAGAAGGCATTAAATATTAGTCAAATGACTGTTTGTGCAATGGAAGATTAGTGTTTAATGCCGACTTTAAAACTTAAAGAACGTTTCTGCAACTGACTGTGAGTCCATTACAGTAAGATTAGCAAGTTAGTACTGCCTTGTGTAAGATGATTTTCGATGTTGGTGAGTTGTGTGATTGTTAATTGTTATTGTACAAATAAATAAATACCAAACAAAGGTTAACCTTTGTTTGGTATTTATTTATTTGTACTATTAATAGTGTTAGCATTTTGAGAATAATGACAGCAGTTGAAGAGGCTGTATGGATAGAGGCTGAATGGTCTGTCATGTGAAACGTAAAGAACTGATTCAGACGGCAATATAGAAAAAGATGAGCTGATTGAAATAGAAGATGAGCTAGAAGGGGAGGTGGACGCCGTAGGGGGGGAACCCCAACTATACAGCAAGGATATAAGCTAGAGATGCTAATAATCGTTTACTAACGATGACACCAACTTGACCTGACGCGTTACCAATCCGCGCCCACACACAACCCAATGAGCTCTGGCGGCCTTACGTGCAGGACTATAATTAATGCGTACCTATTTCCTTCCTGAGTTTCTTGCCGGAATTTTCTTATCAAGTTTATTCCGCACCGGTGGCATATTCAACTGTATGTATCTAGCTTCTTAACCTTACCAGGGCCTAAACTGAATAAATTACTTTTCAATTTTGATTTCGTACTTATATTTTCAAGTACTGAAAATGAGGTTAAAAGAGTGGGTAGATGCGAAAATAGCTGTGAAAATAAAATAGAAATATAGCAAGATATTTGTTTAATAAACTTTTATCAAAAGGGCTTATGGCTTGTCAGTATAGACAGACACTTCAACATTTATTTTATGTAACCTGGTTGCCTAATATATTTCTATTTGTGAAAGATAAATATTAATAATTGATGAAAGATGATTATTATTAGGCCTGTTTTGTACTAAGGGTTTGTTATATGTTTTTTCTATGTCAAGTTCGGAGATATATTTAAATAAATAAATATCCTGGGACATTCCTCACACACGGTCATCTGATCCCAAACTAAGCAGAGCTTGTACTATGGAAACCAGATAACTGTTATAATACTGTTATACCTACTACTTTTTGTTTGTAAATACATACTAATTACACCCAGACTCAGGACATACAGACATGTTCATGCACACAAATGCATGTCCTGTATGGGAGTCGAACCCACGACCTGCGGCGCTATAGGTTAAGACTCCACGTCTTAACCAACTGCGCCAACTGGCCCGTCAATCGTATTTAGGGGTCAATTTATGGCAATATGGATATATTTTGAATCAATTTTCGTCGTTGATTATTTAGAGTTTCCCATTAGGGGGGCTAAAAAGGAAGCTCCAGCAATATTGCTAATGGAATCAAATTCCGAGCAATTGCAAATGGAATAAATTTTTCTTAATTTACAGCAGTGACCTTTTAATGAATTGCATTAATGAGAAAATTGAAGATGAATTATAAATGAATGGCTTTTTTACAAAAAAAATGGAGTTACGTAGGATCTGTCGAAAAATGAAACCTTTTTTTTTTATACAACTTAGTCGGTAAACAAGCATACGGCCCACCTGATGGCAAGCGGTTACCGCAGCCATATGTACGCTTGCAACACACGAAGCATCGCTCACGCGTTACCGACCTTTCCCCCCTCCCCAATGAGCTCTGGCGACAACACAACTTTACACAACATAAAGTTATTTGGCTGCGGTATTCTGTAAGGTGGAGGTACTTCCCCAGTCGAGCTGCTCTTTGAGCGAATAAACGCTACGCTCTACCTCTCCTAAAACCTTAAACACATATTGTGAAATAATAATTATACCTCTAAATAAATGATTCCTTTCCTTTTAAAAAAGGACTTTACTAAAATGAGGTAACCATGCAATAATAAGCTACTTCGTAATTCAAAAGAACAGCAAAAAAATTGGTGGTACATCACTATGTCGATATAATATTCTCATTACGTTAACGCCACCCCATTAAGGATTCCCTTTGCGTCCGGTCCAAGGGACGTAATGCCAAATATTCGGTTACGTTAGTAAAACCTTTGATGTCAACCGACAATTTTATCAGAGAAAGAAATTCAGAGGGTTCTGGTATGGTTCTATAAGATACTTGTTTACATAGATATGAACAATCATTAGTGGGTTTTTATTCCTGGGGGCCTACCCCCATCTTTTACAAAACAACCTTATTGCAATACTGTTTTGTTTCCAGCATATAATAACCTTATTTATATTCGTACCATGACCTCTACCAAACACTATTGTTATATGATTGTTATATTGCTGCTAAGAACGAATGATTTTTGAGAATTTGTCTATGGGCTCATTAAAGATGAAAAGAAATAACGCTATGGGCCTAAGCAACTTTCTCTCTCTTAACAATTCTCATCTCTGTCACTCATCCATACTCTCTCGCTCTTTCAAACAACCTTATTCTTCTTTTCGTACCATGATGTCCCTAAAACAAGCTTATTTTATGCATGAAAACAACCTTGTTTATTTACCATAATGGTTCATTCAATTCGTACCATGAGCTATTTTTTATAAGCTTTTGACAATTAACATTATTGTTTTAATGTCAAATTTAGCAATCTTATATACGTTGTATTTACAAGCTGAAAATAACATTGTTTTCCAAATTTATGTTATAAAAATCTATTATAGTGTCATATAAAGTAATTATATCGAATTTATTTACTTATAGAATGAATATATCGGGATTGCGAGATTAGGTATCATCCCAAAATAATATAACCGATTGTTTATAAAGTTTTTAATTGCACTTGTCGTTCACTACACAACTATGCGTTATCTACGTTAGTAATATCGATCCCTCGACCCTTAGCCTTAGATTTATTTAGATGAAGCGGAGCTTTAAATAGCGTGTTTATATATTTAGTGGCTTTTCATTTAGGTACCTACCCACTATTAATATCCTGTTTTCATTATAACCAACGTACATCGAATAACCCCAGATTAATCCATAAAGTTAACTTTCCTGCAGTGTTAGTACACAGAGTAGTCCCTGTGTTCCTGGAATCCAAACTACCTAGATACTCTGGCAAATTTTCTAAAATTGGTCGTAACCTACATTAGCCTGGATGGAATATATTATTGTCAACAGACGGACAGACTTATAATAATCTATAAAGATAATCATTTTAACCATCTAATGTAGTAAAATATTAATTAAGTATTATATATTTGTATTGAAAACTCAACTCACAACAATCTGCTATACTGTTGCAGAGCAGATGTAACCGTGCGGGAAATTCTAAAATACACATCCATTGGACCTAACTTTCTGTAGCCTTTGTAGCTGTGGATAGAACCGTGGGGGTCTGAAGCTCGCTGATTTGCTCACACATTATCATCAAAACCTCGGCAAACCGGTTGGTGGGGAGCTTTTTGTGACAACGCATTAGCTTGGCTATCCAAAGAGGAAACACTGCCAATAACGAGCTTGAACCTGGAACCTTGTCGATGATCGACAACAGCGGCAAATATTTATATACCTACATATACATAATAATGTTTAATTCCAAGACCTGCAACTACAGTAGGATTCCCGTCAATAACACAATGAATAAAAACACGAAAGTAGTATGTACCTACATTCTTTATTCACATAAGTTTAATGAGAGTAAGATAATTATACACAATATAAGTATGGCATTAAACAATCTTGCAGATACAGATTCAAACTTTATTTCAGCGTTTATAGGTTCTTAGACTTCACTTTAGACCAGCCTCTCCATATCTACGTACACTTTTTTGAGAGTACTCCTTCGCTTGTAGATATCGATTGAAGGCGGTATTTTTGGTCTGTTTGTATTTAACCATTTCTACCTGCTGACTGGATCTCTGGCGAACTCTTCGGCTACAACTCTACAAAATGAATTGCAACATTTGTGCAACTTACAAATGTTTATAACCATGACATCTTAAATTTCATGCACTGAATATTACTGTCGAATATACTATTAAGATGTTTCCATATTGATTGCACTTTGTTTGTTATTAAATTACATAAACAAATGTATTTAATAACTAAATATCTTGGATATCTTTATTAGACATTTGAGTATGACAAGAATGACAGGTAAATATTTTGTTCCGATTCATTTCATTTGATAATCTAGAGTCGGCAGTCTATATATTTTTTCAATTAATTTCCTTACTCTTCATAATAACATTTTAAAATATTTGTATGCATTTTATAGAAATTACTCGAAAATATTTTATTCTTTTAGTTACTTATACTTTACAATTAGTTTAATTTAATACTTTGCTAAAAGATGAAGAACCTCAAATCATTTCGGTCCAACGTGTGAAAGAAATGGCACTATACAGTTAATATATCGTTATTTCTTTTTATCTTTTATCAGGTTGTAGCAAGCCATAGACAAATTCTTACAAATCATTCATTCTTTCTCGGCACTTAGCAATGTTATATCAATGTTGAACGATTGAGCTCATGGTACGAATCAAAGTAATATTATTATAAGGTGAAAACAAAACAGTCTGGCAATAAGGTTATTTTGTGAGAGAAGATGATGGCCCTATAGGATGGAACGGGACAAAAAAAAATACTTGTCAATTGTGACGCACGAATTTTGAAACTCAATGTGCCCTGTTGCACTACATATTTTGAAATAATACAAATATACAAGTAAATATTTATTTACAACAAACGTAAACTATAAAAACAAATATTGATTTTATGTATATCGACTTTTATATTACTTGAATTAATATTACTTAGGTCAATATGAAAACAAGGCAAGGGGCCGCCGTTCAATAGTGATATTCAGTGAATGAAATTTAATATGGCATGGTTACAAACAGAAGTAATTCAAGTATTATTTTATTCATTTTGCAGTGAAGAATTCGCCGGAATTCAAAGTAACTACTCTAAGAAATGTGCTGGAGAGAAATAGGTACCTAATCCTCAACTAGCAAAGCAATGGAGCACTTCTTGGTCATTACAAAAACTGAGATAAAGTTCATACATAAATATATACCTAGGTAGGTTTATATTTATGTATGGCACTTCAGTCTTAATACCTATAGTCTAGGCAGGTACCTATTGTCTTTAAATTATATGAATAAAGAATTTACCACAGGAATCAACACATATTTTTATTTATTACCTTTTGTCAGGAATGCTACTGTAGTTGCAGGTCATACAATGAAACATTATGTGTATTTAGGTATATAAACGTTTATGAATACAGTACAATCACAGTAAAGCTTAATCTATACGATATTAAATATTTACAACAAATAAATGAAATACAATCTAGCACTCGTATATAAATTTTCCTCTAGGCTGCCGTAGATTATCGGCAAGGTTCCCAACAGGCTAGCCAAGCTAATGCGTTGGCGGAAAAAGCTCCCCGCCCGAGGCCTCGATTATTTTGGTGACAATATGCGAGCGACTCGGTGAGCTTTAAACCCATACGGTCGTATGGTTTCGATAGCAAATGGCATTTTGGTCCATTGCATGCGAAAGTGTTGATTCCTCACGTAGCATAGATGCATACCACGTCGCTTTCGTGTATCTATTATTGGCTTCTTTGGTATTTGCTTCCAAAACCACAAATAGTTCATATTCATTTGCCATCTTGAAATGCTAGATGGCAAAAGCTAGAAGGCTAGAGATACACAATTAATTCGATAAGTTAAATAAATACGATCTACTGACTTTATATATATATATACTATAATAATAGATATTTGTATCATAAATTTGGATAATTCGTCGCGTATATAATGTTATATTTTCGAAAAAGCTAAATGAGATATACTCAGGTATATACTCATCAAAACACCACGTACACTCCCTGAAGCTGAAGAGGTACACAGACGCGCAAATACCTAGCACCCTCCCGAACACCTTATTCCTGGTTCACACCCAGGAAGAAAAGGCATCTCTTACCAACCAGGGATACGGGGCTGCCATGGGATCACGCGTCCTTACCATACATGAAGCTCAGGGTTCAACGTACGAGTCGGTAATCATTCTCCAAACAAGAACAAAAAGGTTGCAAATCCACGAGAGTGTACCGCATGCGGTCGTAGCAGTGTCGCGTCACACTCTCAGCTGTGTATATTACACAGATGACAGTGATGACGCCATAGGCAGGTTCGCAAAACGGGCGATGGCAGCAACAACAGAACAAATCCTCTCTCAAAACCTAAAAATGGCCATGAAAAATAGAGACTATAATGTCGTGGAAGCTCAAATACGCGCGGGGATTTCCTCCGGGGCAAACAGGCAAGCAAACTAGAATGTAAAATGAAAACCGAAAATGTTTGTAATATTTAATCGCCCATAAGTATAATTTATTATAAATCAAAATAATAACAATAGTATAATATATGTAATATAGTATAGTAATAGCTAATAATATGTATAGATATGTATAAATGTATTAGAATAATTTATTTATTGCGCGGACCAAGATGTCCAAATTGTGAAAATCATAAAACATAAAATTTGTAAAAAACATATTATCTAAAAAGAGTATGGACCACGTGTCTGTAGTAAGTAGTTAAAACCAATAAAAAAAAAAAAAAAAAATGTTATATTTTGATTGATATATGCAATTGACATAAAAACCATAATGCTAGTTGTCAAAAGACACATCATGGTACGATTTGAATGAACGATTAGAGGTGACGTCATCAAACCTGCTAACAAAACAATATTGTTTTACGCCTATAATAAGCTTATTTTTAAGGATGTCATGGTACGAAAACGCAAAATAAGGTTATTTTAACCTTGTTTTAAGAGCTTGTGATAGGCCCCCTGGATTATACGTATATAGTGACTTTGTTTTTCTAGCCAGTGTGGGCAAGTTATGAACGCGAAACGCTGAACTGATTTAAAAAAAATGCATTTCCGAAGATATACAATACAATACAATATATATATCGAATATCACGGCACTCGGCTATTAATGACATTATCCGCAGGGCTCTTGTTGTCGCTAACGTGCCTTCCGTACTGGAACCAGTCGGTATTACGCGGGGCGATGGCAAGAGACCGGATGGTATGTCTTTGATCCCTTGGAGTGTCGGCAAGTCGCTGGTGTGGGATGCCACATGTGTCGATACACTTGCGCCATCTCACTTACCGGCGACTTGTAAAGCCGCAGGGGCAGCGGCGGCCAGTGTGGAAAATTCAAAATTCAAAAAATATGCATCGATTGGACCCAATTATATTTTTATGCCTTTTGCGGTCGAGACCTTGGGACCATGGGGGTCAGAAGCTCGCCGTTTTGCTCGCACCTTGTCTTCAAAATTGATCGAGACCTCCGGAGACCAGCGGGCGGGGAGCTTTTTCCGCCAACGCGTCAGCTTGGCTATCCAAAGAGGAAACGCTGCCAGCCTTCTGGGAACCTTGCCGTTAATCGGAAGCAGCGGCAGGCTTGAGGAAATTTTCTATATATAGATTATATTTTGTAAATATAGATTGTATTTTGTACATATTTGTTGTGATTACATTTTGTAAATATAGATTGTATTTTGTACATATTTGTTGTTAATAAATCTATTTCAATATAATATTATATTATACAATTAAAACGACTATGCGGTAAAAAGAGAAATTACAAGAAAATTTGTTTTTTTTTTATTGAACATCACTAACTTCCTTTACCATACGAATGGTATCTCATGAGTTTTCCGTCAAATTTAAGATCAGACAAAAAGTTAAGATCTTCTGACCTCAGATCGATAGATCCTTTACCAAAACTAATCATCATTTGCACTGTCCATAATTGGGAAAGCAGTACGCTTCTCAAAAGGCAACATAATATATTTCTCATAGATAATAGTCAGTTTCCGCCCTTTATAGAGTGGTTTAACCTATTCTATTTCCGCACAATCGGGCAACCCTTTGGGACACAAAAGTTCTGAGAAACAGGCTTTTTCGATAAAACTTAACAATATTATTGGTCCGTACAGTTTACTTACTTTGTGTCAGAACATTTAACAGAATATTTTTTTAAGAAGTATGTAATCGTTTTTTGTAGTGACTTTACTCTACTTTAGGTGTACGAGGCTCGTAAAGTCAAAGTCAATGCCTATATTCAAGCACTAATGAAAGAAGCAAGCACTTATGCTTGAAGCGCTCGTGGCGTAGCATGATTACCGTTCTGAATCGATCGGAAAGTTAAGCTACCATCGTCGTGGTCGGTCCCTGGATGGGTGACCATCTAGTGGTATTTCAAATCGAGCGTTTCCGTGCTTCGGAAGGCATGTAAAGCCGTTGGTCCCGGTTATCACTTAATCGTGATAGTCGTTAAGCTAGTTGGAGACCTTCTAATTGGCATGAAAACTCCAACAGTAGGTTGACCTCTAGCCTACCTCCACCGATCCGCAGTGGGCATGCGTGGTGGAGTATCTGCCCATTCCTTTCACCCTGATTTGTTAAAGGAGGCCTTTGCTCAATGTGTGTGTTGAACAATTGGACGCACTTCTATTGTGTCGAGGGCGTCAAGCTGGTACTTAGCGGATCTATCCCAGAGATGGCAATAGAACTCCTTGCATGATCGGACTTGTGCATTATAAAGTTGAAGCAAATGTCCGCAGAGTACCGCTTGACCTTAGAGAGGATACCCAGCTTTCTAGCAGCTGTTTTTGCCAGCCAAAGTGTATTTTGGATACTCGTTACTAACCGGTGATTGAGTCTCCATGAAAATACTACTAAATACACAAAATTACGCCCAGAATCAGGACGTACAGACATGTTCATGCACAAAAATGTATGTCCTGGGTGGAAATCGAACCCGCAAAGTCACCTAGCTCTAAAAAGCGTGGCGGTTAGAGCATTCGCTTGGAATATTCGGCTGGATGTTTATTCGTATGTCAGTGGAACTAGTAATTTGTCGTGATCCATATGTATGGCCGCAATCGCCGATATTTTATGCGAGCGTAGTTCGCGTTTGTTTTTTAGTTTGCTCGTATAGCTTGACTTTACACTGACAAATGTGACGACTAAAGTTATTGAGGAATGGAGTTTGTTTATACTTTTTTCACTTCGACAAACACCCTGGTCTGGCAAATGTCGATTGGTGACGGTGATCACAAACCATAAGATGGACCACCTACTTGCTTGGCAACCTGTTGACAAAAAAACGTAACGAAACAACGAATTTATTTTATTTATTTGATTTATTATTACTTTCCAGGACAAAGATCTTATGCTAAGAAAAACCCGGCCAGCCAAGTACGAGTCGGACTTACGTACAAACGTGTAGGAAAGTTTTCCGTACAATCTTGTAGGAAAGTAAGTAAATAGTGCGTTCATCACGGGAATCGAGTCTCGAATTTATTTCCCCTTAATTCCCCTTATTTCCGATTATGTAACAAAAAAAAAAACATTTTTCGGATTTCTTCCTATAATATTGCTTATAAAACACTACTGCTTGACAAGGCATATTATAATATCGAAGAATTCTTTGCGGAAAAGTTCACTGATTCACACTAAAACACCTTTAAAAACTTAGATGTTTTAGTTGTGTAAAAATGTTGATATTATTATTATGTTTTAGTATTAATTACAATTTCAAATGACATGTAAGATAATTCTTATAAATAAATGATGATATGATATGATATGATTGCTACATGGCATTGCTTCCAAATATCATGATTCTAGGCCAACGGAAAGTATCCTTAAGGTATTGATTCCCTTGCCTTATACAGGGTGTTGTTTTGCATTCGTGCCATATTTATAGAACCAATAGTAAATTATTTAATTAGTTGATATAAATTAGATAATTAATTCTGGGGTTGATAAGTAAATGATAATTGATGATTTGTAATTAACGTCAAAAAAGAATAAGACTTCATAACTGCACAGAATAGGTCTGCGATCCGGGGGCGAGAGGAGAAACCGGGCCGCTGCGCAGCGGTAACCAACCTATATCTTATAAATCTTTATAAAACATCGTCAAACACGGAGGATTTTTTATTTTTACATAACTTTAAAAATAATATGTAATTTTACGAGCATGATTTTATAATTGAATAGTGTTCTATAAAAGGTAAATATCAACCTCCTTAAATATGGCACAAATGCAGAACAACACCCGGTATAAGGAAATTCACAATATTTCAAGTGTTTAGATCCTGAGGTTTGAGCTGTGTGTGTGTGTGAATCAGAAAAGAAGGGTCTTTCAAAATTCAAGGAATCTTTGGGAGAATCGGATTATTGGGGGCCAACCACAATCTTTAAAAACAATATTAGTATAGCCATACTTGTCTCATGTCCTGTTTTGACGTCGGATGTCAAAGAAGGACAAAATACAAGTAAGGTTATAATGATATTGTTTTAAGAGCTTGTGGTTGGCTCTTTGGTCCGACTTGATTGGCTCATGTTATTGTCATGGTATAAGGATTTTGAAATAGCAACTCAATTACGTTTCTTATAAAAACATATCTATACAAAAGTTCGCGGGTGAAACTGTAGTGCAAAGCTTGTATTATACTATCTTCAGATTGTAACCAACCTTAACTCCCACGAATAAGTTTTCCAGTAAAACGATTTTGTTTTTTCCGTCGCTCGTTTTCCGCTCACGGCTTGTTTATAATATTTTAGACTCCAGTCTCGTTAGCATTTGTCCTTTTTGTATTTTATCATCCGTTGTAAGGAACAACACTTTCAATTTTACTGTTATTGTTTTATAACATCGTACAGTCTACAAATTATGCAGCTGTATAGATCCAAATTTTCTAACCATTTTTACACTGTAACAAGAATATGGAAAAATAAAGCAGTCGTTTTATAAATGTGGATCTACCCTGAAATTTAATATAAATTGCAAGATTATGGATGTATTTAAGGTGCTGTAACTTTTTTATTGAAAACTATATAGCTCCTTACTCGCTCTTCTCCCTTTAGCCACTTTTCAGAGAAGTCTAATTCTTTCTTAGCATAAAATATATTAAATCCCATAATATCTATAATAATAATAATAATAAAATTAATAATAATAATAGTGACGTGAAAAGATAAAGACCCTCATTGAGCGGTGACACGTTGGTTATGATTTTAATTCAATAAACTTGGAAGCAAACATTTGGTATGAATTTTTGAATAATTTACTTTGAGCTGGAACTTTTTTAGAGAGTCTATACCTGATGTAGACTTTACCCTTTTCGAATATATATACGAAGAGCTTGAGCTTAAGCTTTAGGTGAATGAAAACATCATAGCACAGTACTAACCTAGTAGGGTACTTTGTAGTACCCACCCGGCTGGCTACCACCCTCATATCAAAAATCTGTCGCCAAGCACCTAATGTTGTGTTCCGACAGCTTAACATAAGAGCCAATTACTTCTAGGCTTTGTGTGCTTACCTTCCTTCTGCTTACCTTCGGCCACATCATCAGTTAACATGGTGAGATTGCGTCAAACACAGGCCTATAAAAAAACAGTGAAAATACAATTTACTTCCTTCCTCTCCAATTATCATCAATTTATTGTCTTAATCACATTCTTAATGATATACGATATAATTAATTTAAAGTATTTTAAAGTTCCCTCTTCAGTCCATAATAGAATAAGGGTCACGGCTCACTATAACATCACGGCTACGCCTCGGCATTTACCTTGCCATGCAAGTGAGGATGTAGCGAACCACTACATAATGAAGTTCACACGCCGAGAAATAGATGGCGTTGCGCCACATTATCCTGCATCGCGCATACAAGCCCACTACATCCTGCATCGCGCTTGTGAAGATTTCTCGGCAATCTACATATATACAACTGTCCAACATTGACAGTTGGACCGCGGTCCCCAGGCACGATGACCCAGCCTGGCGGAAGATCTTCCCTCCTTCCTTTTCAATGGAGGTGTCATCCACCTTGCACCTCCATAAGGCCTTTAAATCGTATGCGTTAAAGTAAATTCTACAATGACTAGATAAAATAGTTGACGCAAGCGCGCTTGGCGCTACAAGCCACTAGTCCTGCTAACCACACGCTTCCAACGATCCGTCCGCTCCCTTGCTGCGTGACGCCAGCAAGCGGTATCTTGCCAAGGCCGCGACACCAATTTCACCGGCGGCGAAGCCGTACCGCCCGCGAGCTGCCACCTCGCAGGCGGCGCGCTGGAGCTAGTGGTTAGATTGAGTTGAGGAGCGGAGCTGACATAGTGAGCGATGACCCTAAAACCCACCACTACTTAACCATCGCATTAACCATTTAACAACTGCCAAAAGTAAACAATTTGAAACGCATAAACAAAAATGTAGGAGCACAAAAATATAATAATCCAGGAAATGCAGCCAGCCCACGCGATAAAAGAGCAAGTTAACAAAATTTTATTCAGTCTGCCCGGTACCTAACCAATTGGGCTTGAGTGTATAATCCGGCGCGCGGGCACTTAATGGCGCAATTTAATTTTCCACGAAAGCAATAGCCAGAGGATACATTTTTGAGTGCCAAGGCTTTTGGCCAAACATTGTTATGACGTTGTTACTATTTAGAGACTATAGTTGCATAAAGAACGAGCTTGGTAGCCGATATTCAACTTTATTAAAACTTTATTTGTACAGAATTTACCATAAACACTAAATTAGATAACCACAGATCAGTTTTTTTTTTTTATGTTAAATGGGCTTGCGTTTGACCTTCGACTGACCCCATGAGGAGTTAAGACGAGGCCGAGGATGTAGCACGCTTACCCAGAAAAAGCCTATTCACTCTGGCCTTGAATACATCTAGGTTGTAGGTGTCGGGAAACACAGATCCCGGAAGAGAGTTCCACTCCTTTGCAGTTATAGGTCAGTTATAGGTGGAAAGGCTACAGTGCCTAGCAGTTTCATTTCAATAGACAATATAAATATAATATGGATATAATTACCCGTAATGGACATCTCTCAATGTCTCTGACATTGCGAAGCAACCCGTTGCGTGGTTAAGTGGTTCATAGTTTTGAGCTACACGGTAACCACAGAATAGATAATAGTCCGGATAGATTTTTAAGAAACCAAATTGATGCTATGGTGAATTGATGATATGCCTTCTACAGAACATCGTGAGCTATGCCGCCAATGGCCCATTGTGCCTAACATTGGAATCTCCTAATAAAATTCACAAATGATCATGCAAAAGAATAAGAAGACAAATTAGATTGGCAATGATTTATTATTTTTCTGGGGAATATTTTAGAGCTGGTAATGTGATGTAATTTGGGAAAATTACGTCGTAATGTAAATGTATGTCGTCTCATATTAGTATCATAAATGCAAATGCATTAGACTCTCATACTTTATGATTACACTTGGAACAAGTTAAAGTTATATTAATTAAGTTTACATTTAATCATAATGTTTATAATAAAATATGAAAGGTGATGTAATGTAATGTCAAAGTACAACATATTGTGTTTATTTTGAACGGGAGTCGCTCGGCTGTTTCATTAGTAAGAGTGAAATATGAATTAATTTCTTCATCGCAGCCTTCCACATGTGTGGGCTAGTGATGTTGCATTAATTGTAATATAGTTATCGATATTTAATTAAATTGTAGTCTTTATTTTTTTATGATTAAGTCGATATTTAATCAAGCTGATTTCATTAGTACGAGTAAAATGTGAAATCATTTCTTCATCGCAGTCTTCCTCATGTGTGGGCTAGTGATGTTACTTTCATTTTAATATAGCTATCGATATTTAATTAAAATATTATCTGTCAGGTCATAGTTTCACCCATTATCTCCTCTTTTACCTATTAGGGGTTTAATTTTAAAACCCTTTCCTTTTAAAATCAAATCATTTATTTCAAATAGACCTTTGCAGGTACTTATGAATATTCTCTCTCTAAATAGTCTAATACCGGTTCGGAAGATACCTTGAATAAAAATGTTCATCATCATCATCAGCCTATAATGTCCCACTGCTGAGCACAGGCCTCCTTTCACAAATCAGGGTGAAAGGGAATGGGCTGATACTCCACCACGCGTGCCCACTGCGGATCGGTGGAGGTAGGCTAGTGGTCAACCAACTGTTGGAATTTTTCAAGCCGCCTAGGAGGCATCCAACTAGCTTAACGACTATCACAATTAAGTGATAACCGGGACCAACGGCTTTACGTGCCTTCCGAAGCACGGAAACGCTCCATTTGATATACCACTAGGCGGTCACCCATCCAGGTACCGACCAAGACAGACGTAGCTTAACTTTGCCGATCGATTAAGAACGGCTAATCATGCTACACCACGAGCGCTTCTGCTACACCACGAGCGCTTCAATAAAAATGTTGTAATATAAATAAATTATTTTTATTTTATCGACAAGCTTAACATATCGATAAACCTCCGTAGCTATGCACTAATGTTTTCCAACCCTATTTTAATTGTAAATTTGCTCGCGAATGGGATTAGTATTTAATTAAAAGTTGTCCTTCACCCTCTCTTCTATATTTGCGGTAGAGTTTTTGGAAAACTCTTGTGTGTACGCGCCTTTGACTTATTGCAATTAACATGTTTTCAGGGACTTTGTATTAATTATTCAATATTTATTTACAACAAATTGTATAGAGAGTAAAATCTATTTAAAAAAAAAACTTGATTCAACCGCTAGTTCCTAGCAGGCTGGCAGCCTTCCCAAATTCAAATTCAAAATCATTTATTCATAGACCTTCGCAGGCAATTATGAAAAGTCTGACTCTAATACCGGTTCGGAAGGTTGCATTTGCTGAGAAGAGCAGGCAATAAATTTAGCAATTACACTTTTCGAAACAAGCTTAGATTCATCACATAACATACATTCTGATCTTACTGACAACAAAAGCAATTCCTATTTCCTGTCCCGAACCGTTGGTCACTTGACTTGTAGCTTAGATCTTCTTAAGCGCCCTTCAAGACCCTAATATAAACTAAAAGATTGACTTTAAAAATAATAAAGCGCTTCATGGAATTTATGATTATTTAAAGCACTTATTTACACCCCACGTGCGTACCAATGGCCCAGTTACCAGGGGTCCAAGCTTACTACTTTAATTAAAAATTTCATTCTGACACGATCCCATGAATACTACGTTGCCATTAAGCCAATGTGCGCTATTACAAGCTTATATCACAGAGTATTGAAGGGAACTTATATTTATTTTCACCTGTCCGGTGTCTGTAATCGAATCTCGCAAGTTAAAGACCCACTTCCCAGTGTCCGATTGAGATGAAATTTGGTATACTTTAGTATATTGGATGACAATGCAAGTACAGACATCAAAAAGTACAGGCGCTATAAAAGCTTCTATTAATAATTGGACTGTTTTACAAAATACTTAAACCGTCTTCAAAGTACACTAAGAAGTAATCAAATCCTGATCTGATGACAATGGGACCAAATGGGAAGTGTACTCTACCAAACAAAAAATCATTTTCCAAATCGGTTAATAAATGACGGAGTTATGAGGTAACAAACATTAAAAAAAAAATACAACCGAATTGAGAACTTCCTCTTTTTTTTGATGTCGGTTAAAAATGAAATTTTTATGTTACTTTAGTACCTACTTGTTGTAAACTAAATTTATGGAGGTGCAAGGGGGATGACACCTCCATTGAAAAGAGAAGATCTTCCGCCAGGATGGGTCATTGTGCCTGGGGACCGCGGTCCAACTGTACATGTCGGACAGTTGTATATATGCAGATCGCCGAGGAAACTTCGCAAGCGCGATGTAGGATGTTGTGGCGCCACGTCATCTTTCTATCGGCGCGGCGTGTGTAGTTCAGTATGTCACCGCTACTAAATTCATTTTCGACGCTATTTAATTAGTAGACTACCAAAACTGTCCACTTTGTACATTTTGACGCCGCTGATAGTTCATTGGGAACACAATTGTTATAGCAGACTTGGGCCCCAGTTCCCCAATTCATACGATATTGTCTTAATGTCCCATTTGACATCCAATAAACAATATGGCGGATATTGTGTTAAAATATATTGAATTTCTATAATATCCAATGATACTTTATATTTATGATAAACAATGATGTTTTACGTATAAAACATAAGTAAATAACATTGAAAAACTAACTAGAATTTACGGTGACAATTCCAACAATTTGCACGCAGCAGAAAAATAAAGCGGAATATTTTATGAAAACACATCATCGTCAAAAAAAATCCTGTTACCTCAAATAATGAAATATTATACCCCTGACAAGCCTTTGATTACCGTAAAAAATATATAATAATGAGACGTAACAAAAAAGCGCGTGGAATTGAAATTCCGGACGCGTACAATCCGATCATTCTACATTATTATTACATTCAACGGAATTGGGAGTAGGGTTGCCACGTAATCGATATCCTGTGGAGTACTGGTTATTTTCTCGCAAACAACGGTTATTTTCTTAAATATCAGCTTCATTGTAGTAGGTATATTTTAAGGCATATATTATAATATGGCAGTAAAACTAAAATTGCATAATTTTGTACGTAAAAGAAAGTTTTTTAATTTTAAAATAAATATATATCCTGGGAAATTCTTCACGCACGGAAATCAGATAACGATATACTACATACTATATGTATACTACTTTTTGTTTGTAAATATTTACTTAATATACATAATTACACCCAGAATCTGGACATGCAGACATATTTATGCACACAAATGCATGTCCTGGGTGGAAATTGCATCCACGACCTGTGGCGTGGAAACTTAAACAACCGTAAAAAAAGGAATTTAACCTTATAATATAAGAAATCATTGAAGTTTCACGCCTAACCATTGTTTTTAGATGCATATGTTTATTTTGATTATTTTTTATCACGACAGCCCTAATTGCGGGGGGACAGTGGACCAAAGAAGCGGGTAAAAGCATCTTAGTCAGAAATTTTAAAAAGATCAATGCTTAATAATCCAATATCGAATGAATTGCCTGTAAATTCGTATTGGACGTGGCTTGCATAAGAAAACTGGCTTCCACAAAGAACACAGGCGATACTAAAGCTTTCGCTTCGATGGCACAGAGTAGACGAAAATGTGAGAGAATAATATTCAATATCAAAATAGTTTTACAAACGATATTATACCCCATTTGTTTTATTTTGCTAGTTTTCTAGGTGTCCTAAAACGAAATGGTCTGGTTGTTAGAGTAGTTTAACAAAATAAATCATTTGTTTTTGTTTTGCAAGAAAATCTTTTACGTGGTAATAAAAAATTATTCCGTCTTACTTTTTTTTATAATGAATTAATAGAGTAGTTTTAGTGAAAAATATGATTAGACGTGTCTTTTATAAACATAGTTATATGTAGAGAAACTTTGCTTATAATACTGATAAAAACGGCTGCGAGATAGTGCTGAGTGAGTGCGTTTTAAGCTCCTTAGAATAAGACTTAAGTTATGTGACTGATGTAATTTTATATTTTGAACTGAAAATCATTTTTTCTATATTATTATTAAAAAAAAACGTAAACAATCACTTCAGTAACATTTTAACGTCGTCTTTAAGTTATGTTTTCAGTTTATTTATGTACAGATTCATCCGTAAGTAATTTAACACGTTGTCCTATATTACATATGAAAAAAATATAAAAATCCAGGAACAGTGGGGCGATTACGTCACTAAATTTCAATCATTTTCGAATTGAAATCGGTTCAATATAGCGGTTTTCTGGTAACTTTTTTATGTTCTGATAACTGCAAATACAAACGGTGATTCATTAGAAATGGAACCATTTCCGATTTTGTAATATTTCTACCGATACAGAGGTTATTTCAATCAGAATTTCATTGCAATAAAGTTACGTAATCCACGTACTGCTATTCAAATGTGGTCATGACATAACAATCTCTCTGGTTTTTATCTGTAACCTAATGTACAGTAGTACTCTATGGTCGCCACGTCTCGGAACGCGGGCCGAACCGCGGCGGCACATCGCCAATCGCAATTGGCCCAGTGCGCGGCGAGCGCAAGAAACCACATTCTAAGATTATAAGTCGTTTTGTATACAGGGCTATTGAATATGGACCGTATTCCAGAAGTAAAATAGCTCTGTATCAACAGTAGAATCAATTTCTAAGAGAGATTCAAGAGGCGCAGACGACAGACCGCACCGCGCAGCACTTTATAATCTATGAAAATAGAACCTATACAATTCTAAGCAGTAACGCACACGACGCGCAAAATGTCCGGCGCACAACCCTTTGTTTCACACATACTATTGCTGTGCTGCAGACTTCTTCCCACAAAAAGCACTTTGTCTGCGCTGCCAGTAATTCTAGGCTTTAGGCGCCGATCCCGCAGAGAGAGTTCTAGAGTTCCGAGTTCAGAGTTCAGAGTTCTGAGTTCCGCGTTGTACCTTGAGTGTAAATAATAACGTTAATAAACGCACACAGGCGCGTTTGAGTTAACTATTTTTTATGGAAGAAATGAGGACCATTAGTATTCCAATATTCCGCTACAGGCGCTGCACAGTGTATTATAAACCCCAATTTTGTTGCATGTCCTTTTTATTACAAAAATCAAGAGTTTATATCATTTCAAGTCCTAGAGTAAAACTCCCGCATCGATACGACTTCTAGTTTTTGTATAAAAACATCTAAAAGTTGCCCTAAATTCGGGTCACGAAAATCATAAAAAATAAAATAAAAAAATTTATAGATTTCATAAATCCATACAAATACCAGCTGGAGGCCCTTGACTTAATAGACCGTCGTGCTAGGAGACTAGTCGGCGATGTTTCCCTAACTGAGGCGAAATAAACGAGCCTTGAACATCGGCGTAAGGTTTCGTGTTTGTCGGTCTTCTATAGGATATATTTTGGAGAGTGTGCTACAGTATTGTTCAATCTAATTCCTCCATCCCCATTTCTCCACAGAAACACAAGACGCCGGGAGAATTTCCACCCATACGTTGTCGACATCCCGCGTACCCGGAAACAACGCTTCGCTTCATCGTTTCTTATACGAACAGCAAAGGCGTGGAACTCTCTTCCGGGATCTGTGTTTCCTGAGACCTACAACCTAAATGTATCAAGGCCAGAGTGAATAGGCTTTTTCTGGGTAAGCGTGCTACATCCTCGGCCTCCTCATAACTCCTCATGGGGTCAGTTGAAGGCCAAACGCAAGCCCTTTTAACATAAAAAAAAATAAATGAAAAAAAAATTCTCTATAAACATGAAATAACAATCACATACATTTTATTTCAAAACAATACATTCATTTCACATTGTAAACATCTACTGTGTAATGCCGCTTCTCTCTATTGATTGGAAACTGGGAAAAATCTCATTTCCTCCGGGATATAAGCGGGTTTATGTCCAATAAAGGTTTCATTGGCAAAACAATGGAAATAATAAAGTCAATATTCATTTATTTACGTTACAGTAAGCGTTGGTACTCTGCGGTTCCTTGTAAGGATCCGTGAACGTATTGTGGCAATTTATTGAATAACTAGCTGCCTCGCGCGGTTTCACCCGCGTTTCTTAGATAAAAAGTCTAATATAATAAGTCTAAAGCGGGGTCAGCTTCCTATTAGTGTAAGAAATTTCAGAATCTGACTGGTAGATCCAGAGATTAGCCCGTTTAAACAAACAAACAAAAAAACTCTTCCGCTTTATTATATTAGTATAGATAAGTGATTTTCAATTATGACATTAATTTAACATATTTTTTTTTTTTTCTTTACTGTTTTTCTATTTATTGATTGTTGTTAATTTAATTTACTGAGTCATTGATTTATTATGGTGTTGAATGTATAACTACCCAATTAGCTTTTGATGTCGTGGCTTATGTTGTATTTAATTTCTATTTGCACGACCGTAAGATTGAATGTAGTGAAACTAATGTAGGTTGTTAACAGCTATCATTCATTCATTCACAAGTATATAGTCTATAGGAAGTGGATACCATGAAGGAAGCTAGTCTGATCCAATGGATACGTTGTTTTTTAGTTCTGAGCAAGTTGCACAGTTAACAGTAGAATTTTGAAAAAACTCAAACATTTTTTTAATATTTTTATCAACCCTAAATCAATGCTGGTTATCTGGGATTTTCATTTCAAATAAACTAACATAAAAATAAACTAAAATAAACATTTTAAGTACTGTTATTAAAAAGCAATAATTTATAATATTAATATTATTAATTTTAAGTAGGTATAACTATTAGTATTTATTTTTCGAATCTTTGCAGTGCGTCATTGCATTTGCAACATACCACGTTAGTTTTTATGTTATTTTAACGAGAGAATGTTAAGTATTATTTGTGTAATCTACATTATGATAAATAAAAACTACAAAATACGACACAATAATGTATAAAATTAATTACCGAAGTGCAGGGACGGCAAAATGACGACTATAACTCTGCTCTGCGGAGTTTTATCTGCACTTTCACTGGGACATTCAATTTCAGCAAATGGTAAGTAAATGTTAAAAGTCTCATTGGTATTTGAGTTAAAAAGTTATTTAATTTTTAATTAGTGCATCATTTAAAATAAAACTCGCACACGACGGTTGCTTTTAATTTTTATTATTTGTTGTTATAGCGGCAATAGAAATACCCCTACAATTACGGTTCATGAGATACACCGACAAACAGACAGACGTACGGATCCACAGCGAATGTTTAGTAAAAGGGTCCCGTAAGTACCCTTTGAGTCCGGAACCCTTAAAAGGTAAGAGATCATTAGAAAACATTTTAACAACGCTGATTTATTTTACAATTGTTTTGAGGAATATTTTCGGTGAAAGTTCCATATAATGACTTTGTCGTTTCTACGTATATTCTGTCTGCTTATCATCTTTGACTTTATCATCAGATTATATTGCTGAGTGATTACCCTTTTTAGCAGTATATTCATTTATAAATAAGTAATAATCCTTTGTCGACGACCTAGTCCGCTGAATATAAGCGGCCCAAAACCGCTCAATGGGGATGTTAATGAGGCAGTGGATTTTAGGCTGATATGATAAGTAGGTAATGATGATGATGATGGAAAAACATACGATAAAAAGGACCGAACTATTTCACAGGTTTGCTGAACACAGAACTGCATAATAATGTCTTTTACGGTTCGGATACCAGCATCAAAGACTTCCCGTACTTCGCCAGCTTAAGCAACTGTGGCGCTGGGATCCTGTCAGACAAGTGGATCGTAACAGCAGCGCATTGTGTTGTTCCGATGCCTTCGTAAGTAGTGCGTTTTAGTTTTATGATTGTGATATCTCTTTTCCGCGCTTCGTTGGTCTTTTTAGCGTAGCGAAGTCACTTCATCATATCAGCCTAGGGATGTCCACTGCTGAACAAAGGCCTCCCCCATTAACGTCCACTTCGAACGGTTTTGGGCCGCTTGCATCCAGCGGTGGCCAGCGATCTTGACCAGATCGTTGGTCCACCTGGTGGGAGGTCGTCCCGCTCGGCGCTTTCCAGTATGTGGTCGCCACTCGAGAACCTTCCTTCCCCATCGGCTATCAGTTCTTCGTGCGATGTGGCCTGCCCATTGCCACTTCAGCTTACTAACTCTACGAGCTATATCGGTAGTTTTCGTTCTCCTACGAATGTCCTCGTTTCGGACCCGAAGTGAAGTCACTTAGACTAAAAGTATTGTATTTCTAAGGTATCTTGGAAAACACGTATGGGTCGGTGGAGAGCGCCTGAACAATAGCAAAGCGCTGCCATATGACAGATTTATCGTACATCCGAAGTATATACAGAATCCTATCAAAATCAATGATATAGCTCTAATAAGACTGGTGACTCCATTAACTTTCAACGACAAGGTGAAACCTTTGAAACTGCCGACAGAGACCTCTATGAAGAACCCATATGTGTCATTTGTGGGTAGAGGATTGCATGAGGTAATATTTTCTTTTATTATAATTTAAGATTAACTAACTTCTACCGAAAATTAGGGCCGTAACTTCTTTCTTCAACGACATTATCAGAAAAGCAGTGTTGCCAAAACTTTTCGCTTTTATATAACCGCAATTTTCTCCTTGTTCATTATAAGGTCTTTAAGAAGAAGATTAACTTATTTAATTAAAATACTGATGTGATGTCAGTCAATGAGTCTGGGTGACATTATTTATATAACAGGTTTAGATTTCGAGATGGTATATTTTCGAAACCTATGTTGGGTTAGTCATTCTGAACAACTTTTACTATGGGACCAATAGTGAATTCTCAAAAAAAAAACCATAGTGATTGTCAACCTTGCTCGATCATAATGTATGAAAAGTAATTTTTATTTTCAGAAATTCTGCCTTGGTCCCATATTAAAAGTTGTTCAGCATAGTCATGCTGAACAACTTTGGGTTAGTCAACCCAACATAGGTTTCGAAAATATGTCATCTCGAAATTTCCAAGAATAATACTACCAGTCTCCCAGAAGTCGAAATTCGATCGTAATTCATTTAGTTTATAAGGTTGAATAAATACGGTGTATTTCTTTTTATATCCCTAAGCAATCAAGAATTATATTCACATGAATTTTTAATGATAGTTTTATGATATTAATATGATAACTATATATCTATTTTGCAGACTAATCATGAACCTAGCGGTCCAAACGCAATAAAAAGTGTGGACCTCACCAGACTAACAGGGGAACAATGCCTGAGCTACATGCCTAAAAGCGAACAAAAGGACATAAGACCTCATTTGCGTATGTTGGAAAAAGCTATCGTGTGCACCAAGAGATCTGATGATCTTCCTGGAATGTGTAGCGTATGTTGAACATTCTGTTCTTTACTTATTTTATGACAGATATACAACAATCATATGAAACAACTAGCTTCTGCCCGCGGCTTCGCCCGCGTGACCTACAGGAAACAAATGACATATTTTTCTTCAAAAACAAACGTATTAAGTGCTCTCACTCCCTCTCAATTGTTTTTTTTTCTTGTTTAAGCCCTATTTACTCTGTTAGGCATCTCCCATTTCGAAAAAACTATGATACCCTATGTGACCTTTCTTAGTGGATATTTACACTTCACAAAGAACACACTTGATATATCAGTCAGTTAGTCAGGACTTTGAATTTTATATTCTGATGACTATATTGGCTTCTCTCACTGGCTAATCTTTTTCCATTTTTTTTAATTTACAAAATAAAGTATTAATAATAATACACAATCATAAAAACTCATGAAAAAACCAAGAACTTAAATAACGTGTGTAATAATATGTTTTACAGAAAATTCAACCCCCGTTTCACCTTCTTAACCCCTAAGAGGGTGAAACGGGGGTTGGAATTTCGAAAAACCCTTTCATATTTGATAAGTACACTTCACAAAGAACACACCCTCCAAATTTCATGTCTCTAAGACCATCGGTTTAAGCTGTGCAATACTGTGCATTGATATATCAGTGTCTTCCCATACAAAACTTTATCCTGCTTTTCATCCCTTCGAGGGTGGATTATCAAAAACGCTAAGACACGTATGAATTAATTTTCAGTCTTCAGCCTAAACACAAAATTTGAAGATCCTAACTTCAAAACTGACGGACTTTCATACAAACTTTCATCCCTATTTTACCCCCTTAGGGGTGGAACTTCGAAAAACCCTTTCTTAGTGGATACCGACTCTTTACAAAGAATACACTCTCCAAATTTCATGTATCTAGGACCAGCGGTTTAGGCTTTGCGTTGATATATCTGTCAGTCGGTCAGGACTTTGAATTTTATATAGTGATATTTATATTTGTTTTTCAAAACATTTTATTTATTTACAAAATACGCAATCATAAAAAAAAGCATGTAAAAACCAAGAACTTACGTGCAATAATATGTTTCACAGAAAATTCAACCCCCGTTTCACCCCCTTAGGGGTGGAATTTCGAAAAACCCATTCTTATTTGATACGTACACTTCCCAAAGAACACACCCTTCAAATTTCATGTCTCTAAGACCAGCAGTTTAAGCTGTGCGTTGATATATCAATCAGTGATTTCCCATACACAACTTCATCCTGCTTTTCATCCCTTCGAGGGTGGATTATCAAAAAAAGCTAAGACACGTATGAATTAATTTTCAGTCATCAGCTTAAACACAAAATTTGAAGATCCTAACTTCTAAACTGACGGACTTCTATACAAACTTTCATCCCCTTTTTTACTCCCTTAGGATTGAAATATCAAAAAATCCTTCGTTAGTGGATGCCTACACTGTATAATAATATATTTAGTGGTGTTTAATGTGGAAATGAAGGACTTGCATAAGTAACTTCATCCCTCTTTTCCCCCCTACGGGGGTGCAATTATAGCATACGCTCAGACACCTATACATTAATTTTCAATCTTCAGCCTAAACACAAAATTTGAAGATCCTAACTTCGAAACTGACGGACTTTCATACAAACTTTCATCCCCTATTTTACCCCCTCAGGGGTGGAATTTCGAAAAACCCTTTCTTAGTGGATACCTACACTTCACAAAGAATACACCCTCCAAATTTCATGTCTCTAGGACCAGCGGTTTAGGCTGTGCGTTGATATATCAGTCAGTCAGTCAGTCAGTCAGGACTTTGAATTTTATATATACAGATTGAAGCGCTCATGGTGTAGCATAATTAGCCGTTCTTAATCGATCGGCAAAGTTAAGCTACCACCGTCGTGGTCTACTGACCTGGATGGATGACCGCCTGGTTGTATTCCTGATCGAGCGTTTTCGTGCTTCGGAAGGTACGTAAAGCCGTTGGTCCCGGTTTGTAGTCGTTAAGCTAGTTGGAGGCCTCCGAGGCGGCTTGAAAACTCCAACAGTAGGTTGACCACTAGCTTACCTCCACCGATCCGCAGTGGGCACGCGTGGTGGAGTATCTGCCCATTCCCTTTCACCCTGATTTGTTAAAGGAGGCCTGTACTCAGCAGTGGGACATTATCAGAATTATAGAACCACGGAATAAAAAAAAAAGCAACAATCATAAATTATAACAGACATCAACGTTATTAAACTTTTGAATATTGTTTGTATCAGCAGGGTGACTCCGGAGGTCCGTTGACGCATGGCGACACCCTCATCGGCGTAGCTTCCTTCGTGAGCAACAACAATTGCCAGGAGACTCGATTGGGATTCTTCACCAACGTGGCCACATATGTTCCCTGGATCAAAAAACATACTGGATTGTAATAACCAGAGATTCACGATTTTCGGATATTTAAACTAATGTTATTTGTCGATTGAATGCAATGAAAAAAGTGATTAAAAAAATCTTTCGCATTTACCATAAGAATGATATAGTTATAAACGAGGGAAGTGAGCGACCCATATAGACTAAAAAAGATAACAAATAAATAATCGCAGGCGAATCTTTGGGAATATCTAGTATGCATTAAAAGTGTACATAATGGTTGGAGCAAGCGTTTAGAAAAGCGTTATTAATAAACAGCGGGCCGACCGGGCGCGGGATTCGTGCGTTCCTTGTTTGTCCCGGGACAATTAAAATGCTAATTATTTGTCGACTTCTCAAATTGTGGAACTGCGAATTGTGTATATTTTTGGAGCTACGAAAATTATAGAAAAAGCTAAAAATTTTAAAATAGTCACTCAAGAGTCACTCATACAATTCAATTCATTATGATTCGGAATTAATTAATGGCAAATGAGAAGCGCTCGTGATGTAGCATGTTAAGCCGTTCTTAATCGATCGGCAAAGTTAAGCTACCTCTGTCATGGTCGGTATCTGAATGGTTAACCACAGAAAGAAAATCACAAAGGCGTATGACGGACGATTGAACAAGATTTTTACCGTCACAGTAATTTCAAATTTTTATTTAACGTCATTTTCTGTGTCACGTCACCTATTAATATTGGAAATACTAGAATATATTTTAAAAGATAATATTTTTGCGAGCCAGACGGGTTCTACCAACTACCCCATGCAAAACTGTGTACCCCTTTTCGTGCAAAAAAGTGAAAGGTTTCTCGAATGTCACATGAAAAGTCCTATTACCATCCTATTACCTGAAAGAAACGATAACAAAGCCACGGGCAAATGACGCAAAATTCAAATCCAGTATGAGATTCCTTCGCCAATTTATTTCAATATAGCACGATAAAATGCTCGTTCTAAACGATTACTGCTCAACATCAGATTGCGGAGTCAAATGTTTGTGAGTTTGCGAACACGATAACAAAATCGCTTTATTTTCCACTCGCTAGGAACATTACCAAATTATTAATTAAGCCAACTCTGTGAAATACTGCCGTGTGGTCTGTTTGTAGGCAATTCAAATATAATAAATTGTTTGGGAAACGCCGCGCCGCATCTAACGTCGAGGAAATTTCCACTTTTAGCGTGAAATAAAATTAATATAATTGATTAATTAACGTTACGTTATCTTAAAATGTATCACGGCAATGTGCCCCCACTAATGACGATAATTAATTTTGTTTGATCAATTATGAACGTTCATAGTTGTTGAACAAAGTTTATTTTAACACCACAAAGAGATATTTTGTTGGGAAATTGGGAAGGTATTATTAAGTTTCAGTTAATGGACCGCTAAGCAATTTAAAAGAGACTGAAGAAGCGCGGGGTTGTACGCAAAAAGTTTTGTATAAGGACTAACTAATTATTGTGCGAGAAAGTACTTAATATGTTTGCATTCATTATAATCAGCCCATTGATTTCCACTTCGAACGGATCTGGGCCGCTTGCATCCAGCGGCGCCCAGCGACTCTAACCAGGTCGTCGGCGCTTTCCAGTGCGTGGTCGCCACTCGAGAACCTTTCTTCCCCATCGGTTATCAGCTCTTCGAGTGATTTGGCCTGTTCATTGCCACTTCAGCTTACTAACTCGCATGTTTGCATTACTGTTAACTTATTAAGAGAGGTAGCATTTATTCGTCCAAAGAACAGCTCGACTGGGAAAGTCCCTCCACCTTACAGAATATTGCAGCAGCCAAATAACTTTATGTTGTGTCCCTGCGCATGAGCAAGGTCGCCAGTGCTCATTGGGGAGGGGGTAACGCGTGAGAGATGCTCCGTGTGTTGCAAGCGGCCACATGAGCGAGGTCGCCAGTGCTCATTGGGGAGGGGGAGGGGGGAGGGGGGGAGGGGGGAGTGATGCTCCGTGTGCCGCTTATCATCAGGCGGGCCGTACGCTTGTTTACCAACTTCTTCATATAAAAAAAACATACTTTATAGAAGCCACACAAAGTAATATCGAAAAAATTCCGCCGTCTCTCATAGACACATTCTTTTGTTAGCGAGAATATGTCCGAATTTTTATAACGTCCTTGGCTGAAAGGTAGATACGTCGTACATAGATGTTTAAGCCCAGTCTCAATAAACCCAGTCAGAATAAACATACATGTTTATGCACACAAATGTTAGTGGAGGGGAAGTTTAATGCCGCGTCGTGCAGTCTAACCTCCAAGCTAACTGGTTCAAGATTAAGATACATTTTGAATTGTATTCAATTTTAATAACTGAAATGTGGTACTTCAAGAGAGATGGGAAGAGATTTTATGCTCCCTTGCTTGGTGAAATCAAAAATAGGTACTTAGAAATCAAATGTTTTTCTTTCTTTCTTTTTTTTTCTTCATATTTTTCACTACTTATTCCTCTACTTTATGTAAGGAATCTGTGTGCAAAATTTCTATAGTCCTATTTGTCAAAAAGTCAGTTTCTCCATTATTCAAATAGAATTAATTCTCAACAATAATTTTTGGTTGGCAATCACTTCTAACTAAGCCAAAAATATTCAAACTGAAGGATTGAATTAATTTCAACACACCAAACTACCCCACGCAACCCTGCAAAGCCTGAGACCAGACTTACCAGGCGTTTAGACATACTCAAACTGTTCGTGACACGGCATAATGTCGCGTTTGTTTACATGGGCACAATTGAGACATGCTTCCAACTTCATACATAATAATAACCCAGCTTAGAACTCTTGAATGCTGGTTTAGTGATGAAATATTACTTATACGAGCGGGTATTGACAGTCTTAAAGGCTTATAAAGGTTATATTACAGAAATTCAGTTGTTTGTACGCTGGGTGCTGGTTAATTGTTATGAATTTCTGAATACATACCTGTCGTTTTGCATAATATAGAAGAGAGGTAGAGCATAGAGTTTATTCGCTAGAAGAGCAGCTCGTCTGGGAAAGCACCTCCACCTTACAGAATACCGCAGCCAAATATCTTTATGTTGTGTTTCTGCGCGTGAGTAAGGTCGCCAGAGCTTATTGGGGAGGGGGAAAGGGTCGGTAACGCGTGAGTGATGCCTCGTGTTGCAAGCGTCCATATGGCTACGGTAACCGCTTATCATCAGAGGGGCCGTAGGCTTATTTACCGACTTTGTCTCGTCATATAAATAATACCTTTTTAACCCGGGAATGCAGGTGAAACCGCGGGGAGCAGCTAGTTATTTAAAAAGTGAGCAACTTGGCTCCCACTGTGCAAGCTCAGCTTATTTTGGGATGAGATGAAAAGAATATTCCAGGATATTTTTATTGTTATTCTTGAGATAATTATATATGTTTCAATAAGAAAGAACAAAGGGTTATATTAAAGCAAAATTACTTGAACCGAGATTTCAATTTCAAACAAACATTTCGGTGAAGGCCTTTTCTCATGTGAACCGTACAAATAAACGATACCCATTAACCAAAATTCAAAGCAGAAATTCACTATACTCAAACAAAACAAAATTAAACAATTGTAGGTAAAGGGTTATTTGTTACCATCCCTTTCAAGTTCCCACGTACCTACAGCTATAATATTTCATCGACATTTTTACTTTTTAAGCTTCCTTTTATATATAGGGCAGCAATTTCCACGTTTCCCGGAGGAAAGAAGTGTATCCACAAAATTCAAGGCCTGTAACATAAGGAAAATAGGTAAGAAGGTAGGTAAGAAAACTATTACAGTATAACGGTTCTGTACTTAAATGATAATATCATGTTTCGTTTGAACATGTAAATTGATTGATATTTTTCTGTAGAAGAAAGAATTGTATAAAAAAATAAAATGTATCAATTTGTTGTCAATGCCGACAACAAATTTTGAGAAAATGTTGCTTTTTAGTAATTCACAGTTTCTAGGGATCCAATGAATTTTATGTTTCATCATCATCAGCCTATAATGTCCCACTGCTGAGCACAGGCCTCCTTTCACAAATGAGGGTAAAGGGAATGGGCAGATACTCCACCACGCGTGCCCACTGCGGATCGGTGGAGGTAGGCTAGTGGTCAACCTACTGTTGTAATCTTTCAAGCCGCCTAGGAGGCATCCAACTAGCTTAACGACTATCACAATTAAGTGATAACCGGGACCAACGGCTTTACGTGCCTTCCGAAGCACGGAAACGCTCGATTTGAAATACCACTAGACGGTCACCCATCCAGGTACCGACCACGACAGACGTAGCTTAACTTTGCCGATCGATTAAGAACGGCTAATCGTGCTACACCACGAGCGCTTAAATTAATTCATAATTTTATGTTTATAAATACTAATTTAAATGAGTCTAAATCAACTAGGTATCTAGGACTCAATTTACTATTATGAAACAATCTTAAGTCATTTCATTAAGTCGTAGTTTTTGATGTTTGGAAATTAAACAAAATAATTGGAAAGCTCTTTATTGCCCTGGATATTTTGAAATTAAGTCATTTAAACTACTTCATTTAAGTAAAACTTTGCTTCAGAGACTTATGAATAGATAAAAATCTTTAAAATTACAATTTTAGTGGCTACTTGATTGGTTTTAACTTCTCAAATGCGGTATCCTAAACCTTACTCGAGATACCTGCTGATACCTTTCATGCCTTCTTCGTTTTTACGATGTGAAACTTGCTTTATGTCTCTGTAGGGTTTTATCGTGTGGTTCTAAACCGGCCCTAGGGCCCCGTCCGGTATTACCGGTCAGAGAATTTGAATCCACCGCCTCCTGAGTTACACCGTCCGTTTACGGGTTATTTATTTAAATGATATTATTGTTTTGGTGCTCCAGTGTTACTGTCTTGGAAAATTTCATGAGACCCAGACAGTAAGGAAGTAGCTTTTTATGAATTTGCATTGCTTGGGTCTGTGTTATCTATATATATATATAAATATGAACCCCAATTTCTCCTGGTCACGCTATAACTTGAGAACGGCTTTATAGATTTCATTCATCTTTTTTTTAAATGTTTTCTAATACTTCATAGAAGGTTCTTAAGAAAATTTAAGAAAACTTAACGACAATATTTAACCTTTTCTAATGTAACCTTAGTGCGGTAGGGTAGGATAGGGTAGGGCGGGTGGTATGCTAGTTATATTCTAATCCTCTTACTCATAAAACGCTATTTAACTAATATACTGTTTAAATGGTCACGTAAATAATGTCACATTATTTGTAAACAGTATATTAGTTAAATAACGTTTCATGAGTAAGGGGTTAATCGTAAATTATTGCTTTAATATTACTTTTATAAGGTATCAGATAGGTAATCTGTAGATATCTGTTGTAATAGGGGTAAAAGTATGAAGTTGCAGTGTTATGTGGTTATATAAATAAACTACAAAAAAAACCTTTTTTAATTCTGCGTTTTTCGGTCAAAGTACAACTCTGAGAAAGTAATCTTACAGAATTTCGCATCCAAATAATGATCCTGCGTGTGAGTAAGGTCGCTCATTATACCATAAAAATCCTCATAGACAGCAATGCGGTCCTGAAGGCCTTGAGCAACAATTGTATTGACTCGGGTCTAATACTGGAGTGCCACCAAGCCCTTGAGGTGATAGCACAAAAAAACAATATCACCTTACAATGGATCAAAGGACACAGCGGATCGCATGGCAACGATGCAGCTGATGAGCTGGCTAAAGCAGGTTCAGGCGACATTGCGATAGGCCAAGAGCCTATCCTGCCACTACCCTTTAGCCAGCTCAAAGCGTGGACACGTAGTAGAACAATCGCAAAACACATTAGTAAATGGGCAAACACAGGTAACTGCAGACAATCTAGACTGGCGCTATCGACCTACGACAAGCGACTAACTAGAAACCTGCTCACCTTAAACCGTAAGGACCTACGAGTCATCGTAGGTACATTAACGGGTCATTTACCACTTAACCGACACTTGTTTTTTATAGGTGTTACCAACAGTCCTTTGTGCAGGGCATGCATGAAGACAGATGAAACGGCCGCCCACGTCATCCTGGAGTGCGAGGGAGTGGCTGACCAACGGTCGCAAATCCTCGGTCCTACGAGGTCGCTCCGCGAAACCTGTGGACATCCCAGGAGAGTCCTGCGTTTCTGGGCGGAGCTAGGCTGGCTGCTGATTTAGCCAGCACAATTCACGCAAAAAGGGCCCACTCAAGCGGCCTACTTGCGGAAAAAGGAGCCCCGAACAAGTAACAAGTAAAGTAAGTAAGGTCGCTCATTGGGAAAGGAGGAAGCGTCTATAAAGCGAGAGTGTTCGGGTATTGCAAGCGTCCAAATCAAATCAAATCAAAATTCATTTATTCAAGTTAGGCCCTTATAGGGCTCTTATGAATGTTAACAAATGACTCTACACCCGTTCCAAATACAACTTGAACTGAGAAGACTCCGGCAAGAAACTCAGCAAGTAATCTTTTTTTATTATTTGTACTTATAAATATTACAATTTACAAAATATATATAACAGTAGCGTGCGAAGCGAACAATTCATTCAAATGCATTCTTGTCATCTACAAAATAAGAAACTTTATAGTAACCCTTCTTGCATAACTTCTGTTTTACTATCTTTTTGAATCTATGTATAGGTAGCTCTTGGATTTCTTTGGGTACTTTATTATAGAAACGTATACATTGCCCCTTGAAAGAGTTAAGGACTTTGCTGAGCCGAGTTAAAGGTACAGCAAGTTTGTGGAAAAGGAAAAGGCAAAGGATACGGTAACCGCATACCACCAGGTGAGTCCTAATCTAGTTTGCCGACAATATTGTATAATAAACATCCTTTACCGACTGACCCATGTAGTGTTACATAATTACCCCAGTGGTCGGTGCATGACTAGTAATTACTGATACGTAAATATGATTGTTTACGTTTATGCAATCGGTAGGAAATGAATTTATATGTTTGCGGTACTCCAGTAAACATGTCACGTGGAATTAATTAATACTGTTAACGATTGTTTTATTCAGTAAATTGAATGTTAAAATTTGATACCAACCATTGAGATAATATTTCAGGTTATGTAGACGTCAGCGACAGCCAAGCGATACGAACACCATGATTAGGGTTCAGTGGTATCAGGATTCGATGGGCGTAGGGTGCAGGTAATGAAACAACAAACTATCGCTTCGGAAAGTCCCGTATGAGGAGAGGAAGCGACGCAAGAAACTCCTCATGGGCCCCATAGGTTTATTGTTGTAATTTCACCATACAATTATCACTTTACAGAACGAGTAACATAGCTACTGCATTGAGGCGTGCACAGCTTGAGAGCTTGCGAAGGTGTTTGCGATAGACTGCCCTCTCCAAATGCGTCACGCACACTTTTATTAACTTTGCTATTGACGTCATGATCAGTGCTGCCACTTCACTCAATCCTTCTAGCACGATATTAAAATGGTCCAACCAAGTCGGACCAACCATCCACCGACTTCTATGTTAAAAAAAAGGAATAGTATGTCGTCAATAGTATTTCGTAATATTATGTCGTCAATAAACTTTGGGAATATTAATGTAGTCTAGGTTTAAGTCATGTACGGATTATTGTACCTACATTGTTTTAAGTTATTATTAATAGTTTTAAAATAACGATCAAATAAGTAAAGGATACTGATATAAATTATTATACAGGTTAAATCGCAGAGCAGAGATAGTTAATAAATAAAGGGTTAATTGTTTTAAAATTAACTGTTCAGTTGTCAAAGTCGAAATCAAATATCGAGGGCGTGTTCGTTCAGTATAATTTAGAATCGTACTAATAATACAAATAATGAGCCAATGTTGAATTGAACCTTATTTATTTACATACACCTAATGATGTTAATTAATAAACATTTTTAGGGTATGAAAGTTATTTTGTATTGCAGAAAACTCGTACGAATGAATAATGAATCTTATGTCAAAGCATCTGGTTCTAAATTCAAATCCAAGCTTTAATCAAAACGACCTTGTTTGGATCGACGTTTTGTAAAAAAAGACCTAAGCGAAGAAAACTAAGTTAGGAAGTGCAACATGCGGGAAAACTGGAAAGGTACTAAATAAGATATCCCCCGCCTTCCCGGGATGAAAAGCGACATATACACCGCTACCTGCGAAACAAAGATATACGAAGATTTTGGCATCCATTTTGTCCACCCTTTTGGTTTTTTTTGCAAATGGCTGCGCATTGTAAAACCTATATACATCGACTGGGGACACTCATATAAATAAAAATAAAGGTGTCTATGTCAATAAAGCTAAAATAATAAATATAAATAACTAAAAATATGCTGAGTTTCTTGCCGGAGTCTTCTCAGTTTAAGTGTATTCCGAACCGGTGGTAAATTCAACAGTATGTACCAATTTAACGTTCATAAGTGCCTTACCAGGGCCTAAACTGAATAAATGACTAGTGGATTTTGATTTCTGATTTAAAACGCCAAATATGACACAAATACCATCTAAAGAGCAAATAACGCAAATACCTCAAAAAATAGAAAATTAAAAGCTTCTCTAGAAAAACACTTATCCACCTAAAGTCAAGAATATTTAGGAGAGCCGTTATGTTGAGTAACACCTGATAGAAAACCGTAAAGATATCCTCAATTACTTGGGAGGCGGTTATTAAAGTTTAGTAGACTCAGACCGCCCTCAAACTTAATGATCTTCGGCCGGGAGAAGAATCACTTGCGCTTTGGAGTTCACTGGAAGAGGCAGTATTCCTTTATTAAATAATTGTGATAGGTCAAAATATTGTTAGCATTTTGAGAATAATGACAACAGTTGAAGAGGCTGTATGGGGCGAGCCTTTGCCTGTCATGGGAATGGAGAAGAGATTCAGGCGGCGCGTCAGAAGAAAATATAGAAAAAGAGGAGCTGATTGTAAATAATTACACGAATTAAGTTATGAGTTAAAGGAACTCAGTGATGTAAATACCTAGTTAAAAGGCAATTATGCAAGTGCATACAAAGTATGAGCTTTAGGCGAAGACAGAAGAGGTTATACAAATATCTGGATCATAGACTTCAACCAGTAGGAGCTGGTGAGTGTGGAAAGAGACGTCATTTAGATTAGGTAATTATAATTTTAACATCAAAACATTATAAAGAAATGTATACTAAATTACTTAATCTATATGTAAGGTTCATATTATTTAGTAGTCTATGGTAAATGTGTGAGAGAGGGAATATATAGATTCAAGATGGCTTTTATTTGTTTTAATTTGCTTACATGGCGCTGGGCCAAAACAATTGATTAATAATTGCATTATGCAATAAGTTGTTCAAAATATGTCGTGATTACAAAATATAACGTAATTTCCAAATGATTGTGTAATAATTAGACCAAAAAGTTCGGAATTAACGAAGATTTTGTTGGCAACTTTTTTTTTTGATTGTACGTGTAACAATCAAAGCACACGTTTAGTGCATCATATCAAGTATACCAACAAAATATAGCGCTGTACGTTACACAGCACGGATATATTTCTTTTCAGTGTCGAAAATTACTACATTCCAAGGAAAAAGGTTTTTTTTATTTACTGCACGTTCTACGCAGTTAACAAGAAAAGAAAATGGAGTCACTTGAAGAAGACGAATTGGATAATTTCACAGTGACGCAATTGAAGGATTTTAAGGAATTTAAGGCTGCGATGTTTAAGCATGCAAGGAATAAAAAAGGATTTAGTTCTGCGACTTTTGAAGGATAATGCATTACGAAATCAAAACGATTCATTTAAAATTTTGAAAGAAGAAAGAGATCGTCGTCAGTCAAAAGATTTGGAAATTGAACTTTTGCAAAAACAACTGTTACAATTTAAAAAAGAAAATCAAGGTCAGTCAATAAGTCAAATAGATGATGAGGTAAATGTTGGAACTCAAGGTAAAAATGATCAAGGTACGTGTAACAATGATAATAATCAGTCTTTAATGATTCAGATTTTATCACAAGTAGTGGCAACTCAAAATAAATTGGCAAGTCAATCACAACCAACTTTCCAAGTATTCTCAACTAGTGATACAAGTAACGCTATTCCTATATTTGCTGGTAATAAAGTGGACAACGCTAAGAATTGGTTAAGTCAAGTGGAAAGAATTAGTAAGTTGGCAAACTGGACGGAGGATTTAACTTTAATTAATGTCACGATGAGATTAAGGGGTCCTGCAAGCGATTGGCATAAGACTATAGGTAAATACATAGAAAAATGGCAAGATTGGAAAAGTAAGTTCATAGATAGGTTCAGTATGAAGATGTCATTTGCAGAGTTCATTGTATTTCAGGCCAAAAGAACGTTATACTCAACAGAAACGTTAACCGACGAGTATATTTATAATAAAAATGCACTTTTTGAAAAAAGTCCTACAAGTTTATCGGATTTAGATAAAGTTTCTTTACTTTTGGAAGGTATTACAGATACAAGTTGGGCAATTACTTTAGCTTCGCATTGCTGTCAAACTGTAGACAATTTGCTCAACCATGCTTCAGCTTTAGATCAGATTAGAAAAGTAGCAACTAGAGATAAATATTTTTCAGAAAAGCTTAATAAGTCTATTAACAACACAGATAATGAAAATAAGAAATTAAATAGTAAATATATATCAAAATTCAATCGTGAAATGGAAAAGGAAGAAGATCAGACATGTTATAGATGCAAGAAAAAAGGGCACATTTCATATAATTGTACTACGCCAGGAACTAGTACAAGTAGTAAGGAACAGAAAATATCTAAAAATAACTCAGACACTAGCAATCATTTTAAATCTCAATCAGAAACTAACTATAATAAGAAACAGGTAAACTGCATCCAAACACTGGAACCAAATTTAACATTGATACCTATTACTTTAAATAAAACTATACATCTTACTGCACTTCCAGATTCAGGCTCTGTATTAACAATTATTGATAAAAGCAAGTTACCAGAGGACACACAAGTCTACCCATGGCAAAAAGGAAGTTTTAGAGCTGCTGGTGATGTAATAACACCCATAGGATGGATAACGACACAACTACAGGTGGGAAAAATTGATTATATTACGCCTCAGATAGCTATTTGTGAAAACCTACCAGTACCCATGATATTAGGAAAAGATTGGCAATTAGCAGTTTATGCACGAATAATTCATGACCCTGATGGTAAAGTTTGTATTATGACACCAACTCACACTGAGTATTTTTCTTCAGTTACAGTATATGATAAATCTGTATCATGCTGTGTAAACTCACAAGAAATTAATATGCCTATTACTCAAGAATCGAGAGAGTTAGTAATGAACCTTGTTGAGGAATATGATGATATATTTAAAAATGATTTAAATGATGTAGGAAAGTTTCCAGATTTTGAGTTAGAAATAAATTTAAAACATGATAAGCCCATCAGTTGCAAACCATATAGATTACCACAACCAGAGAGTTACCAATTTAACGTTCATAATTGCCTTACCAGGGCTAAACTGCATAAATGACTACTTGATTTTGATTTTTGATTTAAAACGCCAAATATGAAACAAATACCATCTAAAGAGCAGATGACGCAAATACCCAAAAAATTGAAAATTAAAAGGTTCTCTAGATAAACACTTACCCACCTAAAGTCTAAGTAAAATATTTAGGAGAGCCGTTATGTTGAGTAACACCTGATAGAAAACCGTAAAGATATCCTCAATTACTTGGGAGGCGGTTATTAAAGTTTAGTAGACTCAGACCGCCCGCAAACCTAATGATCTTCGGCTGGGAGAAGAATCACTTGCGCTTTGGAGTTCACTGGAAGAGGCAGTATTCCTTTAAATAATTGCGATAGGTCAAAATATTGTTAGCATTTTGAGAATAATGACAACAGTTGAAGAGGCAGTATGGGGCGAGCCTTTGCCTGTCATGGGAATGGAGAAGAGATTCAGGCGGCGCGTCAGAAGAAAATATAGAAAAAGAGGAGCTGATTTTAAATAATTACACGAATTAAGTTATGAGTTAAAGGAACTCAGTGATGTAAATACCTCGTTAAAAGGCAATTATGCAAGTGCATACAAAGTATGAGCTTTAGGCGAAGCCAGAAGAGGCTATACAAATATCTGGATCATAGACTTCAACCAGTAGGAGCTGGTGAGTGTGGAAAGGGATGGCTAGAAGGGGAGGTGGAGGCCGTAGGGGGGAAACCCCAAAATAACCAACATGGATACAAGCACTAGATGCTTTGAATATTTTAATAATGAAAATATTTCAAGATGTTGTAGACATTTGTGTAAAACGTAAAGCAAATGTGTTGAAAGTTCTAACTAACTTAAAGAAAGTTTTGACATTAAGACATTTAGTCAATAATATTTAGATAGTTTTCATTGTTGCACGTACCCACAATGTTATGTAAGGTGATGTAACTTAAAGTAAACAGATGGGGCCTAGAATGGAACGAGCACTCAAGTGCAACTAAAAACCGGCTCTTGTCTACATGAAAATTGTAGCTCACATATATAGCATACGAATAAAAAGATAATCTGTCAAATTTAAACTCATATCTCATTCATGTAGATAAGGTAATTATAATTTAAAAACATCAAAACATTATAAAGAAAGCTATACTAAATAACTTAATCTATATATAGAAAATTTCCTCAAGCCTGCCGCTGCTTCCGATTAACGGCAAGGTTCCCAGAAGGCTGGCAGCGTTTCCTCTTTGTATAGCCAAGCTGACGCGTTGGCGGAAAGAGCTCCCCGCCCGCTGGTCTCCGGAGGTCTCGATCAATTTTGAAGAATTTTGAAGGTGCGAGCAAAACGGCGAGCTTCGGACCCCCACGGTCCCAAGGTCTCGACCGCAAAAAGCATAAAAATATAATTGGGTATAAAATATATATTTAATCTAAATAATAATAAACTAATAAGTACCTAACTAAAACTAAAAACTAAGGTTAAGAAAAAAAAAACTTATAAATAGGCTTACCTATCCAAGTCGCTGCCAAGTGGTAGCGTGCCCAGAACGCTGGCGGCATTACCTCTCTGTATTGCTTGCTATACTAATGCGATAGGCGAGGTATTCGCCAGCCCTCTGGTCACGCGATAGGGAATTAGGTTAAATTAATCAAAGACAGGTGGAGTATTCCCAAAGAGTTTGACAGGGAAAGTGCTTCCAGCTAACAGAATACCGCAGCCAAATAAAAATGGTGTTTTGCTGCGCGTCATAAGCGTCCATATATAGCGGTGGCATAGCTTGCCCTAGACGGGCCCTGTACCAAAATTCCCTTCTGCGTGACTGCGGCGAAACCAAATGGAGCATACATTTTTAGTAATTTTTGTATACACACGCTCGACGCCGGTCTCCAGGGGCCCCTCATGATTGCTACGGCTGATACGGCGGTTTCTACGCCCCTACTTAGGGCTACGGTACCCGCTTAGCATCAGGCGGGCAATATTTTTGTTTGACGAATTAGTCGTATCGAAAGTCACTCAGCGAGCTAAGAGCTATGCTCTGAGTTTCTTTGAAGGATAGAATCCGCAATGAAGTCATCCGACAAAAAACCAAAGTAACCGACATAGCTCTACGAATTAGCAAGCTGAAGTGGCAATGGGCCGGTGACATCTGCCGCAGAACCGACGGTCGATGGAGCAGACGAGTGTTAGAGTGGAGACCGCGTCTTGGCAAACGTAGTGTGGGGCGCCCGCCAGCCCGATGGACTGACGACCTCAAAAAAGTGGCCGGACTGAGCTGGATGCGGGTGGCAAGAAACCGGAAGGAGTGGCGCGCTCTGGGAGAGGCTTATGTCCAGCAGTGGACTTAAAAAAAGGCTGATGATGATGATGATGTTGATAATGAATTAGTCGTATAAACAAAGTCGCTGTTAAGGCACTCATTTTTATGTTAAAATAAGAGCAATAAGAAAAAAAAAACGTCCTTTATCACTTCTAGTGTTCATATAGTGAGTGTAAGTACCTTAACCTCCAAAAGATACGTTAATGAACCGCTCCGTAAGCCATTGACTTTAGTAGATTGCCGATAAGCAGAATGATGTAGGTATCTTCACGTTATTTATTTTACGAATAAATTAATATAAAGTAAGTCGCACAGGGTAAGTGCCCTTTTAATTTTTACGTTCCAAGATAAATTAAAATTTGTGGTTTTTTGCGTATAATTAGTAATTTTAAAATGGGATTACTCTGTCCTAATAGTTTAATCTACAAATGGGCTTACATGTTCAATTTATCTTGTTTTATTAGCTCAATTACGAATAAAATATAATTTTGATGAAAAATTACACTAGAATTAAAGTTGTTCAAATCTAAGAGGCCCATTTTGACAAGAGAGTGTCCCTTGTTGTAGCACTGTGTTTGTTAATTTTGACACATTGATGTATAGGTCTGTGCTGTCAAAACGGGCCTATTAGATATTGCCGACTATAATCTGTTATCAAATTTAACATGCTATGAAAATTACGGTTGTTCATACATGTGTGCAAAATTGGTTATTAACACTCGAGGTGGTATTAAGAGATTGTAATAATCAATTCACACGCGTGTCATTCGACGTTTTTCAACACACATGCGGGGAAAAAAAAAACTTGTTTTTTTTAAGTGGATTTTTTGATAATAATCCACCACACAATGAGAACGTTAACAAATATGGCGCGCAAATATTATTATTTTATACAGCCCT
The DNA here is from genome assembly GCA_947623365.1 of Achlya flavicornis. Classification (NCBI taxonomy): domain Eukaryota; kingdom Metazoa; phylum Arthropoda; class Insecta; order Lepidoptera; family Drepanidae; genus Achlya; species Achlya flavicornis. The sequence goes on along the minus strand of OX392480.1, from coordinate 14,463,226 downwards.
CAGCTGTCAAACTATTTACCCGTTTAAATTAAGAATGCTTGGTCTACACACATATCACTTGCAGTGAGGTACAAACTTATCATAATCGGGATTATAACTATCATAAAACTGTGCGGTAATGTAAAGTAAAAAGCACTAGTGCGTAATAAGCTGCATTAAGATACTAAAAACGGTGCAATAAATGTGACTTTACGAGCGAGTGTGTTGAAAAAAATATTAATGCAGATAATATATATACTTATTTTTGAATACGGCATCTTCTGACATAAAAAACACTCAATATTTACATTAACTAAGCTTGGATGTGTAGATTATCCAAAGTACCTGTGCCTACGCACCATTAAGCTAAAATTACCTATTAATAACAATATTTAGAATAAGAGGCCTGAAAAATCTCGCTGTATCTTATAACTCAACACGTAAATTAATCTATAGGCACTTAACCTTGTTTCATTCCAGAAAAATGTAAAGAGAAAAGTTTGATGAAGTTGTGAGGCGGACGGGAATCGCCCGCGGAAGTTTACTGTTTTGTTTTTTATGCACAATATCATTGTCTACAGTCCGAGCTAATTTCAACTTTATTATGGAGTTCTATAGACATATAACTAGTTGGTTTTGAAGAACCTTTTGAGTGGCGACCACCTAGCCTCGCTGTTGTTTCCAGCTTTTATTGGACATTTCAAGAAGTTATTCAATAGCTTATCATAAAGGAAAGTTATGGGAAATTTATTTGTTATCATGAGTACAATCATGTGTCTAAGTATCGTTTAATAGTTACCAGTCACCCTATATAACTGCCCCGCGCGGTTTCAACCACGTTCCCGGGATAATAAGTAATGTCTCTTCTGCATACCATAGGCAAACATCGCGATTGGTTCATTAGTTTTTGAGTGATGCTTGAACAAACATACAGGCCTACCTACATCCTATATAACAATAACTCCGACATTGTGGGCCACAGAGCTAGCGGATTAAGGCTACGCTCTTAGTACCGGCAACAGAGCGGGTGCATTTTAAATTTTATCATAATGAAACTAGTCCCGGCGACTGTACCCGCGGGTGCACTATCGTATTGTTCACTTTGTGCAGTCGACAACTTCTTACTTATATAATTCTTTTGTACACGCCAAGGAAACCTTTAGTGAAATTCCCGAGATGTTTACCGGCATGTTGTAAGGTAACTGTTTGCGGTTCTGTTAAGCAGTAAGTTTTCTTTTGAAATGAGGAATTTCGTCAACTACAGTGAGTTAACAATGAAAGAGGTATGTTTTATATTGTTTGTCAACTTGCACGGTGATAGCATCACTTATTTTTTTTTAAATAATAAATGGGCTTGCCTATGGCCACTGACCCATCTATAAAGGACGTTGACGAAACCTATGATGGAGCATTCTTAGGCTTATCCAGAAACCTATTCACTTTGCTGTCAAATCTTTACAGAATCACTAATAGAATCGATTGCAATAGTTTTTAAATCATCTATAATATACAACTGAAGAGTATGTTTGTTTAAACCTGTGGTTTAAACGCAAATCTCTGGAACTGCCAATCGGATTTGAAACATTCTTTCACTAATAAGGTTAATATAATTAGGTTTTTTATAACGTTTTTTTTTAAAATATTTTAAAACAAAATTATAGTATTTTTTTATATGGTTGGCAACGCGCGAGTGATACTCCTGGCGTTGCAAGTGTTTATAGGCTACAGTAACCGCTTACCATAGTAGTATAAACAATATAAAAGGACAGCAAAACTGAAAATTGTTTAAAATTACATATTACTGTTACCAAACCCCACAGTTATCTCAGCATTTAGAGCACAAGCTGAGGTACAAAACAGTCAGCCGCAAGCCACGTCTGTCTGTCTGTCACGAAGACATGTGGCATGTGAATCATAATTCCAATCTGTTGCGGTGTTAATTTTGAAGCGAAAGTTGTCACCTTTAACGATATTGTTATTATATTCTGGATATTTCAAACGTAAGACTTAATACCTACGTCAGTTATTTTTTTATATATTTTATACTAGTTGCGCCCCGCGGTTTCACCCGCGTTCCCGAGGGATATATTGATTTACCGGGATAAAAAGTATCCTATGTGTTAATCCAGAACATATTCTATCTGTGTGCCAAATTTCATCCAAATCTGCAGTGTGCACGCGTGGTGGAGTATCTGCCCATTCCTTTCACCCTCATTTGTGAAAGGAGGCCTGTGCTCAGCAATGGGATATTATAGGCTGATGATGATGACGATGATTCAGTCCAAGGATGCCCACTATTGCCCAATGCTGAACATAAGTTTCCCCCGTTGATTTCGACAACTAATGGTGCCGTTGGGTGGTTGGTGCAAGGCATCGAACAATTAACCCAAAGAAGCGTAATGACGTCGATTTTGCTTGCAAATCTATTCCGCCAATTTGCCACCATCGACAATGCGCTCTGATTGGCTAAGAAAAGGACTCATGCACTCTGATTGGCCAATTCAAGAACACACGATGCAGTGATTGGTCCTTACTGTTAAAAATCAGTAACAAATCACTGACTAGTTTCGGAATCGGATTGCTCGATATTACTACTCTAAGGGATGCTTCCTCGATGGTGCAAGGTCATCTCGTTAATAGATAACACCTATCAGTTGACTGGTTTCTATTATTACATCTTTCGAGTTACCTATGTGTTTATCCATGTGTGAAGAAATGTCATAGTATATTTTGTATGTTGTAGTAGAAAGTTTTACGATGTGGTGAAAGCAATGGAATTGAACTCTCAGGAAATTGTGTAAGAATCTTATCGATATTGGGAAGATAAATACAGAAGAATACACGTAAGAACACAAATAGCTGAACAAACTTAGATCAAATTAATACACACATAGAATATGTTTTTGAATAACATATATCTCGGTTTGCGAGTAAAAGTGCATGGCGAAATAGAAGCTTGTACATAATGTTGGATTCACGAACGCACATGACCCATTTCACGAGTGAATTTACACCGTATTGCCAACACCATAAAGATATATCATAAGATATTGTTATAAACCGTCCAAATATAGACTTTCTCAAAGCCGATACCGCAAATACTCCCTAAGCCTCAAAACGCTTTGTCAAGATGGCTCATTAGGTAGAAAAGATGGCCCCCATGCGAGCCGCCATCTCTCTCGACTGAGTTCAGTGTGTAATAAAAACCTGGCAGTTTTCTGGGGCGCAGATTGTAAAAATAAGATTGGGGCAGACGTCTTGTCTGCTTTAGAGCTCGCTAGAACGTTTCACGCTGTGTGGTCTATGTTGGAAGTCGAGGGCGATTCTAGTTTTATTGTCATGTTTTTTCAATTGTGTGTTTATTTTCCTTTATCTTTATATTTGTCAGTTTACCCAACGCATGTTTAGGACCTTATTAAAGTTTTTTTTGATCTGATTCGAAGTTTGAAGAAAATTTTAAAAATGTAGAACTTAAACTTCGTAGTAAATCATTTCTTAAAGAATTTTAGGGTCGGTAACGCGCGAGTGATACCCAAGCAAGCGTCCATAGGCTGCTTACCATCAGGCGAGCCGTATGCTCGTTTGCAACCCTAATGGTATAAAAAAAACTTTATTTTTTCATATTTACTCCGAATGTCCGTTATTAAATTATGTTCCATTATCATTATAGTTACTAATGAACTTTTGAAAAATACGTTGATAATTCTCTTGAATCTCTAAATAATTATTGTTTAATAATTTAATTATTTATTACTATCGCCATTCGGATTTATGCTTTGGTTTGTTATTTTGAAGGCAGATATAAAAAAAAATGCAGACAAAAAATATATGATATTTTATTTATAATTCAAGATGTATTAGAAGAACAACTCGTTGGTGAAAACACCTTCAGCTGATAGCTTGGGTCACAAACTAGAGTCCGAAACGTGAACACAATATAATGAGGGAGCGCGGCTGCCTCAGAGAGGAAAGTTTGGAGCGAACTCAAAAGTGCTCCAAGTAATTTTTCCTGCTTGATTTAAAACGATCGCATTGTAAGTGAGTTTCGGCTCTTTGCGGTTCTTGTTTCCAATTGTGAGTGCTTTAACCATTCCTCTATTCATATTAAAAGTTCTGCAAAAAGTATTTAATCGGAAGGCCTTTGTTTAAGTTGCTTGGTTTCTGTATATTAGAATTTAGATTTTATTTACGTATTATTTTAATTAGTATTTATTTTACAATAATCTTTACGCATATTTTATGTAACTGTATTAATAACAACCATTAAAATAAATAAATCCACTTTTGCATGCAGTGGCAACCTGTAAGTAAGGCATCACTAAATTCATTTCAATATTATGATATTGTATCCATTTGTAAGTGTTGGTGTTTGTTTTGTTGGTTGTCCATAAATAAATAAATAAACCATAACAATCAATAAATCTTAAATCTAAATATTATTATTATTATTATTAGCCTATACTGTCCCACTGCTGGGCAAAAGCCTCCCTTTCCTTTTTCCATACTTAAATCTAAATAAGATAAAAAAAATACAGATGAAATAGAAATATAAAGAATATTTACATAGGAAAAGAGAAAACAAATAAAATAAAAAAAGAGGAGGGAGACAGTCTTTATAAAAGAAGAAAGCTGTTCCAAGTCGCTGCCAGTGGGTAAAGTGCCCAGAACGCTGGCGGCATTGCCACGCTGTATGGCAATGCTAATCCTCTAACCGAGGTATTCGCCAGCCCTCTGGTCACGGGAAGCGTCGATCAGTCGTTTTGAAATTTCGCGAAAAATTCGATGGGCTCCTAGCCTCCACGGGCCCAAAGTCTCTACCCTAAACGGCACAAAAATATAGGCAACATCTAATTTACTATATTTGCGCCGCTTGAGGTTTTCGGCACAAACAGCCGCACACAATCTTTACTAATACTTTGCTGTATTAATTCTTTCCCTTCACCCTCATTTGTGAAAGGACGCCTGTTCTCAGCAGTGGGACATTATAGGCTGATGATGATGATGATGATGAATAATTCTTACTAGTTGTCTAAAAAGTGGTTGAAATTCGAATGTAATTCTAAAATAAATATTTATAAAAAAAAAATGTGATAAAAGGAACATAACTGGAACAGTGACAAAATGTTTCTATATTGGTTAAAATATGAAAGATATTCTCAGAATTCCTATAAGGTGGTCTTAAAAATGCATGCAATGAAAGATGCATGAAAAGAGTTTGCACAAAGGCACCACGTTTTACCTTTGCGAGAGGTAGAGCAATTCAGTTTCTATTGCTTCCAGTATTATATTAAAAATAAAAACCAGCCAGGTTCGAGTCTGAGTTTGACTCATGTACCGAGGATTCCGACCTTCTTTGGACGTATATTCCTTGGATTCGGCTATAACCACCTTACTAAATATCGCAGCCAAATAAGATTAATGTGGGGTTGTGTTCCTGTGGTGAGTAAGATCGCCAGAGCTTCATGAGGAGACGCACTAGCAGTGTGCGGGGACTAACATTGCAGTGTTGTACTAAATGTTGCCCCTTCTGCTGTCGACACAGTGACTCCTCTCAATCTCTCTTCAAAGAAGGTTATTTAGAGAAGATTAGCAACGCGGGTTTTACTGAGAGGGTCAGCAACGTACAAGTTACAGAGAGAATCACCAACGCGCGCGTTACAGAGAGGCTCAACAACGCACAAGTTACAGAGAGGGTCACCAACGCACAAGTTACAGAGAGGGTCGGCAACGCGCAAGTTACAGAGAGGTTCACCAACGTACAAGTTTTAGACAGGGCCACCAACGTGCAAGTTACAGAGAGAGAGTCACCAACGCATAAGTTACAGATAGGGTCAACAACACGCGAGTTACAGAGAGGGTCTCCAACGCACAAGTTACAGAGAGGGTCACCAACGCGCGAGTTACAGAGAGGGTCACCAGCGCACAAGTGACAGAAAGGGTCAGCAGTGCGCGAGTTACACCACTGGTGTTGCAAGCGTCTAGGTAACTGCTTACCATCAGGTGAGCCGAATGGTTGTGTGTCACCACACATGTGGCTGTCATTGGTAGCTTTTGCTAAGAAATAAGAGGTGTATTATTATTTTTAAAATCACATAAAACAACTTGGTAAACCAAAGCCTGGAGACTGGAGATGACATCGAACACCTCCGAGGACTAAAACCTCGCTCCGTACGTTCCCTCATAAACAAGTAAATTGAATTTCACGCCATAAAAGCTGCGAAGTGATTTTATGCCAGCATAATTCTGAATAATATGAAATGCATAAAGTTTTAAACAATGCCCGAACCACGGGCCGCCGTGTTGTCGAGTCTTTATAGAAGGTACCTATGTTGATCTCATCTCATTTAAATAAATCAATTAATCTGGTATAATAGAAGTCATTTTAAAGTTTAATATATGGGCACTATACTCAAAATCAAAAAGACATTTATTCAGTTTAGGCCCTGGTAATGCACTTATGAACGTTACATACAATTGAATTTACCACCGGTTCGAAATACTCTTAATCTGAGAAGACTCCAGCTTTTTTTTTGTCGTGGAAGATCTTTTCATATTACAGCTTTTTTCCAAAATACTTATACAATATACCATATAATTTGTACGTAGTATTTATATACTCTGAGATATAATTTTATTATGCTTATTCATACAATTGTCACTTAGCCAGGGGGGATGCAAGTGCAGAGAGAAGCTACTACAACCATATATTCTTGTCTTCCACGTAATGAGCCACCTTATAGTAGGCTTTGAAAGTACTACTAGTTTGTATTATACGTCAACCGATTTTGTTCCTATGTTTCAATGGAATTTATTATTGAAAATGAAAGATGTCTCATTTATAATACACTGTGTATTTGTTTCCAAAAAATATACGCGTCGACTTGTAAACCTCCTCCGTTTTTTCGTCGGTTAAAAAAGAACTAACATGCTATTAAGTGCTATTCATATCTAATAAACTACTGAACAAAAAGCTTTGCTTTCACATACAGATTTAAATTAAACGAATGGCAATGAAGTTCTAACAATTTCTGTACTCCAAGAAAAGGCAAGAGTCCCTTGACTATAACTACAGGCTTGTCACAGACGCACAGTCAAATTGAAGACATCAACCGTTGGAGCTAATTGCACCGAGCGTTCAGGGCTTAATCACAAAGTTACTGGTACGCATATCAACACGAGATAGGTGTCTTAGTTCTATTGTTTATATTGAACTAGTTGTATAGTTGTGCGCGTACCGATGGATACGCCGAGCAATGTGGATACTCATTAATTTATTTATGGTTAGACGGAAAGGGTGTACATGATCGAAGCCAACTTAGGGTCACAGTATTAAGACTGTACTAGGGTGATGGGTTGATGTACATAATCTCTAGATTGCAGTAAAAAAATGGTACCTTCTAACACCGCCTAATTGACAGTAGGACCTATTGTATGCGCAAAATTAGCACGTAATGGAGCGTCCATGCTACGCGAATCGAGCACGAGCCGAGCCACGAACGAGCCTACAACTAGCACGATGCGAATCCCGTGAAAAAACTGACAATCGCGCTCGTTCGAGGCTCGCGAGCACGTCCACGCTACGCGAATCGTACTCGCTGTGTGCTCGTTCGAAGCTCGGCTCGTGCTTGGTTCGCCAAGCATGGACGCACCATAACAGAAATAGCAATACCTACTGTAGAGCGAATGAGATATCGTAAATAAACCGTATATTTTGATGTTATCTAAGTCACTAACTGTTTATTTTTCGGATCACCGGATTGGGTGAGGCTATGTTAAGTGAGCTTTATCACAATTTCAAGACATCAAAAGCTCCCCACTGTACTGTCCATAATGACCGTTATATTATCTGGAATGATGGGTCTGAGTGCTTTCCAAGGTACATAGGAAGTCGCCCATTGACGCTCATTTATTGCTGTCGATGGTGTTAATTAAAGGCAAAGAGCGCGGTTTTTGAGACAATAAATAAATTAATTGTTGTATACGGCATTCTACGCGATATTATTCTCCAAAGTTAACTAGAAAGGATAATTTATTGTGACAGTTTGATCTTTGCAGCTGTGCTGCCTTATTTGGGTAGTTTAAACATCATTATCATCAGCAGCCGATACTTAATGTCCTGCTGCAGAGCACGGGCATCCTTTCACAAGCGAGAGTGAAACGGAATGAGCAGATACTCCACCACGATTACCACGAATGCCCACTGCGGATTGGTGGAGATAGGCTAGTGATCAACCTACTTTTGGAGTTTTCAAACCGGCTAGGAGGCCTCCAATAGTAAAAAGCCGGGACCAACGGCTTCACGTGTGAAGTACGGGGAACACTCGAGCTGAAATGAGTCTCATTTAATATGTATAATAATAACTTAATTTTTAAAATCTACAATAACAAGTTAATTTAAAGATAATCAAATAGAATAGTTAATAGCAGCGGGACTAGCAGTAGCATTGGGGTATAGAAGCAAATCCCGTGGAACACGGTCACAATTCAATCTGAGAGCTGAACTGCGCGCGGTCGGCCGACGCCCACTAATGACTCGCCCAGCGGGGCCAATAGTGATTTATTCGCCACCAACGACGGCTAAGGTGACGGCTTGGGGGATGAGATGAAGCGGGGGAAGAATAAGCATAAGCGGTTATCGAATATTTATCTATTACTAGCTGTCCCCGCGGTTTCACCCGCGTTCCCGGGATAAAAAGGAGGCTATATCCTTCTCCATACCTTAGGCTATCTGCATGCCAAATTTCATGATGCTCCGTTGAGTAGAGGCGTAACAAACAAACAAACTCACTTTCGCATTTATAATATTAGTTAGGATGCTGTTAGGAATGAAATCAAAATTTATTCAGTTTAGGCACTTAGCCTTACCGGGGCCTAAATTGATACTGAACCGATCTTTTAGTTTAGAGACTTCTAAATGCACCTATTTCAATTTTATTGCAATGAATAGATGACTTTATATTTATTACAATCAAGCTTCGCCCATGGTTTTATCTGCGTTTCCAAGGGATCTTATGTTCTTCGGAAATAAAATATATGGTGTATGAGTCACACCTATTTCTGTCATCACGTAATATTATATTGGTTGCCCTTAAATGTTTGTATTTTCATAATGTTTATTCTGTAATTATTGTATTTATTCTAGTATTCTGGTAAAAATTCCACCTATTGCGCCGCAGGTCGTGGGTTCGATCCCCACACAGGAAATGCATTTGTGTGCATGAACATGTCTGTATGTCCTGAGTCTGGGTGTAATTATGTATATTAAGTATGTATTTACAAACAAAAAGTAGTATATGTATTATATCAGTTATCTGGTTTCCATAGTACAAGCTCTGCTTAGTTTGGGATCAGATGACCGTGTGTGAGGAATGTCCCAGGATATTTATTTATTTATTTATTCTGATTTTAATGACTTAGTACATTAAGCAATTTATACTTGTAAGAGTTTTGTTTAAAGTAATAGTACATCCGGCTGCAAGATTACTACGTTCATTGAGTTTTTGATCGGGATTAATTTATTATCATCAACCAATGTCACGTCAACGTAAGTATCGCCCATCTACTGACAAATGGCATCACCGCTCGCTGCGTGTGTCTGTGTATATGATTCATGAGAATGTAAAAAAAAAATTGTTCACTTGTAAGTGTGAAGTGCCTATCCCAGGTAACCGCTCCCGCTTTCACCTATGACTTAACTCGGAGACGTTACTCGCACCTGCTACAAACTTTCGATATTCCAACGCGAAAACGATAATTGGTTTCGATTCGAACGGTTGTTTGCGTCAAATGGCTCACCAATTAAATTTTGTTTGAACGCGCCTCCATGCGACAAAGTCGTTTCAAAGCTGGCAAACTGTTATCAAATCAATGTACACCTGTCAGAAGTTGCCTGAGGATTTGCGAATCATAAAAAGTATTTCATTCCACTGTCACTTAATTTCAAGTTGATTACTCATTTGTATAAAGTTTCAAAGAGAACTGTATGTATAGGATAGGTTACTTTAACACCATTTTTTAGGGTTCCGTAGCCAAATGGCAAAAAACGGAACCCTTATGGATTCGTCATGTCTGTCTGTCTGTCTGTCTGTCTGTCCGTATGCCACACACAGCATACAGCCATTTATTTCCGAAACTATAAGAACTATAATGTTGAAACTTGGTAAGTAGATGTATTCTGTGAACCGCATTAAGATTTTCACACAAAAATAGAAAAAAAACAATAAATTTTGGGGGTTCCCCATACTTAGAACTGAAACTCAAATTTTTTTTTTTCATCAAACCCGTAAGTGTGGGGTGTCTATGGATAGGTCTTCAAAAATTATATTGAGGTTTTTAATATCATTTTTTTCTAAACTGAATAGTTTGCGCGAGAGACACTTCCAAAGTGGTAAAATGTGTGTCCCCCCCCCCTGTAACTTCTAAAATAAGAGAATGATAAATCTATAAAAAATATATGATGTACATTACGGTGCAAACTTCCAACGAAAATTGGTTTGAACGAGATCTAGTAAGTAGTTTTTTTTTAATACGTCATAAATTGAAATTAATATCAAATACTCAGGTCTATACTACCATTTACTTATATACCTACAGGTTTGTACGGAACCCTCGGTGCGTGAGTCTGACTCGCACTTGGCCGGTTTTTTTACTAGCCATTCAGTCTGCTACTAAAAACTGGCCAAGTGTGAGTCAGACTCGCGCACTGATACATTCCGTACAATCTTGTAGGTATGTAAATCGTTCGTTCATCACGGGATTCGAGTCTTGAAGATTTTTCCTCTTTTTTCGATTAGATATGTAATGTTGTAATATAATCGCGTTTTTTTGTGATTTTTTCGCTCCAAGTTTACGGTTTTTGTCTCTTCCTTTACATGTGCCACATGGCTTTGCTTTTTACCAAATTTCATGATTCTAGGTCAACGGGAAGCACCAATGATTGCCTTACAAAACCAATGATTGACTTACAAGTTTTTGACAGACGAACAACAAAGTGATCCTATAAGGGTTTAGGCCCACCTGATGGTAAGCGGTTACCGTTGGTAAGAAGCGTTTGTAGAGGTGTTGAGTGGAGTCCCTGTGCCAGCAGTGGGGCCACAACATTTGGTACATAGTTAGCATTAGGATTACGATTGGTAAGGATAGTATATAGTAAGCATAGTATATAGTGAGGAAGTAAGGATATAGATATTGAACGGTATTGGATGTCTTGCAAAGGTCTGTGCTCTTGTATTGTCGTTACACTCCAGGGTCTGGTTTCCGTCTGTAAAGTCACCTCATGTATATTGTTTTTCTTCAATGTCAGTCTTATTCAAATTCAAGTTTCGGTATTTTTCGACTAATCAACCAGTCAGTCATGTCACGGCCATAGAGGTTGGACAGCCCCAACAGATATAGTTTATGGGTTGAAGAGTGACATAGGCTACTTTTCATCCCCAACGAGAACGCGGGTAAAGTCGCGGGGCTTGCTAATAATAGTATATTTTCCACAGAACCTACTTATAATATTAATCTCATAATATCCTACTTCGTGCTTAAAAGAACAATTCCACCTGTACAATATTTAAACATCTCTGCAAATATAAATGTCCATTTGCTTTTATCTCGTGACAAAACAGAGAGCAACGATAGACAAGGACGGAGCACCTATTGTGTCGTTGACAGTACAAATACAATAACTCAACGGCGCTCAGTTAAGCCTCTTACTGTATTGACTGTTGTGGAAGGAGCGACGTACACTGATATGATACGGGAAATTTATTAGGTGTTATGGTTGTTCAATAAGTTGTTCTTTTTAGTGTTCAGTTCCTCAGAAGAAAAAAAACGGAACCCTTTTAGGATCACTTTGTTGTCCGTCTGTTTGTCTGTCTCTTGTTCTCAAGAGCGCGATAAGGTATCAAGCTGGAATGAATATCAAATACGCAAGTCTGCCATCCTTTGGAGCAGTGAAAAAAATCGAACTTTTAAATCAACGAAATCAAAAGATACCGGACGTATATGCCGCATATTTCGACGCTCGCAAGGGAATCAAAACCGGTATACGGTTCTTCTTGTTGACCCAGAATCATGAAATTTGGCAAAAAGCAAGGCCATGTAGCACAAGTAAAGGAAAAAATCCGAAAAACGTAAATTTGTAGTTATATCGCAAAAAATTACATAATCGGACAAAAGAGGAAAAAATGTTCGATCGAGTCTCGAACATTTTTTCCTCTTTTGTCCGTGATGAACGAACTTGACATACCTACAAGTTTGTACGGAAGCCTCGGTGCGCGAGTCCGACTCGCAATTGGCAGGTTTTTTTATGATTACAGGTTTGTTACACTAGTTGTCCCTTGCGATTGCTATTGCAATCCAGATTTCGCTATTGCGTTCTTGGGATAAAATACAGGTTATTTTCCCTGTGAGTTACAATTTAAGATCAATAATTTTGTACCGCATTCCAAAAGTAGCATAATTAATCTCTGTAAAATAATCACGTGGATCAACTGCTGCGTGAAAGAAGGACAAACCGACCAACACGCTTTTATAATATTAGTAGAAATAAGGATTTATCAATATAATTTTTGACGTCACTAGTATTACGTTATATTATCACGACTTCGCTACCAAATTGAAAAATCTCTGTCCCAATACACGACGCCGTTTAGGATACCGGACAACAGGACAGGTTAGAGAGATAACATGCAGGGCTTTGCGTTTGTACACACACACACACACACACACACGTAGCATTCGGAACTGTATCGAACACAACTTGTTCACTTCACTAGTGTACGGATTAATCGGATACGAGCTGGATAGAGCTGTAACGTTTCGGATAGTGTCTTTCTGGAAAACCTAGTACCTACCTAATGCTACGTCCAGATTGTTGCAATGCAATATGCAATGAAACATAATATTGCGTCCATGCTACGTGAATCGAGCACGAGCCGAGCCACGAACGAGCCTACGACGAGCCTACAACGAGCACGATGCGAATGTACGTGAAAAAATCGCGCTCGTTCGAGGCTCGCAAGCCCATCCACGCTACGCGAATCGTGCTCGGTTCGCCAAGCATTGACGCACCATAAGACATGATACATGTGTTCGTTGCATCATTGCGCACACAATCCGCGCATTTCCCAATGGAGATGAATGGGATTTCCCGCCGTGGTTTTCTCAATGACGTACGGCATGGGAGAGAGATTTTGAGAGCGTAGCGTTTAATAAAAACTGTTTTGTTAAAAATCTTTCTTTGGGAATGTTGTTTGTTATCATGAGTACAATCATGTGTCTAAGTATCGTTTACTAATTACGATTACTAGAAGTGCTGATTACTACCAGCTGCGAGACTTAGCAGTGGCGTAGCCTATATGCTACAAGGTGCTACAAGGTGCTGTAAGACGCTATGAGGTGCTACGAGGTGCTACGGGAGCTACGGCCTATCTACTCCTATCTTACAAATATCATAAATTAGCTGTCGCCCGCGCGGTTTAACCCACGTTCCCAGGATAAAAAGTTTACTAATTACGAAGGTCTTTTTAAATAAAGGGTGACTTATTTAAAAAGACCTTCCCAAGCACTTATGATGAAATTCCTTAAGACATACAATAAAGGAAACGTGTGACAGGATTTCCTCACGGGTCAATGTCCCGACACATTTTGCGCTAACTACATAAAATTACCCGGAAAGGGTACCGCCCGTACCTCGTTTCGATCTAATTGCGACTTCGTGACTACTGCTTCCCTCTTCCATTAGCGCACTTTACTAAGGAACCGTGATTTATACGAGTTTTTGATTCGCAACGAGTTTCATTGATGGTTTTGTTTCGGGTATCAGTTTCTTTCCAGCTTAAAAACAGCAATGTATCAGGTTGAATAATTTGAAACGTATGATGAAAATGTGAAGAAATCACTCCCTCAGGCTGTGTTAGAATCGTTAAAAGTCTAGACTGAAGTCGATTCAAGTGCTTACTTTGTCTCATTTCGATAATATCTAAATGGTGTCGAATTATTAGTTGAAGTTCACACTACTGCAATTTTATTTTGACTAGGTATATGTAATTTTTATTTATATAATTGGCATACCGTAAAAAATACGAGTGAAATAATCAGGTTGTTTTATATTTTTGTTATCAGTTAAACTTTTATCTTCTAATGAAAGTATTTAATAAAGTAGTTCTCTTGGTGAAGTATTTTGGATGACTATATCTCATGTATAAAAACAAAGAATAAAAAATATACACCTACCTCCTTGACTTACTTGACTGTTGATTCTGTGTCTTCTAGATGGGGCAGAGGGCGTCCACAGAAACTCTCTAACCCGATCGGTCTTGAGCTTCGCGCTTGATCTCGCTCCAAGACTTCCCGATCTGCTTCGCTTCGTCAAGCACAGTGCGTCGCCAGGTTTGTTTGGGACGGCCACACTTTCGTTTCCCCTGCGGATTCCAGTCCATTGCCTGCTTGGGTATATGGTCGGGGTCCCTTCGGAGAGTGTGGCCAATCCAGTTCCATTTGCGACGCTTGTAGGTAAGGAGGTCGGGATTAAACACCGACCTCCTTACCTACATTAATTTTGTTATCGTATTCCTTTTAACTTCAATAAATACGTTAATTTTCTTCCTATATCTATTAAGTTATTCATAATTACAATATCACCATAAGATTCATATGAATAATGAAGACTCTGTGTACGGTTTTCTGTTAACTTTATCATTTGCAATAGCTGAAAAGCGTATTTTAGTTGCTTAGCTCCTCAGAAAAGGGCACCTAAATCATCTCTCTTCGGGAGACGTATTGAATACGGGGAATAAGCAGCCAGATGGGTACTATAATGGACTCTACCACCGTGCTATGGTTTCCTCACGATATTTTTCTCCACCGAAAGCTCAAGCTTATTATAGGATTAGAACCCAGGACCTCCATCATGGCATTCGACGTCGCTACCACGAGTTTAATAGATAGGATAAAATTGTTTATAAGTTGGCATAATAGCCAAACCCCCTTATTCATAATCGCTTTTTAACTAAATCACTGTAATAGTGTCCTCCGTCTCACTCTTTCGATCACCAAATGTCACGTGTCAGATAAAGACTTCAGTATTTTAGCTAATCAACGTTTGATAACTTTATTATGAATAAGGGGGTTAGACTATAAATCAATACCAGTTGGAGTTCGTGGTTTCATCCTTGGTTATTGTTATCCCAGTAAGTTAGTATACAATCTGAGTGACAAATTTCATTCAAATCCGTTCAAAAGTTATTGCGTAAAAAAGTTACAAAGATCTTCGCAAATCATATCCTCAAATCTAGACAAACTTTAACATCTTTAATATTATTCAAATAGGAGAGGTAGAGCATAGCGTTTATTCGCTCAAAGAGCAGCTCGACTGGGGAAGTACCTCCACCTTACAGAATACCGCAGCCAAATAACTTTATGTTGTGTAAAGTTGTGTTCCTGCGCGTGAGTAAGGTCGCCAGAGCTCATAGGGGAGGGGGGAAAGGTCGGTAACGCGTGAGCGATGCTTCGTGTGTTGCAAGCGTCCATATGGCTGCGGTGACCGCTTGCCATCAGGTGGGCCGTATGCTTGTTTACCGACTAAGTTGTATAAAAAAAAAAAAAAAAAAGGAGAGGATACAACGTAGCTCCCGTAGCACCTCGTAGCACGTCCTAGCATCTTACAGCACCTTGTAGCACCTCGTAGCATATAGACTACGCCACAACTAAGTCTCGCAGCCGGTGTAATCAGCATTTCTAAATCTGCTTATGAAATTTAACCATTCTTTTTTAAGTAAAACTTAAGTTTTCATAAGGCTTCGATTCTGTTAATAGTAAGCTAATAATATAGTTAATACTAGATCATCATCATCAGCCTAAAATGTCCCACTGCTGAACACAGGCCAATTTTCGCATATAAGGATGAAGGGGAATGGGCAAACGCGCGTGTTCACTGCGGATCGGTTAAGGTAGGCTAAGGTCAACCAACTGTTGAAATTTTCAAGCCACTTAGGGGCCTCCACTATTATAATTAAGTGATAATTGGGACCAACAGCTTTTAGTGCCTTCCAAAGCACGGTGAAAATAGATCAAACGAAAAACAAAACAAGTAAAATGTTTTTTTTTTTTAATTTAATACTATTTATCAAAGCGTAGGCAGTTATTCCTTTTAATACTTTTGTAGACTATAAACTACTAAAATATATTTTATATAAAATATCTCTAAGGTGTGATATAAATACTACACCAAAAATTCTTTTGATAGTAATTTCCCCGGACAAATCCGCGTGAATGTACGGAAATTATGTCTCGCGTTGAATAGACGGGACTTATCTCTTTTGCACTTACATCTGAACGGTATCCTCACAATTCTATTATGTTGCTATACTAGCATTGTGCTGCAGTTTCACTTGGTTGCCAATAGTTTTTGGGTTCACAGAAACTGAGTACTGAAAACTCGTTTGGAGATTTTCTACTGAAGCGCATTCAATGAAAGCAAGTATATTAGACCTATTATGCATAAAAACTGGCATATGCATAAAGACATTTTTTTGGGGTCCCCTATAACTTTATTACATTTTTATTATTTTTTGTTATAGCTTCTACCTATTGCGGTTCAAAAGATACCTACAGCCCACTGACATACAGATAGATGGACGGGCAGCGGAGGCTTAGGTAAAACCGCGGGCAAAATACTATTTGTTATTTGGTAAGCCAGTAAAAAGCAATTAGCAGAGATACAATTTTTTATATAATCTTAAATACTATATAATATTTTTCACAGGTACTAATATTTTTATCAACGAACAAACAGACAGCTGCTCCATAGGATATTGTTGAGCATCTAAATGAGAGCAAGATTGTGTTTCATTCTCGACGTGTCTCGGCCGGAACTCGTCGCGACGGGTTCACTCTTACGATGTCACACAACGGAAACCAACTGGCCAACCTTATGCGATAAAAATATGGCATTAGCAATTCTACAGGGAAACTTTAATCTGTTTTACATAACAAATTTGTATAAATTATATAAGATTTAAAAAAAAAAGATTATGTGATATAAGATCGATCAAAAAAAACTGCATGAAAGCGCAAAAAAAATGAACGAAGAAAAAGCAGGAAAGCAAAGGGAGTTTATTTTGAAAGTATTTAGGTAATTAATATGAATTCGTCAATCTAGAAATATATTTAACGCCTGGTTATATCAGAGAAGAGGCAAAAGCAGTTACGAAAAATCTTTGATCACCAATATCGCAGGAAAGATACATGAAATCATACATACAATGATTTTACATGTCCCGCAATGTAATCTATAATAAAAGTCAATATGTAAAATGAACTCTCACTGGACACATAAGCCTTTCAGGCTTTCGTCAGGTGGTAATTTAAAACTATGTAACTAGTATAGGGTAATTTTGGTCAATAATAAAAAAAAAATAGCTAACACATTTACTCGAATAAATATTTTTTGCATATCTTGCTTTTGTTTACTTTCCGCATACTTGAAATAAAAACAGGTTGACAAGCAGGCAGACGGGCCACCTGATGGTAAGTGGTCACCGCCGCCTATGGACATTTGCAATACCAGGGGGATCGCCAATGTGTTGCCGACCTTGTAGAACGCCTTTTTTGAAGAAGCCCATATCGTAGCGCTGAGGGAAAACCGTAACGGGGAGCTCATTCCACATCCTAATGGTCCGCAATAAGAACGTCCGACTAAAACGTTGTGTGGACGATCGAGGCGGCTCGAGGTTTAGCTCGGGTGTAGACTACAAATGTCACACTCGAACTATTGGCGCTCTCACTACGTTTGATTGCTAAAATATCTCGCCTGCCGTTTGTGCCTTACACCCCTTGGTTAACAATCTATTATTAAAATGATTTGATGTATCTATTTCTATGCATGATCCATCCTTTTGTGTGACTGTGAAGTAGTTAAGTTTTGAGAGAGGTAGAGCACAGCGTTTATTCGCTCAAAGAGCAGCTCGACTGGGGAAGTACCTCCACCTTACAGAATACCGCAGCCAAATAACTTTATGTTCTGTAAAGTTGTGTTCCTGCGCGTGAGTAAGGTCGCCAGAGCTCATAGGGGAGGGGGGAAAGGTCGGTAACGCGTTAGCGATGCTTTTTGTGTTGAAAGCGTCCATATGGCTACGGTAACCACTTACCATCAGGCGGGCCGTATGCTTGTTTACCGACTTAGTTGTATAAAAAAAAAAAAGTTAAAAAGAAGATAGTATATTTTTTGATTTCCATATTACAAGCTTTAATTTGTAATCGTTATTCCACGTTACTAATTCGTCATAAACACTCGCTGAACACTAAATCGAGAAATCCGATGTGTTACTGATACTGTTAGTAGGTATTATAACGTTACGTATAAACGCTTAATAATTATTATTAATAAATAAAACGACCTCATATATTCCATAAAACAGGCCGTTGTTAGGCCGTATTACCACGTTATTCTAGTCGAACCACCGCGCGCCCTCTCGTCTCCCCGAATTACACTTTTCCGATGTCACACAACGGAAACCGACTCGCACCTTTTAGTATTGCATTTAACACTCCAATAGATACACTTTTGTTCGATTTCCGCTCGCAATATGTTGGTTTCTTTTTGGTTTTCTATACACAAGTGGAGGAGGTATTTTGGCGTTATTGACGGATTATTTTTTCTATATATTAGACTACGAGTTACATAATTATTGGTTCGCAATTTTTAGTAAACAAGATATTTGGAAGACACCCATAACCCTTAATAACTGAGATGGTTTAATGCAAGTCTAGCAAAGCCTAGGTTTTAAATATATTTGAAGGCGTCAGCGACAACCAAGCGATACGAACACCATGATTAGGGTTCAGTGGTATCAGGATTCGATGGGGATCGGGATGCAGGTAATGAAACAACGTAACTATCGCTTCGGAAAGCCCCGTATTGAGAGAGGAAGCGACGCAAGAAACTTCTCATGGGCTCCATAGGTTTATTGTTGTAATTTCACAATTATAATTATCATTTCAAAAACACTTCACTTTAAGAACGGGTAACATACCTACTGCACTGAGGTGTGCACAGCTTGAGAGCTTGCGATAGACTGTCCTCATCAAATGCGACACGCACACTCTAATTAAATTTGCTAATGACGTTATGGTCAGTGTTGTCACTTCACTCAAACCTTCTACCACGATATTAAAATGGTCAACCAAGTCAGACCAACCATCCACCTTCCCGACATATTCATCACGCTCTAATGTCATAAATATGACAAAAAGAGCCAGGCATATCTTATAACCATAGTTTTACTAGATTTGGCTTAAATCATCTCATGTCATAAGACAGAGACATCATTCAAATATAGTTTTATACCATGTTTTATCCTGGGAACGCAGGTCACACGCGGGACAGCTAGTCTAACACAAAATATATGTTATATAGAGAATATATATGGTAAAGCTAAGTCAAATAAAATCCGTCGCAACGTACCTAAAAGCGAAGGCATATTCCGACAAATTCATTTTTCTTGTTATGAGCGAGGCGGCGCGAGTGGCCGGGTAATCGAATCTAGTGCCTCGGTTCAACTATTCAACGCTATTTGTCGTCAACTGTAAGGTTATAAGGTCCTATTTATGAATACATAAATAAACTAGAGGTTATTGAAATACCGCCATATTATTTTAATGTTTAATGTTGACAGAGTTTTTATTTGATTTCGAGACGAAAAGAAATATATAAAGAAGTAAATATGATTTAATAAAAAAAAAATGATTACCTATTAGCACTTCGCACGGGTGCAATATTGGTACTAATGTGGTGTCATTGTGGAGCGAGCCCGGGCACGGTATTAACGATTTAACTGAAAATTATCAGTCATTGAATTAACACCGAATACAAGTGTGAATGCAGCGCAAGTAAATGTGCGGTTTCCCTGCGTTTGATAATCCTTGTACAGGCACACACAGCTCAGAATTACACCTGTCAGTATCCTTTCAATTCCACGAATTGAGAGGTGAAATTGTAATTTTCCCCTTTGTACGTCTGTCACTGTTATTTGGTTATTTACTGCCTCTGATATCGTTAATTAATCTGTAATTTTTCCAACAGATGACATATACGTATTAGCATTGAGTAGGTCCTGTTGACACTTAGTGCTGTAGTATAGAATAGTAGTGGACTGACGACCATAGCACTCGATTATGCGATTTTCACTATTCACGGGTACGAGTTTTGGTATTGTTTTCGTGTCTATACAGGGCGTCCCACGGCTATGTCACATGGAGGGAAAGTACCTTAAATATTGTAGATGGAACATTTTACTGAAAGAAGACATTATTTTAATTTAAAAAACAATTTAAAATGCATTCATAGATTTTTATAATAGTTAATAGTTACATGGTTGGAACACAACCGGGAATTGAACCCGTTAAATGAGAAAAATAATATAAAGCTGAAGAGTTTGTTTGTTTGAACGCGCTAATCTCAGGAACTACTGGTGCGAATTGAAAAATTCTAGTCTTTCTAGTATTCTAAGTATAATAAGTAATTCTAGTATTCTAGTCTTATCGAGGAAGGCTTTAATGGCTTTAGGCTATATAACATCACGCTGCGACTTATAGGAGCGAAGCATCAGTGAAAATTTTTGCAAAAACGGGGAAAATTATTCATATAGGGTAGGGTAGGGTAGGGTGGGGTATCACCACAGGGTAGGGTAGCACCACGCGAACAAAGTCGCGCCGGGCAGCTAGTATTAATTATATAAGTAATCATTCATTTTCATATCCTTTTTTATTATTGACCCTATGATACCCAGGATAAGATAAGGATTCTAACAATACCTTCACATTTAAACCGGGAAGTTATGATTTGGTTTATTCTTACGGCTCCATTTATTACTATACACCACACCATACACCATAGAACTTAGTATAAGCTAATACAGTGTACATTTCATAAGCAAGAGTAGGGAAAAACACGCCCATGTTATTATAGGAGAAAATATATTACTGTGCCCGCTACCTACATCACGGGACATCTAAATATATGTATAGGTGCAACATGGGTACACGGAGTTCCTGATGCAGAAATATTCACGAGAAATTAATGTTTGCTGCTAGGAAATGTGATGTGCATAAAATATGTTCTCGTTTTTTAAATGAATTTTGGTGGAAAGTCTTGAGGTAGAAATGTGTACAAAATTGATTCTTTGAGTGAGTTTTGATTTTGTAATGCAAGTATTTTTTTTAGATAAGTCAGAAGGATAACAAAAACTGATGGTGACGAGCGATGTACTCCTGGTGTTCCGAGCGTCTATAGGCTAAGGTAACCGCTTACTATCAGGCACCCCATAGTATAATTATCCACTATATAGACATTCTAGAGCAGGAGTTCCCAAATATATTTTTTCAAAACCCACAGGGATCCACGGGAGACTCCACGGGGTCTACGTTAGATAGATCTTCTTTCTTTCTTTCTTTCTTATAGCCCTGGCCACTTTGGGAATCACTGTTCTAGACCATACTAAGTATCACGATTAATTTTCAGTTGATGTTACAATATTTTCAATAAATAACAAGCAACATCAATTGAATATAGTGCATTTAAATACAGCTAACCACTTATTTTTAACCGACTTCAAAAAAAGGAGGAGGTTCTCAATTCGGTTGTGTTTTTTTTTTTTTTATGTTTGTTACCTCATAACTCCGTCATTTATTAACCGATTTGGAAAATTCTTTTTTTGTCTGGAAGGGTATACTTCCCGTTTGGTCTCATCAGATCAGGATTTGATTACGTGTTAGTGTACTTTGAAGTCAGTTTAAGTTTTTTGTAAAACAGTCCAATTATTTTAATTCCATTTATTATTTCAGAAATACCTTTACATAACTGGTATTGGCATACAATCAGTAGGTAATTATGACAGTGGAACCACGTAAACATCATTGCCGCCGACAGTGTCTGTCATTCAATACAAAACGCCGCGGGGCGTTTCGTACAATCTGATGGGATGTATGCGGAAATTATGTTCAAAATTAATCTTTTCAGTATTTTAACAGAGAATATTACAAAAGGCTTTATATATTAATGTATTATTATCATTACCATACGCTGTATTGTTGAACTGGAAAAAAATATGCATACAAATTTGGACTTTTTATTGGGTCAGGTTACCTACAACCTAGATGTATTCAAGGCCAGAGTGAATAGGCTTTTTCTGGGTAAGCGTGCTACATCCTCGTCCTCGTCATAACTCCTCATGGGGTCAGTCGAAGGTCAAACGTAAGCCCATTTAACATAAAAAATAATTAAAAAAACGGTGTGGTTTATAATGTTTTTTTTTTTTATTCAACTTAGTCGATAAACAAGCATACGGCCCGCTTGATGGTAAGCGGTTACCGTAGCCATATAGACGCTTGCAACACACGAAGCATCGCTCACGCGTTATCGACCTATACCCCTCCCCTATGAGCTCTGGCGACCTTACTCACGCGCAGGTACACAACTTTATACAACATAAAGTTATTTGGCTGCGGTATTCTGTAAGGTGGAGGTACTTCCCCAGTTGAGCTGCTCTTTGAGCGAATAAACGCTATGCTCTACCTCTCTTAAATATGTATTTGTTAACGGTGTGAAAAATTACGCATGCCTGCTTATAACCTCAGATATAGAGTGAAGTAGGCAACTTATATACTTATCAATCTGCTGGATCTGTGTCGTGGATTTTCGCTATTTGCTTGTAATCCTACAAGCAAATAGCGAAAATCCACGACACATGAGAAATGTTTATAAATGATCGATGATGATGATTTATAAAGCACACCTAGACGCGACGCGATGCGCAGTTTTTAAGATAGCGATACAATAAAGAACCTAATTTACTACGAAATTCAATGAGAGATTTTGAATAAGCCTCGCGGCGCAGCGCAACGCAGCGATGCTTTGCCGGTAGAGGCGGACCAAGTCCGTGCTGCCAACAATTTTCACGCTGCTTCACTTCGCTGCCTCTTGCTTCTTGCCTCTTCGGGCATAATCACGTCACGTCGCATCGCATTACGTCTCGGTGTGTGGCCCTTGGGGTAGTTGGTATTCATTGACATGTAAAAACATATTAACTTCACCAAAGATAATAGTTACTCTAAATCTGAACAAAGTCCAAGACATTTGTGTGTGCATTTGAAAATCCGAATTAAATTAAAAATCAAAGCAGTTTGTATATTTTGATAATGTAGGCATATTGTCTACAATTGGCGGCGAAATTAAGCGGAAAGCAAGAAGCGCAGTATGCAACATCGCAGCAGTAACGGTTTAATTGTGTTGGTGTACGTCCAAAACGTCCATTGTGGGCACGGAGAGACGTTAGATCTGTGGATAACATGGATGTGAACATGATTTTTTAAGCCTTTGTAAGACAAAAATAACATTAAAATGTGATTGATAGATTTTATTTCGACAAACACATTCAAGTAAATAGAATCAATATATCGAATCAGTCTCTAAATCTCCGAAAATCATCTGTCTTATTACATTCCCAGCTCTTTTTGTATGACGTTAGATAGTGGCGGATAAATTTAAAACCTGGGTTTTGCTAGACATGTTTTAAACCATTTCACGTAATAAGGGGGCATAGGTTTCTTATCAAGCTTCACTATTTAAACCTATGCCAGTTTCAAACAACTTAAACAGAAATGGTCCTAATATTGAACCCTGGAGAACTCCTATTTTGACTATAAAACCCGTGCCTGTTTTACAACTAATGCCTATCCTTTGTCGATCTAATATAATGTCTAAATAATACAGGAATTTTCAACACTATTTTTTTCACTAGTTTCTAAGATTTGTTAGATTCAATTAATAGAAATCTGCCGCATCAAA
This sequence comes from Achlya flavicornis, assembly GCA_947623365.1. Classification (NCBI taxonomy): domain Eukaryota; kingdom Metazoa; phylum Arthropoda; class Insecta; order Lepidoptera; family Drepanidae; genus Achlya; species Achlya flavicornis. The sequence goes on along the minus strand of OX392480.1, from coordinate 14,439,411 downwards.
TACGATACAGTTCTTCGTGGCACAATTGGCAGTGACCGCTAAACGGGCAGTTAGCGGCACACTGAGCGTACGGCGGTAGGTACCTCTCTCCACACAGTCCACGTATTTATGATACTACCCTCCACAGAGAGCGCCAATAAACACAGAACGTAGTCTTCCAGCGAGCTTCCCCACCCGAATTGCATGCAGTTCCATGAAAGAATTGGGTTGTTAACATGACGCCGTAACTGCTAGTCTCGAGTGAAGTATTTAATTTTGAGCAAATAAAGAGGTGCGGATTATATCGGTTAATCTCACAGCGGAAAATAAAGTTGTGGCCAAAGATTCTACATACCATATTCTTAAAGAAGCTGGCTGTCAATTTATCGATCACCATGCATACTTACTAAAAAACACAGGAAAAACATTTGTATTATATGCATAAACAATGAACAAGGCTCAAGCCACGAATATATGGCAATTATAGTTGATCACAAATTAACTTTGGCTTCAATAACGATAAGCATAAAAAGACCTCACATAATTACATCTCGATCGAAATCTGATATCCGTAAAATAAATAATTTATATCCAAACAAATGTTCAATAAAAGGCGCATCGACGTTACAGCTGGCGTAATTTATCGGATCAACTTCGTTAAATCTGTTTTACAAACAGATCTTTTAATAAAGTAGCATCGGGAAGAGGCTTTATTCGACCTAATAAGCTAAACTGGGATTAGACGTCGGTGGAAAAAGAAACTGGGACTCCGTGTTTTTTTAAGGACAGGATATTTGAAGCTGAGGTTTCTGCATCCGTAAAAACTGATATAAACTATACAATTAGATCCTCGAGTACTTTTTACAGGCTTTTATTTAACTTGCATGTATCTATTGAAACAGAGGGCATAAATAAAAGCAATGAAATAATAATCGCACTTTTAATTAGGTACACAAACGAACAGAGATTCCTCGTATAGTTGATTGTATGCAAAAAAAGTCCCTTAGAATGAGCTCGCACATCATTATATAAGCTTGCCCCCACCAAAGGCAATCGGCTGGCACGCTTGGCGGCGTGGTGGGGATGGCGGCATGGCTCGGCATTGGCTGTCGCGGCTGGCATGCTGCGATTGGCTATGGCGTGGCGTTACACTCGGCCATCCTGCAACAATTGCTCCCGCAATGGGAGAAAACAAATGATTAGCTCTCTAATAAGTCAATGAGATCCTCAGTTTCAAGTTGATCATCTGAACTGCTGGCACTGTCAGATACAGAAACAATACTACGATAGGGTCTCAAAGAATCAGCCGCAACTAGACCTGTGAAGCTTTTGTAGCCCCTAAGTCCCTTAATCCCCCGGATCCTGTATCTGTCATTGCCAACAACTTTAGTTATAATATAGGGACCAGAGTAAATATCATCAAGCTTTGTATTAACTTTAGCGGCACTACTAGTAGGGGCCTGCCTCCATAGAACTAAATCACCTTTTTTATATATCTGACTACATTTGCGTTTTTTATCGAAATTCCGTTTCATCTTATCACTAGCCTTCTTTATTGATGCACTTGCTTTGTTACGTCTAACCTGAACTGATTCACTTGCTTGCCCCGGGATAGAAACATCACATAAAGATCTGGCACACCGTGCAAACATCAGGTCATAGGGTTTGTAGCCTGTAGTCTCATTCAAAGTGTTATTTATACCTTGAATAACGTCTGGGACGATAGCGTTATTAAGAGTGCCTATGAGGGTGGCATGATCATGTCTGATCAAACCCTCCATAATTATTTAATAAAGATTAAAAAAAAAAAAAAAAAAACGTCTGGTAAGCAGTTAGCCCAGTTAGTAGCTGCTTCGCTAGGATCAGTAGCCCTTAGTGCATTAAGTATTGTTCGGTTTGTGCGTTCTACTTGACCATTTGATCGTGGACAAGCAATAGTAGTCAACGTGTGTTTAAATTGCTTGTCTGTCCCAAACTTTTTAAAATACCTACTGGTAAATGCCTTTCCATGATCTGTCACAACTCGATCCGGATATCCAAATAAACTAAAAATGTGCCTGAGGTTTCTAATAGATTCAACAGAATTGACTGTTCGAGTCGGTTCAGCTATGACAAACTTTGAAAAGGCATCTGTAAGGACCAGCATGTATTCATAGCCTTTTTTAGTCCTACAAAATGGTCCTAAATGGTCAACATGGACAACTCGCATTGGTTCAGAAGGTTTGGGTATAGGATGCAATAAACCTTCCTTTCTTCCATGTTCACCCTTCCCATAAGCACAATGAAGGCATGCAGTTACATATTTGCGAATAAAACGGGACATTTTTGGAAACCAGTAATCATTTTTAATTAAATCTGTGCATCGTTTTAGCCCTACATGTCCTAAATCATCGTGGTGCATCTGAACTATCTTCCACCTTGCAAGCGCTGGGACTACAAGGCGGTTCCCATTTAATGTACTACGGTATAATCTATCTTCCAGAACCAAATAGTTATTAGTTATATCTATACCTGCCGATCCATTTTTAATTTGGTCAATAATTTGCTTAAGTTTTTCGTCCTGATACTGAACAGTATAAAACCAGTCCTTCACTTCAAGTCGATTCACGTTAACTGTATCTATCGGATTCCTACTAAGCGCGTCGACATGTTTCATGCGATCTCCAGGCCTATACTCAACACTAATATCGTAGTCTTGGATTAGCAACCACCACCTCGCAATACGAGGTATCATGTCGCGCTTGGTTAAGGTCGCTCTAACGGCCGTACAATCCGTCACAACTTTTACGTGCTTACCTACCACATACACTCTAAATCTACGTAATGACTCAACAACCGCGAGTGTTTCTAATTCGTAGCTATGATAGATACTCTCTTCTTTGCTAGTTACTCTACTATAATACATCACAGGACGTAACGTACCGTCAGTTTGCCGTTGCAATAAAATACCCGCAATACCCGATTTGCACGCATCGGTATGAATCTCTGTTGGCAGAACGGGATCGTACAATGCTAGTATAGGTTTTGTGCACAAACACTCTTTCAGTTCTTCAAAACTTTTCAATTGCTCACTACCCCAAATCCACGGTTTATTTTTCTTTGTCAAATCTGTTAGTGGGCGAGCAATAATAGCAAAATTGTTTATAAATTTTCGGAAATAACTGCACAATCCAATGAATTGACGTATTTCATGTACATTACTAGGGGTGGGAAACTGTGATACCGCTGCCAACTTAGACTCACCAGGCTGAATACCGTCAGGAGAAATCTCGTGACCCAAATATGTGATTTTATTTTGTAAAAAAGAACATTTAGACATATTTAACTTTAAATTCTCGGATCTGAATTTTTGAAGAACAATTTCTAAAATTTCTAAACCAGATTGAGTGTCGCATGACGGCAACAGCAAATCATCTAAAAACGCCAAGACTTCGTATTCGTACGGAAATGAATTGTTACCGGTTTTTGAACTGGCAATACTACAATTTGACTTACGAACGGACTCAACTATTTTGTTTATCAATCGCATGAAAACGGATGGAGCATTGGCAAGACCAAACGGTACCCGTAAATATTCAAAATGACCCTGTGGTGTAATAAAAGCGGTTTTATGTGTATCTTCAGGCTGTATTTTCAACTGATGGTAGCTTTGGGCTAAATCAAGACTAGTGAAAAATTTTTTTCCAGCTAACTTTGACACTTGATCGTCTATATTGGGCAACGGGTACCTATCTTTAACAGTATTGGCGTTAAGCGCCCGATAATCTACACAAAGTCTGCTATCGCCATTTTTCTTTTTAACAAGGATAACGGGGGAAGCATAATCTGATTCCGATTCTTTTATTATCCCCGCGTCTAATAATTCTGTTACTTTAGACCTGACTATTTCTTGCTCTGTATGTGATAAACGGTAAGGTTGGCGGTATATGGGCTGATTGTTTGTTAATTTTATCTTCATTTGTAGTAGATCTGTGCATCCTAATTCTTTTGTATTTCTAGTGAAACAATCATTGTAATGAGACAATAAACTGATTAAACTATCACGGTCTTTTTTATTTAGTGGCCCAGACTTAATATCATCTACCCTAACACCCCCTATATCGCAATTATCGTTGGCTAGGCTAGTACTTAAAACGGTATTGCTAACAATATCGGCGGGCATTGGCAATAAGGATATGGCTTGTTTACTAACCTGAACATCAGATGGCGGCGGTGCCTTGCAGGTGTCTGCTCTGGCAAGCACCTCTCCTCGCTGCCAGATGACGCTCTCTGTACCCGTGTTGAGCACCTTGATGTAACCCGAAGCTCCGCGAAGTAGGGTGGCGGGCAGTGAGTAGCAAACGCCCTGTAACTCAAAGTGTCGTGGTGAGGTAACAACGTCGTTGCCATCGCCATTACCCACCACATTAACCTTTATAATGGAAGTGCCAGGTAGCAAGCATTCTTTACTAGTGGTGACCACCTCAAATCGGCAACATTCTTCAACCACATCCAATTGTGTGATAGAGTCATCGTCTTGCTTGAGAGTGGCCGTGCCGTTATTGACAATTAATGATATACCATTGCTGTTAATAATTGGCTGACCAATTAAAAGGTTGATCCCTTCCATGTCCATGTCCGTGAGATATGCTTGGCAACTTATCGTTATATCATCAATTTCTAGTTGAAATTTTACTTCACCGCGACTGGTAATGAAACCACCAGAGAATCCCTTGAGGACAACACTGGTAGGTGTACTTTCTAGTGCCAGGAGTCTTGAAACATTAGTAGTAAGTACATTTACTTGGCTTCCCGTGTCTAGGTACGATTTTATGTAGATTCCGTTCACTTTTGCTACCTTCTTGTAAACATTATTGTAGTTGTGGATCAGCTTAATCTCTTTAACGTTTTGATTTGCTTCTGAAGAAGAAGTCTTTGTAGTAGCAGGACAGCGCGTGGCAATGTGACCCTGAGCGCCACATTTAAAACATGTACGTAGGTCTGGCTGAGAGCAATTGCGTAGTATATGGCCGGTTTTCTTGCAACGTGGACAAGGATCAATATCAGGATTAACTAGCGCGGTCCTCTTCTCAAACAGCTGTCGGTTATCTCTATGAAATGCGCGTGTTTCCAGGCCTGGCGGTCGATAATCATCTAGGGCACAGAGAAACCCTTCGTAAAGATCGCCCGGGCGCTCGCATTGATATGCTCTTGCGTTTGGTTGAAGTGGTAGTGGAAGGCCTCTTATAATGCAAGACACTGTTGCACTATCAGATAGTTTGCATCTAAAGCACATGGCGATCTTATCTTGATAGTATTTGGTCATAGTCTCAGACGGTAGTTTCTTTCTGTGCATCATTTCTTCAAGTAAGTTTCCAAAATCACGATGTTTCGGGAACGCTCGTACCAGCATCTCCTTCCAATCTTCCCAGGGATAGTCGTAGTCTTCCAGCCTATTATACCACTTTCTTGCTTGTCCCCTCAGTTTGTCTTGAAGATAAAACGCCTTGGTCTTCTCGTCCCATCCATGGATCTCGCCAAGTTGGTCGATTTTTCTAAGCCATGTCGTCACCGTACATTCCTCGTTGTCTGGATCAAACTCAGGAATGAGTGATGCCGCCCGGTGTCCTTTTGCCTTAATGAGGGTAGGAGACTCTTCATTAAGTTCTCGCAGTGCTCTTCCTACCTCGGCTTCTAGTAGGCTTTTTAAGATTTTCTTCGCTGGCGGCGGGGTGTTTTCATGTTCTTCTGCATTGTCACAATGTGGTGACGTTCCATTCCATCCTGGTGGGCGGATTAGGTCTCCTGTTCCGTCGGTGTGATTACGTTTCATAATCACCTCTATTTATCCCACTTCTGAATTGAAACAGAGGGCATAAATAAAAGCAATGAAATAATAATCGCACTTTTAATTAGGTACACAAACGAACAGAGATTCCTCGTATAGTTGATTGTATGCAAAAAAAGTCCCTTAGAATGAGCTCGCACATCATTATATAAGCTTGCCCCCACCAAAGGCAATCGGCTGGCACGCTTGGCGGCGTGGTGGGGATGGCGGCATGGCTCGGCATTGGCTGTCGCGGCTGGCATGCTGCGATTGGCTATGGCGTGGCGTTACACTATGTATGTTTGTTCGTTCGGATGGAATCTTGCACGTCGAATTTCACCCACTTCCAGTGGTCTGATTGACTAGATATTTGGTATACATTAGTATATTGGAAGATAATGCAAGTATAGTCACCAAAAAAAGCTTGTATTAAAAATGAAATTTTTAACAAATAATTGGACTGTTTTACAAAAAAACTTAAACCGACTTCAAAGTGACTAAGAAGTAATCAAATCCTGATCTGATGACAATGGGACCAAACGGGAAGTGTACCCTTCCAGACAAAAAAAGAATTTTCCAAATCGGTTCATAAATGACGGAGTTATGAGGTAACAAACATAAAAAAAAAAAAAAAAAAAGAAAAAACACAACCGAATTGAGAACCTCCTCCTTTTTTTGAAGTCGGTTAAAAACTTATTAAATATTGTATTGATCTTGAACGTGCCTTCGTTTGATCAAATAAATGATACAAGATAATATAATTTGAATTTGAGTTTTTTCTCTCATATTAAATGGCTACTGATCCGCCAAAGAGGACGATGACGAAGCCATGATGGAAGCAGGCCAGCCCAAAATAAACCTATTCGCTCCGGCCTTGAAAATCTCCAGATTGTACGAGCCAGGGGGTGCCAGGGGTTCTCAAAATCTAAGTATGTACCTGCAAAATATACCCGGTTAGAATTTGCTATGATTCAATGTTTAGATAAATAGTTTTCTTTTTTTTTAATTCAAGAATATTCTTAGCAGTTGTTTGGTTCAGTCCGGGCGTAAGAGGGACCGTGTGGACTCTCTATGAGTTAGAATTTTACTTTTTAAATAACTGAAGCATTAAATTTCGATAATCCATTAATAACCTTTGCTTGCCAAAGGTTATGTCCCATTTTTTTTAGAATCAAGTAAAGTACTCTTTAGCGAATAATTAGTCTCTTTAAGAATAATTAGTCGTCTAAGCAGACAGTAGAAACACGTAGCGCAGAACCCTTTTAGGAGTATTTCTCTCACGAACACCGTGATTTTCACAGCGCTTACGCGTTTCATTCATCGTTCTACAACAACAAGTGTGGCCGGATGGCCTCACTTGAACAGAACATAGTTGTGATGTGTGTCGTCTTCTCTATACGTAGTAATAATAGCTCAATGCTCAAAATGCATGTAATTTTTTATCGCGTTTCACAGTTCAGTATTTGTGGTCTCGTTGAAAATTTATACAGTTGATTTGCGGTTGGGCCGGGATTAACAGTTATATGCGGTACGTATCGGTAATTATAACCTACATTATGTTCGATTCGGATTGTTTAATTATTTTAACCTTACATTTTTTTATTTTGATACAAACAGAATAAAAAAGAACAAATAATATTTATATTTCATTTCCAACTCCGGATACAGTCAGCAAGGTAAATAAATAGGTCTATTTTTAAAAAACGCAGCCGTACACTAAAACTACTTTATTTTTCTTCATTTATCAGATATTTTTAGTGAACATGGTTATTGTATTTTTTATACCAATAAGGTAGCTAACAAACATACAGCCAGTCTGATGGTAAGCGGTTACCGTAGCTTATGAAAGCTTGCAACACCAGTGGTATCACAGTTTATCACGCGCTTTGCCAAAAAATCGGATCTATTCACTTACTTATGTTGCTGACTGTACCGTAAAATATTAATTACATTTTCAAAACGCATTAATAATGTTATTAACGATTAATTACAAACATAAAGATTAAAGCTCTTCACAGAATAATTAGGATTCAAACACAACCTTTCATAAAGATTTGGTGGTAGTTCATACTCGCTGTGTGTACAAAGGTGCCAAATTTTCAAGACCTGCCAAAAGCCTTCAAAGCAAGATTACCAAAGTAATATCAGGTATATAAAAGGTGTGCATTTACTGTGTATGTACTCGCTAATTAGCACTAGAAATAATAAGGTACCATTATAGTACCTCACAAACAAGCCGGGTACAAAGCACTCATGTGAAAGAAGCCTATAAAGCTGTGTACACAAAGTTGAATGAGGTACGTACCGTGAACGATACTATAATGTATGTACGCCGGTTCTAATTGCAGTTTTTGAGCTGTACCGTACCGCTAGACTACACGGGGCCAATTATGTGCGCCACGCTTTATAGCCGACTGTGTGTTACACCGTTGTGTAAGTAAGAGTATGTAAATGTTACAGCATTTGATGCTTTAGATACAAGCATGTTATAATGCTTTAAGATTGAAAGACAAATGGAAAGCTACAAAAATAAGGAGCATCACCAAAGTATCAGATGTTAAAGTAAAAACACGAACCTTGAAATGGAAATGGACTGGTCACATGATGAGATCAACAACAGGAAAGTGGACCAAAAAAGTAACAGAATGGTACCCGCGGGACGGAAAAAGACGTAGAGGAAGGCAGAAAAAAAGATGGGAAGACGATCTGCCCAAAGGTTGGAGAAGGACAGCAATGGACAGACAAATGTGGAGGGAACTTGAGGAGGCCTATGTCGCAAGACAGCCTGACCTGGTCACTGATATTAAATATTAAATGTTAAGTTATATACATACAGGAAAAATAGAAATAAGTATAGTTAGTATAGTATAAGTTTAGTTCTATTATATTACAAATTGTGCAAAGGTCAGAGTGAATAAAGGCTATTTTTATTTTTTATTTTATTTATTTTATGTTATCATGCTTAGTTTGGACCTTGCCAGTAACCTGTGACAAATTATTGTCCAGTTAAAGTGTACTTATGTTATTTTTATCTATACATATCTCATATCTTTTTTTAAGAGAGGTAGAGCGTAGCGTTTAATCGCTCAAAGAGTTCCCGGGATAAAAAGTAGCCTATGTCCTTCTCCAAACCATTGGCTATCTGCATGCCAAATTTCATGGTGATCCGTTGAATAGTAGAGGCGTGAAGGCGTAACAAACAAACAAACTCACTTTCGAATCTATAATATGTAAGACATGACATAAATTATGAATAAACTTTGATCAATCCTCGTCTCTTTGTATACAATATCAAATACTGACTGATAGAACAATATTTGGGAGAGGTAGAGCATAGCGTTTATTCGCTCAAAGAGCAGCTCGACTGGGGAAGTCCACCTTACAGAATATCGCAGCCAAATAACTTTATGTTGTGTAAAGTTGTGTTCCTGCGCGTGAGTAAGGTCGCCAGAGCTCATTGGGGAGGGGGGAAAGGTCGGCAACGCGTGAGCAAAGCTTCGTGTGTTGCTAGCGTCCATATGGCTACGGTAACCGCTGACCATCAGGTGGGCCGTATGCTTGTTTGCCGACTTAGTCGTATAAAAAAAAAACATTGTAAATCTGTTCTGGCAATAAAATATTTATTATTATTATATATTATTATTATTATTGGAAGAGAAAAGCTAATAAAATATGCTTGCTTGAATGAATTAGTTTGACCCACATATTGGTCCCTATCTACAGGTACCCGGGTAGATGGGGCTCGCAGCTGGAACTACGGGTCCGGCTGTTTGGATCAGGGTACGCGGGGTCAGGTAGGCCACTGCCTTTATTAAGGCGGTACCTGACGTTGGTGTTGGTCTCGCGGTGGTCTATGTGGTTAGTTGCAGAGGGTGGCATGTTGTCTGTTCGGTATGTGTGACCGAGCGTCATTCCTCGCGCGCAACGAGTGTTTGTATTACTCAGACGCGGGGTTCGTGAGTAATCCTTAAGCAGATGAGCTCCTGTGAGTGAACTGCATCTCCGGCACTTTCCTGGATAGAAAGTAGAGGGCTACCCGTTGGATTAGTTTTCCGGCAACCCAGCTGTAGGCATTGGGTAGATACGTGGATTCGTATTGGGAAGTGAGCGCGCATGACAGCTCCGGTACCATTCATGGAGAAATGGAAGTCAGCTTCTCTGGCGTCCCCAGCGGGGATTGAATCCGCAAGCACCCTAGGGTGTGTTTGTGCTAGTGCTTGCGCTTGCGTAAGTACTGGCACAGACGCAGCTAGTGGGGTGCGCGTGGTGAGCGACTTTTAACAGCTCCGGTACCATTCTGGACAAATGGTAGTGAGCAATCACGGTGCGACTCACATTTTCTCAAGAGTACCAGGGGCGAGTACTCTGGCGGCGTGACCTACCGCAGAGGGTCTCTGACGCCTCGTAAGGGGTTGCCAGGAATAGTGTGCCGTCTTTTATACCTAACGGTGGGCAAGGTGGCCACTATAGAAAATCTCAGTAGATTGATAAGGGTTTGACCCACATATTGAATCAGGCAAACAAGTAATTTATGAAAAATTATACAGATTTCAAATGAGGAATCATGCGTTATTTGCAAACGTAAAGTAATATTATATTTTTTTTTTTTTATAAATTAGTTTAGACAGTTTGACTGAGACTAGTCAAACAGATATAAGCCATCCGGTCAATCCAAGCTGAGAGACATGCATTTGATTGTTATTGTATAGGTACCATTGATATTATTATTATTATTATTACTACGCAGTTGGTTAAGATTCACCTTACGCGCCGCAGATCGTGGGTTCGATTCCCACACAGGACATGCATGCATGTATTTACAAACAAAAAGTAGTATATGTATTATATCAGTTATCTGGTTTCCATAGTAAAAGCTCTGCTTAGTTTGGGATCAGATGACCGTGTGTGAGGAATGTCCCAGGATATTTATTTATTTATTTATTTACATATAGAGAAGCTATCATAAGCAAAGGTTATGTCCCATTTTTTTTAGAGTCAACTAAAGATTTCTTTAATTAGTCTCGTATAAGCAGACAGTAGAAACACGTAGCGCTATCAGAACGCTTTTAGGAGTATTTTTCTCGCAAACACCGTGATTTTCACGGCGCGGCGGTGCTCACGCGTTTCATTCATCGTTCTACAACAACAAGGGTGGCCGGAATGGCCTCACTTGAACGGAACATAATTGTGATGTGTGGCGTCTTCTCTACGTAGTAATAATAAGTCAATGATAGGTAGATAGGTAGTATTTCAACACAATACCTTTTACCAATTTCAGTAATGATGTTGTAAGGGTGTCAGAACAAATAAAAGTAAAATGAATAGAATATAATAGAATAGAATAGTATTTAGTCCCAAAGTTGAAAACACATAAACTTAAATATAAAGGTACTTAAGTAAAGTGCAACATGCCATGTCTCGTCTTAAGTATTAACATATTTTACATTGTAATTCATTTCATTAAAATATGTCGGTGTGACAGAAGGAATATTTTCAACGTACATTAGAAATATAAATCAACAACTGCGGTTTAAATTCAACATATTTTTTTAAACAAATTACACACATCGAAGCGTATGAAAGTCGGATTGCCCCCACTCATGCTCCACGCATGTTAATTCAAGTATTCATTCTATAGAATTTCCTTTTAAGCACCTTTTTTCAAGTGGTTTTTTTTTAAATATTAAAAGCAGGATAATTTTTACATTAAAACTGTGAGGTTAGTATTTCTTTTGGTATAGATATAAGCTCAGAGTAGATAAATACTACGTACAAATAGAAGCTTATTAAAGCTATGGTTAAGTTTATGGGTTCATCGACAATCATAAAAACATTTCATTGACATAAACCATTGCCTGACCGGAGATTACTTTGAACATAGGAAAAAGGTGGAATTTGTGTGGTCCGCGGGAGAACGCGGGTGAAACCGCGGGGGACAGCTAGTAATATTATAAATGCGAAAGTGAGTTTGTTTGTTACGCTTTCACGCCTCAACTACTTTCACCCGCGTTCCCGGGATAAAAAGTAGCCTATGTCCTTCTCCAAACCATTGGCTATCTGCATGCCAAATTTCATGGTGATCCGTTGAATAGATGCTTATTATTATTATTCCATTTATTAATCTTTACACTTATTTTTACACATTTAAATATAGATTTATATAAAAAAAAAACAATACATATATTTAAAAGTATAAAAACAGCTCCCCACCGGCATCGGGAACAAGGTCCTAGGCACGGAAAACTGTGGTCCTAGGTACCGGTGGTCAAGGCTCCAGAGACAGGAACTTCCTCACTATGCGTGCCGTTTCCAGGAGCACTGCCTTCTGAATCTGGCCCTTGATCCAGCCACCCAACGCGAGCCTCTTAAGGTGTTAGTGTAGCCTTATTATTATTATTATTATTATTATTTATCACCTTGCGCACTTCTGATACAGGTAAGGTTACAATAAAAAAAAAAAAAAAAAAAGACATGACATTAATTATGAATAAACTTTGATCAATCCTCGTCTCTTTGTATACAATATCAAATACTGACTGATAGAACAACATTTGGGAGAGGTAGAGCATAGCGTTTATTCGCTCAAAGAGCAGCTCGACTGGGGAAGTACCTCCACCTTACAGAATACCGCAGCCAAATAACTTTATATTGTGTAAAGTTGTGTTCCTGCGCGAGAGTAAGGTCGCCAGAGCTCAAAGGGGAGGGGGGAAAGGTCGGTAACGCGTGAGCGTTGCTTCTTGTGTTGCAAGCGTCCATATGGTTACGGTAACCGCTTACCATCAGGTGGGCCGTATGCTTGTTTACCGACTAAGTTGTGTAAAAAAAATAACACAATTTTACCACCGGTCATAAAACCATGAAATTAAACCCCTTAGAATAATTGAGGGATAACAGGTGAAACTGGGGTAGAAAGCTAGTTAAGTATACGTAGAGCTTACCAATTCGCTACAAACTCCTTTAACTCTGGAGGACGGAGCCAACGAAATTGGAAAAGATAAATATTTTCACATCTATTTTTTTCTAGCAAATATTGATAATATATAAACATGTATACAGACGGGACAGACTCGATGGCGTCGCGAACGAATATAAAGAAATAGATTACATACATTACGTAGTCGTCAATAAGAAATCACATTCGCACTTCACGAATATTCCACGATGCTCACCAAAGTTTGCGTCCTGGCGAGTGGTGTAAGTGACGAGCGAAATGTATTTCAGTTTTCGAAATGCGATTTTGCGATGGGAGTAAAATTACAGAGTCGATTTTTGCTGAAATGTTTTGTTCGTTGTTTAAGTAATGGGCGCTATAGACGCCCACTATCGAGTACCTATTCTGAGTTGAGTGCGCTTTTCTGTGTATATTATGAAAAATATGGAAATAAAATTACTTGGACTACGAAATCCATGGGATTTCTTAAATTTTTTTGCTCGATGAACTAAGTAATTTGGGCTGAAAAAAGTTATTTAAAATAAATATTTTTTAAGAAAATTTACGCACCCTATAGCCAGGATTTAAAATGCTTAAATTTCAATACTTGTACCATCACCACCAGAGAGGGCATAATAAAAACTTTTTCGTATAAATAAATAATTCAAGAACATTGCGTTTGTGGGCAAAGTCGTAGTAAAGACGTTTCAGATTAAATTTAATTTTACTTTTTACGCGGAGCCGAGTGACGCTCGCTCGGGGCGTCGCTTTAATTATTTACCATGATTTTCATCCGCAAAGATACAAGTAATATTGTTTGGATAAATTACCATCTCTGTGTAATATTTTGGTTTGACTTACTATACGTGTTTGCTTTGACACTCACCCATCAATCGTATTTATCTGTATAAGGCCTAACTTATTAACGTTAGCGTATATAGAGTAGGGGGTGGGGGGGGGGGGGGGGAGGGCACGGAAAGACAGTTGCTTTCATAACGGAGACACGAGTACGTCATAAAAAAAATGTTCCAAAACTCTCATAAATAAATCGCTTTTTTTAAATTTTTTAATGGCATTTTATTTTCGTCAAAATTCAACTCGGGTTTCTTTTTAGCGTTTTTCTCTAAGACCTGTAGTTCAAAAGTTGCCCTCACTGACTGGAAGAAAAACATCTGTATACCAGATATATTACCCAATGTTTTCGACCTTCACAAAGCTGATAAGGTGCTTCAAGCTTAACCCCCTTACAAACGTTATTTAACTAATATACTGTTTAAAGGGTCACATAAATAAAGTCACTCTATTGTCATTGTCAAATAATGTGACATTATTTACGTGACCCTTTAAACAGTATATTAGTTAAATAGTGCTTTATGAGTAAGGGGGATAGTATTTATTTTAAATTATATATAAACTATTAAAAAACGTTACTTATTTTAAATCACAAATAACAAGTAAACAGTAAAACACGTAATAAATAACACCGTTATTGTAGCTAGTGAACGAAATCGCTCCGTCCAGCTATTTGTGGTCGGGGATTCATCTCTGGGGGGAAATTGTTGGGGTACTCGGGGTACTTCGGGGGAATTCCACGGACGGCGTCGCGGTTACAAGTGCTGCAATCTTGATCTATGGTTGTAGGTACAGTTTAAATGTTTCAGTTATTTACTAAGGTGAGGTTCTGCGTTGTATTTAATCATTGTTATTTGTGAAATCATTTTAATTCCAAACAGCTGTTTTATTTTCTATATAAATTGAAATAGGGGTGAAATCATCATTATCGTCATAAATCTCCTCATATCCCTCGCACATAACAAGGGCCTTTAGCCATAATCCACCATATGGGCCCGGAGCGGAATGGCAGACTGAGATTAATATCTCAGGTAAAACCCGGACATATTTTTTTTAAAGTGTCCTAAACCATATAAAACACAAACATCTCTCAACAAAGTAATTAGTTAAAATTACAGTATGAAAAGCCAAAGTCACTCAAACTTTTTAAACAAGCCCCACCGGATCCCTCAATTTTACACCGAATGGAGTTTAGTGACACTTTTTTTTTCTATCGCCCGGGCACAGGCACAACATCCTTACGGCATCAACGCTTGTAATGGAGTAATTGAGTTGACAGTAAAAGTTATGAAGAGAGCCGGCGTCATGGCGGCGCCGCGGCGGATATCAGCCCCCGCCCGCGCCACTTTTCTTTAACCTCCCTTCTTGCGCCGGATACGGGCGTAGGGTTAGCATGTTAGTTTGTTTGCTGATTCATAACTTTTATTGAGTTTGATGTATTATTTTTGAAGAATTTTATTAATTAAATATTATTGGATTAATGTACGTTTTATGACATCGTAAATAGGTATTTGGTTTTCAATATATAAATTGATATTGCTCCTGCCTTATAATATAAATAAATAAATGTCCTGGGACATTCCTCACACACGGTCATCTGATCCCAAACTAAGCAGAGCTTGTACTATGGAAACCAGATAACTGATAAAATACATATACTAATTTTATTTTGTAAATACATACTTAATATACATAATTACACCCAGACTCAGGACATACAGACATGTTGATGCACGCAAATGCATGTCCTGTGTGGGAATCGAACCCACGACCTCTCTCTCTCTCTCTCTCGCTACGGATACCGTGGACAGCTAAGCGCAACAATGTCTCAATCCTTACGCAACTAAAAGGCAAAGGAAAAAGGCGCCAAATTCTACGACGTGGTCCAGTTAGCCACCAACAGAAGTCGCTGGAGGCAAGCCGCCCACGCTCTATCAAAGACGTCTGGTGATCACGATCTTCAGCCATGAAGAAACGACCACAGAGAGAGAGAGAACCAGAGTCTTAACCAACCGCGCCAACTGGCCCGTCCAATATGACATAAGATACCTTATATTATCATCATCATTTCATTTATCGCTTATTTAATTGCTACCTGTGAACAGGTGCTGCTTGTGTGGGGTGGTCTGCTTAAGTTTGCTATTTTCTTATTAATACATATCGATTCAGTCTAATTTGTAGTTTTGCCGCCGCGCCGGTGCGGGGCACGCAATTGTCGTCAGTGCGATTAGAATGTAAATATTATGTAATTAATCGATGCTTGTTTTGAAAAGAGTAATTTTTGAGTTTATTGCCGACTCGACGATTTTCTTCTCAGCAAATGCAACTTTCGGAACCGGTATTAGAGTCACACTATTCATAAGTGCCTGCGAAGGTCTATTTGAAATAAATGATTTTGATTTTGATATTAATCCTAAATTCAAATAATTCTTTTTAAATCTCTAACTTTGAGAACCATATATTATCATAGGTAAATTACTAAACTAATATTTCACGGGAAAATGAAATTATTATTTCTTTCAATAACTTTTAAAAACAGTGAATAATTAATTAACTTCCATCGGCTGCCGACCGTCCAACTAAAGAACTCATTCTAAAGATCTTCCGATGAACTCACACAAAAACTTATTCGAAGGAAGTGAGCCAGTCATTTATTTTTATGCCCCACTATTGTTTACCCATTTCTCATTTGGCTTCGGTAGTTATGCCGGGTTTATGTCTTCACTCATTATAGTGATGTACAAATACTCATTTATTACTTTTAGTTTGTTGATTTGCCCTGCCCTTTGTGTTTTGCTTTGGGTTTTATGTTGAAAGAAAGATATTGATTTTGGTTTTTTTTTTGTTGAAGTTTGAGACACTATATAGTTTGTACCATAAAGTAAAAATATTAATATAATTATTTATTATTATTGGCCAAGAGTCTGACTCACACACCGAGGGGGTTCCGACCAAAGATTTTCATAGGGCATCGTGCCTCTACCCAGATGGATAGTCCGCCTTAGTAAAGCATGACATTTAATATCACTCCGCTTGAGGGGCTCCTGCGCAAATCGCTCTCAGTTCGTATTGCGCACGGCTGTCACCGCGACATACTCGCTGAAACTGATTAAATAAATGAAAGGTAAATTGCGGTTTACGATTTATGACGTAGTAAAAAAAAATACTTTTAAGATCTCGTTCCAACCAATTTTCGGTGGAAGTTTGCATGTACATCATATATTTTTTTTAGTTTAATCATTCTCTTATTTTAGAAGTTACAGGGGGGGACACACATTTTACCACTTTGGAAGTGTCTCTCCCGCAAACTATTCAGTTTAGAAAAAAATTATATTAGACTCAATATAATTTTTGAAGGCCTATAGATATCCATAGATACCCAACACGTATGTATGGGTTTGAGGAAAAAAGAATTTGAGTTTCAGTTCAAAGTATGGGGAACCATCAAAATTTATTGTTCTTTTTTTCTATTTTGTGTGAAAATCTTAATGCGGTTCACAGTATACATCTACTTACCAAGTTTCAACAGTATAGTTCTTATAGTTTCGGAAAAAAGTGGCTGTGACATACGGACGGACAGACAGACAGACAGACATGGCGAATCCATAAGGGTTCCGTTTTTTGCCATTTGGCTACGGAACCCTAAAAACGGAATCCCTATTTATGCCTTTTCTAAAGTGACTCATTTTTCCAATTCTTATTAGTGCCATTTGTTTTTAAATGTTAATATAATAATGATAAATTCAAAAACTGATTTCTATACAAAGTAGCTCCATCGAACAATATCTGATATCAATTCAGTTAGGTACTTACATTAAATGCATAAGCTCAGTTATTTGTTTCGTAAATTCAATTCAAAACTTTATCTCTGTTATAAATGAAGTTAATTTCGAGTGTAGCATAACTTTTGTCTTGCCCATTCATAAAACTTATTTTGTTTCTAAAAGGAACCGAGGCTAAGAGCATTTCAAAATATAAGAGTTCCCACTCAACGCTAGCACTAACTCGATCTATTGAAACTTTAGAACCATCCCGTTTCGCCCAGAGCAAATAACTTCAAAGCAAATGAGACCTTTGCCGTTCAAAATTCAGCTCTGCAATAAGCCATTACTTTGTTAACTCTTGGACATGAATTCATGGTTATTTTGTTTAATAACTGAACTTCTTATATTATTGTTATCTTGTACATTATTTTAATTTAGATTATAAAGAGTATTACTGAAAATTATACTAAATAAAACTAAAATAATAGTAAACTAATAACTAAAACTAAAAACTAAGAAAGGTAAAAAAAAAAAAAAACAGACAGAACTTATAAATAAGCTAACCTATCAAGTCGCTGCCAAGTGGTAGCGTGCCCAGAACGCTGGCGGCATTACCTCTCTGTATTGCTATACTAATACGTTGAGCGAGGTATTCGCCAGCCTTCTGGTCACGTGACACTTCGACCAGGCGCTTTCAAATGCCTCGGAAAAAGCGGTAACTGAACTTAATAAATATCATAATTATTATTTGGTTTAGACTGGTGGAATACAACCTGCCGGGCTTCTTTCGGAAATCCTTGGTGGTATTAGTTACCATTAATAATTCTTCTCTTTGGCGAGATTTTTTGATAGGCTTTTGATGTAAAAGATGCTTTAGTTACTGCTCTGAAGAAAAGTCTCTTGGAGGTGTTAAAAGTATAGTCTTCTGGATGAATGATTTTGTATTTGTAATAATTCATTCAGTTGAATATCACACGGTTAAATTATGGTGCGTCCATGCTTGTCGAACCGAGCACGAGCCGAGCCTCGAACGAGCACACTGCGAGCACAATTCGCGTAGCGTGGACGGGCTTGCGAGCCTCGAACGAGCGCGATTGTCAGTTTTTTCACGAACAAAGGGATTCGCATCGTGCTCGTTGTAGGTTCGTTCGTGGCTCGGCTCGTGCTCGATTCGCGTAGCATGGACGCACCAAAAGGTACAGCAAAACCCTGTAGTAAGACTGTCTTTGTTCCAGCAGCTGAATTTGAGAGCAGATTCTGGGCTTTGTGTGTTTACCACCTTCGGCCACATCATCACTTACGGTGGTGAGATATGTGGTCGATCACAAGTATAATAAAAAAAGCACTACCTGTTCAAACAAATAAAAGTTTTATATCTCGGACACAAATAAAAAAATTACATCATTTAGAATTTTTATTATCTATTTTGTCTTCACCAAATAAACAGGGGAACAATAAATTTGGCAGTAGAAATATATGACCAATATAAAAAGGTAGCAAATATTCGAAGACCAGTACCTGCTTTGCGTCTGTGGCCACTAATGAAACACCATTTATCATTCTGACTGCCAAATAAAAGCTTGGAGTAAGGGGATGAGCTGAGTCACGAGCGGTAGCGGGAATATATGGCATGTGTTAACGAATAGAAGAACGATATAAATCTATACTAATATTATAAAGAGGGCTAAATAAAATAAAAAAAGTGCATTTACGTTATCATTAGCTCTGAAATAATTTTGACTTAATTATTGTAAAAGCTAAATGCGTACCTTTACCGCTATCCCCGCTCTCGCCCCGCTTCCGCTTATCACTCACATTAAAACATGAATTGCGAGTGGCCGCTATAAGTTTAATTAGAACTCAGAGCAAAGAAAACAAACTAAGGAGGTGGACTTTCAAGAAAAATAGGTTGATTTCCAGGAAAATTGTCGAGACGCTCTATGAGAAAAGTAAATTAAAAAATCACAGGATTTTATGACATCTTTATTTAACAATTGTTTTTGTTACATGAAGTAAATGATTTAACCATTAATGTTTTGTAGGAATTTAGTTTAGACAACAAACAGATTGTGTTCTCTTTTATTGGAAGAATAACAATGGAATCCCTCATTTTTGAAAGTGAGCAGCGAATCGACGTGATTTTATGAAGAGATAATACATTTTTCAACACACTTGCTCGTAAAGTGGTTCTTATTGCACCGATTTTAGTATCATAAGGCAGCTTATTACGAACTGGTGCTGTTTACTTTACATTACGGCACTAGTGTGTTATGATATTATCCCGATTATGTTAAGTTTGTATCTCACTGTAAGTGATGTGTGTGTAGACGAAGCATTCTTAATTTAAACGGGTAAAACAGCTTGACAGCGCATCGCTGTCAAAAAAAAACCTGCGCGCCATATTTAATGTTCTCATTGTGTGGTTGATGATTATCAAAAAATCGACTTAAAAAAATATGTCTGTTTTTTTCCTCGCAAGTGTGTCGCACACACTCTCGGTTTCATAACGCGTTAGTCTACGGCTCATGCGCTTAATACCGTTCGTCTGTGATGACCAACTTTGCACACATGTACAGTAGTACCCAACTAATATGGCTTACCGATGTACCTGCGCAGAAGACACATTTTCAAAGCGCGAGAAATGCTATTGGTCGGCAGCTGCCGCCATGTGTGCGGACGGGCGTGACTTGCGAGTGAGACGGAACTAACAGCTGCAGTGTATTATGAACCTAATAGTAGTGATCTAAGGTTGATTGTAAGTTTTAAGCATTCTTTCGTTAATCTTCGGGCCAAACTTTCTTTTCTGTGCGAACGAAAATCACGACGCGCCTTATCAGTTGGGTACTACTGTATCACAATGTACAGTATTTTTTGTCGCCTTATACGAACTGTAGGTACGCCTCTAAGAAGTTTGTACGTAATTTTTACGCCCTACAAACGTACCACGTATATATTTGAAACAGTATACCATAAATACGAACACCCCCCACCGGCGAAAAGGCTTCATAAGATGTATTACCGAAGTTTTTCGTACACCATAATATTTGTTGGGAACCCTTTACCCTCGTTATAATGGGCCCCGATTATTGGCAGCTCCCAATATTGTGTGGCAGTCACGTGGCATGCACCCGGCACCTCTCGCGTGACTTACCCGGGAATCGAACTGACAAATGATTAAAGTATTAATTCGTAAAAATATATTTTGTGATATATCTAAAATTATTTCTCCGAAATTCAAATATGTATTTGAATGCTGATATTGAAGCTTGATTTTATAGATTTATTCGCCAATTTAATGTACATTAATTTACATGAATTCGATGATATTATGTTGAAAGTTAAAGCATTGGTATTAGGTTATTGTTTTATTTATTTATTTTCATGTTCTTTTTTCGTGTGTACCTATGCCGAGCCTATATGTTCTTTTTATTGAAAAAAAAGTCAAAAATAGTCACCAAAATATTTAAAAAATATAACCTCGCTGCGTTTCTCGTCGGATTCATCTCAGTTGAAGTCCGAGTTCCGAACCGGTGGTAACTTCAGTAAATTTGACCTTGATAAGTCCCCTTCTGGGGCCTAAGATGAACAAATGATTCACAGGTATTATTACTCACATGGTGGTTTTAAATATTTAAATGATAATTAATCTTGTATGTACCTACTTCGTTACAAAATAAATGATGATGGAATAAAGCCCATTGAAAACGGTTGTATTGTAAAACTGTGAAAACTATATATAACTATATACAACTGACGCTTGCAACACTCAATAGGGCATCACTCTCGCGTTACCGACCATTCCCCCTCCCCAATGTAACAAAGAAAAAAAAAGTTGTAGCAAACAAGAAGCAGTATATGTATTATATCAGCTATCTGGTTTCCATAGTAGAAGCTCTGCTTAGTTTGGGATCAGATGACCGTGTGTGAGGAATGTCCCAGGATATTTTTATCATTTATTTTTTGAATGAGCTCTGATAAATTATCGTAATATTTTACTTTATTAAGGTTTTTTTTTAACTATTATGGGAAGGTCAGAACTACAGGTGATGAAGAAAGACCATGAGCAAAATTTTTTTTTTTTTACCTAATATTATTTATTTTATAATGTACCAATCCGCAGTGGGCATGCGTGGTGGAGTATCTGCCCATTCCCTTTCACCCTCATTTGTGAAAGGAGGCCTGCGCTCAGCAGTGGGACATTATAGGCTGATGATGAATGTTGTGTGATGCCATATATACACCTACTTAGGATACATTAAGGTCAAGAAACCTAAATAACTGATAGTCAGTCAAAGCCATCATCTACTAATATAAAGTGCTTATGTATGTTAGTGTAATTGCACTTAGTAATCCTTCGGGCACCAAGGCACTCTACACATAGTCTGAGAGAGCTGTAAACTTAGAATAATGTTTATGTAAGATGACCCAATGAGTCCCTGCAGAGCGATTCCTTTCATATCACTATTATTAGTATATATATTTCTACACGATAAAAAATAAATAAGGCTTTCGAAATATTTTTTCAACACACTTGCTCGTAAAGTGACTCTTATTGCACCGATTTTAGTTTCATAATGCTGGATTATTATTATCATAAAACTGATTTATGATAATATTAATCCTATTAACCATATCTTATTTACTGAAAATAAGTTGGCTTAAACAAGCTAAATCTGTATTTACACCGTTGATAAACTTGGTAATTACCACAAAATGAATTAAAACACTTTGTCCAATGGCCGCCATTGTTACGATTATACTTTTCTGATGTTGCCATTCCTCAATATTCAAATACACCATATCAAAATAAACCGTTTTACACTTTCATAATAAATAATGCTGACAATTAATTATAATTAATCAATATTCAATGGTATGAAATTAAATAATATTCAAATAATATAATGTAAATGCTAACAGACGGCCGTCCTGTTTAACGGAATGTCCCTGTTCCGTTTCGGCCATTCGTATACTGTATGTCTAATAAATTTTTGCATTATGTGATATCACCATGTTTTATCATTTTATACTATTTTAGAGGTCGCCATACTCGCCATGAGTCGATTCGATTATATTGAGATTTTAGTGATCACCGCATACAGCGGCATGTTTTACTTACGAGATGTTAGTGATCACCGCATTTAGCAGCATGTTTCACTTACGAGTTGTTAGTGATCACCGCATATAGCAGCATGTTTCACTTCCGAGTTTTTAGTGATCACCGCATATAGCAGTATATTTCACTTACGAGTTGTTAGTGATCACCGCATATAGCAGCATGTTTCACTTACGAGTTGTTAGTGATCACCGCATATAGCAGCATGTTTCACTTACGAGTTGTTAGTGATCACCGCATATAGCAGCATGTTTCACTTACGAGTTGTTAGTGATCACCGCATATAGCAGCATGTTTCACTTCAGAGTTTTTAGTGATTACCGCATATAGCAGCATATTTCACTTACGAGTAGTTAGTGATCACCGCATATAGCAGAATGTTTCACTTACGAGTTGTTAGTGATCACCGCATATAGCAGCATGTTTCACTTACGAGTTGTTAGTGATCACCGCATATAGCAGCATGTTTCACTTCAGAGTTTTTAGTGATTACCGCATATAGCAGCATATTTCACTTACGAGTAGTTAGTGATCACCGCATATAGCAGCATGTTTCACTTACGAGTTGTTAGTGATCACCGCATATAGCAGCATGTTTCACTTACGAGTTGTTAGTGATCACCGCATATAGCAGCATGTTTCACTTCCGAGGGTTTTAGTGATAAAAGATAGGTATCTCTAGGTATTTCAATAATTATTTTTCATTTTTACTTGAATAATCTATATTACATTTCGTTATTACATTTAATGTTGATATAACTTTATTTTCTTAAAATTCAAAATTCAAAAATTGTTTATTCAATATAGGCCTTAATAAGGCACTTACGAACGTTACAATTGATTTTACCACCGGCTCGTAATACACTTAAACTGAGAAAACTCAAACTTTAATGTAGAATGATTCTATTATCAACCTTTTATTTACATAAACAACTGTTTACTTAAGATATATTATAAAAGAATCTTTGTTAGTGGCATCGTACTAGCCATAGTTGATTATCCGTCACGAGCAAGACACACAAAATAGAAAATAAAAAAAATACATACTGGTGAGCTGATTTCTCCATCCCACTTCTGATTTATTAACCATACCTTATTTACTGAAAATAAGTTGGCTTAAACAAGCTAAATCTGTATTTACACCGTTGATAAACTTGGTAATTACCACAAAATGAATTAAAACACTTTGTCCAATGGCCACCATTGTTACGATTATACTTTTCTGATGTTGCCATTCCTCGATATTCAAATACACCATATCAAAATAAACCGTTTTACACTTTCATAATAAATAATGCTGACAATTAATTATAATTAATCAATATTCAATGGTATGAAATTAAATAATATTCAAATAATATAATGTAAATGCTAACAATCCCGATTATGTTAAGTTTGTACACTGCAATTGATATTATGTGTGGTGACGAAGCATTCTTAATTTAACCGAGTAAAACAGTTTGACTGAGCATCGCTGTTAAAAAAAACGAAAACTGTGCACCATTTTTGGTTGCGTGGTTGATTATTAAAAAATTAAAAAATCAACATTAAAAACTGTTTTTTTCCTCGCAAGTGTGATGAAAATTTCGTATGATACGCTAATTAAATTCTACATTACACTTGACTGTAATAATAATATACATCAAATATTTTAATACATAAATATTTAGATTTTATCCAGGACAAAAACAGCCAACTAATAACTCCGGAGTTTTCCATTTTCGATCTACACAACAACCAAAAATCACTTTGGCAGCGCTTGAGGCTGCCAAGAAGCAACTCGGAAACTGAAAAGAAACTTGCCGAATCGACATAAAAAACCACTGATCGGATGTAAACGAGCTTTCTCATAAATAAAGATGCTAAAACTTGCCAAACTTGAGTTTTCACTGAGTTTAACATCGGCATATGATTCGCGCTTGAGTAAGCAATCAAAAGTTGGGAACGATGCCTGCGTGAAATATTGGGCAAGCTTGATGCTCGTTTGCTTTTACTTACAAATGTTTTTTTGTTTTTCTACACTGCTTTGATATAAATAAGATGTAGGATTCCAAAGAATTTAACTATCATCAATATATATAAAAATCAATGCCACTTTTCGTTGTAATTTTATAACTCAAGAACGGGCGCACCTATCCAAACTAAACCCCTTACTCATAAAACGTTATTTAACTAATATACTATACTGTTTAAAGGGTCACGTAAATAACGTCACTCTATTGTCATTGTCAAATAATGTGACATTATTTACGTGACCATTTAATCAGTATATTGGTTAAATAGCTGTTTATGAGTAAGGGGGCAAATGTTTAGGCGTTATTCGGACTATTTAGTAGATGGTTTATGTGAAGTTTGCACAAAATCGGTCGAGCGGTTGTTCATTTATCACATTTTTATTATTTCACTTTATACGTAGCGAAGCACGTACCCGGCCGCTATTGCAAATATATTTTTCAACATACTCAAATTCAAATTCAAATTCAAAATCATTTATTCAAATAGACCTTCGCAGGCACTTATGAAAAGTCTGACTCTAATACTCTAATACCGGTTCGGAAGGTTGCATTTGCTGAGAAGAGCCGGCAATAAACTCAGCAATTACTCTTTTCAAAACAGGCTTAGATTAATTACATAATATTTACATTCTAATCGCACTGAAAACAATTGCGTGTCCCGGCGCGGCGGCAAAATTACAAAGTAGACTGAAAAAATATTTAATAAGTAAATAAATAGCAAACTTAAGCAGACCAGCCCCCACAAGCAGCACCTGTTCACAAGTATGACGCGTGTGGCAGCCATCGCCCTCCTCGCCATATTGGAGGGAAGTGAGCGACCCGTCACACGACGCCGCCGCAAGCAAAGGCCTTAAAGTGAGCATGACTTACTTAAGTCTGCCTTAGAAATAAAAAATAACTACTCGCTCATGAAGTGGCTCTTATTGAACCGATTTAGTATCATAAGACAGCTTATTACGAACTGGTGCTTACCTTACAGAATACCGCTACCGCATAACTTTTTGTTGTGTTCCTGCGCGTGAGTAAGGTTGCCAGAGCTCATTGTGGAGGGGAAGGGTCGGTAACGCGTGAGTGATGCCTCGTGTGTTGCAAGAGTCCATATGGCTACGGGCACCGCTTACCATCAGGCGGGCCGTTGTGTACTTTGCTTCCCGCATTTTAATGAACAGAGTTTTTTGTAAACTTATACGCGTGTTTGAACTCTAAGGCTATGGAACTAGGTTTAAAGTACAGTAATCCAGATTTTTAGTACTAGGCACAGAGATCGTGTTTTTTTTTATATTAATGGAATTTGCTTGAAATTGCAAGGGACGCAAAATGATTGAGCATTGACATGTTAGCTATGATTTTAATTCAATAAACTTGGATGCAAAAATTTGGTTACACCCTTTTCGATACACCCCGTATATACTGTGATATATAATAAATAAATATCCTGGGACATTCCTCACACACGGTCATCTGATCCCAAACTAAGCAAAGCTTGTACTATGGAAACCAGATAACTGATATAATACATATACTACTTTTTGTTTGTAAATACATACTTAATATACATAATTACACTCATAAGTTTGTCACGCACGTAGGCTTTGGCTATCAGCTAACTATCAGCCTACGACCGGAGCATTCAAAATAGTAGATGTTGAAGAAAAATGAAACTTATAGACTGTCTTCCATATAGTTTATTGAGTAAAATAAAGAACTGTAACAATGAAAATATGATATAAAACACTTGTAAGAAAGAATAACCAAATATTTTGATATGAGAACTGAGACAACAATTTGGGATACAAGGAAGTGGTGATATGAAACGAAGGAACTTACCCCAGCTGGGTTCTAGTAGTATGTTAATTATTTATACTATAAGTGCACTGGATATTGTCACATTGTACACACGGCTATATATCAAGTATTGTACACATTGGTAACTTATTTCACTTTATGCAATAAATATATTCTGATTTGTTTTATTTCACTTGTAAAGACATGACCGCACAATTTAAGTTTTGTCTCAGAACTGATCGAATAGACTGAATGTCTGATGGACATTCTTCATATGAGATTTCAAAAATTTGAAAATTGGAATTAGAAAATTGATCATATGAAAATTTAAAAATTAGAATAAAGATTTGTGACCAGAAGCAATAATAGAAATAGGAGAGGTCGCATCGTTACAATACCCGGGGCACCGTGGTAAAAAAAATCTTGAAGAGATTTTTTTTATGTATCTTCGAAATAAAATAATGTTTGGTATAATTTAGTGAAGGTAAAACCCTTGATAACGATGTGACTAAAAAAACAATTGAAAGTATTAATAAAAGAAGGCAATTGTTTAAATCAAATCTATCTCCGAGTAGACAAAAGTATTTGAAAATGTTTAACTAATTGATGCAAAAGTAAAAATTTAATTGGTAAATGTAAAATAATTTCAAATTAATAAATCAAAAGTTGGAAGATAATAATAAGGAAGACAATAATTTAAAATAAAATGTTAGAAAAATGATTATGCGAGTGATTAATTTAGAGATGGAATGTTATTTATAATGTTTATATACATATAGTTAGTTTCGCCATTCATAAAGATTCAAATTCCTCATTCATACATCATATCACTTTGCAGTCTTAATTCCATATTTGTATAAGACGCTGCACAAAAAGAGACGCTTTATATTCATTAGAAAGCTGCTCAAGAAATCTAACTATAAATTGGTATAAGCTTATTTAGGCAGTTACCATCTGCTGCATTAAGGTTATATGATGGATGATAATGATAATCTATACACAAGTGCACACTGCACAAAATAATGTACTGTTAAAGTACTAGGTAATTGTGTTTAGCACAATAAATAAGGTAGATAGTAGTAATTACTATTAGGTAATTACTAAATAAGTAATAATTAATGTAGCATTTTAATGCTAATAAAATAACCATAGGCTTATTTAAAGTGTTGGTACCGCACTACCATGGGCTTATTTAAAGTGTTGGTACCGCACTACCATGGGCTTATTTAAAGTGTTGGTACCGCACTACCATGGGCTTATTTAAAGTGTTGGTACCGCACTATTCAGAGATTTGAAGTTATGTGTGTAAAATACTGGACATGGAATGGGGCTTCTTTAAAGAGTATTCCTACCGCTCTATACTGAAAGATAATTGCATGTAAGTAGAAGGTAATAACCTCTCTAAGAGATAAATAATAATGAATATACAATAAGATTATGTGAAACGTTATGATGGAGTTCCAAAATAAGATGTGGTGAAAAGAATAAAATATTTTAAATTAATTAAATTTTCATATTTAAGAAGTTAATTATATTAACATTAAAATAGTTAAGAATTGAAATTTTCAATGAAAGTTTCAAATTGATAATCAAATGTATAGTTATAATATTAAAATAGTTAAGAAATTATGTTGTCTAATAGGAATTCTAATAAATCAGTGACCGACATAATGGGTTTTTTGAATTTTGAGAATTATGTTGTCTAATAGGAATTCTAATAATCAGTGACCGTCATAATGGGTTTTTTGAATTTTGAGAAAATGCCATGATATCTTGATAAAGTTAAGTAGGTAATAAGTTAAGGTAAGTTATATAATAAATAATAAATATATATTGTATATGAAGTGTAATATTTATATTGGTTGCTATTGCTATAATTCATATAGTCGGTCTCGAAGACCTATGAAAATATATGCAATAGCCTAACTAAGTGTTGTAGTGGCCTTTGCTGTACTGATAATTACAAGGATAACATTTGTTACCAACCAGGCACAGCACCGACCGTGTTAATGTCTGTAAGTGTGAGTAACATATACATAAATAAATTGGTTAATTGATTTTAACTATTCAAAAAAAATATTCAAAAAAATTGCATTCAGGTACTTACGTAGTCTATTTACATACTACATCTATGTCTATGTCAGAGCAGAGATAGATTTGTCACAGAAATTAGATTGTCATGGCAACTGTTGTTTGTTATGACAACCATAAATAAATAAAAATGTCAAACCTAAAACTGTGGAATAAATGATTAGACAGGTAAAATTATTAATAATTATGTACAGAATTTTATAAAAAAGTGAAAAATTATTTCTTTCTGGATCTTGACGTTGGTGTGTCTTCTTTTACGATAGAACAGGATTCAAATAGGTAGTTCGGGCGCCAGATGTCACGCACGTAGGCTTTGGCTATCAGCTAACTATCAGCCTACGACCGGAGCATTCAAAATAGTAGATGTTGAAGAAAAATGAAACTTATAGACTGTCTTCCATATAGTTTATTGAGTAAAATAAAGAACTGTAACAATGAAAATATGATATAAAACACTTGTAAGAAAGAATAACCAAATATTTTGATATGAGAACTGAGACAACAATTTGGGATACAAGGAAGTGGTGATATGAAACGAAGGAACTTACCCCAGCTGGGTTCTAGTAGTATGTTAATTATTTATACTATAAGTGCACTGGATATTGTCACATTGTACACACGGCTATATATCAAGTATTGTACACATTGGTAACTTATTTCACTTTATGCAATAAATATATTCTGATTTGTTTTATTTCACTTGTAAAGACATGACCGCACAATTTAAGTTTTGTCTCAGAACTGATCGAATAGACTGAATGTCTGATGGACATTCTTCATATGAGATTTCAAAAATTTGAAAATTGGAATTAGAAAATTGATCATATGAAAATTTAAAAATTAGAATAAAGATTTGTGACCAGAAGCAATAATAGAAATAGGAGAGGTCGCATCGTTACAAGTTCATGCACACAAATGCATGTCCTGTGTGGGAATCGAACCCACGACTTGCGGCGCCATAGCAACTGCGCCAACGGGCCCGTCAAAAATATTTCTTTCAATACTCAATACTCAATCATTTATTGCAACATATGATATTTATAGTCTTATACATAATTACCCTATAATAGGGTGTAGCAATTCAATACAATACAATAGGTAGGTACAATATTATTCTCCCAGAAAGGAAGGGCGGAGGTCTTTTGTCTGTCAACTAAATCTTTGTTTATCACACTAACACAAATACAAATAAAATAACAAGTAAGACATTAATAAAGACATCAGCAGCCATAACTATTAATAAGCCCATAAATATTATATAACTGTATATAATATAACCTTAACTTAGCAAAGTCGCTCCCAACTTAGACAAATATCTTTGCTACGCTTGTGCTACGACGCGACGTAGACATAATGTAGACTGTCTACGAAACCCGTAGCGGCATACTGCGCGCATAATTTTGAAATTATTTATGATTTAAGCTTGGAATATGAATTAATTATACATTAGATTTTATTTTATATGATACAACTATAGCAGCTTAAAATATGGTAATTTAAATAGATTAATATTGCGCCATATATTTTTACAAAAATGAAATTAGTTTTTAGTCGATATTTCGTAAAATGTCAGTTAGTAAAATGTCTGAAATTAAAACTAAACTAAGATTAACTAATATGTATACCCTACTAATATCCGCCCTACGGTTTCAATAGCGTCCCGGGATAAAAAACATCTCGACCAATTTTATCAAATTTTTTTGCGCCATTGAGGTGTTAAGATGTGACAAATGAACGAACTTTTACAATTAGAATATTAAGATACATAATAAAATATGTCACTGCTATATATATCATCTGATACAACGGAATACACGACTTCTTTGGCACAGATCAAGACAGAGAATATTTTATAATAATACTAGCTGTTCCCAGTGGATTCAACCGCGTTCCCGGGATAAAAGTAGCCTACATCCTTCTCCATACCATAGGCTATCTGCATGCCAAATTTCATTGATCTGTTGAGTAGTTGAGGCGTGAAGGCGTAACAAACAAAGAAACTCACTATCGAATTTATAATATTAGTTAGGATTTTATCCATTTATTTTAGTAGATCCACATTTTTAAAACACCTGCTTTTATTTTTCCATATTATTTGTTACAGTATAAAAATGGTTTGAAAATTTTGATCTATACAGCTGCATAATTTGTAGACTGTACTATGTTGTAAAACAATAACAGTAAAATTGAAAGTGTTGTTCCTTACAACGGATGATAAAATACAAAAAGGACAAATGCTAACGAGACTGGAGTCTAAAATATTATAAACAAGCCGTGAGCGGAAAACGAGCGACGGAAAAAACAAAATCATTTTACTGGAAGCCTTTGTCCTTCTCCATACCATAGGCCATCTGCATGCCGTTGAGTAGTTGTTACGCAAACAAACAAACTCACTTTTGCTTTTTAACTGGCGAAAAAACGGAGGAGGTTTACAAGCCGACGCGTATATTTTTTATGTATGATCACGCATAACTTTTTAAAGAATAGTCCGATTTTGATAATAACTTTTTTATTGGATAGGGTATTCCTCGAAGTTGATCTCATATAAATACTTACCCTAAGGGTGGGAAAATAGGGGTGATTTATTGTTCACTCACCGATTTTAATGGGGAGTTGTGTATTACATTATAAAACTAATCAAATATTAAGTATGTAGTAATTAGTAGATTATAGCCACAAAAAATTATAAAATAAAAA
Organism: Achlya flavicornis; assembly: GCA_947623365.1. Taxonomy (NCBI): domain Eukaryota; kingdom Metazoa; phylum Arthropoda; class Insecta; order Lepidoptera; family Drepanidae; genus Achlya; species Achlya flavicornis. The sequence goes on along the minus strand of OX392480.1, from coordinate 14,408,375 downwards.
CTTTTTAACAAAAAAAAAAAAACGAAAAAACTAAAATGCTAAAAATAATAAACTTTTAAATATATAGAATTTTGAATATAACATGAATTTTATAAGGTTTTGCAGTCTATTATATGTCAGTATCATATTAGTTAGGATTAGTATTAGCAAGTAATGTAAAAAGATACTGACTGGTTAGTTGGTTATGATTTTAATTCGATAAACTTGGAAGCAAAATGTTCGGCTTTTCCATTAAAAGAAACATGATCTGCGTGAAAAAATATGTACAATACCTAAACTTCGCTTGCTGAGCACACTAAGTAGACACACACTTAGCATCGTCTCTTGATTATCGATTACTTATGACTATTTGTTAGAAAACTAAGAACTGAAAACTCCAATAACTATGCGAATGAAGTCACAAACAACTATCTAGTCGACAATAAAGTCGGTTTCGCCACGCAAATGTACATACCGACCAAAAGTTTCCGCACAATGGGGCAAAAACTCGATGGCAAAGTTGAGAGTACAGCCGGAGAAAATAAACTGTTGTCATGCAAAAAGAACACACTTATATTGTACACGATTTCCTCTGAGATTTATTCGGAGCTAGTTTGTTGTACAGATTTTTTTTTGCTCAGTTTGATCTGATACTTGGCCGGGCGTATTTTTTCAACAAATCACCGCTGGGGAAAAAGTTGATATATTTGTTTTGGGAGCCCCTTGTTCTGACACTGGATATCTTGCCTATAAAATGGTTTCGTGATGTTTATTTTGTCATGAGCGTACCTTATGAGTAGTGTATTTACTATTTTTCTAGCAAATGTTTGAAGATACGATTTGAGAAACAATATGTGGATTTGGCTCCTCTATGGTAAGAATGTACGGTTCTGGTAGCTTATCTATGATTGCATTACTCTGAAGAATTGATAGTGTATGTTAATTATTTTTAAATTAACATTCTGTTGCCGCTTTAATTATTTTCTTATTAAAAATTCTCAATTTAACATAAGTAAGGCAAATTGATCACACCTTAATATTGTATTGACGAGGATGATGGAGGCAAAAATAACTTTAATTTCCAAACTCACTCTTGACTTCATTCTTATTATATAAAGAGATTTTAACAAGACAAGTAGTCAAATACGAAAACAATCCTAACTAATATTATAAATGCGAAAGTGAGTTTGTTTGTTACGCCATCACGCCTCAACTACTGAACTGATCATCCTGAAATTTGGCGTGCAGATAGCCTGTGGTATGGAGAAGGATATCGGCTACTTTTTATCCCGGGAACGCGGGTGAAACCGCGTGGGACAGCTAGTACCTAATATTAATAAATGATTAACTGAAGAATAAGTGCTATAAAAAAAATGTTAGAAAAAAGTCGCATCGTTACACACTTATGCTGGGAGGAGAATTCGAGATGGCATATTTTCGAAACATATATATTGGATTAGTCACGCTGAACATCTTTTAGTATCAAACCGACATTGAATTCGGTGGTTGACATTTTGTAAGAAAAGTTTTAAAAAAACATTGAGAATTCACTATTGGTCCATTGGTAAAAGTTGTTCAGCATGACTAACCCAACATAGGTTTCGAAAATATGCCATCTCGAAATCTCCACCTGTAATACTTATTAGTCTCAGAATAAATTAAGTCAATTCTATGGCATTAAAAAAATATATTTAGCTTATTTTAATTACATAAAAATAATTTTATCTGTATTTTAAATAAAATGATCCAATATAATTCTATTTTAGTTCAACATTTAATACACGAACTAAAAACTGCAAAACAATGTTAGCACTCCAACAAAACTGTCTCAAAACTCTACCAATGTAATTTTATCTCTACTCTTTGTTAATACGATTCAAAGTAGCGTCATAGTTCGATTTCTATCACGACCAAATTCCACGAACTGCATTTATTGGAAACTCGTCTTTGTACTATTAGAATAGAGTGCAACGTGATGGTAAATATAAATATGCTAGCGGATAATTTGGTGAACTAGGAGTCGTCACGTACAGGTTGTAGTATCCGTGTCTTCGCATAACAACAGCCTGTATGTTGAACTTGTAAGTGATAGGTATTTGCTACTACATAATACCAGGCTTTAGTCTTGAAATCCTCAGTGGCTCAATGATGAATGATTATTGCATGGAGCAGGCTCAGATTAAAGAACAAGATGCAGATAGAGCGCGCAACACGGGGGTGAGGCCAAACAAGCAAATACAAATTGAATAACATACCCGGTACTCGCTTTTGAATTTGTATTTGGTTTGTTTAATCAAATTTTATTAAAAAGAAAGTGTTTTTCGTTAAAGTTTGTTAAACAAAGCAAATACAAATTCAAAAGCGAGTACCAGGTATGTGTTTTTCAATTTGTATTTGCTTTTTTGTGAGGTTTATTTTACTGGGGTATTGATAGTAACGAATTCGTCGTGAGAATGCATTGTGATGGAATCTGCATGACAGAGTATCTGAAATAGGTATGTAAATAAATCTATATGTCGGAGTCAGCGACAGCCAAGCGATACAAAGACCACGATTAGGGTTCAGTGGTATCAGGATTCGGTGGGCGCAGTGCAGGCAATAAAACAACCTTATACCATCGCTTCGTAAAAGTCCCGTATGAGGAGAAGAAGCGACGCAACAAACTCCTCACGGGCCCAATATGTTTATTGTCGTAATATTACAATTAAATAATCAGTCCACTTCACTTCACACAATTGTACATTCTTAAATAAGTATAGGCTTAAGAACCGGGTGTAACAACGATTGCACTGAGATGTGTACAGCTCGAGAGCTTGTGATAAACTAATTGTCCCAAAAGCAATACGCATCCCCATATTAACTTTGTTATTCACGTTATATTCAAATCAGTATTCTTACTTTTTACAAATACCCTCATTAAGTCTGTTATTTACGTTAAAGTCAAATCAGTGTTGCTACTATTTCACCCAACCCTTGTACCACGATAATATCATAATCCAACTGAGTTCGACTAACTATCTCATTCTCCGACACGGCCATCCTGCGAATCACACGTCCTCGTGTGAAAAACTCTACCAGATGTACCTGAAACCAAAGAAGTTCAGCACAGTAACTGATAATTTCGCTCGGCCATTCCTGCCTAAACTTGATAGCCATTTTTGCTATTAATCGCTTCAGTTTAATCATTATACTAACGCGTACTCATACTAACCAAATACAGTTCCAATCTTTTAACTTATCTCATCAATTCAAGACACATTAAAGTCAACACAGGTAAGCAGTAAGCTCAGTTTAGACAATCCAAATGTAACGATTACTAAGATCAACAGCCCTACAGCTCCACCAAGCACGTTTACTACCTACGCACTTACCTAAGGGAGACAGTTTTAACTTTATAGTCTTCTAGGCAAGAATAGACTGTACTACATCACCCTAAGCCATTGCTTATAGAATATTCACGGACTACTCACGAAAATCTATGATCTCCGCACTGTATTGTGTTATGGAAACAGCCACCACGCCGTTAATAGTGTAAGTCGCCTCCAATGGCCTCCACGCCTTCCAGATAACCACCACGCCTTCTGGACAGCTCCGTCTAAATGACCACCTCGCCTCATTGAGACAGGCCTTCACGCCTTCTAGATTACTACTAAATCTGGCAAAGAGCATACGGCCTCCCGGATGGTAGCTGGTTACCGCAGCCCTTGGACGCGTGTAACACCAGGGGTATCACACGCGTGCGTACTGACTCTGCAGAAATCTCTTCTAGATCACCACAAATTCTGGCAAAAAGCATACGGCCTCCCGGATGCTAGCCGGTTACCGCAGCCCTTGGACACTTGCAACACCACTCACTCGCGTCTGCCGACTCTGCGGAAATCTCTTCACCTATCCTCCCAGATGGCCACCTAGCCTAGTCAGATAACACCGTCTAAATGGCCACCTCGCCTCATTTAGACAACACCGTCACGTTATACTTACAACACATCTCGTTAACGCTTCAACACAATCTAGGATAATAAACCACGCAGCCCAGGTGCGGCTAATCTTAATAAGCAAGTATAACTCAAATCATTTGGTGCCTATTTTATCTGACTATCCCTATAGGCCATAATATCTATGACTGCTAAACACTACCAGTCCCGTTATAATAATTATACCCGAAATTATCCCCGTGAACAAAACGCATAATAATAATTTAATTAAAACGCTAACTAACTATATTCTCAACAACTCAACTGGTAAATTAACTGTATGTACCAATTTAACGTTCATAAGCGCCTTACCAGGGCCTAAATTGAATAAAAAACTTTTTGATTTTGACAACAATGGGTACTTGTACCTCAGGTACCTTCATAATCTATTAGCAAACAACATGAAATCGACTCACAGAAAATAATCATCTGTTCCGCCTGGTTGCTGATGCAGCACAGGTCCACCCGACGCTGGTTGCTACCGTTGCTCACTGCACCGGTGTTGTTACCAACCGCGCTGCCGTATCAACGAAAGCTTTTGACTGCAGTAAAGTTGCAGGCACGAGAGCAGTTATTCGCAAAGTAGCCAGCATCACCACATCTGTAACATGTAACACCAAAAGCATTTGATCGCAGCTTAGACAAAAAAGAATGTAAGAATTCAAGGAACGATTACATGACCTGTTTTTCCCACACTCGAAGCACCGCAGACAACCGCGCAGCATGGAATCACCACCATCTAGCTATTATCATATCGCGTATAAGCACGCGCATCTGATGATTCATTTAGTTACACGATTACGATGCCACCAAACTTTATTCAGTCTTCATTCTTGACGTCATCCCTCGCTTGGCAAAAGCCTCTATTTGACACGTGTTCGGGGTTCTCAAGCACGTGGCAGTCCTCAAAGTATGTAGAAACAATTCAAGTATGGTTTTAATTGCCTGTCTTTATCCCACGCCTGATGTCGGAGTCAGCGACAGCCAAGCGATACAAAGACCACGATTAGGGTTCAGTGGTATCAGGATTCGGTGGGCGCAGTGCAGGCAATAAAACAACCTTATACCATCGCTTCGTTAAAGTCCCGTATGAGGAGAAGAAGCGACGCAACAAACTCCTCACGGGCCCAATGTGTTTATTGTCGTAATATTACAATTAAATAATCACTCCACTTCACTTCACACAATTGTACATTCTTAAATAAGTATAGGCTTAAGAACCGGGTGTAACAACGATTGCACTGAGATGTGTACAGCTCGAGAGCTTGTGATAAACTAATTGTCCCAAAAGCAATACGCATCCCCATATTAACTTTGTTATTCACGTTATATTCAAATCAGTATTCTAACTTTTTACAAATACCCTCATTAAGTCTGTTATTTACGTTAAAGTCAAATCAGTGTTGCTACTATTTCACCCAACCCTTGTACCACGATAATATCATAATCCAACTGAGTTCGACTATCTCATTCTCCGACATATATATTAATACGTGAATCATTGTAGGAGGGTTTGGAGGAGTGTAATTTTGGCTTATTTTAAGTTTATATGGAAGGAGTGCAGAAAGGTTTATTTATTTATTAATTCTAACTTAAATGTAATGAATAGGGATGATTCCTAGTTTTTTTTTATTAGTTCGTCAGTTTTATTATCTAAAAATATCAGACACCATTTATACGACTAAAGTCGGTAAACAAGCGTACGGCCCGCCTGATGGGAAGCGGTTCCCGCAGCCATATGGACGCTTGCAATACAAGAAAGCATCGCTCACGCATTACCGACATTTCCCTCCTCCCCTATGATGATCTGGTGACCTTACTCACGCGCAGGAACACAAATTTACACAGTATAAAGTTATTTGGCTGTGGTATTCTGTAAGGTGGAGGTACTTCCCCAATCGAGCTGCTCGTTGAGCGAATAAACGATATCTACCTCTCTTAAAGAGAGTTAGCTTTCATGAGGGAAGTCTCAAGTTGCTTAATTATGTAGGGATATCAAAAGCGCTGAAATTCAGTAAGCACTGAAAACATATTAGATAACGATGTCATTACAGATCTTGTTATTAAGTATTTCTTTCAATCTAATATCTTTTATTAGCCATTTCTATCGTGTCCCTTCCTTATTTCCGTTCTTCAAATTATCTTAAAGGAAGTTTGATAAGGAGGAAAAAATATTGAAATATTTTCCGAATTATGTATCCCAAATTTAATTTCCCGGCTTTCGGCGAAATCTTGGGAATTAGCATCGACATTGCGCCATATCGCTTGCCCTCGATTACTTTCACCTTCGCTTCTTCTCTCCTAAATTCCAAATTTCATTTCAGTTCGATTTTATTGGAAAAGTTAAGCTACGAGTACCTATAGCTAGATGTCACACATTGCAGTTGTGTTCAGCAAACTAAGAAACAAAAAATCTATGTAAAAATCCATACATATGTCTACAGATCAAGCTATACATTTCCAGTATAAGCTAATCTCGCATTTTATAGGATTTCCGTACAATGGGAGGTATATACTACAAATGTAATGCTTGATCTGTAGCCGTGTGTACACTGTTGCAATACCACGATATCCCACCCACTCCCCCTGAATTCAAAACAGTACGTCCACTTTAGTAAAATTGAAGAGCTCGTTCTAGTTCGGTTACAGTTTTTTGGAAAAAAATTACATTATTTTTTAAAACACTGTTCTTTCATTTAAGAATAGAATGAATCATTTTCATTTATACGTTTTAATATAAAAAACCATTGCAAATAGTTTTTAAATTCAGTTCGCAAACTGATGTAGCCGTATATCGCACGGACGTAAACCAGAAAGCTCAAATTTCTCTCGTCTGTCGCGTTTCTTTTATTGACTCCCAAAGTTTATTAGTGAAATTTCACCTGGGGATACGTATTACGCACTATACAATTCATAAACGAAAGCGTTTTTGTATAGTTGACTTGAATCACCTTCAAGCGGTAGGACAGCCCATCACTTGCATCGTTAAAATTGTGTTTACTTTTGTTACTGTTGTTTTTAGGGTTCCGTAGCCAAATGGCAAAAAACGGAACCCTTATAGATTCGTCATGTCTGTCTGTCTGTCTGTCCGTGTATGTCACAGCCATTTATTTCCGAAACTATAAGAACTATAATGTTGAAACTTGGTAAGTAGATGTATTCTGTGAACTGCATTAAGATTTTTACACAAAAATAGAAAAAAAACAATAAATTTTGGGGGTTCCCCATACTTAGAACTGAAACTCAAATTTTTTTTTTCATCAAACCCATAAGTGTGGGGTGTCTATGGATAGGTCTTCAAAAATGATATTGAGGTTTCTAATATAATTTTTTTCTAAACTGAATAGTTTGCGCGAGAGATACTTCCAAAGTGGTAAAATGTGTGTCCCCCCCCTGTAACTTCTAAAATAAGAGAATGATAAATCTATAAAAAATATATGATGTACATTACGGTGCAAACTTCCACTGAAAATTGGTTTGAACGAGATCTAGTAAGTAGTTTTTTTTTAATAGGTCATAAATTGAAATTAATATCAAATACTCAGGTCTATACTACCATTTACTTATATACCTACAGGTTTGTACGGAACCCTCGGTGCGCGAGTCTGACTCGCACTTGGCCGGTTTTATTTTTGTACGGTGTTTCTCATGTACTTAAGGCGCGGACTGACTACGATTTTGACAGCTCGTTCTTCAATGGAAAAGGGTAGAAAATGGTAAATCATAAATGTGTCGACTCTATGAAATGGACATTTATTTACGGGTGTTCTTTAGATTATACAGAATATACACATTAAATTGAATGTGTCCCGTTAACATTCTAATATAATCCTTTATCTGAATGTCCCAGGATATTTATTTATTTATTTATCTAGTATATTCTTAAAAATAAAATTGTTGTCATCGCTGAAAATACGGAGAATTTAGATGAGAAAGATTTTTTTGAGACGTAACTTACGAATTTTTTATTGGGAATATCAAAGCACTTTTTAATATTCTATTCGGTTAACATTTTTCTCAAAACCCTCTTCTATCCACATAATTTTTTTGTGTTAGGTATTTTTAATGAATTACGCCATACTCGACACTCAAAGAAACCCATTTTTGTGAATTTGAGGTAAGACCTCGTCTTAAGAGGCAGGATAATGCTAAATAAAAACTTCCACACCTGCAGAAATAATTGTGACTAGGTCTTGCGAGATTTTGAGTTGCAATGTTTATTTCCTGGGAATAAAATTGTGACTCTTGCGCAATTTTGAATTGCAATTGATTTGCTATAGTTACGTAATAGACCCAGCTGATGGCAGCAAAGCTTTACATTTGGCATGGATATACATAAAAATATGACCTTAAAGACTGCCAGAACAAAGAAATATATTTTTCGAAAAGTTTTTTTTTTATACGACTAAGTCGGTAAACAAGCATACGGCCCGCCTGATGGTAAGCGGTTACCGTAGCCATATGGACGCTTGCAACACACGAAACATCGCTCGCGCGTTACCGACCTTTCCCCCTCCCCTATGAGCTCTGGCGACCTTACTCACGCGCAGGAACACAACTTTTCACAACATAAAGTTATTTGGCTGCGGTATTCTGTAAGGTGGAGGTGCTTCCCCAGCCGAGCTGCTCTTTGAGTGAATAAACGCTACGCTCTACCTCTCTCAAAAAGTTGTTCTGTAGCTTAGACTTTATTATGACCAATAATCAGTTTATTTTCGCATTAATGTATTAATCAACTCGCTACCACTTCTTACTTGAAACAAGTGTTGAAACGTTATTGTTTCAGGTCACACGGACTAACTTTCACTCGTAACTTGGTAGAATTTGAATAATCCATCAGAAACCATCTGCGGCTAAAGGTGGCTTAATAAAACGACGAGCGCTCTGACATGGAGCGCACATTACTTAGCATCTTTGTCTTAAGTTATAATGGTACATAAACAGGTAATATAACATTCAACACACTTGCTCGTAATGTGAATTTTATTGCAGCGATTTTAGTTTTATAATGCAACTTATTACGCACTATTGCTTTTTACTTTACATTATCGCACAGTTTTATAAGTATAATCCCGATTATGTTAAGTTTGTACTTCTATGCAATTGACTTGTGTGTAGACGAAGCATTCTTAATTTAAACGAGTAAACCAGCTTGAGAGCGCATGACTGTCAAAAAAAATACAGGGCGCCATATTTGTTGAGTGACGCCGGGTACGATCAAGAACATATTCAATACAAATTATAATAAAAACTTATCGAAAATTTCTTCTTATTTAAATAAGGCTCTGGATAGAAGACTGACTTCGTAACATAATATTAGCTATGTATTTCATAAGTGCCTTCTTAGGACCTAAACTGGATAAAATAATCTTGTTCTAAAGAACTGAAGATTGCCTCAATCACCGCTGGTTAAATAAAAATGTTTAAAATAAACAGCGATAGTAGAGATTGTTTAATGTAAAATTCCCAAATTAATAAAGTGAAACTTCTTTCTTAAATCTATCCCTTGACCATCACAAATCCTTCCAATAATCTGTTACCTTCTTCGTCAATCTTCCAAGGCATTAACACTTCACTACACAAATTTAACATAATATATACAAAAGTTTGTACTCAGTTAATGCTTCCTGAACTTAAGTATTTTAACTCAACTAACATACGTAAAGTAAACTTGTTTTCTCCCATTATTCAGTGTACAAAAGCTATAAAAACTTATACAACAAACATTATGAGTTCGTATCTTGTACGTTCTATACAATGAGGATTATTTCCTAGAAAATTTTACGAAATTGTTAATCCAGTAAGTCTTTTATTACAGATAATATGGATAGTTATAGATGTCTTAAATTTTGCAATGTTTTTATAAACATATACCACTAAGCAAACAAGCATACGACCCGCCTGATTGGAAGCGGTTACCGTAGCCTATGGACGACTGCAACACCACTCACTAAGAGAATAAAATTTGTAAACATAATCTAAAAAGAGTAAAGACCACGTGTCTGTAGTACGTAGTTTAATCCAAAAAAAAAGTGATGACCGGGACCAACGGCTTTACGTACTTTCCCAAGACGCTCGATTTGAAGCGTTCACCCATTCAGCCGACTACGACGGCAGTCGCTTAAACTTTAAAATATATAAGCAAATTACACTTCTCATCAAAAAAATCGAAACACCTCTGAATTTTGGTTTAGAATGAGTTTAATGTTTTTTTTACATTAAACACAAATAACAATATTGCCATTTAGTTGCGGATATTAAAAGTTTATTATGTTTCAAATTAAAATAAAATTTCTATAGCTTTCGTGTTTTTTTCAACGGTTATGTTTTTCCCTTTATGAAGAATTTGTAAAATGTTAGAATCAAAGACGTAAAAAATGTTTTTTTTAATGAAAAGTGTATTCAGTATCTCGTATTTCCTCCCCGGGCTCTAATGACTGCTTCCATGTGGATCCTCATGACGAATGAAGTCACAGTCTTGTGTTGTGGGATGTTATACCATTCTTCTTGTATAGCTGTTTGAAGCTGGCTGGCATGGGAATCGACCCCACACTTGTAGGTGTATCAGGGTGTATCTAACCTCCACGACAACTACCTCATTATAATTATAACCAGATAATATTATTTCAAGAATCTATATATCTAAAGAACTCTAACTTGCACTTATCCAGTTTTAACTTAGAATACTCCAATGTTCAAACAAAAATACAAAAAATAGCGTCCTGTCGATATCTCCTCGGTACGGCGCGGATCGAGCGTACTTTTTGCTCTGTTTATAGAACGGGTTCGAACCTTGTCGAAGTTTTAGTTTTTCTTCACGAAAGCTGTTCGCCGCCTTCGTGATTTATATACGAACTTGTCCGGCGTGTTCTAACTTGTTCTGTCTATTTAGATTGCTGATATTATATATGGCGTGTTATGTTTTATTTGTTGGGATATAAACAATAAAGTTACTTGCATGAGATTAGCTTTTGTGGAAGGAAACTATGCTCGAAAGTTTACCTGATAGAGATCATATTTAATTGACACCCATTGTATAAGACTTACTGTAAGTTCGTCTTAAGCCGTGTACGCCCGTATGATCACGAACATAGCGAACACAAACATCAAACTTGAACAATTGTTCCGCACGTATGTACGGCAAATTCGAACACGAACGCGAACATAATTCGAATCGAGTTCGCGCACAATAGTCGTAAACTACCGAAATAATGAGGCGGCGCCGTTGGAAGTAGTCGATTGTGATGTAGCGGAAAGTTTACGATATACGAGCAGTTTTTATACATTTATTAACATTTATTGAAACTCTTCGAACACCGTCCCTACAGAACATACTATAGGATCGCCGCAAACATGTTTGAGGAACAGAGTGTTCGAGGTTCGTTAGTGGTACGCACGTGCGAACCAAGTACGTGCGTACACGGCTTACAGTGTCTCATAATGGTGCCTCCATGCTTGGCCAACCGAGCATGAGCCGAGCCACGAACAAGCACACTGCGAGCACGATTCGCGTAGCGTGGACGGGCATGCGAGCCTCGAACGAGCGCGATTTTCAGTTTTTTCACGAACAAAGGGATTCGCATCGTGCTCGTTGTAGGTTCGTTCGTAGGTCGGCTCGTGTTCGATTCGCGTAGCATGGACGCACCACAATGTCTTCATGTCTTGTACTACTCATAATGTGTGTAACACTATATTGTTGCACACAATAAAGTGTTGTGTATCTATTTATCTACCCAAAGTCAAATTTCGAAGCATTTTATTTCCTATGTATACCTTATTTTTCCATTATTGTAGGAGATACTAATGCTTCTATAATACAGTGTAAAGTTAAAGAACTTTTCCATACTAGTGTTTGTAGTTAAGTGAACTATAATAATCAATTAAAAGCTTTAGATATATCCCAAAACGTATTTAAGTTACGTTCAGAAATAAATTTGAAATCCAAAAGAAAACTGCATTGCGTCTTCAAAAACAAAAGGTTTTTTTAATGTAATTACCTAATTCAGCAAACAACCTAGGGGTCACATGACATTAAATGGTCAACGTCGCTTATGGACACTTGGTACACTTGATACAGCTTTTTCTTTACTTTGTAAACACAAAGGACCCGACGCGACGTACGTTGAATAAAATATCCACTTACGCTAATATAATTATGTTGACCAAAGGCTTGTTTAAAGGGACTCGATTTAAAAAGTGCAACAATTTTGTAGACAATACGAGCGCTTACAGTGGGCAGCACGTAGTAGCCCACGCCGATCTAATCAACGTATACGTGTACTCTATTATTATTGGGGAGCGGACAATCTGAGTATTAATGTTTTTTTCATCGTTTTGCTCATGGTGTCTAGTGATCCTTAGGATCTTTGATCTATACTAGTGGGAGAAATTGACTGCACAAAGTTGAATGCGATGATAGCTCTGGTAGTGACGTGGGATGCCGAGACGAAGGTTCTGGTTCGAATCTTATAATGAACTTGAGCTTTTGGTGAAGGAGAACATGGTGAGAAAACCATAGCATTGTGGTACGGTACTTTGTAGTACCCACCTGGCTGGCTACCACCCTCAAGTTGAAGATCTGTCGCTAAGCATCTCGGTGTGATCCGATAGCTACACTTGAGTCTTCACCATTCGTTCCCATTGTAAGATTGTAGTCAAACAAAGGTCTATCTCATCTTATCTCATTATCTCACTAATATACAGAATTGTTCGACGTGATGCCAACGGCATGCATACCTTCCACCATCGCAACTCTCGCCATCGACGGGGAGTCCGTCCTCACACATTGAAACCAGAATTGGTTCGAACTGTGCGGGCTCAAGTGAGCTTCCTTCCGCGGACGCTCAGACTGTGGAATGAGCTTCCCAACGTGGTTTTCCCAATGGAGTAAAATCTCATCTCACTATGTTTATGTATATGTATGTTTGTAGGTCAATCACGCTTCAACAACTGAACGGATTTGGATGAAATTTGGCCCGCTGATAGAATATGTTTTGGATTAACACACTTTGGTACTTTTTATCACGGGAAAGCAATATATCCCTCGGGTACGCGGGTGAAACCGCGGGGCACATAAAGAGTATGACGTGTTCTATAGCATAATATTTCGCTGACTTCAAAACAGTGTCAGGTAAGAGTTATTTCATACTTTTTAGTGTACTTTGAAGGCGGTTATTTTTTTTTGTTAATAAGTTTTTATTTTTCAATTTTGAGTATATCTGTCTATACGTATATCCGTTTTCAATTCTTCTCAAGATTTCTCACTGACCGAGGATGTACATTACATATCATTGATAAATAAAATATTGAATAAAATGCTTCAATCGCAATGTTTCTGCTGTTTTCCGTTGAGGAATTCCAACATATCTTCAATTTCTATGGCCAGATCACGATAAAATTCTATCTTGACATATTACAATTCAAACAATCTAAATCGCATTAGCCGTTTTGGAGTAATCGCTGAACATAGAAATAAAAAAAACATACAGTCGAACATAGAACCTCCTCCTTATTTGAAGTCGATTAAAAATAAAAATAAATATTTTTCTTTTTTTTTCTCTAGTGCCCGCTTCCCGCTTCAGTTTATGAATGTGACGAGCCCCTTGAGTTTCTTTGGACTCCATCCAAGTGCTTGCTACCTCAGAGGTTAAACGTATATAAAATTGCTGTATACTTTACTGATTGCGACTTGTATTGCTTACATGGTTATAACATCTTCATTTCAGCCTATTGCAGTCCACTGCTGGACGTAAGCCTCCCCCAGGGTTCGCCACATGGCCCTATCTCCCGTTTTCGCCATCCAGTCACCACCAGCCACTTTTTTCAGGTCGTCGGTCCATCTGGCCGGAGGGCGTCCTACACTACGCTTGCCGAGTCGTGGTCTCCACTCGAGAACCCGTCTACTCCACCGATCATCGGTTCTGCGACAGATGTGACCAGCCCACTGCCACTTCAGTCTGCTACACTTCTGTACTACGTCAGAGACTTTGGTTTTTTGTCGGATAATCTCGTTCCGGACTTTGTCCCTTAACGAGATTCCGAGCATACCCCTTTCCATAGCTCGCTGTGTGACGTGTAGTCGGTGGGCTAGTTTCACTGTCAGGTTCCACGTCTCGGCTCCGTATGTCATGACCGGCAGGACGCACTGATTGAATACCTTGGTCTTCAGGCATTGTGGCAAGGGTGACTCGAAGATGTGACGCAGCTTTCCAAATGCTGCCCAGCCAAGCTGCACTCTTCTGGTGATTTCACTCTCAAAGTTGTCTCTACCCAGCTGTAACTTTTGTCCTAGGTAGACGTACTCCTGGACAACTTCAATGGCTACACCTTCGACGGAAACGGGCACAGGGACGATGTGCTCGTTGAACATGACCTTAGTCTTGTCCAAGTTCATCCCTAGCCCAACGCGTCTCGAGGCAGCATTAAGACCGGACAGCATTTCCTGCAGGTCTTGCAGCGATTCTGCCATTATAACTATGTCGTCAGCAAAGCGGAGGTGTGTGAGATATTCACCATTGACATTGATGCCCATTCCATTCCACCGCAGGGTCTTGAAGACATCCTCCAGAGCATTGGTGAAGAGTTTCGGGGAAATAACGTCACCCTGTCTTACACCTCTGAGCAACTGGATGGGTCTTGTTTGGTGGTTCTGGACTTGGACGGACATAGTCGCCATTTGGTAGAGACTTCTCAGCACCTCCACGTACCGCCAGTCGACTTGGCATCGCTGCAAAGACTCCAGAACGGCCCAGGTTTCGATGGAGTCGAAGGCCTTCTCGTAGTCCACAAACGCCATACACAGCGGTTGGTTATACTCCTCGGACTTCTGTATAACCTGCCGAACAGTATGGATGTGGTCCACGGTGCTATAGCCTTTACGAAACCCAGCCTGTTCCGGTGGCTGAAAGGCGTCAAATCTTGATGCCAGACGATTCGTAACGACTCTCGAGAACAGCTTATAGACGTGGCTCAGAAGCGTGATCGGCCTATAGTTTTTAAGGAGCGTTTTGTCTCCTTTCTTGAAAAACAATGCCACTACACCTCTGCTCCACGCCTTCGGGGTAGTCCCATTGGTTATTACAGAGTTGAAGAGCCTCTTCAACTCCCCAAGAACAGGTTTACCCCCAGCCTTGAGGAGCTCAGAGGCTACTCCATCTTCACCGGGAGCCTTCCCATTACTAAGCTGTTTGAGAGCCGCCTCGATTTCGTCGACATCTACGTCTGGGAGATCTTCAGTGAAGTGGCGGGTAAGTGGGGCTCTAGGGTCTCTCGCGTCAGGTGTAGACTTCGGTGCATGCGAAGCATACAGATGTCCGTAGAAGTCCTCAATTTCAGCCAATATCCCCGGGACTGATGTGACGGTTTCACCATTCGAGGTAGCTAACTTTGTCAGATGACTCCTCCCCAGTGTCTTGGTAAAGACCTTCGACCCCCGATTTCGCTCGATCGCCTCATGTACTAGGCGAGTGTTCCAGCTGCGAAGGTCGCGTCTCACCAAGCTCCTGATTTTCTTATGGAGTGACTGGGGATCTGACAAAGTTTCCTCTGGTGTCTCACGTCTAAATCGCATCAAATCCAGGGTCTCGCTAGAAAGTTTGGACTTCCTATCTGACCGCCTTTTCCGAAAGTGCCTCGTTCCCACTTCGCGTATCACCCCAATTAAGCCGTCCAGATCCTCGTCAACATTTGCCGGGGTCTCCAGTGCGGCGAATCTATTTCTCAATTCCAGTTGGAATGCATCATGTCCAGCTTGGGGCACATTTGGACGAAGAGCAGACCTCAACATGCGAGTACGTTCGAGCTTAAAATTGATACTTAGGGTGCCTCGCACAAGCCGGTGATCGCTACCGGTATTAAACCTGCTGATCACTGAGACATCCCTAAATATATGCTTCTTGTCGGCTATGATGAAGTCAATTTCGTTCTTCGTCACACCGTCGGGGCTCTTCCAGGTCCACTTCCGTTGGGGCTTTTTCTGATAAAAGGTGTTCATACAGAACAGCCCCTGCATGCTAAGGAAGTTGACCAGCATTTGGCCCCTATGGTTTCTGCGCCCATAGCTATGCTGTCCCAAACAAGATTCACCACATTCTTTTCCCACTTTGGCGTTGAAGTCCCCCATGACAACGGTATAATGGGTTTTGGTGGTACGATTCATGGCCTTTGACACATCGTCGTAAACGGCCTCCACCTCCTCATCTGAGCTGCTCGACGTCGGCGCATATACCTGTATGACCTTGAGAGAGTATCTCTCGGTCAGTTTCAGTACAAGGTACGCTACCCGTGCCGAGACGCTGCAGATCTCCATCACGTTGTCACGGAGGGCTTTGTTGACGAGGAATCCCACGCCACCCTGAGATTGTTGGCTCCCTTCCCTAAAGTAGAATAGATGGCCCGACTCAAGGGTTATCGTGTCCTCCCCCTCTCTACGAACTTCCGATAACCCGAGAACATGCCATCGTATCTTCTCTAATTCTACTTCAAGGATCTGGAGGCTTTCGTCCAGCCGTAGACTGCGTCCGTTGTATGTAGCCAGGGTCAATTGTTGGCAGCCGTCCGTAGCCCGGGGATTTCTAGCACCCCCTACCCTACCGTAACCAAGGCCGCTGCCGTGACCTGGAATAGTAGGGCGGCCGGGAACTGGGGGCCGTTTCTTTTTGTGTGTATCCATATGGAGGGTATTGCCCGTAGTCACCACGCTGGGCAGGCGGGTTGGTGACCGCAGTGTATTTATGTGGACTGTGTTGTCTACACAAGAGGCGCTGCTGCCCACCTCTCGGATGGTCACATCTTACATAACATCTTACATCTATAGTTATATTACTTTCAATTGATTCTTTTATAACACTTGATAAATAATTATAGTGATATTATATTTACTTACAACATTCGTGCTGGGTTTAACTAGTGCGGTAAAAGTTCATTTAGGATAATGTTGTTGTGTTTGTTTGTACCATTGCAGTAATATTTAAAGTGTGATTGTCAACGTGTTTATTCTACTGAAATAAATTTATTTTTATTTTTATTATATTGTATGCTTATGAAGTAATAAGTATTATTTCGATAAATGGTCAAAATCATGGGGAAGTGATATAAAGATCTAGACCTATTTGCAAATTTACAAAGATATACAGGTGATTTCTTTTCCAGCCAGTGAGGGTAACTTCTGACTACAGGTCTTAGAGAAAACGCTGTAAGGTATTTTGAATTTTGAATAAAATAAAATTGATACTAAAATTTCAGCATTTTCCTCTAAGACCAATTCAGAAGATGCCCATACTGGCTAAAAAAAATCATCCTGTTTAATACTTTATTTCAAAATCAAGTTAATCGTTGAATTTAAATATGAGTTTTTTTTAAACAAGAGCGTATTTTACTGGCATAAATAATGCCTAAAAAGGCCAACCCAGAAACACCTTTTTTATCATCAGCTTATTTTAACACCATCAATCTAAAAGCACATAGTTTGATGAATCCATTAATGCATTATTATCAACGTTGCATAGCTTATGACCACTTAATCAAGACTTCAAAATGATAAAAATAATGATTGTGCAAACGATACGACTTTATTCAAAAGTGCGATATCTGATTTTCTTCACGCAAAAGAGATTACATCCAGTTCCAAATGAAACGAAAGAGATTATGGAGTATTTCCTGCCTTTATGGAGGCGAGAAAAAGACGCATTCGCTATACTGAGTATAATAGCGCAGTGATACGGTTATCGTGCGATGCGGAACAAAGCATGTCGCGCGTTTGCACCCCACAAATACAAACGAGACACATCAAAGTGTTCTATTTAGCACAGAATTGAGAATACACTACAGGTCACGAGAAATTATGTGCTTATTAATATGTATGTACATTTTAATATACATAACATACTATATACAACAAATATGTACAAAATACAATCTATATTTACAAAATATAATCTATATATAGAAAATTTCCTCAAGCCTGCCGCTGCTTCCGATTAAATATTTGTTGTACATACTCTCTTCTTCTTCTTATGCGTTGCACTCTTGACAGAGTGGTCGTGGTCGTCATGAAGTGTCATTTGTGGCGCGCTTCACAACACGCCGCCATTCTTCCCTAACTGCTGCCCTTCTGGTGCAGTTATTGATGGGTCCGCCTATTGCGGCCTTAATTTGGTCGGTCCATCGCATGGGTGATCTTCCACGCGCTCTAGTGCCCTCCACTTTACCCTGCACCACCAATCGCTCTATGGAGACATCTCCACGCCGCGACACGTGTCCGAAGAAAGTTAGGATGCGAGCCTGCACTACGGAGGATAGACGCTGCTTGATACCGAGTTCCTGGAGTATGGACTCATTTGTACGGAATTCTGTCCATGATATTCCAAGCATTCTTCTCCAGCACCACATTTCGAGAGCGTCTATCCTCTTTTTCTCGCTTTCTCTCAGAGTCCACGTTTCCGCAGCATACAGAAATATGGGGAAAACAAGTGATCTGACGAGCCTGGTTTTGGTGGCTTTGGTTATGTTCCGGTTCTTCCATATTTTGCCAAGTTTATCCATAGATGACCGAGAAATGGCCATACGCCTCTTGATCTCATCCACGCATCCACCATTGTTTGATATCAATGCTCCCAGATATATATATGATTGAACCACATCACAGTTCGCAATTACAGTGACTTCTGGCGAATTATTGTTGGCTCGGTCGACAATCATCATCTTTGTCTTACTGCGATTAATTTTAAGGCCAAACTCAATGCTAACATTTTCCATCTTGTGGAGAAGTTCTTCCATGTGGAGACTACTTGATGCAAACAAGGTGGTATCATCTGCGTATCGTAAATTTGAGATTTTTTTACCTCCGATGGTAATGCCGTCGGTCCAGTCTTCTAGAGCTATTCGCATTATGAGTTCTGTGTAGATATTGAACAGCAGTGGAGAAATAATACACCCTTGACGGACTCCAGCGCTGGGGTGGAAGTAGCTCGATAGTATGTCGTCTGTTCTCACTGATGCTGTTCCATCTTCATAGAGGCGCCTAAGCATGTGTACTAGATGCCTTGGCGTACCCATTTCCAGTAGAGTTTTCCAGAGTATTGGCCATTTAACCGAGTCGAATGCCTTCGAAAAATCAACAAAGCAAATATAAGCCGGCTTGTTAAATTCTCGAGTTTTTTCGATTATTTGGCGGACTGTCAAGATTTGCTCACGGGTACCTTTGCCTTTTACAAATCCAGCTTGTTCGGGTGCAATCTCTTTGGATAGGTAAGACTTAAGACGCTCATTGAGTATGTGCAGTAAGATTTTGCTTGCATGAGGTATCAGAGCAATGAGACGGTAGTTGCTGCAGTTCTTTGTGGATCCTTTTTTGTGGAGCGGAACTAAAATGGTGTGAGTCCATTCTTTAGGCCATGATGCCGTTTGCCATATTTTGTTACATATGGTTTGGAAGATCTGGACGCCATACTCTCCAGAGGCCTTAATGGTTTCAATTGGAATAGCGTCCTTTCCTGTGGCTTTTCCATTCTTAAGGTGTTTTATTGCAGCTCTTACTTCATCTTTAAGAACGTCTGGTTCTGTGTCCTCGTCTCTAGGCTCTGTTGAATGGAAAAGCTGCGAATGTGGATCTTCAAACAGTTTCTGGCAGTATTCCTTCCACGTCTCTGAGATCACATCAATTTCTGTCACTGTTTCGCCACGAGAGTTCTCAATAGCCCATGTTTTGGAGGTAAGAGTCTTTGTGATGGATTTAATTTTCTGATGGAGGTCTTTAGTTTCATGTTTGTCTGCGTGGGCTTCAACTTCGGAACATATTTTCCGAAGTTGGGCGTTTTGGTCACGCCTACATGCTTCCTGAATTCGAGCAGATTTTTCATTCAGGGTCCTCACATCCACTCCCAAGGTCTTCATTTTTCTTCTTTCCTCTACAAGAGCCAGAGTATTGTCACTCATCCAGTGTTGTCGTTTATGCATTTCCCGAGGTGGTCGAGATTCTTTAGCTGCGTTTTGTATGAGATCTTTAGCTCTATCCCACAACTGATCCGGAGTTTCTGCATCGGCTCCCATACTTGTCCAACTATTCCAGCTTTGTTCAAGTGCTGCCATAAACTTGGAACTATCCTTGACTTCAATTCTCTTATTTACCTTGAGTTTCCTGGCTGCTCTTAGCTTAATCTGCACTTTGGATATCAGAAGTTGATGGTCCGAGCCACAGTCGGCTCCAGGTAGCGTATGGGTGTTTTTAATGGAGGTCTTCCACCTTGATCTGATCAGAATGTAATCTATCTGATTCCGATGTTTGCCGTCAGGTGATGTCCAGGTGTAAAGTCTCCGCTGATGGTTTTGAAAGAAGCTATTCGATATTACCATGTTGTTATCGGCAGCAAACTGTATCAGGCGTTCACCTCTTTCATTACGCAGCCCCAATCCAAATTTACCTGCGCACTGGCTCAATTGATTGGCATTAACCCCTATCTTCGCATTAAAATCTCCCAAGATCAGTAATAGTTCTCTTTTAGCAATCTTTTGGATGGTGGTCTCAAGTTCTGAATAGAAACTCTCTATGTCACCATCGCTGGCTGCGCTAGTAGGTGCATAAATCTGTATAATGTTGAGATTCACTGGAGTCGCCTTGAGTTTTATGCTTATGACTCGGTCGCTAACAGGTTCATACCCAATTACACAATTCCTCAGATATTGCGGGAGGAAGATAGCGACACCATTTCGGCTATTAACATCGTTCCCAGAAAAATAAACGATGTGTGTATTGGTGACAAAATGACCATTGCCCTGCCAGTGCGTCTCACTAACCCCACAGATGTTTAAATCACATCGGGCCATTTCATTTTGCAGGATGTGGAGTTTACCTGGTTGTAGTAGACCGCGTACGTTCCATGTACCTATCTTCTGGACCTGTCGCATCTTTACTGAGATTCCAGTAGTCCGATTTCCATGCGTTGCCTGGTTTCCTACATCCGCACGGCCGGTAACTAATTTCTCACCGTCTGCCCCGGACACAGTACGGCGCCGGTTGCTAAGCGGATCACATGGCCAACTCTGTAGTTTCTGTGTTTTCATGACAACTTTCTTGGGAAAATAGTGCAGTGGTTTCCCCTTGCCTTCTGCACCAGACATTTTAAAGGTTATTTGGACCTCAAGGCCACTGTAGCCTCTTCCAACCGGTTGCCCGGTTAGGGGTATGGTTATTCCGCCATTTCTCGGTCGCCAGAGGCTCGTTCGTTATCTAGCAGGAGGTACCACGGTGGCTGATGTCCACCGCCGTCAGCTATTCATACGAACTACTAACGCGTGCAGGTGAGGTTGACAATAAGGTCGGTAAAGATCATATTTCCGTTTCCCCTTATCCCCCACGTTACGTTGTACATACTATAAAACTAAAACTAACTAACTAACAAAAAATAATGGAACAAGTAATAATAAAAATTAAAAAGAAAAATATATATACACATAAAAGATTATAAATAAAACACAGAATTTTGGTCGCCGTCTATGGGTAGGGTGCCCAAAAGACTGGCTACGTTATGTATATTTGTATTTGTTACTAACCTTAAGGTATGTACATGTGAAGGAAGAGCTGGGTTTTTGTGTATATGTTGGCACATAGCAGCATTATTATTATTAAAATCTAGTCTGGACCAGTTCATCCATGTTTCTAGAATATAAAGCTAAAATCGCTAAAATGTTGGCAAAATATTTTTTTAGACTTGGCAAACCATAGTTAGGCTCACATTTGTTTCATAAAATTAGTATTTTAATGTCTTTCTAAGAGAGATTTTTTTGGCCTGTTAAAATTAAATTATTCCAGCTTAATCATCACTAATCTGTAAATAAAAACATTAATCCCACTCAAACTTCGAAGACTAAAACTTTTTAATCCAAAAAGTATTCCATCCAAATCTAAAGTGAATCTACAGACAGCTCGAGAACTTTAAATTTAAAGTTGAAGTCTGCGTTAACACTTCTTATCGGCCTCAAGTGTAACTGGATTCTTTGATGTTTGCGTCACAGTCGGTAGCAAAAAGCGTTTTAGTGAAAAGAAAAAAGTTCTCTGGGAAAATTCGTTTTGGTACCGCTACCGACTTATGGGTTTGGGTAGGGACTAGGGAGGCAAGGCCACTATTAAAACCTTTTATGTGACTTTGTAAATATTTCAATGTAGATGTTTGTTATCACGTTTGTATGATAAGTGCTGTCAAGAACTAGCTTATTTATGATTACTGAAGAAGTAGGAACTGGTTAGTGGTTATCAAAGTTTAAGTTTTTATCATTGTCATTTATTCAATCTAGTAGGGCACTTATGAAAGCTACTGAAGTGACCACCGGTTCGTTTGGAGGTCGGCCTTCAACTGAGATGAACAGGCAAGAAACTCAGTGTCCAAGGAGGTGCCAGATTTTACTAGACTTGGCTTAAACCACCTGAAGACGTGTGTTTAGCTTTAGTCAAATTATTACCATGGTTAATTGTGGTCAAATAAAGACCTACTTAAAAAAAACCGAGCATGGAGGGTTCCTTACAATTATAACTAACTCAACTTTGCTAAGAAAAGAATAACGCCAAAAATGACGTTTCTTGTATTATATTTAATTTTATTACATTTTCATAATATTCTGTGAACATTTCGGACGGACGGACAGATGGACGATCTGTCCGTTCGTACGTCCATCTGTCCGTCCGTCCGTCTGTCTGTCAGTGGGCCGTATCTCATGAACCGTAATAGGTAGACACCTGAAATGTTCACAGAATATTATGAAAATGTAATAAAATTAAATATAATACAAGAAACGTCATTTTTGGCGTTATTCTTTTCTTAGCAAAGTTGAGACGTACGAACGGACGGACGTATAGCGGGGGCATAGTAATAGGGTCCCGTTTGGCACTTTCGGTACGGAACCCTAAAAATATCCTGCGACTTCCACCAGCAAACAGAATTCAGAGCACCTTCAATTAGGCCAGCAAAGAGGCCTTTTACCTTCCCATCCTGTTCGGGTACTCGGAATAACAATATGCTTACAAATACACATAGTTATACGAGCTGCGTTCATTACTGTTTTATGTAGTTTTTTTTTTAAATTAATTGTTCAGCTCTAATTTATAAAGCTAGTAAACTGCAAATGTAGCATTCGTAATAAGCTCTGATTAGTTTCCTAAGCATACGTCAATAACATTTTTATTATGAGACCTAGGTAGTCGAAGTTGGACCTACCTATTTAGACAATTTGTCCTAAGTTCATACTCGTCTACAACTTCGAGAACAGTGCTCCCAAAAATCACCAGCATTGGGAAAAATATGTAGGTACATTAGACATATTTTTTGTCATGTCTATATTCATCTTGAGGCCTACCTTTTGGGAAACCCTGTTGAGGTCATTGAGCATGATGTTCAAAGCTTACAGTGATTCTGCCATTATGACGTATATCGTCGGCAAATCGAAGGTGAGTGATGTGTTCACCATTGGCGTTGATGCCATATCCCTTCCAGTCCAAGAGCTTGAACACATCCATCATTGCAGTGGTGAAGAGTTTCGGGGAAATAACGTCACCCTGTCTTACACCCTTCTACAACTGGATTGGTTTCGTAATCTCGTTTTGGACACGTTTCCTAAGGATACAATTATTTGTTTTTATGAATTTTAAATTAGTTATTGGACAATTTTAATACCTGGGTTAAAATAAAGATTTGCTTCTCGATTTATGGTACCTACTCACTTTTTTTTTATACTACTTAGGTAGCAAACAATTTCAGTTAAATCGTTCTTTTCCAGCAATCACATTATTATGCAGATGTGACTGTCCAGTTGTGCCACATTGGAACACCTTCCACATGGGGTCCAGGGTCGCACTTCTTAATCTTAAATAATAATGGTTTTAGTTTATTTTCCCTACTAACATAGTTTTTAAGCACGTACTAACAATATATGGATGATTATTATCTGAATTAAATTAATAAAATAAAATTAATTTTTAATTTTAGTTAATTTTTAATTTAGATTTAAGTTTTTATTGATCGTGTATATAGTTTCTTGTTTTCTAAAAATAAATATGACTAGCCTTTTAAAAAAAAAAAAATATATATATAATATAATTTTATTGAAACACATAATATGTACCAATTACTTACATGTTGTTCCTTCCAATATATTTAATATGGCGCTGAGATAGGTTATTTACCTACCAAAGTAATACATGCAGTCTGCTCACAACACCAACTAGTTAGGAAAACGTTACAGCAAGTAACGCCGGGGGCACACTATTATACAACGTAGGGATACAAAGCGAACTCCACGTAGGAGTGTAGATAAGGCTTTAGAATAGTCTATTCAATACGCTGCTACTTGCATGTACTTTCCATGCATACTGTGGTGTTTCATAATAGGTGCTTTCATAATCTGATTAATCTTGGGTGAAGTTAGGTTTACGCCTCTTGAGAAATATATAGAATGAAATTCTAATTTAGTAACGATAGATAACTTGGCATTTTCGGTGAATCAGAATGTTGCGAAAAACCAAAACATGGTATTAAATTAAAAAAAAAATGCTAGTAATACTCGGGATGATGTAAGGATTCTAAAGATACATACATCCAAATCTGTTCAGGCATTTAAAGGCAGGCAAAGTTATGATGGAATATAGAAACACACACTTTCATAAACCCTGCTTTTTTGGGTATAAAAAATCGTACCCAGTATCAGGGCGGGCGTGAGAAGACATCACGTTAAACTGTAGCCACTTTGCTGTAAGCTGTTAAAGGAACAAGAAGCCATCTCAATCATCATCATCAGCCTATAATGTCCCACTGCTGAGCACAGGCCTCCTTTCACAAATCAGGGTAAAGGGAATGGGCAGACACTCCACCACGCGTGCCCACTGCGGATCGGTGGAGGTAGGTTAGTGGCCAACCTACTGTTGGAATTTTTCAAGCCGCCTAGGAGGCATCCAACTAGCTTAACGACTACCACAATTAAGTCATAACCGGGACCAACGGCTTTACGTGACTTCCGAAGCACGGAAACGCTTGATTTGAAATACCACTAGGCGGTCACCCATCCAGGTACCGACAAAGACAGACGTAGCTTAACTTTGCCGATCGATTAAGAACGGCTAATCACCACGAGCGCTTCAATCTATTATTAATCTCCATATTAATCAGCCATCTCAATATTCATTATAGGTTAAACATAAACAATAACGTATCTAAATTCCTCTCCATCCAAAAGTTGTCTGGAAGAGATCGCTTCTTTGCGATAAAACCGCCTATTGTATACTTACAGTAAGTTTAATAACTGTAAGCATTTATACTTTACTAGCTTCTGCTCGCGGCTTCGCCCGCGTGGCCTACAGGAAACAAATGACATATTTTTCTACAACAATAAAACAAAACAACTTCATCACGCTTCGAGGGTGGAATTATTAAAAACGCTGAGACACGTATAAATTATTTTTTAATCTTCGGCCTAAACACAAAAGAAGATCCTAACTTCGAAACTTACGGACTTTCATACTAACATTCATCCCCTATTTTACCCCCTTAGGGGTCGGATTTCAAAAATCCCTGTCTTAGTGGATACCTACTCTTCACAAAGATACTCTCTAAATTTCACATTTTTCTAGGACCAGTGGTTTCGGCTGTGCGTTCATAAATCAGTCAGTCAGGATTTGGAATTTTATAGATATAGATTTTTACTTTGTTAAATATTTTTGTATAATAAAGAGTTATCTGTCTATCTATCGTATCTAATAATATAACCTGTGATTAGGTACACGTCGACAGCTTTCCTTATAGCTTCCTATTGAGTAATAGTAAGTCAGCTTCACTTAGCTTTTCTATTATCTGTGGAATGGGTCGCAAGTTTTTTCCATTTTGGTTCAATCTAATCACTGTAGGGTTGTAGTAAACTTTCAGCTGCCTCCCCTTGTCAAGTTCTATCATACACCATAAATTACCAATTAAAACTATCAATAATTCAAAAACTACTAATACTTAATATCTTAACAGATAATCTAAGCCTTTATAAGCTAGTAATATCTAGTCTATAGTAAGTAAAGTCAATTTTCCAGCAGTATATCACGGCCGGCATGAAAGCCACGCCAGACATGATGTATGGACCTGCTGGCGGAATATGCAGGAATTCTATAGGAGCATCAGCTAATGTATTATACGAGGAACTATTTTAATATTCATGGCTGATAATGTATGAGATGGAGTTTTTAGGAAATTGCTGTTGGATTAAAAAAATGGAATGGATAGAAAAGAAAAAGATTTTTTAAATTTTTCATTAAATTAAATTAATTAAAAAAAACGGCCAAGTCGATTGGTTCTCGCACAAGGAGGGTTCGACACAATAATATAAATATTAAGTAACTCAAATTGACTATAATAGGTGCAACAAATAAAAAACACCAAAAGACGACGTTTCTTGTATTTGCTTTTTTAATTTTATTTCATTTTTATTATTGGTTGTTATAGCACCAATAGAGATACATAATATTCTGTGAAAATTTCAAGTGTCCAACTATCACGGGTCATGAGATACAGCCCACTGACAGACGGACGATTACAGCGGTGCCTTATGGACGTACGGAACCCTAAAAAAAGAAACTATTTTTTTAAGAGCATAATGAGCAGTTTGGCGACCACGGCAGCATAATACTGTGCAGGTAAGTGGTATAGTTCGCATACAGTGCTGATTGAAATAAATAAGGTGATAGGATCGAAACCATGATTTTAGGGTTTTTTGGAGTACCCACCTAACTGGCTACTACAATCGAGTTAAGAATTTGCGTCAGACATCGACTGAAACCTGGGCTCCATCAATTACCATACAAAATTCTTTAAACAGTAAAAATGTCTCTTCATTATCATTCTACAAGAAAATCTGAAGCGTAACTCCAAACAACTTGATTTAACAAAGTTATTTGCTTACAACAAAACATTACGCGATTCAAAGAAATACAATGTAAACAAGTACATCAGTCAAGGAGCATCGTAAAGCCTCTTGTTTACATTAAGATAATGTCGCCCTTCACAGTTCGCGTCGCGTTTAATATTTTATCTTTTGAAATTTCCAACGAGTTAATTATCTTTGACTTGAGTATGTGTGAAGTATGGTTTTATTAGCTTAGAAGTGTGAGATTTGTTGAGAGTTTTGAATATGTTTTTTTTTACAAAATTAATGGTATATCCAAAAATAATTAAACTGTGTAAGCCATAGTGCGTCCATGCTTGGCGAACCGAGCACGAGCCGAACTACGAATGAGCACTGCGAGCACGATTCGCGTAGCGTGGACGGGCTTGCGAGCCTCGAACGAGCATTAGTAGCGTGCTCAACTGCGCTCCGCCCGATTGTCAGTTTTTTCACGAACACAGGGATTCGCATCGCGCTCTTTGTAGGCTCGTTGAAGGCTCGTTAAGTACGTCCGCGCTTGAAATCGCGAGCAACGAACGAATGCTGTTCGTTCGAGGCTTCTTTCTTTCTTTCTTTCTAGAGCACAAAAAAAAATTATTAAGAGGAAAGGATGGCGGCAAGGCGATAGAGGCAACTACAGCCTGAACCGATTATACCTAATTAAATTAGACGAAATCGCTATCGTAATCCCCGGTTTCTCCTCCAAAACTTGATCGATAAAAAAATAAGACAAGAATCATAATAAGAGGGCTTTTGCTATGTCTGTCGGTTTTCCTTTATTGTTTTGTATTCGTCAAATTTATTCGCTGAACATCTAATAAGGGCGTTAATTAAAAATGGTAAGTTTTTGTGATTTTAGGAGGCCCCTAATTCTTACAATAATTAATTTATGGAGAAAAACACAACCGAGGGACATACAGTGGTATCTACAGATTGCATGGTAGAATAATTATTGCTCTAGTGTAATTATCCAGAGAGGAAACTGAGAATTACGTTTGTATGGAACAAACGCCACCAGCAATAAGGAGACTACCTCAGATTACAGAACAAGGCAGATGGAGCGCGCGGAACACAGGAGTGAGGCCAAAAAAGCAAATACAAATTGAAAAACACATAGCTGGTATTCGCTTTTGAATTCGTATTTCCTTTGTTTAACAAACTTTATTTAACGAAAAACATTTTCTTTTTATTGAACTTTGTTTAAACAAAGCAAATACAAATTCAAAAGCGAATACAACCTATGTGTTTTTCAATTTGTATTTGCTTTTTTGGCCTCACTCCCGTGTTCCACGCGCTCTATCTGCCTTTTATTCTGTAATCTGTGGAGACTACGAGCATTATAAAGCAGCGAATTATACTTGCTAGTAGAAAATAAAATCTCGCTTCAAGCTCAATTTGAATGCCTACGCATTTCTATAGGCCTTATAAACTCTACAATCTTGGATTCTTAATTTCAGATATTTGAAAGAAAAAAAAACCGTTTTATAAGGGATTTGATAGTCTTTGTCTGACACTCATTCATTTTTTATCGCTTGAAATGGCAACTAAATAAGACAGAAGCTTTGCCGGGTTTAGCCAAACGACCGAGTGGCACCCCTTTAAATAGCGCGAGATTCCTAATCTCATCCCTTTCTGACGGTATTAAGGTTGTAATTAAATAAATCAGACATAATTACAGCGGCCAAGGCACTACGGGATCGGCACCAACCGTTTAGCCTGTCTGTCTTTTATTTTATACTCTTTGGTCGATAGGAAACTATTAAGATTATCTAATGTTTCGGAATATAACTTATTGTGTTCTGTTATTGAATTTTCTGACTTTAGTTATTAATTTATCGACTTAATATGGATACGACAATAAATGAAACCACGTAATGTACTCATAAATACGACCAACTTCGAAATCGCATAAAAATACAGCTTTTCATACAAAAGGTACATGACTCCTCGGCTAAAATGTATGAAAAGAATTAGCAATAAAAGAAAGAAAAGCAATAGCAGAATTGTAAAAATGTGTCAGTAATATGTGGATAGCTTAGTGGGTAGTACATTTATCGCTCTTCTGTATTCATTGTTTTATATGTATACTGTAATGCATTACTGTTGGTTGTCCCAAACAAAATAAAGTAATAAAATTAAAGCTGTACCTAATTTGTTTTATGCGATTTCGAAGTTGGTCCCATAGTAAAAGTTGATCGTATTTATGAGTACTTTACGTGGGTTCATTTATTGTCGTAATGACGTATCCACCCCGTATACAATCTTGAAAACTACTTTACCCATGACATACTATTTGGCAGGTAGATAGTTTATGAGGAATCATCAAGGAAAAATCCTTATAAAGTAGTAATACAGAGCAATCTAATTCCGCAACTAGTAAATGCTTTTGCACTGATTAATTACAGTACCGACCAATCACAGCATATAAATATTTAGTGTGTGTAACTTAGCCAATCAGAACGCATTGTCGGCAGTGGGGAAATGGCGGAATAGATTTCAAACAAGATGAACGACATTGCACTTCTTTGGGTTATTTGCTCGATGTGGTGACTAGACGTCAGTTAACGAAGGATTTTCTGAAGGATTCGTTCGACCCCTATAAGGGGGAAACACAAGTTGTATGAATTTTTTTAATGGAATGGAATTGGAATACAAAACTTCGTGTAAATATTGTACAAAGCAGACAATGCGAAAGTATTTTTCAAAATATACCCCAAGTGTATGATTGGGGAGTTAATTTGTATGTGTCAAAAATATGTCACGTTTCAAGTGTCTCGAAACTAAGTACGTGTGTGGATTCAACACCTCAGAGGTTAAAGTTACGTTTTCACGGTTGACCTATTTTGATACGCGGGCAGAACCATGAGGAACAGCTAGTGTAAATCTAGATACAGCATAAATTTAATTTAAGATTCGTTAGCTCTCTCAGGGTACCTGGCTTCGTTATGAATAGTCCGAATGTCAGACTACGTGATGAAGCTACCTCCTTTACTGAGCAAAGTAATTGGTTTTAATTAGATTTTACATATCTACACTATATTTTAGTACAGTCTTGTTATCCTACATTGGTTTGTATATTTGTTAATCAATCACATCAAATAACCCGGTAAATTGTTAACATACGGCCGTCAAAACAAACTAAGCAGAGATTGTAATAATGAAACTAATACTCAGGGATAGTGTAGCTTCCTGTTTTAACTTAAATAATTAATATATTTATTGAAAAATTTAAGAGAAGTAGAGTGTACCGTTTAATCGCTCAAAGAGCAGATCGACGATTCGATCGATTTAAGGCCTTTTCTTGCGGCGGCGTCGTGTGACGGGTCGCTCACTTCCCTCCAATATGGCGAGGAGGGCGATGGCTGCCACACGCTTCATACTTGTGAACAGGTGCTGCTTGTGGGGGCTGGTCTGCTTAAATTTGCTATTTATTTACTTATTAAATATTTATTCAGTCTACTTTGTAATTTTGCCGCCGCGTCGGGGCACGCAATTGTTTTCAGTGCAATTAGAATTATTAACCATCCCTTAATTACTGAAAAGAAGTTGGCTTAAACAAGCTAAATCTGTATTTACACCGTTGGTAAACTTGGTAATTACCACAAAATGAACTAAAACACTTTCTCCAATGGCCGCCATTGTTACGATTATACTTTTCTGGTGTTGCCATTCCTCGATATTCAAATACACAATATCAAAATAAACCGTTTTACACCTTCATAATAAATAATGCTGATAATTAACTATAATTAATCAATATTCAATGGTATGAAATTTAATAATATTCAAATAATTATAATGTTAATGCTAACAGAATGTAAAAATTATGTAATGAATCTAAGCTTGTTTTGAAAAGAGTAATTGCTGAGTTTATTGCCGGCTCTTCTCAGCAAATGCAACCTTCCGAACCGGTATTAGAGTATTAGAGTCAGACTTTTCATAAGTGCCTGCGAAGGTATATTTGAATAAATGGTTTTGAATTTTGAATTTTGAACTGGGGAAGTAGCTCCACCTACAGAATACAGCAGCCAAATAACTGGATGTTGTGTTCCTGCGCGTGAGTAAGGTCGCCAGAGCTCATTGGCGAAGGGGGAAGGGTCGGTAACGCGTGAGTGATGCCTCGTGTCTTGCAAGCGTCCATAGAGCTACGGTAACTGCTTACCACCAGGTGGGTCGTAAGTCACATTATGCTTGTTTGCCAACTAAAGGTCTTCGCTCACTATAACAGCACGGCTACGCCTCGGCATTTACCTTGCCATGCAAGTGAGGCCTTAAAATCGTATGCGTTAAAGTAAATTTTACAATGACAAGATAAAATAGATGACGCCTCACGGTAAGCGCGCTTGCCGCTACATGCTACTAGTCCTGCTGACCACACGCTTCCAGCGAGCGGCCCCGTGCTGCGTGACGCCAGCAAGCGGTATTTTGCCAAAGCCGCGCCACCAATTTAACCGTTGGGGCGCCGCCCGCGAGCTGCCACCTCGCAGGCGGCGCGCGGCAGCTAGTGGTTGGATTGAGTTGAGGCAGTGCCGGGCCGTTTGCTGCGATAGAGCGGTGCTGATATAGTGAGCGCGGAACCTAATACGTAGCTCTAGTTAATTATTTAAATATTATTTGCCATGTCGCTTTAACCATTATAAACAAATTAGCGTAATATATCATCCGCGTAAAGATCAGCTCATAACTAATGTATTTCACAGTTGACAAGTCTACGTTGCAGTCTAGTCTAGAAATAAGCGGTCTTAAGTCTAGGCCATATCTTCGTTCTGGTAACTCTGGCCTCGCTCCAAGATAATTACGTGAACGAGTGTGTTATTGCAAAGCGTAGTTTAGATGCGGTCTGGATACAGCCTTATTAAGGTCCCACTAGTGGGGACCAGCTTTTAATGAATACATTTTGAGCCACCAACGATATAATGTCGATATTATATTTAACGTACACCAAATAAATAAATATCCTGGTACATTCCTCACACACGGTCATCTGATCCCAAACTAAGTAGAACTTGAACTATGGAAACCAGATAACTGATATAATAAATATACCTACTACTTTTTGTTTGTAAATACATACTTAGTACATAATTACACTCAGACTCAGGACATACATACATTGTTCACACAAATGCATGTCCTGTGTGGGAATCGAACCCACGTCCTGCGATCAAACAAATTAATGTGGATGAAATACCGCACTAAAAATCTTCATCATCATATCAGCCTATGGATGTCCACTGCTGAACATAGGCCTCCCCCATTGACTTCCACTTCGAACGGTTTTGGGCCGCTTGCATCCGGCAGTGCTCAGCGATTCTTACCAGGTCGTCGGTCCACCTGGTGGGAGGGCGTCCCGCTCGGCTCTTTCCAGTACGTGGTCGCCACTCGAGAACCTTTCTTCCCCATCGGTTGTATGTAGCCTGCTCATTGCCACTTCAGCTTACTAACTCTACGAGCTATATCCGTCGTTTTCGTTCTCCTACGAATGTACTCATTTCGGACCCTGTCAAATAAATCTAAAATCTTATAAATGCTAAAGTAATGCCACAATCAATCGTGATGTAACAAGCAAGTTGCCAGTGGCATGGGGAAAACATAACCTACTTTTTATCCCGGATAGATGAAACCGCAACCGTATTAGGTATTCAATAAGAGCAGGCCAAATTAAGTAGTATGTATTTAAAACGTGATATAACAAATAAATACTTGCTAATATTCAACTGAATTTAAAAGATAAATACTAACAGAGATTGTGCTTACAGACTGCACTGACGTCATGACATGGCTACATTGTAGCCAAGTAATATGGTTTTTAAACACGCTAGTCACGTTCCATTGAAATCTCAATTAAAGCAGATTCTGCATTATCTAGTTGGCTTTTTTCCAGACTACTGAATGTAGAAAATCCTCTACAACAATTTAAAATAACGTAAACCTTGACATGTTCTCTTAAATTCCTGATAAGTTACTATTGAAGCGGGATAGAAACAGTAGCGAATACTTGTGCAAACTATGTGACACGCATGATACATTATGATAGATAGTTTACAAAATGGCCGACATTCCATCCATGCGGATGTAGCGCGTTGCAACCGCCATATTTTTAAGTTAGTTACAAATGTTGATACTAGATGGCGTTGTCATAACTTTCTGGAATGCTCAACTACATGTAGTGCCTTTCTAAATGGATGATCAGCTCAGCTCGGCTTAGCTCAGTGTCTGTGAGACGGACGCCGTGACGAAGGGCAAGGGTTAAAATCCTACAATGAGCTCCTCTTTCTATCTTTTGGTGAAGGAAAATATCGTGACAACGCCAAAGCACGATAAAAAAAAGAAATCATTGAAAACTGTTTGAAAATGAAGTCGATTGAAAATGGTATTTATTGGACATGGTAGGGTACTATGTTCTACTCGCTTGGCTGGATACCAACCAACCAACGGTGCGTTTTGCAGTTGCACTTGAGAATCAGCTGCAATGCCTGCACCCTGGTATCAGGCGGACCACTTCTGCTTGTCAGCCTAAGGTAATCCGTCAATCTACGTATGGCCCAATATGGACTAAGTACAAGTTTAATCATCCTTTGCCATCAGAAAGGCCTGTTCCATAGCAGGAGGGGGGGGGGGATACTGTTGACTATGATGATGCTCTGCTATGATGCTTTGCTCATTTCAATAAACTTTCTTTTACGAAATTTATTTTGTGCCTATCAGTTACGTATCCCCATAACAAACATATTATTTGATGTATTACAAACTCTGTTTACCTTTCGATCAGATAGCCTTATGACAATATATCCCAGGATCATCATCATAATCATCAGCCTATAATGTCCCACTGCTGAGCACAGGCCTAATTTCACAAATGAGGGTGAAAGGGACTGGGCGATATTCCACCACGCGTGCCCACTGACGGTTCAAAATTCAAAAAAAAATTCAAATTCAAAATTCAAAATCATTTATTCAAATAGACCTAGATTCGCAGGCACTTATGAAAAGTCTGACTCTAATACTCTAATACCGGTTCGGAAGGTTGCATTTGTTGAGAAGAGCCGGAAATAAACTCAGCAATTACTCTTTTCAAAACAGGCTTAGATTAATTACATAATATTTACATTCTAATCGCACTGAAAACAATAGCGTGCCCCGGCGCGGCGGCAAAATTACAAAGTAGACTGAAAAAATATTTAATAAGTAAATAAATAGCAAACTTAAGTAGACCAGCCCCCACAAGCAGCACCTGTTCACAAGTATGACGCGTGTGGCAGCCATCGCCCTCCTCGCCATATTGGAGGGAAGTGAGCGACCCGTCACACGACGCCGCCGCAAGCAAAGGCCTTAAAGTGAGGGTTGGTGGAGGTAGGCTAGTGGTCAACCTACTGTTGGAAATTTTCAAGCTGCCTAGGAGGCATCCAACTAGCTTAACGACTATCACAAATAAGTGATAACCGGGATCAACGGCTTTACATGCCTTCCGAAGCACGGAAACGCTCGATTTTAATACCACTAGGCGGTCACCCATCCAGGTACCGACCACGACAGACGTAGCTTAACTTTGCCGATCGATTAAGAACGGCTAATCATGCTACACCACGAGCGCTTCCCAGCGCTATATCCCAGGATAATCATTGTTAATAAAAATTGCCTCCAGCCTTTCCCAACATTATATCATCACATACAAAATCTGTTGAAATGCTAAATCCCGTAAAGCACAGCGCTTCATTCGCCGCAAAGCTAACGTCGTGTAGTAAATTCACTTGATTACCTAAATGCTCGTACAAATGTTATTAATTTCGGCGATACCATTACATTTAGGTATATATGAGCGCGCTACTCGCTTAGTATTCGCGCCGTCTGAGGTTCTGTACCTCTCAATTACTTTATACACGTTAAAATACCTATGTGATATATCCAACGTGTGTGTGCCTAAAATTGTGCTTTCTTTTTTTGGGCTATATTTTTAGTAGGTACATGCAACTTGTGGCCTATTATTTGAAGTGATCTCATCTCACTATCTTCTTATCTCTTCTCACTACTCAATCGCGCTAGAACGACTGAAGGATCTGGGTTAATTAAATCAGAAAAGAATGGGCTAGTTGCCTGGAAAAATATATTTAGTCCGTCATATACATTATCAAAAAATATTAGACACGTATTTTTTCTTTTGTCAATTAATCAAAAAAATTAACGAGGATATGGTTTGTTAATGTGCCGCGTGACGTCACGGTGTGGTACACTTTTTAGTAACAAGTGACGTCACGAGCCCCCACTCCCGAACTTAGTCGCGCTTTATCTTCGTCAATTGTTAATGATTTGTTAAAACAAAAAATACGAGTCCAATACTTTTTGATAATCTAACTGACAGACTGCTAATCTGCTTTAGAATCTAAACATCCATCTCCGCTTTTAAATATAAACCTCTCAGATCCCCCATCTTTAGACCAATCTGTTCTAAATTGTAACGCCCAAGATCTCTTGAGCGTCATTATGTCATTTAAACCTGGTTCTGCTGGCGGTCTCGACGGTTTTACACCACAGCATTACAAAGATCTTGTCTGTGGTGCCGCCGGAGACGCTGGTACCAAATTATTATCGAAATTAACCTCTCTTATAAATTTAATGTTGGCAGGAAAGGTGCCAAGCCCATTCACTGAGATCATTTATGGGGCCAACCTTTGCGCGCTATCCAAAAAAGATGGCGGAGTAAGACCCATCGCTGTGGGTAATACTATCCGTCGTATGGCCTCCAAAATTTGTTGTCGTCACATTCTCCCGAAACTTTCGGAAATATTTCAGCCCATTCAACTCGGTTTTGGCTCAAAGGGAGGTTGTGAGGCAGCTGTTCATGCGGCTCGGACCTTTCTATTAAATAACGGAGGTGAAGTGCTGCTTAAAGTTGACATAAAAAATGCATTTAATTCTGTCGATAGGGGCGCTTTATTGACCCAAATTCGGGATATCTGCCCTGACGTATATCCTTACCTTTGGCAATGCTATGGGCATCCATCAAAACTTTTTTTCAGAGAACACCCACTTATTTCCGCCATGGGTTGTCAACAGGGCGACCCTCTCGGTCCAGCTATCTTCAGTTTGGCCATCCATTCAATTATTTCTGGGTTACAATCTAAATTTAATGTATGGTATCTAGACGATGGTACGCTGGGGGGTGATGCGGCTTCCGTTCTCAGTGATTTTAAAACATTGACAGAAAATTTTAAAAAGATTGGCCTAGAATTCAATAGCTCCAAATGTGAGCTCCTTATTTTAGATTCTTTCCCAGAATCTGAAAAACCAGAATTAATTCAAAATTTTAATGTTTTGGCTCCCAATATTAAGTTACTGTCAAAGGAGTCGCTTCATCTTCTCGGAGCCCCAGTCTTAGATGAATCCATACCTAGTTTCTTTGAGAAAAAGATTCAAAATTTTAATGACTCTTCAAATAGACTTTATGAAATTAATGCCCATTATGCATTTTTTATTGTTCGACTCTGCCTTTTCGTGCCTAAGTTTACCTATTTACTCCGCAGTACGCACTTATTTAAATTCGTTCACATATTAGATACTTTGGATAATATGATCAAAACGTCTCTTTCCAAAATTCTAAATTGCAGTTTTTGTGAAAACAAAGTGTGGTCTCAGGCCACCCTACCCGTGTGTTATGGTGGCCTAGGAGTGCGGAAAATTTCAAGCATATCAGTACCGGCGTTTCTATCCTCGGTATACAGTGTGGGCAGCCTTGTCAGATCTGTTTTGGACCCTTCTATTGGATCTGTTGAGGTTTCTTACCTGTCCGATGCTAGAGACGCCTGGCAGGCAGCTTGTCCAGGCACAAATATTCCAACCTTGAGTCACTCTCAGAGAGCGTGGGACAAGCCTCTTTGTGAAAAAACTTGGCAAAATTTATTTTCAAACTTTTCGATAGATACAGACCGCGCGCGCTTGTTAGCCGTCTCTCAGAGTGACTCAGGTCACTGGCTACAAGCTATTCCATCCACAAATACCGGGACAATGTTAGACCGTATAACATTAAGTCTGTGTATTTGTCTTCGTCTTGGTTGCAGGACCAATCAGCCTCATCGCTGCCGCTGCGGAGACCTCGTCAATGAGCTCGGCCACCATGGACTTTCGTGCTCCCTAAGTGCTGGTCGAATATCACGGCACTCGGCTATTAATGACATTATCCGCAGGGCTCTTGTTGTCGCTAACGTGCCTTCCGTACTGGAACCAGTCGGTATTGCGCGGGGCGATGGCAAGAGACCGGATGGTATGTCTTTGATCCCTTGGAGTGTCGGCAAGTCGCTGGTGTGGGATGCCACATGTGTCGATACACTCGCGCCATCTCACTTACCGGCTACTTGTAAAGCTGCAGGGGCAGCGGCGGCCAGTGCGGAAAATTCAAAATTCAAAAAATATGCATCGATTGGACCCAATTATATTTTTATGCCTTTTGCGGTCGAGACCTTGGGACCATGGGGGTCAGAAGCTCGCCGTTTTGCTCGCACCTTGTCTTCAAAATTTATCGAGACCTCCGGAGACCAGCGGGCGGGGAGCTTTTTCCGCCAACGCGTCAGCTTGGCTATCCAAAGAGGAAACGCTGCCAGCCTTCTGGGAACCTTGCCGTTAATCGGAAGCAGCGGCAGGCTTGAGGAAATTTTCTATATATAGATTATATTTTGTAAATATAGATTGTATTTTGTACATATTTGTTGTAAATAAAAATATCTAGATTAAATTCAACTGACAGACTAAATTAGAATTATTATTTTATACCCAGGAAACATCCCAATTACGGCTTTCGGTTATTTTTCAGAAATTCCACCAAAAAGCTGTGAGTAATTGTATAATATATAAATTTGTGTATCGATGTATTGCTTTGCAATCTTATGACGTGATTGGTGATCGAGTGCTCTTGAACTTACGCACACTATATATAACAGTTTGCATGTGCATGCAACACGCCTGCACTCACACAATCATAAGCGGAGAGCTAGTGAGAGTTGCACTGCATTATGCGGAGGGACCTTTAGACCCTACACAACACAATAAGTATATAGGTACGTATACAGACCATGTAGAATATAAATATTTATACATTAATTGATATAGATTTGTAAGTAGGTATATCTTGAACATACATTATAATGGGTAATTTTTATTAGAATTTTCCATTAGATATTCTAATCCTATGTAAATGAGAAAGTGAGTTTGTTTGTTTTTGACGCCTTCACGCCTCAACTACTCAACGGATCATCATGAAATTTGGCATGCAGATAGCCTATGGTATGGAGAAGGACATGTCTACTTTTTATCCCGGGAACGCGGGTGAAACCGCGGGGGACGGCTAGTATCTGTATAAAAATAAGGTGCGTTTTATTAACGTTGTATAATTCGAACTAACCATAAATTTACATAACGCTCATTCATTATGCATGCTTCAGATCTTTCAGCTCATTTTCTAAGTAAAAACTTAACAAAAAGTAAGAGTTTTTACACTGAAACATAATATTTAAGTAGCATTTTAACCGCCTCATTCCCTGAGGATAACCTTTTCGCATCCAGAATTATCTATATCGTGCCTTGCGCCAAGATTCCCCCTGCCAAAGGAAATATTATATTTTAACATAGTACCTCCTTTTTGTGTTTTCTCCCTTTGAGTGTACTTGAATGATACAGCTTGATGCTGAGATGTTACCATAGAGATATAATATGAATAGAGCAGCTGTACACTAGAGTATGTGCCGTTCTTATCTTATTTTAATTTTTTCGGCACAAAAAACAATTACACTTAATAGTTAATTATGATACATGTGTGCAAAGTTGGTAATTACAGACGAGGCGGTATCAGGCGAACGCGGTTAGAGATCCGAGTGTGTGATCTTGATGATCAATGCACACGCGAGTCATACGACGTTTTTCAACAAACTTGCGAGGAAAAAAACGGACTTATTGTAACGTAATTGTTCGATAATAATCAACCACACAATGAAAACGTTAACAAACATGGCGCGCAGGTTTTTTTTGACAGCGCTGTGCTCTCAAAATGTTTTACCCGTTTAAATTAAGGAAACTTCGCCTCCACACATATAAATTGCATTGAGGTACAAACTTAACATCATCAGGATTATACTTATCATAAAACTAATTATGGTAATGTAAAGTAAAAAGAAAGAAGCGCTCGTGGTGTAGCATGATAAGCCGTTCTTAATCGATCGGCAAAGTTATGCTACGTCTGTCGTGGTCGGTACCTGGATGGGTGACCGCCTAGTGGTATTTCAAATCGAGCGTTTCCGTGCTTCGGAAGGCACGTAAAGCCGTTGGTCCCGGTTATCACTTAATTGCGATAGTCGTTAAGCTAGTTGGATGCCTCCTAGGCGCCTTGAAAGATTCCAACAGTAGGTTGGCCACTAGCCTACCTCCACCGATCCGCAGTGGGCACGTGTGGTGGAGTATCTGCCCATTACCTTTCACCCTGATTTGTGAAAGGAGGCCTGTGCTCAGCAGTGGGACATTATAGGCTGATGATGATGATGATGATGAAAGTAAAAAGCAATAGTGCGTAATAAGCTGCATAAAGAACACAACATTATTCAAGATTATATTAGATTATCGAGATTATCGTATTGCATACATCATAACGTACATTATGTAGTAATTTTTTTCATACATTCCAATCATTGTTTAATCAATGAAAAATATCATAAACATACTTCAAAATCCAATCACAAATATAATCATAGAAATAAATTGAATCGTTACATTATTTGAGACAGTTTTTTTCCACGGGCTCTAAAATGTGGATCGCATAACACAAAATCAGTTGTATCTGTTACATGAAAAAAGACAACAGTAAAAAACGGATTTCATTCATTTGTACACGCTCACGTAAATCCGACGGCGCGAGGCAACCAAATTACCGGATTAGGTGGCAAATCGCGACAGAATTGTGTAATGATTGCGTAATGAGATTTCGACTGCCGGCCGGTAATGGATTATGCTCCACCCTGGTGCTTACTTTTAAGGGGGCCCTTCATGGCCAACGCAACTTCAATGCAAGCATAGCCTAAAAGCTTGTACTTTCATCCAATGTAACTGCGAAAAAAGAGAGATGAAATTCCGCTGATCACTCGCGGCCGCTTCGCTAGATCATCATTCATGATTTCGCATATCATAAAACTTGTTCCAGGAGTTTTTTTTTTTTTTTATACAACTTAGTCGATAAACAAGCTTACGGCCCGCCTGATGGTAAGCGTTTACCGTAGCCATATGGACGCTTGCAACACAAGAAGCATCGCTCACGCGTTACCGACCTTTTCCCCCTCCCCTATGAGCTCTGGCGACCTTACTCACGCGCAGGAACACAACTTTACACAACATAAAGTTATTTGGCTGCGGTATTCTGTAAGGTGGAGGTACTTCCCCAGTCGAGCTGCTCTTTGAGCGAATAAACACAAATCATCTAGTTGGTGAACAACCTCGTAGTTGTTTTCCTTCCGTGTTCCCAACTATGATCAGTTTTTCCAAACTTTCATCGCCTTTGCGCACCATATGGCTACTACTTACTCTATGTGCAAACTGATGTTTGCCGCCAAAATTTCTACTACAAAGTAGGTACCCAGCCACCTTACATATCTCAAACAAACAGCTTCTTACTGAATTTTGTTTTTTTTTTATAGTTAGCACTAAGGTGGATAACAAGCAGTCCGCCTGATGGTAAGCAGTTACCGTACCCTATGGACGCTAGCAACACAAGGGGTATCACTCGCACGTTACCGATCCTACAGAAATCTCTTCACACCCTTTTTGAAGAACCCCATGCTGTATTCCACAGTCTGAGCGTCCGCGGAAGGAATCTTCTTTGAGCCCGCACAGTTCTAAATAAATAAATAATAAATATCGTGGGACATTCCTCACACACGGTCATCTGATCCCAAACTAAGCAGAGCTTGTACTATGGAAACCAGATAACTGATATAATACATATACTACTTTCTGTTTGTAAATACATACTTAATATACATAATTACACCCAGACTCAGGACATACAGACATGTTCATGCACACAAATGCATGTTCTGTGTGGGAATCGAACCCACGACTTGCGGCGTGATAGGTGGAATCTTAACCAGAGTCTTAACCAGCCACGCCAGCTGGCCCGCCCGTCAAATGTTCATAGCGTGAGGATGGACTCCCGTTGGTCACGGTTATCACTTAATTGTGATAGTACTCGTTAAGGTAGATTGGAGGACTATAGGCGGCTTGAAAAAATCTAACAGTAGGTTGACCACTAGCCTACCTCCACCAAACCGCAGTGGGCACGCGTGATGTAGTACCTGCCTATTCCCTTTCACCCTCATTTGTGAAAGGAAGCCTGTGCTCAGCAGTGGGACATTATAGGCTGATGATGATGATGATGAAGGTTGTTTTTATTGATGAACACTTTTACCTCTTTAAACACTGGAAGGAATTATTTGTAAATAATCAAAATCAATCAATCAAAAAACAAGTAATAACACACCTTCTTTTCAAGATATATCTATATATATAAAAATCAATGCCACTTTTCGTTGCAATTTTATAACTCAAGAACGGGCTCACCTATCCAAACCAAATGTTTAGGCTTGGTTCGGACTATTATCTACTAAATAGTCCGAATAGGTTTATGTGAAGTTTGCACAAAATCGGTCGAGCGGTTCTGCATTTATCACATTTTTATTATTTCACTTTATACGTAGCGAAGCACGTACCGGGCCGCTAGTTAAGTATATTTTATAATAAATCGGAATCCACTTTCACTCCCACATATCATTCAAGTTGAAGTCGGTAAAGTTATAATATAGTAGATTGCGGTATCGAACAAACCACGTAGAAGTTGTGTGTAGCATTCGTAGTACTCGTAGCTTCGTAGAATGTGCTACGGCGTAGTACTCGTAGTGGAAGCTACGAAGTTGTCAGAACTCTATACAACGCTTACGGTATTGATTCAATTCTTGGGAATACAATGTTGCTTTTTCTTATTATCATAGCATAGTTTTCTTTGAAGATTTATTGGAAATGTGTGTGAAAAAGCTAGTTATTGTTCGATATCAAAAAATTGAGCACAAAATCAAATGTTTTTTGTAAACCTGCGTTCTTTAAGGCTACAGTTTTGTAATTATTACAAAGCACACAAAATTAAAGGCTCAAATATTGAAATG
The DNA here is from genome assembly GCA_947623365.1 of Achlya flavicornis. Classification (NCBI taxonomy): domain Eukaryota; kingdom Metazoa; phylum Arthropoda; class Insecta; order Lepidoptera; family Drepanidae; genus Achlya; species Achlya flavicornis. The sequence goes on along the minus strand of OX392480.1, from coordinate 14,366,329 downwards.
ACTTGAGGAAGTATTTTCTCGTTCGTTAAACAAATTCTTCATAAATCAAACCTGAGGGGAGTGCGCGTCCGGTTCGCAACAAAAACTTTTTCTATTATAAAAGCCTATTTAACGGGAATTTTTAAGTGGACCCAAAGAAAAACGGAATAATAAAGGAGATTTTGTTTCAAATCAAACGCTTAGCGTCTTTTTTTGTTACATTCAATCTCTTTGACGAACGTAAACTTTTCTTTGGATTGTATAAGTTTTATTACAGTTTAAGAGCACCTCCTTCTCTAGGCATGTATTTTGAACTAGCTGTCCTCCGCGGGTTTACTCGCATTTTTCCTGTGTGAATCCTGTTCGTTCGAGGCTCGGGTCTTGCTCGCTTCGCGTAGCGTGGACTAACTAACTTACTTTCATCTTTATAATAATACTAGCTGTCTCCCGCGATTTCACCTGTTTTCCAGGGATAAAAAGTAGCCTATGTCTTTATCATTACTATAGGCTGCATGCCAAATTTCATAGCGACTCCGTTTCTGCTTGGGAAAAAATGCATGGCTGTTCTCCTCTACTGGTCACATTTTTCAACCTATTGTCTGAAAATTTTGTCAGCAGGTTCGAAAAGATTCCATATGGAATTTCTTGTCATTTCAGTTTATCAAAATTGTTCACAGTGGCGGCGCCATGAAGTTTGAAATAAGGAGGGCGCCGTGAAAATTAATTTTAGTAGTTTTATGCTATGCAAAGACTCACGAGGTTTACAGCTCACAGATCCACTTGTAAATATTATGAAATGCCTACTCGTATACAATAAATAGCACCTATGTTGCTAAATAATCTTGTGGTATTCTCCATGGCAGACTAATGAAAAAATCCTTAAAAAGAAAAGATTAGAAACAAAAACATTTATTTTGACATACACAACATTACAGAACAATACATAAGCAAGCGGCCCAGAGCCGTTCGAAGTGGAAATCAATGGGGGAGGCCTTTGTTCAGCAGTGGACATCCGTGGGCTGATATTATGATGATGATGATGACATAAGCAACAAATTCAAAATTCAAAAAATACGCATCGGTTATATTTTTATGCCTTTTGCGGTCGAGACCTACGGACCGTGGGGGTCCGAAGATCGCCGTTTTGCTCGCACCTTGTCATCAAAATTGATCGAGACCTCCGGAGACCGAAGAGATGAGAGAGAGAGAGGAGAGGCCTCCTTAAGGTCATCCCATACTAAATGTAGGTAATGTACCACCAAGTTTTAATAACGAGCAATCATCGCTGAGAACAAATCGTTGCCTCCTTTTATGTTGTAGGCCAAGTAAATTAATTATCTCTTTTATGCCACGAGAAACAATGGGAATTGTTAATGAATGTCGGCGATTCTCGTTTTCCTTTTTATCTTTTTTTCCCCCTATTGTGTATTCATTTAGGGAAAGTTAAGTGTGAACTGTGATATTTATATGAGACTTCTGTAGATAGGTGAATAGAGATAATGGTGGTGTTATATTTTTTTTTTAATTAAGTAAGTACTCCAAATATCGGCTGCTTGATTGTCACGCGGTCATTAGAGTTAGACTATTAATAAGCCCGTCTATTTGATTTAAATAATTTAATTTTGATTTTGGTCGTTTTGATTCCTACGCGTGACAAAATGTATGTGCATGATAATGCATGTTTGTTCTCAATATATAATTATCTTTTTAAGTACTTGGGTGACCGGCTTAGCTCGAGTACTCGAAAAAATGCGTCCCAGAGATGAGATATCTAGATGACAAATTTATCACGATATTTACGAGTTATCAATTATTTAGTTTCCATAGTACAAGCCCTGCTTAGTTTGGGATCTGGTGGTCGTGTGGGAAAAATATTATAGGATATTGATTATTATTAAAGCTTAATGCGGCGTCATTGCCAATGACATTTTGTACGTTTTAATATCAATTTAATTCAAATAAAAACAAGAAGTTACAGTTTATTTGTTAAAAATCAAACTGCGCTTAATCGATAAAAAATATAGCTATAATTAAATCAGTTTTTATTTTGATTTTTGAAACTGATCCCTAATAATATGGTGGGCAGCGCATTTTCTTGGCTCGCGGAAACTGAAATGTCTGATGAATTGCTAATGATACTAGCTTGCGATTATTTTGTGAAAATTCTCGAAATGTAGTGCCTTTTAATGTATCAAAAGTCGGCCTCCAAAGGTAAGTCATTAGATGAAAGACTTTCCCTATTCCTTTACAAACGCCAGAGATAAATTGCCTATTTCCATTCAACTAAAGAAATAATGGGCATTCTCATTGAAGATGATGAGAATGTTTTTCTACCATCGATTCATTGATACCAGAAATACGATAAGTATTACGAAAGGTCAAAAACAGTTATGGAAAGTTTTGAAATTGGAAACGTATTTAATTCATAAATTAAGGTGCAGCTCAGACAACGGACTTTTTATGCGAAAGAGTCTGCGGAACACAAAAAGTATGTGTGAAACAAAGGGTTGTGCGCCGGACTTTTTGCGCATCGTGTGCGTTACCGCTTGTATTGTATAGGTTCTATTTTCATTGTCTGCGCTGCACCTAAATGTATGTTAAAATGTGGTTAAAATTTAAATTTAAAAAAAAATGGTCTGCATTATTACATACATTAGTTTCGAATTAAAAATAAAAGCCATTGACCTTTCCTTAGTTCGCCGCCAGACAGACAGAGGTGTGACACTTGTCGGGTGTGTCACGCTATCAGGCGCACCGTATTACGCTAAGTCACATTCATAAATTTTCTGTCCATGGTACGGTGATGCGTGTCAGACCCACTCTGTGCGTGTCACACCCGCTATGTTTATGTTGCGACTTATAAAATTATTATGGCACAAGTTTTTTTTATTATTTCCTTTGTATAAGCAATAAACAATATCATGAATATGATAATGATTATAAAAGAACGCTACCTCTAAAAAGAATCAATCATCGTATCAGATTTGGCAAAAAGCAAGCTGGGGGCCAAGTCTGCTATATCAATTGTGTTCCAATGAACTTTCAGTGGTGTCAAAATTGTGACATTTTACAGTTTTGGTTGTCTACTTACTAACAGAAGTGTCATTATGGCACAATTTTGACAGCAACACTGAAAGATCATTGGAACACAATTGAAATAGCAGACTTGGGCCCCTGGTAGTCTGTCAAAATTATGCGATGATATCTGCCATGTTTTTTGGTAAATATCAAATGCGACATAGATGTGAAAGTAGGGCCCCCCAAGTCATAGCATCGACAACATTCAAACTTTTAATGAACCAAGTTTCCATGCCATTTTTAGAAGATAAGCAAAGAAATAAGCTCCTAAAAGAAAAAGTAACCGAAACGCAATAAATAAGTACAGTAAAGGTAACAAATATCGCATGATACACCGAAACGATGCCTCATTTCCCTCTAGCCTTAGCTATAAAACAGAATACCCAAACTTTGCATAGAATATACTATTCGGTACATAGAATTTATATTATTGGCTTACAAAATGCGGCTAATGGAAAGATGATAGTACTGTATCTTTTGTATTTAGGTATGATATCATCGCGCGCTTTTATAATTTCTCATTTTAGTCGGGCACTCTTGTCAATGTGGTCGTGGTTGCAAAAGATTGTGTACATAAAGGGTCTTCGACTTCAACGCCAATGTCAAGAACATTGGGTTGAAGGGTTGAAGGGAACTAGGGTTACTGCTTATGCAATGCTTCTCCATTTTTGCCGATTCGTAGCGATGCGAGTACACTGAACCATGGTAAACACCGTCTTGATAAGATTAGTCCAACGAAGTTTTACTAAAGTATTTATATACTCTGAGCTATTAGGTACCTATATTTAATTAGGTCTATAAAGTCTTTAACTCATTTTGAACACGTACCAAATGAGACCATTGTAGCTTTTTTTTCCACAAACCTGATGGTCTCTGATGGCTTTTAATGTCTTTCTTTTATATGCTAATTTTCAACCGTCCTTGAAGTATTGAACACACTGCAACTGATTTTCGTATCCTCATTTGTAATGCGTTTTGAGGGGTTACAACTTGGCTTGTTTATAATAATTGAACATTATTTTGTGGGCAGCATAAAAGATATTGACACAATGTCATGACGAATAATAATACCTACTTTATTTGATTGATTTCCTATTTAAATTACAGTACACTAATTAATATAAGTGTATAACGATAAAAGTTCAATGGCTACATAACACTTTAGAAGAATTACACAAATTCTATGTTAATTTCAACCCAATTTCACGTTGGTTCGGGCCTCATTGGAGCCGGTTAATATCTTCGTTAATCCGTATAATAGGAGATAATCTGGGTTATAATGGAACGACGCTCGTGAGGACCATGCTAAGCTTCGTGTAATTGTTACTGCATATAGGTATACGATGCAAGTCTACAGAAAGTGAATTTCATGCATAATATACTTATGGTAAATTTGATAACCAGGCTTAGGTACTTAAATTGCTATTTGGGATGACATGAATGTGTCAGAATTTAGTATCGATGTTTAGACGGTGATAATTGCTTGTGTAATGTGCCCCTTAGCCGCTGCGCAAACGTGTCTTGTGTCGGATACAAGCTACCAACGAAATTTGATTTCTATAGAACTAGTATGAAATCAGCCACTCCCTGCGCAGACGTAAACTGTGTCCGATCGCCGCTACAGGACACAGCAACTAATACGGTTTCCTGTGATGGTGTCCAGTGTCGGTAACAAAAAGTGTCGGACACAAGACACACGTTTGCGCAGCCACTAAAGGTTCGACACTTTAGTTAGTTTATTTGTTACTAGCTGTCCCCCGCGGTTTCACCCGCGTTCCCGGGATAAAAAGTAGCCTATGTCCTTTTCCATACCATAGGCTATCTGCGTGCAAAATTTCATGTTGATCCGTTGTGTAGTTGAGGCGTGAAGGCGTAACAAACAAACAAACAAATAAAAAAACCAAGTCACCTTCGCATTTATAATGTTAAGTTAGGATTTACCTCTAGACGCCTTAACAGCGTTGATTTTCAGCTAGCGCCAGTGTGACTTTTTGATCATAAGAACATTCCCATGGTCCGCAGTAGGAGCGCCCAACTGTATTTTGTGTTCCTTCCTTTATACATCTTTAAGGGAGCCCTTCCCGGTCCACCTAAGCACAACGCAAGCATAGTCTAAAATCTTGTTGTTTCATCCAACAAAATTTTCGACTGCGGAAAAAGATAGACAGCACCGATTCCGATTCCGTAAATTCCGATTTCGCATATCATAAAACTTGGTCTAGGAGTATACTGTTTATGAAAAATTCTTACAAATTTATGAAAAAAAATGAACTTTAGGATCTCCAATAAGTACATGTGCATTGTGCAGGCCTGTATGAAGATGTTTTCTTTACTTTTATTTATAAGTAGGTACATTTAATATTGCCAAAATACAGGTAAAATTTGTGCAAAAAAGCTGATTTCAGAAGGCTCTACCTGAATTTGTTTCAAATTTCATTTTATTTTTACATGCATACAAGCCTAGATCGAGTGCACGAAATACCTATTTGCTTAAAATATCTAACTCTATAATCAGAACAGAGTTTTTGTATGAAAAATATAGTGGGTTGGCAACTCTTAAAGAATTAAAAGCTTTAATCTGTTTCTAACTTTAATCTCTTCTTATCAAAGTTCAATATAGAAGATCATATGATTCCAGAGTAATAACAACGTCAATAGGTTGATAAATGTTGGTGGCAGTTGGTGGTAGCACACGGTAACTTGTAGTGAATGTACAGTACACCAAGTTGCAGAGTTTGACGCTGCATACGAGCACCCACTAATGACTGCGCATGACTAGCGTGGTGGGTTGTACTCTGCTTTTGAAATTCATTTTTAATAATGATGACTGTGGTTTTAAGCCGACCAGTTACAAAATGATGAATTGTAACTTAATTGCATATCGTATGAGAACTGTTTGGAGATTTTTTACATGGTGAAGTAATAGTTAGTTTGAATGAATTCTTCAAACATAGAGAAAGTTAAATATCAGTTAAGTTAACCACAGTTTAACGCTGCGATGTCAGCCATCACTTATACTTGTAAAGTGAGTTAGTGCGAGGTGCAGCCGGCATTTACAAAGTTGCACGAGTTAGGGTGTTTGAGCTTTGCCTTTGAATGCAGACAGCATAGCCGCGCCCGCGCCTTATATTCATTAATTACATTAAGATTTAGACTATTCCTTAGCGTCCCTAGTTTTATCTGCTTTCCTAACAGATAATCCTCCTCATTGCTGAGGGACGTGACCTTTGTGGGTTATCTTTTCATGGACTATTGCTCGCCATCTGGATCGATCTTCTGCTGTGTGGTCACAGCAGAAACTGCAGCATTGGAAACACACACTGGTTTCCAATGCTGCGCGTATTTGGTCAGACCAACGCATCGGGCTTCGACCCCTCGGCCTCTCCAAATTGCCAGTAATTAGCAACTTCTCAAGGTTGTCTTCTCTTTCTTGCAATGTGGCCGACGTACTCAAATAGTCGGCGTATACAGGTTGTCGAGTCTTTGAGTGATTTTGAGTAAGCTTAGAATGGATGCGTTGGTCCGGTGCGCTGTCCATGGAATCTGAAGCATCTTCCTCCAGCACCACATTTCAAACTTATCTATGAGTGCGCGGTCAGTTTTCTTCAGCGTCCGTGTCTTGGAGCCGTCCAAGAATATGGAGAACACCAAGGATGTCACCAGTCTGCGTTTGGTTCTACACGAGATGTTCCTATCTGCCACTACATTGAAGTTGTGTCATGGCATTTTTGCCCACCATATATTTATTGGTAGGATCATAGAGTTATAATATGATAGAGTGATAGCGGAACAAAGTTACCTTGATGCGTTCACAGATATATCGTAAACTAGTTGATTTTCAGTCACACAAAATGTCGATATGGATTCCTTGTCATTTGTTCTTGGTAAAAGTATCGATAAAAAACGAGAAATTGGCATTCATTATACGTATTCTAGTCGTTCAAACTATGTACGCGTTTCGTTTCAAGACATTTAGACCGTACCCGTGATCACTGACCGTTCTCTCGTACAGTCGCTCTGTAACATTCTAACTCTATGGGTAGGATAGGATAGCATCATCATCATCATCATATCAGCCCATGGATGTCCACTGCTGAACATAGGCCTCCCCCATTGATTTCCACTTCGAACGGTTCTGGGCCGCTTGCATCCAGCGGCGCCAAGCGACTCTGCCCAGGTCGTCGGTCCACCTGGTGGGAGGTCGTCCCGCTCGGCGCTTTCTAGTACGTGGTCGCCACTCGAGAACCTTCCTTCCCCATCGGCTATCAGTTCTTCGAGCGATGTGGCCTGCCCATTGCCACTTCAGCTTACTAACTCTACGAGCTATATCGGTAGTTTTTGTTCTCCTACGAATGTCCTCGTTTCGGACCCTGTCACGTATAGAGATTCCGAGCATAGCATAGTTGGAACTATCCATTAATACTCAGCAAGGCATTATTTATAGGTTGTTCTTGCCGGAGTCTTCTCAATTTAAGTGTATTCCGAACTAGTAGAGCCAACTCTAATGCTCATAAGTAAAAAATAGGGCTAAAATTAATAAATACTTATTGATTTTGATGAAAAATTTCATTTATTTTAATTCGATATACCCCATCACATGAAATGGAGGTTAATGATAGTGCAGATGTTAGCATCAAAGCGTTAGTATAAAATTAGTGCTGATTTACAAAAATAAAATGGAACTTCAAAGCGAAGGTAACTTATGTTTTCTTTGCGATTTCGCACTCCTTGCGAGAACATTACATAAATATTCAGTTTGCGAGAGAGAGCGTTGATTGTGTGCTCCAAGTTAGCTCAAGGTTTAATTTTAGAGGAAGAAGGATTATTAGTACATATATTACTTTTCTTAATTTTCTATTCAAGTACAATGGAATATAATATAATATAAAGAGGGTTACTTAATTTTATTATTTCTATTTCTAATAATTTAAAAATGCCGCATTTTATGTAATTAATTGATTGATAAAAAATACTATATAAAAAATGTTTCTAGTAGTTAGTTACTTATAATTTTTCTTTATAACTTGTTTTCTAATTAAATATAATATTATCAAAATACAATCTATATTTACAAAATATAATCTATATATAGAAAATTTCCTCAAGCCTGCCGCTGCTTCCGATTAACGGCAAGGTTCCCAGAAGGCTGGCAGCGTTTCCTCTTTGGATAGCCAAGCTGACGCGTTGGCGGAAAAAGCTCCCCGCCCGCTGGTCTCCGGAGGTCTCGATCAATTTTGAAGACAAGGTGCGAGCAAAACGGCGAGCTTCTGACCCCCATGGTCCCAAGGTCTCGACCGCAAAAGGTATAAAAATATAATTGGGTCCAATCGATGCATATTTTTTGAATTTTGAATTTTCCGCACTGGCCGCCGCTGCCCCTGCAGCTTTACAAGTCGCCGGTAAGTGAGATGGCGCGAGTGTATCGACACATGTGGCATCCCACACCAGCGACTTGCCGACACTCCAAGGGAATAATGTTGTTTTGAATTTATAAATTCCCCCTGTTTTGGAAATCATATTTTGTAAACGATACAGGTTGCCCGCGATACAGGATTATCCTAGTGCAGGGACCATTGCTTAATTATCTGTGTAAATTTTTACTTTTTAAAATAAATTATTTGATTTGATTTGATAATATAAGACGTTAAAAAAGTCATAACTTTTCTTCCTATAGGGGTCTAATTTTGCCAAAATCTTACCTCTGTACATATATTTGTATTTGTAACTCCTCATACACCTCATACCCACAATGAATTTGAATTTGAGGGTGGAATGAGCTCCCCGCTGTGGTTTTCCCAATGGAGTACATCATGGGGTTCTTCAAAAAGGGTGTGAAGAGAATACATTTAACTCTTGGGGATCAAATTACAAAAAGTTTCATACTAACTAAATGCCTTACTAATTGAATTTTGGAAAGTCTTTTCCCTGTATATATTTTACTATAAAACCCAGCTGTAATACCCATGTTAGACAGACATACATTGAATGCTAACCGGATTTTTATAAAAAAAACTGCTCGCTTAGATTTTTTACCATACGATTTTCTTAGTATTATAACTTGTACCACAACCAAAAGGGAAAACGTTAAAATACTGCTCTTTGGGAAACGTTAGCGTTACGTAATTATTATCTCTTAAATTATACACTTAATTAAGGACTCCTTTGTTTTACGTTTAATTTGTTCAGTGGGTGCGTGTGGTACAGAATAATCTAATCAATAGGCATTTTATGAAATTTGGTAAACCTTTGGAAAATTCCATCGACATGCATCCATTCCATTGCCATCGACGGGGAGTCCATCCTCACAATTGAACCAGAATTGTTCCGTACTGTGCGGGCTCAAAGGAGCTTCCTTCCGCTGACGCTCAGACTGTGGGATGAGCTCCCCGCCGTGGTTTTCCCAATGGGGTACAGCATGGGGTTCTTCAAAAAGGGTGTGAAGAAATTTCTGCAGGGTTGGTAACGCGCACGTGATACCCCTGGTGTTGCAAGCTTCGATTGGCTACTGTAACCGCTTACCACCAGGCGCGTCGTATGCTTGTTTGCCATTAGTGGTATAAGAAAAAAAAATAAAAAACATAGAAAGTGTATGACAATCTCACCATGGTCAGTGATCTTTATTTAGATTTATCAAGGCTGGACCAGATGCTTTTGGGTGGGGCTTGTGCCTCTTAGCCTCCCTAGTCTAAGGTGATATCGTCTTACGTCTTGTGGGACCCAGTTTGTCGTTATTGCACTAGACATGGATGGACAGCATAGTTTACATCTTCGATCTGAGCTTCGATCATATTTACGGCGGGTTTCCGAGATGTAATGGTGCGTAACGAGCACATTGCGAGTCCCTTTGTTCGTGAAAAAACCGACAATCGCGCTCGTTCGAGGCTCGCAAGCCCGTCCACGCTACGCGAATCGTGCTCGCAGTGTGCTCGTTCTTGGCTCGGCTCGTGCTCGGTTCGCCAAGCATGGACGCACCATAAAATTATTGAAAAATTACGTAACATGATGTCACTCCCCATTTAGACGTGTTTCGGGTGCTGAATGAGCCATGACAATCTGTCATAATTTTGTTTTTCGTGCAAGTGTCAAATCTCCAATTGTTTGAAAAATAAAGCATTTTTGGGTTTCTAGAAAGCTTTTTCGTATATCAACGACTTGTCACATTGTGATGATTGGAGATAATGGGCCAATTTATCGAGTATCAAAGTGTTTATTGTGATATATTTATAGGTTTTATAACTGTAAAAAATAAATTTTAATCCATGTATTAAGAATTTTTTACATGAAAAGTTGTTTGAAAACCAAATAAACTACCTCATTGCACTTGCCAAGACTGCCATGGCCATCTTAGTGGATCGAAAAATGACCTTGGGCGTCTTGTAAGCCATAATATTAATCTATTTCAAAAGTGTGGATAATGCTATGTGTGATTCAGAAATAAAACACAAATGAGTGAATGGAGGTAAACGAATTAAGTAAGGATGGCCAGTTGAAAAATAAATCACCTATTGACAATACATTAGGTATTTTTTTATTGTTCTTCTCAGAACCATTTCATAGACAGTGTTTTCTGCACTTCGTCATGGAAGAGGACTTTTGGCCGCTGAACGTGGTGTTCAGTCGCTTTCACGGACAAATACCTACCACACAATCGCGCAAAGACATAGCTTGCTTTTAACGTTTACTAACATAGGCTTAAGTGTTTATTTATTAACAAAAAATGTTTTATTATAATATTTATGTTAGTTTTTAAGGTATATATCTATGGGCCACTAGTTCTAAAACGCAATTATTGGCTTGAATTCGTTTGGGAGCATTGTGTAATTTATAGTTAGCATTTTAATCCTTTGACTGTTTGGTGATCCGCGCGGGCGAGGAAAACAATAGAAATCAATTGTTATTTTTTAACCGCAAATCAAGGGATTGAGATAGTATAGCACAGTATACACACACTTGAAATCGTGAAGTGGGAACAACTGCCGACAAACAGTATTACAGTTTGGCAGAAATTTAATGTAAAACGTGTGAATTTAGAAAATTAAAATAAATGTTTAAAAAAAGTTGCCTATAATTATCGGATTATTATTATTATAGACGGTCTAGCAATAGGCCGTTAGGGCTATACAAATCAAAGTAGGTAATCAAGTGTTAAATTATTCTAAAAGAGGCTTATCAACCATTTTTTGTCCTGGCACTTTAACTTTTCTCATTATACGGCAGTTAAAAAAGGTAATCTAAATGGAGGTGAGAAAGTATAAACAAAAAAATAAATAAAAAAAAGCTCAGCGAGGAATCTAATTAAAAACAAGTTGAGTTGTACGCTTATATTTCTCGCGCCGATATTCTCGTTTTTTCTTCAAACGTTTTGAAGATTTCGAACGCTTTTTTCCATTCCAGTGAAATAGGAGAAGTTTAAGAATCTTTATTTCGCTTTGTTTATCTTTTCCGGCCCCGATTTTTAATTTCGTCGGCTTCGATAATTTAGAAATGGTTTTTTATAACGAGCTTACGATTATATATTATTGTCTGTATTTCCTGAGTCTGTGTGTAATTATGTATATCAAGTATGTATTTACAAACAAAAAGTAGTATATGTATTATATCAGTTGTCTGGTTTCCATAGTACAAGCTCTGCTTAGTTTGGGATCAGATGACCGTGTGCGAGGAATGTCCCAGGATATATATTTATTATTTATTTATATATCGTTAAGTATGCCCAGTGTCAAATTTTTTTTTTTTTATTTTTTTTTATACAACTTAGTCGATAAACAAGCATACGGCCCGCCTGATGGTAAGCGGTTACCGTAGCCATATAGACGCTTGCAACACACGAAGCATTGCTCACGCGTTATCGACCTATCCCCCCTCCCCTATGAGCTCTGGCAACCTTACTCACTCGCAGGAACACAACTTTACACAACATAAAGTTATTTGGCTGCGGTATTCTGTAAGGTGGAGGTACTTCCCCAGTCGAGCTGCTCTTTGAGCGAATAAACGCTATGCTCTACCTCTCTTAATCTTTATCTTAATAGCTATCTTTCATCATATTTTAATTAAATTAATACGAAACACCACACCACATATAATTCATCCGGCTCACTGGCTCCGTAAAACCTGCAAAACCATTCAACAAAAGAAAGTAGAATTGGTATGCATTCGTTTTATCTATGTTTAATCTGTCAACACAGAATAATTATAAATTTAAATCACGCTGTATCACAAATCCCTAGGGATAGACGTATATTCAATCGGAAAATTTCAATTTACCGATACAAGTTAGAAAATCCATTTATTATGAATATGCATAGCTCACGCAGTCGCCGGTATCGAAAAGCGTGTATCTTTTTTAACAAGTTTTTTTATTGTATTTGTAAGGCAATGGTTACCAATTCATTAATATTCCAGCCGCGGGCTGCGCCTGTATCCGCCGTTTACAAAAGCAGACAAATCAAAAAGTTCGTCTTTTTTGTGATGCAGTTTCGGTTTTGCAACGAGAAAACGTAGGTTTGTTTTGTAACTATGGGTTTTAAAGTGTCGGTATACTTTAGCATCCACTTTTCCACTCATGAAACAATGCTTATCTACAACTTCATTTGGTCACTCTCTGTCTTGGTCTCTTATCTCGGTACATATTGAATAGTCATTGAAACAATAAAAACTAAGTTAAACAAGTAGTTTTAATCTTTTAGCTTGAAATTTCTCTAAGCTTCTTAAGATTTTATGAGTTTAAAACTGACGTAGTAAAGCGTATAAGCCCAGATAATTTTCTCACACGATTGTCTCCAAAATCAAAGTGTTATGATATTGTTGGAGGAGATTATCAAGACCAAAAGATTTCCGGTATACAATACTTGTCAGTTATCTTTGATCAAGACGTCGGTCGGTAAAATTTAAAGCGCCGTGATTGTGACACTGTCTAGACTATATAAAAATAGTGATCCGCCATTGTCGAGAAAGGGTGACACTGTATTTATTCTTTAACAGCGCCTTCATATTAGGTCGCAGGCAGTGCGGCAGCAGCAGCGCGGCTGTCGCGCGTCAGTCGGACTACAGAAGCGGCACTTCCATACTAATTGATTCCGTGATTGAATAAGAAGCATGATGCTGTCGCACTGCTGTCGCACTGCTTGTGAAGGCTCTCTTAAAGAATAAATACAGTGACACCTTTTCTCGACAATGGAGGATCACTTTTTTAAATAGTCTAGATTCTGTCACCCTCAGATGGCATCTATACACTTACGCGCTTATTGGTAATCTATTAATTAATGGTGTTTTGATGGAATCCATTGTTTTGTAACCAAGTAAAGAATGAATGATTTAATTATTTTTTATTGTGCACCATATACATACGCAATCCTAATAAAGAACACGTGGTATTTTTGAAGATATTGAAATTGTTTTTTGAATATAATGCTCAAGTACCCAACTAGTAATCTACCTTCCTAAACCCCCAAAACAACATTAGCAAACTCCAAATTGTTTTTCTCTATCTCCTTTATAACCAAACATCGTTTCTTTTATTGCTAAAATGCTATCCCGAAATTACTGTCGCTAAAATCAGCGAGTCCCGCCAATAAAAGTGCTCCGCGTACCTGGAAAAAAACCCGGCAGTGTCTAGGCTCAGCCACCTTTTAACCTTTGCCATAAAACCCGCATTTCAACCCCCACTGTCGGATTTCACCGCCATTCTGATTTCAGATTGCAAGAAATGCGTTACATTGAAAATAACGCCAGTTACAAATGGTAGGCGAAAGTGAAACCTATTCTGAATGATATGGAGTTTCGTTTTGTTCGAATAAGTTTTTTGTTTGAACCTTGAAATCAACGTCGTGAAGGTTATATTTTTTCTGTTTGTGAAATTCGAGTCGAAACACATTTTTACAAAGGTAATTTAAATATTATTATTTTGCTTCGTCACCTATGTTAAGGGCCATTTTAGGTCTTGGCCTACTTAGAGAACTATTCCGTTATTAGGTAGGCCAAGAAGTCATGTTTCACATAAACAAAAAAGTAAATATGATTCGTTAAACATCAGTACCGAGGCGGGAAATTCGAATTTTTTCGAGTTTTTTTTTTACCTTCCTAGAACAATCATCATCATCAGCCTATAATGTCCCACTGCTGAGAACTCCTTCCACAAATGAGGGTGAAAGGGACTGGGCGATACTCCACCACGCGTGCCCACTGCGGATTGGTGGAGGTAGACTAGTGGTCAACCTACTGTTGGAATTTTTCAAGCCGCCTAGGAGGCATCCAACTAGCTTAACGACTATCACAATTAAGTGTGATAACCGGGACCAACGACTTTACGTGCCTTCCGAAGCACGGAAACGCTCGATTTGAAATACCTCTTCAAGAACTTCCTAGAACAATATGGACAGATTAATAGTGATTCGCGACCGTAGTTGTTAATTTAAAAGAACAAAATTATACTACTAATGCTTTGAAACGAAGTGGGCTTCCTTAGTTTGAACGATATACGTACTGGATACCAGCTTGGGCCCATAGACTCGGTCCAGCGACGTGCCACCAGAATTTTTGACGATCCCGAGCTCACAAGCGGTTTAGAGCCCCTCAGTCTGAGGAGAGACTTTGCCTCCTTATGTGTGTTCTACCGCTTGTACAACGAAGAGTGTTCTAAGGAATTGTTCGACGTGATGCCAACGGCTACCTTTCACCATCGCAACTCTCGCCATCGATGGGGAATCCATCCACACATATTGAAACCAGAATTGTTTCGAACTGTGCGGGCTAAAAGGAGTTTTCTTCCGCGGACGCTCGGACTGTAGGTACCTCAGCCGTAAAAAAAAAAAACAAAAAAAACATTATATCCCATAGTGAAAAGCCGGTTTTACTCTATTGCCACCTAATGAATAATGCTCGATGGGCTTATTCTGGGGTTACGATTGTAGAATGAATGTTAAATAATAAATAATACTAACCAGAACTAAATAATCTAATAAAACTAACGTATACCTATTTTTATTTCTGATTTGCTTTTTGAACTTTTTTTGGTTTATTTCGTACAAGGATCTTTTGGTAATGTTTTTATTTCGATTTGTATGTCCAATTTTGTGATAAAGTTTTTTTTTTTCTTTTTATAGGCTTGTATTTGACCGCAATCTCACCATGGTAAGTGATGAGGCCGGAGATGGTAAGCACACACAGCCTAGAAGGAAGGCTCTCAAGTGCAGCTGTCGGAACACATCGATAGGTGCTTGGTGACAGATTTTCGAAGTATTCCCATTTGCGCACCGGTTTTTGGAACACCGATCCTATTCCCTTTTCGGCACCGATGCATATTTTGGATCGGTGCTCAAAAGGGAACAAATATTAAATTCGAAATCATTCCCTTTTGAGCACCGACGGTTTTGTAGCTTCTAGTGTTGTGGTGTTTAATAAAACTTATAGATAAATATTAACAGTTTTATTATAAAAAGTTAAAAGTATCAACGTTAGAGCACCCAATTTTAGAGAATCAAAACTATTCCGCTTTGAGCACTGATCAATATGTTAGGTTGGTTGCCAATTGCTGAACAAAATAAATAACTTGTTGTTGACATTACCTAGGTACTGACTAATTATGAAACATAATTAACGGACTCTCCATTTTATTTTTATTTAATCTCTCTTTAAATACCTCCAAAAATATACTTATGAAAAAATGGTTCCGCCATCGCGCTCGACTGCGCTCCGCCGATTGACAGTTTATTCACGAACACAGGGATTCGCATCGCTCCTGTTGTAGGCTCGTTGTACATCCAAACTTGTCATTGCGAGCAACGAACGAATTCTGTTCGTTCGTGTGTCGGCTCTTACTTGATTCGCAAAGCAAGGACGCACCATAAAGAAAAAAATATTAATTAAAACCGGCCAAGTGCGAGTCAGACACGCGCACCGAGGGTTCCGTACAAACCTGTAGGTATATAAGTAAATGGTAGTATAGACATGAGTATTTGCTATGGATTTCAATTTATGACGTTTTAAAAAAAAACTACTTACTAGATCTCGTTCAAACCAATTTTCGTTGGTAGTTTGCATCGTAATGTACATCATATATTTTTTATAGATTTATCCATTGAATTATTACGCTTAGAACCGAAGTATCGAACAAAAATCCGCGCGAAACGTAAGCCACTTGACAACCAATGTTTAGCCGTGCCAGCTTTAGTTAACCGACCTGTACCATATAATTACACTAGCTGACACGCACACAAGCGCACGAGTAATGTTGCAAGCTAAACGATTTTTTTCGGTAAAATTAGCCTTCCGATTTCGCCTACTAGTGAAATTGGAAGTAAGTATTCATACAATTAATTAAATAGTTTAAAAAGTTCTGAATCTTAGATAATTTATCATAGACACAGGTCTGTTATTTATTTATTACTAGTTTAATGGTTATGTTTCATAGTACTTATGTCGGGTATTTTAACATAATAAACCAAGACAATGTGCAGAGCTATGAACGATCGTACAGTTTGTAGCTTTCCTTGGTATTTATATATGATAGGTTGTATAGAAAAAGAAGATTAAGTAGTATGTAGGTATTTAGGTTATTATCATTAACACAATCCATAAAATTTAAATTTTAAAAGTCTCTAAAATTAAGCTAGTTAAGCATTGAATTATTACGCTAATTCAATGGATTTATCATTCTCTTATTTTAGAAGTTACAGGGGGGGGTCACACATTTGACCACTTTGGAAGTGTCTCTCGCGCAAACTATTCAGTTTAGATTTTTTTTTTATTAGAAACCTCAATATCATTTTTGAAGACCTATCCATAGACACACCAAAGTTATGGGTTTGATAAAAATAATTTTTTTGAGTTTCAGTTCTAAGTATGGGGAACCCCCAAAATTTATTGTTTTTTTTTTCTATTTTTGTGTGAAAATCTTAATGCGGTTCACAGAATACATCTACTTACCAAGTTTCAACATTATAGTTCTTATACTTTCGGAAATAAATGGCTGTGACATACGGACGGACAGACAGACAGACCGTTTTTTGCCATTTGGCTACGGAACCCTAAAAAAAAAGAAAAGTAAACCATATTTTATTATTAATTCATAAATCATTTATTCGGCATTTGATGTTACAGAATACGGCACCTTTTTAACATTCTAAGGGCGGCGCGTTGGCCGCGATGCCGACGTCAGACTAGCAGACGACTTCAAAGCGCGGCCAAAAAGGCTTTCGGCAATTAAATATGGAAGACGTCGACGCCGAACGACCTTTGTTACAGCCTGGATTACGTATTGAATGTTTTGACGATTCTCACAGAACATTTTACAAATAAATAACAGAATTGGTTCAATTTATTGGAAGTATTTTCGTCTTTGAATATTTTTTGTCTACGCCAACCACTGAGCTATTATTACTAAGTATAGAGAAGACGCCATACATCACAACTACGTTCCAGTCAAGTGAGACCATCCGGCCACACTTTACCTCTTATTAATAAATAAGGTGTAAGTCAGTCTTGTAATACCCAGGTATTACGATAGCCTCATCCCTTTTTGTATTAAGAAATTAGAAAGTGACGGATATATATTTTAATCCTAGTTATACTTGACTTAAACCTTATTTATTAATAGGGGGGTTGTTGTTGTAGAACGATGAACGAAACGCGTAAGCTCCGTGAAAATCACGGTGTTTGCGAGAAAATTACTCCTAAAAACGTTCTGATAGCGCTACGTGTTTCTATTGTCTTCTTAAACGACTAATTATTGTATCAGAGCTAAAGAGAACTTTAGTGGACTCAAAAAAAATGGGACATAACCTTTGCTTATGATAGCTTCTCTTCAAGTAGTAATGATAGCTCAATGACGCCAAATAGTATTTTATTATTTATATTACATTTACTATTTCAGCTTACTTTATTTAGCCAATTTGATAAAGTAATCTGAAGACTATCTTTTATGTACCCGTACATAGATCTCGAACTAAGCAACGCAGAATCTGTTCGTGTCTTATAAACTATTTTGTCTAGTTACGATTATTTCCTTTAGCTGCAAGGGGATCTATGGATAACACTGTGCTTCGTTCCTATGACTTTCGCTATTTCACTCAACCTATGATCTGGTATTTATATACTCTGAGCTATCATCATCATCATCATCATCATCAGCCTATAATGTCCCACTGCTGAGCACAGGCCTCCTTCCACAAATCAGGGTGAAAGGGAATGGGCAGATACTCCATCACGCGTGCCCACTGCGGATCGGTGGAGGTAGGCTAGTGGCCAACCTACTGTTGGAATGTTTCAAGCCACCTAGGAGGCCTCCAACTAGCTTAACGACTATCACAATTAAATGATAACCGGGCCCAAGGGCTTTACTTGCCTTCCGAAGCACGGAGAGCTATCATCGTTCTCTTTTTTAACCGACTTCAAAAAAATGAGGAGGTTCTCAATTCGGTTGTAAGTTTTTTTTTTTTTTTTTTTTTTTAATGTTTGTTACCTCATAACTCCGTCATTTATTAACCGATTTGGAAAATTCTTTTTTTGTCTGGAAGGGTACACTTCCCGTTTGGTCCCATTATCATCAGATGAGGATTTGATTACGTCTTAGTGTACTTTGAAGTCGGTTTAAGGTTTTTGTAAAACAGTCCAATTATATTCCGATAGGTACGTACTTCCTACGATACTTTATTTATATAAACGGTATCTGGCTGTTCATTTGAAGAAACAAGCGGTTTATCTAGCGATTCAAAAATCAATTTTTTAAGAGAAAATTCTGGTGGCGTTTGTTCCATACAAACGTAATCCTCAGTTTTCTCACTGGATAATGACACTAGAGCAACGATTATTCTACCATGCAATCTGTAGGTACTACTGTATGTCCTCGGTTTTGTTTTTCTCCATAAATTTATTATTATAAGAATAAGGAGCCTTCTAAAATCACAAAAACTTACCATTTTTAACGCCCTTATCAGTCGTCCAGCGAACAAATTTGACGAATATAAAACAACAAAGGAAAACCGACAGACTTATCTAAAGCCCTTCTTATTATGACACTTGTTTTTTTTTTAAATCGATCCAGTTTTCGAGGAGAAAACCGGGGATATACGAAATAGCGATTTCGTCTAATTTTAATAGGTATAATCGTTCAAGCTGTAGTTGTCTCTATCGCCCTCGATTGGGATAGCTCGGGCACAGCGCGACAGTAATAGTTATGTTTTTTTGTGAGTTTATGGTCAAACACATATACTTACATAGTAAAAAACATAGTACACAATACCGGAGACCAGCGGGCGGGGAGCTTTTCCCGCCAACGTATCAGCTTGGCTTATCCAAAGAGAAAACGCTGCCAGCTTCTGGGGGGGAACCTTGCCGTTAGTCGGTCGTAAATCGCAAATTTTCTATATATAGATTGTAATTTGATAAAAGCCAGATTCATATAATTGACAGCATACACCAAATCATCCAATACATAATATGTTATAAATATACCCAAACAAGGTTTTCCCAAAAACAATGTTCTACCATCACGGAAACGGAATTATTTTATAGAAAAACATACAGAACTAAATGTACGTTAATAACAATGAACAGCCCCGGGTCATCCGGGCCGACAATAATAATTGGTACATTTCAAATAAATATGGAGTGTTAGTAAGCCTACATATTTTAGTATAAACGCAGCGAAACTGCGGGTGCCCCCTATAACAATGATCATGGATCCGATTAGCTGTCTTATTGATGTTATGGGTTTCAACCGTATTTGAATAGTTAATTACTGAACTTTAAAAATACTGTGTGCCATATTAGTAGACTATTTTGTCGTGTAATATGATTGCATTGCTTTAATTACTTAAGGAATTGTTCTATAACTAGATTGGATTTACAGAGGCTTTTACCATGTTATTTTTACAAAAAATTAATATTTTATCTCACTTACCGGCGACTTTTAAAGCTGCAGGGGCAGCTGCGGCCAGTGCGGAAAATTCAAAATTCAAAAAATATGCTTCGATTGGACCCTATTATATTTTTATGCCTTTTGCGGTTGAGATCTTGGGACCGTGGGGGTCCGAAGCTCGCCGTTTTGCTCGCACCTTGTCTTCAAAATTGATAGAGACCTCCGGAGACCAGCGGGCGGGGAGTTTTTTCCGCCAACGCGCCAAAGAGGAAACGCTGCCAGCCTTCTGGGAACCTTGCCGTTAATCGGAAGCAGCGGCAGGCTTGACGAAATTTTCTATATATAGATTGTATTTCGTACATATTTGTTGTAAATAAAGGTATATTTCATTTTTTAAATGAAATATTTCTCCTACAGAATATTATTTTTATACTATACTTACAACTCAAAATAAATCTTAAACTATACCCGAAGGTAAATGATTTTTATGTAAAAAAGACATATAGTTTTGTTCATATCTACTCTGTAGATTTGTCGCGGGTCAGTGCGCGGTTAGAATGAAAATATTATGTAATGAAAGTAACTTTGTTTTGAAAAGAGTAATTGCCGAGTTTATTGCCGGCTCTTCTCAGCAAATGCAACCTTCCGAACCGGTGAACTTTTCATAAGTGCCTTTCTATTTGAATAAATAATTTTGAATTTTTGAGTCATGTTGTTTTATTTTTAATTATTCACTTTATTCTACGAAACATGAATAAAACTTCTAAAACCAAATTTACCTACTGTCAACAGTGTGGCAGTAACGTTAATTTTTCCATAAAAACTACTAATACCAAATTCACTGACTTAAACAGGAATAAGCAACATTTTAAGCACGCTACAGTGCCCTAGGGCATCGGGTGGTGGAAACGAAATTCGTTGAAAATCTAACTGAAATTATTCGCAACTTTGTAATTCGGATAATGGGCACACGCAAGCCTTTTGTGCAATTGTGTTTAGCTCAAAGCGGTACATTTCAATTTACCGATGGATTTACTTGTTTTGAACTCAGTTTACATAACTATGTTTGCATTTTGATTAAAGTCTTTACTCACCGCTGGATGTGCGTCCATGGTTGGCAAACCGAGCACTAGCCGAGGAACGTACGAGCACACTGCGAGCACGATTTGCGTAGCGTGGACGGGCTTGCGAGCCTCGAACGAGCGCGATTGTCAGTTTTTCACGAACAACGGGATTCGCATCGTGCTCGTTGTAGGTTCGTTCTTGGCTCGGCTCGTGCTCGATTCGCGTAGCATGGACACACTATAATGATGCGTCTATGCTACGTCCAGGTGGAGGTACTTCCCCATTCGGGCTGCTCCAAATTTTGAACGAGGGGACCCGTTATGAGGTATCTCTTGAAAAAGAAAGCGTGCTCCTAAAGTCCTGTGGTATTTCGTTTTTATTAAGGTTTAAACCCCTGATTTAATGATTTTAATATTAGTGTTCTTGTTTATTAAAGCTGAGAATAAGTAGTAGTGGTATTTGAATAATTATGTTTATTAACTCGTAAAATCCTTCTAATTGAATTTTATAAACAGTTTGATTAGAAAAAATGCCAGAATGTGCCACAAAAATCAGTTATTTGCCTTCTTTAATTGGTAGTAGGTATGTTTGTTTTTTCTACTTTATTTTTTTAACAGCACATAAATGCCGTTTGCCGCATATGGTGTCATAAATGTGTTCTACGCTCGTTGCATGCCTTGCATGGACAAATTTAATAGGAGCAGGAACATAATCGCATTTTTTATTTTATTTTATACTGGCCACAATAAAAATGGTAGAGAATTTAAAGTGTTTTTTGGCGACATTTTATATTTATAATCCATCTAATAAATAAGGTGTCAGTCAGTCTTGTAACACCCAGGTATTAAGATAGCCCCATCTCCTTTTGTTTATATGACATTAGAAAGTGACGGATATATTTAAAACCTAGGTATTACTATACTTGACTTACACCTTATTTAGGAGGTTAGTGTTTATATGTGGAGCTATTATAAAACGGTGTTGCAATCAGCTTCATTTTAAAGGTATAATATTGTGGTTTTCTGATTAGGTAATTTTATGCAAATAGGCCATGCTAAGAAGTCATAATTGACAAGAGGGTGTCTCTCCTATATTTGTCTCTTTTTGACAAATGGGTGTATATGGGCTCAAAAGTGGCATTAGGAAGGCCCTAATTATAATTACAATTTTATTTTTGATTTTTTTTATACAACTATTTCGGTAAACAAGCATACGGCCCGCCTGATGGTAAGCGGTTACCGTAGCCATATGGATGCTTGCAACACAAGAAGCATCGCTCATGCGTTACCGACGTTTCCCCCTCCCCTATGAGCTCTGGCGACCATACTCACGCGGAGGAACACAACTTTACACAACATAAAGTTATTTGGCTGCGGTATTCTGGAAGGTGAAGATACTTCCCCAGTCGAGCTGCTCTTTGAGCGAATAAACGCTATGCTCTACCTCTCTAGAGTGAAATGAAACAATTTCGATATACCTAATAATATTTC
This sequence comes from Achlya flavicornis, assembly GCA_947623365.1. Taxonomy (NCBI): domain Eukaryota; kingdom Metazoa; phylum Arthropoda; class Insecta; order Lepidoptera; family Drepanidae; genus Achlya; species Achlya flavicornis. The sequence continues at coordinate 14,343,862 of OX392480.1, read as the reverse complement.
TATCGAATAAGAGGTTGATTCAAAATCAAAATGATTGCAACAAAGTTATAGTTATATAATTTAAATGTGTGTTAAGTTAATGTGAATGTTGCATAAGTATAGTGGTATTAGAAATAAGGTATTAAAACAAAATATACATAATTCATTTTAGATACAGCTTCTGCGATTAATGCAGGGCTGACAAGATTATCCTAACCCTAAAGGTGCGTGCGTACCTATAACAGTGCGCCAATCCTATCCTAACTATAATATTATAAATGCATTGAGTTTGTTTGTTACGCCTTCACGCCTCAATTACTCAACGAATCATCATGAAATTTGGCATGCAGATAGCCTATGGTATGGAGAAATACAAAGGTTACTTTTTATCCCGGGAACGCGACTGAAACCGCGGGGGACAGCTAGTAAATATATACATATGTTTTTGTTTTTAATTTATTTAGGTGTTGGTATTTGAACTTTGGTTTTTTTATTTGAAGCGCTCGTGGTGTAGCATGATTAGCCGTTCTTAATCGATGGGCAAAGTTAAGCTACGTCTGTCGTGTTCGGTACCTGGATGGGTGACCGCCTAGTGGTATTTCAAATCGAGCGTTTCCTTGTTTCGGAAGGCACGTCAAGCCGTTGGTCTTGGTTACCACTTAATTTTGATAGTCGTTAAGCTAGTTGGATGCCTCCTAGGTTGCTTGAAAAATTCCAACAGTAGGTTGACCACTAGCCTACCTCTACTAATCCGAAGTGGGCACGCGTGGTAGAGTATCTGCCCATTCCCTTTCACCCTCATTTGTGAAAGGAGGCCTGTGCTCAGCAGTGGGACATTATAGGCTGATGATGATGATGATGATTTGAACATTGCAAGCAAAGTCTGGGATATCCTCAGTCTTTTCTGTATGAAAATAAGTCTTGGCGCCGGAACAGTACGAAATTATTTGGCTACGGTATTCTGTAAGGTGGACTTCAACAGTCGATCTTCTCTTTGAGCGAAAAATATACGCTGTGCTCTATCTCTCTCACAATAAAAAATGTTTTCCTTCGGCGAAAGCTCATTCTCATGCTAATTGTAAGATTTTAGCCCACGGTCTTATCATGCGCACTCGACGAAAACACGGTAGTATTGTTTGCTAATTTCAATCATTTACACTTGAGGTACTAGTTATGCTTGCGTATTTTATTTTTAACCGACTTCAAAAAAAGGAGGAGGTACTCAATTCGGGGGTGTTTTTTTTATGTTTGTTACCTTATAACTCCGTCATTTATTAACCATTATTAAAATTTGAAAAAATATTTTTTTGTTTGGAAGGGTACACTTCCCGTTTGGTCTCATTGTCATCAGATCAGGATTAGATTTACTTCTTATTGTCCTTGAAGGAGGTTTAAGTTTTTTGTAAAACAGTTTTTTATGTAAAATATAATGTTTTGGAAAAAAAAGCGAATAGATTATTAGAATAATAAAGATTTTCCGAACAAATATATAAAAAGTAACCTTGCTGAGTTTCGTTTCTTGCCTTTTCTTCTCAGTTGAAGGCCGACTTACGAATTGGTGGTAATTTCAGTAGCTTTGACTTTCTTAAGTGCCCTACTAGAGCCTCAATTGAATAAATGGATTCATCTTTGACTTGACTGAATTTTGACTTGTTTGAACTTTGTGAACTGGGGGCCAACCACAAGCTCTTATAACAATATTATTATAACCTTATTTATCTTTTGTATTGTTTTGACGCCGGATGACAAAGAAGGACAAAAGACAAATAAGGTTATAATAATATTGTTTTAACAGCTTGTGGTTGGCCCCTCAGGTGCTGCTTGTGGGGGCTGGTCTGCTTAAGTTTGCTATTTACTTATTAAATATCGATTCAGTCCAATTTGTAGTCCGCCGGGGCACGGAATTGTTGTCAGTGCGATTTGAATGTAAATATTATGTAAATGAATATAAGCTTATTTTGAAAAGAGTAATTTCTGAGTTTATTGCCGGCTCATCGCAGCAAATGCAACCTTCCGAACCGGTATTATAGTATAACCCCCTTATTCATAATCACTTTTTAACTAAATCAGTGTTATAGTGTCCTCTGTCTCACTCTTTCGATCACCAAATGTCACGTGTCAGATAAAGACTTCAGAATTTTAGCTAATCAACGTTTGATAACTTCATTATGAATACGGAGGTTATAGTCTAACTATTCATTAGTGATAAATAAATGACTTGATTTTGATTTTGGTAACATTTTGCTGCATTATTTTTTGTAGCGTTGTACTGTATGAATGCACCTTTAGTAAGAAGGTAAGCATCGCAGGTTGAATACGAAGTAGGCCCTTTAGCTAATGCTTCTTAATTTATGATTCCATACGATAAGGTGTTAGGCAGACTCCTCGAATTGACACCTTTCATTTTATCCTCAATTATTTTGCATAACGGTTTTGGTTAGAAATTGTTTTTGAGAAAATTCTCGGTTTATTCCCATCTGGTTAGGATCTTAGTTGGTATAGTGAATTTTTATTTTAAACCTCATAAATATTGATTTTTTTTTAAATCAATAACACTTTTTCTATGTCAGACTCTTTTTTGAAATTCAGTGATACACAAAACAACACGATCTATCAAGATCACTTTATAAAAATACTAATTATTTACCTACCCTTTCTTGAAGCGCTACGACGTATTTGAACCCTTGAAACGGCCAAGCCACATAATCCGCTTACCATCAGGTGGGCCGTATGCTTGTTTGCCACTTAGTAGTATAAAAAAAAGAGAGTAGAGAGTATAGTTAGGTTTTTGGTAGGATTTATACATTGTAGAAAGCGCGGTAGTACCTAAATAATTCATCCAAAACTGCGACTTATACGACACTGCGAAAATAAATGTCTACACCACTTGATTTTCAATTTAAACGACAAATCAACGTGAAACACGCAAGTGTAATTTATGCACACTTATATTAAGTTATTGCGAGTAGCGTTTTCACAAGTGTGGTTATTCAGCGCTTTACTCCGCTCTCGTTGTCAGATTAAAATGAGTCATAGCGCAGTTTTGTCCCAGATTAATAATATTGTAGGTACTCTAAAATTGTGGGAATGTGACAGTAAATCTTCTACTATCTTTTAAATCATATAATAAATAAATCTAGAAGGTTCTCCTTTCTAAAGGTGATGGGCCAGTTGGCGCAGTTGGTTAAGATTCACCTTACGCAACGCAAATCGTGGGTTCGATTCCCATACTGGACATGCAATTGTGTGCATGAACAAGTTTGTATGTCCTGAGTCTGGGTGGTATTAAGTATGTATTTACAAGCGAAAAGTAGTATATGTATTATATCAGTTATCTGGTTTCCATAGTTCAAGCTCTGCTTAGTATGGGATCAGATGACCGTGTGTGAGGAATGTCCCAGGATGTTTATTAATTTTATTTCTTCTCATTTTTGATTTGTAAACGTGGTCTATCTATACTTTTCTGTTATGTTTCTTTCGTAACTAAATAATTTTAGAAATATTTAATTTCTAAAAAACATCAAAATACAGAAATATGTTTTAACTAACATGAATCTGAAAATTTAAACATGAGGCAATAACAAAATATCACAATAATAAACACAATAAAATCTTAATCAAAATTATATCAACAATTAGCTGAACGATTGTTACGAAGCTATTATTGTTTACAATAATGGAAATCGTGCAAATGATGTCGCATCGCCTGATTAATCAGAACCAATGAATGAAATTACCAAATTAAATTGTACCTTAACTGATATACACCGAAATTGTCATATTTCTGTCGGTCACCCGTATAATCTGGAGTTTGCATTTATTTTGGTTTTGCATATAATCACGGGGCCAGAAAGTTAGCTATTATTTTGTTAACAGACTTCAAAAAAAGGAGGAGGTTCTCAATTCGGTTGTATGTTTTTTATTTATTTTTATGTTTGTTACCTGATAACTCCGTCATTTATTAACCGATTTGGAAAATTCTTTTTTTGTCTGGAAGGGTTCACTTCCCCTTTGGTCCCATTGTCATCAGATCAGGATTTGATAACTTCTTAGTGTACTGTGAAGTCGCTTTAAGTTTTTTGTAAAACAGTCCAATTATTAAATAATTTTTTGCATGGTTTGTTATACAAATACCAATGAATTAATGGCGTCTTGTCATCTTATTGTTATCTTAAAACTTCATTAATTATATTCTCAATTATTGACATGTAAGAAACTGGGTAATCCGCATCTATTAATATTATTTGATTCAGAAAGCTATCGAAGTAACGGTCACTGAATGAATCATGTTTGCTGGTCTAAATTTAGTCATAGCTAGTCGTATATGATATTTTCACAGACAAATGTAGCCTTTCCTACTCCAATAACGTATAATTTTGATCATTTCGATAGCTACAGTATTTTTTCGAAGGGAGACTTGGTCATCATTAAAAAAATAATGCGCATTTGCTAATGATTATCCCGGACATTAAATTAATGTATGTAATCATTCGTAGCTGACCTCCGACCGGACTACGGCGTTATCGTTGCCCGTGACGTATTTCGGAAAAGTTACGCAAAAAATAAATAATGCCACATGTTATTTTTTGATGTGAATTAATTGCCTTTGTTAAGGGCTAGTCTGTGGGAGAATTTTAGACTTATTTTTGTAGAATTTTCATTCCGTAGTTTTACAGTGTTGTTTCAATAAGTGGGTACTTAATTATGGGGTTATTAGCGGGAAAACCAGCGTTAGGGAAAAATAAAAATGCGAAGAAAGGATGCCAATATCAAGTAAAAATGCTACTTGATGTGTTTTAGCCAAAAGTGTGTTTTATGAATAGGTCAATATAGATATATTATTATCCAAACAAAAATAACAATTTAAACTTAATTTATTGTCGGTTTATCTGAATTAAAGCTGTCTTCTGAAAAGAAAAAAAAAAACAAAGCGTATCCTTATGTCAATCTCATACATTTTGTAACGTTTACGTTTACGTTACAAGATGTATAAGGTTAAGTAGTTGGTTTAAGTTTTTTGTAAAACAGTCCAATTATTTGTAATTATTAACACTTAAAGAAACACAAAAACTTTATATTGTCAAAAATAACTTTTAATAAAGCATTTGTAAAGCACTTTTATCATTGCACATTCCACTTAACAGTTAAGGACTACAATTTGGTACGAAATTGACCCGGCAGAGCCACTTTTCTGTCCATACAAATGGCAGTATTATTTGTCATTGATTGATTGACATATTTGTCATATATCGTGTTATGAAATCTGAGTAATTATTCGACAAATAATCTCGAATAATAGGGAATTGTTAATAGCTGGCAGTTAAAATGTGGGTGGCACCTAATCGGCAAAAAAAATAGAATAATAGGCTATCAATAATTGGATATTTATTGACTTGTTTTCCTTTAGTAGCCCAGTAACAATATACTGCCTACATTTATAAATTATATATTTGTTGCAATAGTGCCAAGAGAAGTATAATTGAAGGAAAATATTGCACCGAAATAATAGAAGTGTTTGGATTCTCTTAGTAGGTACCCTCAGGTAGGTTGTTGGTAATACCTCAGTCTATAAAACCATACAGTCATCCGATGCCCTTGATCTCGTTGATATTGGCCATATAAAGTATGCTGTGTCCCGAGCTACTAACATCGTTTTGTTCGCAGGTCGGGTCGCGTCTCGCCCTTACATGAGATTGTACCCAAACACAACCCTATCCATTGTAAAAAGTATCTTGAATAACGTAAACTGAATCTTATTTACTGTAACAGAAATATAATTCGTTTTGATCCTACCATAAGTATAAGCTCTAAATTAGTGCTCATTCATCCAATTTCTGTATGATATTTAGGTTCCTATTACGTGAAACGAGAAAACAATTTCGCTACCTAAGTACCATCTTATTCTGACGTCAGAGAGTAATAAAAAAGCCTAGACGGGTCGATCGTAAGGAAAGTAAAAATAATCTATTCTTTTGTGGATTCTAGTTGTCGTATCTATTTGACCTTCCAGTATATTATTTGAAACTAAAAATAAACCGGGGTTGATGAGATTTTGCCGCTTCTGAGAATTAATACTTACGTCATTGGTAGGTAATTTATTGAAATAAAAATTATTTTAGGATTTTTACCCCCATACTCATAAAACGTTATTTAACTAACATTCTGTTTAAAGGGTCACGTAAATAACGTCACTCTATTGTCATTGTCAAATAATGTGACATTATTTACGTGACCATTTAATCAGTATATTAGTTAAGTAGCGCTTTATGAGTAAGGGGGTATATGTATAAAGTACTAGCTGCCCGGTACGACTTCGTTCGCGTGGTGTCCTACTAACGTATACCCTAACCTACCACTACCAAATTGAACCCTACCTCTACCCTACCTTACCCTACCCTACTACCGTACCCTACCCTACCCTACCCCACTACCCTACCCTACCCGACCTAACCTACCCTACCCTACCTCTACCCTACCCTACCCTCACAACTCACTTAATTTCTTCTTTCATAAGAACCTTCTCCAGACAATAACAACCACAACAAAAAAAGAATTTGCGAAATCGGTCCAGCCGTTCAAGGTATTTAGACCAAGGGAAATAGGGATTCATTTTTATATATATACCCCCTTATTCATCATCGCTTTTTAGCTAAATCAGTCTAATAGTGTCCTCCGTCTCACTCTTTCGATCACCAAATGTTACGTGTCAGATAAAGACTTCATCATTCTATTCTATTCTATCAACGTTTGATAACTTTATTATGAATAAGGGGGATAGATTTTGTTATGCGTGCTTCAATTGTTTCGTTGAAGAGATGATAGTAAAATAAATAAATACCTTCCTCAGCTCTATGTACTCCATTGGAAATTCAAATCATTTATTTCAATTTCAAATAGACCTTCGCAGGCACTTTTGAGTACTGTAACCGTACGAACCGTTATTAGAGCATTAGTCTAATAACGGTTCGTAAGGTGGCATTTGTTGATAAGAGCCGGCGATAAACTCAGCAATTACTCTCAAAACAAGCTTAGATTTATTTCATAATATTTACATTCTAATGGCACCAAAACTACAAATTAAGACTGAATCAGTATTTAATAAGTAAATAGCACACTTAAGCAGACCAGCCCCCACAAGCAGCACCTGTTCACCAGTATGACGCGTGTGGCAGCCATCACCCTCCTCGTCATATTGGAGAGAAGAGGATGACCCGTCACACGACGCGCCGCAAGCAAAGGCCCTTTTGAGATCTCTAAAACGGCTGTAGCAATTTCGATGAATTTTGTTTTTTGCGTTTTGGAGGCGAAAAATCTATGTAGCTAGGTCGCATCTCGGTCTTCTCTTACTCTTATAAATTTGAGTATTGATGGTACCAAAAGTGGTAAAAACACTGAAGCTGTTGACAATGTCTATCCTAGTAGAGCTTAGAGTATTTACTAATAGTAGAGTATAATTTATGGCAACATGATGAAAAATTAAAATCCAGCAAACTATCCCGATTCGCCTTTTGCTATTATTCTTGAAACAATATATTATACCAAACAGGAGAACACGCCTCAAAATTCAACAGTGGTAATTATTTTTCTCTCACCAAAAAAAACCACAAAAGTTTCCCCTCAAAAAGCTAAGGGCGCGTGATTGAAAGTGGTATTTTATCTGAACAGCAATTTATAGGGGGTGGTCGGCCCAATTGATAGGGTGCTAACCGCTGCCCAAAGGGCCTGAGATAAGGATTATGGTCTTAACGGAATGGCTGAAGGATTTTTCTCCCTGGTAAAAGTTTTTGGCATCGTCGTAACGCGATCGGGACTGGGATCCAATGCTCGGCCGATAAGAGTTTGAGTGATTGCAATTGTTTCTTGATATGTGCTAGGATCGACGCTGGGGAATATGTCGTTAGATCCGACCCCATATCCAGGTTTTTTTTCTGAATGAAGATCATTTGGAGTCAAACGAAATATTGCTCTTGCGTTTTATTGCTAATTGCTTAAGTTATCAACTGAAATAACTAGGCTTGGGTTTTTATTTGCTTTCCTAATTTTGATTCGACCGCGACGCAAACTCTTCTGGGGCACTAAACTATTTGTGACTTTGACTTTGAAAACCAATTACTGCGACTTTTTTTATTGAGCAAAAGTAAAAAACTTAAGATTAAAAATAAGTCATAAAATCTAAATGTAATATTAATTTGAGCATTTTACATTGACTTTCGTCTAGCGCATCGAGTACGCCGGATAGTTTAGGGGTCTAGGTTAAGCATTTAGTATTGTTGATTGGGAAAAATTGCAGTGGTTTAGGCCCAATGACAACAGCAACAGCTAGGTGCCAGAATATTAGTATAATATATATCAGTATAGTACCTATTATAATAATATAAATATATTAGCAATAAATCAGTTTTACGTTAGCATCAACCACGCTTCATCGTAGCTAGAGACAGAGCATAGCATATTTTCATTCAACGAGCAGTACCTCCACTTTGTAAAACACCGCAGCCAAATAACATAATATTGTTTTCCTGCGCGTGACTAATGTTGTCAGAACTCATTGGGGACTCAGGAGCGCCATATCTGAACTTGTATTGCTGATTATGGGTCACCGCTTACTATAACAGCACGGCTACGCCTCGGCATTTACCTTGCCGTGCAAGTCAGGCCTTTAAATCGTATGCGTTAAAGTAAATTTTACAATGACTAGATAAAATAGTTGACGCCTCGCAGCAAGCGCGCTTGCCGTTACAAGCCACTGCGTGACGCCAGCAAGCGGTATCTTGCCAAAGCCGCACCATCAATTTCACCGGCACCGCGTCGCCCGCAAGCTGCCACCTCGCAGGCGGCGCGCTGGCATTTAGTGGCTGGATTGAGTTGAGGCGGTCCGTTGCTGTGATGGAGCGATGCTGATATAGTGGGCGAAACCCTTAAGTTATATACAAAAAAGCACACATACACTTTTTATCCTTACTCTATAGTTATACCCCTTAGCAGTCTTGTCAGAATGATTCCTTCAGAGAGTCTAGCAGTCCGAATTACCCAGCATACCGATTCGTTTCAGATTAATTAGGAACATCTCGGCGAGCTGCTATTATTTCGCCAGTCCTAGTTGCGGTTCGTTTTCTTTTTACACCATGCCCGCTTGTCTGCTTACTTCAAAATTGCTGGGATACGTTTGTGTGGAGACAGATATAAATGTTGATTTAGAGAAAAGTGTTATCAATAGCAAATTCTTGATTGAATAATCTTCGTGAAACGTGGGTGTTTCTGAAGCCTATGCCTATATTTTCGGGGATCGTGTGTGGAAAGATATGTAGGTATTTAATACGGATTTAAGAATTAAATAAATAAAAAATATCTGTTTATTTCTAAAAACTTACAATTAGTTTTATTAAGGTACTTAGGGGTACTAAAATCTTCGAATATTAAAGATTGTTGACCCTTAAAGAGTCGTTACTGTTAACAAAGCAATATAAAAGATTATTAGTCGAATATAATAATAAAATGTTATCTGTGCTCGCTGTTGAGCGCTTCACTAATATTGTGTCACCGAACTGGGTTGCTCTCTCTTGTCTCTGTGTGCTGTAATGGAGTGTGTACGTCGCTAAGATTAAATGGTAATAATAAGAAGATAATAAACGTTGTGAAGATTATACTGCCGTTTTGCTGCTCTCCTTCTGCCCTTCAAGAAAACCTTTTACAGTTACATATTAATATTTGATATAGTTACATTTAAGTCGATCCTGGAATCGCACACCTGCCCACCACGAAATACCTTTTTTTTTTTTTTATTTGTTAATGATATTTGTCATTTTTTAGATTTAACCAAATGTTTGGTAGTTGATTGAGAGTGTGGGGTCATATATGATCCCAGACCAGACTCGTTTTCCATATTCGTTAAAACATGAAGGCATCATAGTTATGTTGTATGTTGCCATGAAAGTTTAGCCTCTTGGCATGTACATCATTTCATCGTTATACTTCAATTAAAAAAAAAAACGTGAATATGCATCAAGTAATTTTTGATATTGCAACAGTACACAGTTTTTAACTGGACCTTATTCACGAGGTAACATATGCTAATACGAAATCAAACAAAATAAGCACGATAATAATCTGACTCCACAGTTAGTTAACTCTGAATGACCAGTTAATACAGCTTCGCTTTTAATCCGCCAGCAGGTTCCGTAGCCGGAAATAATTAAATTTTTTATAGGAATACCCGCATCGTCAATAGTTCAGTAATATTAAAGACGATAGGAATATTTACTTGGTAATATCATTCTATAAAATTATCTTATGAAAGATAACGTTTCTATAACTTGCTGATTTTTAAGACCACTTTAGTGTATCAAACAAGCATTCGGCCCGACTGATGGTAAGCGGTTACCGTAGCCTATAGATGCTTGCTACACTAGGGTATCACTCGCGCTATGCCGACCCTAGACTATAGTTTGAAGAGCGGTTAAAAAAGGTTACTGTATCGGGAGTAGAATGACAACAATTGGTACGACGCCGCTGGTACCGCACTCTACCATCATCGCGACTCCTCATTTGGCTGAAATGTTATGTTGTTATAATTTTAGTAATTTTCTTAAATCACATGTTGTAGGGTTCCGTACCCGAAAGGTGCCAAACGGGACCCTATTACTAAGACTCCACTGTCCGTCCGTCTTTCTGTCAAATGGGCTGTATCTCAAGAACGGTAATAGTGGTAGCAAACGGTTCTATTGCCGCTATAACAACAAATAATAAAAATAAAAATTAAAAGGGGGCAACCATACAAGAAACTTTTTTATAACGTTTTTTTTTTCAACTACAAAGTCGATTTTAAAACAAGTGCGAGTCCGACTCGCACTTGGCCGGTTTTTTTTAAGCTTACGTAGTCCAATAATGCCTAGGTACTTAATGTTATAATTCTATAGAACTTCTTTATACAGACCTAGTTGTAAGCGATTGTACAATCAATAGATACACACCGAACAAAAAATGGCCGATCTAAATAGATCGGTATACATCGTTAGTTTTTTACGGCTTGCCTTGTTTCTTGAGTTACGAGCGGAATCAGATTTGCATTGCTAATATTTTATGGTGTCGTAAAGATACGTTGCTTTGACACCACCGATACTAGTGAGTCGGAAGTTGTAATTATAGTTCACACATTTGAAGTTGCTTCTCAGTACTGATAGTGTTGATATTTGATGTGACATTCTTTATATGAATATTTATATAAATATAATTTGAAAATTTGGAAATAGTGTTTGTGACCAGAAATAATAATTGAAATAGGAAAGGTCGAATTGTTACACGGTAACCGCTTCGGTACCACTATATAGGTGGGCCGTAAGCAAGTTAGTCGATTTAGTTGCATTAAAAAAAAATATGGAAAAAGTTCGCGTAGCGTGGATGGACTTGCGAGCCTCGAACGAGCGTTCGCCTCGCGCTCGATTCGTACTGCTTTAAATCCTATACCTTACAATTTCATAGCTATAAAATAATCGCCACATTAACATACAAAAAGCATTGAGAAAGACTTCCTCAATTCAGGATATAAAAATCAATTCCCGTCACCCAGCAAACATTTCTTCGGCACGGCGTAATCTCAAAAGGAATCCCAACATGGCGTGCTCCAAAAATACAATTTACATGATAAACTCGTCGTTTCATGCACGATTTCAATATTTACACGTACTGGGAGGGGATTATTTGAGAGTGAATTAATTTGAAATCAGTCGATCGGAAATATTGACTCATGGATTCTACGAGTGGGTTCACATGGTGCGCGCTTTCACGGACGGACGTATTTGCTTATTTTACAAGCGAATTGATAACATATTGCTCAACGCATAAAATTAAAAATTCAATGGCGCGGGTGACTTTGTTTTGAGACAAACGTGCAGCTATTTTGGTTTTTATATAGCTTTGCAATACGGTGTTAGTTTGCTTGTGAAATTTGTGTTTGGTAAAACTGTGTACAGTGGGAACCCACTCTTAAGGCGCATACTTGGTTTCGGAGCGCACAATACTCATTCGCTTGCGTATTTTTGTATAAGCTATCGCACAAATTGCCGCGGCGTAAATGTAGAAAGTACGAGAGTCTGGGGTCAGCAGGAGCCCGGCGCGTTTGAAGGTCGGAACACTGAAATTACGATGGTTAAAATTGGCCAATGTAATGCGGCTTATGCGGCCCAGTACGCACTAGTGTACGACGTAGATTTGCTGCGATATACTGCCCGCTCTACAGTATGCGCTAACCTCTAAACGCACGTTTCATACGATTTGGAACTTTGATCTGAAAGATATGTTTAGATGATGAATTTAGGCCTGTATTTGACCACAATCTCACCGTGGTTAGTGATGATGTGGCCGAAGGTGGTAAGTCATAAAGCCTAGAAGGAACTGGCTCTCAAGTATAGTTGTCGGAACACACCGAAACGCTCGTGTTGTAGCATAATTAGCCGTTCTTCTTCTTATTTTTAATTTTGGCAATCAAGCCCATATTAGGGCTCATTTCTGCCAGTGTCGAGTTATATTATAGTTTCCAGTCACAATAAATCACTTCACATTATAGTCCTCAGTCAGTCACCGTCCATAAAAGTCATGTTTTACTACAATGGTGGTCATTGTAGTAAAATTCTACACGGACATTTTGAGACAACTTGAAAAGTCACGATACACATAATTCATTTCATTTCACTTCACTGGTGCACATGGATGATCTTTATTGGGTAAAATACCACCAAAAATACACAATAAAACTCAAAATACACAAATTTATGAAAATAAAAATGAAAATGCTACGTCACTCTGCAAGTTCCCGCCAAAAAGTCCTTAGCCGTTCTTAATCGATCGGCAAAGTTAAGCTACTCCTGTCGTGGTCTGTACCTGGATGGGTGACCGCCTATTGGTATTTCAAATCTAGCGTTTCCGTGCTTCGGAAGGCACGTAAAGCCGTTGGTCCCGGTTATCACTTAATTGTGATAGTCGTTAAGCTAGTTGGATGTCTCCTAGGCGGCTTGAAAAATTCCAACAGTAGGTTGACCACTAGCCTGCCTCCACCAATCCGCAGTGGGTACGCGTGGTGGAGTATCGCCCAGTCCTTTTCACCCTGAATTTATGAAAGGAGGCCTGCGCTCAGCAGTGAGACATTATAGGCTGATGATGATGATGATGAAGGCGAGCTGTGTTTGTAGCTTTGTCCTATCACGCAAAGCAACAGACAGACGTAATTTTTTGCCTAGAAATAATTTATGGGCCAGCGAGTAACATAGGCCTCATGTGAACGCGAGGAGATTGTAACAACATCTGCCCCAGTTTTGATAAATTTTATAATTTAAGGCAACTCTTAATTCAAATTTACAAAAAAAAAAATAAAAAAAAATAGGTATTTTAAAATCGAGTTGCTTGGCTCCTTTCCGTAGAGGTTTTAACACTTCAAAATCTTAAGCGCAAGTGACAATATTAGCACGGGAACCTGTGTGGCAAAACTCACACAAATAAACAATTATTCATACACTGCACTACAAACAAACAATTCGTTTCATTGGTAGATTTTATTCAACACAAAACTAGCAGAAATCACAGATTCTACATTTGAAAATATACCTTCACATGTACAAATAGAATTCATTTTGTTATTCTGTAGAATGTGTATACGACGTTTTGTAATATGAAGATGAAGGAAAACAATTGACGAGTAAGTTTCGCTATCCAACAATAGATGGCGTTATTATCAGTGGATGTTATTATCATCCTAATTACATTCACGATAAAGTTGATATTCGTGTAGCATGTCGATGGATTTATAACATTCTGATTATAACACCATGCGCTATTCGATTTCGTCAGCTACTCAATTAGTGATGTAGGTGATAGATGACGTCATAAGTGAAAGTATCGATAAATGTTTATTGTATATCCTACTAATATTATAAATGTGAAAGTTTGTGAGTGTTTGTTACTCTTTCACGCAATAACTACTGAACGGATTTGGATGAAATTTGGAACACAGATTCTCAGATATGTTCTGGATTAACACATAGGATACTTTTTATGCCGGGAAATCATACGATTACTCGGGAATGTGGGTGAAACCGCGCGGGACAGCTAATATTATTATAAATATGACACTAATATTATGAATGAAATCTATTCCGCCTAAACAGCGGAACAGATTTCGATGAAATTTGGTATGTAGATAGATGACACACTAGATTAACACACAGCTTATAGTCAAGTCAAGTCAAAGCCATTTATTCAATTTAGGCCCAAGAAGGGCACCTATGAAGGTAATTTTTTTAATATTTTCTTGTTTTTTACAATCTGACTATCTATATTAATTAATGAATATATTCATGTTGAGTTTGAATCAAAACCGTTACATAATCCCCTCGTTGATCTAGAAATCTGACTATATAGTGGCTATTTTTTTCCAAAACATTAGTATAGTTCCAAAACTTACATACTTTTTATTTTACAAAATTTTAAATACAAAATCATCAAAACGAATAAACATAAAAAAAAAAACAAAAAAAACAACAAATCAAATATAATATATATATTTACTTTTTGTACCGGAGAAGTGAGCAGTTCCCGTAGGATAAACGAATTACACATATTATTAAAATTACACTTATAAACGAATTCAAAGCGGGCGAAGCTAGGATAGTATAAAATTCAAAGGCCTTAAACTGTAAGCACGTTTTGTAAAAATTCACGCTTGGTAAAGAAGGATAAAAATTGTTAGTTGTCGATAGATTTTCTCTTTATTCAATTTATGAAAATTAAACAGATTCTGTTCTTTGAGTGTTCTGTAGGAAGCCCAGTGAGACACCTTTTGGAATAACAAAAGGACACATATTGGAAATATTTTTATTTTTGCTCTGGTATGGCTGTTTCATACAAGTATTTATTTCCCTTTTTTTTAATTATAAAATATTTGTCTTCAAAGTGCTCTGAACAAATTGTGCTTGATTTTGAAAGAAACCAATTTTGCCTTCCTGTAGCTTGAATCCATTTTTCCTTTATATCTGGAGCCTTAGGAAATCTAAAATCACAAAAATATAACATAACGCATTCAAATAAATAATAATAATATTTAAATATAAAATCAAAATGGCACTACTAATCACAACTGTAAAAGTTTAAACTATCGATAACTCATACTATAAAGAAGTGTGTCACGTCTCTAATCGAGTAGCAACCGTCACATCAAGTGCATGTATGGAAACTTCGAGAAGCAGTAAGTTTTAAGTTTGAAAGAAACTAGACCTTAAAGTTTAAATTTTAAAGTCAACTTTCGGTCGCGATGATTCATCTTGAAGACAATTAGGTTTTTCTTAATTTTAAATTAATTTACTCACAAAATATAACTTACGGATGGTATGATATACCTCCTTTCGCTAAATTTATTGTACGGCTATCGTTTTTGCACTGTAAAACAGCACAATAAGGCATTTTACTAACATTTTAAATCTTTTACGACGCCACCAAAACAATGTAGTGACAAATCACGACTGAATTGAGCGGAGCTCTAAGTGCGCGGAACTACGCTTACTATGTACTACGGCGGTTCCGCCCACTTGCGCTTTCTAACTGTTTTTTCTGTTCTGTGTTCCAGTCATTAAATTCACAGTATAAAGACCGACCAGTTCAGGTTTATTCAATTAATAATTTGCTTACTCTAATTTCCTTTGCGGAAATAATAAAACGCTAAACACGTGTAACATATGAGTACATTTTAATACAGAATAAGGACATTTTGACCTCATTATAAGTACGGCTGAGATTTCTAATTCAGCATCGAATGCCTCATTCTATAAATCATTATGAGAGCTTTCTTTATGTATTTGTCAACGTTTATCCCGAAGACTCGTTGAATGATGGCCACTCATTACTGAGGAGACTCCATCTTGGGCCATTTAGGGGCCCTCCTTCGGCCTATTTGTCCCCAATGCTCTGTGATAAATTGGCATGTCCCGGCCACTGCTATTAACCGGCTAACATTGGAAAGGAGACGTTTGGGAGTCGTGCTGGTGAAACCATACGGGTTGGGTCTTGTAGCGGGTATGCTACGTTTTGTTGAGTTGAAAATATTTGTTGTTATTTTATCCCTTTTATGTTAGTAAAAAATTAATAGTAATTTATAATATCGTTGAGTAGGTAGCCTTTACTAAGATAATTATATTTTAATATGAGCGAATTACTTCAATATTCAAATTTATTTTATCTTCTCTTAGCTTCTTATATCATATTTATAATAACAATATCCTGCGATATTTATTCACACCCGGCCGTCTAATCACAAAATGGAAAATGGGTTCACGGTTGCTACTTAACTGGTATATTACATATAGTACTTTTCAATTATGCGTGTACATACTTATAAATATATAATTACAACCAGACTCTGAATTAACAGACGTGTAACTGTACACAAGTGCGGTATATCGACCCGGAATATCGCAGCATTCACGCACAAATTACCAAACCGTATATTTCACTCATAAGAAAATAATATTTACCACCATAATACATAAATTTTACATCATTTTGTACCTTATGTGTTATATTTTAGATGTTATTTTTCCACGAACATCTTGAGCCTTGAATATAAGATGATACCTTTTGTGAATGGTTATTGATGCGGTTTTTTATCGTGATGTTTATGCTCGTTGGCATATAATTAATCCATTCTTGGGATATGTTCCTTTTGAGAGCCTTTTAACGTTTCGTTTGTATAGAAGATATATTTTACAGTTAATAGCTAAGTATAGCATTAATACAGGCAATTTATGTGATGCTGCTCCTTCTCAGCCTCTCTCAATATTAGTGTACCTTTGTGTTTTTACCTTGAATGTTCTCCAGCTGTTTGAGTAAAGAATTATCAAAATCGGACTACTCTGTAAAAATTATGCGTGATCATACATAAAAAAGAAATATACGCGTCGACTTGTAAACCTCCTCCGTTTTTTCGTCGGTTAAAAATGGTTCTTATTTGTAATTTCTATCAAACAAAAATGAAGCAATATCAATATAAAAAGTTTATTAAAAATAATTATAAAATATTATGAAATTTTCTTATTATTACAACTTATTTACAAAATATAGTCTACATAAATTTATTTGTAAAATATGATAGGTATTATCATTTTTAAAAGCATGGCGTAATGTCTGATAAATTTAAATTGTAATGTGAATCACATGACATTATTCATTATTTTGTACATACTAATTGTAAATAAATACTATATTACTTAATCCTCAGAATATAGAACAAAAGGCAGATGGAGCGCGCGGAACACGGAAGTGAGGCCAAAAAAGCAAATACCAGGGCCAGTAGACAAGATGGTTATCGACAATCGTCATCGTTAGTAAACGATCAACCTTTGTATGGGATTGACATTTCAAATCGAAATATCACGTGATTTTTAACAATCTCTTATGTCAATCCCATACAAAGGTTGATCGTTTACTAACGATGACGATTGTCGATAACCATCTTGTCTAGGGGGGCAGGGACCCTAGACAAGATGATTGTCGACAATCGTCATCGTTCTGAGACTCAATCACATATAATATCAAGTACACATAGAGCTGACTCGAAGCTGGGATCGGTGGGTATTATGGATTATTGTTATCTGCCCATCCCAGCTACGAGTAGATATTATTAAAAAAAAAAAATAGAAATTATTTACAGATAATATATAATGCGTTATATGAATGGTCAATAAGAAATGAAATTTCCTTTCTTTTATTTAAATCAGTGTGTTCTATCTTGCAACTGCACTTGCGAGCCTGTTCCTTCTATTATTTGTAATAGTTAAGTTACCCTAAGTGTAATATTATTCGAAACAATGTGTAAAGTTCAAACATGAAGATGTGTGTGACTTTCTTCGTTCTTCACTGGATATGCATATGTTTGATGACGCGTCCTTTTCCCAGAGACCAGGAGTTTCGATGATCTAAAGAGAAAGAGGCACTTGTTAATGCTATTGGCTGCAGTTCATTTCGATATGTAGCTAGGCTTGTATTAACTACAGCCATAAGCTCTTGGTTGTGAACAGCAGCTATACTTGGATTTCCGTTCCTTTTTTATACTGTATTTGCTAGCTACCTACGAAAACTGTATATAAGAATGCAATCAGATCATCAGGCAGCAGACTTTTTGAAGTAGTAGCTCAATGGTACGCAGAATGCCGTGTCAAAGATAATTTCGAGTAAGCTTCTGCTTCGGAGCTTGGGCATCTGAGAAAACCATAGAAGGTATACGCTCGTCTGGCCTTGCCAAGCCTGTAAGCTATCTTTTTTTATACCACTTAGGTGGCAAACCAGCATCTGATGGTATATGTGTGTTTTGGAAACTGCATTTGCGAACCAGCCCCCCTAGACAAGATCGTATTCGACAATCGTCATCGTTAGTAAACGATCAACCTTTGTAAGGGATAAACATAAGAGATTGTTAAAAATCACGTGATATATCGATTTGTAATCCCATACAAAGGTTATCGTTTACTAACGATGACGATTGTCGACAACCATCTTGTCTAGGCGCTTAGTTCCCTTCTTGGCTTAAGAGTTTACCAACTTAGGCTACATCATCACTCGAAATACAGTCCACTTCAATTTCAATTTCAATTTCAATTAGCCTTTATTTCTGATACAATTATTATTACATATATTTCATTCAAACGATTATTAAATAATTACATTAAACTATAGAATAGAATAGAATAACAATTTAAAAATTATGTTTTTTTTTTTTTTTTTTTTTTTCATTGCATTAATTAATTATATTTTGTGTACTCTTTATTTTTAATCTTCGACATCGGTAGCGTCAGTATCAGTTTGCCCTTTGGCAAAGGCCTCCCCTAGGGTTTGCCATAACTTCCTGTTTGTGGCTTTTCTTTGCCATGTTGTGCCAGCATTTTTTTTAATTTCATCCTCCCATCTCATTTTTTGACGACCTTTCTTTCTTTTCCCATCACGAGGGTACCACATGGTGACATATTTTGTCCACTTGTTTCTCCCGTTTCTTATCATGTGGCCTGCCCAATTCCATTTAAGTTTTTTCACTGTATATGTGACGTCTGTAACTTTTGTTTTACTTCTTATTTGCCTTAGTTTGATTTTGTCCCGTAACTTGATGTTTAGAATGCTTCTCTCCATTTTATTTTGACAGACTCTAAGTGATCTGCTATGTTTTCTAGTAAGGGCCCAGGTTTGTGATCCGTAGGTTAAGCATGGCAGTATACATGAGTTGAACACTGTAGTCTTGTCCTTCATGGGTATTTGTGGGTTCTTCATAATTTCTTTGAGGGACCAGTACCTTTTCCAAGCGCTGCTTATTCTGTTGTCTATTTCCTTCTGCATTTGGTTTTCCGGTGAAATAATTTGTCCTAAATATGTGTATTGATCAACATATTCTATTTGGTTGGAGTTTAGCGAAATAGGTGACCTTACGTGATTTGTCATTAATTTTGTTTTGTCTATGTTCATAGTCAAACCTACAATTCTGCTTTCCCTCTCTAGTTGTGTTAGCATAATTTTCAAGCCTTCTTGGTTTTCATTAAGCAAAATCAGGTCGTCAGCGAATCTTAGATGGTTGAGTTTTTCGCCATTTATATTTAGTCCAAATGTATCCCAATCCATTTTCCTGAATATATGTTCTAATACTGCCGAAAACAGCTTTGGCGAGAGAGGGTCACCTTGACGTACTCCCTTCTTTATTTTGAACGCCAAACCTGTTCTTTCAGTCTGGATTTTTGCTGTTGGTTCCTTATATATATTTTTAATTATATTTATATACTTTGGATGTACTCCTTGTGACCATAAAGCGTCCCATATATGTGTATGTTTCAGTGAGTCAAATGCCTTGTTATAATCTACAAACGCCAAGTAGTATGTTTTCCCATACTCATTACTTTTTTGGATAACTTGTTTTAAGACATGAATATGATCCATTGTAGAGAAATCGCTTCTGAATCCAGCCTGTTCTCTCGGCTGATTTTCGTCCAGTATTGAGCTAATTCTATTTAATATAACCTTTGAAAATATCTTATATAAATTAGATATCAAGCTTATTGGTCTATAGTTGTTTATTTCGGCTTTATCTCCTTTCTTATGGAGCAATATCCAGTCCACTTACCATGATATTAAATACAGACCAATAAAGAATCACTATTGTGATAGTCGTTAAGCTAGTTGGAGACCTAGGCGGCTTGAAAACTCCAACAGTTGGTTGACCACTTAACTAGCCTACATCCACCAATCCGCAGTGGACACACGTGGTGGAATACCTGCCCATTCCCTTACACTCTCATTTGTGAAAGGAGGCCCGTATTCAGCAGTGGGACCTCATGAGCTGATGATGATGATGAAAATATAAGCCTGTCTATGGTTGAAAAAGTGAGATACTCTTATACCTAAACTATAGTCACAAATATAAACTCCATAAATACTTCACCTTATGTGCTAGCTCGTCAAAAGCCACGTCTATGCCCACCTTAGTCTTCGCACTGCACTCTATGAACATCATTTTTTGTTTCTTTGCGAACTCCTGGCCTTTCTCTCTTGGTATTGCTCGACACTGTGTTTTAAAGAAGCTGTAGTAATTGTCGACATGGATTTGAAATAATTGGACTGTTTTACAAAAAACTTAAACCGACTTCAAAGTACACTAAGAAGTAATCATGATCTGATGACAATGGGACCAAACGGGAAGTGTACCCTTCCAGACAAAAAAATAATTTTCCAAATCGGTTGATGAATGACGGAGTTATGAGGAAACAAACATTAAAAAAAACGAATTGAGAACCTCCTCCTTTTTTTGAAGTCGGTAATAAAATAATTGGATTTGACTAATCTAATCAACGTAATAAGAAAGTACTAATACAAATTTACCTTATCTAACTTATTGCCGACTATAAGATAGGCAACGTTTTCCTTTGTGGAGTGAAAACGGAAATCCTGGATCCAATCGTTCAATTTGATCATACTCATTGGGTCTGATACGTCATATACAAACACAGCACCATGGACACCCCTGAAACAATTTTAGTATAGTTGAATGGAATACGGTTGATGGTTGACGAATGATGACGATGGATGAAGTTATTAGAACAATTCGATACAAACAACTATATTATAAAGTAGCTTACATACCCCGAGAAGGCCGTCTTAAGCCATGCCGGGGCCCTTGAGCGAGCACACAAGAATTTGGGGCCCCGTTGGAAAGTAAAAAGTGAATAACAAAAAAAAGCTTGCAACACCAGGGGTATCACTCGCGCGTTGCCGACCCTGAAGATATCTCTTCACGCCCTTCTTGAAGAACCCCATGCTGTACTCCATTGAGAAAACCACGGCGGGGAGCTCATTCCACAACCTGAGCGTCCGCGGAAGGAAGCTCCTTTGAGCGCGCACAGTTCGAAACAATTCTGGTTTCAATGTGTGAGGATGGATTCCCCGTCGATGGCGTGAGTTGCGATGGTGGAAGGTAGCCGTGGGCAACAAGTCGAACAATTCCATAGAACACTCTCCGTTGTACAAGCGGTAGAACACACATAAGGAGGCAAAGTCTCTCCTCATACTAAGGGGCTTTAAACCGCTTGTGAGCTCGGGATCGTCAACAATTCTGATGGCACGTCGCTGAACCGAGTCTAAAGGCCCAAGCTGGTATCCCCTGGTATGGTGCTCCCGCACCCGTAAGTGTGAGGGCCCTAGGTCCGGGCTCCATGTGCCCTTATGGTAGCGATGGAACTGACCCCGAGTGTAAAGGTTGTAAAGCACTAACGTAACTATAGCATTTGCGTTTTTAGTACAAGTGCTCATATACCTAAAAAAACGCAAGTGATAGTTACGTTAATTCTTTGCAAAAACACTCGGGTTACCGATACGAAAACAAGTGAAATTCGTAGTTTTAGACGTAGACGGTTTTACAAAAAAAATACTCAGACGAATCCTGTAATCTAAAAATCTTTGCATGCAAATCAGAGTGTCTGTACATAACATAGTTACCTGTAAGTATCCCTAGTGATCGCCCTGAATCTTTCCATGCCAGCTGTATCCCATATCCCGAGCTTCACTTTAACACCGTTTACTTCGATCACCTTGGACTTGTAGTCAGCCCCAATGGTAGGCTGGAACGTGGTGATGTAGTCCCCTCGTGTGAATGCTCGAGTTATGCTGAAATTTTGTCATTACTAGGTATTACCGTAAGAACTCATCTTTTCAGGTGTCATGTAAGCGCATCGATGTAGAATCCCTTTAGGGTACATATAGATAGATTATATTATATTATATTAGATACCTATATTTAGTTAGAGCATCTAATACCGAGCAATCCAATTCCTCAACTACTGCATCAATCATTGTCCCTGACCAATCACTGCATCGTGTGTTCTTGACTTAGCCAATCAGAGTTTAGACAAAACGCACATGAGATGCAAGATGAATCGGCTCGTGGGCACGAACGGCCAACTAGTTCCGCGCGGACTATAGCTGGAGCACCGGCCCTAGGGTAGAGCGAGAGGAGCGGTCGCTCTATTTTTTTATAAGTTTCACAAACCTGGATACTTAAGTACAATAATTTTATTTATGTGATTGTAAAGATACCTACATACCATAATAAAAACATAGGTACAGTGGCCGGCAAACAACTTGAGCCATGACCTTGAGTGCGCAGTAGACGATTTTAAGGTGTCGTTGGTGGAAAGAGAGGTGCGCGGGGGCATTCTGTCGGCACGCGTCCACGCTATTGGCCGAGCATGAGTGTACATGCGCGAACTTACCCCCACTACGTCGACTTTGGCTCAAGTTGTTTGCCGGCCTCTGTAGGTACTTAAACAAAATATACTGTATCCTACTAGATGATGTTTGTATACAAAGAAAAACTAACAAGCGGGCCGGAGGTACGCTTAACTGACTCAGTAGTAAGTATAAAAAAAAATTGGTACTTACTTATTGTACCTACGTATGTACTTAAGTACTTACCTAGTTTTACCGACACCACTCTCACCGACCACAAGTATCTTTAAAGTCGTAACGTGGGCCATCATAACAAAACTTCGCAAATCACAATATTTTACACAGCCACAATAATCGTTTTAATAAAATTTATTATAATAATATTTAATAAACGGATGGATGACGTAAATTTCCGTGTATGATAGTAATGAGCGGTAAACAAGCTTAACTATATTTTTAGAAGTGTCAAGCAAGACTGAACTCCACTTGTTGGACAAAACCGAATTAGTGAGTGAGGCACATTAGTGAATTATTGTACTCTTTACTTACAATATTGTAAATGATTCACTCATCCGTTTTAACTTGTTTGTTTACAATGCAACCAACTTATCTTGACAGGTGGTCAAAACTGGAACTAAAGCTTTCATTAGAAAATGTCAGTGTTAAAACTTCAAAATGTAGGCAATATTGTCGATGGTGGCGCCCCCCCTCGCCTGTACATACACATAAGTTTGGTCTGACGGAAATGGGGAATCCTTGCAACTAGTTTAAAGATGGTTGTATGGATTGACAAGAATGGATAAGATAATAAATGAGTATGTATGATAATTGTCAGTGCGATTAGAATGTAAATATTATGCAATGAATCTAAGCTTGTCGTGAAAAGAGTACCTAATTGTCGAGTTTATTGCCGGCTCTTCTCAGCAAATACAACCTTCCGAATCGGTTTTTATTAGTTTTAGAGTCAGACTTTTCATAAGTGGCTGCGAAGGTCTATTTGAATAAATGGTTTGGATTTGAGTATGTATATAAAGGGAAGCTTGAAAGCGCCAGTGTAAAAAGTTGCGAGGGAACCGGTTATCATGGTATGGACATGTTATGAGGAGGAATGAAAACCATGTGATTAAGAGTTATAGTAAGGGGCACGAGTCGTGAGCACAGATTAACACCTGCGCAGTAGGCATGGAAATTATTGCTACTTTAAAGGAATTCTCATTTGATGATATTATTATTTTTTATAGCATGATTTCACTTGCGATATATGATTTGCAATGATTTGTAACCTACGTCATCGATGCTGATCGACGGTATTTTTCACAAAATCATGTGCGAGTATCGCACGCAAGTGTCAAATTATCACTGATGCAAATTATATATACTTTCGTAGCAAAAAATTATTTTTCTATCCTGCTACATAACATGTTAAAGAAGTTAACACTTTATGTTACTTGATTTAAGGTTTATTTTTGAATACTCTTAAAAGCTAATCAATGATAAAGTTTTTTTTTTTTTTTAAATTTGTTCATGACCATGGATACAAAGTCCTTCAGTCGCATACATTTTATTTATATTCTTAAATATTCTTTATAACATGTAACAGGCTATGTCATGGACGGTAACAGATGTGACATATGAAAACAGAATCATATTCTTTATCACCTGCTACTTGTGATTTATGCCATGCCTACTGCGCAGTAGTTAATTTTCGGTCTGTTTGGCGGAATGAAGCAGGGGGAGCGCCGAGCTGCACACGATTGGTTCGTCAGTCAATGCTCGTCGTCTATTGGATTCTTTCGTGTCATTTGGCCAAAAGTGTACATGCGCGAGCTTGCCCCTATGTGTGCTCACCATTTGTGCCTCATACTGTATGAATATGAAAGTGGATGGATATACGGGAAGAGGAAGACCGAAAAAGAGATTGATGGATTGTGTGAAAGATGATATGAATAAGAAAGGAGTGGATGCTGGTATAACGGATAGAAGAAGAGCAGAATGGAAGAATCAGACATATTGCGCCGACCCTAAGTGATTGGGAACAGGGCAGGCAGATGATAATCAGAGATAATAGAATAAAACAAAAATTAAATATGAAATATTTATTAAACCATGACAATATTACAATAAATAGGTACCTATGTTTTGTTTCCTCATTTCATTGTATTTACAAAAGCTGGCACTTTACAAATTTATCACATTACCAATAAAGGTTGGCATATGTCTGAATTTTGTTACTAAATTTAAAATTAACCTTACAAAATAGCGAACGTTTCAAAGAAGGGTACGATTGTTAGCTAAGATATATAATTCCAATTACAATTCTGAATGTGTACTTATTCCTAATAAAATGTGCTTTACTTTATTACTTTACAGTTCAAAATACATTAAATAATCACAGACACAAAAGTACATAAAGACGAAAAAAACATTGTACTAAATATTTACATAAAAAGCATCGACGTGGTAGTGCGTTAATATAAAACAATCTTCACATTTCAACCAACCTTCCCCTTTTTAAATTTCGAACGAGGGTTATACCAACCAAAATCGAAATCCTTGCCGTACACTAAGGAATTAAAAGTTACTTATATGGAACAATATCTCGAATCGTAGCATGAAGACTCTTGCTGTTGTGTCCGATCCTCGCTTGATATACGTATGTTTGACGAAGACCCGCCAGTTTCCCAGAGACCAGGGGTTTCAATGATCTAGGGAAAAAACCATGGCGATAAAATCAGATTTTAAATTTAAAAAATTTGTTACAATGACATAGACAAAGTCTTCAAATGGTAGAGTCAACAGTAACGTTGATTAATCCCTTATAAGGGCCAGTGGACAAGATGGTTGTCGACAATCGTCATCGTAAGTAAACGATCAACTTTTACAACCATCTTGTCTAGGGAGGCAGGGCCTAAACTGAGTAAATGAGAATAGAATAGATCTTGTCGGGCATACCATAGGATTCAATTCAATTCATTTATTGTGACATAATTACCAATACAGGTGTACACAAAGACAATACATGGAATTTATAAAATTAAATTGGGATAGTTATACAATTACATATATCTGATCAT
This sequence comes from Achlya flavicornis, assembly GCA_947623365.1. Lineage (NCBI taxonomy): Eukaryota > Metazoa > Arthropoda > Insecta > Lepidoptera > Drepanidae > Achlya > Achlya flavicornis. The sequence goes on along the minus strand of OX392480.1, from coordinate 14,318,075 downwards.
TATTACAATGGAAAAGGATACAAAATACAAATAGATTCCACATCGTTGCAAAATGTGGAATCTATTTGTATTAAAGGAATTAAAAATAAAATAAACTACGAACAACTAAATTATAATAAATAATTACGTAAACAAAAAAAGTACGTAAAAATTGGAAAATAAATCTTCTACTATCTTCATATGAATATAATTAATATTTCCAGGAACTGGATAATAAAAACATCAAAAGAGCTTATTTCAATTTAGCGAAATTAGAAAAATAACAATCTTTATTTGCGATTAGAGCGTAAACAAACTTGTTTTGACGCTTTGTTTTTTAAATATTCTTTTTCTGTAATTTGCTTATCTGGTTTATTAGCACAAATATACCTCGACACGAAGGGTTCTTAAAGACATTTCTTGCATAGCACATAGACGTTTATGGGCAACCGAAAGTGACTTATTACGATGGCCCAAATTTATAGTTTAAAAATCTCTTTGTAGTTATAACGGCCAATCGAAATCAGAAAAAAAATTATTTATTTATTTATATAATTAAGGGAAACTAACAGCTTTATTAAATATAGTTATTCTTTTATGAAATTAAAAATATGTTTAAAGCTACTAATAAGTTTCCGCAAATGGAATTTTCACTGATTTAATAACACTTATACAATTATAACGGTGTGTTCAGTTACTACACACCGGGTGACCGGTGCGATCGCCGGACGTCGTCCGACGATCGCACTACATATTATTGAACTGTTACTGAACGCTACGATGATCGTCGGGCGATCACACGGCGTTGTTACTGAACGCAGCCCAGTATGAGGCACGAGTGCTGAGCACAGATAGGCAGTAGTGGGGGCAAGCTCGCGCAAATGACACGCGAGAATCCAATAGACGAGGAGCATCGACTGACGAACCAATCGTGTGCAGTTTGGCGCTCCCCCCTGCTTCATTCCGCCAAACAAACCGAAACATTAACTACTGCGCAGGTGTCAATATGTGCTCACCACTCGTGCCCCTTACTATACCGACACCGACCAATCGAATTCAGAAACATTTTCCTCTGATTTAATAACACTTACATCTAAATGTTTTTTGTGTTCTTGACTTAGCCAAAAAGAGGACTAGATTTTAAATAAAAAACCGGCCAAGTGCGAGTCAGACTCGCGCACCGAGGGTTCCGTACAAACCAGTAGGTATATAAGTAAATGGTAGTATAGACCTGAGTATTTGATATGAATATGAAGAATATGAAGTTTGCATCGTAATGTACATCATATATTTTGTTTAGTTTTATCATTCTCTTATTTTAGAAGTTACAGGGGGGGGGACACATTTTACCACTTTAGAAGTGTCTCTCGCGCAAACTATTCAGTTTAGAAAAAATATATAATATTAGAAACCTCAATATCATTTTTGAAGACCTATTCATAGACACCCCACTTATGGGTTTTATTTAAAAAAAAATAGAGAGAGTTTCAGTTCTAAGTATGGGGAACCCCCAAAATTTATTGTTTTTTTTTTTTCTATTTTTGTGTGATAATCTTAATGCGGTTCACAGAATACATCTACTTACCAAGTTTCAACATTACAGTTCTTATAGTTTCGGATAAAAGTGGCTGTGACATACGGACGGACAGACAGGCAGACAGACAAACAGACATGACGAATCTATAAGGGTTCCGTTTTTTGCCATTTGGCTACGGAACCCTAATTAACGTCATTCTTTGGGTTAATTGTTCAATGAGATTAAATTGGCCTACCTTTTGTACCAACTCCTCGAAAGCCAAGTTGATTCCCTCCTGAGTCTTAGCACTGCTCTCTATGAAGAGCATTCTGTGTTTTTGTGCAAACGCCTGTCCTGACTCTCTTGGTATTGCTCGACTCTATTAAAAAATTGAGTACATTAGATAATTGCCCCCCTAGACAAGATAGTTATCGACAATCGTCATCGTTAGTAAACGATCATCCTTTGTAGGGGTATCGTTTACTAATAATGACGATTGTCGACAACCATCCTGTATAGGGGGTCTGATAACAGTATGAAAACAGACCTATCCAAGTCCCAAATCGGGAGTTTCACGTTTCAGAAAAGGATAGAATATATAAGTTATACGTGTGAGTGAGAAGTATTTTGTTAGCTGCAGGTAGATTTCTTCTTTAAAGTTGTACTAACTTAAGTCAACTAGTCAATCACAAATTTAACTTGTACAAAACTCTGTCTTAACAGTTAATAGTTCATAAATTCAATTAAACATTTGATTTGACGGGCCAGTTGGCGCAGTTGGTTAAGAGTCTGGTAAAGATTCCACATTTGTGTGCATGAACATATCTGTATGCCCTGAGTCGGGGTGTAATTATGTATATTAAGTATGTATTTACAAACAAATAGTAGCATATTTATTATATCAGTTATCTGGTTTCCATAGTACAAGCTCTTCTTAGTTTGGGATCAGATGACCGTGTGTAAGGAATGTCCCAGGATATTTATTTATTATTCATTTTGATTATACACATGAAATCAGAGCGAAGTTTCTACACTTATAATGGGGACTTCACTTATAAAAAGTGAAGCACATGCTGCTATGCGACACATTTCATTGGCTATGTGTATACAGAATGTATTTTTGCATATATGAGTAAGGGAGATAAGCGTACAAGAGTACGCTTTTATAAATTATACATATGTTTTTGTACCATATAAACGGTTTCAATTACCAGAAATAAACAAAGAAGGAGTCATTCATTAACAAATACGTTCTTGTGTTGTAATACAGTATAAATAAACACTTTACTTGAATCATACCTTATCAATTTTATTGCCGACCACCAAACAGACAATGTTTTTCTTTGTGGAATATACTTGTAGTTCTTCAACCCATTCACTCAGTTTTGCCAGTGTCTTTGGGTCTGCTACATCGTAAACTAATATAGCACCATGTGCTTCTCTGAAATAAAATGCATTATTAGAACTATTTCAGTCTCCGATATATATCCGATAGAGATAGGTTAGTATTCCTACTTTTTAGAGGCTTTTGTTCGACAAAAAAATTACAGTGCAAACTTGATCTCTACTTTTGGTTGTAATGGTACCATAATCAGTTTTGCCAACACTTTCAATGCCAGAGTGAATAGGTTTCTTCTGGGTAAGCGTGTTTCATCTTAGGCTTCGTCATCGCCCCTTATGGGCGGGTCAGTGGCCAAACGCAAGCCCATTTATTTTAATAAAAAAAAAAAAAAAAAAACTGGCCCTAACTGTATGGGCATCCATTGGGAGCATGAACTCATGAAATGTTCACTTATCATGCATTCAATTTTTTATGTACCAAAATGCACCTTATCTATTAAGCGATAAGTACCTGTAAAAGCTTGACGTAAGAGTTCTGTATCTCTCCTGTCCCGCTGTATCCCAAATGCCAAGCTTCACTTTAACCCCGTTCACATCCATCACCTTACACTTGTAGTCAACTCCGATGGTGGCGGGGAATGAAGCATTGTAGTCACCAGTTGTGAACGCTAGGATGATGCTAAAACATTTATTGTTATTAAATAGACAATTTGACAATGGGTAAAATAAATAATAAAACACTATCCAGTGTATAAAACATCTAAAAATACACAGAAACATCCAATATGTTGTTAATTATATGCTTTTATGTTTCTTTTACGAGTTAAACCAATAAGAGCAGATCAGTTGATGCTTTAAAATTATGACGTCACCTGCTTTCTGTTATTTCATACAAATTTTTATATAAACTATAGTTTTTAATATTTAATTAAATGTTGCAGATTGGAAATGTCATCAAATACCCTATTGGTGAAGTATTCTCTTTGAATATTATTTTGAGTTGTTGGTTTGTAGATGGGACATTGCATCTTACATACATATGAAGAAAAAAAAAACAGAAACTGCGAGTCAACTGACTTCTGTTTTTTCCCCAATTATCTGGGGAATATCTGGATGTGTTATTTAAATACTTTTATAGCACTGTATGACTTAAACCTTATTACATGCTTCTCCATAACCTAAGTAGTCCTTTTTTACATGGAGAAGTGTGTAATAAGTGCAGGTTTATGACACATGTGAGATGGCCCATGTAACCAGTCAATATTATTTTTGAACATCCATCTGTAACGACATATGATTGCAAATAAATGAGTTTTATGATTATGAGTATACAATACTATTATTAAAAAACCCCGCACAAAGTGTACGGAAAAAGCAGTTTGTCAACCAAATGTCTTTTTTCTAGTTTGTGTAGGGTCCTTTTGTTTATTGGATACTGAAAAACTTTGCCATAATCTCATCCTGACAACTTTAGGGATAGAGAGGAATTTAGATACCTACAGTAATATATGGCAGTGTATAATTTTACAAACATATATAATTATACAATTCCTTATGTATAATAAGAGTTATACTGTAAGTAGCAAGTTATTAGTTAGGTACCAACAAACTGCTGTGCAATTTAGCATTTAGGCATTTACAAAATATTTGTGTATAAATATTTGAAAAAGTTAGTATCAGGGCAAGAACAAATGTTACAATACAGCTTCATGTTTAGTTTTTACAGAAAATAACATGGAGTTTAGCTTAAAATTTGTTTACAAGCTTGAATACATACATAAATACACCTATGAAATTATGTATATTTGTTTAGAAGCCCTAATAGATTAACATATATGAATATATTGCAGTTACAAACCATTGTAATAAGTTTTTTATATCCAGGCAAGATGGGCACAAAATCATTTGTTTACGTGAAACCAAATATCCGACACTGAAGTAAGTTACATGACGCAATAAAATAAGGTCATGATAAACGATCGAAATCGTTTATATGCATGATTCATACAATATAATGAGCCAAAGTAGTGCGTATTTATGGGTTCAATACAAGTGCTCGAAAACAAAGAAAAACTCACCTAGATTTACCTACACCACTCTCGCCTATAACAAGAATCTTTAATGTTGTAACGTAATCCATTTTAATACGTTAAAATTATGGTTAAAACTTCTGGAATCGCACTATTTTCACTATAACATTAGTAATGTAGTAATATGACGTAAACCCGGAAATATGGGCAAATATCGATGGTGGACAAAGGGAGTTTACGAATTATTGTTTATTTTATTATTGTAATCACTCAAAGTAATTGTAAGCATTAATTTATATTGGTTTTTGGATAAACGATACAACCCATATATATACAACCAAAAACATTTATTTCTAAAATGACATTTGCAAACTTGACTTGACAGTTATTGTCAATGCTTGACAGCTGTTTCGTTTGTCACACTGTTGCGTTATGCTATTGCACTGAAAAACTATTCAACCATTTTAAATGTTATTAGTTTATTTCTCAAAATAATATTCCCTTAGGCATATTTCTTGTTGTAAAAAGAAGGCAACGTAAAGTTATAAAGAAAAATGTATAATTTGTTGTTATGAGTTTATAATTTAGTGAGCTCCATTATAAGGAACTAATGCAATAATATAACGCAAAAAGTTCCATTGACGCGAAAGCCTTTGCAAAGTTCTAACCGTGGTTCTACTTCTAACACAGACATAATGACTTCGTATGTTTGTGGGTTCTAAACATATTCATGTGAGCTCAAACTGAAAATTTCATGCACTATCAGTACCTACATAATATGTCCCGGCGTTTCTGTCATGGGTATACCTACAGCGTGGGTACCTCGTTAAATCTGTTTTGGACCCTTCTATTGGATCTATTGAGGTTCCTTACTGTCCGATGCTAGAAACGCCAGATAGGCAGCTCGTCCAAGCTCAGTGGGACAAGCCTCTTTGTGAAAAAAACTTGCAACTGTTACTAAAATAAGTTGTACCTAAGTTACCTACTTGTAATTTATTTTGTAGCTTTTCTATACAGACCGCGCACGCTTGCTAGCTCTCTCAGGCAGCAAGCTATTTTATTTCCGGAACAATTGTTCCGGGTGGTCTAATTAGACCGCCTGTGTAATTTGACTTCGTATTGGTTACAGGACCAATCAGCCTCATCGCTGCAGCTACGGATATCTCCTCAACGAGCTCGGCCACCGCTCGGACAGACAGCTACTAATGACATTATTCTTAGGGCTCTGGTTTCTAAACGGCTAAAGGCCGTTACTCACTATACTGCTTCGATACAGCAACGGCCTGGCACCACCTCAAATCAATCGAAACACTAGCAGCCAGCGCGCCGCCCCGCGAGGTGGCAACTATTTTATCTTGTCATTTTATATTTAAAGGCATCAGTTGGATCACAAGTTTTTGCTGATGCGCCTTGGCGTAGCGGTACTGATATAGTGAGTGGTGGTGGTGGTGGTGCCTTCCGAATTGGAACCCCCGTAGGTAATAGCGTGGTAAAAGTGGGTATTGTGTGTGGCGACGCGTCGCGACGGCAAGAGGCCGGAAGGTATGTCTTTGATTCCGTGGAGTGTCTCTGGTGTGGGATGTCATGATATATGTGCACATATATTATATTGATACACTCGCGCCATCTCACTTACCGCCGACTTGTAAACTCGATAAGTAAATAGGTACCTACTAATTAAAATTAAAAAATAAATTTGTTTGAACATATAGTACCAACATTTGCTTCGTTTCAACTAAATTCTGCTTTTACAAACTTCTTAGAAAACAAAATGAGGGGAACTCTGCGCTTCTAAATAGAGTTGCATCTAGATATGAGCTATCAATAGAAAGAGGGGTCCATTCTAGAGATAGTATTTAGGTCTCAGATTCAATGCAGTGTGAGGACAAAACCGTTTCTTTATTTCATTAGAATGCATTCATCGGGTGCTCTATTGTGTTGAACGGACGGTTGCACAGGAGACGCCCCGTTGCAACCTTCTTTCTAAATACCCATAGCTTCAGAATTTTCTTAATGAATTTTTTTAATGGCAGATTCCTATAATTTACGGACCATTATCGGTTAAAATTAAGACTCTTATATCTTTACTAATAATGAAGCAAAGACCTCAAAGCTTTGCATAGCAGACCCTCCTATATGGAAGTAGCTATCATTTGTAAAATTACCTACTAACTAATTTACTACTAAATTACGAAGTGTTCTATATCGTCCCCGTAGCGCGAGAATTAACTAAGTCGAGTTAAGTAATTCTTTTTTTATTGTATAAGCTTTATATTGCTTTTCAAGCTCTTTATTTCTGTCTAACTCTCATTTTTGTAGGTGTCATAGTTTTTGAGTTATAAAATTCGAAAATTCACTAAGTTATGATTATGGACAATATCACGTAAAGAGAAAATTACCTAATTAAGTTAGTTATTTTACATTTCAAATTAAATTACATAAATAGGAATTAAAATCAATTAATTAGTTTTTCCCTGATTTTTTTGTTGTATATATTGCTCTCATAAATCATTAAACAGATTTAGATAGTTTGGAAATCAGTAATTCGGTTCAACATTTGGATGCGAAAATTAACTAACTTGGTTTGTTGATTTCTCTTTCTCAATTGAAATATAATTCATGCAAAAACAAAAATGCGAAAATCCCTTACACAGTTTTAATTATTTTTATTCTAGTAAAATGGGTGACATTGCTTCTGTTTCAAATAGTAATGATATTATTTTAGTTAATATTTGTAAGAATTTGGTGTTGATTTAGTAGTTTAGGTATTTTTCACGCGCGACTTGGTTACTTTATGTGTGAAGTGCGGCGTGAAGGCGGCAGTTGGTGACTTTCATTTTTCACGTATGTGTTGAAGTGTGCGTACGCGTTTCTTTTGCCGCCACACGAATTAGTCATTTTATGAATACAGTCGAGCCAAGTTTTTATTCAAATATAATAAATGGACTTGCGTTTGGCCACTGACTTACCCATAAAGGACGATTAAGATGCCTAAGATGGAGCACGCTTACCCAGAAGAAACCTATTCTGACCTTGAAAGTCTCTAGATTTTAAGAGTCAGGAAACAAAGCCGGAAGCAAGTTCCACACCCTTGGTGTCTGCAATAAATGAAGATGCAAAACGTTACGTCTGTAGCTTTAGTATGTCAACAACGTACGGGTAAAAAAAAACCCGGCGTCTTGTTGTTCGGTGTAAAAAAGGGATGGTGGAATAAGATTGAATAATTCCTGCGCACATTCTCCAAAATATATCCTCTAGCTAGAATCTCTAGAAATCTCTAGGCAAGCAACATTTCTTAGATAGTCAAGGCTCCGATGAGTCTCTTGACATGGCGATCTTTTAAATCAATGGTGTCAAGCTGGTGCTTAGCGGATCCATCACAGAGATGGCATCAGTACTCCATGTACGATCGTACTTTGGCTTGATAAAGTTGTAGCAAATTTTCAGGCATGAAGTACCAAAGGAAATTAGACAGAATACCCAGCATCCTAGCAGCTGTTTCTGCCTTTGACTCAATAGAATAGCTAAAGCTAAATTTGGCCGTAAAGGTCAAGCCGATCACTTAAAGGCAAGGATATAATTTGAATTGTAGAGGCTGTTTGAAAGGACTCCATTGGCGGTGTAAATTCTTGGTGGAGTTAAAAATTACCAGATTGGCTTTGCCCTAATTGGAGGCTGCCTATAAAGTCATATCCAAACGCTCTACCATGGCCTCTTGCAACAATTGGATCTTGTGCATCAGTGCTGTCGTACTCAACAGATCGTTAATCTGAAGCATAAATAAAGTTGCAGAGAGAACTGAACCCGGGATTGATTGCCAAAAGGTCCGACAGGCACCCGTCTATCTATAGACTGTTAACTCAGGAAATCGGAAATCCAATCGCACAGGCCACCAGGAACTCCATATGAAGGAAGCTTACTTAGAGGGCTGGTGTGCCAGTATCTTTCGAAAGCCGTAAGTGATAAATCAAATCAAATCAAGCGAAGGATATTTATTTCAAATAGACCTTCGCAGGGACTTATGAATAATCTGACTCTAATACTCTTATACCGGTTCGGAAGGTTGCATTTGTTGAGAAGAGCCGGGAATAAACTCAGCAATTACTCTTTTCAAAACAAGCTTAGATTCATAAAATAATATTTACATTCTAATCGCACTGACAACAATTGCGTGCCCCGGCGGAAAAACTACAAATTAGATTGTATCGATATTTAATAAGTAAATAGCAAACTTAAGTAGACCAGCCTCTAAAAGCAGCACCTGTTCAAGTTAAGTTGATGGAGCTTTAAAAATCTAAGAGATAATACCTTGATAGCAAGCTTACAATAACAACAACAACTTAAGCTTTAAATTTAGGAGCTTTATAAAGAGCAACTAACAATATTTATAGGAAGATATTTGGCAGCTAATTGAAATGCAAGAAAAATGAGTGTATGATCAGCACTCACTATGATGGAGCTGATCGACCAGAACAAAAGAGGAATATGAAATGCATATTTTAATAAAAATGCGGCACGAGACTTAGGAATCTGACTAACTGCGGTCTATTTCTGATAACGTAACATAATCAACGATTTTTTTACAAACTATACCATCTTTAACGCTTAGGCTTACCAGAGGTATCCGAGGCAAAAAGAAAGATCTTTTGAATAACTGCTTATCTTGAGGCTGGTCATACACTTGTTTGCCACCTTGGTAGTATAAAAAACTATCTCAAAGGGGGTAATTCCCCAAGAGCTTCATCCATGGTACGAATTTTACCTTCATGTAATGATTTTGTGGAGATGATTTCAGAGCCTGATGGCGAGGAAGAAGAATAGGACCCCTCTGCTAAAGTTTGATGGTCTTTTTAGGCTTCCGCACATAAACGGTGCCAACGGGACCCTATTACTAGGCCTACGCTGTCTGTCGGCCGTTCCGTCCGTCGTCGTACCTTCAGTGGGCTATATCTCATGAACCATGATAGATAGACAATAAAAAAATTCACAGAATGTGTATTTCTATTGCCGCTTAAACAATAAATAATAAAAACGAAATAAAACTTCAAATTAAAGGGGGGCACCATACAAGATACGTCTTTACGGAACCCTATGTGTGCGAGTCCGACTTGCACTTGGCTGGTATTTTATATTTGATTAATTTTATGCATCAGGGTTTGTCTAGTTTATGTATTGATTGCTCAATTGTGGTATCGATTTGTTGATTTTACTATTTTCGTTCATTTATGTGATTATTAATGGAGATTTTTAAATATAGGTAACTGCAAAGGTATTTGCAAACGAAAAAGACTTTGTTTTATTTTAATTTCCTTTAAAATAATAAGTTATAATTAAATTACAGTAATGTGATACAAGTTAGGTAATATTCACCGAACGTAGCTTGTGTGTCTAATGGTAAGCTCTAGTTTACTTAACTCAAGTTAATTTCTTTAATATTAGCCTATTGCCGTGAGAAAAATCACTAACTTCAGGTCGATGATTAACTAACTCGAAGTTATGGCAATAGATAAGTAGAGTAAAATTCATTAAATGTTTATTTTATTTATACCTAATTAAGTTACGGTTTTTTACCCACCATTTTTATTTAGTCAAAAACTTTACAATATTTCCTTCAAAACGAGAAAAGAATTTCGAAAATCTGTAATACCTGTAAAAAGTTAGGGCCATTTCAATTTTCCAAACTTTCAAACGCGATTATCTCAAAACACACTTTTTAGACTTAGTTAATTCTCGCGCTACGGGGACGATATGCCCAGTTTGGCAATAAAAAAACCTACACTTGGTACTACACCGATTTGTTTTTGTTTATAGAAACCGGGCATTAGTAAATAATACAGTTTTTATTTCGCTAGAAGAAAATGAACAGTGCAACTTCCCCTACCCTAATGGGGTGTCGCAAAGAATGGTGCAGCGCAGACGACAGGCAGCATCGCGCCGAACTTTTGAGTCTGTGAAAATAGAACCTACACAATTCTAAGCAGTAACGCACACGACGCGCAAAAAGACCGGCGCACAACCCTTTGTTTTCACACAGACTTTTTGTGTGCCGCAGGCAGACTTGATACCTCTATGCACATACTCCTTCGCACAAAAAGTCCGTCGTCTTGCTGCACCTATGAGATTGTCTGTTGTAAGGGAAAATTCAATCCAATGGCAATCAACCGAAATGTAGTAAAATAAATCGAGAAGCACATAATACTATCAAATTTTATCTGTGTAAATTTTCTAAAAAAATAAAAAACTCCGTATTTACCACAGACATATTGGTATTTACCTATTATGGTATAATAAATAAAATTCTTAATTTTTAAATATAAGCTGAGGTATTTAAAAACACTTCAACTGTCCAGCAAAAGTGATTTATTCCCAAACTGAATAATGAAGGGATTTATTCAGCGAGATGAACGCTGAAATGGTCGCTAGAATTTGAATAGATACCTGTGGATAAACCCCTTTTGTTACGGCTGCTTTGTGTAGGTGTTGCAGCCAAATTGCAAATTTAGCCGCTATACGCTGGAGCGGCAGTTTGAGTAAACGCCCGTTTTGTAAACAAACGCACAACTACTTGTGATTTTAGATTTATGATACTAGGACTAGTGACTACTTTATTCGCAAATTTGTTTTTAACTCAACATTTAACTAAAAACTAAAAATAAATAAAAAACCAGCCAAGTACGAGTCGGACTCGCACACGGAGCATTCCGTACAACAATAATAATAATGTAATGGTGCGTCCATGCTTGGCGAACCGAGCACGAGTCGAGCCTCGAACGATTCGCGTAGCGTGGACGGGCGAGCCTCGATCGAGCGTGATTGTCAGTTTTTTCACGAACTCGCACGGATTCGCATCGTGCTCATTTTGGGCTCGTTTTAGGTTCTTTCGTAGCTCGGCTCGTGCTCGATTCGCATGGCATAGACGCACCATTACCTTACTCAAATTGACTGTGAAATGTATGCGCAACAAAAAAAAAACACCAAAAGATGTTTCTTGTATGGGGACTCCATTCAATTTTAAATTTTATTTCGTTTTTATTATTTGTTGTTATAGCGGCAATAGAAATACATATTCTGTGAAAATTTCAAGTGTCTACCTATTACGCTTCATGAGATACAGCCCACTCAAAGACAGACGGACGGACAGCGGAGTCTTATGAATAGGTTCCCGTTTGGCACCCTTTGGGTACAGAACCCAGAAAAAGAACAGTTTCTGTGCTGTGTAAATTAACGGTAATGAATCAAATTCCAAGTAATTTATAAATATCTGTTTTTAAAATATAATGACTAAACATTAATTTACATAATGTATCCATTTCAAAAACTAGTTTGTTTTTTACCATATCCAGGATGAGATTAAACGAAAAATCAACCTCAACGTTGTTAAATCAACCCTAAAATTGCAAGTTACGCCATGACGTCACACACAACCCAAGTTGCTCGGTCTCAATGACCGCGCTGTTTTTATACAATGTTGTTTTATGGTAAATCATTATTTTTCCATCATCTTTGTAGGAACGTTGACTTTATTATATTACGGATTATGATTACGTGGCTTTTTATCTATGTTTAAGGAGCTTCTTATTTTGTCTTCATATCATCGTATAAAAATACTTTAGTTTACTCACACAATATTTTAGCAAGAATTAAGATCATCGTTGTTAGAGTTCTGAACCAAAATGGTAAAAAGGAACCCTTATGGTGCCACTCCGCCCGTCTGTCACAGCGCTATATTTGACAACGACTGATGCTATTGATTTCATGACTTTCTGACATTTAATGAGTATCTTTATCCAAATAATATTGGAATTACATACGATCTGCCGAAAATTTGAAAATTGAATTCAATTTTCAATATTGCTTGAAATAGTCCCCTAAATAGTTCATTGGAATACGATTGTAATCGCAGACCTGCCCCCTAGACTAGATGGTTTTCGACAATCGTCATCGTTAATAAACGATCAACCTTTGTACAGGTCGGTTAACTAAAGCTGGCACGTTTCAACACATTTACACCGTCTCTCTCGCGCAAAGTCAAGCTTATGAGTATGAAGGAGACAGTTATTGTTTTGCTTTTGCTACTGCTCATAAATATAGAGTGGTCTATTTTTGCATTCGTCCATTAGACTTGACTGATTGCAAATTTATGAGTACTGTGAACGTGCCAGCTTTCGTTAACCGAACTGTATGGGAATTGACATTTCAAATCGAAAAATCACGTAATTTTAACAATCTCTTATGTCACGGCTCAGGGTCCCAGATTTGTTCTGGCAGCTGCAAATGAGTGCCAGTTCTTCTAGGCGTTTTATGCTTACCACCTTTGCCACTTAATCAAGAAACAAAAACCTTCCCATAAAATATTTTAGAAAATCGCAAGCAGCTATTATTACTTACTATATTTTTCATTAAAACTTTACGCCCCGAAAATACACCCGACATTGTAAGAATATAAGACAAGCATCAAAAATTTCATTCAATCAAGCAACATACGCTGACCACCCAACTGATTGAATGGAAGACAACTGAGATGAGTCAGCGTTTCAGGACGATCGAATGGGACCGATTGAATGGCGAATGGACTGAGACCGAATGGATTTACTAGCTGGCAAGGTCTTTAGAGGTGCAGCATTATATTGATTGTAGGTACGTTTATACCCCGTGCAGTCCTGAATGGGTTAAAGAATAAAAGCGAACTCGATATTCAATTGTTTTTGTGCTTTTGTCTACATCAGATATTTAAAATTCGAATCTCCATCTTATTTAATTTGCATTTTGTTCCAAAGTCTACTTACGTTTTAACTGCCGTTTTTTATGAAATTAAATTATTAATAGATTTCATAGCCGAGTTTAGCCAAATTAGTTTCACTTGGTTTGTAGCCACAATACAACTTTTAAACAACCTTTATAGTTTAAGTTGAAAGCATAGTTTGCATTATTACAAAACCACGTTTGTGTGTGCCTAATTAAATCAACGATTGCTTTTTGTTTAGTTAGATAATGCAGCCAGTGTTGATAGGAGTTCGGTGCAGTCGACGCTGTTTGCTGCAAGAGGGCTTTATAAAATTGCTACTTTATAGTTTAAGCGGTTTATTCTGGATTTTATTTCGTAGTAAGGTTGTGTTTGTGTTTACAATATGAATATGCTTAGAGTTCTATGAGGTACCTACAATTTTATTTATACCCATTTTGCGCCAGGGTGTATCGTATTGTGTCGGTGCTTGGGGGCTTGCATAAAACTATATTATACTAACTTTCCCGCACTGTTTCACCTGCATTCCCGTGATAAAAAGTATGCTATCTGTAAATCCAGAACATATTCTATCTGTGTGCCAAACATCCAAATCCGTTCCGTAGTTTTTGTGTGAAATATATAACAAACAACCATACATACAAACTTTCGCGTTTATAATATTAGTAAGGATTGGCAAATTGTGAAAGTAAATACCTATTATTAAAATTGTCTATGGCTTACTAATGCGGCAGTAAGTTTGTTTGTTATGTCCTGACGACTCAACAACTACTGATTGTGATGAAATTTGCCAAGTAGGTAGATTATAATCTAGATAAACATATGGGATTTTTTATCCCGGGGAAACAATAAATCCCTGTGGAGCAAACACCGGGGCGAAAACTAGTACAGATAATGATTGTTTTTAAAATATGTTTTTTTTTGTATACCTTTTTAGGGTTCCGTACCCGAAGGGTGCCAAACGGGAACCTATTACTAAGATTTCGCTGTCCGTCCGTCCGTCCGTCCGTGTCTGTCAGTGAGCTGTATCTCATGAACGGTAATAGGTAGACAGCTGAAACGTTCAGAGAATAATGTATTCTATTTCTATAACAATAAATAATTTATGTAGATATAATTTTAATTTGTATGTAGTTTTGTTAACTTCTTTATGATTTCTCAAATTTACTAATAGTTATGAATAAATAAATTATAAATAAAAATTAAATATACTTAAAATTAAAGGGGGCGCCCATACGAGAAACGACTATTTTTGGGATTTTTTTTTCATAGCAAAGTTCAGTTAGTTAATATTGTACGGAACCCTCCGTGTGCTAGTCCGACTCGCACTTGGCCGGTTTTTTTATTTAACATAACATTGTTCTCTCTATACTGAAGAGTGAGCATGTTCATTAATTTATTATACCTTGTATTCATCATCAGCCTATAATGTCCCACTGCTGAGCATAGGCCTCCTTTCACAAACCAGGGTGAAAGGGAATGGGCAGATACTCCACCACGCATGCCCACTGCGGATCGGTGGAGGTAGGCTAGTGGTCAACCTACTGTTGGAGTTTTCAAGCCGCCTAGAAGGCCTCCAACTAGCTTAACGACTATCACAATTAAGTGATAACCGGGACCAACGGCTTTACGTGCCTTCCGAAGCACGGAAACGCTCGATTTGAAATATCACTAGGCGGTCACCCATCCAGGTGCCGACCACGACAGACGCAGCTTAACTTTGCCGATCAATTAAGAACGGCTAATCATGCTTCACCACGAGCGCTTCATACCTTATACCTTGTATGTATCTAACAAAACCATTCATTAATTCAATACCTATCTATAGATCCGATAAAATTCAAGGCGGTTTTTTTTACTGTAATAAGCCTGTTTGAACGCAATCTCACCATGGTAAGTGATGATGTGGCCGAAGGTGGTAAGCACACAAAGCCTAGAAGGAACCGACCCCCAAGTGAAGCAGTCAAAACACACCGATAGGTGCTTGGCGACATATTTGCAACTTTATGGTTGTAGCCAGCCAGATGGGTACTTCAAATTACCCTACCACCGAGCTATGGTTTCCTCACGATGTTTTCCTTCACCGAAAGCTCAAGCCATTGTACGATTCGAACCCAGGACCTTCGGCTCGGCATCAGACGTCACTACCAGTGAGCTATCATTGCCATAAAACTCATTTTTCCTTGTTACTTGTAAAAAATATCAGTCTGTTTTCAAATAACTCAACTCTTACCTTACTATTAATTATTTTATTGAAAATTGGGTCGTTTTAACGAACTCTTATTGGAAATGGAGTTGACGAACCTAAGATGTAGGTTGCCTAGATTCTAAACATAGTCTCCCTAATCTTTAAGAGTCGGATTAATAAGTTAAGAGAAATCCGTCATTTTGGTCGTAAGAAAAATATAGAGAAATTGGATTTCTATAACACGAAACGTTAAACGATGGCAAGCTCATTTCTATAAGTGAAGTTTTACTCACCGTCATTTGAGTCGTAAAAGTAGTTCTTTTAAAATTACTTAAAAATGTTATTTTACGATGCCATCTGCAACGACTTTTTTGAGGTAATTGTGTACTTTATGTTGTGTTCGTAAGGTTTCCAGAGCTCGTTGAAAGGGTAGAAGGATCGGTTATGCGTCAGTGATGTCTCGTGTTGCAAGCGTCCATATGGCTACGGCAACCGCTTGCCATCGGGCGGGCCGTATCCTTATTTACCGACTTTGTCTTGTTTAGGTGCAGCCCAGACGACAGACCGCACCGCGCCGAACTTTTGAGTCTGTGAAAATAGAATTCTAAGCAGTAACGCACACGACGCGCAAAAAGCCCGGCGCACAACCCATTGTTTTTACACAGACTTTTTGTGTGCCGCAGACTAAAGTCTGTCGTCTGTGCTGCACCTTAAAAAACAAAAGTCGTTCAAAAAACTACGCATGTACTTGGTAACTTAGTACGTACTTGGTATCTGCCTGGAAAAAATCATAAGAGACGGCAGTTTCTAGAAGGGAAGTTTTCCGGAAGGGTTTCTGGAAGGGTTTTTCTGTACACGACTTTTCAGACAACGCACAATTCTTCTGAATGCATTCAAACTCAGCTTTTCACATTCGCTTGCCACATTCGGGAATCTCCATAATTTTAATTTTAGTAATTTTACCCTCCAGATGAAAAATTCCAACCTGTATATAAAAAAATATCCCTATTTCAGAACGCTTTACCGATTTCATCTTTTTTAAAGTTTTCTAATATTTTGTAGAAGTTTCTTACGGATATTTTTGAAAGTTGGTAAACTAGGGTAGGGTCTTGAACGATTTAACCGTGGGGTATAGTGGTATAGTGTAGGACACCATGCAAACGAAACCACGCCGGGCAGTAGTATGCTATATTAATTCTCTACGTCACTTATTATGGGTGCATTACACCGATTCATGACACATAAATATTTTGATATCATCGTAAAATACACGAAACAGTCGCGTTATATTCACGCCACAAAACGTGACGACGATTTGAATGGCAATTTGTACCATTTAACTATAAAACACTGTGGAGGGCAGCTAACATGAATACAACATTGTTGTTACACTTTTATGAACCGTAACTCTGGCGGATAAAGTCCAAAGTTATGTAATTTTATAGCACAGATAAAATTGTATGTTGACGCAGCCAAACTTAGGTGTGCATAACTATAGAGTCTTATTGTAATTGTGATAGAGTTTCAATTTGTTTGATGTAAACCTGGGAATGTAACTCAGTCCGAAATGCAGCGGACACGGTGACAAAGTTGTGGAATGGTGCAGCGACAAACTTGCAGTGTCGACTATAACTCTTTGTGTATACAATTGTTTGAATTGTATTTCGTTTTATATAGTTATGAGTTTGAGGTTTCTGAAAGACACTAACTTTTGAAATTTTGCGAATAAGATACCCTCGTATTCAAGAAAAAGTTATGGTTTACATTTCGAAGTTTGTTTCTCACAAGTGATTTCTTGAATGGAAGAGCCAAACGGTGGACCACTGGATCATTCGTCAGTAGAAAATAGTAGATAAAAATTATACTACACTGCTTTCTAAATACATGGTTATTGGTAAAATAGTAACAACCAAGCAGGACTGTATTACTAAAGTAGGGCCAACTCAATAGATCACATTTGGCAACCCATATACATCCATTTGTCAAATAGAGACAAACATAGTGCGGCAAGGAGAGACCTTAGCACGGCCATAGTTTTGCCGCCGGACCGGGGCACGCAATTGTTGAATGTAAATATTATGTAATGAATCTAAGCTTGTTTTGAAAAGAGTAATTGCTGAGTTTATTGGCGGCTCTTCTCAGCAATTGCAGCCTTCCAAACCTGTATTAGAGTCAGACTTTTCATAAGTGCCTGCGAAGGTCTATTTGAATAAATTATTTTGAATTTGAAAAATAACGTTAGAATAAAATTCAAGACACTTTTTATTACAAGTTATCTCCCTTGGAAGCGCGGTTAAAAGTGGAAAGTGGGAAAGTTAAAAGTGGATTCAATAACTATTTCGTTTAGCTTAAAGAAAAGGTTATTATGCCTTCAGAAGTGTTCCACTCCAATTAAATTAACTCCTTCATTTTAAGTAACGATAGCGCATAATGGGTTCACCAGATAAAATTTCGGGGTGGCCCGATCAGAGAAGTACCTTGATGTTACAGAAGATGACAGTCAAAGTAGTGTTTTGCTCCTGCGGTAAGTAAGGTCACCAGAGCTTCACGAAGAGACCCAGCGATTCCAGTGGCGTACTACCAAATGTCACTATTCTTTGTCTTTTGTCCGCTGCCGTCACACAGAATCCTCTCAACCTTAGACTCTATAGTCGTTCCCTCATATCTGAGGATCGTGGTCAGCCCCTGGTGTTGCAAGCGTCCATAGGCTACGGTAACTACTTACAATCAGGCGGGCCGTATGCTTGTTTGCCACCTTAGAGGTATAAAAAAAAAAACGAAATGCGTTGGTGGCATGTGGTGGACAATTTGGACAACCTTAAATATAGCCACTTTATTTCATTATCATCATAGATTAAGGAGATAAGTGACAGTATTAAGGATTTAAGTAAATCAATACTCTTCAACGAATTCCATTTTATATATATATTAGAAATACAGAAATGGATCCCAGATAAACCCTTTCATGTTCCTACAAATACTGAACAAAAAGAAAAACACATTCACCCGATATATATAAAAGAGACATTAAATATTCACAAAAGCTTCTGTAAACGTTTAGTATCTATAGCTAATTTAAGGAAAGAGGCCATGAGAAATTCTAGACTCAAACGGAAAATGTTGCCGAATACTTGCTACTTGAAATTCTACTTTAGATCGTCGAGATAAAGTTGAATGGGGGTAGCTTCGGGTGTATAATCAACGTTAACGAATTCTTATACATCGAACCTTATACTTACGTTGGTATGTGTGTACAGGCATTGGTCCCTTGGGCCTTACGTTACAGGGCCCTCAATATTTTGGGATTCGATGGAATTCGAGGAAGGTTGCTTTACGTTTATGATGTTTGAATATTTATGATTGCTTGAAGCTGGGAATCTAAAGGAATGTCGATTCAGAAAAGTTGAAATGGCTTGCAATTTAAAAAGGAGTACCTCCTTTTTACTTTCATGATAACTGAGTGACTTTAAAATCTCTCTTTAAATATCAGTATTGGCTCTTATTAAATAGTTTCAGTTTATCTTATCGAACATAAAACAAAAAGGTTAAATTAATTCTAGATTTTTAAGGCGACGATAGCTCAGTGCTAGTGACGTCGGATGCCGAGCCGTTGAATCCTGGAGGAAATCATATCACGGTGGTAGGGTACTTTGTAGTACCCACCTGGTTGGCTACGACCCTCAAGTTGAAAATCTGTCGTTAAACACTTATCTGTGTGTGCCAACAGCTGCACTTGAGAGCCAGTTCCTTCTAGGCTTTGTGTGTCTATCACCTTCGGCCACATCACCAGTTACCATGGTGAGATTGCGGTCAAATACACATTAAAAAAAAGACGTAACAGTGCAGTTACTTGCCATAGTAACTATAGATTTAATACAAAAGAATCCACGCGTATAAAAAACTTTTAATGAGTTGTGAAACCTAGTTTACCTAAATCTAGATTTAAATGAAGGAAGCAAGCCACCCACCCTTGAACATAGGTCAACTCTCGAACAGTTTGAACTTCTACGTAGCCAATAATCATGAGTACCTACTCTTCATAAGTCTAATCGGACCCATTTCTATTCTAAACTTTAGATACATGACTCCCCATAACATGGAGTATGCAGCAAAAGTTTCACCCACATTTATCTTTACATGAAACTTTAGTCATATTCCCAAAACACGCACAAATATAAGCTTGGGAACCAATCGTGTACTTTATATTTGGCGCTCGGTTCCACCATAAAGCACAACTTTATGTGATCTACGAGTCTTGCCACCATTGTGAGCGAATGCTGAATTTTTATCATGAATATCTACTGAATACCGAACGTTTTCAGTCACGCGCTGAGTTTTCGGAGTTTAATTGAGTCTGAATTTAACTTCTATTTGATTTTACAGTGCTTTGTTGTGTACTAAGAACTTAAATAACTTTGTTGAAATGGGTGCAAGTACTGGGACCACTATCTGCCTCTTCGGGGGTAATGGAGATAAAGTTTTTAGATGATGACTATGTTGTCTTCACATAATCTTCATTTAATCCCCAAAGGGCGACAAAAATGCATTCATTACCATGTTTTTAAAGCCATTAATCATTCAAATTTGATCATTAAAATTCAATGACTTTAAAAAAAATGTGTTTAAAAGAAATGTGCACTCTATATTTAAACTTGAAGCACATATTTACATTACTGCAATAGATACACACATACTCAGAACGAATTATAGACATGCTAATGAATGCATTTTTGTCGCCCTTTGGGGATTACCTGAAGATTATGTGAAGACGACATAGTCATCATCTAAATAATACTAAGGAATACTTCTAGTCTGCTCGCTCATTGTTTTTTTTTTTTTTTTTTTTTTTTTTTTTTTTTTTTTTTTTTTTTTTTTTTTATAAAACTAAGTCGGTAAACAAGCCTACGGCCCGCCTGATGGTAAGCGGTTACTGTAGCCATATGGACGCTTGCAACACACGAAGCATCGCTCACGCGTTACCGACCTTTCCCCCCTCCCCTATGAGCTCTGGCGACCTTACTCATGCGCAGGAACACAACTTTACACAACATAAAGTTATTTGGCTGCGGTATTCTATAACGTGGAGGTACTTCCCAAGTCGAGCTGCTCTTTGAGCGAATAAACGCTATGCTCTACCTCTCTAAAATTCTTGTCTATCAAATTCCTTCTAAAACCAAGTCCTCAGTAAGTCCGAAGACAATTCCACCGTACAATCGCACCAACATACCGAAACAGTTTGACGGACCGAAACCCATTACTTCTTAATGAGATAGCATGATGCACTGCGCGATTATGTTTGTAGGATTTCCATGTATTAAGGATATCTCTAGTTGTCGCTCTCAGGCTTGTTGTGTAGTTGGATTAATGTTTGCTGTACGGAAGCTAGATGCTGCACGCGACACCGTTGTACTGCTATTTGCTATAAGGATCGTATAAGATAGCCTAAGCTACAGCAGTGGATGGGATGATGTTGCGATTATTTTTCATGTTCTACAAATCGCATTGTCTTTATTTTTGTCCTATCTTCTGCTTTTATTAGAAGGGCAACAGGATGTAATTCATTTGGTGTAAGTAAAATTGTACCTTGTATCAATTTTGTTAGGGTTTTTTTTTCGCTGATCACTTTTGGAGTATATTCCTCTTGTTCACTTTTCTGATTTAATTCCTCTTTTAGGTACTTTTTCCAAATCTTTTGCTATGAGAATTGCCCAAAGCATAATAAAAGTATTTGTACTATTAATAAATGGTGTTAAAATCAGCAGCAGATAGTCGTCAGTCCTACAGAAGCCTTAGGACGTGTTCACATGTCACAAACACGAAACCATATCCAGAACAATGCAGCATGACGAGTTTAATTATTTCGAGTCGGAGAATGTTCGAGAAACACTCTGATAATGGAACGCCTTGGATGTGTAAGGGTTCAGACATATTAGACGCTTAGAATTTCCCAGAATTACTGCTTATAATTTTGTTGTTTGTGTGCACTTACTGTTTGGACTAGATGTATTTGTGAAAGGGATCTGGTTGCTATTTTAGAGGCAGGATTATGAAAAAATCTCTTTTATTTGATGCTTACGATAAGGAACTTGTGTGCAAAAGTTTTTGGGCCTCGTAGAATAACTGTGCAGTCAGTCAGTCTCCTTAAGCCTCAAGATATAGAAACGTGCAATTTTGCACAGGTTTCCTAAAACCACTTTGTTCTGGGTTTTTCAAAATTCAACCCTAATGGATTAATTCAGCAAAACTGATTGTTTCTGAATTTCCTAGAACTCAATTCTGTAGTTGCACCAGAGTAGTGAAACCTGACCTTTACTCGCCGGATATTGAACTCAGAGGTTTTACACGTCCTCCTTTCAGATAACACAAAGATTTATATGTGAACTTGTAGATTTATCGCCAATGTTGTTTAGTTAATTAATGTGACATCTTGGAATTGTGTGCTGTTTAAACGGTTGTTGTTTAAAAATGCTGTTTTAATTGTTTGGAATCCATTGTGTGGAAGGTAGCAAATGATTTGGGAGTACTTGCGAGGATTTAAGGGAGTTTCTAATTGAAGAGACTATTTGGATTAATAATGAAATGGAAAATATATCTTCATAGGTATAGAATATTGAACTCTTGATGATTATCGCCAGAGCTCATAAGGGAGGGGGAAAGGTCGGTAACGCGTGAGCGATGCTTCGTGTGTTGCAAGCGTCCATATGGCTACGTCAGGCGAGCCGTATGCTTGTTTACCGATTTAGTCGTATAAAACAAACAGGATTTTTTCATCACCTTTATTTCCTCTAGAATAAGGTTCAAGCCGCGGAGCGCTTCACAAGTTTAAACAATGACAAACAAAATCAGAATAATACGTCCATGTACAGTGGCGGAATGAAAAGGTTCGTCACTTTCAACTTGATTCATTCAACGTATCACGAGCACATATTACCTTTTTAAACTGAATATGCAGAATACACTGAATTAGAGAAAATAATTATTTAACTGTTCGTTATCAAAGTTCAAAATTATTCAGATCAAAGTTGGTTCGACTGTTTATCTTGTCAACAAGATTGTTTTTATTTTATGTTTTGATAAACTAAAACCGTCTCGTTGGTTTAACCTGCTATTAACCTGTTATTTATGTCAAATTAAAATTGAAAATAGGGCAATGCCATCATTGAAAAAAAAAATACTTTTATTTTATTCCGCAAAAGCCATAAATTGTGTTTGACATGTAAAAACAAGCAAAACCTTATTCGATAGCAAACGTCACATTTATGTAATTGTTAGCAGCACTGTTTCTTCCTGTTAGGAACCTCACTGGTAATATGTTGGTACATATAATAAAATGGATTCTTGCAATCTGGTGCAAGCGAAAACCAACTCTATGGTGACGAACCTTTTCATTCCGCGACTGTACATTGTTAACCCTTTAATACTGGGACAGATTCTATTACGTTAGGGTCCCCTGGGCCGTTGTGGCCGACCACTATTTTTGCGTCCGTATAGGCTTTATTAGGGCCCTCCTAATAAAGATAATTTATTTGCTGCCTCCAAAATATAAAGCGTATATCGTACACTGATTTTATTTTCACCGATTATAGATAAATGTTTTTTTCTATGAGATAAAATTGTATTCGTACTAAAGTGAACTGGGATTTGCTCGTTGGTTTTTATGCTTTCGTATACTGAATGGATTTTGATGGGTTTGCGCCGGGAATAGGTTTTGATTGCATTTTTATATCGATTTATTTGTAGATTTAGCTATATCCGGCAGTTTCAGCCGAGTGCTTGAGGAAATATATCTAAATTTAAGACAAAGATGTATCGGATGCAACCTTTTTTATTTATAAATACTGAATTGTAGATTAAAGACTTATTTTTTGCTTGTGACTTGTTTGTTACTATGAATATATTCCTATATTAAAATATAGGATAACACATTGAATCTCTATAAAAATTATTACGGTTTAAAAAGTTATTTGCTTAGTTATGTGGTGACTCTACCAACCACACTCTACTCCTTCTATATGCATATATTTATTTTAATACCACAATTGTCTAGTATTTTTATGTTGCTGTACTACATATACTATTTTATACTATACTACAGTATGAGGCACGAATGGTGAGCACAGATAGGCAGTAGTGGGGGCAAGCTCGCGCATGTACTCATATGGCCAAATCACAGAAGCCAAATGACACGCAAGAATCCAATAGACGACGAGCATCGACTGACGAACCAAACGTGTGCAGCTCGGCGCTCCCCCTGATTCATTCCGCCAAACAGACCGAAAATTAACTTCTGCGCAGATGTCAATCTGTGCTCACGACTCATGCCTCTTACTGTACTTATTCTTACACCCTTCAAGCCCGGGAATAGAAACCATGACCTATTCGTAGTCAGGCTATCTAACTAGCCCCCACAACAACCGACCATCAAAAGCTTCAAGCACGTACCTCAGTTAAATGTACACTCAAGTACAGTGATCAGTAAAGGTAGGCTCTAAATATATCGTATTCAGCGCGGCGGAGACAGGCGCCAGCTATGTCGCATCCGGCCGTGCACGCTCGTGAATTCCTGATGTTGTGCACAGGATGTTTTAATACAGAATTAAATTTAAATGTTTAAAAATATTTTAAGTTACAATAGGTACAAGTACATAACTATAAAAAACAAATATCGTTTTTTAAAAGTTTTGACAGTGGACCGAAACGTCCACTGCAAAAAATGACGGAGTAGATTCAGCTCGCGGACCGAACGAGGAGCGGACTGAATAAACTAAAGACCCATAAATGAACTTTTACTGTTTTCGAGAAGACTCTCGATGTTCTACAGAGTGTTATTTCGGTGTTAGAGCATCTGAGGAAGCACCTCCACTTTACAGAATACCGCAGTCAAATAATTTTATGTTCGCCCCCATTTATTTGGCGTGCACCTACTTTGCTCTTCTCAGGCGATGATAGCTCATTGTGAGTGACTTCGAATTCTTCGAAAGTCGTGGATTCGAATTCTGTAATCAGTTTGAGTTGACAATTTGTGTGGGGTTTTCTAGTACCTGCCTGCCTAGCTACCACCTTTATGTTGAAAATCTGCCGCTAAGCAACTACCGTGTGTTCCGGCAGTTCTCGTCTAGACATTGTGTGCACATCGCCTCAATCTATTAGACAGAAGTCACGGTTCAGGGACCATGTAACTTAAATTTAATAATTTTAAATGTGATCAAATTATGTATATAAAAATACACCCTGTACTAACATTTCAGGAGCAAGTTTTATATTTCAGCAGGACATAAAGACCCTGTTATTCATACAGGGTGTATCCGGTAGCGCTAGTTCACTCGTTTCCGTGTGATGTGCCCCACGCCCGTGCCCCCACCTTTCGTGACCCTGTATATTTTAAATATTTTTTAGAGCAGAAGTATTTTATGGATTAACCTTCTGTATGTATTTTGGACGTGTGCATTTTTAAATAGTTAAGCAAATGTACATTATATTTCTGTAGAACTTATGCAAACTATGTATGTTAGTGTTACAAACATTAATAAAATATTAAAACTTTCATGAATAACTGCCGTACGATGTCGATTCATAGACTAATGTACCTCCATCTGTAATGGCTGGTCTGCCTAAGTTTGCTATTTACTTATTAAATATAGATTCAGCCTACTTTGTAGTATTGCCGCCGCGCCGGGACACGCAATTGTTGTCGGTGCAATTAGAATTTAAATCTTATGTAATGAGGCTAAGCTTATATTGAAAAGAGTAATTGCTGAGTTTATTGCCGGCTCTTCTCAGCAAATGCAACCGTCCGAACCGGTATTAGAGTCAGACTTCATAAGTGTCTACGAGATTGATGTCTCTGAGTGCAGCCGTTACACATTATTTGACAATGAGAGTAAATTGACAATTATTTTATATGATCATTAAGGTGTAGCGCAGACTGCATCGCGCCGAACTTTTGAGTCTGTGAAAATATAATCTATACAATTCTAAGCAGTAACGCACACGACGCGCAAAAAGTCCGGCGCACAACCCTTTGTTTTTGCAAAGACTTTTTTTTGCTAAAGTCAGTCGTCTGTGCTGCACCTAAAAGGGGATGGAACCTTTGTGGTATACCTACGCACGTTATAATTAGTATATGGGAGGACACTTATACAAACAAAAAATATTAAGCAATATGGTGGCATAATATTTCACGTTACTAGTTACACCATGCTGATAATAAACATGGTGGCGGGTATATATTTTATGCCAGCTCCTATATAAAAATGTTCGAATTCCTTTAATCAATACATATAATTATCAAAAAAAAAAACACTCAAGTAAAATTAATAAAAAATCCCATTTTAACTATAAGCTTATTCCCAGATAAAAAGATTTTATAAAAGAGAGAATTCCAACATATTTTCATCAAAAGAAAATATCAACTTAACCCAAGATGACTGTACCAAAGGTTGGAAATCGATACCGTACTAAGACCTAAGTCCGGTCAGTTTTATTATAAATCCTAAGAAATATCGTGTGAAAAGCATTTTTACTAGAACTGTACGCTACCCCCGACCAAACAAAATATATTGCCTCCGAATAAACCCTTATTGGATATCGGCCCGTGAAGGGAATTAACCAGCTCAGAAATGT
Source organism: Achlya flavicornis (assembly GCA_947623365.1). Taxonomy (NCBI): domain Eukaryota; kingdom Metazoa; phylum Arthropoda; class Insecta; order Lepidoptera; family Drepanidae; genus Achlya; species Achlya flavicornis. The sequence continues at coordinate 14,291,655 of OX392480.1, read as the reverse complement.
ACTAATACTGTTTATATGTAATTGAGAATCGTTTTTTTTATTGTATTTTGTATTTTTTTCGGCGTATTCCAATTTACTACAAGAGTATTGTTGAGTTGAGTTGAGCGCTCGAGGTGTAGCATGATTAGCCGTTCTTAATCGATCGGAAAAGTTAAGCTACCACCGTCGTGGTCGGTACCTGGATGGGGGACCGCCTAGTGGTATTTTAAATCTTGTTTTGAAAAGAGTAATTGCTGAGTTTATTGCCGGCTCTTCTCAGCAAATGCAACCTTTCGAACCGGCATTAAAGTCAGTCTTTTCATAAGTGCCTGTGAAGGTTTATTTGAGTAAATGATTTTGAATTTGAAATTGAATTTTAATACTACTAAGTAGTAGGCATAGTCTGAATAAACGTATTATTATATCCTCTTCACAAATCTATCGTGGTGTAGCATGATTAGCCGTTCTTAATCGATCGGCAAAGTTAAGCTACGTCTGTCTTGGTCGGTACCTGGATGGGTGACCGCCTAGTGGTATTTCAAATCGAGCGTTTCCGTGCTTCGGAAGGCACGTAAAGCCGTTGGTCCTGGTTATCACTTAATTGTGATAGTCGTTAAGCTGGTTGGATGCCTCCTAGGCGGCTTGAAAAACTCCAACAGTAGGTTGGCCACTAGCCTACCTCCTCCGATCCGCAGTGGGCACGCGTGGTGGAGTATCTGCCCATTCCCGTTCACCCTGATTTGTGAAAGGAGGCCTGTGCTCAGCAGTGGGACATTATAGGCTGATGATGATGATGATGATGACAAATCTATCAAGTTGATGGCTAAATGTAAGACCATGAAAAAATCTTGTGGCACGAGCTTCTTTCTTATGGGAAGTTCATGATATCAGCCTAAGGATGTCCACTGCTGAACATAGGCCTCTCCCATTAACTTCCACTTGGAACGGTTTTGGGCCGCTTGCATCCAACGGAGCCCAGCGACTCTGACCAAGTCATCGGTCCACCTGGTGGGAGGTCATCCCACACGGCGCTTTCCAGTACGTGGTCGCCACTCGAGAACCTTCCTTCCCCATCCGTTATCGGTTCGCCGAGCGATGTGGCCTGCCCATTGCCACTTCAGCTTACTAACTCTACGAGCTATATCGGTAATTGTCTCGTAGAGAAATACCGAGCATAGCCCGTTTCATAGCTCGCTGAGTGACCCTGAGCTTATTTATGCGGCCAGCAATAATATACCACATGATTCTATTTGATACTAATTTAGATTACAGTATAAGCGATAATAGTAAAATAAAATATATCGAGTAAGATAAGAGGATACGATAATGTATTCTTTAATAATTATTTTCCTTTTGGTCCCAATTTACCTTAATGTAATTAGACACGAGCCAAGAATTCACCTGAGGGTACCTTCATTAATTATTTCCTATACTGCGGGTTTACCTGCCTTACTGAGGTCTTTCAAATTTGTGAGAAAAAAGATCAATGTAAGTATTTGTGAGAATATGATAACTTTAGATTTAACTGGTTAAACTATTGGTTGGACTATACTATCATCTATTTTTTTTTTTTTTTTTAGTTCTTAAGGCGGCATGTAAGCGTGGCTCACACACAGCGAGAAGAACATTAATAATATAATTTATTATCCTCACAAAACATTATTTATATAAATTTTACGTACAATAAACACAAGATACAATAATTGGACTTTTTTACAAAAAACTTAAACCGACTTCAAATTACACTAAGAAGTAATCAAATCCTGATCTGATGACAAAGGGATCAAACGGGAAGTGTACCCTTCCAGACAAAAAAGAATTTTCCTAATCGGTTAATAAATGACGGAGTTATGACGTAACAAACATTAAAAAAAAATACAACCGAATTGAGATCCTCCTCCTTTTTTTGAAGTCGGTTAAAAACTTCATTGTGACGATGCGCTAGTGGAAAAACTTAATGCAAGTTACAAAGCTTAAAATATATTCATATTACTAAATTTCTCATACTGGAAACGTGGAATAAATGGAATTTAATACTGGAAAACATAACTTTCGTATTGAAAAATTACATTCAACAAACGGAAATTGGAAACTTTCAAAGCTACCTCAAACAAAGTGAAGCCTTCCGCGAAGTCATCAAAAGTGCAAAAAGTTAACCGTTGTGGAAGTTTTATTATGTTCTTTGCAAAAGAGGGGAAGCAAAGTGTGCTGAATACTCCAAATGTTTGGACCAACGGAATATTGTGACTTATTGAAGTTGCCGTAAGAAATAGCGTGTTTTTCATTGTGCTTAGCATTTTTCGAGAATCTGCTTCATTCATAGTTCATCAAATTCATTTCATTTTTTTTTCGCTTATGTCTAAAATAGAAAAAATCCTCGTTTTGTATAAAAAACGATAAGAAGATGGGAATCGACTAAGGTACCCCCTTACAGAATACCGGGGCCAAATAATACTGTTGTGTTCCTGCTTTTGAAAGGTTGCCAGAGTTCATTGAGAGGGCGTAAGAGTTGGTACGGGCCGTATGCTTTTTTACTGACTTATGCCCGGGTACTATAAACAAAAACGAATCGTTTTGCTTACCAATGGTAGGTCTTTTATTGCCAAACTGGGCATATAGACCATTTCGTAATCTAATTTTACCTGTGATAGCTACTTCCATATGAGAGGGTCTGCTATTTGAGGTATTTGCTTCATTATTAGTAAAGATATAATAGTCTTAATTATAGGATTCGGCCATTAGTCGTATAAAAAAATCTTGTATGAATTAAAACTAAAATACAATAAAATAAAAAAACTTATGAAACGTAGGTACCTGAAACAAATCTTACACAAGAGCAGCTGTGAAAATAGTGCATTACAATCTCCAAAATGGACATGGCATTTCCACTCAAATGCGATCATGGGTTCGATGGCGTTTTGTAAAATAAATAGAGGTGTTAGTCGGACAAATGCATGCCCATTTAGGTACGGTGCATCGCAGCCATGTCATGAGGGCTTTGTGTCTTGAGATGATGGCGGGAGCAATTTTGTGTAGTACTTATAAAGAAAAACAAACTTAAATCAATGTTCTAGTAATACATTCATTCGATATGTTCTGTGTAATATTTTATAGCGTTTTTCCCACAATACGAGATAAAATTAGACAGTTTCATAAGAGGATACTGCGAACACTTGGGTAGTTGAGAAATTAGTGAAATGAGTTGGAGAATTAGCTCCACGTCGTAGTTTTCCTAACAAAATACAGTTTTGTAGTGATTTTGTAACGCGCGAGTGATAGTCTGTTGTTTGCAAGCATGTATAGTCTACGATAACCGGTATAAAAAAACTAAGACCCGCTATCTTTTCTAACTCAGACCTTCAAACAGCATAGACGTATTCCAATCTGGCAACGCTCGAACGGTATGGATTGGCGCGCCGACTGCAATTGAAGAGGCAATACGCGGCCAACTAGCGGGACTCTACTCTGATGCTATGCCGATTGATACATAGTTTAACCGTCGGCAAATCTGCTAACTTTGAGTACTCTGCTAATGATCTGTGTTGATTTTGCACGGTTAAGTTTGTTAGAGAAATAAAGCATTGATTGGACATTCTTGGACATTCCTATTGCAGACCATTAATAATTGAGATGAGCTCCCCTTTAAGCGATTCCCTTCGAGTTATGATTTGAAGGGATTCCCTTCAAGAAAGAAGCCGACCGCAGAATTCATTTTAGCTGGGCTGCATTTAAAAACTTCCTGAAATCGTCACCTCTACCGCAGTCTCAAGACAAAAGTGTACAACCAGTGCGATTTCGAAGTATTTTTTTTATAACATGGAAAGCGGTCCGTTTGGTGGTACCTAGCTAAATGGCTGTGGTCACCCTATGAAAATAAGCAATATCAAGAGAATTTCAGTGTATTGCAGACACTTACAAGACCTAGAAAAGATCGTCCAAAGAAGTTAAGAATAAAATCCAACTGAAAAAAGGTGTGAAAGAAGATAGAAGTGTGAAAGGCGTAATTCTCCATATAATGGATAACATTTTTGAATAGAAAATCATGTTAGTAATATGCATATAGCACCGACCCCAAATAATTGGTAACAAGGACAGGATGATGATGTTATTGTCATACGAACAATAGAAAATAACTAAAACAGAACCGACATAATGGTGTTTATAACATTTCAACAAAACAAACAAATTAACTTCGAAAACCTGCTTTCACTAGCAAAAACAATAGAACGCCGTGAATGAGCGCTGATTGTTGTGATGCCGAACCAAATTTAATCCTGCAATAGGTGTTTGTAGTTTGTACGGCTATTATTCCAGTTGAAACCGCTTGAAATTGTTTTTTTTTTTCATTCTAATACATTTATAACCTTGGTACTTCTAACTACTACTACTTCTTTTATACGACGATTTCGATAAACAAATGTACCACCTGGGGCCCAAGTCTGCTATTTCAATTGTGTTCCAATGAACTTTCAGTGGTATCAAAATTGTGACATTTTACAGTTTTGGTAGTCTACTTACTAACAGAATCGTGTCATTATGGCACAATTTTGACACCACTGAAAGATCATTGGAACATAATTGAAATAGCAGACTTGGGTCAAAACACAGGTCATCAATCACTCACGCGTTACCGACCCTTCCCCCTCCCTGATAAACACTGGCAACCTAACTCACGCGCAGGAACACAACATAAAGTTATTTGGCTGCGGTATTCTGTAAAGTGGAGGTACTTCCTCAGTCGAGCTGCTCTTCGAGCGAATAAACGCTACTCAATACCTCTCGTGAATGTATGTATCTTCCATCAAAATAATTCTCATAGGTGCACTATGCGGACTATCAAATCAAAATCAAAAATTCATTTATTCGGTTTAGGCCCACGTAAGGCACTTAGGAACGTTAAGATGATACATATATATGTATCATCAACTCAACACTCATCAACTATATAGTTGAATTTACCACCAGTTCGGAATACACTTAAACTGAGAAGAGTCCAGCAAAAAACAATTGCCGACGATATTCAATTCTCTGTTTGTTCAATATTATGGTAACTGATCTAATACGTGGAGAAAATTGGCGTACTCTGACACTAGGCTAGTTCGTGTCTGTGATACCTCACACAGTTTAGCATGTCAAAGACAGTAAACGGATACAGTTCTAGAGCTATTCGGTTACGAAGCTATGCATCTGTAATGTCCGTCTTGTTTTGGATATTAATCCATGAGTCTAGCTATTGCCATCGAAATTAACCCAAAGAAGCACAATGACGTTCGTTCAAACGTGGTTCAAACTAAACATTTAGATGAAGTGATTGGTCGGTACTGTCATTAATTGGTTATTCCTAGGTCAAAAAATAAATATTCTAATTAGTCCATCAGTTAGATTGTTAAAAGATATTGGACACCTATTTTTTGCTTTACCAAATCATTCAAAATTGACAAAGATAAAGCGAGTCAAAGTTCGAGAGTGGGGGCTTGTGACGTCAGAGTAAAACTAACTCTAACGTGACGTCACGTGGAACTTCAACACACGATATTGACAAAAGAAAAAAAACCTGTCTAATATTTTTTGATAATTTAAAAGATGGACTAAATAGATTTTTAGTAATCTATCCCATTGTAATCCCCTTTGCCTTGGACCTATTTAAAATAATTAAAAATATTATTCAAAGTCAAAGTCAAAGCCATTCCATTTAGGCACTAGTAGGGCTCTTATGAGTAGGAGGAACGCCTATGTTCAGCAGTGGACATCCATAGGCTGATATGATGAATCGGGGTAGTTGACCGCTTAGTGGTGTTTTCCGTGCTTCGGAAGGCATGTAAACTCATTGGTCCCGGTTATCACTTAATTGGCAGCTGGAAAACTCCAACATTAGGTTTTGACCACTAGCCTACCTCCACCAAACCGCAGTTGGCATGCGTGGTGGAGTATTGCCCATTCCCTTTCACCCTCATTTGCGAAAGGAGGCCTGTGCTCAGCAGTGAAATATTATAGGCTGATGATGATGATAAGGAGAATTATGAAGGTCCAAGCTACTAAAGTTACAACCAGTTCGTAAGTCGGCCTTCAACTGGAGAAGAATCGGCTAGAAACTGCAAGCTTAAATTTTTATTATATTTTTTGGACATTTATATAACCTTTGATTAAAAAGGAAGATCTGAAATATGCTAAGTAGTGATAAATAAACATGAGCAAATCTTGTTTACTGTGATGCCAAAGATGGATGTCGATAAATATTTCATTTCCAAAGTTGTGAAACAGAATTCCGCAGTGACACTTAAAGATGTACCAATACTTAAGACGAAGGGTCGAAAACTCTTAAAATAGGTAGTAACCTCATCAATAATACTATTACATTTAGCTACCTACGAAGGGAAGAGTGGGGGCAACTCAATTTATCAATTACTAAAGGGGGGTCGGCCCCAGGCGTAGTCACTAGCTCTAACGAAGTTAGGCAAGGAAGAATCGCGTCGAGAATGTCAACTTTATGTACTTGTATTACGTCATAGTATCTTTGTTTGCTGGTTTTGTCTCGTATATAAAGTAGGAGTGTAGATATATATACCTATAAGATTTGTTGGATAGTTAATATTTTTGAAGAACCTTAATGATTTTTTAAGAGATGTAGAGCGTAGCGTTTATTCGTTAAAAGAGCAGTTTGACTGGGGATCTATACATATTTTTTTGTACCTCTAAGATACATATCACATAATGAAGCGCTCGTGGTGTAGCATGATAAGCCATTCTTAATCGATCGGCAAGTTAAGCTACCACCGTCTTGGTCGGTACCTGGATGGGTGACCGCCTAGTGGTATCAAATCGAGCACTTCCGTGCTTTGTAAGGCATGTAAAGCCGTTGGTCCCGGTTTTCACTAAATTGTGATAGTAGTTAAGCTAGTTGGAGGCCTCCTAGGCGGCTTGAAAACTCCAACAGTAGGTTGACCATTAGCACCTTCACCGATTCGCAGTGGGCACGCGTGGTGGAGTATCGCCCAGTCCCTTTCACCCTCATTTGTCTGGACGCCTATGCTCAGCAGTGGGATATTACAGGCTGATGATGATAATGAATGTAAATCTTAATGACTCAAACATTTACTTAAAAACAAAAGTTGTACAATCACATCATCACGATGTTATCATCTAGGTAAGTTATCTATCAGATAGGTACATATATTTATTGTAACGGGATACATCCCACCCATAACCCTTTTGGTGTAGGACCCCATATTTTACGACAAGTTTATTTCCACAGGTAATAAATTGTTAGTTCAAACTTTCATGTAATCAAAATCTAAAAAGGTTTGTAATGTGATATTTAAAACACTAATCCCTTTATTTTTAAGTAAATCTGTGTTAGTGGCTTTCGTCTCAATCTTTCGATCACCATACGTCACGTGTCAGATAAAGACTTCGGAATTTTAACTAACCAACATTTCATTACCTACGTTGTACAATATAAACGTTTGTACAAATAACTTGACTTTAACACCACATTATAGTTACCTAGCTGTACGCCGCGGTTTCACCCGCGTTTTCGGAATAAAATGTCCTTTTCCATACCAACATACATACATACTTTTTCCTGATTTTCGGTTGAGTGGTCAAAGCGTAAAAACAAACTCACATTCGCATCTATAATATTGTTAGGATGTATGGATATCAGATGGTAACCATCTGAAACATCTTAAGATTTCAGAATCTTTACCAAGTCATATTCAAGTAGGTATTTTCTGTTAAAAACGCAAAAACTTTCAACTTTAGCCTTTAGAAAGCATCGAGAAATTACTTCAAAGGTTTGCCAACAGATATATCAAAGAACGATTTACTTTTCCACTCTATAAAAAGAAGAAAATGTGAGTTTTATAATTTTCCTGGAAAAATATATTTGTACAGTACAGATGTAACTTTTGAGTGAAACTTAATAAGACATTTAATAAAAGTGGGTTACTAAAAGAAAAGTATAGAAACATATTAATTCTCTAAATATAAATCGCCTAATACCTGATTTTAATAATCTGTCTCATCTAAATTATAAAATAGCCATTGGGAATAAATATATAAAGAATATCGTAATTACAATATCCTGCTTCCCAAAAACCCCCTGGGTAATTTTGCATCTCCGTTTCATTGACGTAATTTCGATCTTCGGGTGTCCTAAGGGAATAAGAAGGTACCAACGTCCTTAATATTCATAAAGTTATCATGATTAATGAAAAACGATTTTGGAACAGGCTTGAATATTTTTTTTTGTAAAGAGAGACGGGATATATCGAGGGTTGGGAAGACGGAAGAGTGGTGACAGGATTCGCATGGTAACCCGGCAGAACGATAGTCAGATTATTATAATCTCGACCTGCAGGGCTATTTTAAAACGTCGGATTCGATATCGGAAACGGATTCATAAACTACCGAAGGCGATATTCCGCAATTGCTTTTTTAATTTCCGAATTAGAATATTTTGATGTTTCTTTAGCTCTGAAGCGCTCGTGGCGTAGCATGATTAGCCGTTCTTAATCGATCGGCAAAGTTAAGCTAAGTCTGTCGTGGTCGGTACCTGGATGGGTGACCACCTAGTGGTATTTCAAATCGAGCGTTTCCGTGCTTCGGAAGGCACGTAAAGCCGTTGGTCCCGGTTATCACTTAATTGTGATAGTCGTTAAGCTAGTTGGATGCCTCTTAGGCGGCTTGAAAAATTCCAACAGTAGGTTGACCACTAGCCTACCTCCACCAATCCGCAGTGGGCACGCGTGGTGGAGTATCGCCCAGTCCCTTTCACCCTCATTTGTGAAAGGAGGCCTGTTCTCAGCAGTGGGACATTATAGGCTGATGATGATGATGATGATGATGATGTTTCTTTACGGAAATATCAATTCGATTCACGGAAAAGGTTTCGGATATTTAAATAGCAATTACTGAAATTCGCCTCGGATTTTTTTAAATCCGTTTCCGATATCGAATCCGACATTTTAAAATAGCCCTGCAGATGGAGGAAAAATTGCGGTAGGATCGGAGGTTCGCAGGATCGGAGAAGAGTTCTCATGAAAAAAGACAACGAAAAATTTCCACGTTATGTAAATACAGTATAAATAAAGAAAAGAAAGGAAGATACAATATTTATTGGCCCACAAGAAATAGGTACACTTATTCAATAACTATGTAGTAACATATAATAATATATATTAGGTAAATGATCTGTGTATACAAATAAATACTAACGTAAATTTTTGTGTGGGGTCAAAAGGTAGTTTGCAGTACTCCTATAGCACTGCACTGCTGGTATTCTGGCAGAGCCTTTACTATACTCTATTTCACATAGGATGAGTCGTCAAGGTCAAGGGTTTTTTTACCCATATCTAGGGAAATTCCATTTGATTACTCTGAAATAGTACTCACAATATTTAATGAAACCTCGCTCTATCATAGTATTCCTTTTTTATATCGAAATGAACATAAACTATTGAGAAATCTAATGAAATACCATGTGTCACCGAACTCATGCTATTTGAAATCTACTTTAGACGAGTGACGACACGAACGTAGGGTATAATAAGAAAAAACAATATTAAGATTATGGATTATTAAATAATGTTACGATTTTTTTTCTAAATAAACATAATTTTACTTTCAATTTTTTTCCCACATCGCTCGCTAAAAACATTCTCACGCCAAAAAGACTAATAAATTAAATGAAAAAGAAGTAAATAATTCAACTGTGCACATAGCCACGTCAATTTAACGGTTATGGTAACAAAAAATAATACCATTATAATGTGTAACGTGGCCCAAACAAACAAGTTTAATGGTGCGGTAGCATGTTTGCTTTCGCGACCGTGTCAAACATGGCCGGCCGCGGATTATCCGGTTACGAAGGACCAACCAGACGCGAGAAAAAATTTGCCGACCAATAAATATGGCTTTCAAGTTTTTGACTGTCCTTTTTTGGTATTTATTAAATTTGGAAAAGCTGAGCTTGCTGATGGATTAAGGTTGATGTGGTGCTGAAACTCAATTGGAGGGTAGAAACTGTTCTGAAACTTCAACGTAATAAGTTAAATTTCAATAAATAGCCATCATCTTCCTAATGTTACAGAATATACAGAATAATTCGAAAAAAAAAACTCGTCAATTTATACATAATCAGGCTTGAGCCCACAGATTACAGCTTGAGCCTATTTCGTTTGTTGCCCAATTGTGCAATATTATTTGGAACAAAAAATAAATAAGAGCGTCATAGGTGATATGTTCTAAAAATTATAATGATTCTAGTTATCTTTCGCAGTTATACCAGATAATACACTGGTATTACCAGGAAGCCAAGTCTGGTATTCCCATTACAACTCGATTGCCATTGAACCAATGCAATGTGCAAATCTACTAAGTTCACAATGGTTTTAGACGTTATTGAATTAGTAGACTATCAAAATTGTAAAATATGTCAATTTTAACACTGATAGTTAATTGGAACTCAATTGTCATAGCCGGCTTGGGCCCCTGGAGGATTATCAATGTGTTGCCGACCAGAAGACAACATAACTGGTTCTAATGTCCAACTGCCGGAACATTTCACTTTCTGATTGTCGCCTTTCTCATTCAGAATAATTGCCACTTTCAATTAAGTGCCAAAAGAAAAGGGATAATTAACGCCTCAATTACTTAAATATCTGAGACAAAATACCATAATATTATTATTAATACCATATAAAGATTCCTTACTCAATTCCAGTAAAGCAATCAACTATGACCCTACTCTGTTACTGTCATGTCCAATCAAATGACATCTTTGGAAGAAAAACGACATACTTTTCTGAACATGATAGATACCTTATTGTAAAGGTTTAGGGGACAAATTCAAATGGTGAGACGGTTTTTTGGCTAAGTGAATAGGTATAGGTTTTGAAAGCTATTTCCGATCTAGACGCCCAATGATAAAACAATAAATGTTCTCGCAACGGGTTGATAGATATTTCATATTATTCTTATTAAAATAATAGCTTGGTTCCTTTTCGTTATTGAAGCTGTTAATTATGAATATGAACTTTATGGAAAGGTACAAAATAATAGTTAAAATGTAATGGTGCGTCCATGCTTGGCGAACCGAACACGAGCCGAGCCACGAACGAGCACACTGCCAGCACGATTCGCGTAGCGTGGACGGCGCAAGCCTCGAACGAGCATTCGTAGCGTGCTCGTCTGCGCTTCACCCGATTGTCAGTTATTTCACGAACACAGGGATTCGCATCGCGCTCGTTGTAGGCTCGTTGAAGGCTCGTTAAGTACGTCCAAGCTTGAAATCGCGAGCAACGAACGAATCCTGTTCGTTCCAGGCTCGGCTCGTGCTCAATTCGCGTAGCATGGACGCACCATAAGATTTAATAATGTATAGCTCGAATCTATGCTTCTATCATAAATTCTTCTGTAGATTTCTAATTTTAGATTATTTGATTGGACCTTAGTCTTAAATTAATTACGCATTTATATTAGTAAGATATACAAAAGTCAAAAAATAAATCGAGAATTAACAGAATACAGTAACCTACTATAACCCTAAAATGTATAATACTCATTAAACTGAACAACACAAACAATTTGAAGCAATCAACAAAATAATCCTTCCAATAATAATGATACTTCGGAGAGTCCCATCCCATATAATCGTGGTATATGTAAAGCTCGCTACATGGCGCTGCCAATCCATTACGAATAATATCCTTGCTCTGTGTTTATGGGTAGGGAATATCTCCCTATATAATATGGATAAGGTTTGATCGTGGGTTTACTTGAGTTGATTTTAATCTATGGGAAGTTAATGTAAGTTTTAAGTAAGTTGCCTCCATGATTTACCTTCCCCATAATATCATATCATCATCATTAGTATCATTTAAAATTGGCTAGTGCCTGCATTTAAGAGCCAAGCTTTTGTGGAGACAATGTTGGATATCTTCGTCGTCATGGCTTTTAGTGTTATAGCAATGGGTGCATTTTGTGGCGTTTGGTATAGAACCGTTGGGGATATGGGGCCCTTCACTTCTTTTTCCCTTTTTTTATTGAAATCTCACATGACAGGAAGGTTGGCTTTGCATTTCAGGGCCTTTCACCTATATTCCCCGGATAAAAAGTTACGATAGTCCAAAATTTGATGTACTTAGCAAGTTGTTAATAAATGTTAATTCTTATCTGTTTCGCCTGGTGTATGTACATGAAAAGTCTTATGAAAATCATCATCAGCCTATAATGTCCCACTGCTGAGCACAGGCTTCCTTTCACAAATCAGGGTGAAAGGGAATGGGCAGATACTCCACCACGCGTGCCCACTGCGGATCGGTGGGGGTTGGCTAGTGGTCAACCTACTGTTGGAATTTTTCAAGCCGCCTAGCAGGCATCTAACTTAACGACTATCACAACTAAGTGATAACCCGGGCCAACAGCTTTACTTGCCTTACGAAGCACGGAAATGTTTTTATTGCTCAATCAAATTACATAATAATCATAATGCAGCCCTGTCTGTGTCAGAAGACCGTTCCCTCCCAACACTTGCCTTATTCTATTTGATAATAATAAGTAAATTAACAATTCATACCAACAATATTTTCTTATTAATTACCATTTGTGTGTGTGTTTTTGAAATTTGAAAGACAAATTATATTTACACTATGCATACATATAATATTTAAAGATTCGTGGTACATACCTAATGAATGTATTTGCATGATCCACCTTCACAAATCATTACAAAAAAATTACAAACAAAGAGACAAATCGAGTCCCTCTCTATTTAAACAACAATATCAGGGTGTAATCACTTATGTAGCACTGGCGATCGCTTTATAGTGATTTAATAGCTGTTATAAATTGTTATCAGAAACTGTCGGGCAATTACTTCACGGGATGGGCACTTGATAATGTTCTCGTGTTTTATGAAACTAATTCCGTTAATTATTTCTTGGATTACAAGCTTCCGGGCTACGAAAAGGGTGAATTGAATTATTTAGTAGTTATCTCAGCAGATAGCTCTGCATCCATGAAAAAATCATGAAAGTTTAATTTGTTAAAATTATGATGTATCTCTTTTATGTGACATGGGGTTACGTTTGGCCTTCTATTTAGGTACAGTGCAGACGACAGACCGCAGCGCGCCGCACTTTTTATTCTGTGAAAATAAACCCTATTTAATTCTAAGCAGTAACGTACACGACGCTCAAAAACTCCGGCGCACAACACACAGACTTTTTGTGTGCCGCAGATTCCTTCGCACAAAAAGTGCGTCGTCTGCGCTATCAGGTAGTCCGTCATTTAAATTATCAAAAAGTATTAAACACGTTTTTCTACTCAATTGAACAAAAAAAAAGAAGATATAGTGTGTTGAAGTTCCATGTGACGTCGTCATCATCGTCGATTCCGTTGACTCTAAAGTGAAAGCAAAACATCATCATCGTCATCATCATATCAGCCTAAGGATGTCCACTGCTGAATATAAGCCTCCCCTATTGATTTCCGCTTCGAACGATTTTGGGCCGCTTGCATCCAGCGGCGCCCAGCGACTCTGAACGACCAGATCGTCGTCGGTCCACCTGGTGGGAGGTCGTCCCGTTCGGCCCTTTCCAGTGTGTGGTCGCCACTCGAGAACTTTTACTCCTTATGTGTGTTCTACCGCTTTTACAATGGAGAGTATTCTAAGGAATTGTTCGACTTGTTGCCCACGGCTACCTTCCACCATCGCAACTCACGCCATCGACGGGGAATCCATCCTCACATTGAAACCAGAATTGTTTCGAACTGTGCGGGCTCAAAGGAGCTTCTTCTACGAATGTCCTCAAAGCAAAACATACGTATGCAATATTTTTTGATAATCTAACTGACGGTTTAATTAGTTTTTTTTTTTTTCAGGAATCATCCCTATTTCATTCTCTATCAACCCGTTGCGAGAACTTACAATTTACGTAATGAAGCTTACAGAATAAACAGCAAGAAAAAGTTTAAAAAGTTTGAACGTCAAAAGAAAACCTCGAGACAAACACAACATGTTTTATATGTGTACCTCAAAAACACATAGCAGCTGCCAAAGCAAACACTGGTGATACGAAGGTCATGAAAACATCGACATTAACACCAGACATAAAAACCCGCCAAGTGCGAGTCAGACTCGCGCACCGAGGGTTCCGTACAAACTTGTAGGTATATAAGACCTGAGTATTTGATATGAATTTCAATTTATGACGTATAAAAAAAAACTACTTGCTAGATCTCGTTCAAACCAAATTTCGGTGGAAGTTTGTATCGTAATGTACATCATATATTTTTTATAGATTTATCATTCTCTTATTTTAGAAGTTACAGGGGAGGGGACACACATTTTACCACTTTGGAAAGACGCTTCTCGCGCAAGACCTATCCATAGACACCCCACACTTATGGGTTTTATAAAAACATTTTTTTTAGTTTCAGTTCTAAGTATGGGGAACCCCCAAAATTTATCGTTTTTTTTCTATTTTTGTGTGAAAATCTTAATGCGGTTCACAGAATACATCTACTTACCAAGTTTCAACATTATAGCTTCGGAAAAAAGTGGCTGTGACATACGGACGGACAGACAGACAGACAGACAAACAGACGGACAGACATGACGAATCTATAAGGGTTCCGTTTTTTGCCATTTGGCTACGGAACCCTAATAAAAACCGCCGTAAAAAACCCAAAAAGCCAAAAATAATACCGATTTTACATCCAAAATAAAAATATGAGATACTTAAACACACGTTGCAAAATTGTATTCTCACATCGGCACGTTATGTCCGGGACATACAATAAATCCACCCGGCACTGCTTGCGAGAATTGCGGGGGCTTTACTTTTAATGAGTTCCCAGATTCTGTACACATACACAGCTACATGTACGCATGTATTTATGACACTCCATCCGCGATATAATTTCGTACATATTGAAGTAAGAATGGGGTTTACTTCCATATTTCAAATAGTAAAGTGCTCTGCGAAAACTTTGCGTTGCATCGTAAAAAGTTGCTAGATATTTTTGGTAAAATATTTTTTTTATACTACAGGCACTTTAAACCTTCTGGTTAGGCACTGTCAGTACCTAAATACTTGTATCATTTTGATAATCTTAGTTTGAATTTAGGAGTAAATGCAAAAGTGATTTCACTACAAAAACGCAACGTCAGATTGCAAGTTTCCACCAAAAATATCTACGAAGATATAATGTCCTAAGGTGTTACCGTCAAACATACAGCCACAAGATCTTAGCATGTGGCTTTGACGAGGTCAAATGGCGAGTAGGCACTGAGTGCATACACAGTGTCCTGCCGCAGCTTGTGGCGGCCACAACTGCGGCTAGTAGTCCAACATACGCCTGCTCTAAATTCTCTCTGGCTGTATTTGAGAAAAAAAAACAAATGAAAAATATTTATCCCCTTTCGCTGCAACATAATTTATTGGAGTAGCAGGTCGTCGCTGTCGCTGGAAACTGTTGAGTTTGGTAAAAGGACTTTAGTTTAATTATCCATATGTCCACAATAATGCATGATGCAGCAGTTTTTAATATTGGTTTCATTTTTTAAGTCAATATCAAAATATGTTAACAGGCATTACACATCGTATTGCGGCAGTAACGGTCAGAGAGATCCGGCCAGAGGCGTAACAGCAGGAATGTTTTTTTATGGCACTAGTGGTTTGTGTTAAAGGCTAAAACGGCACGACGGGAGTTGAGCTGCGATTATTCCATACAAATGTATTCCCCTGTTTTCTTCCTGAATAATTCCTCTAGAGTCATCATTTTTTTTTCTCATTATATCAAGTTCTGCTTTGGACACGTCCCTGTTACTTTCTTTTTGTCAGCAACTAATTATTAAAGAAAGTATGGCCCTCCTAAAATTACAATAAATGCCCTATATTCCCGCCGTGATTAAAAGGACTACCAGACAAATTCGAAAAGATTTTAACATAAAAGAAAGTAATAGGGACCTAGATAACCCCTTACTTAAAATTTTAATGTAAAAAACAATTGAATTGGCTCAGTTTTCGAAGAGGAAAATAGGGAAAACGAAACGTCGATTTCGTCAATTTGAATAAATCGGTCTGAGCTGCAGATGTCCCTATCACACATAGCGGCATAGCGCGAGGGCAATAGTCAATGCCATTTATTCAATTTAGACCCTAGAAGGGCACTTAGGGTAGTTTCTTCAAATACCTATTTTTCAAATTCCTCGCAGCTAGGAACCCCTCTTAATGCTATGAGAAAAAGCCAGTAGAGGACGGAGCTTGCTGCCATATTACGAGGGGCATAATTTACGTCTCTCGACGTACTGTCCGTGACCTGTACGTACATATCTCTTTTGTTCAATAAATTCTCAAGCTTGTTTCCTCAGCGAGCTCCTTGGCATTAGAAAACAACCATTTCGAACATCGACTTTATTAGCATGGTATCCGAAGTTTCGATAATATACTGCTACATACAACCCCCCCTTCCTGGTTATGTCTACGCTAAAGTTAAACCTGTAGGAAGCTGTAAAACTACATGGTTACGATGCACAAAACTGGATTACTGTAAAAGATGCTTTAAAATAAGATACATAGAATATAAATTCTATGTATCTTACCCAAAAATAAGATAGGAAGATGAAAATATATAATCCATATCGGAAATAAATGTTGTTACATATAAAAATATTATTTAATGCAAGAAATATGGTAAGAGAAATAAAAATAATTAATAAGGGTTCATTTGTTTTCTGTCCGACTATCGATACTTATGAAAAATAAAAAAATAAAAAAAACAACTCCATATTTATGAAATGGTTTACCGTCTGTCTGTTAAACATATTTCGATTTATTATCATTACAAACATAGCCTTTACGGCCTTATCATAAGGTTGAATATCTGTCGCAACGTATGAATATTAAATTGAATTTTTATCTCTATTTCTGTGTGGGAAGACTGAAAATTCCACGTTATACTGACCACTGATTACTGTTTGTTGAATTTGAGATTTATTGCTGAGCTTGTAGGTCGAGTTTTTAATGCTTTCGTTTCGGCCTCAATATCACGTATGGTCAGTAAATTCAAATGGGACACTTCCGTGGAACGGGATCACTATTTTAATGAAACACGCTCGTCACGCTTTGATATTGATAACGGAATTTGGCAAACTAGCGAGAGCTTCCGAGTGAATAATTTACTGTGAACATCACGAGTGCCTCGAAGTTGATGTTTTCATGATCATAATTTCTTTTTAAATTACTACTACTCCACAGATGTACGCGAGTGTATGTACTTCGGGTGTCAGAGGCTGTGCTAAAAGGGAGAGCAATGTTCTTGTTTTAAAACTGTTTCGCGGGGACAGGGACATTTGGCGGGCCAGTTGGCGCAGTTGGTTAAGAGTCTGGCAAAGATTCCACCTATTGCGCCGCAGGTCGTGGGTTCGATTCCCGAACAGGACATGCATTTGTGTGCATGAACATGTCTGTATGTCCTGACATATTTACCATTTTATTTTTAAACAAAAAGTAGTATATGTATTATATCAGTTATCTGGTTTCCATATTACAAGCTCTGCTTAGTTAGGGATCAGATGACTGTGTGTGAAAAAAAAAAAAAACCTAATCTCGCATGAGACTGCATGTCCACCAGAGATGTGTAGCAAGGAATATGTTTGGCTGACTAATAGGTTCGCTTCATTTAAAGCTCTAATACCAGCATCAGCACAGTTACATAATCCATGAACCTAACAAATAAAATCATCCAAATAAACTAAACCAATAAACCGAGACAATAGGTATTGGAATTGATTCCAGCCATCATCCCGTCCCCCGTACCATGAGACTAATGCGGCTATTACGAAGACAAATCTACAACGATCCGCCGGCGACGAATCGTATGTTTCTACATCGTACGCGAATTAGCGGTAATGAGGATAGTTTGGCCCAGTGATGGAATTGATGCCATTTGCCGCGGTTGGATGCGATTTTGGACGGGGCGTTTGTGTTTTGATCGATTGGTAGGGAGGTATTGTTTCGTAGCTGTAGCGGGGAACTTTTTGTCATAGCAATATAAATGAAAGATTACATGAATTCAATTTTTGCTAACTGAGGTGGTAGTTGGACCTTCACGTCATCCAAAATCAGACAGACGAATAGGTACACATGTCGTAATAGTTGTCAGCCCATTGGTTCAAAGATGCGGATTGCAAGGAATGAGAACAAGATATTCCCTGGCTTCCAAAGACTGATAAAGATTACATTTTATTAGCTATCGTGTATCGCAAGATATTGTTTGAAAACTAATCCAGTGACAGTACGGATTCCTCATTGAAACTTAGCGGTGCACAGAACAGTTTCTTGTCTGCTACGGAACTCTTTTTGCCTATTCGTATACTCCAACCTAGAAAGTTTAATTGCTTGTGTCTTCAACTGACAACTTTTTTCTAATAAAGAGAAACCTATTTTGAAGTAAGAAGCAAGGACTGTATCTATGAATTGTTGTAGTACCTACTTTATTATATTTCTTGTATCAGAATTTGGTTTTACACTAATTTAAGGCTTGGGATATAAACCTGAACGTTGCAACAACGGGCGTAAATTATCAAACAGTTAAACGTTCAGAAATTCACCTAACCTAATTTATGTGCGTAGGTATGCAAACATATGTTGTTATGTGTATAATGCCGCGTTTGGGTTACACAATTTTACATGGGACAAAATAGTTTCATGAGTATTCCGCAAGAGGCGTTGTGCGAATTTCTACAAACAATATAGTAAGCAAAAAAGTGATAGTAGAAGGGTTTCTATCATTTATCATTTTTACTCAGAGAGATTGACGATGATGACATCATCATCATCATCAGCCTATAATGTCCCACTGCTGAGCACAGGCCTCCTTTCACAAATGAGGGTGAAAGGGACTGGGCGATACTCCACCACGCGTGACCACTGCGGATCAGTTGAGGTAGGCTAGTGGTCAACCTACTGTAACGACTGTAGCGACATCTATCAGCCATCTATCAGTAACACTGAGATAGTTCACACACGGAAAGATAGATGGCGTGGCGCCACATTATCCTGCATCGCGCGCCTAAATCCTGCATCGCGCTGGCGAAGTTTTCTCGAGAATCTGCATATATACAACTGTCCGACATGTACAGTTGGACCGCGGTCCCCAGGCACGATGTCCCAGCCTGGCGGAAGATCTTCCCTTTTAAATGGAGGTGTCATCCACCTTACACCTACATAGTGGTGACCCCGACGTGATGGATGGGAATATTTCCAACCCTCCAAAATCACGGAACATGCAGTAGCACTTCTGAGCAGATTCTCCAAGCTCATCACTCCCCACCGGCAAGCAGTCACACAGCAAGCCAACTTCGCCTCAATCCAGGTCCATCGCAGCCGACTCACCGTGCTTCCTGGTCCTGCAAGGCAACACTGCGACTAAGCTCCTCGCCCGCACAGTCCACCGCAGCACACGCCCGGATCATCTCTCCGGCGTGGCGGTTTCTGCATTACGTGGACCAGCCGGCTCAACCTGTCGCAGCATCTGCGCTCCGTCTCGACTCACCGTAGACTTCGAGCAGCACTGGCACTTGCAAGCTTAACGCAACGACGCAACAACAGATCGACCTCCGGTCTAGGAAGGGAGTGATGTAGCGACATCTATCAGCCATCTATCAGTAACACTGAGATAGTTCACACACGGAAAGATAGATGGCGTGGCGCCAC
This sequence comes from Achlya flavicornis, assembly GCA_947623365.1. NCBI lineage: Eukaryota > Metazoa > Arthropoda > Insecta > Lepidoptera > Drepanidae > Achlya > Achlya flavicornis. The sequence continues at coordinate 14,271,952 of OX392480.1, read as the reverse complement.
ATTATCCTGCATCGCGCGCCTAAATCCTGCATCGCGCTGGCGAAGTTTTCTCGAGAATCTGCATATATACAACTGTCCGACATGTACAGTTGGACCGCGGTCCCCAGGCACGATGTCCCAGCCTGGCGGAAGATCTTCCCTTTTAAATGGAGGTGTCATCCACCTTACACCTCCATAACGACTATCACAATTAAGTGGTAACCGGGACCAACGGCTTTACGTGCCTTCCGAAGACGGAAAAGCTCGATTTGAAATACCACTAGATGGTCACCTAAATGTGAAGGGAAACTTCGAAGATGATGACATATTGGCAAATAAATACATAGATAAGGAAGTTAAAAGAATAGTTCAAATTTCGTCGAACTAGTAAGGGTGCAAAGAATTTCTTGATTACGGCGTGAAAGTTATCGGCGACATACAAAGGTAAAGGTAAGGGTATGCCAAGAATTTATTAAGGTAGCGGACACCTGGCAAGTTTTACACTACGTTTGAGATTATTGAATTACTTTGAATGGCCTGTGAGGCGATAAAACTATGGAAAACGACTTTATTTTGGGGAGGATTTTTATTGATACACGTTTATAAAATTATGATTAAATACATCTGTCGATGAATCGGCAAAGCTAAGCAATCACCGCTGTGGACGGTATCCGGATGGGTGACCGCATAGTATTATTCATTCGAAATGACGTTTTCCGTGCTTTGTAAGGCAGGTTAAGCCGTTTTGGTCCAATAATTTTGTCGTTAAGCTAGTTGGACGCCTCCTAGGCGGTTTGCAAACTCCGACAGTATAGATTCACCACTAACCTACCTTCACTAATCCGCAGTGGACATGCTTGGTGGAGAGTCTGCCCATTCCTTTACCGTCACTCTCGTCACCCTCTTTTGTGAAAGGAGGCCTGTGCTCAGCAGTGGGACATTATAGGCTTACGGTGATGACATTTTATCAGTCGGTTTGATAATCGGTTGGGAAAACGTGTTCTTGAATGGAGACCGCGTCTCGGCAAACGTAGTGTAGGGCGCCCTCCAGGGAGATGAAGTGACGATCTGCGAAAGGCTGCTGGTAGGAAGTGGATGCGTCGAGCCGAAGATAGGGCGAGATGGCGCGCATTGGGTGAGGCCTATGTCCAGCAGTGGACTGCTGTAGGCTAAATTTGACCTTCTCCACGATATTGAGAAAAGTTTTATCTCAATAATACATCGTCCAATGCTGTTCGGTAGTAATTCATAATAAATTATCTGTATTACACGACCTCGCACGTGGAAGGTTAAATATCAAAGCCCAAAACGTGCTCGGAGTAAGCAAATCCTTACTTAATACGTAAATAATTTATTTAATCAAGCCCCCATACAAACGGAAGGCGGTTGATTCTCCAAACTTTGTTGACGTGATTTCGTAGTAAGGGATTTAGGTACAAATAAACGGGATCTGAGACTCAAAGCTATCAGGAGCTATTTTGATCCTAAAAATTTAATACAGAAAATCGCAATTGATTCAACCAGGAGATCATCTTTTGTAATTAGCTAGATGTCTTCCTCGGTATCATCCTCATTCCCGGGATAAAAAGTAACATTATAGTACTTGGGAATAATGTAGCTTCCTATTAATGAAAGAATTGTTTGAATCCGACTCGTACTTCCAGAGATTATCCAGCTTTAAACAAACAAAAAACTGTTACGCTTTATTATATTAGTATAGTAGGAGAAGATATGAATACAAGAATTAATTAAATATAATAAAATTGCTTTTACTTAAACTTTTCATGTACTTTAAAGATGTTATTTAACATTAATTAAAAAGAATACTATAGACATATCCAGACGCATTTAACTGAGGGTATCCCCACTCCTCCACGCTCGAACATCTGCAGGATTCGCGTTGAGCTCGTTTGCCATCCACACTATTGGTGATAAATTACAGTCACTGAATACCATAGGCCAAATTTGAGGTCCAGGGTATTTTTTTTTGTTTGTCGGTAAATAGTTTTGCTTAGCCTAGGTTTGCTAATGTTTAAAGGGCAATAATATTTTTGTTTACCTCATGTCTCTTTCGGACATAAATTACCTTTCATTTAATACTATAGTCTACGTTACTACCTCTGAGTTATCATCACCTCATTTCTTTCTTCCACACAAAAACCTTCGTCACAAATTCGCAATATACCTTATAAATAAGTCACGATACAATTTACGGACCCAAATTATTTCCGAGGTAATTTAATACGGCTTAAACGCAAGTGACCAATAAATATTCTTTACTCATTGCCAGCCTAGTTTCATGTTACATAACAATAAAACGTTCTACCATATCGGACGCGGCGTATTATTCCGAAGGGATCCCAAATAAAAGTGTATTCCTTAGCTGTAAGACGATATTAGGATCCTTGCGCATAGCTGGCATGCGTGCGGAATTTCTATTAGGTACCTAACAGAGCGTTTTGCTTTATGTTCTATTCTGTGAGTGTATACGGGACGGGAATTGCGCGAACGTCGTGATTGAGAATTAAACATACGCAATGAAAAGTACATTCACAAAGAGACAGCAAATTTTTAAGGTTCATCATCATCAGCACCTTTCACAAATGAGGGTGAAAGGGAATGGGCAATAACTTCACCACGCATGCCCACTGCGGATTGGTGGTAGGCTAGTGGAAAACCTACTTTTGGACTTTCATAAGCTAAAATAAGTAAAATATATATTTAAATTGAATCTTAATAAATGGTTATAAGTAATTCATCCGCAACAAAATGGTTACCTACTAACATACATAATGTATGTTTATTTAAACCCATATTAACTTAGGGAAAGCTTTAGTGTTTGAACTATTTCATCGCGACTTTTGTTGATCCACAATACCTTTGATCGTAACATGTAAGGCTTCTTTTCATTCGGATGATTATGTTTTCAGGTACATAAACATAGCTTACATAATCTTACAAAAATCTTCTAAAGACAACATACTTACCTACTTAACCTAAATAAGTTAAATAGTTTTATCAGCAACACTTAAGTATGAGTAGTTTAGAATTGCCAGGGGCGTTGTTTGCTGAATACAGGTTTTCACTTATCGGGTGCTTTATCGTTTATTTGACACATATTCTAGCCCATTATGCGTCTGCTTAGTTTGGAATAATGGACCATGCATAGAGTAAGAATATTGATACGAGTGAAAGCGTTAACAACATTAGGTATAGCAAGGGCACGAGTGGTGAGCACAGATTGACAGCTGCGCAGTAGTTAATTTTTCGGTCTGTTTGGCGGAATGAAGAGGGGGGAGCGCCGAGCTGCACACGATTGGTTCGTCAGTCGATGCTCGTCGTCTATTGGATTCTTGCGTGTCATTTGCCTACTGTGATTTGGCCAAAAGTGTACATGCGCGAGTTTGCCCCCACTACTGCCTATCTGTGCTCACCACTCGTGCCTCATACTGTACCTTTTGCGAAGCGTTAGAAGTTAGCATAATAGATGCATTGATACATATATCGTACACTAGTGATTTACTGACAGAAAAAATGACATTTTGTTGTAGGGCGAACTATCGATAAAAAACAAGGCATGAATTATATGTATTATTATTATAAAGCGCTCGTGGTGTAGCATGATAAGCCGTTCTTAATCGATCGACAAGTTGAGCTTGAACCCACGACCTGTGGTACAATAGGTGGAATCTTTACCAGACTCTTAACCAACTGCGCCATCCGTCCGTATATGTATTACATAGTTGACGGGCCAGTTGGCGCAGTTGGTTAAGGTTCACCTTACGCGCCGCAGGTCGTGGGTTCGATTCCCACACAGGACATGCATTTGTGTGCATGAACATGTCTGTATGTCCTGAGTCTGGGTGTAATTATGTATATTAAGTATGCATTTACAAAACAAAAAGTATGTATATGTATTATATCAGTTATCTGGTTTCCATAGTACAAGCTCTGCTTAGTTTGGGATCAGATGACCGTATGTGAGGAATGTCCCAGGATATTTATTTATTTATTTATTTATAGTCGTTTTAATTTGTAACGTGCAGTTAGTTTCAAAGCAGCGTTGCATATACATCATCGCTCATGACTCTATTGCAGTCGCTCTTTGTATTCTATCTCTATGTGACCATGTCTGAAGAATACTTAGGATATTTTATAAGGACCCAGTAGAATTTCACCATACGTGTTCGATACACTTTCCCTCTGTATATTATTAAAAAGACTCTCGTCCTACATCACGGCAAACCCGCGGACACAATACATGATGAAAGGGATCGTTCGACGCGCTAAATATAATACAAACAACTGGACCGCGTACCCTATTTACAGATATAACATTATTATCAACTATATTTTCTATTACGGCCTCGTTTTCATCCCTGTCTCGATCCCAATATCTTTGGTGTTGCCAATTGTTCAATTGGAAGAGGGTTGAGATAGGATGTCAATTGTCGTCTTTAAATATCTGTTAAGGCCTAAATAAATCCTTGATGCTGGACGATTGTCTACCCTGAATTATTTTTGTAGTTATTTATATAATATTTTGCTTTCGGTACCGTATATAATTTTATATGCGTTTAGTAAAAAGCTTTCTTTCTTAATTTACAACGAATCTATAGCATTAAAAAATATTATTACCAAAACATGATAATGAGAGAGGTAGATCATAGCGTTTATTCGCTCAAAGAGCAACTCGACTGGGGAAGTACCTACACCTCACAGAATACCGCAGCCAAATATCTTTATGTTGTGAAAGTTGTGTTTCTGCGCGTGAGTAAGCTCGCCAGAGCTCATAGGGGAGGGAAGAAAGGTCGGTAACGAGTGAGCAATGCTTTTTGTGTTGCAAGCGTCCATATGGCTACGGTAACTGCTTACCATCAGGCGGGCCGTATGCTTGTTTACCGACTTAGTTGTATTAAAAAAAAAAAATTTTGTGTTATTATTTTCCATTTTCAGAGTTCGATTTTATATAAAGTGTATATCTATAGAATTTAAGCAACAACAGTCTAACTGAATCGCTCAAACTAAATTGTATTACAAATTATGACTGTCTGAAGGGACGAGAAAGTTCTATACGTACCTAAGGAACGCAAATGCATTTTAAACTATTTTTTTTTTTTTTTTTTTAAGTGATTGACCACAATCTTAAGACAGTAAGGTTAAAAGCTGAAAAAAGAATTGGAGGCAACAACCATTGTCACGGTATTCTTCGTCACTACTACCAAGCTGATTGGGTAATAAACATTAAAAATATTAATAATACGCTGGAATATACACATTCACATAAAAAAAAAACTTAAAGTCATTAAATTTCTGACTTACGATGAAGAATGTTTGAAGGGTATCTAATATAAGACATGTTGATTAATAAAGATTATTAAAGCTCTGGTTTCTACAACCTACCTAAAGGTCATCATAGACTATATGAGGTCACCTTATAATAAGCCATATTGAATGTATTAAAACGCTCAGTAAGGAGATAATTACCATCAATAAATATGCTCAGACTGATATTGACTATTGAACGCAGCCCAATCTATGAAAATAAGGAGATTATGATACATGTGTGCAAAGTTGACGACGACGACACAGACGAGGCGATAAGAGACCCGAGAGTGTAATGATCAATGCACAAAGACTTGTAAAGAGTAAAGAGATTTTATGAGATTTATTAGGGTTATTTTTGTTTCTTAATGTTTTTTTGTTTTTGATGTTCGTTCAATACCAAAAAGATAATGGTGAGGCTCTTCTAATTTCCTTCTGCCTTCCACAGATCACATAAATACCATTGAATTATTACACAATAAAAACTAACATTTTTGATTGGTCAGCTAAAATCTGCCAGTTAATTCTTAGGTACTAAATCAACACCAATATCAATAAATATGAAATAGCAGCACCTGTCGCCATTTCACTCGCTCATATGTCATTGTGTCCCTATAAATTAAAACTGGAGCAATAAAAAATGGTTGTTCAAGCGTAATTCAAATCAAAAGCTCGATGAAATTCATCACTTTCCAATTAACCTGCGTTCGACGATCCGTTTGTTTAAAATAGATTATTTTTAGTTGGATGGACAAAGCCAACCAGTTCAATTTCATTTATTTACCTTACCCTTGTTTGACATATTGTCAGTTTTGATTTTTATAGTCAAATCCATAGACATATAAAAAAATCAAGACGGAGTAGCACCTTATAAGAAAGTGAAGCAAAAATATTCCTACGTGTGCGTGAGTAAAATCAGTACTGGCCCGAGCAGGCACAAATGGTACTGAGCCTTATTGTCAATGTCAACGTCTCAATCAGGAATTACAACCGATCGGCTTCCTATGGTCTATATGTGTGTGTGAGGCCATGTATTTACAAGAACGCCGGCTTCCTATTACTTGCGTCACTTAAGAACACGAACCGTTCCGTCTTTAATTTTTTCTTGGTCTGAGGTTATATCTGTATATTAAAATAGTTTGTATAAGATTAGAAACTTCATAACAGCCAATTATTTTTTTCCGTCAATTAATTAGCTTTTCTATTAAAAAAGGAAACGCCTGCCAGCCTTTCGGCAGCAGTAGCTACCTCCAAGAAATTTCCTATAAATAGATTGTATTTTTTATATTTTTTTTTTAATAATGTCAGTCAAAATCTCAGTCAAAAAGCAAGCAAAGCCTAGATAATGTTTTTACCCACGTATATTTATTTTCAGTCCGTACATAACTAAATAAATAAAAGATAATATAAAACAGATTAATAAATAAAGTATAATATTATGTGGCTCATTATGTGGAAAACAAGAATATATCTTGCCAGAATCTTATCAATAATAAAGATGTATTAAATTGTTAGTAGAGTCAATTGTAAGACACCTAAGTGCCTATGTATGCCTAAGTAGCAGGGCCTATAAACTGTATTTAAATTTTAAAATAATCTCTCGAAAGACGAATAGTTTTCCAAGAACAATCTTTAACAGTATCAAGAAAAACTATTGCACGCACATCTCACGTCACTGTTGTGAATTACCATAACTTTTGCGTAACGTTACGCAGATTTGTCACCATAACGTGAGTCCCAATATCACCGGTGACGGTTCACACTTCGCAGTAATAATTTTACGATCCCTCAAGAGACTTGGTTTGACGTTTGAAACGTGAGTGGCCTTCTTACAGTTATCGATCAGTTTTTATTACGTTTACGATTCGGATAATGTGTTTCCTCCATTAGAGTTTGGAACATAGAATAAAGACTGTTTGGAACTTGGACGATGTGATCTTGTAATGACACAAAAAATGGGTGAAAGTTTGGCAATGATGTCTTATATAGACCTGAATTATTTTATCTCATGTTGGTGGACGTCCACTCTAATTCGTTTTCACATCATAAACACAATATTTGAAATCATGCAATGAGCAACTTAATCATATAGGTATATATTTTCGAGATTTCTGTGTTGGTCCCATAAAAGTTGTTCAGTATGACTAACCTAACATAGTTTTCAAAAATATGCCATCTCGAAATCTCCACCCGTATAGAGATTGAGGCGATGAAGGAAATGAATACTTGTGTAGATTTGAATACTTACCCCCTTACTCATAATGCGCTATTTAACTAATATACTGATTAAATGGTCACGTAAATAATGTCACATTATTTGACAATGACAATAGAGTGACGTTATTTACGTGACCCTTTAAACAGTATATTAGTTATATAACGTTTTATGAGTAAGGGGGTTATTGTTAATCACGAATCAAAAAGTGGGATAATTCGTTTAAAGAAATCGCGCTATAAAACTGGCAACTCAAATCGATTATCCAGATAAACTTTTCCGTATAAAACTCACTCGACTAACCAAGTGACGTCACTAATAACTGGACAATATCAAAACTCAAATACCTATTCCCGACTATCGGTTTTAGTTAAACTAAATTTCATGGTCGAATGGGCCACTCTACAGTGTAGTCTACAGGATGTTACTAACCGGCACAAGCAACTACCGACGTGTTTCGGCTACACTTGAGAGCCAGATCCTTCTCGGCTTTATGAGCTTACTAACCTTATCAATTTGAGCTATCGTCGCCTTAAAATATAAAAAGCAATGCAAGGATAACAGTGTAGTAGAGTGGGTTTCAGCCGCCCGTAGCGGAGACAAATTTCGCCGCCCCTTTTTTAGGTCTTTAAATTCAAAAGACTACATACAGTAATCCTAAAAATTCAACCTAATCGGTCCAGATTGTAGGTGTGACATAAAAATGAAATGAAATCAGTGGCGGATTTACCAGGCTGAGTACGGCGGCAGATTTTAGGGGCGTTCTTTTCTCATGTCTTGCAGGAAGAAGCATACATTACCCCGGCTTATTAGTCGGTACATGATTGAACTTTAAATTACCTACTCAGAAATATACCTGCCCAAAAAAAAACTTATGCATTTTCAACCAAATTGCTGGAGTTTAAAAATAATGATCTATGGAACTGGCAATTGTAGAGATAAGGGCGGTAAAAAATGTATAGACTTATACCTGGGAAATGTGTAAATCTACCCCTGAATGAAAGGATTTAAATGGTAATGAGATATACCTTTTTTTATACGACTAAGTTGGTAAACAAGCATACGGCCCGCCTGATGGTAAGCGGTTACCGTAGCCATATGGACGCTTGCAACACAAGAAGCACCGCTCACGCGTTACCGACCTTTCCCCCCTCCCCTATGAGCTCTGGACCTTACTCACGCGTAGGAACACAACTTTACACAACATAAAGTTATTTGGCTGCGGTATTTTGTAAGGTGGAGGAGGAGGTTTTGTAAGGTACTTTCCCAGTCGAGCTGCTCTTTGAACGAATAAATGCTATGCTCTACCTATTATTATTTATTTTATTGTGAAATTTTGCCGCCTCCTAAAAGTGCTGCCCGGGGCGGGCCGTCCTCCCCACTACGCCACTGAGGGACAATATGGACAGGTTAACAGAAGGGCATTGGCGAATTATTTTAAGGACTCTCATGGTGCGTCCATGCTTCGCGAAGCGACCACGGGCCGAGCCTCGAACGAACAGGATTCGTTCGTTGCTCGCGATTTCAAGCGTGGACGTACTTAACGAGCCTACAATGAGCGCAATGCGAATCCATGTGTTCGTGAAAAAACTGACAATCGGGCGGAGCGCAGTCGAGTACGCTACGAATGATCGTTCGAGACTCGCAAGCCCGTCCACGCTACGCGAATCGTGCTCGCAGTGTGCTCGTTCGTGGCTCGGCTCGTGCTCGGTTCGCCAAGCATGGACGCACCATTACAATAAAGAGAAGACTATACCTACCAATGATAAAATTTGAAATAAGAAAAAAAATACTCTTGTTCAATTTCCTTCTCGAAATATTTAACACACAGTTGATTCCAGAAGAAAATTTGTATAAAATAAATAGACATTCACTTTTTTGTTGCACCCTATATAAGTTAGCGGATATAGTACACGGAACACGACTAAAGTTAGTTAGCCACTGTTTCAGAACGCTTTCTATTTGATTTAAGTGGAAATTAAAGTTGGGATGGTATCGCTTTACTGCTCGTAATGCATTTAGAATTATTCAATCAATATCAATTGATTTATTTAAAAGTAACCAAATCAAAGTACTCATCATTAACATGTTTTACCATGGGAAGAAAGAAAACTCGAAAAATTATGACTAAAATAACCTACCTTTAGGTTATATTTACTCTGAGAATACCCTCTAATAATTCGGTTATAAGTCAGTCAATAACCGACTTTCTTCTGACTTATCCCAATATCCAATCTGATAGTAGAGATCGAATGGAAATAAATATATAGCGCTAGATTAAAAATCGGCCAAGTACATGTCGGATTCACGCGCCAAAGGTTCCGGCCGGGAATGGGCAGATACTCCACCACGCAAGCCCACGGCAGATCGGTGGAGGTAGGCTAGTGGTCAACCTACTTTTGGAGTTTTCAAGCCGCCGAGGAGGCCTCCAACTAGCTTAACGACTACCAAAATTAAGTGATAACCAGGACCAACGGCATTACGTGCCTTTCGAAGCACGGAAACGCTCGATTTCAAATACCACTAGGCGGTCACCCATCCAGGTACCGACCACGACGATGGTAGCTTAACTTGCCGATGGATTAAGAACGGCTTATCCAACCACGAGCGCTTCCTGCCTTCCTATTACGGCTATGAAAATATCGTATCATCTAAAAATCAACTGTTATCTAAAACTGTTGGAATTTTTTACGGATCTCAAAAAATATATATCTCAAGCTTATATATATATATAGCTATAAGCTTCTCATAGCTTATAAGAAAGGATTATAGCTAAATTACTTTAACAAAATCCAGAAGAAGTATCATTAAAGATTAACAGGATCATAAAAATAAATAGAAAGGAACGAGTACCATCTGGCTAGATACTAATTGTACGCAAACTTTTTTCCTCACTAACAAGTGAGAAGTGAACTCTGAACAAATAATTAATAGAGTGGGGTTCACTTCGCCACTTGAAATGTGAAGCCCTCAATGTATTTTGAATTTATGTTAGATAGAGCTTTTTTAATGAACGTTATTTGTATAATAATTTTGTTCCTTGTTATCAATAGATGACACTGTTACTGACATGTTTGTTTCTAGATCGCGATGTTAAGGTTCTCTTCCAAATTATGACCTTGTTTTAGTCGCATTGCAAATATATACCTTACCAATAGTAAAAAGTTCAGTTCTTTTATTTACATCAACCGAATTCATACAAAGTGCTTAGTGTCCAATGGCAGAGTGTTGTTCATGGTCCTTCGTGTGCCGGAGGAATATCGGCAGGGCAGCATAGTACACGTGTGACGTGAGTGTGTCATATGTGTGTGCTATGGTGTATTTTTTGAGTTTCGGTGACTGCGGATGGTGGATTGCCATCAGAACGTGGTCAGGCAGGAGATCGCAGGGCGTCAACTAGGACGCAGATCTTCAGACGGTATCGGAGGCGGTACAGTCAGGAACAAATTTTGGAAGAGGGAGTGACGTCATTGAAGTTAAGTAGTGACGTCATTGAGGTGCAGTGATACTTGAGTTTGTGAGTACTTTTATCTGTATTTTGAAGATAGAAGAATTCATACGTCAACTGGAAAATTTGAATTAAGTAGATGTCATTTATTTGTTTGAAAGTTAGAACACAGAAAGTTTGGACATAGAATAATTTCAAAAAAAATTGAACTTTGAAATTTTTCGGATGTTTTTAAATTTTGTTTTAAAAATTTAAATTGATAGAGATTTTGTTGTTTCTTGAAATTTGTTCTAGAAATTGTTTTGATTGAAAATGGAGTCCATTTTAAATTATCAAATAGATTTACGTTTACGCATTTCTAATGCTTATAACAATTTCAAAAAGAGTCCAAAGGATCGTATCACTAAAGAACATTTAGAGAGTCGATTAGAAATGGTAGAGCAACTATGGAATGCATTCATAGCTGGTCATAAAGATTTATGTCGCAGTGCAACATCGAAAGATTTAAAACATACAGATTATTATAAGGATGATATATATGATAGTACTGAGGAAACTTATATGGTCTATAAAACTGAATTAAAAACTAGGTTGTCAAAGTTTAGTCCTGTTAATTCGAATGTAAATGCAATGTCTAAACTAAAATCTTGGCATATTAAACTGCCTAAAATTAATATTCCATACTTTTCGGGGAAGTATTTGGAATGGTCGACATTTCGGGATCTATTTCAATCATTAATTCATGGTAATGATCAATTAGATGATGTTGAAAAACTACATTATTTAAAAGGTTATTTGGTGGGAGAAGCCGAGCAATTAATTAGACACATTCCAATTACCAGTACAAACTACAGCCAATGTTGGCAATTATTAGTAGAACGTTACGATAATAAAAAATATATTTGTCATTGTATTTTAAAAAGATTGTTTCGTCAAAGAAATCTGATAAATGAATCAGCTGTAGGTATTAAAGAATTGATAGACAATACCAACGATTGCCTAAGTTCGCTGAAGAATATTGGTATTGATGTGTCCACTTGGGACGTTATCATCATACATATCCTGACTTTGAAACTTGATCCGGAAACACAAAAGCAGTGGGAATTCCATATTTGTGCTTGTTCTTCTGAAAAAATTCCTACTTTTAAACAGTTGAAAGAGTTTTTGATCAACCGATATCGAGCATTGGAATTTATAGGTACCAAATCAGTTTCCAGACCAAGAAATCAAGGTAATCAGTATAATGCTACAGCTAAAGCGACTACATCATTGCATGCCGCAAATAATGTTCAGTGTCCTTTTTGTTCCAAGGAGCATAGTCTTTATGTTTGTAAAACATTTGCTAAAGAATCAGTTGATAATCGACGTAATTTTGTGCTAAAAAATAATGTTTGTTTCAAATGTTTAGGTAACAATCACACGGCAAAATTTTGCCGAGCCAACATACGGTGTCGCATTTGTAAAAAGAAACACCACTCGCTTTTGCACCCTAAGGGTAAGGTATCATCTGAAACTATCGAAGGTGAAAATGAAAAATCCCCATCAGATAATTTTGCATCATCTGAAGGTTTAAAGATAGAAGACGCAGATAAAATACCATCGCCGGGTATTTCTTGTTTTTCTTCGGGAAGAGTTTATAAGCAGGTTCTTCTAGCAACAGCCTTAGTTAAGGCTTGGTCAAAAAACGGAGCTCTGACAATTCGAGCTTTGCTAGACCAAGGTTCACAGTTGTCATTTGTAACAGAATCAACTGTGAAACTCTTAGGACTTAAGAAAACTCCCGTAAGAAAGAAAATTACAGGTCTAGGTGGAAACAAAAAAGTTATCACTAGTGGCGTGGTAGATCTAGAGGTTTGTTCGCGAATCAATCCAAATATTACCATTAAGGTAAGGGCGTATGTAATGAAGTCTATTACAGGTCTTCTTCCAGTATGCAAAATGGATCCTATAAAATGGCCAGAATTAAGTGCGTTGACATTAGCAGATCCTGACTTTCGAACTCCAAACAAAATAGACTTACTGCTCGGAGCGGAAATCTATAGAAAAATATTAGAAGAAGGAGTCAGGAAGGGCCCTCATGGTTCACTAGTCGCTCAAGCTACAAGTCTGGGCTGGGTTTTGTCTGGTGAGGTTAGTAGTTTAACCAATGTGGGCAGTGTAATGCATTGTCATCACATGAATGAGAATGAATTACTCAAGAAATGTTGGAAGCTTGAAGCCGAAGTAGAGCCCCCTAAAGGAAATTTCTATTATTATGATGAAAGGCAATGTGAGGGATTTTTTAACAATACCACTAGTCGAGATGATGGTAGGTACATCGTAAAACTTCCTATGATGACAGAAGGTCCTGACGTGCAGAACTCATTTCACATTGCCAGGAGTTGGTTTAAATCATCTAATTTAGCGATATTAAAAAAGAAAAAAGACTTACAACCAGTAGTCTCTGTATTTTGAATCCATTCATAGATGAAAATCAGTTGCTTAGAGTTTTTGGTAGATTAGTGCAAGCTCCGTTCAATGAAAGTAGAAAGTATCACATTATTGTGTCACGCAACTCTTAATTAGCTAATTTGATTGTGGCAGATGCTCATAAATAAACACTTCATGGTAGACCTCAGCTTATGATTGGCTTTATTCAATTCAAATACTGGATTTTAGGTGCAAAACAAATCTTTAGGTCATACTTTAGAAAATTTGTAACTCTTCCCGAAGTAAATTTCAAATCCTCGAAGGTGCGTTCCTTGTGAAGGTGGAAATATACGCAAAATATGATGCAAGATTTTTGACGTTGTTGGTTCAGAAAGTATCTTACTCAAATCGATAATAGATATCGTTGGTCTTCACAAGGACTCAAACTTTGTCTCCGTTTTATGGCAAAGTGATTGATATTCATCCTGGATTGGACGACATTTTTCGAGTGGTGTTCTAAACTGAAATTGGAACCTTGTTGTCCAGTCTCTAAGATATGTTTACTTTTTGTTTCTGATAAATTTTATTTATTTAAGGATTTTATCTTATACTAAGATTTGAAACTTATGTGTGTAAAATATTTGTATGACAACTTTAATTTAGTTACTTTGTTTCAGTTATACTCATTCACATTCATATTGTAAACTTGTGTGTTATGGTAGGCAATATAAAAAGGACAAATGTCACTTTGTCCTTGGTGGGCAATATGTATAATAATTTTGTTCCTTGTTATCAATAGATGACACTGTTACTGACATGTTTGTTTTCTAGATCGCGATGTTAAGGTTCTCTTCCAAATTATGACCTTGTTTTAGTCGCATTGCAAATATATACCTTACCAATAGTAAAAAGTTCAGTTCTTTTATTTACATCAACCGAATTCATACAAAGTGCTTAGTGTCCAATGGCAGAGTGTTGTTCATTATTATAATTATGTTTTCTACTATTGTTATTCATTGTTATACTGAGTAGATGAATTATTATTTTATTATTATTATTATTTATTCACTTAATTTCTTTTGATCCTTATTTTTTTTATTTTTTAACATTATTAAAAGAATAATTCAAAAATATTATAAAAACCTAATCCTATGTATATTTGTTTTTTTTTACAATATATCTTTACAAAATCTAAAAATGTTATAAAAAAACCTAATCCTAGACTGCCGCCCGCAGCGGGGAATGGCCCAAGCTACCGGTGGTTAGGGCCGCAGAGAGAGGAATCTCCTGACAATGCGCGCCGTGTCCAGGAGTACCGCCTTCTGTATCTGACCCTTGATCCAGCCATCCAGCGAGAGCCTCTCAAGATGTTGGTCGAGACTCTTCGCTATGAGATCGTTTATTTATTTATTATTGTTATTTGCTGTACCTGTAAAAGGGTTCAGCAATGTTAGGGATTATTTTATGGGGCAATTTATACACTTCTATAACAAAGTACCCAAATCAACTCAAGAACTATCTGTGTATAGATATAAAAAGTAAGATAAAAAACAGGAACGCATTTATTTATTTATTTAATTTGGATATCCAACAAAGAATACACTTCACATTCTAATCAACAATAATTACAGTTTATACACCTAGTGCTTCTTCAATTACAGGACATCACAGAAAGCACAAACAGATAACACAGAAAAAATACAATTATGACAAAAAAGAAACAATCAAAATTCAAAATTATTATTAAATTATACATAGAATAAATATTTGCATTTATGAATAGTCATCGATGACTTGAAAAAATATTATTAATTAATTATTATTATTAAATTATTATTAAAATTATCAGTAATATAAAATGTAATTTATTGTTAAATGTAAAATTACTCAGGTCAGTTAAGATAGGTAGGTATATCAACGCTTACACACCATTTAGTTGAGTACGAATCAAATACTTAAATTTCTCCATAGTATTGGAGAATATATCTACTTCTTCCGAGGAAGTCGAGATCTTATTATTTATTTATTTATTTATTTATTTTTAGTTGGAGGACCAACAGCTTACAACATTGTGTACATATTTTAGTATAAAAAATGTGGGAGCCATTTATAGGTCCTCACTGATAAACACATCATATAATTTAACAAATCGTTACTAGCATAAAAAATTAACATATAATGACAACTTTTTTTAAAGAAGAAAAAGGTACTATTATAATAATATGTTATAATATTAATAATTGTTATTTATATTATAACATATTCTCAAAATCAGTACTTATAACAAAAAAAAAAATACACAGAATAACGTCAAACCCTTAAACATTGTTATCAACAATAAAAGTCTTGCTATTTTAATTAAACTGAAGAAAAGAATTGTAGACTAAGCCGACGCCTCAATATCGGGATGCTCATATTAAATATGTCTAAATCGACAGTTTTAGAGATGCTATTGTATGCGTTACTTACTCGCCATATGTAAGAATTTTGCCTATAATTAGAGGACACAATCGGCACATGTAGGATAGGACATTGTCGCAACCATTTGTTAGGGGTATTAAACCTAATCAGTGATAGCAATTCGGGACAGTCGATCGATCCCTTCGTTATTTTGGAAAGGAACACCAGATCGGCGATATCGCGTCGAGAAGCGAGCGGCAGAAGATGGTGCTTTTTACATAGATCTAAGTAATTAGTAGAGTTGTAATTTGTATGCGTTCGGTAACACAAATACTTAATGAATTTCCTTTGTATGTTTTCGAGTCTATCTATGTAAGTATTGTACCTTGGGTTCCATATTTGTGATGCATATTCCAAGTTGCTTCTGACGTAGGTGCAATAAAGAATTTTCATAGTTTTCACTCTGGTGAAGCACTTAGAGTTACGCATCACAAATCCCAAGGCTCTAGATGCTTTAGATATAATATTATTAATGTGAACATCAAAAAGTAATTTAGAATCGTGGGTGACACCCAAATCACGTACAAATGGCTGTTTCCGTAGCTGTTTTCCTTTTATGAAGTAGTCAGAGATAAAAGTTGTTTTTTTGCGCGTGAATGTGACTACTGAACACTTATCAGCATTAAGGTCGAGCCTATTTAGTGCACAGTAATCAGCTAGGCGATTAAGATCAGATTGTAGCTTAACAACATCATCTTGTGAAGATATGGTAGTGTATATTTTCATGTCGTCAGCGAAACACAAGAGGTGGGAAAACTTAAAACATTGCTCTATATCATTTAAAAATATCACAAACAGCAATGGTCCGAGCAGTGAGCCTTGAGGTACACCACTAGGAACTGGGATCCAGCTGGAAACATAGTTGTTTATGGCTACGGCTTGGGACCTGTTCTCCAAGTAAGATGCGAGCCACCGCAAAAGATCACCTCTGATTCCAATATCAGATAATTTGGAAACCAGCAATTTATGTTCAATTCGGTCGAATGCCTTACTGTAGTCAGTATAGACTACATCAACTTGAAGACCTGCATCCATAGCTTCAGTTACGTAGTCATTAAGCAGTATTAGGTTTGACACTGTCGAGCGTCCTCTTAAGAAGCCATGTTGAGAAGGGGTAAAAGAATTACTGAGTGCTGCATAAACTTGGTCATAGATAATGCGCTCGAAGACTTTTGATATAATACACAGCTTTGAGATCGGCCTGTAGTTGGTGACCTCCGCTTTAGAACCTTTCTTATGCACTGGAGTAATAAAAGCAGACTTCCATATCTTAGGCACCGTACATTCTTGAATAGACCTTTGAAATAAAAGAGCGATGGGAATGGCAATTGATTTAGCGCAACCAATCAAGAAGCGAGCTGGTAAGTGGTCGGGTCCGGCTGACTTGGACATGTCCAGTTTTAAAAGTAAGTTATGAACTTCTTCGACATCAATAGAAATAGAGAAGATATCAGCAACCGCACTATTCACAAAAGAAGTAGACGAAGAAACAGCATCCTGCCCAATGGAGTCACTTAAATTCAAGAAAGTGGATTGGAAGTAGCAGGAAAACAAGTTACATACACCTTCTCCAGAATCAGCGACGGAATTTTGATAGCGGACAGTACTGGGGACTGAGTTGGTATTTGATTTTGATTTCAGGTAAGACCAAAATCTTTTTGGCTGTTTCTCTATGGAACTTTCAACAGTGTTGATGTATTCGTGAAAACAAGACTGTTCCAAAGTTTTGACCCTTTCGCGCAGTATATTAAAAGAATGCAAGTCAGAGCGATTATTATAAACTTTATATTTACGCCGATACTTATATTTTTCTTTAATAACCTTTTTAAGTGCCCCTGAGTACCAAATTGGAAATGAATCTGCATGCAATAGTTTTGAAGGTACGTACTTAGCTCTGAGTTCCATAAATTCAGTGTAAAAGTAAGCAGTAGCATCTTCAAGAGACCTACTCGAAAATTCTAGCGCCCAGTCCGTGCTAGAAATACTATTATTAATCGAGACATAATCCCCTTTATTATAGAAATACCTAAGATATGGAGGACACTTCAGTATGTCCAGTTGAATAAAACTTGCTGATATGCTAAGAGCAGTATGGTAAGAATCGGGGGGAACGAGCGGGTTGTGGCACTCTGATACAGCAACTTCATCATTACATAAAACCAAGTCAAGCAACTTATGATATTTATTCAGGACTCCATTATATTGTGTTAAATTTAATACACATATCTCATCAAGAAACGCAGTTTCATCACTACTGATCGCGCTACTAGGTATTAAGTAAGAATGCTTAGTCGGGATCCAGGTAATATTGCTCATATTAAAATCCCCTACCACAAGATATTTATCAGTCCCATTATGCATAATGTTACTATTTAGGCTTGTCAAAAAATATTCCAACTGTTCCGAGAATGAATAACCTAAGTTTTGTTTACATAAATATAAGACACATACATGTAACTTAATGTGTTTAGTTTTTTGCCTTACGTGGATTGTGACCCACAAATCCTCTGCCGATGAGTTGAAACATGGCTGAAGGGATACAGACAGATCCCTTCGCGTTGCGATAAGGACTCCGCCACCTCGAGTCTGACCAGTTAATTTGTAATCACGGTCCCTACGCCACACTACATACCTGTTATCGAATAATTCGGCATCCATTATTCCATCCGTAAGCCATGTCTCAGTTAATATAATCACGTCATAAGAGGACATACACAAATTACGTAGAAAAGTCATAGTTTTAGTCCTCAATCCACGCACGTTTTGATAATATATTGAGAGATTATCATATGAATTTTTATCAAGCATGGCAAAGGCTAACGCGTGAAATAGAATAGCAATAATGTATCACTAATCCGGTTGAGTTGAAGCAATTACGTGCATTAGTCATTTGTGAAGACATAAACCGAAAAAAAAACGGGTAGCGAGGCAATTTCTCATAATAAAATACAGAAGGCAAAGTGCAAAGGAGATAGAAGGAACATTCAATAAGCGTGAGTGCGAGCGAGATAAAGGGCGAGTCAGCAATGCAGGCATCAAAGACAACAGCGAATAGATAAGGAGCTATTGTGAATCGACACTTCGGACAATAGCAAGGCGTCGGCGTGTGCGCATTAGCAGTAGTAATAAACATTTTTACGAATAATAACAAAAAGATAGTATAATTTTTTTTTATAGTACTTAAACAAGGGTTAACGTTTTTTATGAAAAGTAAATACATATTTTTGTATGAATAAAACAAAACATACAACGAATGAGCAGAGACAGCATTGCTTATACATTTTATAAACCAGATTATGAAAGTTTGTTTAAATCGTTTTCAGAGTTAATAACAATAATGCGTGAAGAGTCATTTTTACGTACGTGGATTTTGCCGTATTTCACCCAAATATATTTGTAATCCTTAGTTTTAAGCGTAGACTTTGTTTTAGTAAGTAAACCTTTTGCTTGAGGTGTAAGATGGTCATTTATATAGATTCGTTGATTATTATCATGAAAGCCGATATCTTGGGCCGTAAGTATCTTGTAAGCACGCGCTGCAGCGACTAGCTCTTCCTTGACGTATCTATTGATGAAACTTACAATAATAGACTTATCGTTGGAACCATAGACCGGAACTCGTGTGATATAGTTGATACTAGACTTAGGAAATGCATAGTCAAGTTTCTTGCCCATAGAATCAACAATAGAAAAAAGATTTTCGTTGTTTTTTAGAGGAACTCCTTTTATCTCGATATTATTAAGCCGAGCACGTTGTTCCATAGCACTCAATTCTTTATGAAGCGCTTCCGACGAGTTTTGCACCGTTTTGAAAGACTCCTGCGTAAGATCAAGGTCCGAAACTCTTTTTTCAAGAGTCTTGAGTCGCTCGCCATGTTCCGCAAGTGTAGCACCATTGAAGTCTATGGAAGTTTTTAAGTCGGTCAGTTCGTCCTTAATAGATTTTATGTCTTGGTGCAATACCGGTAGATTGGCCAGCGTTTTTTTAACATCCTGCAGCTCAGCCATTATTGCATCCAACGTAGTGGATTCAGGTTTGTCAGCTTGGGCAGTAGTAGGTAACGGAGACGCGATTTTGCACGATGAGCACTTCCACGCCGCCCGGCGATCAGAGCCCATACGTCTGAAGCCTGACTCGGTAATGTTCGCACAACCAAAATCGAATCGCTTCTTACACGAACTACACTGGACACCATCATTGAACGTAGCATCACAAGAAGCACACTTCATTTTTATGAATAAGTTATTAATTTAATAGACTTAAAAGGTTGACGATCTATGATTTTTGGAACTGAACAAGTATACGTCTCGCCTCAACGATTTCGCAACGATGAATGATATTATTTGAATGATTATTGAATTATTTGAATATGATGAATGATTATATTGATATTATATTGATTTGAATGAACTGTTCGCTTTACATGATATTTTAATTTAATTATCTAATATTGTCAAAGTTATTATAAAGATAATTAAAAAAAAAGCATTCCTGATGTTCTTGCCGGGAGTCTTCTCATCATTTCATCATCATCATCATCATTTCAGCCTATTGCAGTCCACTGCTGGACGTAAGCCTCCCCCAGGGTTCGCCACATGGCCCGATCTCCCGTTTTCGCCATCCAGTCACCACCAGCCACTTTTTTCAGGTCGTCGGTCCATCTGGCCGGAGGGCGTCCTACACTACGCTTGCCGAGTCGTGGTCTCCACTCGAGAACCCGTCTACTCCACCGATCATCGGTTCTGCGACAGATGTGACCGTGACAGTGTGTGATGTGGAGTCTTCTCAGTTTAAGTGAATTACGAACCGGTGGTATTGAATAAACATTTTTTTAATTTTAATTTAATTTTAATTTTAATGTTGTTTTTTAATATTATTAGCTGAAAATATGAATGAGATTTTGGACAAGAAAAGGAAACCAAAACACGGTGGTAGGGTACTTTCTGGCTGAGTACCCTTCCCAAAGTTAAAATCTGTTCTCAAGCACCTGTTGGTATTTCAGCAGCGGTATTTGGGAGCCATTTCCCAGAAAGACTTCGTAGTTTATATTTTGTAGTGTATTGTTTCATAAATCTACTTATTTCCACCTCATAGTTCTGCGCTCATTTCCAAGGGTCCTTAAGTTTTTTATTTCATTTAGTAATCAAATGAAATCATCCAATTTTGTTGCCTATTTTCATTAATATGTCATCACATTTATGATATAAGCGAGATTATAAACACTGCCCCTTCACTAAAACTGATAATTATTACTAGAAGCGACTGACCACCCAGAAGTCGGGAAGTAAAACAAAGTTACCCCCTACAAAGTTTCACCACAGACTGATCACTTTAGTTGGCAGCTAAAAGCTGTACAATTGCTGGCAGTTATGATGTCTAAATTGAATTTAGAATGCGATAGCCAGTACATGGTTTGAGCGAGCGGCATCAATTACTATTCTATTGCAGTTTAGTTGGTTTAGATACATCTAGATGGACTAAATTTAGTAACATCAAGTCAGTTCTAATTTATATTTTGTCTATGGTTTAGTAGCGATCAAGAACATTGTTTATGTGTTTATGTTTGTTTAGAAATTAGTTGAATAAAAAATAATAATTATAATAGAGAATACTTAGGTATATAGGCGCGCAAAAATAAAATTATTTTCTTTCTTTCTTTATATGTTTTACCGTTTATAGGATTGTGTTTGACCGAAATCTCACCACGGTGAAGAAAAACTGGAAGGAACAGTACCAGGTACTGTTCCTTTCAGTTTTTCTTAATTTTATTTTTGCGCGCCTATATACCTAAGTATTCTCTATTATAATTATTATTTCAGAACATACCGATAGGTGCTTGGTAACAGATTTTCAACTCGAGGGTGGTAACCAGCCATGTGGGTCATTGTGGGTACTACAAAGTACCCTACCACCGTTCTATGGTTTCCTCAAGATGCTTTCCTTGTATGCTTGTTGTTGCGATCTTGCCAATCTACTTTAGTTTGCGAAAATGACATAAATTTTTCGCAAGTGCAAAATTGTGCAATTATTAAATTGTAAAACTTCAAATGCTATAAGCCGATGGGGGTGCCTCGTTTGATCGTAATGATGTCTAGATAATTCTTAATCTACCTACAAACACAAATCTAACACCATGTAGTAGTTTTAAAAGGGGTAGAGTATAGCAAACAGTAGCTCAACTGGGGAAGTACAGGTCGGTTAACTAAAGCTGGCACGTTTCAACACATTTACACCGTCTCTCTCGCGCAAAGTCAAGCTTATGAGTATGAAGGAGACAGTTATTGTTTTGCTTTTGCTACTGCTCATAAATATAGAGTGGTCTATTTTTGCATTCGTCCATTAGACTTGACTGATTGCAAATTTATGAGTACTGTGAACGTGCCAGCTTTCGTTAACCGACCTGTACCACGTTACATAATACCTCGCTTAATATGAGTAAGGTTACCGTTGAGGAGGAGGGAAAAGTTGTAAATCGCGAGAGTGATGCCTCGCGTATTGCTAGCGTATATGGGTAACCTTGCTACCATCAGGCGAGCCGTACGCTTATTTACCGACTTCGCCATAAGTACGTGCCAGTATCCATGGTATGGCAGCAGGTACTTATAGCCAGTTGTTTCTAGGCTTTGTGTGGCTACCACCTGCGACCACATCATCACTGACCATGGTGAGATTGTGGTCAACGACGATTCTATCAAAATCTTAGATTGCTATTCACACGTCATTCGCCAAGTATCCACATTCAGTTCGTCAAAAACTTTGCTCGTAAAGTAACTACGTAACCCCAAGAGAAGGCAAATTGCTCAAATATATTGGGTATATACAAACTTCGGGTTTTAGTAGTAACACAATGACTCGCGTGTAAATTTCGGATAAATGCTGTAAGTTTTAATATGCATTTAATTGTAAAGTCATCGAAGATTTTTCTAAATATAAGCAACCAAACCAAAACGATAAAATAAATTTTGTTTAAAATGTAATTTTTAATACAAGCTTTTTTTTGTGACTGTACTTTTTGTTGACTGTACGTGCATTGTCTTCCAATATACTAATGTATAACAGATATGAAGTCAATCCGACCATTGGAAGTGGGTGAAATTCGACTTGCAGGATTCCACCCGAACGAACATACATTGCATGTTAAATAAAAGCTTGTAAAACCACAATCATTTTTCATTCGAATTGACATTGGACGACTTGCTGGGGCAAATCAGCACATGGATCAAGATACAAGACCGAGACACCTAAAGCCTCATTTTATTTTGAATATTTTTGATTTCTCTGTTTATTAAACAAAATAAAAACAAAAGCAAAATATGTAAGTACAGATTTTTACATAAAATCTTCATAAGTTTTTATGCAGCATTTTTCATTTTACGACTCGCTGTTATATTGTCCTAAAGCTATAAAGATAAATTACCAAAATTATTGAGTACACACTGACTCACAACCTGAAAAAGGTTTTCGCTGAAATGGCGTATAATTTTCATGTGTTAACGTAATATTTATAACTAAGGCCTAAGTCAATACTCTCGGCTTGTGTCTGGAATATTTAAACCATGTTCGTTTTTGCGTTTTTATTAGTAATGTGTAAGGTATGGAGATGGCTTGTTTGTTAAATTATATTTTATTATGTTGAAGTCAGAAATACTATTTTAGGTGTAAATATTTACGAGCGAGCCGGCTTTGAATATTTCGTAGAGCTCATAACACTTTTGTAATGCCTGTGCTAAGTTTCGTAGCACTTTTGTGATGCCAGTACTACGCTTCGTAGCACTTTTGTGATGCCAGTGCTACACTAGGGTCCGTACTACAGTAGGGTCGGCAACGCGCGAGTAAAACCCTTGGTGTTGCAAGCGTCCATAGGCTGCGGTAACCGCTTAACATCAGGCGGGCTGTACGCTTGTTTGCTACCTAAGTAGTATAAAAAAAAAAAAAAAAACATAGTATTTCGAGAGTACGCCTCACTGCTGTTGCAGGAATGTTTGTTATGGCACTAGCGGTATGTGATGCCAGTGCTACGCTTCGTAGCACTTTTGTTATGCCAGTGCTTCGCTTCGTAGCACTTTTGTGATGCTAGAAGTTTCATCCCCATGAATTAGGGTCAGTTCACACCGAGACGCGCTATGCGTTTTCGTTTCTCGTGATGCGTTTGACGGCGCGACGACGCGAATTTGTGAAACAATTGGCCTCGTCATATTCGTCGCGTCTTGAATCGTCGCATCGCGTTGACGCTAGAGTCAATTTCAGTTTCCTAGTTCACTTTAGTATTAAGTTATTATCATTGTTATGATTGGATAACCGTTATTGTATTGAAAAAATAAAAATGACTGCCATTCCAGATGGGGTGAAGTATGTCATTGTAAGGGGGAGAATTTTTCTGAAATGAAAATAGTTGAAAAACGTCCCTCAACTCAACTTTTTATCCCGGGAAAACAATTACGATCCCTCGGGAAAGTGGGTGAAACCACGCGGGAAATTTAGTTTTAACATTGAAACAACTATCTCTTGGAATAATAATAAATCCTTTCAATTTTGAATCTCAAATTCTAAAGTTTTCAAATAGATATACACAATTAGCATGGACAACATTGACATAGACATAATCTGTGCATAATCCATACTCACAGGTCTGCCTGAGGTGATCCAATCAATCGAGCTAAAGCCAATATAAGGGCCAGACACATTTGCCCGTTGACATGGCAACCATGTCCATTACCATAAAGGACTTGCAACGTTCATTTAATAGGACTGAATAATCTAGTTGAAATAACAATAGCTATGTATATTAGACAATAATAATCTTCACCTATATTTGACGATATTTCAAGATATTTTGCTTTTTTAGGCTGTTGTTATAGTATTTTTTTTAGGCACTGATCCCACAGCGAGCGGTCTAGAGTTCTGCGGTCAAAGTTCTATCATCATATCAGCCTAAGGATGTCCACTGTTGAACATAGTAAATATAAATAAATAAATAAATAAATATCCTGGGACATTTCTCACACACGGTCATCTGATCCCAAACTAAGCAGAGCTTGTACTATGGAAACCAGATAACTGATATAATACATATACATACTTTTTGTTTGTAAATACATACTTAATATACATAATTACACCCAGACTCAGGACATACAGACATGTTCATGCACACAAATGCATGTCCTGTGTGGGAATCGAACCCACGACCTGCGGCGCGTAAGGTGAACCTTAACCAACTGCGCCAACTGGCCCGTCAAACATTAACTTCCACTTCGAACTTAAAATTTAATTATTAGACCTAGAAACATTTTTAAAACTAAATGTTACTGCCACTATATTTAATACTATACCATACACAATATAAAAATATATCGATACAAACATTTGTATTGCGATCACAGAGATTGGCCTTTGTCTATTTTAATACAGAAATCTCCCAATTTCAATTCCAGGCATGCTTGAAGGATCTATCGGGGATCTTAAGGACCCGTCAATGGTATCCTATGACAATAAAGCGCTGCTATAAACCTCATACATTTTTATAAGTTAATTTTGAAATAATTTATATGGACCCTTTGATACGATAGGTTTTTTTAGGGTTCCATAGGGTTAAGTATGTTTTATCATGCTAATAAAAGGTTCAGAGAAAATATGTGCGGTGTTTCGAAATTTACGAGTTTGTTAAGTAGCTCTTTCTTTATCAAAAAAAAGTCTTTATTTATTTGTTTAATGCGGTACAGTGTTGGTTGGTAAAAAATATTATTATTTATAATATTAGGTATCACACATTAAACCGGCATACAAATTTCAATACAAAAAATAAAATTAATCATGTCATCTTAATAGTTGAAAAATTTATTATTAAACATATTATTACTACACATACACCGTACTATTACAATGTCAAAATCCAAAATTAATGAAAATCACAATAATTTGTAAATGTCAAAACTTAGCCCTTATCATCAATAGAGGTTTCAAAATTATATTTTGTAGTTACAGTAAGTACGTAAGTGAATATTTTACCAGTAGTCCTAATCCTAACTTTAATATTAAAAATGCGAAAGTGAGTTTGTTTGTTACGTCTTCACTCCTCAACTACTCAACGGATCATCCTGAAATTATGACATGCAGATAGCCTATGGTATGGATAAGGACATAGGCTATTCCGGGAACGCGGGTGACGCCGCGGGGGACAGCTAGTAATTAAATAAATAACAGAGAGCCAGAGGGTTTTAGGTATTTTACATGAATTTAATTTGTATTCTGAAATATAATAAAAAACAAAATGAAAATTCTGCTCTTGCATTCAGGTCTACGAAACCATATTTTTGCATCAATAATTCTATCCTATCCATAATTTCTAACTTTCTTTAACCTTTTTGTTAATTGTTCTAAATTATACCAGCTTACATTTTTACGATGAAACAAAGGCGCGTGGGTGGGGCGCTCACCTGCTCCCAATAAATATTTCAGATCAATCAACTTCAATATTTTCATATTCAGAAGCTCAAAAGCTAAATATTGAACAAATTTCGGATCGGAAAGGTGTTCGAGAATGCAAATTGTGTTTACCCAGGAATGTCGTCAAGTGATTGTCAACATTCGACAGAAATTTGGGAGGCGGGAGGTGCCACGTTCCGATTATACCTCCGTCGGACAAAATGCTGACAGAATAATTTTAGGTGAAAAATGAAAATTGACAGTGGAAACGACGTTGTTTTTATTATTTGGTAATTTTTGATAGAGTCGACAAAATGTTTTGGTAAGTTACAATGCTGTGCTTGTTTGAGATTGAATTGAAATTGGGTAAAATATTGATTGGTCAATATATTTTGCTTTTTTAGACTGTTGTTATAGTATTTTTTTTATTTTAGACACTGATCCCACAGCGAGCGGTTACAACGGTCAGAGTTCTACGTGCGTGTTCCTTGACCGCCGTAGTCGCTGTGTCATCATCATCATATCAGCCTAAGGATGTCCACTGTTGAACATAGGCCCCCATTAACTTCCACTTCGAACGGTTTGGGCCGCTTGCGTCCAGTGGCGCCCCGCGACTCTGACCAGGTCGTCGGTCCCCGGCGCTTTCCAGTATGCCTTCCTTTCCCATCGGTTACCGGTTCATCAAGCGATGTGGCCTGCCCATTGCCACTTCAGCTAACTCACCCTACGATGCTCGTTTGTAAAGTAAAAATATAGCAAATTCACCCTTAACTCAATATAGTAATGCTCATATCTTTTGAGATAAAAAATACGCGCAAATTCACGCACATAATACGGAATTCGCGCGTCTGCGAGCGATCAACGCTGATTCTGACTTTGGGAATTGGGATTCGGGCGGTGCGATAAGGGTGATTTGCTATATTTTTACTTTTAGATTGACGCTTCTATGAGCTTCGACTCTGCGCTAACATGGATTGACCCTTGACTGGATCCAAAATTAGTTAATTAATGTATTTTATTAGTAAGAATCAACCAAATTTTTGGTAGAATTAAATTAAGTTATAATTGTCATCAAAATTGATCGAGACCTCCGAACAGCAGGCGGGGAGCTTTTTCCGCCAACGCGTCAGCTTGGCTATCCAAAGAGGAAACGCTGCCAGACTTCTGGGAACCTTGCCGTTAATCGGAAGCAGCGGCACGCTCGAGGAAAATTTCTATTGTATTTTGTGCATATTGTTGTAAATAAAAAAATATGTTATCTAAAAAAAAACTTATAATTTAGATACATAATTTATTTAGTGAAATATTAATCTGTCTTTTAATAAAATTTTGTGGTGTTAAATATAAAGTTATGATAATAAAATAAAACTTTATTTATATTTCTTATTTACCTAATATTTTGTGTTTTTTGTGGGCAAAATAACCTTAAATTACCCACGGGTACCCACGGTTATTTAATTACCTACGGGTATAATTTGACATCATTGCAATATTCGACTTTTCATATCCATCAAAAAGAGAACCTGAAATAACTGAAATCTGTACCAAAAAAACATCTTACTGAAATATTACGGATGGCCAGCTACGTATTAATCCTAAAAGGATATCCGAAACTACATTACACTGTCGCTATCGCAGTCGGTTAATTAACTTACCATCCCCGCAAATCCATTTCAATTTCTACAAAAGCCAAGCGAATGTATGCTCTATTTTTATCCTATACAGAGTTCAGATTATACAAGGTTCCCATCAAATTGGGTTCGGATAAGACCAATTACAATGGCTTTAAGTACCTAAGTATTATTATACAGAATTTGGTTGAATGTATCTAGAGACGTCGAGCGTTCGTGTAATGGACGGTAGATCTTAAAGACGAATTGCACAGTTACCTAATTTGGAGGAGAATTTCTGATGTTGTAATGCTTTTCCTGCAATCTGGTTGGAAATTTGGTCAATGTGCGTAACTTAGATCAGGTATTTTCTTTATGGTGTATATGCATATATCCTGAGCCGTCTGTTTTCTATGTTCAAAATAAGTATAAACCATAGAGTAAGTCATTAATAGAGTGATACCGTTAAAAACATCATCTTGTTCGAAACGTGAGCAGTTTGCATGTTGATGCATTCATTCAGTGCCATGCCATTTCTTCTCGGTAAAAGTATCGATAAAACACGGGAAATTGGCATTGATTATATGTATTTAATCGTCAAACTATGAACTTGCATTTTGTTTCAAAACAGCGTTGCACATACACGGCACATACTCTAGTACAGTCCCTCTATTAATATTCTATCTCTATGGTATAAACTGAGTATTTAAAGTTCAGTATCTAATGGTGCGGCCATGCTTGGCGAACCGAGCACGAGCCGAGCCTCGAACGAGCACACTGCGAGCACGATTCGCGTAGCATGGACGGGCTTGCGAGCCTCGAACGAGCGCGACAGTTTTTTCACGAACAAAGGGATTTGCATCGTGCTCGTTGTAGGTCGATTCGCGTAGCATGGACGCACCATAGGAATATTGATGAAATTGGCACTACAATATTGTTCAAAATAAAAGAAAAATACCTACGGGACAAAATGTATGAATGGGCTGGTTTAATTTTAAAATATACAAATAAATCCGTGTGTTTTAGCTAGTCTATACGGGTTTTATTTTTCCAGCCAGTGAGGGCGACTTCTGAACTACAGTTCTTAGAGAAAAACGCTGAAGGAAACCCGAGCTGACAAACAATTAGAGGACAATTTTTGATAACTTCTAGCAATTTGTGACCAAGATTGTCATACATAATTTTGTTCATATTAAACGTAGAAGCAGAATTTTGAAAAAAAAAAACTAGAATTTCATGTCTCTGAAAATACTCATTTTATAAAATAATTTTTAATGCCACTTTTTTTCCTTCAAAATTCAGCTCATGGTTCCTTTCAGCGTTTTTCTCTAAGACCTGTATGTAGTTCAGAGTTTGCCCTATCTGGCTAGAAAAAAAAACACCTGTATATATTATCATTGTATTGAATCTCCTTAAAAGGATCTACAGAATAAACTTTTCAATAGCGATAAATGCTCAAAGGAGTCTCGGCGCCGATTTTTATTTGAACTAAAACTGTATACTTATAATTCAACCTGTATAATATTTTATAGAGCAAACAAATTGTTTTATTAAAAATATTTTATATTCTGCAGGTTAAAAATATATTTTATTATAGCAAATATAACCCTAAAGCTCTTAGACTCAAAAATACATTAATCACTAGTCTCGCAAAAGAATCATTGAATATTTAAAACATGACTACAGTAACCCGTTGACTGCCGTTACTCAATCCGTAATCCCAAGTAAATGGCTGCTAAGCCAAACCGAACAAAGCTTGGGAACGTATCCAGCTATAATAAATTTAGAGCTAATCCTAGATGCTGGCGTTTAGGTCATAAAGATTACTGTGGACATTGTGACATGAGGTATAGGGTTCACTTTCCTTTTTTAGAAGTCATTTTATAGTAGCAAATGATAATCATCATCATCATCAGCCTATAATGCCCCACGGCTGAGCACAGGCCTCCTTTCACATATCAGGGTGAAAGGGAATGGTCAGATACACCACCATGCGAGCCCATTGCGGATCGGTGGAGGTAGGCTAGTGGTCAACCTACTGTTGGAGTTTTCAAGCCGCCTAGAAGGCCTCCAACTAGCATTAAGTGATAACCAACGGCTTAACTTGCCTTTGAATCACGGAAATGCTCGATTTGAAATACCACTAGGCGGTCACCCATCCAGGTACCGAGCACGACGGTCGTAGCTTAACTTTGCCGATCGATTACGAACGACTAATCATGCTACACCACGAGCGCTTCATGATGATAATTAAATTATTGATATATAGGCCTTGAAATTTTTTCGTACGTCAGAATAGTGTCGCTTTTCTTTATTAACCGACTTCAAAAAAAGGAGGAGGTTCTCAATTCGGTTGTATTTTTTTTTTTTTTTATGTTTGTTATTTCGTAACTCCGTCATTTATCAACTGATTTGGAAAATTATTTTTTTATCTGGAAGGGTACCCTTCCCGTTTGGTCCCATTGTCATGAGATCAGGATTTGATTACTTCTTAGTGTACTTTGAAGTCGGTTTAAGTTTTTTGTAAAACAGTCCAATTATTTTTAATACGGTTTTATTAGCTTCACCTGTATGCTTGTGTAGTGAAATGTTCAAACGTAATTTTCATCGACTTTAAGTCGTCAGATTAAACATACAGATTAAACCTCAGGTGGAAGGTCGTCTCGCTCGGCGCGCACCACAATGTGGTCTCCTTTCTTCCCCATCGGTTATGGGCTCTTCGAGCGATGTGTATGTGCATTTGTGTCTACCTAATATTGAAAGAAAGAAAAATAACATTACGGCTATCTCGTCTTTCGACCAGAGAGGCTGTCCTAAACTTTGCACAAAGAATTTGCTTTGCTGTCTAGCTTTTGCTTCGTTTCCGTGGAGACTTGAAAGTCCTTAGCTTGAGTAAAACAATTAATTTGAATTCTAAATCTATCTATACTAATATTATAACGAGGAAAGATTTGATTGTTTGTTTGTTTGCATTGAATAGGCTCCGAAACTACAAAACCGATTTGAAAAATTCTTTCACTGTTGGGAAGCTACACTATCCCCGGGTGACATAGGCTACTTACCACGGGAACGCGGGTGAAACCGCGCGAGACAGCTAGTCATTAATAATGAAATTCATTCATTCTTGAACCTTTTCAAACATTGACACTATAAACCAGGAAAATACATTAAGTCTGCAATAACCATAAAATCAGGGATGAATCATAAAAATTGTTCAAAATACTTTTCTTATGACAAAGTTAAATTTATTGGACTATAATATGCCAAGTGCTATAGACATATATAATCTAAGGTAGGTGGGCAAAATGGTATACAAGTGGTGATCGATAATGTAAATTTTATGCAAACTGACTGTGAGAGGGCAAATTTCGTTGGAGCGTTCAGTCCAATCACCGAACCTTAATAATATGTATCGAATGTTTAGTTTTCGTAGGTTTACTTTTGCCCGCTACTATTGCACACATTAATAAAAGTATAATAATACTACCAGTTCTTAGAACATAAAATAGTCATTTTATTTTAGTCTAGGCATAAGGGCTGAAAACTATTCTCAAATGCTTATTCAATCGATTTAAGTTTAGTACTAAAATTAAGTTGACCTATTATTTAGACTTTTTATTTCATCACCATCATCATCATCATATCAGCCCATGGGTGTCCTCTGCTGAACATAGGCCTCCCCCATTGATTTCCACTTCGAACGGTTCTGGGCCGCTTGCATCCAGCGGCGCCCAGCGACTCTGACCAGGTCGTCGGTCCACCTGGTGGGAGGAGGTCGTCCCGCTCGGACGTGGTCGCTACTCGAGAACCTTCCTTCCCCATCGGTTATCGGCTCTTCAAGCGATGTGGCCTGCCCATTGCTACTTCAGACTTTCAGACTTTTTATTTAAGTAAGCCAAATAAATTGTTTGTGTATATTTTTTACTAGCTATAATCTGAATAATTTCGTAGAAACTAATATCAATTTCATTCGAAAAGGCAAAAATACTTTTTTCACTTAATCGAGTTACTTTCGTGTACAATTAGTAAGGTTTCTTTATTAATATGTGTTAACGCGGGTGTAACACGGTGAGTAATGTTTACGTTAGAATGTTTCGAGAGTATAAATACGTTACTTAGTAACGTTACTGATTTTGTAGTAAGACTTACATCATATCAGCATTAACTCGTCGATATTTCATGTAGTTTATGTTATGTTCTTAGTTACTCATTATGGGTTTATTAATTTTATTAGTATATGTATTTTATCAGCTGGTTTCCATAGTACAAGCTCTGCTTAGCTTGGGATCAGATGACCGTGTCTGAGGAATGGTCACGTATGAATGAATGGAGGAATCACGGACAAGCATACGGCCCGCATGATGGTAAGCAGTTACCGTAGCCTATGGACGCTTGCAACACCAGGGTATCACTCGCGCGTTGCCGACCCTGAAGAAATCTCTTCACACCCTTTTTGAATAATCCCATGCTGTACCCCATTGGGAAAACCACGGCTGGAAGCTCATTACACAGTCCGAGCGTCTTCAGAAGAAAACACATTGGAGCTCGCATAGTTCGAAACAATTCTGGTGGAAATAATGTGTGATGATGGACTCCCCGTCAATGGCGAGATATTTCTTAGCTACAGATTATTAAACTGATTGGCTAAGTCAAAGACAAATTACTTACAGAATACCACAGCCAAATGACTTTATGTTGTGTAAAGTTGTGTTCCTGCGCGTTAGTAAGGTCGCCAGAGCTCATTGGGGAGGGGGGAAAGGCGCGTGAGCGATGCTTCTTGTGTTGCAAGCGTCCATATGGCTACGGCAACCGCTTACCATCAGGCGGGCCGTATGCTAGTTTACCGGATCAGTCGTATAAAAAAAAAATTACTTGAACTTTGGTTGGCCAAGTCAAGAACACACGATGCAGTGATTGGTACTTACTGTTCTAAATCAGTGCAAAAGCACTTAAGTGTTGTGGAATTGGATTGTTCGGTATTACCTACTACTCTAAAGGGATTTTCCTTGATGAAAGTACCCTAACCCTATACAATGTCTTTCAAATTCAAATTCAAAATCATTTATTCAAATACACCTTCGCCGGCACTTATGAAAAGACTAATACACTAATACCGGTTTGGCTTAGATTTGCATTTCTTCACCGAATGACCACATCACTGCATTTGCTCATCACACTACTGACCTATCATCGTCCTACAATGACTTTCTCCTTTCCCATCAATCCTCAGGACATACATGTAATAATAGGTCAAGACACATCATACAAATGTTGTTACGTCACATATAACTCTAGTCTGCGTTATTGGGTTAGTATGTGTCAAATTGAGGTTGAACTGGGACCAAACTTGGGTCCCACTGAATTGACTGCCAACTGAATTTGTAACTCCACTCGCCCCTTGGCGACGGGTCGTGAATATGCGTTGATTGTGCATAAGACTTGATGGATTATTTTGATACATTCGTTGGTTCCGTATATTTTAATTTACCGACAGAAATTAAAATTGCCGTTTCTCAATTTTATTGAGTATAGCATTGGGTTCTTCAAAAAGGCTGTGTCAGCAACGCACGAGTGATACACCTGGTGTTGCAAGCGTCCATAAGCTACGGTAACTGCTTACCATCAGTCAGGCCGTATATTTGTTTGCCAACTTAGTGGAATAAAAAGAAATGTACCTAGTGGTCGACCCTCGGGCCGACATATTTTTTTAAATGTTTGAATAAATAAATAAATTCTGACTTTCTGCACTCCTTATCCAAATATGCTTTAAAATAGGTACAAAGTTTTTTATCTTCACGTATTGATATAAATTAATTAATGGAAATACAAACATGTATTTCAATTAACAGTAAATTTCAAAATACATTACACAATTAATAAATTAAAATAGATGTACATATTTCATATTACCGGTGAAGTTCATTTGGCTTTTGTGGTCATGTTTTTGATGAAAATAGGTATTTTACAGTAGTTTTATTTCTTTTGCCTGTATTTTTAAGGTGAGTTATTTTGTACATTTGTTTTAATTGTTAGACTATCAAAGCGATTTATTATCTGATTAGCTACTTAGGTTGTAATTTTGAAAACTTCAGACTTCAAAATCATGGTTAGCATCTCAAAAGTGAACGGTAAAATTAGAACTAATGAAAGAAAACTAGGTTATAAAAAAATGCGTATGATTGGCGAAATATTAGAGTTCAATGATAATAGAATAAAATATTATTTTTCCAAAAATGTATTAAATTAGGAGACAATAATATTTTGAATTTCACACAAAAACAATAATGGGCGCTTGTGAAAATAATATAAAAAAATATTATTTAGATTTATTGTTTTAGTATTAAAATAACGAATTAAGAGAGGTAGAGCATAGCGTTTATTCGCTCAAAGAGCAGCTCGACTGGGGAAGTACCTCCACCTTACAGAATACCGCAGCCAAATAACTTTATGTTGTGTAAAGTTGTGTTCCTGCGCGTGAGTAAGGTCGCCAGAGCTCATAGGGGAGGGGGGAAAGGTCGGTAACGCGTGAGCAATGCTTCTTGTGTTGCAAGCGTCCATATGGCTACGGTAACCGCTTACCATCAGGCGGGCCGTATGCTTGTTTACCAACTTAGTTGTATAAAAAAAATTAAAAAAAAAACGTAGGACGATATTTTAGTAGCCGATAGTTTATTTTTTTTTATTTTACCAAAATCGTAACTTCAAACGGACTCCTAAAAAAGCCTAGAGCACGCTATCCATATTTACCAGACACAAGAGCCATCTGATTCCGCAACATACAAACTTCTCGATTTAATTTATACACTTGTTTGGTTTCACTCTTATCGAGTGTGGGACCAAGTTTCTCGACTCATGCGAAATTACTGAGGCCATTGTGCGCCTTCCAAGGGAAAAGTTTGAGGAGTACGAATGATCAACTTGGAGATTGCTTTGTATTTTATATTTTCAATATTACAATACAAACTTTTGCCGCTGGTAAAGATATTGAAATGTTATAATGGTTATTCTTGTAGATTTGTGATGTAATTGTAATTTATGCTTTTTCGGGCTTGCTCGATTTTGGGATTCTCATAAAGTTGTATTTAGTATCTAGCCCCCTTACTCATAAAACGTTATTTAACTAATAAATTGTTTAAATTGTCACGTAAATTACGTCACTCTATTGTCATTGTCAAATAATGTGACATTATTTACGTGACCTTTTAATCAGTATATTAGTTAAATAGCGCTTTATGAGTAAGAGTAAAAATGTTTGAGTTTCAGTTCTAAGTATGGGGAATCCCCAATTTTTTTGTTTTTAGGGTTCCGTAGCCAAATGGCAAAAAACGGAACCCTTATAGATTCGTCATGTCTGTCTGTCTGTCTGTCCGTCCGTATGTCACAGCCATTTATTTCCGAAACTATAAGAACTATAATGTTGAAACTTGGTAAGTAGATGTATTCTGTGAACCGCATTAAGATTTTCACACAAAAATAGAAAAAAAACAATAAATTTTGGGGGTTCCCCATACTTAGAACTGAACCTTAAATTTTTTTTTTTCATCAAACCCATAAATGTGGGGTGTCTATGGATAGGTCTTCAAAAATGATATTGAGGTTTCTAATATCATTTTTTTCTAAACTGAATAGTTTGCGCGAGAGACACTTCCAAAGTGGTAAAATGTGTGTCCCCCCCCCTGTAACTTCTAAAATAAGGGAATGATAAATCTATAAAAAATATATGATGTACATTACGGTGCAAACTTCCACCGAAAATTGGTTTGAACGAGAGTAAGTACTACGTAGTACCATTTGAACGTAAGTAGTTTTTTTTTTAATACGTCATAAATTGAAATTAATATCAAATACTCAGGTCTATACTACCATTTACTTATATACCTACAGGTCTGTACGGAACCCTCGGTGTGCGAGTCTGACTCGCACTTGGCCGGTTTTTTTTGTGTTCACAGAATACATCTGCTTACCAAGTTTCAACAGTATAGTTCTTATCGGAAAAAAGTGGCTGTGACATACGGACGGACAGACAGACATGACGAATCCATAAGTGTTCAGTTTTTTGCCATTTGGCTACGGAACCCTAAAAACATACATAATTATGCGAAAGAACCGGCCGACGACTGACCGACGGACGAACAGGGGAGGTATAGTGTGTCCCTTGGCACGTCCATAAATCAGTTCAAACGGAACGATACTAACTATTTACATTTAATGGTTAACAACAGAAACTATTCATTAAATAGTTTTCGCGGAAACTTTCCTTTAAAGCCAACTCCGAACCTTCCTGCTAAGCAGCAAAGTGGAAATCCAAAATCCCTTGAGCCGTGTTACAAATTAACAAAATGATACAAGTCATAGAGAACAAGTGATAATGAAACTTATTGATTAGTCGCTAAGGCTGTTTTAAGGATACATGTAAATTGGTTT
The DNA here is from genome assembly GCA_947623365.1 of Achlya flavicornis. Lineage (NCBI taxonomy): Eukaryota > Metazoa > Arthropoda > Insecta > Lepidoptera > Drepanidae > Achlya > Achlya flavicornis. Next base: position 14,235,656 of record OX392480.1, on the reverse strand, counting down.
CAACAGTAAATGTGAGCGAAACGTCTAGCAACTTTATTTTGAGAGCGACAATTGCTCAACTAGGTTTCGGCAACTAATTGTATGGATTAAACTTTAGGTCGCTTACTAACTTTACGTTTAGATATTCGGATTTAATCTGTTTTAGGCTTTGTTATCATAATGTTGTAATGATTATGCGGAATTTGATGAAGGTAAATAGCCTTTTCGATTAAATAATATTTGATTCAATTACTTTTTTATACTGATAAATATTATTTATTGCAAATTAATTCTACTATTTTGCTCCATACCAGTGAAAGTACGAATGGGTTTTAGGTTTAATATAATTGAATCCTTAGAATTGGTTAAAAAAATAACAATGAAAACAATTGTTATTATAGGACGCGCGTCCCGTTCGAAAAGTTTAAAAGTTCAGAGTTCTGAGTTCCGCATTCACTGTAATCTATGCCTTTGATAATTGCATACAGATAACTCGGCGCGATTTCTGTCGGAGTTCCATTATCTAAAGGTATGACTTGCAAAGTAGTTTTTTTTTTTTGTACAACTAAGTCGGTAAACAAGCATACGGCCCGCCTGATGGTAAGCGGTTACCGTAGCCATATGGACGCTTGCAACACAAGAAGCATCGCTCGCGCGTTACCGACCTTTCCCCCTTCCCCTATGAGCTCTGGCGACCTTACTCACGCGCAGGAACACAACTTTACACAACATAAAGTTATTTGGCTGCGGTATTCTGTAAGGTGGAGGTAGTTCCCCAGTCGAGCTGCTCTTTGAGCGAATAAACGCTATGCACTCAAAATTCAAAATTCAATTCAAAATTCAAAATCATTTATTCAAATAGACCTTCGCAGGCACTTATGAAAAGTCTGACTCTAATACTCTAATACCGGTTCGGAAGGTTGCATTTGCTGAGAAGAGCCGGCAATAAACTCAGCAATTACTCTTTTCAAAACAGGCTTAGATTAATTACATAATATTTACATTCTAATCGCACTGAAAACAATTGCGTGCCCCGGCGCGGCGGCAAAATTACAAGGTAGACTGAAAAAATATTTAATAAGTAAATAAATAGCAAACTTAAGCAGACCAGCCCCCACAAGCAGCACCTGTTCACAAGTATGACGCGTGTGGCAGCCATCGCCCTCCTCGCCATATTGGAGGGAAGTGAGCGGCCCGTCACACGACGCCGCCGCAAGCTCTCACTAAGCAAGCACTACCTCTCTAAACCTACTCGTCTCGTACCTAGACGATTTATGTAAAGAGAGACCTATTAATATTGTGTTGTATCAAGTCTCATCTTTAGTGGCACTTATTTTTACACTGTAGCAGTGGTGTGCCTTGCACAGGAATTAAACAGTGCCTACATCATAAGATTCAATAATATAATATTTTGATTCAATTATACTACATAATCAAATTCTGGTCAGTCTGGTCCAGCCACTTTATCCCGTCAGTAGGTATGCCACTAATGTATGAAATTGTTTATTTAAATACAAATTAAATTATAATACGTGGACTTCCCAATGGGTCGTAGTAATTTATGTCTGCAGCAAGAATGCATTTTAATTTGTTTCACACTATCGCTGTTATTAATGTCTGGCGCCCGGCAGCGCAAATGTATGTTTACTTTGTCTTCATAAAAATATCATTACACTGTACCTACCTAAGTGGTATTTTTTATACGAATTAATCTATACATATAAAATGCTTTGTCCTGAATGACTGACTGACAATCAACGCACAGCCTAAACCGCTGATCGTAGAGACCTGAAACTTGGAGGGTGTGTTCTTTGTATGACGTAGGCATCCGATAAGAAAGGATTTTCCGAAATTCTACCCCTAAGGGGGTGAAAAACGGGGACAAAGTTTGTATGGGACAACGTGATTCCTTGATCCGATCTACTTCAAATTTTGCATAAACATTCTTTAACAAAATTGATGGAAGACATGTTTCGTATTTTTTTGAAAAGCATCGCCTAACGGGTTCAAAAAGGGGTAGAAAGTTATTTTAGGGGTGATTTGCATCGAAGTTGATATCAATAGGTACTCCTTAGTACTTTTGATTTAATTAACATTTTTTATCTTGACACATGTTTGAAATCCCAATCCGATTTTCACAGATTACATAATAAGGCAGATGGAGCGAACGGAACACGGGAATGAGGCCAAAAAAGCAAATACAAATTGAAAAACACGTATTCGCTTATTATATTCGGTTTTTTCAAAAATAGCAAATACAAATTCAAAACCGAATACCAGGCATGTGTTTTTCAATTTGTACCTAATTGCTTATTTTGGCCTCACTCCCGTGTTTCGCGCGCTCTACCTGCCTTTTGTTCTGGAAACTGAAATGCTCTTTAAAATGGGAATGTCAAATATAAAAGAATATTTAAATCGGATTAGAATTCGAAATTTGTTTGGAAGTTCATTTTCTCGGACTTTTTGGCAGGAACTAGCAGAGTGACGTTGTGTTTTAATTTTTATTTTCATAAATTCGTGTATTTTGAGTTTTATTGCATATTATCGGTGGTATTTTATCCAATAAAGATCAATCCATTCAATTCAATCAATGTGCACCAGTGAAGTGATGAAATGAATTATGTGTATCGTGTCTTTTCAAAAGTCCGTGAATAGTTTTAGTACATGACCACCACTGTAGTATAACATGACTTTTATGGACGGTGACTGACTGCATGAGGACTATTTGAAAGTGTTTTTTTTTTATTTATTTTTTATACCACTTAGATGGCAAACAAGCATACGGCCCGCCTGATGGTAAGCGGTTACCGTAGCCTATGGACGCTTGCAACACCAGGGGTATCACGCGCGCGTTGCCGACCCTGCAGAAATCTCTTCACACCCCTTTTGAAGAACCCCATGCTGTACTCCATTGGGAAAACCACGGCCATTGTGACCAGAACCACTAGAACTTATATAATATAACTGGAAATTGGCAAAATACACACCCGTGTGACGCCCATGAAAAAATTCTCTATTTCATTAGTGGTTCCGCCATATACAAACTCATTTTTCAAAATTGCATTTATGTCGGCGGTCAATCCTTTTTCCTTCCCTATCCTTCTCCTTATCGCACGCACGCCTATCCGAATATGCGCGTCGCACTCGACGCGCCCGTCCGCCGCGCCATAGGACTGGCTGGAGAAAAGAGAGCCCATAAAATAAATTATTGAAGATATTTTTTGACATTCACAAGAAAGAAATTTGGAAGATCGCGGTCGCTGTCACAAAAAACGAGAAAAAATATATAAGAAGAAACTGAGAGAAGAAAAATAACGCTGAAAGCTGATCGCTGGACATAAGAAAGGTAGGCGTGCATTATCCTCACCTTTCCCTGTCCGATTCGCCGACATACTCCGCGCCACAAAAAAATCATCCTAAAATTACAGTCCAACTCGCAGTATCACCATTTTTGGTCCGTCTACCCGGATTCTAAATTTTCATATCCTTAGGGATCATCCATATATAGGTTTAGATTCGTCTAAATACCTAGCCCCGCAGTTTGTTCTAGATTCGTCTAGATACACCCGCTGTTCATTCTAGATTCGTCTAGATATACCCGCTATTCATTCTAGATTCGTCTAGAATACTCTCTCATTTTCATATAGAATTTCGTCCAGATTATTTTCTCGCATTATTTTTTCGGTCTAGATTTTCTAGCACTTTCCTAGTTTCTTCTCAACCGCACCTTATTGAGGTTACCTACCTATTTTGTCGTAAATATAATACTTACATAAAACCGCTTACTTCAATTTAGGATACCTAATCTACATAAAACTGCTATTTTCTATTAGTAGAAATATAACATTCCATCTCGTTTCGTTTGTTTCATAATTTTCTGTTCATCTATACTTCGTCAATATGCCTAAGAAAGGGGACACGGAGAGTTCAGAAGCTAAAACAAATAACGAATTAATTTTATTAGAAACTAAACGAGATACCCTTTTCGAGTATGTTCAAATAGTCTATGATAGTTCGAAAACAATCGACACTAGTGAGGAATGTATGGAAAATTTCCTGAGTTCTGTCGAAACTATCGATGACATTCGCTTGGAGTTTAGGGAATTAGTCAATGAATACAATCGCACTCTACTCAAAAGTGATCCAACTAGTAAACCTAACTTTAAATCTTTAAACTCGTTTGAAGATCTATACTGTCGTATCAAGCGTGTACTAAAGCGTGTCGAACCCAAACCTTCGAGTGTGGACTCTGATCATGATCAGAAGGGTCAGAAGGGGTCAACTGATCGTTTAGGTTTAAAATGTAAGAAGCCATCCTTACCACCGATCGAAATTATGACATTCGATGGGGACATTCGAAATTGGCCTTTATTTTACTCAAGCTTTAAGTCTATGATACACGACAATCCATTGCTGACGGACGCTGAGAGGTTGTACTATTTAGTAGGGAAGCTCTCAAGTAAGGCCAAAGCAGTGTTCGCTGGTATCGCACCGTGTGCCGAAAATTATGATGCAATATTAAAATGTATCATTGATAGGTATCAAGATACGCGTACTCTCGCATCTACTTACTTAGATCAGATGTATAATCTGAAGTTGAGCGGTCCCGCTTCTTCATCTAAGTTTCAAATATTTATGGATCAATTTTCCACCGCAGCGAGCGCACTAAAAAACCTGAAGCTTGATAATTTGTCGGACTTCATGATGTTGCATATCGCATTGAAGAAGTTAGATGAGGAAACGATCCGAGCATTTGAATCACAATATCGCGAAGAGAAAATGCTTACTTTTGTTCAGCTGACAGATTTTATTAGAGGACAGTTTAGGATTTACCAAAGCATGAAACCGACCACGAGTACGAGTACTATTAGTTCTTCACGAAATACGAATAAGCCGCGAACTCATGTACCAAACCCGCAATCTTATTTAGCAGTCTCTGCTTCTCAGAAAAAATGTATGTGTGATAATATCGTACATGATCATTTTTATAAGTGTCCTAAGTTCATGGACTCTACTCCATCCGCACGATTCAAATGTATTAAAGAACATAACGCATGCATTAATTGTTTAAGTTTAAAACATAGATCCCGCGATTGTAATTCAAATTTTAAATGCCGCAGTTGCAATCAAAAACATCATTCTTTACTACATTTTAATAATGACAATAATCAGACCGCATCGCAAACCGACACTAGTGGCATGGTTGTTGCATCTGGAATCGAACCTGCATCGAGCGCACAGTCTACTAGTGCTGCTCTACCGCGATTTCCGCCGTCGCCCGTCACATGCGACACGAACGTATCATCTTTTCATACATCTATTGCTGCGTCAATTCCGGTATCCATGAGTAATGATGGTCACAACGCGCAATGTATGCAACTTACAACGATATTATTGTCAACCGCGCAAGTTGTTATTTATGATCAAATGGGACAGGCACACTTAGTAAAATGTTTATTAGACTCGGGATCTCAGAGCAATTTCATAACGCACGAGTGTTGCGTGCGTTTAGGTTATAATTATAATAAAAATATGCAAATAATAGTACGTGGTTTCGGTGGTTCTGAAAAACCTATTAGAGGTTCCACAGATTTTAAAATATTTTCGCGTTTTTCTAATAACGTTAATTTTAACGTATCGGCATATGTTGTCGACCGCATCACGGATAACCTGCCGTCGGTTCCCGTGGACGAGTCAGCGTTCGCGCACATGACTTCACTCCCGCTCGCGGACAATATGTTCGCTACGCCCGCTGAGGTGCACGTACTTCTTGGTGCATCTTTGTTTCCGCACTTGTTGCTACCAGGTAAGGTACATAGCAAGGTAAATGGAATACCGCCCGCTATCAAAACGGTCTTAGGTTATATTATTATGGGTTCTGCTCCCGTATTATTACCGAATAATATTAAAGTGACATCGGCTTGTTGTGCTGTCGTCCAACATTCATTGGACCACCTTCTCAAAAAGTTTTGGGAACTCGAGGAGGTTACCGCTCCGCCCTCACACAGTCAAGATGATATTGAGTGTGAGAATCATTTTCGCGTTACCACTACACGTGATACTAGTGGTAGGTACACCGTTGCTTTGCCGTTTAGTGACGATGTCTACAAGTTAGGAGATTCATACTCTACCGCACATAGACGCTTTTTGTGCGTAGAACGCAAGTTGGAGTCGTCAAATACATTGCGCGCCGCATATAGCGACATCATTCGTGAATATCTTGATAAAGGTTATATCAGTGAAATAGGACCTTTTAATACTATCGCTCACGATTCAACCGCATCCTATTTCGTCTCGCATCACTGCGTGCAACGTGAAGATAGGACGACAACCAAAGTACGTATGGTTTTAGACGCCAGTTGTAAGACTAGTACAGGGTTGTCTCTGAATGAGGTGTTACATACAGGCCCTAATATACAGAGTGATTTGTATGCCATACTTTTGAACTTTCGCCTTTTTAATATAGCGATTTCTGTAGACTGTCGTCAGATGTTTTTGCAGATTGGAATGCAGGAATCAGATCGCAGGTTTCAACGAATTCTTTTTAGATTTCACCCGCAAGATCCTATATCGGTCTTTCAATTTAATAGAGTTTGCTTTGGAATGAAGTCGAGTGTTTTTCATGCCGTTCGTGTCGTTCATCAGCTCATCGCCGATGAAAGGCATAAGTTTCCCACAGCTGCTGCGATTGCATCCAGTTCGACGTATATGGATGATGTATGCTTCAGCATAATGGCGGATGACTCATCGCAGAATGATGAAGCCGTCGCTGTAGCTGCCTGTATCGAGCTGATTGACATGTTCAAGTGTGGTCAATTTGACCTGGTGAAGTGGACTAGTAACTCGGTCGCTGTTCTGCGCAACATTCCCGCATCACATCGAGCTTCTTTGGATCTTGAGATCGACAGAGGTGCTGCACCGCAAAAAATATTAGGTATGCATTGGGATAGGGCTGATGATGTCTATAAATTTAGGGTTGTCACACCTGAGTCAGGATGCAGTAAACGAATCATTTTGTCGGTCGTCGCACGCTTATGGGATAATTTGGGTTTAGTGGCTCCCGTTATATTATATGCCAAGTTACTTATTCAAGAGCTTTGGTTATTGAAATGTGATTGGGATGACACGCCTCCGCAAAGTATCGTGAAACTTTGGGTACAATTTTGCAATGAATTGCCTTCGCTCAACGATATACGCATACCGCGACATCTAGGGGTTGTTCAAGGTTGCGTAGCAAATCTCATAGGTTTTGCTGATGCAAGTGAACGCGCTTACGGTTGTGTAATATACCTTCAGGTCATCGTTGGGAATACTAGAACGGTTAGGCTAGTATGTTCTAAGTCCAAAGTTGCGCCACTTAAAACTATTACTATCGCTAGGTTAGAGCTGTGTGCTGCTCTTCTTCTATCAAAGTTGATGCGTAAAGTACTTGATAATTTTGAACCGCGTTATAAAATCTCTAATATATTTGCCTTTACTGACTCCAAAGTAGTCTTATGTTGGATAAACTCTTCGCCGCACCGTTGGCAAACGTTCGTTGCTAATCGCGTTGCCAAGGTTAATAACATTCCTGTCGGTAGTTTTCATCATGTAGCAGGAATTGAAAACCCTGCTGATTGCCTATCGCGTGGCCTCTCTCCAGCGATGTTCATCAATCATCCGCTATGGTTTTCAGGCCCACCGTGGGTTTCTAAAGATCCAGCAGAGTGGCCTATCGCAGAGTTTGATCTTGGCGATGACAATGAAGTGCCAGATCTAAAGCCGCTTGTACATACTGTAACTACAACCGCAATTGAATCGCCAATTTATACACTCGCTCAACGTGTATGTACGGGCAACCGTACATGGTTATTTATTTTCATATAGATAATTTATGTATGCCGCAAACTGCCAAGCTTGCATTTTTGTACCGAATGGTGAAACTATTATATCAAAGCAATAAATAAATTAGTGTCGCTACAGCACTCGCACGAGGTGGTTTTATTTATCACTCCCGGGAGCCGCCTCCCATCATCATCATCATCATGTAGCACAACATCATCAGTGTGAGGCCATCAGCCCATACTGAATTCATATCACCACAATGTAGGGTTTACGCCCCTACATATTGGTCCTTCGAGCGAACAACTTGACCTAGCGCGCGGGTTGGTCGAATGCGGACCACGCGGTCGGCATAACCTCCGATCCGTCGCTCTACGTGGCTATCATCAAGTCGGCGGGCGGGATGCTCTGCTCGCTATCAGCAAGCATACGCAAGGTGAGCCAACAGGCGCGATATCATCATCAAGTGAACATGCAGTCACACCATCATCGTGCTGAGCTAGCAAGAACGCTCAGCAGCTTACAGCACCTAGCAAGTGGTGTTCAAGTTGTAAGCATATCAAGAGCCTCATACAGCACCAAACAGTAGTGCACGAGGTAAATATCAGCAGCTTCCTACCAATCAAGTGGTTTTCACGGAAGTTCTCAAGCAAACATAATCGCGGCGTCAGGCTCACCAACAACAGCATCATCATGGTGGTAACAAGCTCGCTATCTACAATCATGACTACAGGATATCAGCAGGCTCACCAACAAAAATATCGTAATGGGGGCACTCATCAACATCGTGCATCGTAGTAAGTACCGCATCCAAGATTAAAAGCAACTTCACTTCTGTGGCCAGGAGATTTATCAGAAAAAGAACTCCAGCAATGGCCAGGTATCGTAAGAGCAAGCTATCAATTTGGCAGAACCAAAATGGCATCAGAATGCAACAAAGAGATGGAACATAGCAAAGGAATGTAACAAGTTTATCAAAATGGTGGAACCAGTTAAGGAAGCAAGAGTGTATCAATTTGATTGACCAGAAGACGTTATCAGCAATCAGAAATATATCATTTGTGGACTTAGAAGTGCAGTTATAGTGTTACGGTGTACATACATGGTTTTACATAATTTATCATTCATTATTTTATCATTTTATAGTTTCTTTACAACGAACATACAGACAGACAATTTTTACATTTTATATGTGTTCATAAAATAGCAAACATACAGTTAAGCTTTCAAGTGAATATTGTATTTCATTCAGCAGGTTTCTTGTTTCATGACGCAATACATACCGACGGACTATGGACAGTTACCTACTGACATCAGCACATTCGTTTATGTTCATTTTATTTGTTTACATTGTTCTTATCAATTTTATAGTTTCACTATTATATTATCACCAACTCATATATTTTAGAATGTTAATCATTATACAAGATGCACGAGCAAGTGTATTAGACAATGTGTATTTTAATCTCATACAATTTAACTGTTTATCATTTTATATATTATTTGTTTTCTTTTTGGTCGGCAATATGTACGGGCAACCGTACATGGTTATTTATTTTCATATAGATAATTTATGTATGCCGCAAACTGCCAAGCTTGCATTTTTGTACCGAATGGTGAAACTATTATATCAAAGCAATAAATAAATTAGTGTCGCTACAGCACTCGCACGAGGTGGTTTTATTTATCACTCCCGGGAGCCGCCTCCCATCATCATCATCATGTAGCACAACATCATCAGTGTGAGGCCATCAGCCCATACTGAATTCATATCACCACAATGTAGGGTTTACGCCCCTACAGTGTATCTTCATGGTCGAAGCTTTTACGGATTGTTGTTTTTGTTTTTAGATTTTTAAAATTGTTACCCCGCAACCATATCGTGACTCGTTCCGATTTAGATTTTGCAGAAAAAGAAGTCATAAAGGCTTTGCAATATATTCACTTTAGTCGCGATATGCAGAACTTAAAAAATAAGAAAAATTGTTCACCCGCTATCCAAAGGTTAAAACCATTTTTAGATGAAGACGGTACTATTCGCGTCGGTGGACGGCTATCGAATGCTAATATAGATTTTTCTCAAAGACACCCGCGTGTTCTACCGAGTCATGATCACGTGGTTGATATAATTATCGATTATTATCATAGGAAGCATTTACATGCCGGACCCGAACTTCTGATGTCCTTACTCAGGCATCGTTATTGGATACTCGCTGCGCGGCGAGTTATTCGCCACCGCACACATAAGTGTAATACTTGCTTTAGAGCAAAGCCGCAGCCACCTTTTCCTATGATGGCAGATCTGCCTGCTTATCGAGTGAACCAGGTTAACAAACCGTTTTCTCATACAGGCTGTGATTACGCAGGACCTTTACAATACACACCTGTTCGTGGTAGAGGAGTTAAAAGCCGCAAGGCATGGCTTTGTATTTTTACTTGCCTTACAACACGCTGTATACATATTGAAATAGCCACTGAGTTGAGTACTGTCAATTTTCTCGCTGCGCTCAAACGCTCTCTTTCCCGCCGCGGTCCAGTTCAGTGTCTATACACTGACAACGGCACAAATTTTGTAGGTTGTCGATCATATCTACGAGATCTTTACAAGTTTCTAGATGAGTATCGTCCGCGTCTCGAGCATGAGCTTTCTGAAAGCCGCATAGATTTCAAGCAAATACCGCCCGCCAGTCCTCACTGGGGTGGATGCTGGGAGTCTATGGTTAAGGTAGTTAAGTCTCATTTATTTAAAGTCATAGGACAACAGATATTGTCTTATGAAGAGCTTTCGACAGTGCTTATTCAAGTTGAGGCACTTCTTAATTCGCGTCCGCTCACTGCTTTGAGTAGCGATCCCGCAGAACCGTCTGCTCTTACGCCGGCTCATTTTCTACATACCGCACCTCTTTTTTCGCTACCCGCCTCTCACATAGAGTCAGGTAACTTGCTAGAGAGACATTCGCTATTAGATAGGTTAGTCCAGTCATTCTGGCGGCGATGGAGAGTCGAGTATTTGCATAAATTGCAAGCTCGTGCCAAGTGGACCACACCATCCACTCCGATTCAGCTAGGATCGGTGGTGGTTATTATCGTAGAAAATGCGCCGCCTCTTTCATGGCCTCTCGGTGTAGTTGAAGCTATCCACTCATCGAGGGATGGTACGACACGTGTAGTCACCGTTTGGACGAGTAAAGGGAGCTTTGTGCGCCCAGTGGTGCGATTGTGTCCATTGCCAAGCCAATGATTGAGTAGTATTTACTAATTATCTTAATTTCTACTTATCTTAAACTCAACTTATCTTAATTTAAAAAATCTATTTCTTAATAGGTTCAGTATCCGCAGTTTCATTAATATTTCAAATTTTTTAAAGGTAACCCTTTAAGGCCGGGGGAAATGGTTCCGCCATATACAAACTCATTTTTCAAAATTGCATTTATGTCGGCGGTCAATCCTTTTTCCTTCCCTATCCTTCTCCTTATCGCACGCACGCCTATCCGAATATGCGCGTCGCACTCGACGCGCCCGTCCGCCGCGCCATAGGACTGGCTGGAGAAAAGAGAGCCCATAAAATAAATTATTGAAGATATTTTTTGACATTCACAAGAAAGAAATTTGGAAGATCGCGGTCGCTGTCACAAAAAACGAGAAAAAATATATAAGAAGAAACTGAGAGAAGAAAAATAACGCTGAAAGCTGATCGCTGGACATAAGAAAGGTAGGCGTGCATTATCCTCACCTTTCCCTGTCCGATTCGCCGACATACTCCGCGCCACAAAAAAATCATCCTAAAATTACAGTCCAACTCGCAGTATCACCAATTAGAATATTTTTTGAGTGTAGTTAATTTAATTTCTTTCTCATTTGTTGTTATAATAATTAAATAAGATTCTTTGAGTTAGATTTTTTTGTGAAGGTATAATGTAGGTTTTTAGTTTTAATTGTTTTTGTTTTGTTTGTTGTGTCTAATCTAATCTAATCTGTGGCGTGCATTGGTTTTCGAAGGAGAAAATTCAAACCGTACGCGGGTGAAACCGCGGGGGTCTGCTAGTAGGTAATAAAATAAATATCTACATGCCCATCATCTCAGAAGAGGTACTCGGAGTTAATAGAAGCTGATACACAGATTATATTTCAAATCTTTTAGAATTGGCATGGCGTCATGTACTTTTGCTATATATAAATAGAAAAAAAAAATCCTAACCATATTAAAAAAAAAAAACAAAAAAAGCGAATTTAGGATCTACAATCTTTGGTCGAGTTTTATATAGATCAAATTTAAAATTGATAATAAAATTATACATAATAAAATAAGTAGGTGATTATAAATGAATAATGCTTTCAAACTCAAAACTCATTTATTCAAATAAGGCACTGAAAAGGCACTTATGAAGTTTACAAATTGACTCTACCACCGGCGCGTAATAATAAACTGTCGTAAGTAAGTAGTACCTACTACGTCACCTTCTCCAGTGTCTTAACTTTGGCTCTTATGTTTTTTTTAACACCCTATTTTTTCTTTTGACTGCTTACTTAATACTCATGTGTGTTCATAATTCAGTTATTTGGCTGTGGTATTCTGTAAGGGGGTACATCCTCAGTCGAGCTGCTCATTGAGCGAATAAACGCTACGCTCTATCTCTCTTAAAGTTAGCATTTACCATATTTTTGAGGATAAAATTATTTTTATAATAAAAATTGTGTACTGAAATTATCTGTATCTGTCTCATTACCTCATACATTAACTCCTTCACCAGAAACTCTCCATGCAAACCGAACATAAAGAAACGTTCACATAGGAGCTTTTAAGGAGCTTACATTAGTCGCGCGAGCTGGTCTCATCCTGTACTCGACATAAAGCGCCAGCGATAGCATCAACACTTTCACGACATGCAGCGCTTTGCGGGCTAGGGATGGGTGTAATCTAGGTGTCGATAAAAAAAAATGTTTTTTCAAGTATTTTGTGATGGGTTTGAAATTGTGGTAAGTTTACGTGTCTGTTTGAAGATTTTTTGGAAAGACTGGTAAATCTATGTGATTTTTTCAGTAAACAAGGAGTAGGTAGGCTTCATGATCTTTAGTGATAGAGTAGGTAAATACAAATCATGAATACACAACAACTTTATACATAAACTAGCAGACCCCCGCGGTTTCACCCGCGAACGGTTTGATTTTTTTTGCGCGGAACACTAATTATTTTTACAGCCAATTACACAACAATTGTTTAAGACGCGTCACGGGAAAGCAAGTGCCATTTCTGTGCAGTGGTGTCTTTATAATTTTCGATTTCTATGTCCAACAATGATTTCACCGTCGAGTAATCCTCGAAAAGCGGGAACCTGTCACGGGCGGAACATTCAATCTTGGGCTAAAAATCGGGTCGTCTGGCAACGCTGATACAAAGTCACAAATAACATACAATTTACAGTTTCACTGCTCTCATAAAAAATATCATAATACCCAAACTTTTTTGGCCTCAACGACACTGAGGTCAAACAATAACAATCTGTACGCTAGATACGGACAAAGAAATACGCTTAGTCTTGCTCACACATACACGTTTTGACATATGCGTATCTTGGCCTGTCTACCTGTAATTCTCCGTCTATGGTGCAATGCTCTTTAAAATTGGAATGTCAAATATCAAAGAATATTTAAATTAAAAGCACTAAGGAGTATTGATATCAACTTCAATGCAAATCACCCCTAAAATAACTTTCAACCCCTTTTTTATCCCGTTTGGCGATGAGTTTCAATAAAATATGAAATACGTCTTCCATCAATTCTGTTAAAGAATGTTTATGCAAAATTTGAAGTAGATCGGACCAAGGAATCACGTTGTCCCATACAAACTTTGCCCCCGTTTTTCACCCCCTTAGGGGTAGAATTTCGGAAAATCCTTTCTTATCTGATGCCTACGTCATACAAAGAACACACTCTCCAAGTTTCAGGTCGCTACGATCAGCGGTTTAGGCTGTGCGTTGATTGTCAGTCAGTCATTCAGGACAAAGCATTTTATATGTATAGAAGATAATTGAACTGTTTTACAAAAAACTTAAACTGTTCGGGACACTTGTTGTGTTCAAGACATTTATTGTTATTTTTTATGATTACGTAATATTTTGTTAAAATTAAAATGTTTAGAAATAAGAAATATTAAAGAGTTTACTCCCGAGTGTACAATGATTACCCTTAGAATACGTATCAACATAAATTGTATAGTAAATAAACAGTACTTGAACCCTAAACATAGGTAAAAGTCTAGACAAAGTCTAGGTAGAACTAAGATTTACAATGTACTTTTAGAATCGTGAATAACCCTCTACAAATGTAAAACTTGTTACACGATAAAGTTAGTATTCATGTTGAAACCTAAGTTAACAAAAAAGTGTTAACATGTCAACAAAACACTCGATTAGGCATAGTAATCTAGTTAGAATTGTTTCGTAAGCACCATATGTGCACACCAACTACTTACTATGTATTTACTGTTTAAACTCGCATTACCTAACGTAAGACCTAGATAATAAGTTTTACTACAAGCCCTGAATGAAACCCTGATCATATTTTGAAATTTACGTGATTTTACCCGGAACTATAAATATCAACAATAAAATTTCCTTATATATGCGAAAGGGAGACAAAATGTATCGGAGAACCTTTGGAGATGTAGTAACAGGACTACACTTTTTGGATTAGATCCTTCTAGAACTTTTAGACAAGGTTAGCGCTATATGCAAGATAGAGAGGTTACTTAAATGCACTTAAATTAGACAAGAAAAAGATATGTTTTCTCTCGTAAAAAAGTTACTCGCTCACCGCGTGAGTCGTATACACAGCGTTTATAATTTGCATATAATCAGTACATTTTTCTCATTTAGTATCGATTCCAGGACAGCAAGTATCTACTAAGTATAGTAGTAGTAGTAGTCAGACAGATGTCACAGTAGTAGGACAGTACCGGGACAGTACCAAGTAAGGCAGATGCCAAGTTGAGATTACCATCAAGTAGTATAACGTTAGGCAGATGCCACGGTAGCGGCTAGTTAGTTACCCCATCGGTAAACTGTAAGGCAGATGCCATAGTAGCGGCTAAGTAAATTATCAGTGTAGCATCAGGCACCCATTGTCTACGTATATTTGTGTAAATCATCTAAGTAATTTAAAAAGTTTGTTAATTATTGTATTCAGACAGATTGTCACAGAAGTGTTAAAGTTCAATAAATAAATCGTTTATATACCAACCATACGGCTTTTCATGACGCCCTTGGCAATCCAGCAAATAAAATAAAGTACGGGAAAAGGGATCTCACGATTCGCGCATTCGTCCTAAGCGGCGTCTTATTACACGAGGTCCCCGGCCGCCCGTACATAAACCGACTTCAAAGTACACTAAGAAGTTATCAAATCCTGATCTGATGACAATGGGACCAAACGGGAAGTGTACCCTTCCAGACAAAAAAAGAATTTTCCAAATCGGTTAATAAATGACGGAGTTATGAGGTAAAAAACATAAAAAAAAAAAAAAAAACATACAACCGAATTGAGAACCTCCTCCTTTTTTTGAAGTCGGTTAAAAATACATATTGCACGGGAGTTAGGTATAGTTTTTCAAAGTTTAAAAAATATGTTTGATTGTTACAGTTTTATTAAGTTATGGACTATCTCTTTTTCTAAAGTTTTGTTGTCGTTTAATCTTTATAATTCGGTCCCTCTATGATAATTAGTAAACCAGCAGTTTTTTTTGTGTGATAAGAACTATAAATAATAAATATCCTGGGACATGCCTCTCCTAACACAAGGTAATTGGATCTTGTTGCTGATCACGGTTATTTGAGCTTGTACTCTGGAAACCAGACCCATGGACCCAGACTCAGGACATACAGACACGACCTGTGGTGCGAAATGTTAACCAACTGGCCCATCAACTACCTAAACCATCATAAAGTAGTACATGTATTTATCGCGGACAAGTTCCACACGATCGATTGCATCGATATATTATGTCTGTCTAATTGTAATATTTTTTATTTTGTGATATTTAGTCTAAACTTGTCAATAGTCACAGTGATAACAAATTGTGTGTTTAGTGTTTCCCTTTAGTTATTTTTTATTTCTAAGGCAGACTTAAGTAAGTCATGCTCACTTTTCTCCAATATGGCGAGGAGGGCGATGGCTGCCACACGCGTCATACTTGTGAACAGGTGCTGCTTGTGGGGGCTGGTCTGCTTAAGTTTGCTATTTATTTACTTATTAAATATTTATTCAGTCTACTTTGTAATTTTGCCGCCGCGCCGTGGCACGCAATTGTTTTCAGTGCGATTAGAATGTAAATATTATGTAATGAATCTAAGCTTGTTTTGAAAAGAGTAATTGCTGAGTTTATTGCCGGCTCTTCTCAGCAAATGCAACCTTCCGAACCGGTATTAGAGTATTAGAGTCAGACTTTTCATAAGTGCCTGCGAAGGTCTATTTGAATAAATGATTTTGAATTTGAATCGCACAAAGACAAAGTGTTTCAGTTTAGTGTTTACTAACATAGGCTTAAGTGTTTTTATTAACAAGAAATGTTTTACTATAATATTTATGTTAGTTTGTAAGGGCCTAATCTATGGGCCACTAGTAGCCTGAAATAAATGGATTATTACTATCGACACTTCAGTAAATCGATAGAAAACACAAAGCAGTCCCATCACTAAGGTGTCGGGCGAACACAAGGTAAGTGGCGGCGGCTATCGCACAATGCATCACTCGCTAAGCTGTGCTCGAGAACAACATTTACCGTTCTAAGAGCCGATCTGATTACAATAAGGGAAACTTGAAGCCTCCGCAGCTATTTAGCTGAGCGCTTTGTTTGTGGCTCTACTGTACTGCTTATGAGTTGTATGTAGTATTGAGTTTTGGGAAGCAAAAGTGTCAAGTATTGTGATTGATACAAGGAATTTGACTGAGTACATATTGTGTACCCGGTTTAAGCCCGGTTAATATTTTTTATATAGAGTAACTGTTAATTAGTAAACGACAGTTAGGCACATGATTTTACTCAGACAACTTTTCCAAAAAAAAAAAAATTTTATTTACGTAGCACGTGACCCCATAATATTTACTAACTAAAAAGAATAAGAATACTCCATCAGCTTTTTTTTATTCATTTAACCACCCCGTACGGACCGCGCGCGGGCATGAGCCTAAGTAAATAAAATTAAAAAAAAAAATGGGAAAGTTGTTTGTTATCATGAGTACAATCATGTGTCTAAGTGTCGGTTGCTAATTACCAGTCACCCTATATTGTAATGAAATATTCTATTCATATAATCATGCTACGCGAAGCGAGCACGAGCCGAGCCTCGAACGAACAGGATTCGTTCGTTCCTCACGATTTCAAGCGTGGACGTACTTGACGAGCTTTCAACGAGCCTAAAACGAGCGCGATGCGAATCCCTGTGTTCGTGAAAAAACTGACAATCGGGCGGAGCGCAGTCGAGCATGCTACGAATGCTCGTTTGAGGCTTGCAAGCCCGTCCACGCTACGCGAATCATGCTCGCAGTGTGCTCGTTCGTGGCTGGGCTCGTGCTCGGTTCGCCAAGCATGGACGCACCATAAGGCTTTCACAGTCACAGTCAACTCTAACGCACGATTTAGCACTTTTCTGAGAAGCGTTTGGCAACAAACTCAGCAATTAGTTCTTAGGATTTATAACTTTGTCTCACTAGCATTGTCATTTAAATATGATATGTGTATTATACATCAATATATGCTTTATTAACAACAAATATGTACAAAATACAATCTATATTTACAAAATATAATCTATATATAGAAAATTTCCTCAAGCCTGTCGCAATATATTATATACCAATCATAACATTTCCTGAAGATTTATAAAAAAAGATCTTAGCCATTATGACAGCAAAAAAGTTCGCCCCCGGGTGGGCTCGAACCACCAACCTTTCGGTTAACAGCCGAACGCGCTAGCCATTGCGCCACGGAGGCGATGTGTTCATCAATAATTTTTGTTGTTTTCTCGTGGAGTGATAAAGAAATATTATCAGGCAACAACGCTTTATCTCATTTACGCTACACCTAATTGATATGAAATATCTAATTTACTGATAAAAACAAATATATAATATTAAATTATATTACTTACTAATTCAATATTATGACGTTTGTCTACTTTTGTCTTATTGTGAGTGTCTAATCTGAATTGGATCCATCAAAGCACCAAAATAAATTATTCTTTAAATTACCAAGATTAGATTATTATCGAAAAAAAAATCGAGTAACCTCGAAGCATCGACCTAGTCGCATTGATCTTGGTCACGAGTGGACTGGAAAAAGCGAGCGGGTATCAGCGTCTTGATGAACGGGAGTTGGTTCCAACTCAATATATAGTCAGATTATCAAAAAAAAAACAGAAAATATTTAAAAAATGTAACCTTGCCGAGTTTCTTTTTTTTTCTTCTTCGATAAATTAAATAAATGGCTTTGACTTTGACTTTGAACTACCCACATTATTCTATAAGGTAAGATACTTCCCTAGTCGAACTGCTCTTTGAGCGAAGAACGCTCTCTCAAAAGGTATTTTTCATATTTTATATTCAAATCAATTAATCGTATACACTGTATAATTTACCCCCGTTTCCCAATTAACATTAATTCTGTATTTATTTGCAAATGATGATGCAATGATGTATCTTCTGCCAATTTAATCAAAATGTAGTAAAGACGGACTTTCGCATTTAAGTAAATAAATGACAAACCCCATTTCTGTAAGTAAACGTAAAGTTGAATGAATGAAATCTGTTACATCATTTATCGCAAAGAAGCTTGCTTCACAAAGTAAAATTAAATAAAAGATGGCGACGATAGTTTACGGACCTTGTAAATAAATATATCCACAATTTATAGCAAAGTTAAACATCGAAATATCTTCTTCTTCCTTATCATAAATCTATATTTCAAAGTTTCTTCTGAAGCTATTTCAAGTACATATTAAGGGTAGATTTGACCATAGAAACTAATATTGCAATTTTAGAGAGTTATATTTTTCTTTGTCTAAGTTTAATGGGACCGAATTTTGCAGGTGTTTCATTCAGGAACAATGGAATTGAGTCCTTTGAACTCTTCTTGTCGAATAAAACATAATAAGATTATTTCAAAGAGATAGTTCCAAAAATATACGGATTTCAAGGTAGTACCTACGAAAGTAAAGTGAAAGGAACAATTTTTGCTTCTCAACTTTTTCGTAAAAAATTAAGCTATGTGACAATAATTTCAGTAGAAGAGAGGAGAAGAGAAGTAATAGATCAATCTTCATTCAGTCTAGGGATATCCACTACTGAACATAGGTCTTCAAAATATAATTCAACGAAAGGCCTGACCTGCTTGCAACAAGCCTCTGCTTTGGGGTTTCAACGAGTGAACTAAATTGTACATCATCGATTTTTTTATTTTTTCGCGTTACGCGGTTTGATCAAGTTATCGGGAGACTAGACCGCTGTTGCATGTGCAATATATATCCTTTACCAGATTACCATCTATACCAGCTTATAATTTCTCATTCCAAATCACAAGAATTTCTCGAGAGTATCATTCTTAATGATCCCATTACCATTGCTATTGAGCACATGTGCATTGTCTACTAAATTCATAATGGTTTTGACACAATCTAATTCGTAGATTCCCTAAACCTGTCAAATGGCACTACTAGTTCAATTGAACACAATTGTAATAGAGGCCTAAGTTCTAAAAACCCCGTGGTATTCAATAAAAATACACACTGTGAATGCATCATAATCTACTATTTATGTATAAACAAAATGTAACTTAACCAAAGTATAAAGCGGTGGGTACGCTGGCTCTCAACTGGCCTGGAAGCTATATTTAATTTTGTGCAGTGGTTATGCTAGCCCCGAGGGCTTTGTTACTCACATGACACCACGGAACGCGAATCAGTTGATCCGAATAGAAAAGCTATGCTTAGTTTGTATGAATTGGTTTATCATTTGCTTTGTTGGTTTTATATGAATTTTGAGCTGTGTAACTGTTTTTTTTTAAATGTCACTTGGTTATAATTAAAAAATTCTGGGGATATTCTTCAGCATGTGTTATGGAAACCAGGTGGTTGACTATTTACTACTCATTTAAAATCGCCTGCATTATTTTTGTAAATTTAAATATATTATTTTTTTGGTACAAGTGTAATACAATGAAATTCGGTAGAACGGATCTCCTCTAATACTGGTTTTATAAACTTAAAAGGGGAGTCCCAACCCATGTAACTTACAAACTTTTGAATTTGAATTTGGACTCTGCTACTTGTTAATATTAAAGACAATTACACCCAGCTTCAGTAAAAATAAGACATATTAAAACCTGACTACTTTATATATTTTTTTCAAGCATATTATTTCAAAAGTCATCTATCATAGTTTTGATATTGAATAAATAATCCGAAGAGACAAAATTTGTCAAAGATGGTTTAAGTAAAGCATATTTTCTTTTTGATGGAAGTGACACTTTTATCCAGTCACTTTTGCTCCAATTTCATTAAGTTGTGTCAACGCTACAACCTTGAAATTTTACTGTAGTGAAATAACAATGTAATATCATTAAAAATGATTTAGATGATCCTTGTAGAACAATTTATATCTAAAATATGTCTCGTAAGTGCTTACGAATGTGCGTTTTCGGGCTCTGGTGTGAGGAACGAAACTGTTCGTTTATTACTGAGTAATGAGTTTTTTTTTTCATTTAAAGTAATACAGGCTGAACTGATTTTCATAGGATTTTAATTGACTTTTCAGAGATTTAGTTTAGTATAACCACGGTACATATCTTTCTGTTCGAGAAACGTGAGAGAAATCGCGGGGGATATCTAGTCAATTCTGGTAAATAAAATTGATTTTATTCTCTCTGCACACATTTTTAACATTTGATAATTTTGCGTGATAATTTATAAAACTTGGACATTGCAACTGAATACAATAAAGTCACGATAGTCAGCAAAGTTTTTATTGCTGTCCGTGACTCGCATATAAGTTGTTATGAAACGCATTTTGCATGTATTTTCGTATATTTTATTGCAATTCTTGTCCACTACAAGAAAATACTACTACGTAAATATACGTATTGGTTAACCAAAAATATTTCTACAATGATTCAAGACTTAAAATAGAGAGTCGCTATTATACAAAACAGACTAGAAAAGGTAAAGAAAAGGAAAAGAAGCTATATATGATAAAGAATATTTCAATATTCTCTCAAACAAAAATAATGTTATGATTTAATTCGTTGGACTTGCGTCTGCTCAGAAAAATACCTATTATTTCTAAGCTATATTTATATTTAACAGCATGTTTTATTCAGAAATAAACAACCAGATTAGTAAAATAAATAATTTATTAACAAAACCTAAATCTACCATAAAAATGTCTAAACAGTTAATGTTATGATTTTATTTCTGACAGGTCTTACAATCTTTGTGTAGTTTGTCTTCCGTCTCGATAATACTGGTTTGAATTTCATTTTAGTTATTCTCGTTGACAGAATTCTTTGCCTCTCAGTTGTAATTAGTGAATGCATATCGTTGTTCTGTTGGTTGTGTACCATCTCCTCTCCCACTCTTCTCATATAAACTTCGAAGTTTGATCTCTTCATACTGTTCTTCTTTAAAGGCACGTTGTACGTTTTTGAATGTGCTTTCTTTAAAGCCACTTTCTTCGCATGTTTGGCTACTCGAGGCTTAACTTTTTCAATTTTTATTTTGTAAATGATTGATACGTTTTCTTTTTTCGCTAACAGGTCTATTTCAGTTGCGTATCTTTCAAACTCTGATATGGCATTCTTTGCTTGGAATTCAATTCTTTTTGGTATCGTTTTTAAATGTGGTTTGTAATGGATTTTGTTTTCTTCTGAAAAATCAATTGTAACTTATTTTAGTAAATATTATGCAAGCAATTTGGACGTCACTGGAATTAACAAATACTCTTTTGTTGTATCAAGAATTTCCGGGTCTTAATTTGTGATACGAGTAAATAGTATATTTGGTTCTCAGAAATCTGAAAAATAGTGCGATAAAATATGCGGCAAATCTCTATCTCAATGATTCACTTGCATATGTTTATAATAGACATATCTTTAAAAACCTCACTTTTGACTACACCTATTAATTTAAATACAAAACAAACCAGAATAGTAACAAACATTGCATAGTCTTTAAATAACATTATCTGTTAGTACTCTCAGATCAGTTTATATTGGTTATCTTTGCAATCGACACTTAATAGAGATTAAGAGAGGTAGAGCATAGCGTTTATTCGCTCAAGAGAAGCTCGACTGGGGAAGTACCTCCACCTAACAAAATACCGCAGCCAAATAACTTTATGTTGTGTAAAGTTGTGTTCCTGCGCGTGAGTAAGGTCGCCAGAGCTCATTGGGGAAGGGGGAAAGGTCGGTAACGCGTGAGCGATGCTTCGAATGTTGCAAGCGTCCATATGGCTACGGTAACCGCTTATTATCAAGCGGGCCGTATGCTTGTTTACCGACTTAGTCGTATAAAAAAAAAACATTAAAAATAAATACCTTCATAATATTCCTGGGCAGTAATACACCCGAATAACAATACTAGCATACTGAACTTCACTTTGCTGATATGGAAACCCATTTTTACACTTGTTTGAATGGAATCTCTGTATGAACATAGTATTTTGTAGAGAACAGGTGGTATAAGTATGAATATTGCGTGCGGGAAAAAGTAAAAATCATCCAAACAATGCCCATTTGTGTGGCGTTCGGTATCTAAGCTGATTAACACTGTGTTTGCTGCATGGATTTCATTTTCAGTGTTCCGTACCCGAAGGGTGCTAAACGGGACCCTATTATTAAGACTCCGCTGTCCGTCCGTGCGTCCGTCTGTCTGTCAGTGGGCTGTATCTCATGAACGGTAATAGGTAGACAGCTGAAATTTTCAGAATATGTGTATTTCTATTGCCGCTATAACAACAAATAAAAATGGAATAAAATTAATCATAACTAAGTTGACTTAGTTAACATTGTACGGGAACCCTCCGTGTGTGAATCCGACTCGCACTTTGCCGGTTTATTTGACTAGCTACCGCTTCCAGCTTGTACTCGCGATCCTTTACATTACCGGTGGAATTTCCAAATATCCTTTGTTATTGGATGCCTAGTTTATTAAAAGGAGTGTATAATTTCAAGTTTCTAACAATAGCGGGTTTAGCGGTGTGTGGTTGATATCATTTTTTATATACTATCCCCCTTACTCATAAAACGTTATTTAACTAATATACTGTTTAAAGGGTCACGTAAATAACGTCACTCTATTGCCATTGTTTAATAATGTGACATTATTTATGTGACCATTTAATCAGTATATTAGTTAAATAGCGCTTTATGAGTAAGATAACCCCTTACTCATAAAGCGCTATTTATAGATACATATATGAATTTATTAATATCGATTAATATTTTTACGTATCCATAAAAAAAAATGTATCGAGGAAAGTAAAATAAAAGTTTATATACTAATTAGCTAATGGATGTTTTTAAAATGTCCGAAAATATTGTTCTAAACGTTCTGAACCATACGTTGGCTTCAGGAGGACACGTTAATCAAACGTTGTTTCTGTGATCTGTCGTCATTACATCCACCGTGAACTGAATCTCTGTTTTATGTCAAGGTCAATGTTGTCATGCTCTCTCTACATGAGTGAATCGAGATAATAAGATACTACGAAACTACTACTAATTTTACTAGATTTGGTTTTTATAAGCCTTTATATAAGTACATTATGATACATGTGTGCAAAGTTGGTTACTAACACTCGATACGCGTTTTTCAACACACTTGCGAGGAAAAAAACAGACTTGTATTTTTTTAAGTACATTTTTTGATAATAATCAACCACACAATGCGAACGTTAACAAATATGGCGCGCAAGTTTTTTTTTTGATAGCGTTGATCTTCAAACGATTTTACCCGTTTAAATTAAGAATGCTTGGTCTACACTAGGGTTTCGTTTTTCCCGACCTTTTTCCATTCCCGGGACCCGGGAATGAAAAATATGACTTCCCGGGAATTCCCGATTCCCGGGAAATTTTAAAAAGTTGTAAGTTTTGTTATTTTAACGTATATAAAGTCAAGTAAACCACGTAATTTAATTATATTAGCAATTTATTTGTCTCAGAAGTAAATAAAAGTACATTATATGACGTGTGCAAAGTTGGTAATCACACACGAGACGGTACCTATTAAGCAAAGGAACCCGATAGTGTAATGATCAATGCACACGCGTGTCATACGACGTTTTTCAACACACTTGTGAGGAAAAAACCAAACTTGTATTTTTTTAACTAGATTTTTTGATAATAGTCAATGAGAACGTTAAAAAATATGGCGCGCAAGTTCTTTTTTTGACAGCAAAACTATTCTAACCATCTTAATTAAGAATGCTTCGTCTACGCACATATCAATAGCATTGAGTTACAATCTTAACATAATCGGGATTATACCTATCATAAAACTGTGCGGTAATGTAAATTAAAAAGCACTAGTGCGTCATAAGTTACATTATGATACTAAAACCGGTGCAATAAATGTCAAATTACGAGCATGTATTGAAAAAATAAAATTACTTCACAGGGAACGAGCTATGCTCGGAATTTCTCTACGAGACAGGGAAACGACATTCGCAGGAGAACAAAAATTACCGATATAGGTCTTAGTGATAGTAAGCTGATGTGATAGCAATGGGCAGGCCACATCGCTCTATAGCGACGCGAGTGGCGACCACGTACTCCTGCCCCCCTAGACAAGATGGTTATCGACAATCGTCATCGTTAGTAAACGATCAACCTTTGTATGGGTTTGACATTTCAAATCGAAATATCACGTGATTTTTAACAATCTCTTATGTCAATCCCATACAAAGGTTGATCGTTTACTAACGATGACGATTTTCGATAACCATCTTGTCTACTGGCCCTGTACTGTACTGGGACGACCTCCCACCAGACAGGATCGACGACCTGGTCAGAGTCGCTGGGCGCCGCTGGATGCATGCGGCCCAAAATCGTTCGAAGTGGAAGTTAATGGGGGAGGTCTTTGTTCAGCAGCGGACATCCTTAGGCTGATATGATGATGATGTGCTTTACTTGACTTTGACAAAAACGCTGATAAGCTTTATCTCCAAAAATATATATTTAAAAAAAAATTTAATGTAACTTTCATTTTCTTCAAAATTACGCGCATTCAGAGATTTTCTCTAAAATCGGCAGTTTAGAAACTACCCATAGTAACTATGTATGACGTGTCGTTTGATATGATTCTTTTTAATTTTCTACTTATGTTTGTGTGTGAGACACAAATAGGCAATTAAATTAAATTACGTATTTTAATTGACTTTTGATAGGTTACAAACAAACATGTTTTTATGTGTATTTTCGGAGAACTTGAAATTTTTCAAAGAAAAACCCGTTATCTCCACAAATACACACTTCCTACAGTTCCTTTTAGCGTTTTCTCATAAGCTTGTAGTTCAGTTCGTTCGATTTCGGCGGATATCGACATTTGTTTTAAGAACGTATGCAACATCTTTCTGTTTCAAAGGTTTTTCGTTCATTTTGACCAATATTTGCAGTGTTTTAGAGCATTCAACCTCTTAAAGAAATTCCCGGGAATTCCCGGGAAATCGCAAAAAAAATCCCGACTTCGGGAACGACGTATTTCCCGGGAATTCCCGATTCCCGGGACCCGGGAACGAAACCCTAGTCTACACACATATCACTTGCAGGGCTTACCATAATCGGAATTATACCTATTATAAAACTGTTAGGTAATGTAAAGTAAAAAGCACAAGTGCGTAAAAAACTTCTTTTTTTTTTATACGACTAAGTCGGCCAACAAACATACAGCCCACCTGATGGTAAACGGTTACCGTAGCCATATGGACGCTTGCAACACAAGAAGCAACGCTCACGCGTTACCGACCTTTACCCCCTCCCCAATGAGCTCTGGCGACCTTACTCACGCGCAGGAACACAATTTTACACAACATAAAGTTATTTGGCTGCATTAAGATACTAAAAACAGTGCAATAAATGTCACTTTACGAACGAGTGTGTTGAAAAATATGTTTGCTTCAGACATGTCCCCGTAACAGGAGCATCTCACAACCAGACCTATAACACATATTCCGTACAAATGTAAGAAAGTCAAATATAAAATATATCCTGTGAATAAATTGCAATGGCATTTTAGGGTTGGCAACCTTTGTCGCGGATCGTCTTATCTTTGAACACCATTGTTCGTTCACAGGTGAATGAAACACGTGTGGTGAAAAATGCCACCGTGACGCGATATTTATGTCTTCTTTGTTATACATGCGTTAAGGTGTTAATTGATTGTCGTGTTTCGTGTGTTTACAGTTTCAGTGAAAGTAATGTAATAACTATTTCATGACAAACTACGATTGATAGATGTAAATAATGTAATTTAATAAATAAGGTGTTTATTAAGAAATAATAGCCAGGTTGGTTTTGGGGTTAGTACCACGTTTTAATTCCAACATAGGACAATTATTTGAGTGTATGGACATGTATAATTTATTCATTGTAAAATGTAAGTTATGCATAGTAGTAATAGTGCAGTAAATCAGTTATCTGTTGTTCGTCCATAGTCTTGCTTAGTCTGGTATCAGATGGTAGTGTGTGAAGTAATGTTCATCATCATCACCATCATCTTATAATGTTCCACTGCTGAGCACAGGCCTCCTTTTACAAAAGGTAAAAGGGAATGGGCAGTTACTCCACCACGCGTGCCCACTGCGGATCAGTGGATGTAGGCTAGTGGTCAACCTACTGTTGGAGATTTCAAGCCACCTAGTAACTAAATCCAACTAGCTTAACGACTATCACAATTAAGTGATAACCGGGACCAACGGCTTCACGTGCCTTCCGAAGCATGGAATCACTTGATTTGAAATATCCCTAGAGGGTCACCCATCCACGTACCGGCCACGACGGTGGTAGCTTAACTTTGCTACACCACGAGCGCTTCATACTCTTATTATATTCGCGCTGGACAAGTTATTGTTACGTATTCAAGTATCTATTTTTTTTGTTATAAAAGGTTTCAATCTGAATTGAATGTGCTTTGGTATGTTTGGTTTTGGTATTTTATATTTATGTATTTTGCTAAGATGTAGGTAATTATTTTTATAAATATTGAAAGTAGATTCGTAGTATAAATACTTTCAAGTTGGCCCATTGTATTTCCATGTTTTTTTTTTGTTATTCAAACTAATACACATTGAAAGACAGTTTTGAAAATGTAGTTTTAGTTTCAGTCTACAAGGA
This sequence comes from Achlya flavicornis, assembly GCA_947623365.1. Classification (NCBI taxonomy): domain Eukaryota; kingdom Metazoa; phylum Arthropoda; class Insecta; order Lepidoptera; family Drepanidae; genus Achlya; species Achlya flavicornis. The sequence continues at coordinate 14,208,481 of OX392480.1, read as the reverse complement.
AAAAAACGTCAACTTCATACATAATTGGGTCATGGTCAAACTGAGTAAACATTGAAAGGAAAGGAAATTGCGCGTTGTTTAAGATTACGAACACTATTGAGTTTGTGATAAGAACTTGTATAGTGATTTCGAGACAATCGAGAGTAAACGAAGGCGTAGTTGTGCCAAACACATTTACATAGCATGTTAATTACGTATAGAGAACATTTTTACACACAGGAATTCTATGTTACAATACAACCTTTTTAATGTGGCGTAAATTAATTTGTTTGCTTTGTTTCAATACAGGAGGCTGTGAAAATGAGATCAGAAGACGATGTGCAATTACAATATCGGCAGTAGAAAGACTGGGAAAGATCTGGGAAGACAGAAGGATAACCAAGAAATCAAGGTTTGACTGATGCGATGCCTTGTCTTTCCGATCTTTCTCTATGGCGCTGAAACTTGGTCCTTAAGACTGCAAGATCGCCGGAAAATCGACGCACTGAAGATGTGGTGTTGGAGACGCCTCCTGAAAATTCCGTGGACGGCCATTCGTACCAATAACTCGATCCTCAAGGAGCTTCGAATAACAGATAGGTTTTCGTCGACTGTGCAGCTTCGAATTCTCAAGTTCTTTGGTCACATCTCCAGAAACTAACACTCGATGAAGAGACTTGTGTCCAGGGTCAGGTTGAAGGCAAACGATCTCGTGGCAGATCACCCACTCGTTAGACGGATCTTATCAAGACTGTAACCCAATCTACCATGGTACAGTGTACTCGCAGCGCTACGAACCGCCAAAAATGGAGAAGCATTGCAAAAGCAGTAACCCTAGTCAAGGAGAACATTGGCGTTGAAGACCCTCCATGTACACCATCTTTTGCAACCACGACCACTCTGGCAAGAGTGCCCGACTGAGAAGAAATTAATTTGTGCTCCTCAAAGATTCCTCACTGACAAAGAAATAATATAATTAATTTATTCATGCGCAATCTCACGCTATATACAACCAACGATAAGAAGAAACATTTTATTTGAAGTAAAAAAAAAAATTATAGGCTACAGGAAATATAACCTACTTCCATATAATTTTAATTTGTTTGTTTAGTCATCTTATTTTTCCTTTAATATATTTTTAACAAACTAAAGCATTATTTATGTAGGTACAAGCTAATTATTTTATTAAATAAAATAAAATAAAAAAACCGGCCAAGTGCGAGTCCGACTCGCGCACAGAGGGTTCCGTACTAACCTGTAGGTATATAAGTAAATGGTAGTATAGACCTGAGTCAGGCCTGTCCCACTCCCATGTTTAGGTACGATCGCGCGCACGCGGACTACCGGAACAACGCTAGTCGGTTGCAACGCGCACGCAGCGCAAGACGCGTGTGGGTATAAATACCTACGTTAAAGTGTTTACTGTTCTTTTTTTAACACTATCTTGTGTAGATATCGTTGTTTTTATAGTTACAGATATTTTGTTGTTGTTTCATTGTATTGTGCTAAAGTCCTTATTATAATAATAGGCCCGTTTGATAACATACCAGTGTGTTAAAAAGAGACAAAGATAGAGCGACCAGAAGAGACACTCTTGTATAAACGGGCCTCTTAGACCTCGAAAACTCATGTGAATGATTTTTAACCCACTTCAAAAAAAGGAGGAGGTTTCTCAATTCGACCGTATATTTTTTAACCGACTTCAAAAAAAGGAGGAGGTTCTCAATTCGGTTGTATGTTTTTTTTTTTTTTTTTTTTATGTTTGTTACCTCATAACTCCGTCGTTTATTAACCGATTTGGAAAATTCTTTTTTTGTCTGGAAGGGTACACTTCCCGTTTGGTCCCAATGTCATCAGATCAGGATTTGATTACTTCTTAGTGTACTTTGAAGTCGGTTTAAGTTTTTTGTAAAACAGTCTAATTATTTTTGTGTGTGTTCGCGGATAACTTCGTCGTTTATGAACCGATTTTGACGTTTTTTTTTTTAGAAACTTTTAGTAGTTCCAGAATAAAGAGAGTTCCCTCTTTAAATATACAGTAATTCTACCTTACAACTCTTAGAATAACTAAGATTTAACATACCACTATTTCAAAAATCAGTAGAACAATATTCAGAAAAATTTAACAATTCTTATTGTTATATAGGTAAGTAACTCAATATATCCTTCTTTTGGTTAATTCTTTATTAATTTTTATATAACAAACTTCTTTGATCAACATGAAGATTATTAAGAACAAATATTGTGAATTTCGGCTGACGGCTACTGGACTAGGTAATCGTGCCGTTTCTTGTCGCGTCGTCAGTCATTCCAGATTTGATAAGCATGTATGTTACTAAAACTGAGCTAAAACCCTTATGGAGGTGCAAGGTGGATGACACCTCCATTTAAAAGGGAAGATCTTCCGCCAGGCTGGGACATCGTGCCTGGGGACCGCGGTCCAACTGTACATGTCGGACAGTTGTATATATGCAGATTCTCGAGAAAACTTCGCCAGCGCGATGCAGGATTTAGGCGCGATGCAGGATAATGTGGCGCCACGCCATCTATCTTTCCGTGTGTGAACTATCTCGGTGTTACTGATAGATGGCTGATAGATGTCGCTACATCACTCCCTTCCTAGACCGGAGGTCGATCCATTGTTGAGTCGTTGCGTTAAGCTTGCAAGTGCCAGTGCTGCTCGAAGTCTACGGTGAGTCGAGACGGAGCGCAGATGCTGCGACAGGTTGAACCGGCTAGTCCACGTAGTGCAGAAACCGCCACGCCGGAGAGATGATCCGGGCGTGTGCTGCGGTGGACTGTGCGGGCGAGGAGCTTAGTCGCAGTGTTGCCTTGCAGGACCAGGAAGCACGGTGAGTCGGCTGCGATGGACCTGATTAAGGCGAAGTTGGCTTGCTGTGTGACTGCTTGCCGGTGGGGAGTGATGAGCTTGGAGAATCTGCTCAGAAGTGCTACTGCATGTTCCGTGATTTTGGAGGGTTGGAAATATTCCCATCCATCACGTCGGGGTCACCACTATGGAGGTGCAAGGTGGATGACACCTCCATTTAAAAGGGAAGATCTTCCGCCAGGCTGGGACATCGTGCCTGGGGACCGCGGTCCAACTGTACATGTCGGACAGTTGTATATATGCAGATTCTCGAGAAAACTTCGCCAGCGCGATGCAGGATTTAGGCGCGATGCAGGATAATGTGGCGCCACGCCATCTATCTTTCCGTGTGTGAACTATCTCGGTGTTACTGATAGATGGCTGATAGATGTCGCTACACCCTTCCCCAAAATAGTTGTATTCTGTTTCGTAGACAGAATACACATTCAGTATACAAAGTACGTATAGGTCTAACAACTTAGATTAAAGTATGTAGACATTTTAAAATAACTTTCTGATTTAATACTAGTTAGCTAGGATATTTTAAATGTCATTGTTCACGAAAGAAGAAAAGCATAGAAAGAAAATAAACACAGAGAATAGTAATAGGACATACATAGGCGATAAGGAAATATTGAAAATTCATAATACGTCATTAGACAACCCTACCGTAACACGTGCCGCGTCATACAGGATAGAGTTATACGATAGAAAGAGAGGGAAGTTGTAGGTGAATATAATTTTAGGCGCGCAGCGCTGCGCGAACTGGATTGCGCTTTATTCTGTCGTTACAAGAGTCGATTTTTGTTTAAATGTCGTTTTCGAAGTGGGTTTTCTGTACGTAGTACTATTAAATATTCTGTGCCTGAGTGTTTGATATGAATTTCAATATAATATGACGTATTAAAAAATACTACTTACTAGATCTGGTTCAAACCAATTTTCGGTGGAAGTTTGCATCGTAATGTACATCATATATTTTTTTTAGTTTTATCATTCTCTTATTTTAGAAGTTACAGTGGTGGCACACATTTTACCACTTTGGAAGTGTCTCTCGCGCAAACTATTCAGTTTAGAAAAAAATGATTTTAGAAACCTCAATATCATTTTTAAAGACCTATCCATAGACACCCCAAACTTATGGGTTTTATTAAAAAAAAAAACAATTTGAGTTTCAGTTCTAAGTAAGTATGGGGAACCCCCATTTTTTTTTGTTTTTTTTCTATTTTTGTGTGAAGTTGTGAGATTAGAGTGAAGAACCAAGTTTCAACATTATAGTTCTTATAGTTTCGGAAAAAAGTGGCTGTGACATACGGACGGACAGACAGACAGACAGACATGACGAATCTATAAGGGTTCCGTTTTTTGCCATTTGGCTACGGAACCCTAAAAATTAGCTTATGTAATTATTTATATGCCCAGTTAAGCAATTAAAAAATCTGCCATTGGTAAGCAAAACGATAATCAAAATCAAAATTTTAATTAATTTATCCAGTTTTGGCCCTGGTAAGGCACTTACGAACGTTAAATTGGTACATACATACAGTTGAATTTACCACCGGTTCGGTTCGTTTTGTTTATAGAAACCATTAATAAATCTACTAGTCAGATAATCTTCATATTATGAAACAAAAATATGCAAGTATCCATATGCTAGAGCAAGCACGACATAGCGTCCCGATCAGCAAATAACGACAAAATCATTCCACTTCACCATACAAAAATAATCACGTACCGTGAGCTACTACGTACTTTCCACTTTCGCTACTAGACGCTCGGTTACTCGGTTCGTGTATTGAATTTTCTATTCCTCATAGAAATCGAACATTTGCTAACAAAGCGAACTTCCAATGCTCTCGTACAATCGAGAGTTTAATCTCTTTAATCGATCTCAAGGTATGAACATGGATTTTGCAATGATACCTACTCGGTTTCGAGAACTTTGGGTGGTTTTGTGCCGTGACTTCACTTAACTAATCAAGTTTTCTTATCTTTCATCATCATCAACTAAGGTCCACTGCTGAGTAGATAGGACTTTCTCAATTAGTTGAAAATCTGACGCGAAACACTTAGCTGTGTGTTCCGACATCTGCACTTGAGTGATAGCCAGTTTCTTCCTTGTTTTGTGTTGTTGTTTTCTTGTTTTGTGTATCATCTTCGATCACATCATCATTGTATAAGGATTCTTGGCGATAAAGATATCAGAATAAAAATTGGTGTCACACTACTTTAATGTGCTAACGCTTGTGGAGTGTAACGTTTGACAGTGGCTGGCAGTCGGAACACCGCGAAAATAGAGACGATTAATTGGAGTCCAGTATTTTATTGAAATATTCATATAATATCCCGCAAATACAGGATATAATTGGTGTTCAGTGAATATCCGCGTAATTTCAGTATAAAGGTGTTGAAATTAGCTATCATGGATAGTGAAAAAGCATGTTGTGACTACGTGATGTTCAGAGGTAACCTAACTTTCGAACGCTGCTCTCAGGAATGGAATACTTTCAGAAGCCGTTTCGTTTTCTGTGTGGCAAATATGACAATTCATTGTAATATTAATGTATCGGGTCTATTCGCGCACCGATTATTGTCAAAATTTAATTTTGACTAACCTCGACGTTTCGACCAACTTGCATTGATCGTGGTACACGATCAATTTCAAAATTCAAAATCATTTATTCAAATAGATCTTTACTAACGATGACGATTGTCGACAACCATCTTGTCTAAGGGGGCTGGCATCATACTTGAATGCGTCGGAACGCACCTTGGGCGCTAATGTGTCCCGCGCCACTTCTCTTTTCCGTGCGCGCCACCATCGTTGATTGTTTTTATTGTTCCTTAAAAAAAGAAAATGATTGGCATATTTATAGTTGATCTCAATTCATTCTCATCTCAATGTGCATTTCTTTTATTTAAATCCTATATTTGTTTTCTAACTCTATGAATACAGAACGAACTACCGCCAAAACTGACCAATCAGGGACGGTTCACAATATGACGGTTTGACAACGTTATATTATAAACTATCGAAAATGAATTACGTTATATTTTAAGCGGTGTGTTCACAATATATCGGGGAGTTTATAATCTCGCTACGTAGATTATAAACTAACGGTTTTCAAAAAATACGGCGACATAAATATTGAATTTTAGCAACGAAACAGTTTTAATATTGCTCCACAACGCTTCAAAAATGTATAGAGTTATTTTCTAACCTAAAAAATATGATTTCAAGTACTGTCCATTCATGCTACAAACTTCCGTCTAACTTATCACACTCAATCAATACTTATTGAGAAGTTTCCCGCAACTATACTCTCGACTGCATTGACCAAAAACCTAAGGATAAAGACGCGTATAACCTGAAGAGCAGATCTGCTGGTTTTAAAATGGATAATCTAGTATTGATATGATATCGATATTTTATCTAAGATGTACTACAATTTCTATTATTGACTATATCATTATACAATGTGTTTTTTTGTAAACTTTATCAAACGAACTGTGCGGATATTTGACAAATCGATAATACTCGGAAAAAATGTTGTGTAAGTTAACTATATCGCTTTTTTAAATAACGAAATTATTTAGAAAATGCAAAAAAAACATATTTATTTTTGATCTATACCTAACTATAATACTGGGTCATTGAGGTAAACATTTTTTGCATGATTTATTAAATTTTCATGATTAAATCCACAAATTATTATTGTTTGGACTTTGGATGGATGTTTGTTACTCAATCACGCTTCAACATCAGGGGACTCTACCGCGTAACTGTGGTGGTAATCGTAACGAACACCATTAATGAATTTCATTGGCTGAACGGATTTGGCTGAAATTTGGCACGCTGATAGAATATTATGTTCTGGATTAACACATAGGGTACTTTTTATCCCGGGAAAGCAATATATCCCACGTGTACGTAAGTGAAACCGCGGGCGCAAATAGTTTTATTATATTTTTGACATCTTTGCTCTTTAAATAAAAAAAGCCTATATTACCGTCTACAAACAATTTTTCACTGACGATCGGTCTTGTCCTTTGACAAAGGCATCCTCTAAAGTTTTCCATCTTTCTATATCTTTTGCAGTTCATTCTGGGCCGGCTACTCTCTAAATATACTTTAAATCAATTGACACACCATAATGTTAACAAAATAACAACATAAACTCCTTAAGTGCCACCTGCTGTGTTGCGAGGAGGCTAAGGCGATTAACATACGTTAATGTGCGGTGCCGTGTGTTAATCACCGAAAGGGCGCCAAGAGCAGCTCCACCCCCGTCTCACACAGGTAGCGGCTCAGGACAGCATGTGCGGTCGGACTACAGGAAAATTAAACAAGGAAATCTATTAGACTAGGAGGGCACGACAGAAATGGTAACGATAAGGTAAATGGCTAAACTCATGTTCATAGGATAAAGGACACCTCTCTGATGACAAATATGTCGGTCTGCCTGCGCCAAGTGGTTGCGTTATCTAGATATGGCGCCTGAAAAACTGTTTATCGTGACCGAAAAAAAACGATAAGGTAAATGGCTGAACTCGACGTAGAAAATAAGTGTTAGTTGTACTGATGTAAATTAAAAAAAAACTGACCAAATATTCGGTTGCGTTGTCTAGATATGGCGCCTGAAAAACTGTTTATCGTGACCGAAAAAAAACGATAAGGTAAATGGCTGAGCTCGACGTAGAAAGTAAGTGTTAGTTGTACTGATGTCAATTTAAAAAAAACTGACCTAATATTCGGTTGCGTTCTCTAAATATGGCGCCTGAAAAACTGTTAATCGTGACTGAAAAATAATAATAAGGTAAATGGCTGATCTCGACGAATCATGGAAGTATTACTAGCTTAGTAATAAAAAATCTGTCAAAAATTTTGGTTGCATTTCTATCTACGTAACATACGTTTCGAAGCGATCTACGTAACAATTATTACTATGAATAATTTGAGTGTTTTACGGTTTCGCGGATTTTGCATTGTCAAAAATATTAAATGTTATCAGTGCCGCCCCCGTCCCTTTATACTCTCCGCCGCCCCGCCTGCACTGATCGGCATTCAGAAGTCAACAGGCAAACATAGATAAGATTATAAGATTGTTATAAATTCTAGCCACGCTCTGAAAACTGTGTATCAATGGTTTGCTGCCAAAAATCTTATGCTAAATCATTAAAAAAATAAAAAGTATAAGAATTTCAGTATCAAATGTAAGTTGATACCAATTTTAGTTGATTTCTTGGTCTGACCATAGACTATAGATTGTGGGGTGCTCACCTGGAAGCCTTAGGTGGTAAACTGAGCTCCGCTGCTTTTGCAGTCAGCAAAATAAGGTAACTGATGGACATTCATACAGCCAGATTAATTTATTTTGCATATTTTCATTGTCTTTTGTCTTACGGTCTTTTGCTGTGGAGCTCTGTTTGTTTCTGAGTTTTGTTTTGTAGCATATATGATATCAATGTAACTATGACACAAACCTAAGCAAATTTTTGGTTTTTAATTGTAACTTTTATTTTATGCTATAATTGTTTGTTTTTTTATTCTTAAATTGGTATCGTTTGTTTTTATTATAATAACAAGCGATTAACGTCTGCTTAACTTAGTATTAATATTATTTTTGATGTGTATCTAAATAAGTGTATTTCAAATTATGCTACAAATAAACAATTATTCTATTCTATTATTTTCTATTCTATTCTCTGCCGCAGACTTGGAATAAATTTTTGTATTATTTTTCTTTCTTACTATTACAAAAAAGGGCAATTCGCGCCATCTACTGTTTGCCTTCTATTGTTCGCGCCATCTATTTTTTACTGTTTGCCGACGAGACATGTACCTTTTGTATGAAAAGCTGTAATATTTTTTTTCGATTTCTATGTTGGTGCCGTATTAAAAGTTGTTCGTATTTATGAGTTATTTACGTGGTTTCATTTAATGCCGTATTGTCGTATCCACCCCGTATAGACAGATTTGCAAAATTCTTTTTTTGTTTCGCTTTTACCCTTTTGGGTAATTTTTTTTTTTTTTTTAATAAAATCAAGCATTTACAATCGAAAGGGTTACGCGGATGTATTCACAGTGCAAAACATACTGCTATGAGGAATTTTATTGTAAAGTTGTATACATAATATTTTCAAAAATGTACTGAGAGAGCAAAGTTAATATATTAATTTCCGGAAATACATTTTGTGGCGACTCCTGAGATCCCAAACAGTAAGATGGCGCGAATTGCCCTTTTTTGTAATACAAAAATTTATGCCAAGTCTACGGCAGAGCTCCACAGCAAAAGACCGTAAGACATAAGACTATGAAAATATGCAAAATAAATTAATCTGGCTGTATGAATGTCCGTCAGTTGCCTTATTTTGCTGACTGCAAAAGTAGCGGAGCTCAGTTTACCACCTAAGGCTTCCAGGTGAGCACCCCAAAATCTACAGTCTATGGTCAGACCAACAAAACAGTCATATCTACTATATTAAGTTTACTACCAATACCATCCACAATAACATTGGTATCAACATTGTATATTTGATAATGAAAATCTTGTACATTTTGTTTTTTTAGAATTTAGCATAAGATTTTTGGCAGCAAACCATTGAGACACTGTTTTCAGAGCGTGGCTAGTATTTATAACAATGTTATAATCTTATCTATGTTTGCCTGTTGACTTCTGAATGCCGATCAGTGCAGGCGGGGCGGCGGAAGGTATAAAGGGACGGGGGCGGCACTGATAACATTTCATATTTTTGATAATCCAAATTCCGCGAAACCGTAAAACACTCAAATTATCCATAGTGATAATTGTTACGTAGATCGCTTATAAACTTATGTTACGTAGATGGAAATGCAACCAAAATATTTGTCAGTTTTTTTATTAATAAGCTAGTAATGGTGACGACCATGATTCGTCGAGATCAACCATTATTTTTATTATTTTTATAACGCAACCGAATATTAGATCAGTTTTTTTTTAAATTGACATCAGTACAACTAACACTTACTTTCTACGTCGAGCTGAGCCATTTACCTTATCGTTTTTTTTCGGTCACGATAAACAGTTTTTCAGGCGCCATATCTAGACAACGCAACCGAATATTTGGCCAGTTTTTTTTAAATTGACATCAGTACAACTAACACTTACTTTCTACGTCGAGTTCAGCCATTTACCTTATCGTTTTTTTTTCGGTCACGATAAACAGTTTTTCAGGCGTCATATCTAGATAACGCAACCACTTCGCGCAGGCAGACCGACATATTTGGCATCAGAGAGGTGTCCTTTATCCCATGAATATGAGTTTAGCCATTTATCTTATCGTTACCATTTTTGTTGTCACCTCCTAGTATATATAGGATTATCGACTTTGGATAGCGAGACGAAGGTCTCAGGAATTGCTAAATCAATTTTGATCTTTTGGTGAAGGAAAACATTGTAGCGACAGGTGCATTAAATGTCCGTCGTCACTAACTTATATAATTATACGGGGTGGATACGACAATACGACATTAAATGAAACCACGTTAAGTACTCATGTATACGATCAACTATACTATGGGACCAACTTCGAAATTGCAGAAAAAACTACTACTGCTTTTCATACAATGTCTCCTTGGCAAAAATGTATAAGGATTAATATTATATGGGTCAAAATAATTCGAAAGTATAACCCAGCCAAACGGGTCCCATTTTTGCCATCCCCCGTATGTCCTGTATTAGAAAGAAAAGAAAGAAAAGAAAGAAAAGAAAGAAAAGAAAGAAAAGAAAGAAAAGAAAGAAAAGAAAGAAAAGAAAGAAAAGAAAGAAAAGAAAGAAAAGAAAGAAAAGAAAGAAAAGAAAGAAAAGAAAGAAAAGAAAGAAAAGAAAGAAAAGAAAGAAAAGAAAGAAAAGAAAGAAAAGAAAGAAAAGAAAGAAAAGAAAGAAAAGAAAGAAAAGAAAGAAAAGAAAGAAAAGTATATTATTTTACTAAGACTCCGCTGTCCATCCGTTCGTCCGTCCATCCGTCGATCCGTCCATCGGTAATAGGTAGACAGCTGGAATATTCAGAGAATAGGGTATTTCTATTGCCGCTATAACAACAAATAATAAAAATGAAATAAAATTTAAAACTAAAGGTGGTGCATATAAGCGATGTATTATATACATATAAACCTTCCTTGTAAAAATATCTAAATGTTAGTGAAAACCGCATGAAAATCCGTTTCGTGGTTTAGAAGGAGTTAGCATATAAACAGACAGACGCGCAGAGCGACTTTGTTATATACTATTTAGTGATGTAGCCATTAATTAGTGATCATAAATAATTAAGCAGTTCTGCTCTAAAAACACACATCTATGTTGTACGAGTGTCCCTGCCTGTGTCTACCCCGCGGGATCACACATAAAAGTTGTTTATTCGAGACTTCCAGAGACAGTGACCAGTCTGTTGGGAGTGACTTGGACATGTATCCAAGCAGCCCGGATTTGTTCCCAACTTCTGGTAAACTTGTAAACAAATCGCGAATGGCTGCGCAATGTTCGCATTCGATTTATTTTGTTAAATTTTGTTTGCTCGGTGGCGCCTGTGGTCTTGTTCGTTAGTAGTTTTGTTTAGTATCAACACATTCACACTGTATTGGACCTTCGCTTACAATGAGACTGTAAAGTAGAAGCTATGTAAATATAACTATTGTACCTATACTTGATACATTTTATTGGTGTATTTAAAATCAATATCCTAACATAACTTAACATTATAATTATATTATATAACTATTATTATACATACTTTTTAACATATCTATTGCTTTCGCATTTTTAACATATTCCGATAGAGATAGCTTGGACCAATTATACCTATTTAAATCAGACGAAATCGCAATTTCGTAATCCCCGGTTTTCTCCTCCAAAACTCGATCGATAAAAAAAAACTTAATAAGAAGGGTTTTGGCTATGTTTGTCGGTTTTCTTTTGTTGGTTTATATTCGTCAAATTTATTCGTTGGACGTCTGATAATGGCGTTAAAAAGGGTAAGTTTTTGTGATTTTAGAAGGCTTCTAATTCTTATTATAATTAATTTATGGAGAAAAACCCAACCGAGGGACATACAGTAGTAGAATTATCATTGCTCTAGTGTAATTATCCAGAGAGGAAACTGAGGATTACGTTTGTATGGAACAAACGCCAACAGCATTTCTCTTATATAAGACCGCGCGTCTCGCGTATTTGAGACCAGCCGCCTTATACATTAGAATAGACCTAGTGGTCCCCGTACATACATATTGTTTTTCCTTTGTTGTGTTAAGAGGATAAAACTTAATGGTGCGTCCATGCTACGCGAATCGAGCACGAGCCGAGCCACGAACGAGCCTACAACGAGCACGATGTGAATCCCTTTGTTCGTGAAAAAACTGACAATCGCGCTCGTTCGAGGCTCGCAAGCCCGTCCACGCTACGCGAATCGTGCTCGCAGTGTGCTCGTTTGTGGCTCGGCTCGTGCTTGGTTCGCCAAGCATGGACGCACCATTAGAAATACTGCAATGGGCGTAACTAAAATGGTATATAGGCACATCCGAAAGGTCTAAAATAAAAGTTTCAGCTCAAAATAAGTGACTCAAAAATTCATACCGAATTGTTGCATCCAAGTTTATTGAATTAAAAATCATAACCAACATTTCACCGGGGTGTGTCATGAGGGTCGTTATTATTTTGCGTTCCCTGCTAATATTAATATCTTTTTTTCTCTTCAGAGATATGTGCGCCTAATACCACATAAGTGGAATACTGTAATGAATATACTCTTTCAGTTACACCCAGTAACTAAATACTATCAAACCATAAAAATACACATACCAGCACTTAGACAAACTGAAATATCATCGAAGCTCTTACGTCGGCTAGATTGACCCAAAACTAAGCCGTCTGGGTCCATCCATTAATTAACAATAAGGGCCTCCTATTAATTAAAACTTTTACATCGGAATCCGATTAACCCGTCGTTTACTTTAATTTAAATTTATTTACACATCAAAAGTTAAGAGGCGCTTAATTTGCGTAAGTATATAATTATGTGAAATTGCATTTAATTTTTCCAACGTACCTATTGATTAAAACATTTAATACTAATATAATAATGTGAGGATTTGAATGGCACATCAGAACAGAATCATTCTTTTTTTTTCACACCATGACCTTTTTGCAGTCCATATCGTTCACAACAATACAGCCCCCCTAGACAAGATGGTTGTCGACAATCGTTATCGTTAGTAAACAATCAGCCTAGTTAGTTAGTAGCCTTTGTATGGGATTGACATTTCAAATCTAAATATCACGTGATTTTTAGCAATCTCTTATGTCAATTTCATACAATGGTTGATCGTTTTTCGACGATTGTCGACAACCATCTTGTCTAGGGGGCCTGACCTGAATTTTTATCTGAATAGTCTCTACTAACTTAACTTCTTATAAGAGTCTAACTTGGCAGGTAAATCCAAAACAAAATAACGCGCGATTTAAACTGCTATTTTCCTAAACGCTTAATTCAATCAATCAATCCGATACCTATTCCACTTAAACACACACACACACATTTCAAAAGACATTTCTATCACACGTGAACACAAAGCTCGTCTGCATGTAATAAGAAATAACCAACCACGAAATCAAATCTGAATTCACACGAAGCGTTCTTGCGAAAGATTCGCTCGTTCCCCTAATGAAACGTCGAGATACACCCACATCTTCAATCGGCACATTGTATAATAGATACAGTAGATCAAGTTCAATAATAAATATCCTGGGATATTCCTCACACACGGTCCTCCTCACATCCTAAACTAAACAGAGCTTGTACTATGGAAACCAGATAACTGATACACTAAATATACAACTTTTTGTTTGTAAATACAAGCTTATCAGACTCAGGACGTACAGATCATGCACACAAATGTATGTCCTGTGTGGGAATCGAACCCACGACCTGTGGCGCAATAAGTGGAATCGCCAACTGGCCCGTCAAGTAAATTTATTATTATTCCCAGTAGGTTTTCTTTTTTTTTTTTTATACATCTAAGTCGGTAAACATACGGCCCGCCTGAGGGTAAGCGGTTACCGTAGCCATATGGACGCTTGCAACACACGAAGCATCGCTCACGCGTTATCGATCTTTCCCCCCTCACCCCTATGAGCTCTGGCGACCTTACTCACGCGCGGGAACACAACTTTACACAACATAAAGTTATTTAGCTGCTGTATTCTGTGAGGTCCCAGTCGAGCTGCACTTTGAGCGAATAAACGCTATGCTCTACCTCTCTACCTACCTATGGTTATGCCTATGCTATGGTACCTATGGTTTACCTGCGAAAGTGAGTCAATATCAAAAAGTGATTTATTCAGTTATACTTTGATATAGCATTTTTGTATATTCTTAACGTGCTTTCATATTGATAAAAACAGAACTTGGTTGCTTTTTTTTTTAAAAATTTGCCAAGGTGTTAAAAGTAATAACTCTAAAAGATAGACAAATAAAATTGTAATATAGCATGTGGCCTTCATTTTATCAAAATCAAAAAGTATTTATTCAATTTAGGCCCTGATAAGGCATTTATGAATGTTAAAAATTCTACACCGGTTCTAAATACAACTTTTCATACTTTACAAAATTTATATACTGTAATACTCATTATACTGTGGCCAAATTTATTGAATATACTCTACCCCCTTAGATTTATTCTTCGCTTATAAATTGACGAGACAAATTTCCTTCGCGAGTGATTTAGTACTGCTCGCGGTGTACGAATCGTTCGCGTTGCCTTAGCTTTGACATTTGTAAGACGCCGACAAAAATTGGATGCGTTATGCTCATGACAGTCTTATTCAATAAAATGCCTTATCAATTGCGATTTTGCTCACTTTGGGTTTCCCATAAACTTATGTTTTTTTTTATGTGTTACTACATATTCAGCAGTGATAAGTATACGATAGTGTTTCTTAGTTTTCACCTATACTTAAGGATTGTGGGATTGGAGGCGCTAATCTCAGGAACTACATAAAATTTTACGTATCGAGTACCAGAAGTGAATGCACGGGAATCAAACCTACATCTCACCAAGATTAATAGGTGCAAACGTAATTTAGTTAATAGGTACTACGGTCTATTACAATAAATATTACTCGTAGCAAATTATCCTACTAATTTTATAAATGCGAAAGTTTGTGAGTATTGATGTGTGGATGGATGTTTGTTACTCTTTCACACAATAACTACTTAACTAATTAAATTTGTCACGCTGATAGAATATGTTCTGGATTAACACATAGGGTATTTTTTATCCTGGGAAAGCAATATCTCCCCCGGGTACGCGGGTGAAACCGAGGGGCGTGTAGCGACATCTATCAGCCATCTATCAGTAACACTGAGATACTGTATGAACTGAAAGATAGATGGCGTGGCGCCACATTATCCTGAATCGCGCATACAAGCCCACAACAACCTGCATCGCGCTTGCGAAGTTTTCTCGAGAATCTGCATTTTTTTTTTTTTTATACAACTTAGTCTATAAACAAGCATACGGCCCACCTGATGGTAAGCGGTTACCGTAGCCATATAGACGCTTACAACACACGAAGCATCGCTGACGCGTTATCGACCTATCCCCCCTCCCCTATGGGCTCTGGCAACCTTACTCACGCGCAGGAACACAACTTTACACAACATAAAGTTATTTGGCTGCGGTATTCTGTAAGGTGGAGGTACTTCCCCAGTCGAGCTGCTCTTTGAGCGAATAAACGCTATGCTCTACCTCTCTTAAAACAACTATAAATAAATATATACAACTGTCCGACATGTACAGTTGGACCGCGGTCCCCAGACACGATGACACAGCCTGGCGAAAGATCTTCCCTTTTCAATGGAGGTGTCCATGACACCTTGTCATCAATAGGTGCAACTAACTAATTTACAAATAATTTTAATGCTACATCTACAATTCCTTCGTAGCCGCTACATTATATTCGTCATTCAAGAAACTCATACAAATAGATTAAATTATTAAGTCAACATAAAACTAAATACATAATTCAGGCCCAAAATTCTCAACTCCCATTACGATTGATCAAAACTATCAATAGTCTAACAACTATCATTAAGTTGTTACTAAAATTACTCAAGTGAAACTAAACCGCCATGTTTTTCAGAGAACTTTGCTCCTTGAAAGAAGATCTATGAATATTGAGGCTTTAACAGCAGTTTTATATTTGCGGGCAACTTTTTGACGCCAGGGAAATTGTCCTCAATTGACAGACATATTACATAACGGAATAGAAGAAAGTTTTTGATGGCAAGAAGACAAAGAATTAAAATTTGTATTCATTTTGACATATTAAAACTTACTTTATAGTATGGCTCTGTTACTTAAAAAATTATTAGTCTCCTAAAAGAAAATATTATTCACATTGTACCGTAGTCATAACTTTCAAGTATATATTTGTTGTTTTTGTTACAAGATCTAAAAAAATACTATAACTTTCTTACGTAAAAGTTACGTCATATTTTTGAAATAGTGCTGGAACAAAAATGTTTAAACAATAAGGTCAGCACTCACTCTTGAGTATAGAATCTAATTTATGGAATTATAGGAGAGGTAGTACACCCTTCAGGTTGCGCGGCTGGTCTGCGCTGAACTGACCAAGTAAACTCCGTGTAGCGACATCTATTAGCCCTCTATCAGTTACACTGAGGTATTTCTCACACAGAAAGATGGCGTGGCACAACAATATCCTGCATCGCACTTACGAAGTTTTCTTAGCAATCTGCATATATACAACCGTCCCGTTGTCCCCAGGAACATTGACACAGCGTGGCGGTAGATCCTCCCTTTCAAATGGAGGTGTCATACATCTTGCACCGCCATACTCCGCTGTAGGAAACCGGGTATCTGACTGTACCAGGCTAGGGAGAGATAGCAAAAGATCGTTCGGAGTGCCGTCCGCCTCTACCACAGATGTGGACGCCTCGAAGTGACCACGACCGCTCTGCCAAGAGCGAAACGACAGAGAAGAAGAAGAACATTACCGGTCCGACCATTCAAAATTTGGAGGGCCGATGCTTGTATGCATACATGAGTAGAATAAAAAATCGTTCTTGCCGCTGATTATACAAAATGATCTTTACTTTGTTACATAATAGGTATAATAGCAGTATATTGACGGGCCCGTTGGCGCAGTTGGTTAAGACGTGGAGTCTTAACCTATAGTGCCGCAGGTCGTGGGTTCGATTCCCACACAGGACATGCATTTGTGTGCATGAACATGTCTGTATGTCCTGAGTCTGGGTGTAGTTATGTATATTAAGTATGTATTTACAAACAAAAAGTAGTATATGTATTATATCAGTTATCTGGTTTCCATAGTACAAGCTTTGCTTAGTTTGGGATCAGATGACCGTGTGTGAGGAATGTCCCAGGATATTTATTTATTTATTTATTTATATATTTATTTTATCTATCTTGTGTTCTCTAGCAATATAATGAAATTGAGTAAGGTAGTGCGGAAATAGAGCTAAGTAATTGGATGGAATAAATAGTCAATTTACCGTTCGCCTTCGTTTAAGGCGACTGGCATTATCGAAAGCGCATTGGTTATTTCCTGTCATGAAGCTTTACTGCAATGCAATTTGTGTTGTATACGCTTGTATTGGGTACCTTTATCGATTAACTAGCCATTTCTATTTTCAACAAACAAATGTAATGAATTCTAAGACCGCTTCAAGTATTCACAATTTTCAAAGAAATTGGTCTGTATTTGAGCGTAGAAAATGTAATCACTTTCGAGAGGAGATTGCTATTGATGTGTGATATTAACAATGAAATTTATATTGCTATGTTAATTTTATTCATACCATACTTTTTCTACACATGATTTTATATAGAATCAACATTTTCATTAAATTCAATATATATAAAGCTAGTTTTTCATGCAATATGAAATACTCAAAGAATACATTTTCATTCACAAGAAAAATTCACATTTAATATATTGTACACAAGCAAAAGTACGTACAAATCTAGTGAGTGGAAAAATTGAGGCTTGGATCATGGCACAGATGTGTGAAACGGTTCTTACGACAAATTGTTTTATCGAAAATTACTTTCTGGAGCGGAAAAGCGGATCAATTTCCATTTTTCTAATGGAACGGAATGGCTCACGGGACCTGCGAGACTGGGACGACGTTACATTACAATTACGTGATCCCTTAAGTTGGATCGCTGATTTCTGCTTAAGTTTCAGCGTGAATTAAACATGAGTAACTTAAGTTAGGGTACAGTGTCGTAAATAAGTCTTAAGTGACCTCTAACGGTGACAAATGGGCACAATTTGCAATTAAATGTACAGGTGGTTTTATACTGCGTGAAAAAGAAAATTAAACATTCTGATGACATTAAAGAAACTGTACCTACATCGATTAATTATGCTAGATTCTCTCCTTACCGTTTTTCTGGCTTCTATCAGATTGAGTTTTAAGATTCAGTCTTCTCAACTTTGCCTGCATCTTTTATAATTAGAGTGGTTACTACTACTCCAGAGCTCATGGGGGAGGGGGGAAAGCGTGAGCGATGCTTCATGTGTTGCAAGCGTCCATATGGCTGCGGTAAACGCTTACCTCATTTTTTACACTTTTTTTGCGGGCTGATCCGTATGCTTGTTTGCTAACTTAGTGATATATAAAGTAACCTTTCATGTTTGCTAAATAATATTTAAATAAGAATTAATGGCGTTAAGTGTCAGAACATAATATTATTTTAACCAAATTCCAAATTAGTCATCGTCTGAGCGTTTAAAAAACCCTTCCCCCTTCATTTAATCCATCGATCTTGTTGGAAAAAATAAGAAGAACAGTGGTAAAATACTAAGTTAATCGACAAAGTTAAACGAGTACTTGTCAACGGCTTGACTTTTGAGCAACTTGAGTGATTTTCTAAACTCAACTTGAATTCAGTTGGTGATTGTTTGAATCGAAAGTTGAGAGTCGTAAAGTAGGCGAAATTTTATACAGAGGGGCCTTTTTTAACGCATCACCACTTGAAGTTAATTTTGATTTAGTATCCCCAGTGATTTGAGACTTTTGGGGAAAACTCTCCAAGTAACATAAAGTTTGACAGAAACTTTCTGTGGTATAGTAATAATTTTTAAGTAGGAATTTGAAAGGTGTCCTTCATTTAATTTATCTTTTTAATAATAATTGTCTAACTCTGAGTTATATTTCCACGAAAATCAAAATATTTATTATAGAATAAAAGTTGTTCGGTCTATTGAATTTGATGACCTTTTGTATTTACGGAACCTTTATATCCATTCAAAATCAAAATCAAAAAGTCATATATTCGCTTTAGGCCCTGGTAAGTTACTTATGAACGTTAAATTGGTACATACAGCTATGATACAGTTGAATTTATTAGTTTGTTAATTATATCATATACTAGCAGACCCCCGCGGTTTCACCCGCGTACGGTTTCAATTTTCTCCTTTGAAAACTAATGCATGCCACTGATTATTAGACACAACAAATCAAATACAGATATTTTTACTTTTAATAAATCACTTTCACATAGTCCTCATGCAGTCAGTCACCGTCCATAAAAGTCATGTTATACTACAGTGGTGGTCATGTACTAAAACTCTTCACGGACTTTTGAAAAGACACGATACACATAATTCATTTCACTTCACTGTTGCACATGGATTGATCTTTATTGGATAAAATACCACCGATAATATGCAATAAAACTCAAAATACACGAATCAATGAAAATAAAAATGAAAACGCAACGTCACTCTGCAAGTTCCCGCCAAAAAGTCCGAGAAAATTAACTTCCAAACTTTCGAATTCTAATCCGATTTAAATATTCTTTTATATTTGACATTCCAATTTTAAAGAGCATTTCAGTTTCCAGAACAAAAGGCAGATAGAGCGCGCGAAACACGGGAGTGAGGCCAAAAAAAGCAATTAGGTACAAATTGAAAAACACATACCTGGTATTCGCTTTTGAATTTGTACTTGATATGTTTAAAAGCTGCTGTGTGCTAGTTTATTAAAAAGAAAGTGTATTTCGTTAAATAAAGTTGTTTAAACAAAGCAGATACAAATTCAATAGCGAATACCAGGTATGTGTTTTTCAATTTGTATTTGATTTTTTGGCCTCACTCCCGTATTCCTTTCGCTCTATCTGCCTTATTCTGTAATCTGTGAAAATCGGATTTAGATTTCAAACATGTGTCAAAATAAAAAATGTAATTTAAATCAAAAGCACTAAGGAGTATTGATATCAACTTCGATGCAAATCACCCCTAAAATAACTTTCTACCCCTTTTTAACCCCGTTTGGCGATGAGTTTCAATAAAATATGAAACACCACTTCCATCAATTATGTTAAAGAATGTTTATGCAAAATTTGAAGTTGATCGGACCAAGGAATCACGTTGTCCCATACAAACTTTGCCCCCGTTTTTCACCCCCTTAGGGGTAGAATTTCGGAAAATCCTTTCTTATCTGATGCCTACGTCATACAAAGAACACACCCTCCAGTTTTAGGTCTCTACGATCAGCGGTTTAGGCTGTGCGTTGATTGTCAGTCAGTCATTCAGGACAAAGCATTTTATATGTATAGATTATGATATGATAGTTCATCATTTTTTTTTACTTCTTTTCATAGTTTAAACCTTAGCAAAAGTCTTCTGTCGGGCTATCGCGTATCTATGGTAGTAATCGCAACGAACACCATTAATGATTTCATCCAATCACGCGGTACGAGAAAGACCACTGTTGGGCCCTGGTTGGAAGAAATTCATTCAGAGGATATGCGGGTGGCGTTTGTTCCATACAAACGTAATCCTCAGTTTTCTCTATGGATAATGACTCTAGAGCAATGATTAGGTATCTTAACATGCAATGTGCAGTGTAGGTACCACTGTATGTCCCTGTGTTGTGTTTCTCTCCATAAATTAATTATTCTAAGAATTAGGAGCCTTCTGCAATCACGAAACTTAACATTTTTAACGCCCTTATCAGAAGTCCAGCGAACAAATTTGGCGATTATAAAAAAACAAAGGACAGACATTTCTAGAAAAAAATAAATTATCGATCCAGTTCTGGAGGAGAAAACCGGGGATTACGAAATAGCGATTTCGTCTAATTTGAATAGGTATAATCGGTCCAAGCTGCAGTGGTCTCTATCGACCTCGGGCGGGATAGCTCGGTTACGGCAATAGATGTATTAAAAATTCAAATTTCTTGCAGCCATCCTTTCCTCTTATCGTTTTCGTTACGATTATACCACCAAAGATACGCGGCCCCTGTACTCACACATTAGCGGCCCTTTTCACACTCATTGATGATCTCTGGTGACCTTACTGATGCAAAGGAACACAGCAATCAGTTATGTTAGCCTGCTTTATTTTCTAAGGTGGAGGTCCAGTTGTCCAGTATCTTTGAGCGAAATAACTCTACGCTCTACCCCTATTAAAAAGTAATAATAATAATAATGTGTTTATTTCATAATCAATATCATTATTACAATAATTGAGCTGTTTTACAAAATACTTAAGCCGACTTCAAAGTACAGTAAGAAGTAATCAAATCCTGAGCTGATGATAATGGGACCAAACGGGAAGTGTACCCTTCCAGACAAAAAATAATTTTCCAAATTTAATAAATTATGGAGTTATGAGGTAACAAACATAAAAAAAAACAACCGACTTCAAAAAAAAACCTCCTCCTTTTTTGAAGTCGGTTAAAAACAAAACCTGTATCAGGAGACCCCGCTCTTCCATAACAAATATATCTTAATCATTTATCCTAACTGGAAATAAACGTTTACAACAATAATATAAAAGGTACATAATTCTATTTTAAAGTTGAAGTAAGTGACAATGCTAACTAATATCCTAACTTAATGAAAGAAATGAAAGTGAGTTTGTTTGTTTGTTTGTTACGCCTTCACGCCTCAACTACTCAACGGATCATCATGAAATTTGGCATGCAGGTAGCCTTTCGTATGGAGGACATTGGCTACTTTTTATCCCGGGAACGCGGGTGAAACCGCGGGGGACAGCTAGTATTAAGTTAAGTAATATAGAAGAGCATATATTACGGTATATATTTATTGAAAAATATTTAAATAATTTAACATTTAAACCAATGCAAGACCGGTTTTAAAATTCAAGTAGTTCATCAAAACTGCAGCATGATTTCATCACCAATTAAGCTCGTTATTTATGCATTCGGTTAAATTTAGCAACCCTCGACGCACTCCTATTCTGCAAAATTCAGAAATAAATTAAAATATTTCAATGAATCCATGAAAAATTCAATTTTCCTTTGCAAGGTAGGTATGTATATATCCCAGCAAACTGCTTGGCACAATTTAGACGTAGTGGGGAATGGTATGCGCAGGTACAGTGACGAACAACATAAATGAGCTCATAGATTACCTATTTTAATAACTTTCTCGCACCTAAACCTTGGTTCTGCGCAGATACCGTTTTTTGCTAAGCAGTTTGCTGGATATCCTTCATGTATCAGCAACGCGTAAATGATACCTCTGGTGTTGCAAGCATTTTTGTAGGCTGATAGATAACCGCTGACTATCTATATCTACCTTAAAGTAAACAAACTTATAACTCGCTTGATAGTCACAGAAAAACTTCTTACAGTAGGTGTAAGAAGTTTCTTTACATTTCGGAACAAAAACTATAAAATAATCATGTTGTATAAGGTAAAGCTAATTTTGTTAGTTATCTCTGGATGAATATTTTAGTCCATACTTAAGTTCATCATGACCAATATTTATAGAATAGAATCAAATTTATTCACAGAAAAAGTTTACATAAAAAAGTGGTAAAAATATTGCCACAAATCGGTCCTCCAACTCAGCATGTTGTTAGTTATACGTAGGTGTACGTATAACCAACGCTGATCTTCCGTTGGGGCCGGCAAGTGAAAACACGGTAGGATCACTAATACATACACTCATCATATCAGCCCATGGATGTCCACTGCTGAACATAGGCCTCCCCCATTGATTTCCACTTCGAACGGTTCTGGGCCGCTTGCATCCAGCGGCGCCCAGCGACTCTGACCAGGTCGTCGGTCCACCTGGTGGGAGGTCGTCCCGCTCGGCGCTTTCCAGTACGTGGTCGCCACTCGAGAACCTTCCTTCCCCATCGGTTATCGGCTCTTCGAGCGATGTGGCCTGCCCATTGCCACTTCAGCTTACTAACTCTACGAGCTATGTCCGTCGTTTTTGTTCTCCTACGAATGTCCTCATTTCGGACCCTGTCACGTAGAGAAATTCCGAGCATAGCTCGTTCCATAGCTCGCTGAGTGACTCTGAGCTTATTTATGCGGCCAGCAGTGAAAGACCACGTCTCTGTCCCGTATGTCATCACTGGTAACACGCACTGATTGAAGACCTTTGTCTTCAGACTCTGAGGTATTTTGGACGTGAATACATACACTACAACACTTTAAATGAATAAGTAAACAACCAAAACATTAATTAAGTCAATATTATAACAAAGGCAAAACAACAGATAAACAAAAATTATATTGGTATTATAAAAAAAAAAAAACATACTACACGAGAAAAATAAAAGAAAATAAATAATTAATTAATTATTATTATTTTTTCGTTTTGTTTTTACATGGCACCACGCAGTTACGAAATCCAGAATAAGGATGGGAACCCTCAGTGCAGGATACACGAGTATTTGGCAAGCGCGACGAGAGCCTTGTATCATTTTAAATGAGTCGGTTAATCGCTGTGATACCGACTTTTTTAAATGGCTGTATCGTGCGGTGCGCCCGTACTTACGATTAATTTTCATTGATTTTTCATGAATATTTAGTATTATTTAGTCTTTGTTTTCTCTTTTTTAAGCTTTTGTTGATCATTTTATGAGGGTTTGTGCAGATACCAATTCGTGTGTTTCATTCAAGTAAGTACCAATTATGTTTAAAAGGTGTTTAATTTTGGGCAGTAGAAACTTTTGGAGTACCTTTTTATGTACAGTTTTTTGTTTAATAAAATATCAATTGAAGTACCGTTGTCGAAGCTATATGAAAATGTGCAAAACTATTTTTTAAAGTACGGTATAAACCAGTTTTTTTAGTTGAAGTTGTAAGATAAACCTACCAAGCTACCTAGGTACATATGATTTTAAATTAAAATGTAAGAATAACTATGAAAAAAAATTTGCTTTCTTAGTAATTCTTAATAATTTATTTTTCGCAAACCTTTTTTTTTTATTTGTTTTTCAGGTGTTATTCACGGGTTATTATCAAAAATTAGATGTAAGGTTTATTTAAGCATTAATACGGCTACCGAACGCGGTACGGTAACCGCTTGCCATCAGGCGGGCCGTACGCTTGAATACCGGTTAACCGATATTGTCGTATAAAAAAAAACAATATTTAATACATGACTATAATACGTTAAATAAAATAGCTGATTGGTAGTATTTAAATATATTTGCAAAAAATAGCTTCAAAGTGCCAATCATAATTTGTAAATATTCTTATTGGTTTACTCAGAAAGGTGCTATCGGGACATTTCGCGAATTACAAATAGATTTTATTTTTATTTCGTCTCTGAATTAGTGTTGTCACGCAAAAGGATAATCATCGATATGTTCGATAGTGAAATATTAACAAAATAAAGTATAGTAGTAACTATTATCTTTGCATGGTTACCAACACTTATTTAAAATCTGTAAAACCATGAAGACATACTATTACTTTATAAAGAATATTGAAAGAAAAAAACTGTTAGAAAAGTGTACGTAAATATAGCTTTCAACCATGGACATAATAATATTAAAAAAAACAGGATGGAGTGTCACCTTATAAGAAAGTGAAGCCAAAAATTTCCTATGTATGCGTGAGTAAAATCAGTACTCGGCAAAGCAGGCACAAGTGATACTGAGCCTTATTGTCACTGTCGACGTCTCAATGCGAAATGACAAACAATCTGATTACTATGGTATACATGTGTGTGTGAGGCTTGTATTTACGAGACGGCACGGCTTATTTGGGGTGCTTCACTTCGTACAAGGCGACACTCCGTCCTGATTTCTTTATACGTTCATGGTTTCAACATTATAAGGATTACCTAATTATATTTATTACCTAATTTATAAAATTCTTGAATTCATAATTTATAAGCTTGATATTATTAAAAAAACCGGCCAAGTGCGAGTCAGACTCGCGCACCGAGGGTTCCGTACAAAGCTGTAGGTATATAAGTAAATAATAATAATAATAATAATAATAATTGTTTATTAGACTCAAACAAAAGATACAGGTGTTTCTCATAATTTTAGTACATTAAAAAATGTAAATGGTATTATAGACCTGAGTATTTGATATTAATTTCAATTTATGACGTATTAAAAAAAAACTACTCACTAGATCTCGTTCAAACCAATTTTCGGTGGAAGTTTCCACCGTAATGTATATCATATATTTTTTATAGATTTATTATTCTCTTATTTTAGAAGTTACAGGGGGGGGGACACACATTTTACCACTTTGGAAGTGTCTCTCGCGCAAATTATTCAGTTTAGAAAAAAATTATATTAGAAACCTCAATATCATTTTTGAAGACCTATCCATAGACACCCCACACTTATGGGTTTGATGAAAAAAATTTTTTTGAGTTTCAGTTCTAAGTATGGGGACCCCCAAAATTTATTGTTTTTTTTCTATTTTTGTGTGAAAATCTTAATGCGGTTCACAGAATACATCTACTTACCAAGTTTCAACATTATAGTTCTTATAGTTTCGGAAATAAATGGCTGTGACATACGGACGGACAGACAGACAGACAGACAGACATGACGAATCTATAAGGGTTCCGTTTTTTGCCATTTGGCTACGGAACCCTAAAAATGGGAACCCAACAGATTCGTAATATAAAAAGAATCAACCAGTTGGTTTTATCGATATCAGTGTAGCACTATCAGAACTCATCAACATTCAGCGCTGCAGCGCCTTTCATTAGCTATAATGGAATGCTATTTACTATAATCAAGATTTTTTTTCTGTTAAAATCATTTATTTTGCTATTTTTCTGTTTACGAAAAGGTCTTTGAACCTTGTCTTAATCCTCAGGACTTAAATGTCTAAAACTGTTTTTTTTTTTTTCAATTAGTTACTTTTGTTTATTTGTACTAATCTGACCCTAAATTTTCTTCTCTTTCTGTTTATAAGACACCTACGTCCAGATTTTACATTTGCTGGATAAAATAAACCTCCAATAAGTTATTCCTCTTATAAGTCTATTGCAAAAACTGTTGTAACTTCAAATTAAGTGCCAGATAGGTACTTACCTGACTACTTAATAAGATCATAAATAATAACAACCTTATTTATAATACTATGGTGCGTCCATGCTTGGCGACCCGAGCACGAGCCGAGCCACGAACGAGCACACTGCGAGCACGATTCGCGTAGCGTGGACGGGCTTGCGAGCCTCGAACGAGCATTCGTAGCGAGCTCGACTGCGCTCCGCCCGATTGTCAGTATTTTCACGAACACAGGGATTCGCATCGCGCTCGTTGTAGGCTCTTTGAAGGCTCGTTAAGTACGTCCACGGTTGAAATCGCGAGCAACGAACGAATCATGTTCGCTTCGCGTAGCATGGACGCACCATAATGTTTAATAACATTAAAAACATTTGTCCCTACCTGAGTATAACATTTGTCCCCTTACTCATAAAACGTTATTTAACTAATATACTGTTTAAAGGGTCATGTAAATAACGTCACTTTATTGTCATTGTCAAATAATGTGACATTATTTACGTGAACCTTTAAACAGTATAATAGTTAAATAGCGCTTTATGAGTAAGGGGGTTGGTAACTACAAGGTAACTATATAAAATATTTAAAAATATGTTTATATTAAAGAAACAATTACAGTGAAACAAACAAAACAAAACGGGCTTAAGTGCCTTGGGACGGTAAGCTTTACTTACTAGTATTTATTATGATTTTATATTCCAAGCAAATATAACCTATTACTGATTCCCGCGGTTGCACCTGCGTTCCCGGGATAAAAGTAGTCTATAATACTTTGGAATAATGTAGCTTCGTTAGTGAAATATTTTTTTGAATCCGACTGGTATTTCCAGAGATTAGCCTGTTTAAACAAACAAACAAAAAAATAGTATAGATACATTAATAATAATTACCTAATTAGTAAAGATTAAAATCTACTGTAATACCGGAATTTATTGTATTATCGATGTCATTATCATAATCATCATCATCAGCCTATAATGTCCCACTGCTGAGCACAGGCCTTCTTTTACAAATCAGGGTGAAAAGGAATGGGCAGATACTCCACGCGTGCCCACTGCGGATCGCTGGAGGTAGGCTAGTGGTCAACCTACTGTTGGAGTTTTCAAGCCACCTGGAAGGCCACCTAGAAGGGCGCCAACTAGCTTTTAACGACTATTACACAGGGACTTTACGTGCCTTCCGAAGCACGGAAACGCTCGATTTGAAATACCACTAGGGGGTCACCCATCCAGGGGCCCAAGTCTGCTATTTTAATTGTGTTCCAATGATCTTTCAGTGGTGTCAAAATTGTGCCATAATGACACTTCTGTTAGTAAGTAAACTACCAAAACTGTAAAATGTCACAATTTTGACACCACTGAAAGTTCATTGGAACACATTTGAAATAGCAGACTTGGCCCCCAGGTAGATACCTACCGACCACGACGGTGGTAGCTTAACTTGCCGATCGATTAAGGACGGCTTATCATGCTACACCACGAGCGCTTCATCGAGCTTTCACGAGCGATTATCGATGTAGCCCATTGAAATCAGATATCAAAATAATTGCGGACCCTCTTGAAACGCATACCCATTTACAGTACAATAGCATGTGTTTTTTTTTTATACACGGTCATCTGATGCCAAACTAAACAGAGCTTGTACTACGGAAACCAGATAACTGATATAATATATACTACTTTTTGTTTGTACATAAGTACTTAATATACATAATTACACCCAGAATCAGGACATACAGACATGGTCATGCTCACAAATGCATGTCCTGTGTGGGAATCGAACCCACGACCTGCGTCGCGATAGGTAGAATTTTAACTAGAGTCTTAACCAACCACGCCAGCTGGCCTGTCAGTCAATTGAATCTCATTCAGTTTAATTCGTACATAGACCGTTATTTCAACTGAATGATACGATTTATTATCGAAAAAACCTTCATTCTACCCTGCATAGAAATGAGATCGAAAACACTCGAAATCGAATGTGACAATCTTCTGTTAAAAGTTAAGGGTGATTTTCTGCGAAGGACGAATTATTAACACTAAAGGGCAAATGAAACGTGGCATCCCAGTTGTGGTTTAGAGCGCTTGAAATTGTAAATTCAAATTCAAAATCATTTTTTCAAATAGACCTCCGCAGGCACTTATGAACAGTCTGGCTCTAATACTCTAATACCGGTTCGGAAGGTTGCATTTGTTGAGAATAGCCGGCAATAAACTCAGCAATTACTATTTTCAAAACAAGCTTAGACTCATTACATAATATTTATATTATAATCGCACTGACAACAATTGCGTGCCCCGGCGCGGCGGAAAAACAAAAATGTAGACTGAATAGATATTTAATAAGTAAATAAATAGCAAACTCAAGCAGACCAAATGTAAATTTGGATAAATGCGAATAAGGCAATATTTTAGTGACATAATGTAGGCAAAGTCTGTTTAATTCTGGATGTACTCATAACCTCGATATTCTTTCACTATTTTATTACGATCGATAATATTTAAACAGAAAATATAGCATTTACCATGTCTAAAGTATATTCAATTTTCAAAATAAAGTAAAAAAAAAAGTAATCATAAAGTTGAAAGAAAATTGCAAGTCTCTAAAAGTTTTAGTTCACAATCACGTGTCCGTATCGTAATCGTGTCGAGTCCCAACACTAAATCTGCATCCGCAGTTCAGAAAATAATATCGATGATTTTCAGCGGTAACGACCCACTTGTCTGTAGAGCGCATTGTCTCTGTACGAAAGATACATATGGATGGACCCACGCCTTTATTTTACTAGTTTTGATAAAAAGTATGTAAAATTTTATCACGATTGAGGCGCCAAGAGGTAAGAAAAAACTCACTTTCGCATTTTTTATTTACTAGCTGTCCCCCGCGGTTTCACCCGCATTCCCGGGATGAAAAGAAGCCCATGTCCTTCTCCATGCCATAGGTTATCTGCATGCCAAATTTCATGATGATCTGTTGAGTGGTTGAGGCGTGAAGGCGTAACAAACAAAAAACTTACTTTCGCATTTATAATATTAGTTAGGATCAATTTATTATATTAGTTAGGGGAAAAAAAAACTAGTCCTATTCCTAGTTAGGATTATAGTAGGTCTCAAAACTGGTTGCATTATTTCTGGTACCTTTTATAACTGGGGATCGAAAAATGCTACTCGAGCAATATTGCCTAATTGAATGTATTTCCTGAATTTACAGCAGATTCTACGTTTTTATTTCACTATGATGATGTTGCCGCCTGGGCTTTGCGTGCTTAAAGTTAAGCACGCAAAGCCCAGATGGCATTTAGCTCTCAAATGCATCTCTACCACAAAAAGACGTTTAGTGTTTGTGTATCAGCAATGACTGCAAATTCCACTATAGTTTGGTAACCAATAAAGTTTATATTAATCCAAATATACACGTAGCAAATTGCTATTTACGCAGTCTTAGGCCTTTTAGTGCAAACAAATTGAGACAGCCAGTCCCAGTCAGTCTTTGATATTGTCGAGATAAATTCAATATATTTGCAGCAGCTATTTGATCGATTATTTGTTTAATAGCACTTGAGTGTTCGCATATTTAATATTATTTTGAAATTTTTAATGTGTTTTATTTTTGTTCGAACAATGAGACAGCACGTATTTACTTGAAAAAGTAAAAACGAAACCCCGTAAATCATAAATTAAAAATTAAATTAATCGAATAAAAAAGTTCACTATATTTTAAATGAACCGTGATGCCCTTGTTATATAGATGTTATCATTATCATTGTAGTAAATTCTTCATCGACATACCCAACTTGGATTTTTAAAATGACATCTAAAAATATCAAAGGATTATCCAATCGCCAAACCACCCCATCAATACCTATCAAACCTGCATCAGAATCAAAAGTAATCTCATCAAAGTTTTACAAAGCCCCAGTAGTCTTCATAAAATCCATTAAACTAACAAAACTGCAGGTGAAATCCACCTTAATCCTCGCCCGCTGGGTGCCTATGCAGCGGGAACGGGGAAGGCAGGTATAAAAATCGCTCTATCCCCATTCAGAAGGGGCTCAAATGAGTTACTAGTACCATTCACAGAGCGCTGGCTAACAGCCTATAAGCTTGTGGTACACGGAGAGTACTTAGAATTAGTAAGTGTACTGTACTCAGTACAGATACTTTTTGTTACGGTACTTGTCTTTATTATAAACTGGTTTCGATACACTCGGGCCATCTCACTTACCAGCGACTTGTAAAGTTGCAAAGTTGCAGTTGCTCGCACCTTGTTATCAAAATGGATCGAAACCTCCGGAGACCAGCGGGCGGGGAGCTTTTTCCGCCAACGCGTCAGCTTGGCTATCCAAAGAGGAAACGCTGCCAGCCTTCTGGGAACCTTGCCGTTAATCGGACGCAGCGGCAGGCTTGAGGAAAATTTCTATATTATTATATAGATTGTATCTTGTATATATTTGTAGTAAATAAAAATTAACAACATGACTGTGTTAAAAAAATATGGTATTGGATAATATTTCTGATTTTATTTCTGTGGGATTCTTCAAAAAAAGTGTGAATAGATTTGTGCAGGGTAGGCAACGCGCGAGTGATACCGACTAAATAACTTTTATTTAACGAAATTTCATTTTTATTGTAGGATACATCTGCGACTTTAGCCGTGACTTTCAACACCCCTTTCTCAGGGTTCAGTGTTAAACGGTAAGCCCACTTACTCAGTGTGCCCCCATCCCATGACTCAGCGATGGCCACCACTATTCATCGCGTAGAATCGACATTTTAATTGATACGACTGCATATACTATCTAGTATCTAGAATGTACAGCACTTAAGCTGAAACAAATTCTACGCAAATACCTGCAAGAACATTTATTACGGTAAGTGGAACACAGTTATTCTTTGCATAAAGACTGTGGTCTTTATGTACTTGAAAGACATTACACCAACTAAGTAGGATAGTAAAGCAAGAATTTATCAGTTTTATAGTTATATACATAAGATGGCATTTTCTTTGAGCTGGTACATAGCTGAGATTACCGTTGATTAGAAATAAATTGCTCTACGAAAAGATCCACTAATAAAATTTCCTAGCTGAATTTCTTCTTTGTCTAGTACCTATTATAAACTGGAGTCAATATTGTTATATTCATTATGTGCCCTTCCAAGGCCTTCTCTAAATAAATTTGTTTTGAGTCTGTAATTTTGTTTTCTCTCCTATCATACAATATTTTAATACCTAATACTGGATTATTGTCTAATTTATTTGGATTTATTTTTACCATATTTTAAAATCTTTTCAAGAATTCGTTATGCTAAGCCAACCATAGCTCAAAAGCATTTTATGAGTATCGGTAAATAACTTAAGGTAATAATTTTTAATTGATGTTAATAATAATAATAAACATTTGTTTCACTAACTTGAAACTTAATCTAAAAATACAATGGCTGGAGCACTCCTTTTAAGTAAAAGAATACCTACCTGTGTTAGGAGGAAATGATGATTTTAAAACGACAGTTCATCATCCTACTTGTGAAACCATAGAGTAAGAATATTAATAAGGTGATAGTGGTAACAACATTATAGTCCCACAAACTTATCTGGCCCGGTGGCCAAAGAGGAAATAACGACGGCAGTATGAAATGTCATTCTGCTTGCAATTTGCCATTGGTTGTTTGCTCACAGCGCCTCTCTCACTGGGCCACATAAGTTTGTGGGTCTATAGCTTGTGCGAAGCGTGAGCAGTATATGCATATAGATGCGTTCATAGGTATATCATACACTAATTGATTTACTGTCAGAGACAATTACGATATGAGTTTTTTGTCATTTGTCCCAGGTAAAAATACCGATGATAAATTAATTTTTTAACAAAAAAAATATCTGCCTTCAAAGTACACTAAAAAGTAAGAAATAAATCTCTTATCTGACACTGTTTTGTAGAAAATATTTCGCTGACTTCAAAACAGTGTTAGATAAGAGTTATTTCTTAGTGTACTTTGAAGGTGGTTTATTTTTTGTTAAAAAGTTAATTTATTTTTGAATTTATAGTTTCATAATATACTAAATACTTTTGCGTGTAAAGGCCTGCGTAAACAATGCATATTTATGCGATAGCAGCAATTGCGTTTGATTTGCTGTCATTTTTTAAGAGTTCTGTTGTGTCTCCGAAACTCATCATTAGATCTATATGAAATTTATATGGGACCATATCGAACAAAGAAATAATTTTGAAAATCCGTCTATATATGACGGAGGATGCCCGAAAATACAATAAAACAAAAAAAATAAATTTTAAGAGAGGTAGAGCATAGCGTTTATTCGCTCAAAGAGCAGCTCGACTGGGGAAGTACCTTACAGAATACCGCAGCCAAATAACTTTATGTTGTGTAAAGATGTGTTCCTGCGCGAGAGTAAGGTTGCCAGAGCTCATAGGGGAGGGGGGATAGGTCGATAACGCGTGAGCAATTACGTGTGTTGCAAGCGTCTATATGGCTACGGTAACCACTTACCATCAGGCGGGCCGTATGCATGTTTATCGACAAAGTTGTTTAAAAAAAAGAAAAAGAAACAAATCATATAAACATTCGAATTGATAACCTTTTCATTTTTGAGTTCGGTTAATAAAAAGCGAGAAATTGGCATTCAATTATGTATTTACTCGTTCAAACTATGAATACGCAGTTCGCTTCAAGGCAGCGTTGCACATACATACCCGTGCTCACGGTAAATTCTCTAGTACGGTCGCTCCACAGATATATTCACTAGTAGTTACTTTTCAACATTTTTCCTATTTCATGTAACTGTGTGGATTCAGTGATTCCACATTTACCACACACGCTGCCCTCTAAGTGAGTTTCAATGGAACATATTGGTTGGGTCCGACCTTTTCCGACCGATGGGTGGTTTTAACATTTTTTCTTATAAATTCAGTTGCCTACTGGCGGATTGCGCCCGGCGAGCGTGTAAATGAGTATTTTGTTGGTGCTTTCGTTCAATATCCTACTAGAAGTATAGTATTTATATGTTTTTTTTTACCATTACAAGCAGTGTATTTTTTCATAATCTTACAATGTCGCCAAAAGTAAGTGTCACCAAAATGGTAATTAATACCTAACCCCACTAAATGAATCTTTGTAAGACGATTCATTATGTAATAATCTCATCCCGTATCCTCGAAACCAGTGATTATTGATAAATACATTAAAATTTTAGGATTCAAACACTTTTTATTAAGGAGCGAGCATTCTGTACGATAATTATATTTCTTATTCCGTGGCATAAGC
The DNA here is from genome assembly GCA_947623365.1 of Achlya flavicornis. Lineage (NCBI taxonomy): Eukaryota > Metazoa > Arthropoda > Insecta > Lepidoptera > Drepanidae > Achlya > Achlya flavicornis. The sequence goes on along the minus strand of OX392480.1, from coordinate 14,175,020 downwards.
CCTTTTGGGTTGTGATGGCCGTGTGCTAAAAATGTCCGAGGGTATTTTCCAGGATATAGCTTTGATCAATAGATAAAATAATATATATAAAACATCTCTTTGTAACTTATTAGTCCTACAGGCTTCGAATAAAATCAATATACCAATTTCAGCGGAGCGCAGAAGACATAAAACTGTTACAGCCAGCGCGATGATTAAATAGATAATCATAAAAAAGAATACAGAATCGTCCCCCCGACCGTGAGTCAATAAAATTTTAATTGAACCTACAGAGGTCTTTGTTTCACGCCAGATTGGTTCGTTTGAATCGTCTTAATTCTGTAGGTAAGATTAAAGGTCGGCCAATTTTAGTCTTTGATTGTTTTAGATTTTGGTGTCATTGAGATTGTAAATTTACTTTTGTTTTTTTTTTTCACTAGGTATTACTTTAGCTCCAAACAGTTGAAGGGTATTTTACAAAAAACAGCATAATGTAGGTGTGAGGTTCCATACCTTAAAGGAACTCTTATATGATCACTCGTGTGTCGGTCTGTCTATCACAGCTGATTTGCTTCGAATCTACTGGACCGATTAAGTTAAAATTTGGTACACATTAATTTCTGTTATCCAAACGCAGACGTGGGTTGGGGGACAAGTTAAATAAAAAAAAAAAAATTACACTATTTTTGTTGAAGACCCTTTAAACTCATTGGCTCGCGGTTATTGTTGCGTCCATGCTACGCGAATCGAACACGAGCCGAGCCACGAACGAACCTACAACGAGTCTACAACGAGCACGATGCGAATCCCTTTGTACGTGAAAAAACGGATAATCGCGCTCGTTCTCGCAAGCCTGTCCACGCTACACGAATCGTGCTCGCAGTGTGCTCGTTCGTGGCTCGGCTCGTGTTTGGTTCGCCAAGCATGGACGCACCATTGTTAATAAGACGCGCGTCCCTCGCGAGAACAGACGGGTTTAAGATTAATAAAGATAACTTTTAAACTTTGCACCTATTCAGTATCTCTTTTGAAAGGAGGGAGTTATAAAAAAAAATTAAAAGCTAACTCTGGATTGGAGACCGCGTACTGGCAAGCGCAGTGTGAGGAATGACCTAAATTTGAAAATGAAATGAAGTCTCCTTTCAATGAATTCCTATCTTCAATATTTAAAGTATTTCCTCCATGTGGCTTATCCGTTAGACGCCCTGTTTAAGCTGATCGATATAATAAACTTAGGTGAGATGTTTCTCATGACATTTTTTTATACGACATAGTTAACAAGCGTACGGCCCACCTGCTGGTAAGCGGTTGCCGTAGTCATATATACGCTTGCAACACACGGGGTAACACTCGCATTACCAACCCTTCCCCCCACCCCAATGAGCTTTCATGATGTGGATTGCCTCTTAGATGCATTATCAATGGAATCACAACAACTCTTAATTTAGCATGGCGTAAGGATTAAACTTTCAGTCCAGTAGAATTAAAATAATCACCATTATCATATCAGCCCATGAATGTCCACTGCTGAACATAGGCCTCCCCCATTGATTTCCACTTCGAGCGGTTCTGGGCCGCTTGCATTCAGCGGAGCCCAGCGGCTCTGACCAGGTCGTCGGTCTACCTGGTGTGAGGTCGTCCCGCTCGGCGTTTTCCAGTACGTGGTCGCCACTCGAGAACCTTTCTTCCCCATCGGTTATCAGCTCTTCGAGCGATTTGGCCTGCCCATTGCCACTTCAGCTTACTAATTCTACGAGCTATATCCGTCGTTTTTGTTCTCCTACGAATGTCCTTATTTCGGACCCAGTCACGTAGAGAAATTCATAGGTCATAGCTCGCTGAGTGACTCTGAGCTTATTTATGCGACCAGAAGTGAAAAATAATACATATCGCTCTAAATTTCTTTAGAAGGTTTTTAAAGACAAAAATTGTGGGTGTAGTTGCGAGTACCTAACCAGCTAAAAAAGTAACCTATACTATTTGGAACTAGGTATTAGATTGGAATTTATGCAATATAAAAGTTTTGTTTAAGCATTCCATAGCCAAATAAAATATTAAAAATTTCATGAATGTATCAGAATAGCTTTTCTATGGTGAATGTTTGGTTTTATAAATGGATGCTCCAAAAGTTGCCGGCTCGAGTTTCTACGTCGTTAATTTATACTTTATAGTACAAACCTACTTTGTTGTCGGTTTTATTATTTGATAAAAGTTTTAATGCATTACACATTCAGGCTATCTGTTGAAAGTTTTTTTTACGTTTTGATGGAAAAATCTCGAAACGGATATTATAATTCTTCACTGCTTGTCGAAATACAGGAATTTCATTCTAAGTTCGGCAGCAGATGCTCGATCTAGTAAATTATGTGTACATTTTTGGTAAAAAACTTTTTTTTTTATACCACTAAGGTGTCAAACAAGCATACGGGCCGCCTGATGGTAAGCAGTTACCGTAGCCTATGGACGCTTGCAACACCAGGGGTATCACTCGCGCGTTGCCGACCCTAAAATATAATATTACTAATAAAAGTATATTAAATTGCCTTTTTCTTTTATAACATACTAGAAAAGAAACCTTCCAATATATAAACCCATAAATCAATAACCTATAACCTCGAGTACCTAGTTAATTACCTTCGCAGGTCTTAAAGAAGGATTTGCCTCGTATTAAGTCGAGGTTATATATTCCGCGGGCGGTAAACGCGTCGTAAACTTGTATTTTTACGAGAGTAGCAAAAAGATTTACCGTAACACCTCACTAGTTTAGCGGCATGCAGTAATGGTATACTTTAACGGGAATGCGGGTAAGGTTTAATTGGTTTTACTCTTTACCCAGTTTTTTTTTCATAGACCCATAGATTAATAGTATTTATTATTCGTAGTATGATGTGATGTGATATTGTGCGATGGATGACACGTTTGTTTAATATAGTGTTATTAGTAGGTATTCATCATCATCAGCCTATAATGTCCCACTGCTGAGCACAGGCCTCCTTTCACAAATCAGGGTGAAAGGGAATGGGCAGATACTCCACCACGCGTGCCCACTGCGGATCGGTGGAGGTAGGCTAGTGGCCAACCTACTGTTGGAGTTTTTCAAGCCGCCTAGGAGGCATCCAACCAGCTTAACGACTATCACAATTAAGTGATAACCGGGACCAACGGCTTTACGTGCCTTCCGAAGCACGGAAACGCTCGATTTGAAATACTACTAGGCGGTCACCCATCCAGGTACCGACCACGACAGACGTAGCTTAACTTTGCCGATCGATTAAGAACGGCTAATCATGCTACACCACGAGCGCTTAAGAGCTTATACTACCCCAGCTCAAATCCACATTTTGCCCCCGCTTCATGGCTCGGCCGTGCAGCCCCCGCATCGCGCAGTCGCAACTATCTCACTCGCACGAGTTCATGACACGGCAGCCCGGCAGGAGTCACGCACGACTCACGAGTCGACCGTACGATAGGGTAAATACACAGTTATTTGACCTAAGTATGGAAATAAAATAAAAACCGGCCAAGTGCGAGTCAGACTCGCGCACCGAGGGTTCCGTACAAACCTGTAGGTATATAAGTAAATGGTAGTATAGACCTGAGTATTTGATATTAATTTCAATTTATGACCTATTAAAAAAAAACTACTTACTAGATCTCGTTCAAACCAATTTTCAGTGGAAGTTTGCACCGTAATGTACATCATATATTTTTTATAGATTTATCATTCTCTTATTTTAGAAGTTACAGGGGGGGGGACACACATTTTACCACTTTGGAAGTGTCTCTCGCGCAAACTATTCAGTTTAGAAAAAAATGATATTAGAAACCTCAATATCATTTTTGAAGACCTATCCATAGACACCCCACACTTATGGGTTTGATGAAAAAAAAAAAAATTTGTTTCAGTTCTAAGTATGGGGAACCCCCAAAATTTATTGTTTTTTTTCTATTTTTGTGTAAAAATCTTAATGCGGTTCACAGAATACATCTACTTACCAAGTTTCAACATTATAGTTCTTATAGTTTCGGAAATAAATGGCTGTGACATACACGGACAGACAGACAGACAGACAGACAGACAGACAGACAGACAGACATGACGAATCTATAAGGGTTCCGTTTTTTGCCATTTGGCTACGGAACCCTAAAAACGATTGTAGAAAAGTACTAAAGCGCCGCACGATAGGGTAAATACACCAGTATTTGACATCTTACTAGATTTCCATACCTAGTTACTACTAGGTATGGAAATAAAATCAAAGAATAGGATAGAATATCATTTATTTGCTTTAAATGTGGTTTTACAAGGTCTTAAAATTTATACAGTTCATTGTTATAGTATTCAGCACATTCAGCTTTCATAATAAGCATGCAAATAGGTACACTAGGCACATTAGGTATAATTATTAAATAAAATACAAATTACTACAAAACACAAAAACACGTTATCAATTTAAATATTCATTTACTAAAATTAAGTATTATACACAGACATATAAGAACAAGGTATTATATTAATTTAATTGACTATGTTAACTTTTTGTCTATTTTACTCACATGTCAAATACAATTTAGCCTACGAACAACGAAAAAAAAAAAAAAACGAAAAACCTATGTCAAACAATTGTACCCATATAATTAATTAATATTATAGAAATGTTGGGATTTTAGCCACTGTATCAATTTACATTTAAAACGTATCAGTGGAAGTGTTTTAATGTTATTTGGTATCGCATTATATACCTTTATGCACATTGCAAAACATTGCTTTTGATAAAGAGCCATTCGAGGCGGATTGTCAAAGACCAATCGATCTGGATGCCTTGTGCTTCTTGGATAAATGTCTTGCCCTGTTTTAAAATAACTATGATGAGATTTTACAAATAATGCAACTTCAAGTATGTACATACAAGGAAGAGATATACCCAGACTATCGAACAGGGGCCTGCATGAGGCATGTGGTGGTACACCACATATTGCTCGAACGCATTACTTTTGTGCAATGAATGCTTTATGTATATCTGGAGAATTTCCCCAAATAAGTAACCCATATTTTAATGTAGATGCTATGTGACCATGGTTCGCTGCTAATATAGTAGAACGCGCGGATGTTTGTTTCAATCTGTTCTATACGTATATGAATTTATTTATTTAATTTTTATTACAACTTATAATTATTGATATATCATCAGCAAAAAGGGTACATTTATTTGTAGTCACATCCGGAAGGTCGTTTATATAGATCAAGAAAAGCAACGGCCCCAGGACGCTACCTTGAGGCACACCACAGCCATTAACTCTATTTATCGATTTATGAGAAACTAGTGCCAGTTCTTTATTTAAACAATTTATCTCGACATATTGTTCCCGATTTTGTAAATAAGTCTGCAACCACTTAAGCGCTGTACCTCGTAGGCCAATATTATTTAATTTAGTGACTAGAAGCTCATGTGATACGAAATCGAAAGCTCGCGACATATCAAAGAATATAACAGACGTTGCCAGTCTTGAGTTGAGAGAATCTGTTATTTCACGTACCAGTGCAGCTAATGTAGTGGATTTTTTACTCTGAAATCCAAATTGCTCCTCTTTAATAATATTCAGCTTATTTACAAACGACATAATCCTTTTATGCATAGCTTTTTCGAATAACTGACAGAATCGGTACTAACGTTATTGGTCTATAATTATTTATATTCGATTTATCGCCTTTTTTGTGTAGTGGTTTGACCAGAGAGAATAAGTCTGGAAATTCACCATTTTCAAAGGATAGATTTATTAAATGAGCTAAAATCGGTCTAAGCTCTTGTTTACAGTATTTAATTACTTTTGTAGCGATTTCGTCATATCCTTCTGCAGATGTATTATTTAGCGATTTAATTAAACAATTTATTTCATTTTGATCACATGGTGTTAGGAATATGGTAAAAAATTAAAATCAAAAAGTATTTATTCAATATAAGCCCTAATGAGGCACTTATGAACGTAAACTTACTCCGGTTCCAAATACAACTTGAACTGAGAAGACTCCGGCAAAAAACTCAGCAAGCTTTTTATTTGTACTTAGAAGTATTATAATTTACAAACGATATATTATTATATAACAATAGCCTGCGAAGCGAACAATTCATTCAAATGCATTCTTGTCATCTACAAATTCTGAAACTTTATAGTACCCTTTCTTGCATAACTTATGTTTGACTATCTTTTTAAATGTATTTAAATAATTGCAATTGTACAAATTGTAGGCTTAATTTACATTTACTTCAACTAAGGGAACAGTGAAAGTTTCTTCAGAATCGGTTCAGTAGTTTTCAAAATATGGATTAATAAGTGTGTCGGCCTGGCTTATTGATACCAGCTACGGGTGCGGTCTCAAAGGGAAAACATCAAATTCAAGTCAAATTCTAGTGCATGTAAGAAAAACTAAACATGCCTATTAGAGATCTCTATGTATATATAAAAATTAATCCCTATTTCCCTTGGTCATGCAATAACTTGAGAACGACTTTACCAACTTCATCTTTCTATTGAGAAGACTCTTACGGGAAAATAAATAAGTAAGTAAAAGACGGGCAATCCATTGATGAAAATAATTCGTTAAATTGGGAAAAGCCAATACCAGTAGATATAATGCCAGATGTTGCAGCTTTATTTAAATCCTGGTTTGATTTGGGTTCCGAGTCGAGACTAAATTTTAAATTGCACATGTTGCATTTCAACGTGTATTTGGAAAGTAGTCCTTTTCTTTTTTCTCCAATAATGTGGACATTACTCAATGTACATCCAAACGCTTTGTTGTGATTACATATTGTTTGAAGTGATTTAAAAAATGATCCAAATCGATGATTCTTCGTCCATCCACGGGAATAATATGCTCAGTGGCGTGCATGGGTTTTCGGACTAGGTAGGCAGAAGAAATCTTGGCCATACGCCTAAATATGGCTCTTAGATAGATCAGGTTTTTTGACCAAATTCGTAAAATTGTTTAGGTCAGCGTATCATTCCACACACATTTGGTATGATTCATTAGCAAACAAAATACATAATAACAGAATAATAGATTCCAATAACAGCACCCAGGTAGCCAGGTGTTTTTAATAAACATAATATCCTGTGTTAAAATGTCTAAGATTTTTACCTTTGTTTTGAATAAGTAAATAACAACAACACTGCATACAATGACGATACAACGCCAGCCAAACCATAAACAAACCAACACAAATAAATTGCGAAGTTATATTTGAGTTGCTCTAATGTTGGTAAACTAGTTTAGGTAGTTTAGGTTAAGGTAGTTTTTTTAATTTGAATGGGTTACCTTACTTACAACAGAGTAGGTAGGTTACTTTTGGTCCATAAATCGCGAATGTCAAATGTCAGTATGCTACGCATAGCAAAAGCGTCATTTATGCTTTCGTCGTATTATCTTAAAGAAGTGTGTGTGTGTGTATGAATATGCCGAAATCGTTTTAGTGTGCGTGAATTTGAGAGGCGAACTTGCGAGTGCCTGCGCGGCAAAGTTTAAAATTTCGTATTGAATGTTAGGTTAGATTTTTATTCAAAGTGATTATGTAGTTTAATTGAATCAAAATATTATTGTATTGAATCTTATGAGGTAGGCATTGCTTATTTGCCTATATGGAATGCACGCCACTGAATATGCTCTGCTTCGCTTCCACAATAGTTTATTACGTACCTGAAATAACCAGTTTCAATAATAAATTAATTATGTAATTTATGTAACTAGCACTTCGTTCTAAGTGAGTAATAATAAGTTAAGAAACGCAGAAATAAGGTACCCAATTACATTCAAACTTATATATGAGAAAAAAATGTATGTAAATATATGATATGTATGTAAACTAAGAATTATATGTATTGAAAAAAGTTAAGATGTAAAAAGATAATAGATAGAAAGAGTTACTTACACTAAAGTACACACTAATAGGTAACGATAGTTAGATAAACTCACAATTCTACAGTTTGTAAAGCCATCAAATCAGGTTCGTTTGCATGTTTAGAACTACTGGCATCCATGTGTTCCGTTGGTATTTGCAATCTGTAATAAAATAGGCTATACGTTTCTTCTTACATACTACTAAAATTATATAATAATATGACCGTGGCCAATTACTTGAACGATTACCCTAATATTTAACCCTTATATTTAGAACTAGCTGTCCCCCGCCGTTTCACCCGCGTTCCCAGGATAAAAAGTAGCCAATGTCCTTCTCCATACCATAGGCTATCTTCATGCCGAATTTCATGATGATCCGTTGAGTATATGAGGCGTGAAGGCGTAACAAACAAACTCACTTTCGCATTTATAATAGTAGTAAGGATAACCAATAAGATATTTATTGAAGTAATTCAATTCACTACATAACATATACCTACCTAGTAGGTGGGTACCTACCAAGAAGTTGGATACCTACCTAATAACCTGTGCAAACTTTATTTACTCTGTTGTGAAAACATTTAGTATCTAACCTAATAAGCTAGGCGGTTGATACTCACGGCCACGGGTCCACGTGCGGTACATTTTCTGTATTGCAGTCAGAATCGGGTATTTGTTTATTTCTGAAAATGAAAAATGTATGTAGTAGGTACAATTATGATTAGGTATGTACGTTGGTATTTGCATTCTGTAACAAAATAGGCTTTACTTCTCTTTATCTCATACTAATAAAATAATATGTGACCGTGGCCATTTACTTGGACGACTACCCTAATATTTACCAATAAAATGTTTATTGTAGAAATTCAATTTACTGCATAATATATACCTACATAGTAGGTAGGAACCTAAATGTACATGCTTTACTTACGCTGTTGTGAAAACATTTTAGTATCTAACCTAATTAGCTAGGTGGTTGATACTTACGGGCACGGGCCCACGTCCGGTACCTATATTTTCTTTATTTCGGCTACACATCAAGATATAAATTTCCAGTACAAGCTGATCTCGCATTGTATAGGATTTCCGTACAATGGAAGGTCAGATCAGAGGAGCTTATACTGGAAATTACCTACTTTTCTTACCCATTACAATAATCAGACTCAGAATTTATTGGTAGATACAAACCAAAATGCCTTCCTAGGTAAAAACACATATTATGATTCATTTTAGGTAGGTACTTACTTCAATATTTAATTCTTAATATGTGTAGCATTTTCTTTTCTCCAATTCCATCTTTTCTTTTCTTGTCTCGATCACTTCCCATTTAAAACAAAATACACTTCACTTATAATTTATTAGGTACGTAGCTACGTGGGTCGTGAGAGCAAGAGACACGGGTTCCCCGTTCGAACGCCGGAGCGCGACTGAATCTGTGCGGCAGCGCATCGTACCACTCGAAATATTTGAGATTTAATTTCTAACAAATTAAAATAAAACATTATTTTAAATTCAAATCATATGGTACACGTATTGTACTAACTACAGTTTATATAAAAAGTTTCATTAGTATAGGTAAAGTATTAATTGACTAATGCGATTTATTTGTAAAATTCAGAGGGAAGTTTGAGATTTTTTTCTATCGAGAAAATGTTTAGGAATCGTGTTTTCACATCATACAGGAGTCAGTATATATCCTCAACTGTACTATATATTTTTTTCAAAATTATTGATTGGTTACTTTTATTGATATGCAGGATCAAAGGAGCACTTTTGAGGTGGGGTAAGGCCTTAATTAGTAGGTATTAGGTTATAATAATATATTGCATAATTATTGAATTGTCATTTTTGTTGTTTATTATTATAGATATACGTATATTCTGAATAATTTAATTTTTGTATCGTAAATTTGTATTTGACATTGTATTATTTAATTGTATTATTAATATTCATACGCTATCACTGGCAGTTTTATAAGGAACTTATATTAAGCACATTATCATCTGATTATAACACCTAAAATTATTGAATAAAGTATTTGATTTGATTTGATTTAGTTACATTACTTTATAGCTTAATAGATAAACTAAAGCTTTTTCCCTGATGGGTTTTTGTTCAACGATAACTGTCTGCGCCATTTCATTCAATTATACTTGCAACATTTAAAACCAATCACTCACATAACTCTAATACATTCACACACTTAAATCACGCATTTCCCATCTCTTTCCCTCTATTCATCAATCATTCAAAAAACCCTTCCGCTCACTCACTCGCATCAAAAGACTCAGCAAGTCAGTCTATCAACCAACGTCCGCGCGCGCGCAACATACTGGCTGGCCAGCAGGAAATTAACGCAAAACCTGTGCTCCAGTATGAGCACCATCCGAGTGCTCCAACCACTAGTGAGGAAGGATCCCAAAATCAGCGACCTATGTAAGTCCCAAAAATTATCCTATATTCCTTCGTCACAATAACCATGGTAGTGGCTAGATAGAGCTTTTTTTTTGTTATTGTGTATAGGCCTGTGTTTGACCACAATCTCACCATGGTTAATAATAATAATAAAAAAAAAAAAAAAAAAAAAAAAAAAAACGCTGACATCTGACAACGTCTTGATTTTTTGTGATTTTGTAAATATTCATTTTTATCGTTATTTACACCATATTAAAGGCATATTCAAGTATATTTAAAAGAAAACGACAGCTACATACCAAAATAAGAATAAAATTTGGCAATAATGACAAAATATATACCTACCACTGAAAAATTATACTGTCATGACATTTATGTCACTTCGAGACGTACAATAGAACCATGAAATAGAACATGTAACATGATTACAAGGTCAAGGACAAATAAAACAGCGGAACGAAACGCACGCCCACCACCCTCGCCCGCCTCTGCCAGCTCCTCGCCATCCTTGTCGGGCGATAATTTCGCCACCGCGCCCGACACTAGCGAGTCGAGCGACGAGCGCGGGCCGTCGCCCCCGCCGCCGCGACCACCTGCGCGACGAGGGCGGCCACCGCTACCGGCACGCTTGGGACCTGCGGGACAACCTGTCCCGCGCTCGGCCCCCGCTACCGGTGGTATAGTGCGTCGCATGCGGTGGACACAGTCCATGAATGAAAACTGCATGCGCGCCTACTATGGGGCTACAGAGGGGGGAACCAACCTGTCCGCGTACCGTGACCGGATGCTACCTCTGTTTCAGATCCTTGAACCAGCCATCACTGTGACCGCGCAACGCCTATCGGATCAGGTTCGGGCCATCCAGCGGCTCAAGAGGCTGGATGACTCTGTACTTGATCGGCTACGCTTGGAAGTGCTGCCTGTTCGCTCTACCTCTACTTTGACGCGGGATCCACCTGCTGTTTCGCCGATTTCGGTGCCGATACCAGACCAGGCACCGAGGGCGGTGCGGGTTGATCCCAGTGCCGACGAAGAGGACTGTGTGAACAGCGTAAGCACTGAAACCAATGAGCATTTGAGGAGGACTTTGGAGGAAGCGATTGTACTGTATAGGTCCGCGCCCAACTCTAGGCCGCGAATACCACGCTTGCCCACAAATAAACGAAACTTAGCGCTAATGGGAGCCCTGAACGCTTTACTAGACCCGTATCTACGGGCTAGTGAAGATTTAGTTGATACCCACTCGATTCTGTACTGTGGGGCCATCGCGGCGTGCCGTGTTGCTCGTGTCAGGCTACCTGTTCCTGACCGAGCCACGCGGACCGTCGGTGGTGCCCCCGCATGGCAAGTGCGAATCGAGCGGCGTATCAACACGTTCAGGACTCTCATTGCAAAGCTGATTTGCTTCAAGGAGGGCAATAATCGCCCTCGTGTCATGCGCTTTGTGACCCAGGCCTTTGCGGGGACTGATATTAGGTCCCACGACTACTTGGCCTGTGTCACAGAGCGCATTGACTTCTTGAAGCAAAAAGTTTATGCGTGGGCAAGCCGTATTCGCCGCTACAGAGAGCGTGTGGATCGATTCCAGCAGAATCGCTTCTTCCAGAGTGACCAGAGGAAGTTATACCGAAAGTGGGAGGGAACCGACCAACGTGTGTTGGATGGACAGTTACCGGATACTACTGCTATGATTAATTTCTGGCGTAGTATCTGGTCAATGCCTGTCCAACACACCGAGGGTGATTGGATGAGTGTTGTCAAACGTGAGTGTGAGTCCATCGAACCAATGGAGGCTATTACCATCAGCCCCATTGACATAGGTTGTGCGATCCGTACGACCCAGAACTGGAAAAGTCCTGGGCCGGATGGATTGCACAACTTTTGGATAAAGTGGTTTCGATGCTCACACGAACGTTTGGCAACGCAATTCCAACAAGCCCTTGAGGATGGTTCCCTGCCAACTTTCCTAACAACCGGTGTTACTTCCTTGCTCTTTAAGTCCGGTAGTACCACGGAACCGAAAAACTATCGACCCATCACGTGCTTGCCTACACTATACAAGCTCCTTACATCCATTTTGAGAGCAAAAATTAATACGCACATTGTTGCGAATAACGTTTTGGCCTCCTCTCAAAATGGATGTAGGGGTGGGTCCCGTGGTACCAAAGAGCTCCTCCTCATCGACACGACAATTTGCCAACAAGTCCGGCGGAATAGGGGAGCCATCTCGGCTGCCTGGATTGATTACAAGAAGGCCTATGATTCAGTGCCTCACTCATGGCTGGAGAGGATCTTGGAACTGTACAAAGTTGATACAGCTCTTAGATCCTTCTTGAGCGCATGTATGAGGCAGTGGATGACAGTCCTTCGTCAACCAGGTGGTGGAGATGGCACTTCTGGCCCGCAGGACTTTATAAGGATTCAGCGAGGTATTTTCCAGGGTGACAGTTTGAGTCCTCTGTGGTTCTGCCTAGCTTTGAATCCGCTCAGTACTCTGCTGAAGGATTCAGGACTAGGCTGCCGGCTTCGAAGAGGGGGTGAGGTCATTTCTCACCTGTTGTACATGGATGACCTTAAACTATTTGCACCAAAACGTCAAGATTTGTTGGAGCTACTGAAAATGACTGAAGTTTTTAGTAGCGCCATCAAAATGGAGTTTGGTGTAGATAAGTGTGCGGTCATGCATGTACAGCGGGGGAAAGTCGTAAATTCAACGAATTTACAGCTTTCTGAGACAATGTCTCTCAGATCACTCTCCGAAGCAGAAACCTATAAGTACCTTGGTATGTCACAGTCGTTGGGTATTGTGGACGGGGACATAAAGCGGGCTGTGAAGGAGCGCTTCTTCTGTCGCCTGACAAAAGTACTGAACAGTCTTTTGTCAGGTGGTAACAAGGTGCGCGCCTTCAACGCCTGGGTGATGCCCCTGCTCACGTACTCCTTTGGCATACTAAGGTGGACTCAAACTGAGCTGGACGCCCTGGATAGGAGGGTCCGTCTCCTGCTCACAACACATCGAATGCTACACCCACGCTCGTCTGTTATGAGACTGTACATCCCGCGTAAGTGTGGAGGCCGTGGCTTTTTAAACGCCAAGAACCTCCACAACCACGAGGTGTACAGTCTTAGGAAGTATTTCCTTGACAACGAGTGTGGGATGCATCGCGATGTGGTGGCAGTAGACAGGGGCCTCACCCCGTTATCCTTGGCAAACGAGAACTGGCGCAGACCAAAGGTGCTAAGCACCGAGGACCGCAAGGACGTATGGAAGAGTAAGGAGCTACACGGGCGGTTCTACAGGGCCCTAACAGGGCCCGATGTAGATCTGCTCGCGTCGGTGAACTGGCTACGCTTCGGTGACCTCTTTGGGGAAACCGAAGGTTTTGTCTGTGCAATTGCGGACGAAGTTATCAAGACGAATAACTACCGGAAATATATCCTGAAGGACGGTACGGTCGACATCTGTCGAGCATGCCGCCGTCCCGGAGAGTCACTCAGGCATATTATTTCCGGTTGTTCTCATCTTGCTAACGGCGAGTACTTGCACAGACATAACCTAGTAGCCAGAATCATCCACCAGCAACTTGCTCTTCAATACGGCCTTGTAGAGTCCGAAATGCCGTACTATAAGTACGCACCTGCGCCAGTTCTCGAAAATTGTCGTGCCACGCTCTATTGGGATCGATCTGTCATCACGGACAGGACTATTGTAGCCAATAAGCCTGATATCGTGCTGACAGATCGATTGAAGCGCCGGGCAGTGCTCGTCGACATCACCATCCCCCATGACGAGAACCTCGTGAAAGCCGAGAAGGACAAGCTCAGCAAGTACCTTGACTTGGCTCACGAGGTGACCGCCATGTGGGATGTTGATTCGACGATCATTGTCCCGATAGTTGTTTCGGCGAACGGTCTCATAGCGAAGAGTCTCGACCAACATCTTGAGAGGCTCTCGCTGGATGGCTGGATCAAGGGTCAGATACAGAAGGCGGTACTCCTGGACACAGCCCGCATCGTCAGGAGATTCCTCTCTCTGCAGCCCTAACCACCGGTAGCTTGGGTCCTACCCCGCTGCCGGCGGCACACTAGGATTAGGATTTTTTGTAACATTTTTAGATTTTGTGAAAATATTGTAAAAAAATTAATCATATTTACATAGGATTAGGTTTTTTATAATATTTTTGATATTTATACCAATGTTACAAAAAATAATAATTTTAAGTATGAAAATAAATAAAGAGAATAATAATAATAATAATAATAACAACAATAACAACAACATCTCTTGAGGCTCTCGTTAGGCGGTTGGATCAAGAGCCTGATTCAGAAGGCAGTACTCCTCGATACGGCTCGCATTGTGAGGAGGTTCCTGTCTCTGCAGCCCTAACCACCGGTAGCTTGGACCCTGCTCCCGACACCGGCGGAACACTATTTTTTATATTTTTAAATGTTTTTTGTAAGTCATGATTTCTATAAAAATATTTAAAAATGTATTTAATATGTATATAAAATAAATAAACGGAATAATAATAATAATAATAATAATTGTTTATTTAAAGAAATTAGTTCACAATCACACCGTGCTATGGTTTCCTCACGATGTTTTCCTTCAACGAAAGCTCAAGCTCATTTTAGGATTCGAACCCGGGACTTTCGTCTCGGTATCCGCTGTCTGCATTCGTCATAAATGGGTAGTATGGTTACCAATAATCTAGATGCTTTCAATACCTTTGGGTGCAACATCCTCGGCCTCGTCATAGCTTCTCCTGGGGTCAGTCGGAGGCCAAACTCAAGCAATACATAAAAGAAAAGACCGCTTACCGTATGTGGGTCGTATATTTCTTTGCTTCGTTAGTATTATACAATAATTGACGGTTTTACAAAAAACTTAAACCGACTTCAAAGTACACTAATGAGTGATCAAATCCTGATCTGATGACAATGGGAACAAACGGAAAAGGGTACACCCCTTTCAGTAAAAAAAAGAATTTTCCATATCTACTATATAAAAATAAGTCGGGTTTTCCTTCCTGACGCTATAACTCCAGAACGCACGAACCGATTTCCACGGTTTTGCATTCGTTGGAAAGGTCTCGGGCTCCGTGAGGTTTATAGCAAAGAAAATTCTGGTAGGGTAGGGTAGGGTAGGTTAGGGTAGGGTGGGGTAGGGTAGCACCATAGGGTAGGGTAGCACCACGCGAACGAAGTCGCGCCGGGCAGCTAGTCGATTAATAAATGACGATGAAGTTATCAGGTAACAAACATAAAAAAAAACATACAACTTAATTGAGAACCTCCTCCTTTTTTTGAAGTTCGCTAAAAAGGAAGTCAAACTTGCTACTTGACGAAGAAGAGAGGTTTCTGTTAACAACCCGCCATTCATACTTAACGTACAAACTACCGTATGAAACAGCGCCACTCTACCAACCTAAATTATCCGAATTATGTTAACTAGCGAGGCTTGGGTCCGGCCCTCGCCACTGCCGGTCTTCCAAGTAACAACGGACTCCCCGACTATACAACAACTTAGCAGCCTAATATACGAAACGCTGAGAAAACTTCGATAGTGCGATGCAGGCGAGTAATTGAAAGCAGCGGTGCGTGACGGTTACGCTGCAGAGTAAGATAGTGAAAAGCTTTATGAGTGAGTATGTACGTGAGTAAACGTTCGTTGTAAAAAGTGCAATTGAAAATGGAAGGTAAGTAATATAATGAAATAATTAATACGATAGTCTTTTTATAACCGTTTCTAATAAGGAATGTGTAGTCTACAACGTGAAACCGAAAAGTACACGAATTCTTTGGCGCACAGATCGCGAAATAGAATAGCAAGTGAACTGAAAAGATAATGAGCCTCATTGAGTGGTGACACGTTGGTTATGATTTTAATACAATCAACTTGTAATCATAAATTCGGTATGATTTTTTTTGTATTTTATTTTGAGCTGTAACTTTTTAGATTAGGGAGACCTGATTTCATATTCACCCTATTCGTACCCTTTTCGTTACATCCTTACTTCCATACTAATATTATAAACGCGAAACTTTGTATGTATGTCACTCTTTCACGCAAAAACTACTGAACGTATTTGGATGAAATTTGACACACGGAGGATATGTTCTGGATTAACACTTAGCATACTTTTTATCCCGTATAAACACGATCCCTCGGGAATGCGGGTGCGAATGCGCTCGGGACAGCTAGTGTTGTATAAGCATAAAAAATATTTTTGTTGTTTATTTGTTTGTAAGGAATGCGTTTTTATACCATTCATCCGACTGCGTGAGTTGTTGTGCGTCGGCCGAGGACATCTCTGACAAAAAAATAATGAAATAAAAAAGAGGCGTTGCAAAGCAAGCTGGGTTTCAAAACTAAAAAAGGAAGTCAAACTTGCTACTGGACGAAGAAGAGAGGTTTCTGCTACTAACAAGTCATCCATATTAAGATAATTTCAAACTGTCGAAAGAAACAGGGCCACTCTACCAATCATTAATTAAACCAAATTGCATGATAGCGAGACTTGAGTCCGGCCCTCGCCAATGCCGGTCTTCTCAGTAACAACGGACTCCCCGACTATAAACAAAGATTTCTGTCTTATATACAGAATTACAAGTAAACTTCGATAGCGCGATGCAGGCGCCGCCTTACTATTCGTTGAAGCTATCGGAGCGTGACTGTTCTACTTCAGCGGTTACAACGGACGTAACAAAAAACGATTATAAATACTTTACTATTGAAAATCATTCTCGGAATTTCATATAGACATTAATTTATTACAAATTAGAATTGGTTAGGTTGCAAGCGATAGGTGGGTAGCGATTAATAAAATAACTATATATCCTAGTGGTATTTCAACTCGATCGTTTTCTGTGAAGGCATTCTGTTAAGCTATTTGGAGGCCTACAAGGCCAACTCCAACAGTAGGTTGCCCACTAGCCTACCTCCAACAATCCGCAGTGGGCATGTGTGGTGGAGTATCTGCCCATTCTACTATTAGGGGGGACTAGTAAGTCACTAGTGTACGATATATCTATAAATGAATTTATATGCATACTGCTCACGCTTCGCACAAGGTATTGTCATTGTCAAATAATGTTTAGGTTAGAGTTATTTTATATGCTTACTGAACTCGCTTATAATATAAACCTTGCCTTATTTTTGTACACGCAAATCGGTCTTTTATCATAAAAAATACAATTTTTAACAAAACAACTTATCTTCAATTTCATATTAAATAATAATAATAATAATAAAGTTGTTTATTTAGGATTAAAACACAATGCAACATTAGAATTTCACTCGGCAATTCAATGCTCAAAAATACAAGGAGGTATTTATAATGACATATTTATATGCATATAAAGTTCTTAAAAAAGACAACATTAATAATAATCCCTTTATAATCACGCTACTTTGGCCCATAGATACAAATCTGGTGCGTCCACGCTGCGCGACCCGAGCACGAGCCGAGGATACATGGTGCATGGGTTCGCGTAGCGTGGACGGACTTGTGAGCCTCGAACGAGCATTCGTCTTGCTTTCAACTACACTCGCCGGAGTGCAGCATCGTTAGTTCTTTCATGAACACTTATAGGCTCGTTGTAAGTCCACACTTGACATCGTGAGCAACGAACGAATAGAGCTTGTTCGAGGCTCGGCTCGTGCTCGGTTCGCGTAGAAGCACCATAGAAACTAACATGTTTATTATTAGGTATATAGTTTCTGTTTTATATTTTTTTATTAAATGGACTAGCATATAAAAATTTAAGCCCAATATTAGTAAAAAGCACTATTTCACTGTGCGACTATACGGCTTTTTTCATAAAAAGGCTCTACGTAATAATATTCATAATATTACTTTTTCATGTGTAGTCAAACCAAAATACACTGTATGTATGACATACATTTTACGCATAGTACAATTACATGACGCGCTAGGAGCACCACCCTAGCTCATAAAGACTATAGTCGTACACCAGTATTAGTATCCCTTTCAGGTAAATTGTGCGGTCCATTGCATTTCTCGTTATCAGCCCAGTCTATCTTGAACACAAAAGTGAATTTCCATAATATAATAGCTAGAGTATGAGTGCCAACAATATTTTTATTTAATTTTAATACAGTAAATAAGCATTCGGCTTGATGGTAAGCGGTTACTGTAGCCTATTGTGGCTTGTAACACCAGGTATATCAATCGCGCATTGCTGACCCTTTCTAAAACCTTTCTTAAGAAGAGATTTGAATGGAACTTGAGTTGAGTTGAGTTGATGTGCATTTAAACCTTCTTGTTTTTATGATCTGTGATTATAACAGTGGAATGTTTACATGACAAATTATATGTATAAATTATTTGCGCAGCAAATAACTTCGTTTCTATCGTCGGTAACGAAATAGTCCTGAATAAATGTATATACATTTCGTTGCGATGGTTGTGGTGTTTTCAGAAATACAGTTGGATTCATTATTTCTCGGTTGCGAAGGTATTTATCAGTTCAAATTAGATACTGAATTTTGTATTTGTTAACAAACAGATAGACTGATAGATTTTAATTGAATTATGGATTCTTGTTACACTCTTTGTATATGTTCTTCTATGTTTGTAACCCAGTCACATTGTTTAAGTTGAACACTGGCCCGTAGTCACAACCCCAGTAATTTTCGAATAATTATAAATGCGAATGTGTTTTTTTTGTTGTTGAAGATAACAAACATTCATCCTCACATACTTACGTGTTTATAATATTATTAGTACAATGATTATCCAGATTAAAATTATCTATTGGGTTAATAGTTCGATGGCTGTCCCTTTCTATAGCTATATGATAAACAAAGATGGATTTTAATCCGTCATTTAATTATTTTTGACGTATCTGATCTCGGTAGTATGTCACAAGGGAACTAAAGTTGTAATTAATTTGCTCTGAATAAATACATGCTATTAACTCTTTTCTATCATATTTAAAGAACGGTACACATTTCTTTTGCATTATTTTTTTTATTTTCTTTTTTTTTCATTTCATTTTTTTAAGTAAAAATTTACACCAATAAAAGTTTACAAATATGATTTGAAAATAGGGGGAATAGAAAAAAAAACATCAATCAATTTTGCCGCGGAAGATAACTATTGAACAAAATAACAGCTGGTATATAATAATAATTAAGTACCCAGTTTAATTAATCTTAAATTGACTCGTGTTTAAAGATCAATAACAAACTAAGTCAGTCCCTTTATCTAAAGTCTATTATCGTGCAAAAATTAGCCGAAAACAAAGTAGAAAGTTAAACTTCCCTCGCATGAACTACTTTGAATATAAACAGTTTTGGAATTCAAATAAAAGAGTTGAGTAAGTTCCTTCAGCGCAGGCAACCTTTTACAGCGAACAGTTCGCCTCGAGCGTGTGTGCTTTTACACCGTACTGTAACAACTAGTAAAGTTAGTTCAAATTAGGTTGAGTTTTTTTTGGAAAACATCGTGAGGGTTATTTAGTGTAGTCAAGCAAATATGATAATATACTGGGAAATTATTCACACGCGGTTATCTGATCACAAACTAAGCAGAGGTTGTGCTATGGAAACAGATAACTGGCCCCCTAAAAAGGAAGCTAAAGCAATATTGCTAAGGAATTCATTTCTTCGAATCCTTTAATGAATTGAATTGTATATAATGAGTAATTATTTTACCAAAAAATATTGGAATTACGTAGGATCTGCCGAGAATTCGAAAAAAATGAATTCCGTAGCAATATTGCTTTAGCTTCCTTTTTAGCCCCCTTTTTGAAAATAAAGTATGATGGATTTGAGCCGGTTCCCTTCTTAACTTTGTGTGCTTACCATCACACATAAACTCTATCTTGGCTGAGAACTAGAATATTTGCGATGATTCATAAAATAATCATGGCGAGATCGATACATTGATTTGTACAAAAAAAAATTAGAGAATTTTAAATCACTTCCAATGTTAAGATTACATTACCAGCAACATATTAAAATACTTGAAATATTTTATAAACCCCGCAAAACATAGCAATATAATGGTTTTGGTCGCATTTAGCATGGCATAGAATGTCGCATTTTTATCTAAAAATATTTTAAATGCCTCCACGTTATTCCTTAGGCACCAAGGATCAATAATAACGTCATTTCAACGACTCTAAAAATCTTATTTTTTTTGTACAAATCTCGCCATGTTTCTTTATGAAGACATACATACATTTTATCTTCGACTCTACACAAAACTGCAATACACCGACTCACTTTTAATCTCAGAGTAAAGATTTTAAGACATAGTCCAACTAAAAGTGACGCATCATCGGTGTGATACCTAGTCAGTCAAGTTTTTCACTTGCAGTTCCGGTCTGCCATGATCACGTAAGACTTAAACAAACTCACTAAGTTCCCTCGAGTGAACTATTGCCCGGAACTGGAGCCTAACAGTTCATGTTTGTTTTAAAATATGTCATACGTTTACGCTTTGACGCGGAATTGATTTATTCATGAGCCTTTAGTGCCTTTGTTTTAGAAATTTCATCATCATCATCATCTGCCTGCCCTGTTCCCAATCAATTGGGGTCGGCGCAATATGTACGCTTCTTCCATTCGTCTCTTCTATCCGTCATAGTAGTATTCACTCCTTTCTTACCCATATCATCTTTTACACAATCCATCCATTTTCATCCATCTCGTTTTCGATCTTCCTCTTCCCGTATATCCAACCACTTTCATATTCATAACTTTTTTAGTGACGTGGCTTTCATTTATCCTCATAACATGTCCATACCACGATAAACGGTTCCCTATCAACTTTTCATTTTTCTTTATTATAATGTTAATTTTAAAACCAATACGTCCAAATGCAAATCGTCAATTGCTATTTCAGGATCAAGCCATATTTTTCTTTTTTTATTTCACCCAAAGGATGAAACATGAAAAAACAGCCTATTCTGTTGTAAATTGCACTAATCTAATTTTAATCACATCACATCTCTTTCTTACAAACATTATTGAGAAAGGATAGAACATAATTTAGTCATTGCCTTTTTCATTTGCGGGTACCAAGACGTAACCAATTTGGATGGCGAGTAAATTTATGTTGAAAACAAGAAATTGGACTAATTTAACAGGACTATCTTACATCCTTTTCATATGTTATTTGTTAGAAAGAGATATAGTGAGACTGAATAAGTTGAGTTGTACACAACAGAATCAGCACCATTGACATTTCTGCACTCTGCGTGATTCAAATGTACATCAAAAGTGATACGCTTTCCAAAACAATACTAATGTTAATGAAAATCAAGCTTAGATAGGATGAACATGGTATAATTCCCGTAAACCACTATACAAGCACCCTTACCATCCAATTTGAAGCCTGTACATCTCACAATGAACATCCATCCACGTCATGAACAATGTAGTGTACGCCCACATTTTCAGTGGCAAATGCATTTGTCCCACGCTAAGCTTCTGTACCAACATCAACAGCTTTTACCTCCGATCAGAAGATCACCTAGATGGTATGTAAGCGCGTAAAAATATAGCGGTGAATAATATAACACATGGAATGCGAGGTATTACAAATTTCAAGCCAATTATTAAAAATTTCAAGCCACAAAAGACTACAAATATATTTTATTTGTTTCTTTTAAAATAAAATAACATTATAGAAAGAGATGATGAGGCTGAAGGTTTCAAGATCTGACACTTGGTGTCAGATTTTCATATTGACGGTAGTAGGCAGCCAGGCGGGTACCTACTACAACATATCACGATGTTTTCCTCCGCCGATTTCAAGTGATGAAGAAGAAGATGAAGTCATTGTGTGATTAGAAATATCGATTAGAATAAAAAAAATATCCCGGCTTCCGACGCCTTGCGACTTTGTATCTATTTATTTCTGATCGGAGTTATGTACCAACAGGCAAATCAACCGCCTGTCAGCTAATAACAATAACCCTGTCGCAGCCGACGGGACATTTCTAGGGATTTACGACCCTCGTTTATTTTAGCGCAGGTGCCTCCAATAGGATTACTTGCGGTCAAGCCTAGCGCCCAAACAAAGGACAGTATTGTTGGCTTTGGATGTCCGAAAGGTTGGAGTAGATTCGTTCACGATTTCATCTAAAAATATGTACCTCCACCTTACAGAATACCGGAGCCAGATAACTTTGTGTTGTGTTCCTGCGCGTGAGTAAGATTGCCAATGCTCAGTGGGGAGGGGGAAGGGTCGGTAGCGGGTGGTAGATGCCCCGTGTGTTACGAGCAGCCATATGGCTACGGCAACCGCTTACCATGGAGAACCGTACGCTTATTTACCGAATACGTCGTATAGGTACTTAAAAAATACAAAAACAAAGAAACGAAAAACAAATCATAATTGAAAAAAAAAAAAACCTAAATGTAGTATGTAAATAATTTATTAATAATCACGGAATATAAATTAATTGAATCTTTGTATTGCTTCTTAATTAATGAGTTAAATCATAAAAGAACAACAATGCCTCAACAAAATTAATTAAAACTTTACCTTGTCCATAACTCTTCGTAGTTCGACAAAAGGTATAAGAACCACACCTATTGTTACAATACCTACTCACCAACAATGGCGGAGCACTGAAACACATGACGAAAACCAACTCAGTCGTGTCATTGTGCACGATATAAATTAAATAAAAACACTTTAAAAATTGAGTCGGTCACGGAAACCGCAGGTTCTGTTCTAAATAAATGTAGAGTTTTTTGTCATTCTATATTTGAATAGGCTGCAATTTTTTTTATTTAAGGGCTGGTTTTTCTATGTCCAGATATTATATAAAATTATGGTGCTATTTTGAAATAAGAACAGTGCTTTCTAGGTTTAAAAATTGGCCCTGTCGGATATTATTAAATTATCATACACGATGTACACACTGCTCAACATTTCCAGTATAAGCTGATCTCGCATTGTATATGATTTCCGTACAATGTGAGGTCAGCTTACATTACGTACTTACATAATAGTATGTAGGTTTATTTATGTAGGACTTACAGAATTATAGACGGAGGATTATAGACTACTTATTTACCTACTCTCTGTCTAATTAACTATTCTGTCAATCAACGGCTGAAGAACCGATGGTGTTCGTGAAAACCTTCACTGGTTTATTTACACCCTTTAAGTAAGTTCTTTTGTATCTTTAAAATAATATAGTAATAATAATACCACATTCAGTAACACTTAACTTAAATCTTGTTTTTTAAGATAGCAGCTAAGTATTTATTATTTATGGCTCTCGATACACAAACATCATCATCATCATCATCATCAGCCTATAATGTCCCACTGCTGAGCACAGGCCTCCTTTCACAAATCAGGGTGAAAGGGAATGGGCAGATACTCCACCACGCGTGCCCACTGCGGATCGGTGGAGGTAGGCTAGTGGCCAACCTACTGTTGGAGTTTTTCAAGCCGCCTAGGAGGCATCCAACCAGCTTAACGACTATCACAATTAAGTGATAACCGGGACCGACGGCTTTACATGCCTTCCGAAGCACGGAAACGCTCGATTTGAAATACCACTAGGCGGTCACCCATCCAGGTACCGACCAAGACAGACGTAGCTTAACTTTGCCGATCGATTAAGAACGGCTAATCATGCTACACCACGAGCGCTTCTAATACACAAACATACACACAAAAAACTTCCACGCATAATATTTCAGTGCCAAGGTATGTTGTTCATACCTTGTTGTATGTCGAAATAAATGTTTCTTTCTTGTTTTTCTTTTAATACAGATTAAAAGGAGGCTATGTGTCGAAAATTAATTATTTGACGGGCCAGCTGGCGCGGTTGGTTAAGACTCTGGTTAAGATTCCAGCTATCGCACCGCAGGTCGTGGGTTCGATTCCCACACAGGACATGCATTTGTGTGCATGAACATGTCTGTATGTCCTGTGTCTGGGTGTAATTATGTATATTAAGTACGTATTTACAAACAAAAAGTAGTATATGTATTATATCAGTTGTCTGGTTTCCATAGTACAAGCTCTGCTTAGTTTGGGATCGTGTGTGAGGAATGTCCCAGGATATTTATTTATCAGTATTATTACAAATTTAAACTAATTTTATTAAAATTGTAGTAAAATTAATTGTGACTCTTAAGTTTGAAGTAATGATGATGATGATTCATCATATTAATCGAAGAAGTAAACTAAGCAAGCATTACAACAAAAAATATTATCTGTATGCGTTTTAGTAATACTTGTACGTAGTATTTATCTACTCTGAGGTAATACTCTAAAGCAAAAAATAATATTACACTTTAACGCGAAAACAAATATTTTTCTCACATACCTACGTATAAGAAAGAATGTCCGGAAAAGCGAAATTCCAGAATATTGCTGTAGAACGTTGGAAATTTAAAATATAGGTAACGCGTGCTGACTACTGGCTCCACCTAGAACTAGGGAACGTATTGCTTTTTAAATATAGGTACTTACTGTTCCCCGCGGTACTACACGTACGTAAAAAGTATATATTGTTTTTTCTTATAAAGATCATCAAAAACATCCTTAAATTTAAAAAAAACATTGCAAATATTTGAAAAAAATATTCAAATTACTTTTCTCAAAGCACCATAAAATCTGTATTTCCTCCTCTGCTATTAGGGGAATGCACTTATAAACAGTGACGATGAAGCAAAAAAAATAGGGAGAATACTTGCCCAGAAAAAGCCTATTCTCTGTAGTCTTGAAGGTTTTTAGGTGTTAAGAAAGACTAACAAAAGTAAACATGAGTATTTTTTTGTGTACTGGGACTCATTGGTCCTTCGTAAGGCTATACGTTCTTTAGCACGTTTTACAGATTTTTAAACAAATTTAAATTTCTATTATTTTGCCATACATTTAAATTTAATAGCTACCCTAGAATTTTAACAAATGATATTCAAATGAGCCAACTAATAATAATTGTAAACAAAGAAGTTAACATTACTGCATTCGAAGTGAGGACCCCTAAAATGAAGGTTTTAATTAGACTGCAATTAATTAAATTGGTTAATTGCTCCGAAGAATCTCGTAAAAGCATTAAACATTCCACATTGTTTAAAGTCGAAACGAATAAAATGAATGTTAATAAAACGAATTAATTGGCATGTGGAAAAATATCGGTCTACGAAATTATTCTGCTTCAATTATTTCTGACAATGTTAAAACTGAATGCATTATTTTGGTATATTTTTTAATAAAATCTTTATATCATCATCACCTGGATATTTGCTTCATGATCATCACCTAACTGACCAATCAATTGGGGTCAGCGCAATATGTACAGTCGAGGACATAAATATGTATACACTTTTTGAAATTCAAAAGCGATTTTCTCGCATTTTTAACATTCAAGTGTTAAAATATTACAAAAATCATAATAGTATATGTTAGAAGATTCTGCCTGCATAATATCTCATAATTTCAATCAGTAGTTTTAGAGGAAACCGTTGTTGAATTTTACTAAGTGTATACATATTTATATCCTCGACTGTACCTATGCTTTTTCCTGTCGGGTAACTAAAATCTTTATGAATATAAAGTAATTAGGTACCTATAAGAAAAGAATATCTGAATCAGGAAATGGTTTGATTAGTGCGGATTGATGCGGATGGGGAGCTGAAGCAGATATTGAGACTATTTTTATATTACAAAAAAGAGCAATTCGTGCAATTTATAGTATGGGCGCTCGTGAATCATTAAAGGGATTATTTAAGGAAATAAAATTTATGACCGTACCTTCACTTTATATCTATGAAAATATAATATACATACGTAAAAACATAGAAATGTATAAAACAAAAATGGACACTCATTTTTTTTCTTTATACAACTATGCCGGTAAACAAGCATACGGCCTGCCTGATGGTAAGCGGTTACCGTAGCCATATGGACGCTTGCAACAAAAGAAGCATTGCTCACGCGTTACCGATCTTTCCCCCCTCCCCTATGAGCTCTGGCGACCTTACTCGAGCGCAGGGACACAACTTTACACAACATAAAGTTATTTGGCTGCGGTATTCTGTAAGGTGGAATACTATACTATCCTTCCCCAGTCGAGCTGCTCTTTGAGCGAATAAACGCTATGCTCTACCTCTCTTATCATACCTCTCATAATATCAATACAAGACAAAAAGAGAAATTAGTTGTTCCGTATTTTAGATAGGTACTTGGTAACAATTTTAACACGAAGTTGTACGCGATAGAAAATACCCTGTTACCGTGCTCTTGCTATTTATTTATAAAATAGTACTCTCGAGAACACAACAGCTTGAACGCAATATCCTTTATACAATATCAAAAAAAACTGAAAACAACTTCTAATAATTGAGCTCTCAAAACGTATTGCGAGAAGGTTCCATTGTCGCGAAACCAATATCAGTGCGAGCAACCTTATCCAATTCTCACTTCATCCCAGCAGGGCACTTTCTTCTTTGAAGGATAGATGCGGGACGTGCGTGGAATACTAAGTAATAATAAGACAGCGAACTAGGGATGGGCAGGGAAAGAAAAATATTGGGAAGAAAAGAAAAATACGGGAAAATACGGAAAAGAATGGAAAAATACGGGAAAATTCCCAAACGGCGGGAAAATACTCAAATGGCTTTATGTTCCTCAAAAAAAATATTTGTCGATGCTTTTGATTGTTATTTTAATCATACTCGCTGTTGTATGTACCTACATCACCTACGCGCGGACCTACGCGGACCTTGGAGGAAGTTATCACACATTTTTTTTATACTACCTAGGTAGCAAACAAGCATACGGCCCGCCTGTTTGTAAGCGGTTACCGTATCCTATGGACGCTTGCAACACCTCCCTCGGGACCCGGGACGGGCTATGTAAGCGTCGTACATGTGCACACGTGCTCTTTCTGCACGAGACCGTCGCAAAGTCGCTTTTTTTAAAAACAACGCAACATTATTTTTTTATTGTTTTTTTATTGTATGATATGAGTATGACCCTAATAGAAATCATGTTAAATGTTATTCAAACGATTTGGTAAAGGTATTTCTCGCTATATACGCAAAATCTGCTAAATATGACCATTTGAGTATTTTCCCACCCAATGGGAAAATTCCCGGGTTCTTTCCCACTAAATTGGAAATTTACTCGAAGTTGGGTTTATTCCCGGGAAGAAACCCAACCCTACAGCGAACTGAAAGAAAGTATGTATAAGGTTCCGTAGGAAAATATACCGTTAGTTATCGTAAAAACAAAGTCTTGGGTTGTTGTGTCAAAGTTGAAACTAAATGTACTCTTTCTGTTTTTTGGAGGTTGAACTTTGGTGATATATCAACCACGCGTTATTTAATGTTATTATCTTCTAAATGTAGGCCTGGATTTCAATAGTTATTATATACTAGAAGATACCTACCATTTTTTTTTTGCCAGTTTGCTGTCTTCATACTTGGACTTCAACTCCTATAATTTATATAGGAACTTCTACCCATTTCTCATGAGACAAAATGGAAAATCAAAAATGCTTAAGTTCAGTTTTATTGCTTACATATCTTTATATATAAAATTCTACTGTACGTGTGTATGTATACACACGTACAGTAGAATTAACTCCCTGAATGGTTTAGTTAGGGTAGGGTAGCATTACAGGGTAGGGTAGGGTAGCACCACGCGAACGAAGTCGCGCCGGGCAGCTTGTATATAATATATATATGTATCTAATAACAAACAAGATAGGTATATTTTCAGCCTTCGGGAAAAACTGTAGTTATGTACATATATATCTAATTAGTAGATGAAAATATTTTTATTGTAAAAGGAACCCATCTTAACCATGGAAAAATAAAAGACATTCGTAATTCTATACGATTGCGTTACAAACATGTAAAGGAAAGCATATCCTTTTTCTATTGATAGAATTTTGGTTAATTCTATTCTTGGTTTGTTTACTTCAGAATTTGTAATAAGAATTTGTACTTTGTTTGCTTGTAAACTTTTGGTTATATCTCTTTTCTATAAAGTAATATTCGAAAAAAAACATAATTTTCTGCGTTTTAACTTATTCCTTTTGGCTTATAGGTTTATATACCTACGTATTAGTTTTGCATCCAAAACGTTAAACTTACATTGGTTTCTTAAATAAAAAGTACCTGGTTGACCGAGCTTTGTCCGGTATACAAAAAAGGCAAAAAAAAAACAAACAGATTCTGAGAAACTGGGCTCTCGTCTGTGTACATGAAGCAGTGAAATTATAGATCTTACCCGTACCTGAGTGACCGTTTTCCTTGACAACTCGGAAAACGCGTTTTCCCAGAGATTTTAAAGAGAGAATTTTTAGATTCGTTAGAGCCGTTTTCGAGATATCAACACATATTATACTAGCTTCTGCTCGCGGCTTCGCCCGCGTGGCCTACAGAAAACAAATGACATATTTTTCTACAACAATAAAACAAAACAAAACAACTTCATCCCAAGCTTCAAATCTTCAGCTTCAAGAGTGTGGAATGATTAAAAACGCTGAGACACATTAATTTTCAATCTTCAGCCTAAACACAAAATTTGAAGATCCTAACTTCGAAACTGACGGACTTTCATACAAACTTTCATCAACTATTTTACCCTCTTAGGGGTGGAATTTCGAAAAACCCTTTCTTAGTGGATATGTACTCTTCACAAATAATATATCCTCTAAATTACATGAGACCAGCGGTTTAGGGTGTGCGTTGGTATATCAGTCAGTCACGACTTTGAATTTTATATACACGATGACTTTTTAATCATTTTAACGCTAGAACAAACGTTGTTCATACCATGGTCTACTAACATTCTGTAACATCAAATAAAAATAAAACCGGCCAAGTGCGAGTCAGACTCGCGCACCGAGGGTTCCGTACAAACCTGTAGGTATATAAGTAAATGGTAGTATAGACCTGAGTATTTGATATTAATTTCAATTTATGACGTATTAAAAAAAAACTACTTACTAGATCTCGTTCAAACCAATTTTCGGTGGAAGTTTGCACCGTAATGTACATCATATATTTTTTATAGATTTATCATTCTCTTATTTTAGAAGTTACAGGGGGGGGGGACACACATTTTACCACTTTGGAAGTGTCTCTCGCGCAAACTATTCAATTTAGAAAAAAATGATATTAGGAACCTCAATATCATTTTTGAAGACCTATCCATAGACACCCCACACTTATGGGTTTGATGAAAAAAAAATGTTTGAGTTTCAGTTCTAAGTATGGGGAACCCCCAAAATTTATTGTTTTTTTTCTATTTTTGTGTGAAAATCTTAATGCGGTTCACAGAATACATCTACTTACCAAGTTTCAACATTATAGTTCTTATAGTTTCGGAAATAAATGGCTGTGACATACGGACGGACAGACAGACAGACAGACAGACAGACAGACAGACATGACGAATCTATAAGGGTTCCGTTTTTTGCCATTTGGCTACGGAACCCTAAAAACGACATTGCTTTTTGAAAAAAACACAAAACAGAAAAAAAAACAAAAAGTTGACACAACTTGGAATAGCCAACTTAACTTTCAATACAGTTACAAACTGTTATGCCAATTCAAACGTATTTAGAACGTTTGAAACGTCAACACAAAGTTTATTGCGGCACTCAATAATTCAAGGACGGTAGTTAACAGTTGACAAATGTTTACCAAACATAACTCCCCCGGGGTTCGAATCCCAGCCCGTCTCCTGCACTAATAATTACAAGCTAATTGAGCCGAACAGTCGCATTGGTTTGCCAAGTTGAATATCGAATAAATATCGCTTGGGGAACCCTAATGATTAATTGGACCTATCAAATTATGTACTAATATATAATAATACAACAAGCCTAACAAAAACTGTAGTAATTTAATCATTACAACAACTTTAATAGGATATGCTGGTTGCGTTTGTTCCATACAAAGTTCCGCAGTTTCCTCTCGGGATTTATGATTTATGCTCTAGAGACTAGAGCAATGATTATTTCACTATGCAGTCTGTAGGTACCACTGTATGTCCCTGTGTTGTGTTTTTCTCCATAATTAATTAATTATAATAAGATTTAGGAGTCTTTTAAAATCACAAAAACTTACAAATTTTAACACCCTTATCAGACGTCCAGCGAACAAATTTGCCGAATATAAAAAAAAGGTAAGACTTTTCTAGAAAAAAAAAACGATCCAGTTCTGAAGGAGAAAACCGGAGATTACGAAATAACGATTTCGTCTAATTTGAATAGGTATAATCGGTCCAAGCTGCAGTGGTCTCTATCGCCCTCGGGCGGGATATCCCGTGTACAGCGCGACAACAATAGATATTATGTTAAAAACCTATTTTTAAAATTTCTTGTAGCCATCCTTTCCTCGTAACATGAAAACTTTAAGAAAACAAACATATTGCTTAAAAAAATTAAATTAATAACACAAAATAAAAAACGACTTTATACAGATAACCATAGTAGTGCTATTATAATGTCCACGAAACCTTCTCTAAATTATACACCAAGCATCAACACCAATTATCAAACAAGGCTTTAAATCAAAATTTCAAATTATGCTACTCTCTGTTCGGGTAGAGAGGGGTTGTATCCATGAAATCGCATTCATCAAAACTTGGGAATTAGCTCCGTTCCCTAATTAAACCTGTCGGTTGTTAAATTCCCCCCGACCTCCCTGGGGAACCGAGATCTTACGTAAATATTGGGTTTGGATAAAACTTTTATTATTATAGCTTTATTGGTGCCTTAATACCGTGATCCTTTTGTGTAGGAAGAAAGTTGATTTAAACAAATTCTCATTTTGGGGCAAGTCAGACGATATCTCGTTTATAATGGAAGAATTTAGAAATGGAAAGTCAAGAGCTCATCGTACCTCTATTTTTATGATTAAAATGTAGAGTGGACAATTGAAAATCTTATGACAGTGTCATGTTTTTAAATACCCAGGATATTGATAAATCGTTACGGCTTGTACCCCACGACCTTTTGGTGTTTGGGAGCCCTGCAGCACCAGCACCTTAATAGTTTTCAGTACATACTCATACAGGAAGCGCTCGTTGCATGATAAGCCGTTCTTAATCGATCGGCAAGTTAAGCTACCACCGTCGTGGTCGGTACCTGGATGAGTGACCGCCTAGTAGTATTTCAAATCGAGCGTTTCCGTGCTTCGGAAGGCACCTAAAGCCATTGGTTCCGGTTATCACTAAATTGTGATAGTCGTTAAGCTAGTTGCAGGCCTTCTATGCGGCTTGAAAACTCCATAGTAGGTTGACCACTGGCCTAACACCACCGACCCGCGGTGGGCACGCGTGGTGGAGTCTGCCCATTCCATTTCACGCTGATTTGTGAAAGGATGCCTGTTCTTAGCAGTGGGACATTATAGGCTGATGATGATGACAGTGTAATAGATCAGCATTACATTGGCTACAAAGTGATCTATCGGCCTTTTTTCTCAGCATGTTAAGTCTCAAGTAGGTGCTTGGCAATTTTACAACTTGAGAAAATTGCCACTCATCTATCACTTTATAATTATTTATGTTAGAAATTTTATCCAACAAATTCTTGACTGGTCCGAAATTTATATTCAAAACGGGGCGAAGATGCGATTCTATTTAATCTCTGATTTAAATATTTGCCCAATCTCAACGCTTGTCCAATTTGTTATTTTCGGATTATTGAATAAAGTTACTGAACGCTGGAATCACCGTGTTGAATAATTTGGTTATAATTGTCACTTATTTTTTGTATCAAATTATTATTGAAGCGGAATTCTGAAAACACTTATTTTGCTACCGGGAAGTGAGGCAACTACCAATTTTTTCAGGTCACATCACATGCTACGCGAATGGAGCACGAGACGAGCCACGAACGAACCCACAACGAGCCCGATGCGAATCCCTTTTTCCTGATAATATGACAATCGCGGTTGTTCGAGTCTCGCAAGCCTGTCCACGCTACGCGAATCGTGCTCGCAGTGTGCTCGTTCGTGGCTCGGCTCGTACTCGGTTCGCCAAGCAAGGACGCACCATAAAATATAACAAGGTTTTATTAAAGTATAAGATTACATTATCAATTGCCTCCAATAGAGTAAGAATTTTAATATAATAATAATCCAAAGAGGAAACGCTGCCAGCCTTCTGGGAACCTTGCCGTTAATCGGAAGCAGCGGCAGGCTTGAGGAAATTTTCTATATATAGATTGTATTTTGTACATATTTGTTGTAAATAAAGCTAATTATACCGTAAAAAAAATATATAATGATAGCGTTAACAACTTTACCTTGTGTCATCGTACACTTGTGTTTTACTGTCAGAAAAAATATCGATATGAGTTCCTTATCATTTGTTCTCGGTAAAAGTATCGATAAAGTACTAGAAATTGGCATTCATTATTGTATTTAGTCGTTCGAACTACGAACGCGCAGTTGTTGCAAGGCAGCGTTGCACATCACCATCATCATCAGCCTATAATGTCCCACTGCTGAGCACAGGCCTCCTTTCACAAATGAGGGTCAAAGGGACTGGGCGATACTCCACCACGCGTGCCCACTGCGGATTGGTGGAGGTAGGCTAGTGGTCAACCTACTGTTGGAATTATTCAAGCCGCCTAGGAGGCATCCAACTAGCTTAACGACCATCACAATTAATTGATAACCAGGACCAACGGCTTTACGTGCTCGATATGAAATACCACTAGACGGTCACCCATCCAGGTACAGACCACGAGCGCTTCGTTGCGTTGAACATACTATAGTATTTTCGCTCTATTAATATGCCCCATGCCCCATTTCCTGAATCTCACTTGTAAAAATAAAATGTCTCGATAAAACTTTTAATATACCTCGATGACATTACAAGCATTTTATCAGTTGAAATAGTTTTTTGCTTTCAGCTAGTCAGCGGTAATAAATCCAAGTAGGAAAGTAAAATGTCTGTCACAGGGCACCGTCAGCTATTCCCTGAAATAACGAACTCGTTCCGATGAACTATATTAACTGACGTTGAACTTTTTTATTAAATATTATATCAAACGTTCACTGGGTTAGTTATGTTGTAAAGGTAGATTGATATTATCTTTTAAAGTAGACTTTTCTATCATTATTAAAGAAAAGATAGACTTTGCACTACACACATTTTTATTTCGTACAATTTTACTTTTATAAATAAAATTGCTTATATCTCGACAGGTAGAAATTAAAATTTTACTTAACAACTAACCCCCTTACTCATAAAACGTTATTTAACTAATATACTTTTTAAAGGGTCATGTAAATAAAGTCACTCTATTGTCATTGTCAAATAATGTCACATTATTAACATATTAGTTAAATAGCGCTTTATGAGTAAGGGGGTAATATTTTATTACCTATATCGTTTTCTAAGCGGATTAATTATTTGCTATGTATGTAAAATATTGATGACATAAACAAAATTTAAGTAACGCACACATAAGTATTAACAATGGATTAATGATAATAAAAAGTTGCAATATATTGAATTACTTAAAACTCTAACGATTAACTAAAATTTTTAATAAGTTAATAATGTAAATAAGGGGAAGTTTGAAGTAGCGCCTGCTAAGTTGAGAGGTTTGTACGTTTGACGACGTCGTAAGGATGTAATGAGGATGGATGAAAGTCATGTGACTAAAAGATTTATGAATATATAACTGGATGGATATACAAGAAAGGGAAGACTAAAAAGAGATAAATGGATTGTGTGAAGTTGATATGAGTAAGAAAGGAGTGACTGCTGTTATGACGGATAGAACAGCCAACCAAACATCCGAAATAATTTGGAATAGGGCAGACAGATGACGATGTTCCCCTGCCTGTCGTAAAAGGCGACTAAAAGGGGACCTTCGGGGTCGTGGGCAATCGGGGTGGGGACCCTGAACACCCAGAAGCGGCCCCGAGGAGGACCATGAGTTGTTGTGGTCACGACTCATCGTGCGATAGCACCGTGAGGGTGCTGGGGGGAGGTATCACACTTCTCCCGGGACGGGCTATCACAGCGCCGCGCGTGGAGGGGCGAGCAGGTACGCGATCTCCACGAGAGCCCGCCCCCCTCTGTAGCGCAGGTGGCGACCACCGTGAGGTTTTAGCCGGTAAAAGTCCGGCATAACCTGCCCGTTTCCGCCCAGGGCGGTCGGGTATACTATGAGGTTTTCCCCACGCTAAAAAAAAAAGAAAAAGGCAGATGACGATGTAATGTGATAAATTCCACAAATAATGTCTACAAACTGAATTGTGATAAAAATGTACTTTTAGTACCTAGTGGCTATCTAGTAGTCGAAAAGTTATTTTAAAAGCCAGCAGTTAAGGCAACGGTAGAAGACGATAAACTTCCAGCACTATAAACCACCAACGCCCCATTGGAAACTACTATCGATCGCGTTACAGAAACATTTATCTTACCAAGTCTAAAACATACTCAGCTCACTTTTTCATTCACCATTTCCCTATTTTAAACTGTGACACTTCGCTTTAATAGTTCCCTCTAACGATCCTTGGGTACATAAAAGATAAGATAAAAGTTCTATCGACACTGAAAGAGGAAAATTTCTAGCGTATTTGATCGTCGGGGCGTGGCAGACGGCCATGGTAAATTTTAAAATTTCATTTCAATCCTTATTCTCTCGGGCCGTTTAGCTTTAACGAGTGTCAGGGAAATGACGCTGTTAAATGTGATATAAGTACATAGGAAAGTACGGCAGCTGTACAAGCTGGAAGACTAGAAGATGACTAAGTTTTAGATATAAATAAAGGACCAGTTTCTGAACACAGCGCGCAGTTATTTGAGCTGTGCGTTGATATAAGTCAGTCAGTCGTTCGACGGGCTAGATGGCGTGGTTAGTAAGAGCCATGAAGCAAATCGAATATTGCTTCACGGTAATATATCCTACCCTATCTATACGCTTGCTATATATACGCACGCTGCTAGTCTCAGGTTCGAATATTGGAATATCACTACTACAAAATCACGAAATCTAATGGTACGTCCATGCTTGGCACGGAAACGCTCGATTTGAAATA
This sequence comes from Achlya flavicornis, assembly GCA_947623365.1. Lineage (NCBI taxonomy): Eukaryota > Metazoa > Arthropoda > Insecta > Lepidoptera > Drepanidae > Achlya > Achlya flavicornis. The sequence goes on along the minus strand of OX392480.1, from coordinate 14,139,699 downwards.
CCACTAGGCGGTCACCCATCCAGGTACCGACCACGACGGTGGTAGCTTAACTTGCCGATCGATTAAGACCGGCGTATCATGCTACACCACGAGCGCTTCATTTTGCATTATCATCATCCAATTAATTACAAAACCTGAGAGTAAAATGAAAGTACCAAGTTCCATTGCAATCAAAACTCAGAATACTTGCTTTTGCCGTGCAAAGATCGCGTGACAGGATGCCGTGACTAGAACTCATTTGGGGTAATGCTAGTAATTAAGGTACCCTTCATTTCATTTGGATTTATCCCGCTACTTCTAAATGGAAAAGCTTCTGAAATGTGCTGACATATATGCTGGTGTAAACTTTTATTACGAACCAAAAGAGGTTTTGTTAGTTTTTAAAATCATCGAATGAGAACTTTCGACGTTTGATTAATTGGAGTTATAAAGATTTCACTGTAGCATGGCTGTAAAGGTGCGTCCACGCTACGCGAAGCAAGCACGAGCACGATCCGAGCACACGTGGAGCACGAATTCGCGTAGCGTAGACAGACTTGCGAGCGTTCGGCTCGCGCTCGACTGCGCTCCGCCCAATAGTCAGTTTTTAGACGAACACAAGGATTCGCATCGCGCTCTTAGGCGGTTAACACACTACCACGCACCACGCAGCGTAGCGCGTGAATATGTGTTTTAACGTTGCTTGAAAGTATCTCCGTTTGTATAGAAAACACGCACGGTCCAACACACAGAAAATGCATCCAAGCGCATTAATTTTCGTTCGTTGACACGCAACATGCAGCGTGATGCGTGGCAGTGTGTTAAACTCTTATTGTGGGCTCGTTGTAGTACTTCCACACTTGATATCGCAAGCGACGAACGAAGAGCGGCTCGGCTCGTGCTCGGTAAAATCCCAATACCGGTTCGGAAGATTGAATTTGCAACGTTTACTTATTTCAATTTATATAAGGTATTTAAAAATTTGTATTTTGTGTTTACTGTTAGCAATATTAAATATTTTTTTCGATTACGTAATGCTGCGTCCATGCTTGTCGAACCGAGCACGAGCCGAGCCACGAAGGAGCACACTGCGAGCACGATTCGCGTAGCGCGGACGGGCTTGCGAGCCTCGAACGAGCATTCGTAGCGTGCTCGACTGCGCTCCGCCCGATTGTCAGTTTTTTCACGAACACAGGGATTCGCATCGCGCTCGGTGTAGGCTCGTTAAGTACATCCACGCTTCAAATCGCGAGCAACGAACGAATCCTGTTCGTTCGAGGCTCGGCTCGTGCTCGCTTCGCGAAGCATGGACGCACCATTAGACTGTACTAATTTTTAGTTTCATATTTTTTACAAAAAAGAATCATGTACGAGATTTGTACAAAAAAATCTTTATTTTTTTTAGATTCGTTTAAATTACGTTATAATTGATCCTTGTTGCCTAAGGAATAACTTGAGACATTTAAAATATTTTTAGATCCCCGGGATAAAAATGCTACATTCTATGCCATGCCGGCGAATCGCGAACAAAACAGTTATGTTGTTGTTATGTTTTGCGGGGCTTATAAAATATTTCAAGTATATTAATATGTTGCTGGTAAGTTAATCTCAACATTGGAATCAAAACCCTCTAAAATGTTTTATTTATTTGTACAAATCCATTTTTTTTTTTAATAATCAACCACACAATGAGAACATTAACAAGTATGACGAGCATGTTTTTTTTTGACGGCGATATCTAAACTGTTTTACCCATTCAGTTACATAGAGGTTATGTAAAGTAAAAAGCACTAGTGCGTAATAAGCTGCAATATGATACTAAAAACGGTGCAAAAAATATGACTTAGCGAGCGTGTTGAAAAAGCAATTACTCTCCTCAAAGTAAATACAAAGAATAGTTGGGGTCATATTGTACCCTATTAACCTTAGGGTGTATTTTTGATATTCAATCATGGTTTTTTCATAGCGTCAGCTATCAAAATTTGAAGAGGGTCGTTCGTGTAAAGCTTTTCCTGTTACCGTGGTTGTGAGCAAAAAGTTATCCAAATCATTGTAACTTTTCACTCGTGTTTTTTTATTATATTCTTTTTTCATTTTGTCCTACTATTGGTGTTTATATTTACTTGGATTTTTGACGACACCTAAGAGTGTTTAATTATATTATAGCTATTTATAGCACTATTATTATTACTATCTATTATGACGCGCTCGTGGTGTAGCATGATTAGCCGTTCTTAATCGATCGGCAAACTTAAGTTACCTCTGTCGTGGTCGGTACCTGGATGGGTGACCCCCAGTGGTATTTCAAATCAAGCGTTTCCGTGCTTCGGAAGGCACGTGAAGCCGTTGATCCCGGTTATCACTTAATTGTGATAGTTTTTAAGCTAGTTGTATGCCTCCTAAGCGGCTTGAAAAATTCCAACAGTAGGTTGGCCAATAGCCCACCTCCATCCGCTGTGGGAACGCGTGGTGGAGTATCGCCCAGTACCTTTCACCCTCATTTGTGAAAGGAGGCCTGTGCTCAGCAGTAAAACTTTATAGGCTGATGATGATGATACATATATGTTACTGAAAAATCTTCTGCTGTTACTTTTTGCTAGTAGCTAAGAGATAAATGGAATAAGAGAAGTAGAGCAAAGCGTTTATTCGCTCAAAGAGCAGCTCGACTGGGGAAGTACCACCCTTACAGAATACCGCAGCCAAATAACTCCTAACTAATATCCTAACTAATATTATAAATGCGAAAGTGAATTTGTTTGTTTGTTTGTTACGCCTCAACTACCCAACGGATCAACATGTGGCATGCAGATAGCCTATGGTATGGAGAAGGACATAGGCTACTTTTTATCCCGGGAACGCGGATGAAACCGCTGGGGACAGCTAGTATAGTAATATAATAAAGCGGAAGAGTTTTTTGTGTGTTTAAACGGACTAATCTCTAGAACTACCAGTCGGATTTGAAAAATTATTTCACTAACAGGAAGCTAAATTATCCCCGAGTATTATATATAGGTAACTTTTTATCCCGGGAACGCGGGTGAAACCGCGGCGGACAGCTAGTTGGTGTTAAAGGGAGAACTTTTAGCAGAGGACGTGAGCATAATATGCACACATGAAATTATGTACATCCTTCACAATTGTTTATACATTATTTGAGATCTCAAAGTCTCTAACGATTTCAATGACATTTGCTATATGGGGCAAAAATCGATCTAGTCTCATCTTGACGAAAACACTAATTGATGAAGAAATGGTAGATCACAGATGTGTAACGTGAGAACTAAGAAAGGGTTTTGAAAATTCATCCCCTAGGATTAAATAGAGGTTCTTGGATAAAACCACACAGTAGAAATCTTGTACATAAACAAATTACTTCTATTTATTCCAGCGCTTTCATTGAAATTTTAATCCCGGTGTTTACATAATTATTTTTAATTCAAGCAAACTGTATGTAATTGAAACACGCACGCGCACGCCGTCTGCATTCTTAATGTTATAAACGGTCAAACTCGACTTTTTTCCTGAATATAACAGTTTTAATATTAAAAAGTTAAACGAGAATATCGTATTTTAACGTTACCTTTTATTTCGGATTCCAAAACTTTTGGAACAGTTTGTGTTATTCATGAATTCGTTTTAATTTTGTATTATAGGAATTGTTGTTTTTTTTGGGCTTCTGAGAATTACCATTTATTTTAATAACGGTTGGTTGTGATGTCAATATTTTCATTGGGTGTTGTGTCATTCGATGTATTTATTGAAAGAGGTATGTAAATTTTGAGTTGCTTTCATGTATATTATAATTTTAACTTAAAAAAAAAAACACGAGTAGAGGTGGAAATTCCATAAATCCTTTTATAGTTAGAGCTGAGTTATTAAGAGCGAGGTAGAGCGTTGCATTTATTCGCTCAAAGAGCAGCTCGACTGGGGAATTACCTCCACCTTACAGAATACAGCAGCCAAATAACTTTATGTTGTGTTCCTGCGCGTGAGTAAGGTCGCCAGAGCTTATAGGGGAAGGAGAAATAGTCGGTAATGCGTGAGTGTTGCCCCGTTGATGTTGCAAGCGTCCATAGGGCTACGATAACCGCTTACCATCAGATGGCTACCTATTATCCTATATGCAGATTATACTCATACAAAAGTACAAAATAATAGGGGTTAAAGTATGAAACCGTTTTAGCTCCACAGGAACTGCAATTATAAACCATTCGTCACCCTCCGTATTCGCCAGACCTTGCTCCAATGGACTCCTATTTTTTTCGTGATTTGGACAATTTTCTACGTGATAAAAAGTTTTCATCTCAGGAGGCAGTACAAAATGCTTTCACACAGTTTGTCGAATCTAGATCACCAGAGTTCTATCGCAAAGGCATGAATGACCTTCCTATTAGATGGCAGCAATGTATAGATAATAATGGTAATTATTTTGATTAAATAAATAACGTTAAATTTAAAAAAAAAACAATTTTTCAGTATAAATCGGCAATTTCATACTTTAACGCTTAATTTTTTTTTTTATATATTTAATATAATTATTAAATGTATGACAAAACATTACTGTTATGAATACATAAAACTCATGAATAATTTTGCCATAATTTGATCATAAAGACAACATGAAAACAGAACATGACACGCATGAAATGCCTATTCTTTATAAGCCAGTTACAAAAGCAACATTCAAATTATATATGAAATATGAATGCATTTATCAACAGTCGATATTAATGTCTCATTTAAACTTTAGTTTGTATTGAGCATTTACATAATTATATTTGCAATACAATGATAGCTCATTATGCGATATAAAACCCTCGTAATTCACTCTGAATTATTAAATGGCCTCAGAGCAATTCGCTAAAAAGTATTCTTTAAAAATGATCATTGAAAGCCCTACATTATAAAGTGTTAAATAATAATAAAATTGAACCTAATTTTATTCTCCGTCTATCCCGTAAGGGCCTAAATATAAGCAATTTTTGTAAAAAGCATTAGCATGTAGCTCTGCTTAGTTTGGGATCAGATGACCGTGTGTGAGGGATAGGGTATGTCCTAGGATATTTATTTATTATTTATGTAAAAAAAACAAAATTTTAATCCGTAATTGGCTGTATGTTGTAATTAAGTATGTAAATTGTTTGTTACTAAGAGCTGTGGATTTTGTATTAATAAAAATAAAATAAATAGGAGTTACAATCATAAGTATACTTTTTTACAAAACTGACCCATCTCAGCAAATAAGCAAGGAGTGGCCACTGATATACATGAGTGTACTTATTACCTCTGATTCTGATTGATTTTCCACTCACCATTCTCAAATTGTAAATGGCAATTTTCAAAAACTTTAAGTACATTTCCAATGCCGGTAATATTCCCTGTAAACTCTCAATCGCGAGCGTCTAACAAGTCGCTTCAAATAGCCAGGCTTCATTGCAAATATTGACGGCTGCCCTCTTAAAAAAAGCTTAGAGCAACAACTTCCATTAGCAGCATCGATCGACTCACGTTGCATCGTCGAATGGGATACAATTACAACTTACAGGCAAGGCAACTCCTAGGCAGGAGTAGAACTCCAAACAAAGATATACTAGATAGAATATCACATACAATATATGGATACCTTCTCTGTGCCAAAATCCTAATCCTTATCCTAACTAATATCCTAACTAATAATCCGCCTTCACGCCTCACCTACTCAACGGATCATCATGAAATTTGGCATCCAGATAGCCTATGGTATGGAAAAGGACATAAGCTACTTTTTATCCCGGAAATGAGGGTTAAACCGCGGGGGACAGCTAGTAATAATATAATAAAGTGGAAAAGTGTTTTTATTTGTTTTAACGGGGTAATCTGTGGAACTACCACTCGGGTTCGAAAAAATCCTTCACCAATAGGAAGCTACATTATCGCCGAGGATTAGAGGCTTTTTATACCGGGAACGTGGGTGAAACCGCGGGGAACAGCTAGTCGAAAATAAAACCTCACTCTACATTTGATGCCTTATTTACCAAGACACATTTTAGGTAATTACGGTGCAATTTTAAGCTCAGGCACCGTGTATTGTGTGGTTTGACGGCGTCACAGAAAACCACAACATACGCCCGCTGAATCGTACTATGAATTGTTGGCGTAAAGCGCTGACGTGTAATCTAGGTATAACTTTGATCAAAGTTAGAACAAGAAAAACAAAGAGTCGTTGAATGTTTGACGTATTTTCCGATACTGGCTCCTACAAAACTTCCTCAACTCTGAATGGCCCGGTCCGGTAAAAACATGGCGGGAAGATTTTAATTTAACTTTAAGCCCAGATTTTCAGTCTTAGTTTAATGTAACAACGTCCTAGTATTGGTTTTGTTTCGATTAATATTAAAAGTTGGGGACAGAAAATGCGTAAATTTTGTCTTTGTAGTAGTCAAAGTTTGAGTAATTTTTGATTTATAACTGTTTATGTTTCTAAGATGATTTTATACTTTCATTGAAGAAAAATATCAAAACATTAATTAAATTATGCAATCCTTTTGTATTATAAAAAAAACTCTCAACTAGCCCTACGAGTTCGTTATGGTGCGTCCATGCTACGCGAGGCGAGTACGAGCCGAGCCTCGAACGAACAGGATTCTTCGTTGCTCGCGATTTCAAGCGTGGACGTACTTAACGAGCCTACAACGAGCGCGATGCGAATCCCTGTGTTCATGAAAAAACTGCCAATCGGGCGGAGCGCAGTCGAGCACGCTACGAATGCTCGTTAGAGGCTAGCAAGCCCGTCCACGCTACGCGAATCGTGCTCGCAATGTGCTCGTTCGTGGCTCGGCTCGTGCTCGGTTCGCCAAGTCAAAGTCAAAGTCAAAGCCATTTATTCAATTTAGACCCTAGAAGGGCACCTATGAAGGTCAAAGGTACTGAAGTTACCGCCAGTTCGTAAGTCGGCCTTCAACTGAGAAGAACAGGCAAGAAACTCAGCAAGGTTACACTTTTTAAATATTTTCTTTTTTTTTTTTTTTTTAACAATCTGACTATTATATTGGCTATTTTTTCCAAAACATTAGTAGGTATACATACATACTTTTTATTTTACAAAATAAAATACACAATCATCAAAACGAATAAACATAAAAAAAAAACAAAAACAAAACCAATATACAAAATAAATAAAAAATAATAACCTGCACTGGTTCATAATAAAATCATGTAGGTAATCTACTGGATTTTGTACAATGTGCACTTGTGCAGAGTGAAGCTAAGCATGGACGCACCATTACATGGAAGTAAATCAAAGTTTAATGCTTGCTTTATGCTTGAATTTTTCACCGTGTTTATGTAAATCATTTATTTTTTTTAGGTCTCGAGAGAGTTGTATAGTTTGAATTATTATAAATATAGCTTTGCCTTCGTTACTACGCATACATATTTTTTCATATGGTAGCTTGATAGATACACTATGTAAATTGTGAGTTTGTTTAGTGGAGCTCTAACTCCTAAACTAAGGATTTCCTTTATTTTAGAAGCCTCTTAGTCTTTCTCTTTTTAACCGACGAAAAAACGGAGGAGGTTTACAAGTCGACGCGTATATTTTTTAACCGACGAAAAAACGGAGGAGGTTTTCAAGTTGACGCGTATATTTTTTAACCGACGAAAAAACGGAGGAGGTTTTCAAGTCGACGCGTATATTTTTTTTTATTTTTTTTTTATGTATGATCACGCATAACTTTTTACAGAGTGGTCCGATTTTGATAATTCTTTTTTTATTGGATAGGTATACCTCGAAGTTGGTCCCGTATAAATATGGATAAAAAATACCTACCCCAAGGGTGAGAAAATTGGGATACATTATTGTTCACTCACAGATTTTAATGCTGAGTTGTGTATTACAACAAAAGAAATCAAAAATTAAGCTTGTAGTAATCAGTATAGTATAGCCACCAAAAATTATAAAATAAAAACTTTTTAACAAAAAAATTAACCACCGAAAAAACTGAAAAGCAAAAAATAATTTTGAATATAACTTTATGTGTTTTCATATAAAATTTCGTATTGTCGTAATAGCTTATGTAATTGGTTTGTCCCCGACTACAAAACCTTATAAAATTCAAGTTATATTCAAAATTTTTTTTTGCTTTTCAGTTTTTTCGGTGGTTTATTTCTTTGTTAAAAAGTTTTTATTTAAGTTATATAAAAATGGAACATGCAATATTTATTATTGTATATTTTATGCTTCTTATAATTTCGTTTGTACAGTTGATAACTGTAAATGAAAAGTCGATTTGAGAATAAACGACTTACCTCAGTAACATTTTTAGTAACAAAAGTAAAATGGTATATATATGGGATTTCTTTTACTTTATCCCGACGCGGAATAGTGCGCTACCATTCAATTTTACAAGAAGCTTAGCGGGGACACTTGTAAAATACTACTATAACATAAATTTCCAATAGTCTATGGATGGTTTTGCCAATACATTCACCAATTCCAATATTTTTCACAAAAGTTATATCGTATAAACACACTAGATAACATAAGATTTGTAAGCAAAATTTTGTGCAATAACGATTAATTTAATTTCTCGTCCAAAACGGTCGAATAATGGACAAAGTGGCACCAAACCTGTTCAGTCATAAAAGCCATTTTACGATCCATTCTGGGCCACAAATGGTCGTTTACCGGGAACAATGTATTTTCAGAATTACGCCTGCGCCTCCCTCGGCCGCTATTAAAAATAAATGTCATATTATATTTTTGAATAAATGTACGTACATTTTTAAACGGAAATTGGGTACTTTTAAAGGAACTTTAGAGTTTGATCAATTTTTTTTTTCATTATGTGAAAATGCTATCCATGTAGTATCCAACCGTGATGTATCCAACATCGTAGCATTCGTAGATGACGTCATCTGCTATGGTGCTACAGTTACGAAACGTGAACGATCGGAAGCTAGAAGTTTCGAGACTTTTATTTTTATCGATATATTTGACGTCTCACTAGCAAAGGGAACTTCATCCATCGTTGGTAAAAGCCACATTTCCTTCAGAATTTATCATGATGAGCTATAAGCACTAGTTAGTTTTGAAATGCAGTACTCTAGACCGCTCGCTATGGGATCGGCGCCTTATGTAAGTTAATATTTTTCTAATTAACAAACAACAAGCCGAAGCCTCGTGGTGTAGCATGATAAGCCGTTCTTAATCGATCGGCAAGTTAAGGCATCTGGATGGGTGACCGCCTAGTGGTATTTCAAATCGAGCGTTTCCGTGCTTCGTTAGGCATGTAAAGCCGTTGGTCCCGGTTATCACTTAATTGTGATAGTCGGTAAGCTAGTTGGAGGCCTTCTAGGCGGCTTGAAAACTCCAACAGTAGGTTGACCACTAGCCTACCTCCACCGATCCGCATTGGGCACACGTGGCGGGGTATCTGCCCATTCCCTTTCACCCTCATTTGTGAAAGGAGGCCTGTGCTCAGCAGTGGCACATTATAGGCTGATGATGATGATGAAACAACCAGCCCGAAGACTTTTTTAAATATGAGATTAAATACATTTTATTAACTTTGACAGTATTTCCCGTTTCAAATAAAATAAAGAATGTCACATGAAAAATTATTCTATTTCTAGTCTTTTTTAATCCTTAGTTTAGTGATAAACAGCGAGCTCATTCGTCTGCAATAAAAATAAACAACTGCAAATTCTATTGAAAAATGCAAGGTAGAATTAAGAACAACCGCACAAAGCTTCTGCTATTTTATCTGTAATAAAAACACGATAAAGAAAACTGCAACGCCATTTTTAATCTGCCCACGTTGTTCACGTTCACGTTTTTGCACTGCAATATTGAATTTGAGGTTTAGACGTAACTTTAATTGAAACGAATGATGGGTGGTATACACCCCTTACTCATAAAGCGCTATTTAACTAATATACTGACGTAAATAATGTTACATTATTTGACAATCACAATAGAGTGACGTTATTTACGTGACCCTTTAAACAGTATTTTAGTTAAATAATTCTTTATGAGTAAGGGGGTCAGTGTTTTTTATGCGTATAACCGGCTGTTTGATTGGCAGTAAGGTGGCCAAGGATACTTTCCTGAAAAAAACGATTTAGTCCGTCAAATACATTATCAAAAAATATTAGACACGTATTTTTTCTTTTGTCAATTAAACAAAAAACGACGAGGATATGGTATGTTGAAGTTCCGCGTGACGTCACGGTGTGGTACACTTTTTAGTAACAAGTGACGTCACGAGCCCCCGCTCCCGAACTTAGTCGCGCATTATCTTCGTCAATTGTTAATGATTTGGTAATGGAAAAAATACGTGTCCAATATTTTTTGATAATCTAACTGACGGACTAATTTGAATTATTATTTTTTTACCCAGGAAACATCCCTGTAGTAGTAACAATTTATTATTAAAACCATACCAGTATAAAACAGCAGTTACATAATAATTTTTAAACATAGACTACGAATATTAATAGATTGATAACATTACCTTGTGCGAAGCGTGAGCTGAGAGAGCATATAATTGCATTCATAGATATATCGTAATTACACTAGTGATTTACTGCCCATTTTGTTTTCCGATATGAATTCCTTTTGATATGATATGAATTAATTAATTTTGATATGATTTTTTGTGATCTCGATAAAAAGAGGAATTGGCATTCATTATCTGTATTTAGACTATGAACGAGCAGTTCGTTTCAAGGCAGAATTGATCATACGCGTGTCACGACACATTACTCTATAAATCGCTCTATTAAAATTATATCTCTATGTTTTCAAAAATAAGCAATAAAATTAGCAAATTTGGTGGTAAAATTCTTATGCTTTGATGTATTAAATAGCTGCCCCCAGCAGTTCCATCAGCAGTACCTAGTAGTCTATATAATAAAAGACTATTCGCCAAATTTCATCGCCATCTGTTCGGAGGTTTCGTCGTGGAAACTAAGAAACAGACAGTCACTTTAGCATTTATATTATAACTAGCTGTGTCTGATTTATAGTATAAGCAGCGTGCGGTTTCACCCGCGTTCCCCTAGATAAAAAGTAGCCTATAATACTCGAGGATAGTGTAGCTTCCTATTAGTGAAAGAATTTTTCGAATCCAATTGGTAGTTCCAGAGATAAGCCCGTTTAAACAAACAAAAAACTCTTCCGCTTTATTAGTATTAGTTGTACGTAGTATTTATCTACTCTGAGGTATTAGTATAGATATTAGTTGAATGGAGGGTTTTAAAATTATTATAACCGTCACGAAACTTCATGACTTCAAATAATTTAATTCCCTACAATTAAACCCTTTTTCAAGTGAAAAGAAAGTAGCGAAAGGGCTTACTCTCCCGTCGCCTAGAAATGAAATATCATGTTATTTAACGTTACTATTATAATAGAATCAAAATGGCGTCATTACAAGCTCAACACTAATTTATTCATGGAGAAGGCTGTATAATTGCGGTCTATGCCTCGGTTATAATTACTCTTTTGTCATAGAATTACAAGAAGTCTACATTTAACCTTATTTATAGTAGTATATAAGGTAAAAGTTACAACAACCCGATTTATTTTCAGGGAATATATTTATAGAATATTATATGTTTCATAATTCGATAGGGATTTATATATTTTGTTAGTTTTCAGGGCCTATTTAGGCCCTGAAAACTATTTTGTAACCATTGTGATAAATTTGTACGTACTAAACTAATTTTAGTCACATCACACATCTTTCTAACAAGCATTATTGAAAAACAAATTAGTATTTGCCGTCTTCATTTGCGGGTATTTAGACGTAACCACGATATATGTCGACTATATTGAAAACAAACATTGGACTAATTAGACAGGACTACATTTCTTACATCCTTTTCTTATGTTCTTTGTTAGAAAGAGATATAGTGAGATTAAATTAGTTTCGTTATAAACAACAGAATCAGCACCAGCAACAGTCACATAGTTATTACTCTCAAGCTTCGTTCTCGATATTAGCATAATACACATGTAGTTTCACACATAGACTCGCCATTTCGCACTATATTTTGGAGAAAAAATAAAAGTAAAGGTAGACAGAAAAAACTTCGTTTGTTACCGTACATTCATGCCCGGTATCGTCATTCACATTTTAGTGCTTCGCTGTTTCGCACACTAATTAATATTTTTTTTTTTTATTAATTCTTTTAATACGAATAAATATATCTTATTACTTCTGTAAAATGCCTAAGAGGCACCGAGATAATTGTAGTGAAGGTGATTATGAGTATCTATCTAAAAATCTTAAAAAATTAGAAAGAAAAATAGCTCGTAGTCGATGTAATAATATAGGCAAAAGTGATAGTGCTTATCCGTCCTATGACAGTGTTAAGTCTTCGCCTCATAACCGATTGGGTAAGTCATAGTTGTGCATTACATAAGTATTATTGTTACCTTGATATTTAGATGGCCGGATTGCACTGTGTACTTACCTCATTTATAAAGAAAATCGGACTGACCGTCAGGGGCTTTCCAATTCTATCTAATACAAGTATCATGCTGCTCGGATCCACCTGTGGGGTGTTTCCATAGCTATGTACATACACCACGTAACAAATGATATGACTTAACTTTAGTTGGGTTCCTATCGGGTTTGCGTGTTTCTCGCAAGGAGTCTCACTACCCGCTTATATAAGTACCTTCCGGTAAAGCAAAATAATATTTCGCTTGCCGAGAGCTAATCAATCGTCATCATTGACGACGATGAATCCCTGAGAAAAGCGAAGATCCGATTGATGCTCCGGGATGTTCCTACTGGACAACTGATCTCCGTTATGATAGTATTCTGCAACCAAACGAATACGAGAGCGATGCAAGCGCACAGCATATCACAGGTACTCTCGCGTCGCCGCGTTCGCTAGAAGCCGGTCCCGCCCCGCTGTCATTCACGGTGGTCATGCCAACATCATCAGTTCCTGTCATTACCGCACCCGTGCCACCACCGCCGCCGCTCACCAACACCACCGTCTCTTCGAACGCCCCGCAGTCGCTGCCAACCACCACTACAATACCACCCGGAACACTTCAACAAGCTTGTGATGTTCCGGAATTAGATCCAGAACTAATGGCTATACTAGGGGAAGATTCTGCCTCTGCCTTTGTATGGCAAAGACATACAAAAAGGATCCTGCTATTAGATTTAAATCACATTGTGCTAAGCGGGATAATGGTATGGAGAATAAGCAGACTCTTACGTCATGCGCTTTGTCATCTCTAAGTTAAGAGTGCGTACAAAGCCAAATAACATATCTTAGAATTGAAATTTACCCAAGTATATTTCATTATACTCATTTTCATTATATACGCGAGGGTTCAGAGGTATCAGAGCAAAAACATAATGGAATGAAAATTCCTAGATAGAAAAAAATCACAAAGCTACCTCTAATAATAATGAATTTTCGATTTCATTCGTTCATGTGTATCTAATTAAGACAAAAATTCGATAAATAATATCACTAACGTATGACCTAGGGCTGGTACTAGCAATTTTTTTTAAATATTCTATACTTTACGAGTTATTTAGATTAGAAGCGCATAGTAAATTTTTGTTCCGCAAAACACGCTATCTCCGTCTCATGCCACGTGAATATTAGACATAAGTTTGTTTCATCTGACATTGCCATATTTTTCTGGCTTTGTACGTCCTCTTAAGCGCTAATGCTTCTGCTTTCTTCGGATAACAAGAACCCGGATGGACATGGCTCGTATGCTAGGGGACATACAGCATGCGGATTCAATCTCTCGACGATATTTTATACTATCGACGGTTAAAAAGGAACATCAGCAAAGACTATAAATAAGTCCGGAGCCGAACTTAGATCCGCGTCGACGATGAAGCCTATTGTTTCAAATCCTGCAAATATAACTGGCAGACCTTTAAACTACAGAGCTCCCCCCGCGAGTCGCACGCAGCTGCCGCCGCCGTGGGGCGCGAGGAACACGCGCGTGCCGCATCCGACTCCGAGACCGACCACGACGCAGTCGACGCAAGCCAATGCTTCAAGCGGGGCGATTACGTAACAAAATTTCGATCATTTTCGAATTGAAATCAGTCCAATATAGCGGTTTTCTGATAACTTTTTTACGTTCTGATAACTGCAAATACAAACAGTGGTTCATTAGAAATGGAACCATTTCCGATTTTTTAATATTTCTACCGATTCAAAGGTTATTTCATTTCAATCTGAATTTCATTGCAATAAAGTTACGTAATCCACGTACAGAACATCATCGCGTCAACCTCCAACACGCTACTACAGACGTTATAAATGGTAAAACCCACTTGCCAGCTTGCTTATTTTCAAGAACAGTGATCACTGACAACCCTATCATACATTCTTGGATTTCTGATTTTACAAATTTATTTCCCTCGTCCAGTAGTGCAGATGGTTATTCCAACTTAACCTATACTTATATACTCACAATCTGAGTATATACAGCTTTTTACAGAGTCTATACAAGACCTTATATCTATTGGAGCAGTATCGTTACGTAAACCATGTAGTTGGTCACTACATGGTTTACATACATTAATCTAGCATATTTCTTATACCTAAATCAAACTACGTTTTAGACTAAACTTGAAGCAGCTAAATAAATTTATAAATACACAATATTTTAATTAGGATTAATTTAAAAGATTCCTATTTTTTAGTTCGAGTTCATCCAAACTCGTAGTCTTTACGTTTTAAATTGAATGATCAACTTTATGAATTAAACGGCCTACCGTATACGTATTTACAAAGATTTTAAAACGTGTTGCAAAAAAAAAAAAAAAAAAAAAAGGGCCATTGGATATTTATCCACTTTTTATATAAATGTAATTTTTTTTAATAGGCCAATCATTTAAAGATTACACAACATGAACAACACAAAGAGTTTATTAAAATCTTTGGGTTTCATTATAAACACAGAGAAGTTCATCCATACCTAGTAAATCTTGTTCTAGAAAATATTTCGAAAGATACTTTTTAAATTAAGTACATTTTTAAATCTTATAAAACAAACAAAAATTAGTACAATACCGGATAACTTATCCTCTATATTTTATTGGTGGCTAAATACTATCGACGATTCATTTAGCAAAACAGAAAGTGATGAATATTCCTTGGATATTTACAGATGCCTCAACAATGGGGTGGGGGCCGCCTGTGGTAATGATACAGCTAACGGAACTTGGGACGAACACGAGCGTTCCTTACATATTCATTTTTATAAATACTTGCAGCTTTTAATACTATTACGTATTGAAAAAGGGTGGAGTTCGGTTTCCGCATTCAAATCATGTCACCAAAAAATTTTTTGACACTGGTGTGAAGCGCGTAAAATTATGGTACATGCCGATTATATTCGTTCTTCTGAAAATGTTATTACAGAACTCTTCGCAAGCAGAACCAATAATAAATATGAAATTTATGTTTCATGGGACAGAGACCTCGATGCTCATACCATCAACAAGCGATCAACATGGAAAGAATAGATTTTTTTACGCGCTAATGTTAAAAACATTACGTAAATCATTACCGACAAAGCTACTGGTATTGGTGTTGTACCACATAATTGCCCTCACACCCTCGGTTTCCTTTATTCAAGAGTCTACTTTTATCAAAACCCCTGATTCTAGGTTCACGTGTCATTTCTCGTTATAGCGAGCGCGATTGCTACGAAAACGCTTTTGATGCTTACGGTACTTCAATTTCTAATATCCTCTGTTTTTGACGCATATGTAGTAGCGGTGCTCGGTATGGTACAATGAATAGTTGTCGATCCACTTTATCATAACTATTGGAACATTACGTTGTTAAAAATACATTGATTCAAAGGTGCTTTGATTGTATTTCGTTTGCGGCCTACTTTACCAAAGTATAATTTAACTTGGGATACCAACCAAGTTTTAAATTATTTTGCTGAATGGTATCCTAATCAAATTTAGATATTGAGAAAATTTGCCAAAACATAGTTACGTTATTGGCACATGTAACGGCACATAGAGTACAAACTCTATCTAAAACTAATATAAATAATATTTCTGTTTTTGAATCCGGGATTCTCATTAAAATTCCAGACTTGATGAAGACTTCACGAGTTGGTTCACTTCAACCTATAGGTTGAACTTGTGAAGTCTTATACCTTCCTTACCTTTTTTTCCCACAGAGGCCGCAAATATGTCCCGCAGTACCCTTACAGCGTTTCTTGATATGAATGGTTTTAAGCACCTACGTCAGAGCCATACATACAAGTCTGTTTATTTCGAGAAGAAAACCTCACCGAGGTGTAACTTCGCAGACTTTAAGTAGATGGGTGAAAAGTGTATTACAAGTTCAAAGGCAATGTCGGGCGTTAGCCTGGACGCTATTAGGAACACTGCGGGTTGAACTGCAGATTCTAATACTTTTGCAAAATTCTATAATAGAACTATTTACTATTTTACAAGAAATATATTAAGTAACTAATTTACTCATAATTGACCTAAATAATTAAGAGATTCAATTTGATTTATGTTTTATGAAACTCTGTTTTATTTCTCACCATAAGTTAATTGCTGGATAATAATAATAAACAAAATGCTATTGTAACTACAATATCTTAATTGCTATGTGATATTGTTATTTGCATAATTCCATAGTATACACATCCATAGTATTCCACGACTCTTTCTTCTTCTCTCAACATCTACATGTGTATTATGCTAATATCGAGAACGAAGCTTGAGAGTAATTGATGATTAAACGAACTTACCTGTACGTGAAGTTCAATCTCAATTACTCGAAGAGCTTCGTTCGAAGATATTAGCATCCCTCCCTCCCGGCCAGGCTAGCTGGAACCCTTGTCGTGGAAATATTAAACAGCTCAGCAACTCTCCAAACAAAATGACGATACCGGGCATGAATGTACGGTAACAAACGAAGTTTTTTCTGTCTACCTTTACTTTTATTTTTTCTCCAAAATATAGTGCGAAATGGCGAGTCTATGTGTGAAACTACATGTGTATTATGCTAATATCTTCGAACGAAGCTCTTCGAGTAATTGAGATTGAACTTCACGTACAGGTAAGTTCGTTTAATCATCAATAGTACAGTGTTATAGTATACCGTGGATAAGTGCTATTGACGTTGGTAAAATTTTGTCTTTGTATCTTGGTTTCTGTTTGATATACGAGTAATCAGCATGGGGTTCTTCAAAAGGGGTGTAAAGAGATTTCTGCAGGGTCGGCAACGCGAGCGTGATACTCCTGGTGTTGCAAGCGTCCATAGGCTACGGTAGCCGCTTACCATCAGGCGGGCCGTATGCTTGTTGGCCAACTGAGTGGCATAAAAAAAAATTAAGGCGATTATAGCTCAGTGGTGAATGTCAAGACGAAGGTCCAATCTTCGAATCCTACAGTGAGATTTGAGCTTTTGGTGAAGGAAAACATCGTGAGGAAACCATAACACGGTGGTAGGATACTTTGTAGTACCGACCTGTCACCAAGCACCTATCGGTGTATTCCAACAGCTGTAATTGAGAGCCAGTTCCTTCCAGGCTTTGTGTGCTTACCACCTTCGGCCACATCACCACTTACCATGGTGGTCAAACACAGGCCTATATACATAGTAAAAAAACATTTTAACAAAAAAATAAACCACCGAAAAAACTGAAAAGCAAAAAATAATTTTGAATATAACTTGAATTTTATAAGGTTTTTCAGTCGGGGACAAACCAATAACATAAGCTATTACGACAATACGAGATTTTATATGAAAACACGTAAAGTACTCATGTATACGATCAACTTAGACTATGGGACCGGGGGCTCTACCGCGTAACTACCACAATATAAAAATATACGCGTCGACTTGTAAACCTCCTCCGTTTTTTCGTCGGTTAAAAAAGAGGTTACCACATCGGTCTGGAATTTAAAAAGTTCTTATATATAAAACTAGCAGACCCCCGCGGTTTCACCCGCGTACGGTTTGAATTTTCTCCTTCGAAAACCAACAAACAAACAATTATTTTTACAATTAAAACTAAAAACCTATATTATACCTTCACAAAAAAATCGAACTCAAAGAATCTTATTTAATTATTATAACAACAAATGAGAAAGAAATTAAATTAACTATTAACTACAATCAAAATATTCTAATGAAATAGAGAAAATTTACTTTTTTTTTTCATTGGCGTCACGTCATAAGTTCATCATGCAGTCAGTCACCGTCCATAAGTCATAAAATAAATATAAATATAAATAAGTACAGTGGTGGTCATGTACTAAAACTTCACGGACTTTTGAAAAGACACGCGATACACATAATTCATTTCATTTCACTTCACTGGTGCACAAAATACACGAATTTATAAAAATAAAAATGAAAACGCAACGTCACTCTGCAAGTTCCCGCCAAAAAGTCCGAGAAAATGAACTTCCAAACAAATTTAGAATTCTAATCCGATTTAAATATTCTTTTATATTTGACATTCCAATTTTAAAGAGCATTTCAGTTTCCAGAACAAAAGGCAGATAGAGCGAGCGAAACACGGGAGTGAGGCCAAAAAAAGCAATTAAATACAAATTGAAAAACACATACCTGGTATTCGCTTTTGAATTTGTATTTGCTGTTTAAAAGCTGCTGTGTGCTTATCTATTAAAAAGAAAGTGTTTTACGTTAAATAAAGTTTTTTAAACAAAGCAAATACAAATTCAAAAGCGAATAACAGGTATGTGTTTTTCAATTTGTATTTGCTTTTTTGGCCTCACTCCCGTGTTCCGTTCGCTCCATCTGCCTTATTCTGTAATCTGTGAAAATCGGATTGAGATTTCAAACATGTGTCAAAATAAAAAATGTTATTTAAATCAAAAGTACTAAGGAGTATTGTTATCAACTTCGTTGCAAATCACCCCTAAAATAACTTTCTACCCCTTTTTAACCCCGTTTGGCGCTGAGTTTCAATAAAATATGAAACACGTCTTCCATCAATTCTGTTAAAGAATGTTTATGCAAAATTTGAAGTAGATCGGACCAAGGAAGCACGTTGTCCCATACAAACTTTGCCCTCGTTTTTCACCCCCGTAGAGGTAGAATTTCGGGAAATCCTTTCTTATCGGATGCCTACGTCATACAACGAACACACCCTCCAAGTTTCAGGTCTCTACGATCAGCGGTTTAGGCTGTGCGTTGATTGTCAGTCATTCAGGACAAAGCATTTTATATATATCGATAATGTAATTTCGGTTTGAAAAATTACTCATATTTGTATAAATATTTTCTACAATAAAATAAAAAACTATATAATGAATGAGCAATGTACAATACTCAAATAACTAAGCAAAGTTTGAAATCATTTTTAAATTCAGATTTAACCTTACAATGAGTAAACTAAGTTTTAAGTACAAAACTTGAGCTATAATTCGAATTTGGTCTAAAACTCCATCTCGAATAGACTTTGAACGTTAGGCAACATTTTATGCCTAAAAAGTAATATTACCAAGTTCTTGTTTTAATGTAGGTAAAGATTTTACTGAAATTTATTATTAAGCCTTTATTATTAAGGTACATTCCTAGGTAAAAATATATATAATTCTATTTAGCTCGTCAGTTTGACTATCGGAAAATATTGAACTCGTAAGCTATTTAAGAATGTAGCCAAAAAAAAAATACCGGGACTCTGTGGTCATAAATATCATGATACAGTCATAACTAAACATTCTTCGATATGAGTAGGTACGCTATACTCAGTGACTTATTAATCGTTTTTTCGCTAGAACAAACGTTGTTCAGACTAGTCTACTAACATTCTATACCATCAAATAAAAAAAAACGTATTTGGTTTTTGAAAAAACCACCAAACAAAAAATTCAAAAAGTCAGGAAGCCGCGGATGCCCCCACCTGGTACAGAACTGTCATGCCGCGTGCCACAACTACTTTGAAGTGCAAGCGCGGTGTCTGGGTTGTAAGGAGCAACGATATACGACTTTTTAAACTTTTTTTGGGTTTTTTCAAAAACCAATGACGTCATTTTTTTCATTTGATATTATAGAATGTTAGTAGACCATGGTCTGAACAACTTTGTTCTCTTCACATTCACCTACATTATGCGACGTTCTTCAGGTCATTAGTAGTAGTACATCTAGGAAGGGCACATTGCGTAAGAACTTACCTGCCTCTTTTGTTGTGATAGTAGTACTCCGTTGAATTTCGTAGCGATGAATCCTATTCATAGAAAAAAATAAAAGGCAGTATAGAAAACACAGAACTAAATAGACATAACATAATATATGACTTACGCTTGAAAGGTGCTAGCAGAATAGGTACAAGTATTGTGTGTATTTAGTTACCACAATGTTAAGCTTAGGTTGGGGCCGCACTGATATTTAGTTAACATTTTATTGGTGTATGTTTTTTATGAAATAAATTTAACTGCTGCCGAGAAGCTAACAAACGGGCCACCTATTCCAAGTCTGCTAGATTAACTAAAAAAAAAAAATCAAACACAATCCCATTATAAGTCTATTGCCTTTGAGCCAATGTGCATTTGTTTTTTTTTTAATTAATTGGGCTTGCGTTTGGCCTCTGACCCGCCCAGAAGGGGCGATGAAGAAGCCTAAGATAAAACACGCTTACCCAGAAGAAACCTATTCACTCTGGCCTTGAAATTTCCTAGATTGCAAGCGTCAGGAAACACAGACGCCGGAAGCAAGTTCCACTCCCTTGCTGTCCGCATTAGAAAAGAGGAAGCAAAACGCTGTGTCCGTATTTTCGGTATGTCAACAACGTACCGGTGAAAATTTTAGGTTCGGCAACGCGCGAGTGATAACTCTGGCCCTGTTGTTGCAAGCGTCCATCGGCTACGGTAACTGCTTACCATCAGGCGGGCCGTATGAAAATATATTGGACATGGCTCATGAGTACTCGTGACGTTACTGTGACTAAAAAGTGAACCACACCGTTACGTCACACAGAACTTCAACAAACAATGTTCGTATTTTTTTTGTCAAATGAAAAAACACACATGTCTAATATTTCTTGTTGAATTTGAATTTTACAAGAACCTTACAACTTGAGCCCCTGATGATGGTAAGTGCCTACGGTTGCTTATAGATATTAGCGATACCATGGGTATACCTATAATATTTATTGTATGTTCAGAATATGAAAATAATAATCGTTATTTCTGAAAATAATCCAGGAAACTGTAGCTAAAACCCACAAGGCTCCGTAATCTCTTACACGTTTTTACGATATAATTTATTTACTTGCGAGTATTTTCTTGAAGTACTCCGACACAGATATATACTTAGAAAACCATATACAAATAAAATCATAAGCACAATTCTCTGAAATGTGATATCCGGTGTATACCAATTTTGGACTCCAAATGAACACGAAAAATCGGTCAAGTGCGAGTCAGACTCGCACACGGAGGGTTCCGTATTATATTAATTAACTCAACTTACCTATGAAAAAAACACGTAATAAAGACGTTTGTTGTAAAATTTATTTTAATTAATTTTTATTATTACCCCTATATTATTTGTTATTATTTTAATTTGATACCGCTTGTGTTGCAAGCATCCATAAGCTACGGTAACTGATTACCATCAGATGGACTGTATGCTTGTTTTCCACCGTAGTGGTATACATTTTATTTTTGTTGTTGTAGCGGCAATAGACATACATACATAATCTGTGAAAATTTCAGCTGTCTAACTATTACGGTTCATGAGATACAGCCCACTGAGAGACAGACGGACGGACGGACAGACGGACAGAGGCTTAGTAATAGGGTCCCGTTGGGCACCCTTTGGTTACGGAACCCTAAAAAGTGATATTAAATCGTTGTCCTTTTGTGAAGGGATGTAGATCGGTGACAAAGGAAACATCAACTTTTTTTTACAGTGCAGTTAAATGATTGAAAAATGCACATTTCTAAAACAAAGCGATTCGCTGTGACATAAGTGAATAAAGCCAAAAAAAGTTACGAATAAAAGTCAGTCAGCTATTTACTAAAGCGCAATATTGCCTTCGGACTCTCCTAGTGGCTGACGTCCGCAAATGAAGTTTTTAATTACACTTCCCGGTCCGCTTTTGTATGTTCATATTTTGATGGACATTGCCTTCAATGGATGAGCCTGTCTTGTTTTACGCTCAAAGGCTGTTTGTGCCGGTCACGTCAAGAGTAGCTCGTTGAATAATAATACGTAATCATGTTTGAAAAAAGCCCGCAAGATTTGTTTTACGCCTGTATGAACTACGTTTTGGTTTTGTTCTATCTTTAATTAAACGTTAAAGTTTTTGCCAATAATTGGACTGTTTTACAACCAAACTTAAACCGACTTCAAAGTACACTAAGAAGTAATCAAATCCTGATCTGATGACAATGGCACCAAAGGGGAAGTTTACCCTTCCAGACAAAAAAAAAAATTCCAAATCGGTTAATAAATGACGGGTTATGAGGTAACAAACATTTAAAAAAAAAACTACTGAATTGAGAACCTCCTCCTGTTTTTGAAGTCGGTTGTTCGCTGTCGAACGTTGGCTCGCTGAGAAAGCGTTTTATAGCGTAGAAGAATTTTTGACATAGTGGCATAAATCTATTATAATTTAAATTTGAAATTATGTAATGAAATGTATAAATTATGACTTGTAATCTTAAATATTACTAATAAATATGTTTATCTGTTATCTGTTTATCTGTTAAAAATAGATGTCGATTAGTAAATTAGAAAAATATATAATTAAGTCGATTTTGAAGTTTTCTACCATAACGTGTGTTTGAACTGTTTAATTTGAATTAGTTTATTTATGCTTTTTAATAAACTTCTTTTATAGTTTTTACTCTGAATGGAAAAATAGCCATTCATAACATTACCGGTCAATAACCGGCTGTCACGTTTATTTTCACGAATTTATTTGAAATAACCGGTTTAAAAATAACCGGTATGTTGTAGCTTAAGCTACGAAATATGCAATGACAGTACTTACCGCTTTTATACTGTGTGTGTGTGGTGGATCTGCTTTATTCTTGAAGAAGTGCCCCCGTGGCATAGGAGCTTTTGATGAAGCTGACATGCCGTCATGTAGAGATTTAACTTGGCGATTATATTATTATTTGCTAGATAATTATATGTCACATTTGTAAGTTTTTTTCAATTCTAATAAGCTGTTCTGTTATTTCCGTTCTGATTTTCAATATTTATTGGGCCAAGCTCTTTTAATAGGTGGTAGTGATATAGATAATTATAGTTATTTTTGTTTAAAAAAGAAACAAAAAACCCGACTGCGTAAAACGAAAAAACAACTGAAAAGAGAAAAACAAGCTCTTAAATCTATAGAATTTTGAATATAACTTGAATTTTATAAGGTATTGCGGAAGCTTTCATTTGATACCCATATTGTTATAATAACGAAATTTTTGTTTTAAATACCCCCCCTATTTTTTGATTCGTAGACGCCTTATAACATTAATATACCCTATGACACTCCCACAGTTAAGACGAATCTAACGACACCTCATATGCTTAAATCCATCAAGCCGTTTAGGCTGCAGAGCGTGCCAAAGAAATAGACATACATACATACATACATACTTACATACATACATACACTCGAAAAACATAACCCTCCTTCCGGGTCAGTCGGGTAAAAATGAAACACAACCTTCGACATATATATAATTTGTATTAAATCAACAATATTCTTAAGTCTTTACATTCTTTGGTATATTTATCAGCTCGTTTAGGTACAATTAACTATTCTTTTATTTATTAAATTCACAATTTCTCATTTTCCCTTCGACTGAATCATGTACGTCTACTTATTTGTAATTATTTATCAATTATTTTATATTTTTACACGATTTATTTGTTCCAATATGTCTAAGTGTTGTTCACCCAAATGAAAACACTAATTAATAGGAGAACTTGGCACACGTGCTGCGTAGATCCAGACCCTGGGGACGTCACTGTAACAAAAAATAATAATTAAAAACTCAACCAAATGTGACTAAGGAATAGGGTAGCCCGGGGTAAAAAAATCGAATTAGTCCTTCAGTTAGATTATCATATATTTTGCTATATCAAATCAATAAAAAATTAACAAGGATAAAGCCCGTCAAAGTTCGGGAGTGAGGGCTCGTGACGTCACTTGTTTGTGAAACAGCACCATCTCGTGACATACAAACGTGACGTACATCGGTAAGCTAATGCGTTTGCGTAAGGTTTGCGTTTACGACACTTCTCTATAGGAATTGGCAAAGCGCCTCTAGCGGAATACACATGGTACTAATTTCTCCCATACAAATTTATAGTTAACGCAAACGCATTAGTAAGCCTTTATAACGTCAATTCCTTACACTCGAGGTACCTACATAACCCAATTGCACAGTCAATAATACGGCAAAAAAATCTGCACTTTTTTTATGTTTGCGCGCTAACATGCCTATATTACTAATAAATCTATAGGCATCTCTATAGGCACACCTACTCAATACCAACATGTATGGGACAACCCGTAAGTTACTATCCCTTTTGCCTTTGAAAGCCCTTAGTAATTTAATTTGCTACGGTATTAGGCGCAACGCACAGAGGAAGTAGTGAACGCTCAAACAAAACTGTTTATACACCACTTTGTAGATTAACTTCACAAATTACTTTCTTTATTAAACATTGTTTAAACTAATCCGTTATAAAATGTAGGTACTCGGTATTTTTTACTAGTTTGCATGTTACAGGAAAAGGTTAACGAGAAAAGGGTTAGTTTTACCTACGCTTCAGTTTCAAGTTAATTATAAAGTGATTTAATTTAAGAGAAAAATCTTTGATAAAGAAGGAACCCAGCGCCGCTAGCTAAAATGCAGCTTATGTCTATATAAGCTGCATTTCAGCTAGCGGCGTTTTTCTTCGCATGTCGCATTCCCTCAGTTGTTCGCTAGATGTAAGTGAATGCGTGCATATTAGACGGGAAGTACTAAGCTCATTCCTGATGGTAAGCTCTTCCCGTAGCCGTTTGGAAGCTTGCAACACACGGGCATCCATAATAGGAACACAATATTTAGCCTTTGTACTACTAACGGCAGGTACTTCCCCAGTCGAGCTGCTCTTAGTGGAGTACAGCATGGGGTTCTTCAAAAAGGGTGTGAAGAGATTTCTTCATGGTCGGCAACGCGCGACTGATACCACTGTTGTTACAAGCGTCCATAGGCTACGGTAACTGCTTACCATCAGGCGGGCCGTATGATTGTTTGCCACATTAGTGGTATAAATAAAATAAAATACGTTATGCTCTACCCATAGAGTTATAGAGAATATTATAGAATGATAGCGTTAACAACATTTCCATGCGCGAAGCGTGAGAAGTTTCCATATAGATGCATTCACAGATATATCGTACACTAGTCTATTTACAGACAGACAAACTGTCGATATGGATTCGTTTTCATTTGTTCTTGGTAAAAGTATCGATAAAAAACGAGAAATCGGCATTCATTATACGTATTTTAGTCGTTAAAACTAAGTACGCGCACTTAGTTTCAAGGCATTTAGACCGTACCCTTGCTCACAGACCGTACGCAGTCTCATAAAGTCACTCTATACTATTCTAACTCTATGACTCTACCTCTCTCAAAATGTTTTACTATGGTAGAACACTTAATAATAATGACTAAGCCCAGTATGTAATGTACAATAAACCACCTTGTCCATACTAATCTATTATTACGAACACAGACACCAACTGTGTAACACCTACAGCTCAAGCAACAGACTTGCACTTCTAAAATTAAATATAATTACACACGTTTATAGTTCCCAGTGTGCGTTTGAAACGAAGCGATACCAGTCGAAGCTAAATTTATTTACTTGCAAGTCTTGTAACAGACTCATTGTGGCTCTGAGAGGAAATAGCACAAATGAGACGGGATGCAATAACTCATTGGACCCTCTTTGGTTCTTGTAATCTTATTAGCTGGGCTTCCTCTTTGTAGGATGTATATTGTATAGCAGGTATCGAGAAACTGCGGTGGTTTCGAGTTAGTAACGTTGGTTATTCATGATCATGATCTATTTGAAAGTGGATTTTGTTATGGTGCGTCCACGCTACGCGAATCGAGCACGAGCCGAGCCACGAACGAACCTACAACGAGCACGATGCGAATCCCTTTGTTCGTGAAAAAACTGACAATCGCGCTCGTTCGAGGCTCGCAAGCCCGTCCACGCTACACGAATCGTGCTCGCAGTGTGCTCGTTCGAGGCTCGGCTCGTGCTCGGTTCGCCAAGCATGGAAGCACCATTACGTTTGGTTTCTAGGAATGTGTATGTGAGTGTTTAAAATTAGATTATTAATATATGATGTTTTGGTGTTCCGATGATTGAATTTGAATTGTACACACGGCTACCGATCAAGCTATACATTTCCAGTATAAGCTGAACTCGCATTGTATACGATTTCCGTACAATGGGAGGTCAGCTTATACTAGAAATGTATAGCTTGACCTGTAGCCGTATGTACTACGATGAAGACATTCTGTACGATCGATGTGAATGTAAGCGCCATTGGATGAAATATAGCGACTAGACCCTGAAATTAACAATGTACCATTACAATAATCCACTTTTTTGGTACTAGGTGCACAGATCGCGGAAGAGATTTTCTATATTAATATTAGCAAGTGACGCAAAATGATAACGAACCTCATTGAGCGGGGATATGTTGGTTATGATTTTAATTAAATAAACTTTGGGAGCAAACATTTATTATAGTAAGGGGCACGAGTCGTGAGCAAAGATTGACACCTGCGCAGTAGTTAATTTTTCGGTCTGTTTTGCGGAATGAAGGCGGGGGGAGCGGCGAGCTGCACACGATTGGTTCGTCAGTCGATGCTCGTCGTCTATTGGATTCTCGCGTGTAATTTGGCTACTGTGATTCGGCCAAAAGTAACAATGCGCGAGCTTGTCCCCACTACAGCCTATCTGAGCTCACCACTCGTGCCTTATGCTATATGAAGAGTCTATACCTAATGTAGTTTTCATCCCTTCAGATAAAACCCTTTCCGTAATACGTTGTAAGCATATATTTTGAATGTTCAGATTTTCGAGGATACAGTAAGTCTCTAAACATATCCATTAGTTGGATATTAGAACCAAAATTATCTTGCACTGATTCTTGGATTTCTACTGCGGTTGCTCAAGTAGTGGAATGAGCTCCTCATCGTGGTTTTCCTATGAAAATACAGCATGGTGTACTTCAAGAAGGATTTTGCAGAGTCTGCAACGCGTGTGTTGCAAGCGTATATAGGCTTCGGTAACTACTTACCATCAGGCGGGCCGTATGCTTGTTTAAAAAAATATTCTAACACGTTGTTATAATAATATTCTACTAGCTTATGTATTTTTCCAAATTAATAGTCCTACCAAATTCCTTTGAAACCGTCCTTGTTTATTAATATGTAATTTATTATATAAGGTGAATAAGTGAGAAACGTAAAGTAAAAATCTCGATGACTTTTTCAATTTTGTTGGACTTGAAGCGAGTACGTTTAATCATTTTTGTTTGTATACAAAATGTAGTTTTAATTATAATTACAATGTTGGAAATTTTCCGTAAAACGAAAACAAGCTGCTTTAGAATGGCTTCTGTAAACTACGCTTTGACGCCTTCATTTCAACATAATATTTAACATCAATACTGGAATCAACAATGGTGTCAGTGTTCTTGTATATTTCATACAATAATGCTTGAAAGCATAAATAAGCTCCGAGTCACTAAGCGAGCTAAGGAACGAGCTATGCTCGGAATTTCTCTACGAGACAGGGTCTGAAACGAGCACATTCGTAGGAGATCAAAAATTACCGAAATAGCAGTGGCAATGGGTAGGTCACATTGCTTGAAGAACCGATAACCGATAGGGAAGGAAGGTTTTCGAGTGGCGACCACGTACTGGAAAGCGCCGTGCGGGACGACCTGCCACCAGGTGGACCGACGACGCGGCGACTGTCAGAGTCGCTGGGCGCCGCTGGATGCAGTTGGATGCAAGCGGCCAAAACCGTTCGAAATGGAAGTTAATCGGGGAGGAACATCCTTAGGCTGATATGATGATGATACTGTTTTTTTTTTAAATATTTTGATTGGCTTTAATGTATTCATGACCATCACCTTAGTCTATGTCTCAGGCAGTAAAAGTTAAATATTTCTAGTTATTAGCCTGGAAATAAAAATCTTACGTGTTCGTTGTATTACAAAATATTATTTCATATCTCATAAATTCTTTATAACTTACAGCAACGTAAATCTCATGAAAATTGCCTTTTCTTAGAACTTGGTATTGAATAAATTTCCTCTGACTTGTACTTCTAAAGGATATCTTAAACATGAATATGGTTTCATGATACATATTTAATTTACGTATCCTTTACCTTCATACATTATAATCTTTTTCTTAAATTACTCCATCAGACAGGCTTTTATTATATAATAAAAAAAATATCGATAACCAGTGTAACTGAAATTATTCTCATCGTTAGATGTCACTCACCATCTAATATGGAAACTTTTACTAAAAGTTCAAACATTTGTTATCCAAACTTCATCGTAACTTTCTGAGAAAAACGTCTGTCACGTTTTAAAAGATAGATCCCGATTATGAATCAAGTCGCTAGAAATCTCAAATATTAGGACGCAACAATGGGAGCGTATCTAGCAATACATCACACTATATCATGGTATAAGAAATTTCAGAATATCTGAGAGTGATAGGTTATATTTAAATATTTAAAAAATAAAATACACGAAATATTACATAAGTGCAATATATAACCACCATTACCAACTTTTTTTTGTTAAAGCAATAATGGACTCACCTCTTTCAATCTTAGGATCGCTATTAGCGGAATACAGCGCGACAGTAGAGTCGTCTCTATACAAATCGCTGACTTTGGCCTCGCAGCGTAATATGGGGGCTCCTCGCTCATAGTGCGCAGGCCACAGCTGAACCTGTACGTAGAGCTCTGAGCGGAACAGCCCTTCGGACGCCGGGTGCACCTGGTACATGCCTGGCGTTACCTGGAAGAGACGGTGGGTTTGGAATAATTGTGCAATTGCAGGTCATTGTCCAGGTTTAGACAAAATAGGAGTTATACATTCTCACCAACCAATGGTTGGTTAGTTAGTATTAGCGTAGCTCCAAACTTATGAATACCTGATAACTTTTCCCGTCGGCCAATTTACAGGCCAATTTTCATAAATTCTGAAAGCTGATTTTTATATACGGCATTATGCCCAATAATTAACGTATACCCCCCCCCCCCCCTCCAACGTAGATGCAAAAGCTCTCTTAATGTTACAGAGGCCGGCAAACAACTTGAGCCAAAGTCGACGTAGTGGGGGTAAGTTCGCGCATGTACACTCATGCTCGGCCAATAGCGTGGACGCGTGCCGACAGAATGCCCCCGCGCACCTCTCTTTCCACCAACGACACCTTAAAATCGTCTACTGCGCACTCAAGGTCATGGCTCAAGTTGTTTGCCGGCCTCTGTACCACAGAAGAAGACGTGGGCGTAAAGCGACTTAGCTCTTCTTTAATACTTCGCTCCGTGGGCGTAACATAAGCTTATATAACTAATGTGGATTTAATTTAGTTAAAATACACTTTAACCAACAACATGTAATTAAGGTCGAAAGTAGCTAATATCAACATTCCAAACAATCGGCTAACTGCTGTGTGTGAGACCAAACAAAATATGACTTTTACAGTAGAAAACATACAGTAATTGATTTTAAGCGTGTCCGCTGTAATACATACATTAATTGAAATCATCGTATTAGAGGAAGATTTACATAGACTTTTGGTTGCTAGAAGGTTCTTATATATACATCGTCTATTAAGAGCGCGCATAAAGCCAGAAAAGATAGCGACTGGCAGATGAAACAAACTTATGTCTAATATTCGCGTGGCATGAGACGGCGATAGCGTGTTTCGCGGAACAAAAATGAACTAAGCGCTTCTAATGTAAATAACTCGTAAAGTATATAATATTTAAAAAAATCGTTAGTATCAGCCCTAGGTCATACGTTTGTCTTAATTAGATACAACATGAAAGAACAATAATTGGACTGTTTTACAAAAAACTTAAACCGACTTCAAAGTACACTAAGAAGTAATCAAATACTGATCTGATGACAATGGGACCAAACGGGAAGAGTACCCTTCCAGGCAACTAAAGAATTTTCCAAATTGGTTAATAAATGACGGAGTTATGAGGTAACAAACATAAAAAAAAAAAAAAAACATACAGTCGATTTGAGAACCTCCTCCTTTTTTTTAAGTCGGTTAAAAATAATTGGACTGTTTTACAAAAAACTTAAACCGACTTCAAAGTACACGAAGAAGTAATCAAATCCTGATCTGATGACAATGGGACCAAACGGGAAGTGTACCCTTCCAGACAAAGAAAGAATTTTCCAAATCGGTTCATAAATGACGGAGTTATGAGGTAACAAACATAAAAAAAAAAAAAAAACATACAATCGAATTGAGAACCTCCTCCTTTTTTTGAAGTTGGTTAATTAAAAAGTAATTAATATTAGTGGAAACTTTGTGATTGTTTTCTATCGAGGAATTTTCATTCCATTATGTTTTAGCTCTGACTGAACTCTTACGTATATAATGAAAATACCCAATAAATAAAAACCCATAATCTTGCTTTATTTGCACATAAGTTCTAGGCAATCCTCTCTGACCACCGTCAAGTTGAAAATATGTCACCAAGTATCAAGAACACTTATTCCTGCAGTTTTACATAAGTGGTAGTTCTCTTCTAAGTTTTGCAAGTTTACCATTTTCAGCTGCATTATGTTCATCACTTGTTGAGTGTAGCCAAACTGAACCATTTTTTTTATTCACTGTTTATAGATCTGTGTTGATCTGTGCAATCTCAACATAATGAACAACGACTAAAAACGTATTTAGACGTAGTTTTTACAACCCGTGTTTTTTAACTAAACACACAGAACTCGGGCTATTAACGAGGGATGAACAAATATTTTGTTTTAGCAAATTTTACACAACATTATTATTTATTAACTCGTGGAGCTGTGAATTTGATTATGTAGATTTATATCACTCACTAGGTACTACAAGGAAAGGTACTCAAGCTACAAATATTATAAATAAATTGCTGCTTTCGCATGCTAAAAGAAAAGTGCTGAATTACTCTCTCTCTATAGAATTCTCAGAACTTCAATCACAGAGATCAAAATATTAAAAAAAAACTTTATTACTTAAGCATAGAGTATCTATTCCTTTTCCAAGTAGTAAGAAAGTTTTCGCGATTATTATTACAAAATGCTTAGTTAGAAAATATCTATGAACAAATTCTTTGAGACACTCACACGTACATGGGAGTACTTATAAAATAAAACAAAAATAGCTCTTAAATTAATACAGCTCTTTAAATTTAATATAATACCCAAACTAGAAGCTCGCGTCTTCCTAAATTACACAGCGACAGTTAAAAAGTTTTTAATCCCAATTTTGTTTTAATAAACTGAAAGCAAATTAAATATCAAAGCCTTTGCCAGCTCGTTCTACAAATTATAATAGTTAACGGAATATTTTCATCCTGTAAAGTTTTCACTGAAACAATTTTAGTGAGCTACTCGTATATACTATACACACAAATGTATTTTGCTGAAACTCATTTCATTTTTTGACATTATCTGATTTTTGTTTATTTATTACTAGTTGCGCCGCGCGGTTTCACACGCGTACCCGAGGGATATATTACTTTCCCGGGATGAAAAGTACCCTAAGTATTAGTCCAGAACATATTCTATCAGCGTGCGAAATTTCATCTAAATCCGTTCAGTTGTGGAAGCGTTTTTGAGTAACAAACACACATCCAAACTTTTACATTTGTGAGTTAGTGAGATGAGATTTTAGAGAAAAAACCGTACTCAATTAGTTAATCGGTTGTAATCAGCAAACGGGTTGCCAAAACGTAGAATAACACTTAGAAATAGTATACTTTTTATTTCACATGTTTCATATATACAATCCTCTACGATCTAATCTCACATTAGCTTTAAAGCACGCAACTTATAAAAATATAAATAATGAAAATAGTTTATTCGCTATAAAAATGAAAACAATATTACTTAAAGCCAGATAGGAACATCTCTAAAGCATTTCCAGGAGAAGATCCGCAAAATGTGAAGCCTGAAGAAGCATTAAAACTTGCCTCTATAGAATCAAAGCTGAAACAACTGTAGCGTTGCGAAGTAGTTATAAGAGTTTACTTTGCGTTTGTGAACGTTAATAATGTGCTGTCAGCACTTTGAGGTTTCATTAACGAACGTTATGTGGCTAGGATTTATTAAATCAGTTTTTATTAAAAAAAAAATTATACAAGCTTTTTGTTTACAGTACTTGTATTGTAATCCAATATACTAATGTATACCAAATATCAAGTCAATCCGAAATCTGGAAGTGGGTGAAATTCGACTTGCAAGATTCCACCCGTACAAATACATACATTACTGTAATTCATCACATAATTATGTCAAATAAAAATTGTTTTGTGTATACTACTAAGGTGACAAAAATCATACAGCCCGCCTGATGGTAAGTGGTTACTGTCGCCTATAGACCTCTGATCTCTGACCCTCTCTTCACACCTTTCTTCAAGAGTGGTTTGAATAGGTTTTACGTTTTTGTCATTCTTATTGAAGC
This sequence comes from Achlya flavicornis, assembly GCA_947623365.1. Lineage (NCBI taxonomy): Eukaryota > Metazoa > Arthropoda > Insecta > Lepidoptera > Drepanidae > Achlya > Achlya flavicornis. Next base: position 14,106,991 of record OX392480.1, on the reverse strand, counting down.
GCTTGAAAACTAATGCTCCCAATTAGTTATTGTCGTGTGTTATTGTGAATTATCAGCATTTTATCAGGAAAATTACATTCTGCACATTTTCGTTCTATCTGCGGAATGATTCGATCCTATTGTTTTTTTCAACGTTATTGAACTAACAAAAAAAAAATTTATACCACTAAGGTGGCCAACAAGCATACGGCCCGCCTGATGGTAAGCAGTTACCGTAGCCAATGGACGCTTGCAACACCAGGGGTATCACACGCTCTTTTTGTAGAACCCCATGCTGTACTCCATTGAGAAAACCACGGCGGCTTATCTGTCGCTCAAACATGAATTCAGCGTTAAATATTGATTTCACTGTATATAATAAATAAAAATAAAAAGTCAAGTATATATCGATATAAAATAAATACATTTCAATTGGTTAAAGGCTTGAGTCAGTAGCACCTCGTAACGTGGTCGACCTAATAAAGCATCGGATTTGAATGTGAAGTTATATTCTTGTTTATGGGAACAAATTGAATTTCCCAAGTATAATTAGATAACTTTGAGCGGAACTAGAGTTTTCCGGATCCATTGACTGGAAATTAATGATCGCAGACGAGTGAATTAGTTTTGGTTTAACTTACATTGTATTAATGTAGAGATAACTCGTTTATCATGGCAGTTAAATAATTTTGCCTTAGAATTATAGTTCGTAAAATATATCTTGATACCTGCGACATTTTTCTGAGTGATTTTAAAAATTAATCTTATTGTTTTCGAATCATTTATCAATCATCATCCCCCTTACATTTTTTTATACTACTTAGGTAGCAAACAAGCATACGGCCCGCCTGATGGTAAGCGGTTACCTCAGCCTATGGACGCTTGCATCACCAGGGGCGTTACTCGCGCGTTGCCGACCCTGCAGAAATCTCTTCACACCCTTTTTGAAGAACCCCATGCTGTACTCCATTGGGAAAACCACGGCGGGGATATTTCACTAATATACTGTTTAAAGGGTCACGTAAATAACGTCACTCTATTGTCATTGTCAAATTATGTGACATTATTTACGTGACCATTTGATCAGTATATTAGTTAAATATTGCTTTATCAGTAAGGGGGCATATGTTTAACCTATGATTTGTTATATGAAGATACAGATGAACCTTATGGTAAAGCAATAAGGTTAATTTTCTTAACACTCGGACAACTGTCGCATGTATCAAGTCATATTTTACGAACTATAGCTATGATATTGGGTTTTTAGAAAGAGATCTTTAAGGCTGGCGACTCATTAAAACTGATTTAATGAACTAGACTTACTTAATAGTCTGACTCTAATACTCTTATACCGGTTCGGAAGGTTGCATTTGCTGAGAAGAGCCGGCAATAAACTCAGCAATTACTCTTTTCAAAACAAGCTTCTTAACTCTCTGATAAAAATTGAGTGCAACAGCGGCTAATGTACAAAGTTGACTGAAATTAATAATTAGTAAGTAAATAGCGAACTTAAGCAGACCACGCCCAACAAGCAGCACCTGTTCACAAGGATAACGCGTGTGGCATTCATCATTTTCCTGTTATTTTCCCAATTATTTAGGGTCTGTACAATATGTATACTTCCATACGGCCATTTGTATTTGTCATATCAACATTTACTCTATTCTTCTTGATACATTGATAGTCACTTACATTTTCATATACGTCGGAGCATGATAACCAACGGAAGGGCCATCTACCTGATAATAATAAAAGGATAGACAGATCTACAATTGTTGTTGGCTATTTTTCTCATTATTTTTATCATACTACCAAGGTTGCACCAGATGTTAAGGGGTTACCGTAGCCTACTGACGTTTGCAATATCACGCGCAGCAAATCTCTTCACACCCTTCTTGAAGAACTTGATGTTGTACTCCCTGGGGCAAATCACGGTATAAATTGCACGGTGTATAACAGGTGGAGATTTCGAGATGGCATATTCATTCATTCTGAACAACTTTTATTATGGGATATTGGGACCAATAGTGAAAACTCTTTTTTTTTTAACTTTTCTTACAAAATGTCAACCTTGCTCAATCATAATGTATGAAAAGTAAATTTTCTTTTTGAGATTTCAGTATTGGTCCCTTAGTAAAAGTTGTTCAGCATGACTAATCAGACATAGGTTTCGAAAATATGCCATCTCGAAATCTCCACCCAGTAACTATAAAATTGTAGGAATTTCAAACTTACAGGCAAATCATTGATGAAAAAGGCTAGATCGGACGGTGGGCGACTAGGCCCCGACGAGCAGTTGGCCCTCAGGATGTCCCCCGGTGTGTAGTAGTGTTGACTCGTCTGGACCGTCGGCGTGTTCGGTGGTAGAACTGTTGGGAAAAATTTATTAATAATTTTTTGAGACTTCACTTGACTTCCTTACTAATAATATAAAAGAGGTGAAAGTCCGTAGCCGACTGCAGGCAGCAGCAGCAGGACAGTGTCGCCACGACACTACTGGTTTCTATGTATTACTATGAAATACCTTCCGTAGCTAGCGACACGTCACCGCGTCGCCTACATAGAAACGAAAGAGAAAGAAGTGTCGCTGCGACACATCATCTGCTGCTGCATGCAGTCGACTGACCTTGCACCTTAAGTCTGTTCGATTATGACTCGTTATGATTTCACAGGTAAACTACTGAAAAACGTCTAGTAAAACGTAGCTCTGAAGCTACGAGCGTGCTAGCTAGTGCTACGAGGGCTACGAGATCTACGAATACTACGAGAGATACGAATATAGAATGTCTGACGCAAAGGGTATATCTATTCGAAAGAGATGAAGACTGCATGGTATATACTCTCTATAAAAAGATTCATCTCAAAATAAATTAAGTACTCAAAAAACACATTTTTTGCTTCCAAATAAAAACAAAACGTTTATTCAAGTCAGGCCCTAATAAGGCACTTACGAACGTTACAAATTAATTCTACAACTTGTTCGTAATACATTTAAACTGAGAAAACTTCCGGCAAGAAACTCAACAACGGGACTTAATTTTTTATAATCTCAAAATACATTTTACAATATTAAATTGTTAAAATAGCATGTGAAGCGAATATTAAATTTAATAGCATTCTTGTCTTCTAAAAATTCGGTAACTTCATAGTACTTTTTCTTACATAACTTTTTAAATCTGTACACAGATAGTCCTTGAATTCCTTTCTGTACTTTTTTATAGAAGTGTATAAATTGCCCCTTGGAAGAGTCTTGTATGTTAGGAAAATGTCACCGCTCAATGACGCTCATTATTTTTACACTTGACTTGTTAATCTATATTATATAAAAATAAGTTCTTATTTCCCTTGGTCACGCCATAAATTTAGGCCTACTCGAATATAACTAAATCTATACTATCTATACTTTTCCGCCAACGCGTCAGCTTGGCTATCCAAAGAGGAAACGCTGCCAGCCTTCTGGGAACCTTGCCGTTAATCGGAAGCAGCGGCAGGCTTGAGGAAATCTATATATAGATTGTATTTTGTACATTTCTTGTAAATCGATAATTTTCAACCAAAAAAAACTAAATCGATTAATTGACGACTTCCTACTATATGAATGGTCTGAATACCAAGTAATCGTATTGAGATTTGATAGCCTGGAACCTAAAGATGAACACAGGCTGCTTTTTATCACGAGAACGCGGATGAAGCAGGCAATAGCTAGTATATAATATACAATTCTTACCAACAACCTCCATGTTATTGGAGACAATTGAAGTAGCGAAGGATGGTGCATCAGCTGTCACCTCGCAGCTGAAGTTACCGGAGAGGCCGAAACTGACCCTCGTGAGGACCACTTGACTCTGGTTCGATCTTGCCAACTGTTGAATTAAATATTCATTAGAAACAAAATCTCTCAGTTTAAAATTGGAATCCTTACTAATATTATAAATGCAAAAGTGAGTTTGTCTGTTTATTTCTTTGTTACGCTTTCACGCCTTAGCTACTCAACAGATCACGATGAAATATTGGCATATAACCTATAGTATGGAGAAGGACATATGCTACTTTTTATGCGGGAACGCGGGTGAAACCGCGGTGGACAGCTAGTTTAGTTATATCAGAAGTAGTCTTTATTCAAAAAGATATAGATTACCATAGCAACGGGGAAAGGAGAAACAAAATGACACGAGGTTATTATTGCAACGTGCCTGTGAAATAGTATACGGCTGTGATAAAGGGTTAGATTTATGAACAGCTGCTTCGAAAGAGACGGAGAAAGATGGCTCTGTTGTAAGGAAAAAATGTACAGAACCCTGCTCCAGACGTGGGTATAAAGTGCAAATTGTAAGGCACTCTGTCATTCAGGATGGTGCAGGAAACGCTCGCTGTTAATGATAGTTTTGTGTGTGGTGTTTTATTTTATCTTTATATATAGTAATGTGAAATAATCAATTTTATTTAAGGTCTAACGAGTGTGTGGTCACATGTAGCCTTATAAAGAAAGAATAATTGGACTGTTTTACAAAAAACTTAAACCGACTTCAAAGTACACTAAGAAGTATTCAAATCCTGATCTGATGACAATGGCACCAAACGGGAAGTGTACCCATCCAGACAAAAAAAGAATTTTCCAAATCGGTTTATAAATTAAGGAGTTATTAGGTAACAAACATAAAAAAAACCCTACAAAATGCGTTCTTCAGATAATATATTATTATATAGGTATCATATAATTAATACCTTATTGAATAAGGTGCTTACTACGTTCAGGATATTTGTATTCTACTTGTGAAAAATACGGTATTTTAAGTTAATAATTAGTATCTATGTTTCAGTCTAGTTTTAAGAGAGGTAGAGCATAGCGTTTATTCGCTCAAAGAGCAGCTCGACTGGGGAAGTACCACCTCCTTACAGAATACCGCAGCCAAATAACTTTATGTTGTGTAAAGATGTGTTCCTGCGCGTGAGTAAGGTCGCCAGAGCTCATAGGGGAGGGGGGAAAGGTCGGTAACGCGTGAGCGATGCTTCGTGTGTTGCAAGCGTCCATATGGCTACGGTAACCGCTTACCATCAGGTGGGCCGTATGCTTGTTTACCGACTAAGTTGTATAAAAAAAAAAAAAGTCTAAAGCATGTACCTATTTATATTTTGAAATATTTTCATTTTATACTACTATGGTAGCAAACAAGCATGGCCCACCTAAGCGGTCACCGTAGCCTAATGACGCATGCAGAACCAATCTCAAAAATCTCTTCACACTCTTTTTGAAGAACCCCATCTTGTACTCCCTTGGGAAAACCACGGCGGGGAGCAGTAACATTTATAATCAGTGTACAATTTTTATTGCATTGTTATCATAAGGAAAGTATTTACTTAAGAATTTTATTTTTAATATTGCTCCATGTGTATTTGTTTCTGTATGGGAATGAAGTCTGTACCTAAAGATACCAGACAACAGGAATTATCCAGCCGTGTCCGAAATTAAGGACTTTGGAAACAGGAAAAATAGAAATTGTCCGGAATTTTCGTAAGCAAGATAACTTCACTTAACATGGCACGATTACGGTCAAACACAGCTTATCCAAAGTAGAAATCTTATATTGGAAAAGAAAACGTTTTTTTTTTAATTTATTTAGTTTTACAAACAGTATCACAAGATTACAATTCATTGTGACACCAACACCGTTAACCGCTAATTATTAATTAGGTGTACATACAAACTATAAACAACTTAAAAATCGTAAAAAAACCTAAGTAACACGGCTACAGATAAAGCCATAATCTCTAATACAAGAAATCTTTAATATTTGTTTACAAACAATCATAGTTACGCAGTCCAGTTTTTTACAATAGTTGTGGCCCAAACCAAGAAATATAGATACGTCCAAGGAAGGTCGGAACCCTCGGTAATCGAGTGAGACTCAGACTTGCACTTGGTTGGTTTTTATTTTATATCAATTCTGAATTCTAAATCGATATGCAAATTACCTAAATCCCTCACATGTAACGGAAAAAAATCCTATTAAAAAAATCAAGTTATAATAGATGCTAATAAATCCAAATCAAAGCAAATAACAGCTAATAGCCTTAGAAATCGAACTCAGTCCGTAGCAGGCCATAATTATAATTAATAATCCGTAAAATACCTTTTATAATATCAATACAATAGGCGCTTTTATTCAACTTTGAGTTTGTTAAATGAATTGAGACAGTTTGAAACTTAAAGCATATTCCAGCGACCATTTATCATTCGGAATTATTATAAACAATATTTACCTACGTTTCCCATTCGAATTAATTAAATTTCTAGTTGCCATACTCCTTTACTAACGAAGGGGCTTAAATAACAAGTGACGGGCGATTTATGTTTGTGATGTCTTATTGGATAGACTTCTGTTTGACCAATATCTCACCACAGTTGGTGGTGATGTAACAGAAGTAGTAAAGTAAGAGATCAATTATATGCTGTCTCCTGACGGCATTCATTGCTATGAAGACAGTACAGGTGACACTCATTACACGGGTCGTGCAGTATCTCTCGTTCCATACTGGAGGAAAGTCGCAAACAACTTGTGTTTGAAATCGAGAGTACACTAACTAGTGTCTTCGATTGGGGTTAACTAAATCTAATCACTTTCAACCCCACTATGACACAAGCCTGCGCGTTTACCACTAAGAAAACTCTATTTACTGTGATTCCACAATTCAAGAATAAGTCCCTCAACATCACAAAAGGCATTGGGATCCCTGGCGTCGATATTTCTAGCGAAGTTCTATTCCATTGTCATCTAGAAGACAAGGTCAAACTTGCATCCAAAAAACTTGATATGCTTAATATTGCGAAGCAGTAGTTCTCATCGCGGCAAAGACTGCAACTTTATAAGTCACACTTACGGCCCCATATGGAGTACTGCTGTCATCTTTGTGCGGGAGCACCTGGATACTAGCTTGGGCCTTTAGGTTCGGTTCAGCGTTGTGCCATTAGAATTGAATTTTATCTATATAATAAACGAATCTCTCTTCTTTCATATCTTAAACCCTAAGCCTAACAACACAAAGCACTCGCTTCGACGCCTCAAAACAATATTCCATAATACACTATAATTGTTATCTTTCCGTCCCTTTGTGCGACGGACGCAAGTGTTTATACTAAACAAGTAAATTGAAAATTCTGTCTGGATACAGTAAATTCCTAAATGGAATAAGATATATTGAATTAATGTCTGGCTAGATTTGAAATTGTTGAATATATTCTAGAAATTTTGGAATTGGATAAAGTTGTGACTACAATCTCAATGTGGAAAGTGATGTGTGAGCAAAGGTGATAAACACATAAAATCTAAACGAAACTAACTGTTCTGTTCCCGGTACTGGAAGCATAGCGCCTCTTCAGGAAACTTTGGTAACCGTATGAGTAGGTGAGCTACAGGATAACCCGATAACAGATCACCACATAGTATTGAAAGAGAGGACCAGTTATGTTGTGTTAACTACACTTTATTAACTAAATATCAAGCAATATAATAGCCAAAACAGATATAAACAAAGTTCAAAAGATGATGTAGATACAAAATAAGATTTCGGCCTCAACATTATAGATCATTTGGTAAGATATTTAGCTGTAAATCTCAGAGCGAAGACGTTAGACCACATTTTGTTTCCACTAGATTAAGCACTCGGAATAACCAAATTCCAAGCCATAAAGTACATTGTTTCCGCGATTCAACAGGTAAAAATAATTGTACGTAGAGTTTTCAACGAATCTACGACAAGAGTTATGGGATTTTCGGCGTACCGCTTTGATAGCGCAGATTTTTCTTCCACTCAAGATAGCATATTTTCCGCTACAAAAAGTTTTGCATTAGCTGTAATAAATTTGTGTGGTGATATGAAGTTTTGTGCTTGAACTGTAGTTAAAGCGATGCTAATAATGCTATGATATAATCGCCTTTTAAAATCTCGATAGAAACATATCAAAGAGGTATTTATAAATAAGTAGAAACTTTGGCAGATAATTGTTCTGCGGAAATCAAAACCTCTGTAAATGGTATTTCATTTTAATAGAAATTCACGGAATACTGCTTTGTAATTACAAGTCAAGATCCATTCCTCGCAAAATTCCTTGAAAGTAATAATTGTGTAATATTTGGAAATAGACAATCGTAAAAGCTTGACTTTAAAGAAAGTAAACTGGTTATATCGCTGGTTTCACTTGCTTACAGAGTATATCTCGTTATGACAATCTGATAAAAGAATATATTGATTAAGCTGATAGTGTTAAACGTAATTATAAAGACAGGAATAAAGTTTATAGTTTTGAAATTATTTAATTACTAGCTATCTCCAGCGGTTTCACACGCGTTCCCAGGATAAAAAGTAGCCTATGTCTTAATCCATACCAAAGGCTATCTGCATGCCAAATTTCATGATGATCCGTTGAGTAGTTGAGGCGTGAAGGCGTAACAAACAAACAAACAAACTCACTTTCACATTTATAATATTAAGTAAGGATTTGAAATTGAAAAAGTTTTGGGTATACGAGTATACATGGGAACAGCGTATAAAATGTAATAACGCACAGAACACAAACGTTTTTGTACTTATAGTGGGAGAAAACAATTGGTGTCAAACCAAGTGCAGCAAGGGATTGTTTCGTATGGTTTATTTTGCGCGCGAGCCGAGCGAGCGTTGCACGTGAGCCTCAGTGGCTACCAACGAGCGCTATTGGTAGAGCTCAAATACTTTCGAATTACTATTTGATGTGATACGAGAGCATCATTAAATTTAGAAATAATTCCAAAAGCCACCGTTTTCATTTTATCCAAACCATTAACTTTATATTTTTTATCGCCCACCATAGCTTAGCGTAACCAAATCTTCACGTATACTCCATACCTTCAGAACATGCATTTACATGACGTAACCAGTCGTTTGTGACAGTACGCGAAGACAAATCGTCTCAGTCATTTCCAACTTTCCCAGGATTGTATATACGTGGAAAATTCATTGCAGTTATGTCATTTTACATGGCGGGATATTAAGTTAAAAGCTTCTCTTATCGCGAACATTTATTATTCAATATTTTGGCCATAATTGTAATTTATTTGGACTATGCCTGTATTTTTTTGATACTATTAATAAGGTTTCTTTTAAATTTGTTTCAATTTAAAGGCGATAGTGAGTATAATAGCAAGTTTTTCTTTATTAGTGGGATTGTGAAAGAAAACCTAATAAACTGTGATTAGGAGCAGAACTGTAACTATTATGTATACAGTGGACCTGATCTATTAGTAAAATTAGCTTTTTAAATACAAATACAGAGTTGTTTTCAAAATATGGATGAAGTTGTATGGTGATTATGCCTGCCATTGGTAAAACCGTGAAACACACGCTTACCAATTGATTTGGTTTGACTCATTTTCTATCCTAATAGAAAAATGTTAACTAGTCATGTAGATAACTGATTAGATACTTGTTAAATTTATCACAGTACTTATTGTAATCTTTATGAAAATCGTGGATTTCCCAAGGGAGAACATACCCTTGATACCTACTGAGATTTTCTATACTCGCCACCTCTACCAACCTTTCGGTAACAAAAGACGGCACACTATACCTGGCAACCCCTTACGAGGCGTCAGGGACCATCTGCGGTAGGTCACGCCCCCAGAGTACTCGCCCCTGGTGCTCATGAGAAAATGTGAGTCGCACCGTGATCACTCACTACCATTTGTCCAGAATGGTACTGCAGCTGTTAAAGTCTCTCACCATGCGCACCCCAGCATGCAAGCGCAAGCATAAGCACAAGCACAAGCGCAAATGCAAGCACAAGCACACCCAAGGGAGAACAGCATGGGCTTCTTCAAGAAGCGAAGAGATTTTTTAATATCGCGAGTTAGCCAGGGCTCAGAGTATATAAATACTACGTGTAAGCCTGGGTATCAATCGCGCAATGATCATCAGGCGAGCGGGATGCTTATAGCTATAAAAAAATAAAAATAAAAAAATATCCTGGTACATTCCTCACACACAGTCATCTGATCCCAAACTAAGCAGAGCTTGTACTATGGAAACCAGATAACTGATATAATACATATACTACTTTTTGTTTGTAAAAAAGTACATACTGAATATACATAATTACACACAGACTCAGAACATACAGACATGTTCATGCACAAATGCATGTACTGTGTGGGAATCGAACCCACGACCAGCGGTGCGTAAGGTGAATCTTAACCAACTACTCCAACTGGCCCGTCATCTACGTCTATCTTACTAGTATAAACAAAAGAATACTCACGTCAACATTAATCCCAGCGAAAGGAAAAATCTTCGTAGCAGGAGTCTCAGTTGGCGAGTAGCGGTAGAACTCGTGGCGCCCTCTATACCATTTCACGGAGTATAGAGGAGCATCTGTGAGCTCGTACAGACACGCTAGAATCGCGTCTGAGCCCCGCTGGACTACCGGTGGAGATATCCTGAGGTCTGTTGCTCGGAGACCACCAATTCCTGGAGAACAAGAAGAACATTCAAGATGGTATTCACGGTTTGAGCTCTAGGTCGTAATAATTGGTAGGTATCATATTTGTTATAAACATAAGAGACCCAAGACCTGAACTGGTTTAATGCTTATAAACAGCAGTGGAAATCCTTAGGCCGATGATAAGAATGAGATTATAGATTAAGCGATGATAGCTCAGTGATGTCGGATGCTGACACGAAGGTCCCGGGTTCGAATCCTACTATGAGCTTGAGCTTATGATGAAGGAAAACATCGTGAGGAAACTATAGCACGGTGGTAGGGTACTTTGTAGTACCCACCTGGATGGATAACAAAGTTGAAAATCTGTCGTCAAGCACCTATCGGTGTGTTCCGACGGCTGCACTTGAGAGCCAGTTCCTTCTAGGTTTTGTGTGCTTACCACCTTCGGCCACACTTACTATGGTGAGATTGTGGTCATAACCATGCCTATACACAGTAAAAAAAAATGTTTTCTTATGTTTGTTTTTTGTAATAAAACAACAAGAAACAAAGTGATACGAGTGTAATGAGCATCGAGATATTATATTTTTAAAATACAGTGTAGCAATTAGCTCATGTACGGAACACGTAGGTGTCATGTAGAAATATTTAGAAGCTAACATTTAAAAAAGGATGTACCAGAGTCATACAATAAATTATCTCCATATTTTTAATCCATGAACCATATGGTGCGTCCATGCTACGCGAATCGAGCACGAGCCGAGCCACGGACGAACCTACAACGAGCACGATGCGAATCCCTTTGTTCGCGAAAAAACTGACAATCGCGCTCGTTCGAGGCTCGCAAGCCTGTCCACGCTACGCGAATCGTGCTCGTTCGAGGCTCGGCTCGTGCTCGGTTCGCCAAGCATGGACGCACCTTTACAAATAACGAAAAATTTGGATATGTTGTTGCCATAGAGTAAGAATATTAATAGAGAGATAGCGTTAACAACATTATCTTGTGCGAACAGTTTGCATATAGATGCATTCACAGATATATTTTATAATAGCGATTTATTGTCAGAAAAAATGACGATATGAGTTCCTTTTTTTTTTTTTTTTTTTTTTTTTTTTATACCACTAAGGTGGCAAAGAAGCATACGGCCCGCCTGATGGTAAGCAGTTACCGTAGCCTATGGACGCTTGCAACACCAGGGGTATCACTCGCGCGCTGCCGACCCTGAAGAAATCTCTTCACGCCCTTTTTGAAGAACCCCATGCTGTACTCCATTGGGAAATTCCATTTTCATTTGTTTTCGGTAAAAGTATCGATAAAACGAGATATTGGTATTAATTATAAGTATTTAGTTGTTTAAACTATGAACGCACAGTTCTTTTCAAGGCAGCGTTGCACATACCCATTCTCACGGCATACTCTATAATACACTCGCTCTATTAGTTTAGTACTCTATGGTTTTAGCATTTGGGGCAAGTAACGTAGCAACACTTTGTTGTTCTCGTTTAGCTAGCTATACCCATCGCCATCAAATTGAATGTTTATCGCCGAACACCTACCAATTTCAGGTTTAGTTTATATACCGCTTGAAAGTCTACATTATCATGTAAAAATATGAATTTGAAAATACTTAAAGTAACAATCGCTTAACCCGTTGGTTCTCGCGAGGGATCGCGTTATATTTTTTACCGCGATCCATGGTTTTCCAAAAATCTTTCATGCAATATTGATTTCTTATATTGTTCTCTCTAATTTTTTTGTTATATTTGTTATTATTGCCATGTCACTATTTCACGTTTTCACATACATCCTTTTCACTCTACATTCAACAATAGAAACAATCCAAAAAATCACATAGTTTTTTCAAATTTCATTACATCCAAATCTTTTGACGCCCGAATAGAAAAAGGCTAAACAATGCCAACTATCCAGTCGTATATTAAAAAAGTCTTTGACCGTGATGGAGCATCCAACGGGTACAAAGCTGGCATCATAAAAATGTGAGGACCCACGAACAAAGTGCACGCAGTCACAATAAAATAGAGGGAAATTCTGACGACACCTGCGACCCCACTTAGCAAAGGTTAGTTCTGTTCGACACGAGATAAAAGTGACTTTGCATTTTGTATGTTAATTTTTAATGGCTGTAAATAAGGTTCGATATTTTGTGTGGTGTGCAAATTGTTTGTGCAGTGCAATCATAAAATTATTAACATAGTATACATAAGTTTATTTAGATAATTTAATGGCATCTGTGAAATAACTTAAGGTAAGCGAGTGGCAAATTTTATCGGAACAACATTATAAAAATGCTAATACGACTCAAAAAATATAATAGTACATTATGATACATGTGTGCAAAGTTGGTTATTAACACTCGAGACGGTAATAAGCGCGTGAGCCGCAGGCGAACTCGATAAGGGAGCCGAGAGTGTAATAAATCAATGCACACGAGTGTCATACGACATTTTTCAACACACTTGCGAGGAAAAAAACAGACTTCAATTTTGCAATAATTGTCACTTTACGAGCCAGTGGTTGAAAATATTTTATCAACAGACTCGCTTGTACTATGTTGAAAAATGTCGGTGTGCATTGATTTCAGACTCGTGTGCTTCAACAACTAAACGGATTTCGATGAAATTTGGCACGCTGATAGAAATTACGTTCTGGATAAACACATAGGGTACGCGGTAGAAACCGCGGGATTCAACTAGTTTAGAAATATTTTTTTAGTTCGGTGCAGCACAGACGACAGACTTTTTGTGCGAAAGAGTCTGCGGCACACAAAAAAGTCCGTCACGGATTTTTCACAGGTTCATAGCATTTACATTCCTGTGACCTCCTACAAAAATACGACAGCGTAGCAATATCCCATCACGTCATTAGTGCAAGATAATTATGGGGTATCTCTACCATTTCTCGTTAAGGAAAATGAGCACAAAAAATATCTTATAATTTATCGTTGGCCTGATTTTTACGTGACTTCCTCTACTTTAGATATTATGTTATTAGTAATGATCGAAATTCTATTTATATTAGTTACTTGCCTTATAGATTTATTGGTAGTACCTATACTTGCCAAGAGAAGTATTTTAAACCAACAAAATAATTCACTCTCCTCGATAACCTCAAAGTCACATCCAAACATATACACACAATTCCTCTGATATATTATACGCAAGCATTAATAGTCCTTATCTAGCCAAGTTTCCAGGCAGATATTGGCAAACTTATCTGCAACTCAGCGGTTACACATAGGCAAAACACAGTCATAAACAACTTTCTGAAACATTCACGCGACGTGTGGTGTGTTCGTAAGTTGTCGACTTGCCTAATTTCTTCTATGGAAAGCGAGGAATTTCCTTTAACTATCAGTCTGTACAGGCATTATTTTAAATATAAATGATGAAATGTAAAGGTACTTGGAACCTATGATAGGACAATTTATAATAAATTGTTTAATATAAATTACCAAAAAACCGAATCGACAATAAAAACCGTATAATTATCGACCCTGCTCACAAAATTTCACGAGAATCGGTTGAGAAATGTGACCTGTAGAGGAGAACAGCCGGACATCCGCCGGACATCTGTACATACCAAAGCATTTTTGTCGAAGCTGAAACGGAGACACTTCGCGCTCGCTCAGTCAAATATAATTCACAAACAGTTTTTATCCCTAAATAGTCCTACCAAGTAGCCCATAAAGTTTTCAGACTCAATAATGGGTTTGTATTTAAATGCATAAATAGTAATGCCTATTACCTATTAACTTTAAAGTAGTACCTAATGACACAGTCAGTGCCATTTCCCAGATCGTTATGGTGCGTTCATGCTACGCGAAGCGAGCACGAGCCTAGCCTCGAACGATCAGGATTCGTTCGTTGCTCGCGATTTCAAGCGGGGACGTGAGTACTTAACGAGCCTTCAACGAGCCTACAACAAGCGCGATGCGAATCCCTGTGTTCGTAAAAAAACTGACAATCGGGCAGAGCGCAGTCGAGTACGCTACGAATGCTCGTTCGAGGTTCGCAAGTGCGTCCACGTTACGCGAATCGTACTCGCAGTGTGCTCGTTCGTGGCTCGGCTCGTGCTCGGGTCGCCAAGCATGGACGCACCATTACATTGTGTTTTTCTTTATGTCTCAATATTATTACTTCAATGTAAAACCTGGGAGAAACAACAGTTATAAAATAGAATAGATCTTGGGCCAACCATCTACCAACCATCTCAACCTAGGTTAAAATTTTAAGCACCCGAAGATAGAAAACCCAAAAGCTGTCAAACTGGCGTACCAAAGGGATATGTAAACTTCGGGTTAAATATGCAAGAGGGCCGCTCTAAATTAATATTCGATCTATCCTTGATTCTGTGATTGTAGATTGAATTTTTTTTTATACTGTGTATAGGTGTTAGACCACAATCTCACCATAGTAAGTGATGATGTGGCCGAAGGTGGTAAGCACACAAAGCCTAGAAGGAACTGGCTCTCAAGTGCATCTGTCGGAACACACCGATAGGCGCTTGGAGACAGATTTTCAACTTGAGGGTATAATATTAATGTTTATTGGCCCCCAGTTCAGATTAGCTTATCCCCAATAAACTAACACAACTTACCAACGACATCAAGTCGCGATGTAGCAGTATGGTGAGGGTAGGAAGGTGCATTCTGGATGACCTCGCAGCTGTAGTTCCCGCTGAGGTTCGCTGGCACCCGGATGAGGTACACGTGGGTCTCGTTGGATCTTAACCTCTGTTGAGAAAGATATAACGTTTAATTTAAATACACAACGTTATTTTCAGTATACCAGAAAACTGATACGTACCAATAAGATTTTTTGGTCAAAATAGAGTTTTAAATTCAAAAATATTCTGTAACTAACTAAACTTACCGTACCTATATATTTTATTAATATTACTCTGGTTAATCCCAAATAAACACATCGGCATTGAATTTGGCCCAAGTTCGAAATTTCGTACAAAAGAAGTGTTTACAGCAGTATGTGGACAGTGCACTGTCCATACTGCAGACTCATATTTTTTTTTTTTTTTTTTTTTTTTACTGTGTATAGGCCTGTGTTTGACCACAATCTCACTATGGTAAGTGATGATGTGGTCGAAGGTGGTAAGCACACAAAGCCTAGAAGGAACTGGTTCTCAAGTGCAGCTGACGGAACACACCGATAGGTGCTTGGCGACAGATTTTTCAACTTGAGGGTGGTAGCCAGTCAGACGGGTACTACAAAGTACCCTACCACCGTGCTATGGTTTCCTCACGATGTTTTCCTTCACCGAAAGCTCAAGCTCATTGTAGGATTCGAACCCGGGACCTTCGTCTCGGTATCCGACGTCACTACCACTTAGCTATCATCGCCTTATATTATAAGCAAGCTACTGTTTTAACGTCTTTTTAACGTCATATTACCTTAAAATATTACAGTTTTTGAGAGAAGGTTAGTACTTACTAATGCAATAAAGATATAGCTGTTTTGAATTAACCATTTACATTATCTGTAAATGTATTTGTAAATTCATAAACTAAGCATCAATAAATGAAGTCTATAAATTACCATAAAACACGACATTAATAAGGACAATAACCTCAACACAATTTAAATTCCACACAACCAATATTCAACTCTCAAATTGCTGCAATTTGGTTAACAGAATGCCAAATCAATATTTGTTTAGTTGCCAAGTAGTTGAAACTGCAGCATTCTGTACT
The DNA here is from genome assembly GCA_947623365.1 of Achlya flavicornis. Taxonomy (NCBI): domain Eukaryota; kingdom Metazoa; phylum Arthropoda; class Insecta; order Lepidoptera; family Drepanidae; genus Achlya; species Achlya flavicornis. Next base: position 14,090,815 of record OX392480.1, on the reverse strand, counting down.
TAGCGGTCCGTGATCTTTACAATCGAGGCTTATGTCTGCTCTATAATTTGGTGTCTCGTAAATACCAGTATGTTTATAATAATGTAATCTTTACGTGCAATGTGGCGCTTGCCAATTTCATTACATACCAAGCATTGTTTGTTTAGACTTGCAAGTATCTTGTATCTTTTCGCCTGGTTGTAGTTGCATTTTTAGTATTTTAAGAAGATTCTCGCTTGTATTATGCTTTAACTATTAAAGCATAATAATTGGACTGTTTTACCAAAAACTTAAACCGACTTCAAAGTACACTAAGAAGTAATCAAATCCTGATCTGATGATGGGTTCAATGGGACCAAACGGGAAGTTACCCTTTCAAACAAAAACAAAATCCAAATCGGTTAATAAATGACGAAGTTATGAGGTAACAAAGATAAAAAAAAAATACAACCGAAATGAGAAGCTCCTCCTTTTTTTTGAAGTCGGTTAAAATTGGTTATTATCATTGATACAATTTGAATTAAAATAGTACAGATTTACATAATTGGATTGTGGATGTTTGAACTTGAAACTTGACAGGGGTTAACTCTTATTGAGATTCAATTGAGCCTAAACTGAATCGATTTTGTTAATAAAATCAGTAACGTGAGTGTAATGAATTGACTTAGTAAACGCTTAACTTGACCTTCATAGCCCTTCTAGGGCCTAAATTGAATAAGCGGCTTTTCTTTGATTTACTATCTCGTTTTCATTTACGAATATTATCAATACAATTTGTTACAGCGCTTCTCGTCGAATATTCACTGAACTAATATTCAATTCAACATTTTAGTAAACACAAACTCGATACTAAAGGTGAACGCACACTTTATCCGAGCCGAAAGCATCGAACGAAACGAATTTTAGATGAATATGAAGTCTCATGCAGATTCGGACGATTCGACGCGTCAAGTTTGCGAGCTTTCATAAGATTTCATATCAATAATTATAAAATTCGTTTCGTTCGATAGGTTCGACGCGTTTGGCTCGGATAAGTGTGCGTTCACCATAAACGTTTACTAACGACAATCCTTTACATTCAGGGTATAAACTTTAGATTAGCGCTCAATTTAATTTGTTTTTCTATACAGCTTTCTTCTGATGTCATAATAACTTAGTTTTAGGGCAAAAAGTCTTACTGTAATGGTTTTATATAATTTATTAAAATTTTGTGTAAAAGTGGTTGGTTTTCTTAATAATTCACCATCATATCAGCCTAGGGATGTCCACTGCTGAACATAAGCCTCCCCGGATAAAAAATCATATTTGACAGATAAAAACAGTCCAGTTTAGACTAGTGTCCTTATTTACGTCACCCTATCAATATAAAGATTTACGTCGACAAATAACCTGTATAAGCATAAAATACTATTAGCACTCAACAATATAGACTTACATCCACTTTAATCCCATTTACAGGCATCACCCGCGTCGTTGGAGTCTCCAGCGGCGAGTACCTGTAAAACTCCTGAGTGCCCTTGTACCACTTGACTGAATATACTCCATAGTCGTGCAACTCGTAAAGGCATGCCATTGTGACGTTTCTTCCCCTCTGAACGACACGTGGCGTGATCCGGAGTTCCGTGGTACGGAGGCCACCGGCACCTGCGAACGAGACGTCTCTGATTTAATTTTCTGGAGTATGACAAAAGAAATTGGATTTTAAAGACTTGTGTTATGAATTTATTTAGTTGGGTTAAGGTCCAGATGGATGGTTTTATGCTAGTTTTATCAAAAGAATTAGTTTTATTATTGATAAGTGCACAAATTAATTTATTACGTGAAGTGGTCTTGAAAAAATGAGTGGGCCGATGTTAAAAATAAGTGACAAACTCATTATGAGCTTCAAGGGTGGAGTGGGAGGATTTAAAGTTGAAAAACTTGAAGTAAATGCTGGCATCCCAGCTTTGACATGTTAAACATTACATTAAAGACTTATAATAATTGGACTGTTTTACAAAAAACTTAAACCGACTTCAAAGTACACTAAAAAGTAATCAAATCCTGATCTGATGACAATGGGACCAAACGGGAAGTGTACCCTTCCAGACAAAAAAAGAATTTTCCAAATCGGTTGATAAATGACAGAGTTATGAGGTAACAAACATAAAAAAAAAAAAAAAAAAAAAACACAACCGAATTGAGAACCTCCTCCTTTTTTTGAAGTCGATTAAAAATACATTAAAATTTCAAGAAGTTCTAGATATTGGGTATTGGTGATTCTTATATTGTACTAATAGCTGTCCTGCGCGATTTCAACCGAATTCCCGGGCAAAAAAGTATCTTCTATGTTAATCTAGAATATATTCTATCTGTGTAACAAATTTCATCCAAATCCGTTCAGTAGTTTTTGCACGAGAGTAACAATCATACATCCATACAAAATTTCTTATTTATAATATTACTAGCTGTCCCACGCGATTTCACTCGCGTTCCCGGGATAAAGTCTTTCTATGTATTTCTCCATACCATAGGCTATCGGCATGCCAAATTTCATGATAATCCGTTGAGTAGTTTAGGTGTGAAGGCGTAACAAACAAACCAACAAACTCACTTTCGCATTTATAATAGTAGTTAGGATTAGGTTATATACTAAGGATTGACCAAGAAATAGTCCCGTATCTTTAGAAATAAATACTCTGGGTAACTTTATAGGTTTCACAGCTCAAAAAAGTTTACAACCCTACTATTTTCTCAAAGCTTCAATCAAATATTAATTAATTAATTTTAATCAAATATTTTTATAAAACGGGTCATTTTTTTTTTTTTTATTATCAAAATCTTAATCATACAGTAATAAACGTCGTGGAGATCTCCTTTTAAGTATAGAAATACTTGTGCTAGGAGACCTCGCTCTTCCATAACAGAGTATATTTATAACAAATGGAACAGGATAAAATAATAATATGTAAAACAATTTCATATTTTATAAAAGTCTCACATTCACTGGCTAGAATAATTCGCTTTATACAATGATACAATAACAGCCTATTGTTAAGTCTAAGACCACAAAAGCAAACCCGAAAATAGATACAAAGCAAAACAATTAGATATTTGGTTAGGAATCGAACAGGGGGTTAGTCTTGCCAAATTTAACAATACTCCCTCGCTATTTATCAGAGAAACAATTTTAGCGAGTCTAATAAATAACGTCACAGCCAAAAAGCCGGCAAACAAAGCCACTTAGATCTAAAGCTATCATTAGCGCAATTCCTCGTCCCACCCACTTCTGACTTATTCCTGTTTATCCAATATCTCATTTGGGAAATCGTAATAATTACTTGTTGTAATAAATATGTTCTATTGCTGAGTTTTTATTTGAATAATGATTGCTAAATTTCACAAAACTTATACAGGAAATTGTTGAATTATGTCGTCAATATCAGTAAAATATAAACGATCTTGGTTATAACATTTTCGATGCGAAATGAAAAATATTTTGATGGTATGCAATAAAATGTTCAATCGCCTTTGTGAGACAGTCAATTTTATAGTTGCTATATATACAATCAAATTTCTCAGCAACTTTATTCTAATAAAGAGATTGTTTCGATAAAGTACAGTTCCCTCTTTGAATAATAAAGAATACTGTAAAGTCCATTTTGTATTGCAACAAGGATTAACCTGAGTAGTTAAATGGTATAAAGTGTGTTAAATTCGAAATATTCGAAGTTTGACAACATAGTAAATTATTATTTAAGTTCCCAACTGCATTTTTCACAAACAAGGAACAAACCAAATTTCAGTGATGCTAATTCACAGTTTCGTAATGCTTTTCGCAATACATTATACACGGAATGTTGGTGCATTAGTGTGGCAGTCACCGGTCAAGCGTATCAGATGGAGAGACTGAACACAGGGGATTCCGTTGTAATTTCCTGTGAAAGATTCAATTAGGTTGGTTGATATTATACCTATTTGATTTTAGATTGGTGATACATTTGTGTTAGGTATGGGTAGGTATATATTTGTATTTATAACAGGTGGAGATTTCGAGATGGCATATTTTCGAAACCTATGTTGGGTTGGTCATGCTGAACAACTTTTACTATGGGACCAATAGTGAATTCTCAAATATACATTTTTTACCGGTTCGGCGCAATATGCACCCTACTTCAATTTTGCTCTTCTATTGGTCATACAAACATCTCTCTACTACCCTCCTTTCTTACCCATATTATCATCTTTCACACAATCCATCAATCTCTTGTTCGGTCTTCCTCTTCCCGTATATCCATCCACTTTCATATTCATAACTCTTTTAGTGACGTGGCTTTCATACCTCCTCATAACGTCATACCACTATAAACGGTATCCTCTTAACTTTTCAGTTACTGGCGCTACTTTCAAGCTTCCCTTATGTACTCATTTCTTATCTTATCTATTCTCGTCACTCCACACATCTTAGCATCCTCAGCTGTATGTAATCGTTTTTCATCCGTCTGGTTAAAAGGATCACCGTGTTAAAATAATGTATTAAAAATCATCAATCAGTGACCGTGTAAATTAAGTTGCCAGGATATTAATCTTATCCACGACCTCAACGTAGATTTAACTCTTCATCTATCTACTGTTATAATATGTATACGTGTGGTGTGTCATCGAAATTAAATGTGTAAAAATTCAATCAGAAGTATTAAGATAAGCAAACAAAAGTTTTATAAATATAGAAAAATTCAATGCATTTCAATGAGTTTTTCTTCCGTATCATAACGTAAATACACGTTAGGGGATAGCCGAAAAACACAATGAATATAGAACAGTTTTTTTATTCACGTGAGCCGAGGTTACGGTTGAATAGGTGTGTTCATGGATTTAATTTTATTCAATGATCTTTTTTTATATTGCGTTAAAACGAATGAAACTTTTAATTTCAGTAAGTGACTTTTATGAAGTGAAGTCGATTACGTTTAATTGAATATTCTGTTTATAAAAACGGACTTTTATTGTATTTAACGTTAAACTCAAAAGTTTATGCCGAGATCTTATTAGATACTGAATCTGAGTTCTTGATAATCTTATCATCTTTCTCGGGTTCTAAACATCTGTTTAGAACCCAAATAGATAGATATAATTTATTAATGAATAAAAATAATTAGTTTCTTTACACTGACTTCATAAGAAACTTCACGAGCTCTATGAGAAACAATAATTGAAATTCACGTTTAAGTTCCAAAAGCACAAAAGCCACGCAGCTTTTTTTGCAGCATTCGACTTGTTAACTTCATTGAAACAAATTCAATGAATCACACGAACAAAGATTGTTTACAAAGCGCACCCTCCATATAAATTCTTTACTAAGCAGCTGGATATCACTTTAATATCGTGGCAATAACCATAAGTCTAAACAGATATAGACTGCGTTCTTCGATTCTTTTATTGGCGCTGAACGCACCTGCTACTGTCCAAGTGGCAATATTTCTCGCTTGTCTTGTGATTTTGTTTTCTTTTTCATGGTTGGGTCGCAGTAAGAGCGATTTTAAGAAGCGGTTACTTGAATTCATTTCTTTTGATTTGTGTTATTAGATTTTCCTCAAAACATCCTATCCTTACTAATATTATAAATGCGAATGTGAGTTTGTTTGTTTTTGTTTGTTACGCCTTCACGCCTCAACTACTCAACGGATCATGAAGATAGCCTATGGTATGGAGAAGGACATAGGCTACTTATCCCGGGAACGCGGGTGAAACCGCGGTGGGACAGCTAGTAATAAATAACTTAATTTTAATTGACGTTTCGTAAAAAGAGAAAAAAGATTCGGTTTTAGTATTAACTATTATTATGTTTATTACCTAACAATATAGCAACTGGAGGAATATAATAAAATTAAAGCTGTTGATACAAAAAATAATACAATGTGACCAAATAAACGCTGGATAATTAAGCATGAGTATAAAGTTCTGACTTCGAGTCGTAATGTGGGAGTAAATCTTCATTATCCTATTTCAACCCACTATCACGCGTAGGTTAATCTCAAGGGAAACGTAGGACTATCCCTTACATGCTACAAAGTCAATTTTATACAACTCATTATAAGTATAGTTTCTAGCTCCTTGATTTTCAAAAATTCTATCTAGCTAATATATTTTTTGATAATGACAGGATTGATAAAAATGCAACGATTTCCAAAGTTTCCATATGAGATGTAATTGCATTTTGGCAATTTTCCATTACGACATTGATGTCAAAGAGATGATAGTCGGAGCCCTTGTCCCTTTTTACTCAGTGTTAAAGACAATTAGCAATTTCATATTACTAATTAACTGTTACTTTTCTAAGAATAATGATAAAGAATAACTAACGAACTGCTAGTTTCTGAAAACCAAATCAATATTAATCTAAAATCAAAACTAAGAAAGCAATAAGAAAGAGGCGGCCTGGATGGTAATGACAATGATGTTTAAGGGTGCGGATATTTTACCCGCTATAAGCTTATACCTTAATTCATACAAAACAAAAGGTGCAGCACAAGTGGTTGTATCTCATCCGCGGAATAATTCAGGCGTATTCATTGTTTTACTCGTATCGCATGCGGATTCACATGTAACTGCGCCGTACACGATTGTTCACTTTTTGTACATCCTTGTATCTGAATCATGTATAACTCGTTTGGTTTTCTCACATGCGAATACAATTTTAAACCGGATTGCGAGAATATTGGGGAGGAGGTTCCTTTTGATTGTTTTGTATTATTGTAACTTGTTTGAATAGTTGCTGGATACTGTTGCTTTTGGAATTTTTGAGTCATCGTCGGTCTGAAGTATATGAGTATTAATAACTACCTATGATGTTGGATTGGTTTTATATTTTCTTCCTCATAATCAGTTATTTGTCATGTCGATATCCACGTGATCTTATGGTGCGTCCATGCTTAGCGAACCGAGCACGAGCCGAGCCTCGAGCGAGCACGATTCGCGTAGCGTGGACGGGCTCGCGAGCCTCGAACGAGCGCGATTGTCAGTTTTTTCACGTACAAAGGGATTCGCATCGTGCTCGTTGAAGGCTCGTTGTAGGCTCGTTCGTGCCTCGGCTCGTGCTCGGTTCGCCAAGCATGGACGCACCATTAGGTTGTCAGCGACCTCTTATTTGTTTTTCAACTACCAGGACCAATCTATTTCGACCTTGAAATCCATATTCCTCTGAAAATTCTCATGTCATAGCAGCGTCTATATAAATATTCGTATCTTACTAGATAAAGGCTCTATTTGACATTTAGCAACGTTTCTTAATTGTTACCATATCTGTCGATCATACATTTTGTACTCATCAGTCTATGTCAAAATCATTAAATCAAATTTTCAGTTATCAAAATTATACATATATACGTCCCAACTTAGTTTTACTGCAATTGTATTGGTTGCTATTTTAAAATGAAGAACGGACTTACATATTTCTTGTCCAATGATCTTCACTCTATTCTATAGATGTAACTAAACAACTATTTTCGCTTAGCGATATTTCTGTCTTTGTCTTGCACTATAGATTATTGCGAATTAGTGACAAAGACTTCTTTTTGTGTTCCTCTTATGCAATAAATTGAATCCCCACAATGGAAAAGTAAAAGAATCCAAGTGGTACTTCAGGCGTGTTACCACAAAATGAAGAGTGGCTAAGGCAGACTCGTGAGAACCCTTTCAAACTGAGTTTGGTTTGTACCATTATCGCCAAGTTATTTTTTATTTGTTAACAATATAAATGGATTATGAAAAAAGAAAAAAAAGGATTAGTTATATCCTCATTAGGTAATTTTTTTCTTTTTATAACACTTAGGTGGCAAACAAGCATACGGCATACAATACGGTATACAATAGCCTATGGACGCTTGCAACACCAGGGGAATCACGCGCGCGTTGCCGACCCTAAAAGTGATGGTCATTCCATTATTTAAAAAAATAAATAAGAAACAAGGATAATAAAAAAAAAAAAAAAACAATTTAGAGCAATGCGAGGCCAAATAGACACGTCTAAACTGATGCTAGTTTTTAGATTTTTTCAAAATTTGAGTACGGGCTATGTTTAACGACAATGCCATCATTGTAAAATAAGAATTCGATTCTAGCCTTTGTGAAACGAGGCAGTTATTTCCTCATACGGTACCCTAAAAATAATCATTTAAGCAATAAAACTGTATGTGCCGTCAGCCTGCCAAAATCGGCAAAAGGAGGGAACGGTAACGATTTGCTATTGATAGCAAATTCTCATGTCAACGCTACGTGCGGACGTGCTTCCCTTTATTTGAAACCTTTAGGTGCTATAATTCTGTAAAATTCCTTTGAAACAGTATGAAGAATTCTCATTCTTCTCTCGATTTAACGCAAAATGGGATTCAAAATTTGCTCATTTAGAATCCATCATAATAAATCTTTTGAAGATGACGACAGCTTGAGCTCAGAGGATTGAAGGGAACAGAGTACAAGCTTTTAAGGAGCGTTCAAAAATGTTACCTATTTTGGTAGGGTTAGCACAGGAGAATAACATTAAATAAATAAAAATGTATACCTATCAGCTTTTTCGTGATGATAGAATATTTCTATATACATATTAAATTATTACAGATTATTACGAAATGGTACTAAAATTAATAACATTACGCGCGAGTGCCCTGAGTTTGAGCACTGGCCGAGCCAGTATAAAACCGGTTTCCCCTCGTACGTGACGAGCCGCCAGTGCTCACGCACACACGCACCTGAAGCTTGTAGTTGTATACCTACCGTAGCGCGGTTATATGAAGCTTGGTCTCTGTCCCATTTATTTACTTTGTGGTTTGAGTATAAAGAAACTTTTTGGGCTTGTCTTTATTCTTTAACTAGTGAAGGATGTTCCAGGTACGCCCTCTATCTGGGACTCACTCAATGCTATGCATGCAGACTGTCAACGTGATGGCATGCTTGGCCTCAGATGAAATACTCCAGGTAATAAAATGTAAAATTCAAAGACATCGTATGATGCATTGACTGTTTATGGACTTATGTATGAGAGAGGTAGAGCATAGCGTTTATTCGCTCAAAGAGCAGCTCGACTGGGGAAGTACCGCCACCTTACAGAATACCGCAGCCAAATAACTTTAAGTTGTGTTCCTGCGCGTGAGTAAAGTTGCTAGAGCTCATAGGGGAGGGGGGAAAGGTCGGTAACGCGTGAGCGATGCTTCTTGTGTTGCAAGCATCCATATGGCTACGGTAACCGCTTACCATCAGGTGGGCCGTATGCTTGTTTACAGACTAAGTTGTATAAAATATGATCAAAAAAAAATATATTTAGCTACACATTACTCTTTAGACCCTTTTGCAACCTAACGTCTTTATTATTACAAAAGTACAAAATAAAATTTATTTATTATAGAAAATTTTCTAGCGACTAACGCTTTTGCTAATAAGTCGACGTAAAAATAGCACTTAGTGATTTTTTATATTAATTTTGTTCAGCACGTCTACAAAAAATAATCCTGTACAAGTAGACTCTACGAAGCCATTTCATTACAAACCTACACAGAAATTAATTGATTAAATATTTCCAGAAATATCTAAGACCCTCTCGCGTTCGAGGTAAATAGAAGAGCAAGAAGCTTTCTTTTAATACGATTTGTGAAAACAAAAACGCATATTGTCCATAAAATTAAAGGCAAAAGTATTTATATCGAGTACAGTATCTCGCCGAATATCGTTTGCGTAATTCTTTTTTTCACTACAACACGGATTAAGGCATAACTACCAATATTCATAATATACTAGCTGCCCGGCGCGACTTCGTTCGCGTGGTGCTACCGTACCATGTGTTCCTACCCTTTTTTTTTTTTTATTAGCGTGGGCAAATCCTCATAGGATACCCGACCGCCCTAGGGGGGAGCGGCCAGGTTATGCCGGACTTTTACCGGCTAAAACCCCACGGTGGTCGCCACCTGCGCTATAGAGAGGGGGGCGGGCTCTCGTGTTGAACGCGTACCTGCTCACCCCTCCAAGCGCTTAGATAGCTCGTCCCGGGGGAAGTCTGACACCTCCCCCCAGCACCCTTGCTGTGCTATCGCACGATGAGTCGTGACCACATCGACCCATCGTTCTCCTTGGGTTCGCTTCTGGGCGCACAGAGCCCCCGCTCTGATTGCCCACGACCCCAAAGGCCCCGTTTAGTCGCCTTTTACGACAGGCAGGGGAACACTGAAGCTGTTATTCTAAGCTACAGGGCAGGGGGGCCGCTACGAGGCACGTTTGTGCCCCGGCGGCTTCGCCTCCGGGTGGGATCGGCCCTCTCCCGATCCCGCTCGGCAGCCTCCTTCTGGACCATTACAGTCTCACAGAAGGAGGCTACGGCCCTCCACGCCGTATCCCCGCTACCTACCTGACTGTGGTCCTACCCTACCCTACCAGGGCGTCAACCAAACGCATACAAAAAAATTCAACTGTACGTGTGTTTGTCACTGTACTCCTCCTAAACGGCTGGACCGATTTGAATGATATTTTTTGTATTCGTTTGGGTGGCGTCCTGGATGGTTTAGATTCACAAAACAGCCCGGCAGATGGCGCTGCAGTTGGTATCTAGGTTATATATTTTTTTTTTATACGACTAAGTCGGTAAACAAGCATACAGCCCACCTGATGGTATGGTATGGACCTTTCCCCCCTCCCCAATGAGCTCTGGCGACCTTACTCACGCGCAGGAACACAACTTTACACAACATAAAGTTATTTGGCTGCGGTATTCTGTAAGGTGGAGGTACTTCCCCAGTCGAGCTGCTCTTTGAGCGAATAAACGCTATGCTCTACCTCTCTTAGTTAATATCAAAACAATGTTGCCTACGAAACATACGTTATGCAGGAATATATCTAAACGCATTCATCAAATACTCCTACAATTCAATTCACTAGTCAAAGGAACAGCTTTCGATAAAACAGAGGTATGAACACTGGTTCTCAAACGTTAAGCTGGTGACCAGTGACTTCAATTGAAATGACAATATAACGGTTAAACTGTTCAGTGATATGTGTGTTCAATAAAAGATACCTGTATAGTAATCAAGAAAAAAGATTTAGATATATGTATTTACTAGCTGTTCCCCGCGGTTTCACTCGCGTTTTGGGTAACTTGAATCATTTACGCAACGGAAGCCTTCAAATATGAATGATTTTCCCTGTTTTTGCAACATTTTTCACTGATGCTTCGCTCCTATTAGTCGCAGCGTGATGTTATATAGCCTAAAGCCTTCCTCGATAAATGGACTATCCAACAAAACAATTCGAACCAGTAGTTCCTGAGATAAGCACGTTCAAACAAACAAACTCTTCAGCTTTATAATATTACTAGCTGTCTCGCGCGGTTTTACCCGCGTTCCCGTGATAAAAAACCTACCTATTAGTGAAAGATTTTTCGAATCCGACTGGTAGTTCCAGTGATTAGCCCCTTTAAACAAACAAACAATTATTAAAAGAAACAAAAAACCCGACTGCGATAAGGTAATTGTTAAAATATTGCATTCGGGGACAAACCAATAACCTAGGTATGTGTTTTTTTTGTAATATTTGTTTATCCCCGACTGCAATACCTTATAACATTCAAGTAATATTCCAGGGGGCCTACCACAAGCTCTTAAAACAAGGTTAAAATAACCTTATTTTGCGTTTTCGTACCATGACATCCTTAAAAATAAGCTTATTATAGGCATAAAACAATATTGTTTTGTTAGCAGGTTTGATGACGTCACCTCTAATCGTTCATTCAAATCGTACCATGATGTGTCTTTTGACAACTAGCATTATGGTTTTTATGTCAATTGCATATATCAATCAAAATATAACATTATATACGCGACGAATTATCCAAATTTATGATACAAATATCTATTATTATAGTGATATAAAGTCAGTAGATCGTATTTATTTAACTTATCGAATTAATTGTGTATCTCTAGCCTTCTAGCTTTTGCCATCTAGCATTTCAAGATGGCAAATGAATATGAACTATTTGTGTTTTTGGAAGCAAATACCAAAGAAGCCAATAATAGATACACGAAAGCGACGTGGTATGCATCTATGCTACGTGAGGAATCAACACTTTCGCATGCAATGGACCAAAATGCCATTTGCTATCGAAACCATACGACCGTATGGGTTTGAAGCTCACCGAGTCGCTCGCATATTGTCACCAAAATAATCGAGGCCTCGGGCGGGGAGCTTTTTCCGCTAACGCATTAGCTTGGCTAGCCTGTTGGGAACCTTGCCGATAATCTACGGCAGCCTAGAGGAAAATTTATATACGAGTGCTAGATTGTATTTCATTTATTTGTTGTAAATATTTAATATCGTATAGATTAAGCTTTACTGTGATTGTACTGTATTCATAAACGTTTATACACCTAAATACACATAATGTTTCATTGTATGACCTGCAACTACAGTAGCATTCCTGACAAAAGGTAATAAATAAAAATATGTGTTGATTCCTGTGGTAAATTCTTTATTCATATAATTTAAAGACAATAGGTACCTGCCTAGACTATAGGTATTAAGACTGAAGTGCCATACATAAATATAAACCTACCTAGGTATATATTTATGTATGAACTTTGTCTCAGTTTTTGTAATGACCAAGAAGTGCTCCATTGCTTTACTAGTTGAGGATTAGGTACCTATTTCTCTCCAGCACATTTCTTAGAGTAGTTACTTTGAATTCCGGCGAATTCTTCACTGCAAAATGAATAAAATAATACTTGAATTACTTCTGTTTGTAACCATGCCATATTAAATTTCATTCCCTGAATATCACTATTGAACGGCGGCCCCTTGCCTTGTTTTCATATTGACCTAAGTAATATTAATTCAAGTAATATAAAAGTCGATATACATAAAATCAATATTTGTTTTTATAGTTTACGTTTGTTGTAAATAAATATTTACTTGTATATTTGTATTATTTCAAAATATGTAGTGCAACAGGGCAGATTGAGTTTCAAAATTCGTGCGTCACAATTGACAAGTATTTTTTTTTGTCCCGTTCCATCCTATAGGGCCATCATCTTCTCTCACAAAATAACCTTATTGCCAGACTGTTTTGTTTTCACCTTATAATAATATTACTTTGATTCGTACCATGAGCTCAATCGTTCAACATTGATATAACATTGCTAAGTGCCGAGAAAGAATGAATGATTTGTAAGAATTTGTCTATGGCTTGCTACAACCTGATAAAAGATAAAAAGAAATAACGATATATTAACTGTATAGTGCCATTTCTTTCACACGTTGGACCGAAATGATTTGAGGTTCTTCATCTTTTAGCAAAGTATTAAATTAAACTAATTGTAAAGTATAAGTAACTAAAAGAATAAAATATTTTCGAGTAATTTCTATAAAATGCATACAAATATTTTAAAATGTTATTATGAAGAGTAAGGAAATTAATTGAAAAAATATATAGACTGCCGACTCTAGATTATCAAATGAAATGAATCGGAACAAAATATTTACCTGTCATTCTTGTCATACTCAAATGTCTTATAAAGATATCCAAGATATTTAGTTATTATTTTATTAATACATTTGTTTATGTAATTTAATAACAAACAATGTGCAATCAATATGGAAACATCTTAATAGTATATTCGACAGTAATATTCAGTGCATGAAATTTAAGATGTCATGGTTATAAACATTTGTAAGTTGCACAAATGTTGCAATTCATTTTGTAGAGTTGTAGCCGAAGAGTTCGCCAGAGATCCAGTCAGCAGGTAGAAATGGTTAAATACAAACAGACCAAAAATACCGCCTTCAATCGATATCTACAAGCGAAGGAGTACTTACTCTCAAAAAAGTGTACGTAGATATGGAGAGGCTGGTCTAAAGTGAAGTCTAAGAACCTATAAACGCTGAAATAAAGTTTGAATCTGTATCTGCAAGATTGTTTAATGCCATACTTATATTGTGTATAATTATCTTACTCTCATTAAACTTACGTGAATAAAGAATGTAGGTACATAATACTTTCGTGTTTTTATTCATTGTGTTATTGACGGGAATCCTACTGTAGTTGCAGGTCTTGGAATTAAACATATTATGTGTATGTAGGTATATAAATATTTGCCGCTGTTGTCGATCATCGACAAGGTTCCAGGTTCAAGCTCGTTATTGGCAGTGTTTCCTCTTTGGATAGCCAAGCTAATGCGTTGTCACAAAAAGCTCCCCACCAACCGGTTTGCCGAGGTTTTGATGATAATGTGTGAGCAAATCAGCGAGCTTCAGACCCCCACTGTTCTATCCACAGCCACAAAGGCTACAGAAAGTTAGGTCCAATGGATGTGTATTTTAGAATTTCCCGCACGGTTACATCTGCTCTGCAACAGTATAGCAGATTGTTGTGAGTTGAGTTTTCAATACAAATATATAATACTTAATTAATATTTTACTACATTAGATGGTTAAAATAATTATCTTTATAGATTATTATAAGTCTGTCGTCTGTCCGTCTGTTGACAATAATATATTCCATCCAGGCTAATGTAGGTTACGACCAATTTTAGAAAATTTGCCAGAGAATCTAGGTAGTTTGGATTCCAGGAACACAGGGACTACTCTGTGTACTAACACTGCAGGAAAGTTAACTTTATGGATTAATCTGGGGTTATTCAATGTACGTTGGTTATAATGAAAACAGGATATTAATAGTGGGTAGGTACCTAAATGAAAAGTCACTAAATATATAAACACGCTATTTAAATAAATTAAGCTCCGCTTCATCTATATAAATCTAAGGCTAAGGGTCGAGGGATCGATATTACTAACGTAGATGCATAGTTGTGTAGTGAACGACAAGTGCAATTAAAAACTTTATAAACAATCGGTTATATTATTTTGGGATGATACCTAATCTCGCAATCCCGATATATTCATTCTATAAGTAAATAAATTCGATATAATTACTTTATATGACACTATAATAGATTTTTATAACATAAATTTGGAAAACAATGTTATTTTCAGCTTGTAAATACAACGTATATAAGATTGCTAAATTTGACATTAAAACAATAATGTTAATTGTCAAAAGCTTATAAAAAATAGCTCATGGTACGAATTGAATGAACCATTATGGTAAATAAACAAGGTTGTTTTCATGCATAAAATAAGCTTGTTTTAGGGACATCATGGTACGAAAAGAAGAATAAGGTTGTTTGAAAGAGCGAGAGAGTATGGATGAGTGACAGAGTTGAGAATTGTTAAGAGAGAGAAAGTTGCTTAGGCCCATAGCGTTATTTCTTTTCATCTTTAATGAGCCCATAGACAAATTCTCAAAAATCATTCGTTCTTAGCAGCAATATAACAATCATATAACAATAGTGTTTGGTAGAGGTCATGGTACGAATATAAATAAGGTTATTATATGCTGGAAACAAAACAGTATTGCAATAAGGTTGTTTTGTAAAAGATGGGGGTAGGCCCCCAGAGCTTGTTTTTCTCTTTTCAGTTAATTTTTGTTTTACGCGGTCGGGTTTTTTGTTTCTTTTAATAATTTAATTTATTTCAGACTTTTTAGTTCTATACAGAATGAGTTGTAAGTATTTGTAAGTAAATGAGTGGTACGGTAAAGTAACGCTAACAACCATCGCAACTCTGTTGAGTTACGTACGGTACCGCTCATAGTACCTACTGTCCTTGCATTAAACATGGTTTTTTGCAGTTTACGTCAAAATGGTAGCACAAAAGTATTGCAATATATACATATATGGAATGGGCTGTTCAAAAGCTTTCATTTGATACCCATATTGTTATAATAACGAAATTTTTGTTTTTGATACCCCCCCTCTTTTCTTATCCGTAGACGCCATATAAAAACAATATACCCTATGACACTCCCACAGTCAAGGCGAATCTAATGACACCTCATATGCTTAAATCCATCAAGCCGTTTAGGCTGCAGAGCGTGCCAAAGAAATAGACATACATACATACATACATACATACATACATACATACATACATACATACATACATACATACATACATACATACATACATACATACGTACATACATACACTCGAAAAACATAACCCACCTTCCGGGTCAGTCGGGTAAAAAACGCTTCCGCTTTATTATATTATTAGTATAGATTATATAATATGTAATATAATATATAATAAGTATAGATTTACATGAATGTTATACACAAATTGATATTACGAATGATCCTATAGACTCAACTAAGACTAAAGTATCTGCTCAGACTACCAATGCTGTCGCAGATGAAGTTCAATACGGTCACTTGACAATCCTGAATGGCTGCCAAATTAACTTCCATAAAAAGGCTTGAGCATCGTGACCACTGTAACTTCTTTTAAGTTATAGTGTTTGAGAATCTTCTTCTAATTTCTACATCATGTGAGTTTTAGTGTACAGACATTTTGTTCTGAACATGTTCAGCTAATAAGGTTGCCAAATTAAATAACTTCCACGCAGTCACGAGGGATCTGACGAAAAGGATTATTTTCAAAAAACATTGAAATGCGTCGACTTTAATTTTCAACTGAAGGACAATATCTCAATGTTACGGATTTTCATACAAAGTCATTCATAACTGGTATTTGATAAGTATTTTTACTATACAATTTGTATGGTTATTTAGAGGTTCAGTCTTAGGGTAAAAAAGATCTAAGATACCTGACAACCGTCTATTGTAGCAAATTTATTCGTTGTTTCTTTATTGACTAGATCTCGACACCTTTATTCTTGTTTCCACTTCTCTAACTTTAAATCGTCTCTCTACTACAGGTATATTTAATTATAAAGGTATTCATGGTTTTTTGATCAGTAAATGCTCCACAGAAAATAAACAATATCTTTATAAGTGGTGTTCGTTGAACAGTAACCCCCTTATTCATAATAAAGTTATCAAACGTTGATTAGCTAAAATTCCGAAGTCTTTATCTGACACGTGACATTTGGTGATCGAAAGAGTGAGACGGGGGACACTATTACACTGATTTAGTTAAAAAGCGATTATGAATAAGGGGGTTAATCTATTACCATCTTTATTCTGTTTTACAATGTATAATTTTGCAACACCAGTTTATTAAGATCTGTTTGATCATACATAACTATAACAAGTATATTAATCCCGACTTACTCGTAAATAAAAGTAGGTATAATATAAATGTGACAGACATTTGATAACGACTCAGATCTTTTTACACTGAGAGAGCATCGTATCCTTGTCGAGAAAGGATACGAAGTTCTGATGATACTGCTCTTGTCAGATTACGTTCACGGATCTACGCACACAGTGTTTCAAGCCGTTTGAAGAATATTTCAATGACCATTGAGTTATTTTTGATATTGCCTTTTCAGAATCTCTTTGAAAGCTCTAAGTGAATCTGATTTGTATATGTCACTGGTATTATTCGAGTTTGCAAATATTAAATCTCCTTTGTGGATTTGATGGCGCATTTTCTTTAATGTTCAATTTGGAAAATTGCTTTGTGTCTCGTAACAGAAAAATGTCTATAGTATACATGGGCATATTATGGTGCGTCCACGCTACGAGAACCGAGCACGAGCCGAGCCTCGGACGTACAGAATTCGTTCGTTGCTCGTGATTTACAAGGAGCCTACAACGCGAGCGCGATGCGAATCCCCGAGTTCGTGAAATAACTGACAATCCGCGCAGAGCGCAGTCAAGCGCGAGTCGAAGGCTCGTTCGAGGCTCGCAAGTCCTTCCACGCAACGCGAATCCGTGCCCCACGTGTGCTTGGCTCGTGCTCGCTTCGCATAGTATGGACGCACCATTAGGGATTTGGGTGTATCCAGACGAAGCGCATGCCGCGCGAATGTTTGGTTATACCCAGAAAGGTTTGCGCGAGGTCGCGACGAACGTTCGTGGCAGTTGTACAAACATCGCGATAGCTTGCTGCGCTTTGTTTGGTTACCCCATTACAATGCTAATATCGAGTCTATTCGCGTACTGTTTAGAATCAAAATATGATTTTTATTGACTACAAAATTACAATGAATTTAGTTTGCGAAAACTTATAAAGTAATTACACTATTTTCAAAAGATTGATAAACAAATTGCATAATATGAAGAAGGAATGCTCTGGGATTAATTTACGCTTTAGATGGCGTGATTTTCATTTGTTTTTTGTTTGTGTTTTATTGTTTACGCTATGTGTTTACGTCTCCGTTTCAGCTTGGGCAAACACCCAAGCAGCACGCAAGCATATTCTACATCAATAAACCAGCCCATTTAGAACTTAGAGTTCTTTTAGAGACTTACAAGAGTGTAAAGAACAGTTTTAATACTTATAAGAGTGATTTATGAGATATTATACAGCTCTAGCTGTATAACATTCTTAGTAAGGGATCCGCGTCAGCTTAGGGTTCTTAAACAGAATATCAAAACTCTACTATACAGCGTTAAGAATTTAATAACACTCTTATTAATTAATTTAAGCTGTATATAGGCTGTATAAAGGGATCCGCGTCAGCTTAGGGTTCTGAAACAGATATTATAACTCTATAATACAGCGTTAAGCTTTTTCTGACACTTCAAACTGGTTTTATCGTTAAAGCTGTATACAGGCTGTATAAAGGGATCCACGTCAGCTTAGGGTTCTGAAACAGATATTATAACTCTATAATACAGCGTTAAGTGTTTTCTGACACTTCAAGCTGGTTTTATCGTTCAAGCTGTATACAGGCTGTATTAAGCATGTGTTCACTTATTTAATACAGCAATAAACGTTCATAACTTACTTAATACAGCAATAAACGTTCATAACTTACTTAGTACAGCTACTAAGACTTATAACACACTCCAAGTATCGTTTAGGCTGTATAGCAAATTGTCGACATTTTACATTTACAATAACAACATTTAAATTACAATTAAAGGAATATTTCATAATAACTATAGCCGTATCATGGTTATCAGCTTGAATAATGATCTTGTATACTCATATCCATTATTTATAAATATATTTTTAACTTCCTAACCTTAAAAACAAACACTTATTTACTGTATTTAGTATAATTTCTTTATTTTGGCTTGATTATTTTGTTGGCGCGTGAATATTTTGACGGAAAACATACACAGGTTCACAATAAATTAAAATTTGCACATTGAATTCATCAATGAACAGCATTAGATATCCATGTCCAAGATTTTATCCTTTCCATTTTAATAACAATATTATGTCGCCATTCAATATGGCTTCGTAAATAGTTTTATTTATTTTATTCTCACATAATTCTCTTCGACAACCTATTTAGAACTATTATTCTTACAAGATACTTATAAGGGGATATCCGTAGAGTATAGGCTGCTCTATACACCTAATAACAGCCCTAATACAGCTTTTATACTTGTCTTTTGTTTATACAGCCTCTATACAGCTCCAATAACGAAATAAGCTGTGTAATGTGGGCCCTTTTTACACTTATAAGGCATGTATAAGCGCTTATACAGCCTTTTTACAGCCTGAATATTCAGCTTTTAGTATAAGAACGAACTTTAATACAGCCTTTAAACAGCTTGTTATGCTACTTGGGCATGCTTTCGTATGTCTGCAGGATATCCGGCTGTTCTCCTCTACAGATTGCAATTCTCTACCGATTGTCATGAAATTTTGTAAGCAGGGTTTGGAGCAGTTTTTCTTTTTTTTTAATACAGGTCAACATCTCACAGAGGCACAATGAGAGAAGAAACAGCCATGCAAGATACTGTAAGGAGTAGCTAAATTCAAAGATATATTTTAATATAACGCTCGTATCGTTTTATTTTATTATTTTCTTTTCAAACTACGTAACTAAACTTAAAGCCTTTAAGAGTGCTGTTATTGGCAGTTCTCTTCCGTTTACTTAAGCGGCAAAATATAGTTGAGTAAACTTTCCAAGCGTAGCAGAATATGAAAAAGAGTAACATTTTTTAACAACGCAATCTTTTTGAACTTAAAACTTTTGATTAAATTTAAATTTTGTTTGCAAAAGTGGATGTTTAAGATTGACTGCTTATATTTCACAGGAAACGTGAATAAGGAAAACATTTGGGGTGATAATTTGATTTCGAAGGAAATTGAACCGTAATTTTGCCTGATAGAAGTTGTTTTCTTTGATTTACTCGACTCGAAGCTTCTTTTTATTGTGTCTGTAAATAATAAAAGTAATATCATCCTGTGAATAAAGGAAATTTTATACTTCCGTATTTTCAAAGTATTTCAAAGTTTATTAAAAAGTTATATTTGTGCCTTTTAGTACATACCTATGTGTGTCATTTTGTTGCATGAAATTCCAAGGAAATTACACTTGCTTGGATGAGTTAGATCTCATTCGCTTAATATTCATATTATATTATACTAGCTGTTCCCGCGGTTTCACCCGCGTTCCTGAGATAAAAAGTAGCCTATGTTCTACTCCATACCATAGGCTATCTGTTTGCCTAATTTCATCATCACTGTTGTAGTTGAGACGTGAAGGCGTAACAAACAAACTCACTTTTGCATTTATAATATTAGTTAGGATTAATATTTAATCTTATTTTAAAATCAGTCAAACATAAAGTTCACACAAACAATAAAAAATCAATCAAACGTAAAATAATTGAATCGAGTGAATTGTTGAATTCTAATTCTAACCCTTTTTTTATAACTCTTATTTGCGTACTAATACTTTGTACTGCGGTATATTCAGAAACCTAAAATTGTTCTGAAAAAAAAAAAGTTTACAAAATGTAGTTCCCACTTATATGAACTAAGCCATCGATATGATGTTAAAATTGAAATCAAGTCTTATCCTTCTTAAGATGTCCCAATAAAACACTCATATATATCAAAAACAAAACTTCAAACGTACTTTTCCAGCAAAGCGCAACGAGACGCGAGGTAAACTCGATTTACCAAAGCCCAGCGAAGAATCTTTCGCCAATAAAATTCATTGCGAAAATTTCCGTGCACTTTTTTCATGATGAACCGTTGCACAAGAAAGAGCAAAGTCATCTAACACTCAGTTAAAGTTAAACAGTTTTTTACTCTGACGTCCCGGCGGACGTACTCAAATTGAAAGACTTAAGCTGGTTTGCTCAGAACTTTATGATAAATGTGCTCCTCTCCGCTCCTCAGGGTTATATTTTTTTCTCGATTATCTCAAAGCCTTCCTTGTTTCTGAATAAAGTAACTGGTGATACATCATTTTTAAAGACAACATGTCAAGTGTTGATAATTTTGCCGAAGAAAAATACTGAGTTTTTTTGTTAATACTTACTTTATACTCAACAGGATTGGGAGTACCTTAGGTACTAGAAGTTAATATTTGTACGAGTATTTTTTGAGTGCCTGCTTTGTTGGTCATGTATAGTCTGACATCTATACTATAGGTTGTCAGTTCGACTCCCATCCAGGACAAAAAGTTGTGACTATTAAAAAGGTATGGTGTTCTACAGGGGATAATTCACATTATTCACATTAGTATCGTGATTATGAATGGTTATATGAAGCGCTCGTGGTGTAGCATGATTAGCCGTTCTTAATCGATCGGCAAAGTTAAGCTATGTCTGTCGTGGTCGGTACTTGGATGGGTGACCGTCTAGTGGTATTTCATATCGAGCGTTTCCGTGCTTCGGAAGGCACGTAAAGCCGTTGGTCCCGGTTATCACTTAATTGTGATAGTCGTTAAGCTAGTTGGATGCCTCCTTGGCGGCTTGAAAAATCCCAACAGTAGGTTGACCACTAGCCTACCTCCACCAATCCGAAGTGGGCATGCGTGGTGGAGTATCTGCCCATTCCCTTTCACCCTCATTTGTGTCTAGGAGGCCTGTGCTCAGCAGTGGGGCATTATAGGCTGATGATGATGATGATAATTAGTTAAGATCCGATACCTTTTTTTATTCTGAATAAAAGAAAAGCAAAATAAACCCTACCATACAATAATTAAAAGCGGAATTCATAATAATCTAAACTGGAAGTATAAACACTCGACAAAGGCTCCCGGGATCCATATACGTAAATAGCACTTGGAACATAATTTGTTTGTTTGTTCAACATTCAGTGAAACGATCCACCTTTAGCAGTAGTCGGGTTTGACTAATGCGTTTTTGTTTGCTTTGGAGTACTGAATATTTGGTTTGATTGTAATCGTTTTGTTATGTATATTTTGTGGGATTTTGAATTGAAAATGCGTGTTTATTATAAACTTGCTGTTCTCACCCGCCTTTGCCTAATATAATATAAACGGGCTAGAACTATTATATAATAAGCCTACTAATAGTGTGGACATGAGCCTACAACGAGTGCGATGCAAATCTCTGTGTTCGTGAAAATACTGACAATCGGACGGAGTGCAGTCGAGCGCGAGCCGAACGCTCATCCGAGGCTCGCAAGTCCGTCCACGCTATGCGAACAACGAACGAATCCTGTTCGTTCGTGGCTTGACTCGAGTTGGGTTTGCGTAGCATGGACGCACCATTACATTCGCATTTTTATTTCAAATTCGACTGGTAGACATAAAATCTCACATGTCTATTAATATAAATATGTCTTTTATATTAGAGTACACAATATTCAAACAGGTATTATGTTAAACTAGAACTCAATTATTTTTCTTTTTAGTGCAACGAGCGTCATTACGTTCGTTGTTACTCGTAGCTACATAAATAGTATTAATCTATGTGAAAATATTAAAAAAAAATGCACAATAGCTTTTCAATAAAACCAACATCTACCCGAAACCTTATGGTGCGTCCATGTTACGCGAAGCGAGCACGAGCCGAGCCACGAACGAGCCTACAACGAGCACAATGCGAATCCTTTTGTACGTGAAAAAAGTGACAATCGCGCTCATTCGAGGCTCGCGAGCCCGTTCACGCTACGCGAATCGTGCTCGGACTGTGCTCGTTCGAGGCTCGGCTCGTGCTCGGTTCGCCAAGCATGGACGCACCATTATAATTACTAAAAAATGAAAGATATAAAAGATATTTCCATACTTTGGTGTCATGTAGCTTGCATTGATTAATTAAGACTGCATCTGCAACCGACAAAAGCAGTCTCTCCTTTAATAAACAAACGAATGCCGCCGGCAACAATGTCGGTATTCAGAATATTCGCAGCAACAAATCATGTTATGTCCTTCTGAACATAAAAGCATTTTTAAAATAAGAACAGAAAAAAGAACGAAGCGGGACAACCCTACTGAAATGTTGCAGTTACAAATCATGAGCGATGGCGAGTTTTGAATTGTACTGTGATCTTAACAAAAGGTACAATTTTAAAAAGTATTTTATCAATTTGATATCTGTTAGCTCCCATAAGCTAAAATTTGTGACTATAATGAGGAATATATTTTTTTAAAGTTATTTTAATTTTAGACTGTTTTTAAAAACTAAAGAAATGTGCCACATAGAAATATGATATTTTTTACCCGACTAACCCGGAAGGAGGGTTATTGATAAATTACATTTTACTTATTTTTATCACAGTCACAAACCAATCTCGCTATCATCTCAATAATTGCACAGCCCAGTAAAAGGAAGCATTTGAAATACGTCAGTGAATCACAGTGGGAAGTGAGGAATGCGTTAATAAGTCCTCCAGGCATTCTCTACTCCTCACTTTCCATGCGTACCCACACTGCCACAAAATAGATACTATATAGATATACAGGAGGTATGCGTGCGCCGTCCTTTAAACGCACACTTTTAAACGTATACAAGAGTTACACTTTTTACTTTTTAGGTATACAATATGCTTACATTCGGCTGTTGACGACTTCAGGAAGAGTAATGACGAGGCCGAGGATGTAGCACGCTTACTCAGAAAACGCTATTGACCATTGGCTCTTGACTGCGTTGTATGATGAGTCACTTACTTCTACAATATCGCGCGGTGGCTACCACATCGGTCATACTTGTCAACAGTGCCTCTACTGTGCCTCTACTATGAGTTTGCTTTTGGAAAATAAAAAAAACAAAGCAAACTCATACATTTTTATGAAGATTCATGCAGTATAGGTATGTAGTGAACACTTGTGGAATCAAAGTTTTTCAAATATAATTCAAAATTGTTTTACAAAAACCTTAAACCAACTTCAAAGTACACTAAGAAGTAATCAAATCCTGATCTCAAGACAATGGGACCAAACGGGAAGTGTACTTTCCAAAAAAAATGAACTTTCCAAATCCGTTAATAAATGGCGGAGTTATGAGGGAACAAAACATAAAAAAAATACAACCGAATTGAGAACCTCCTCCTTTTTTTTTAAGTCGGTTAAAATGCTTTACCGTCGTAGCAGGCGATAATATTTTTGTTCCTTCTGTACCTATTTAATTACTATCTCTGGTCTTGAGGAGTGTTGCAGAGACAATGTAGAATATAATAGGTGTATTTATTTTCATTGCTCTTCTATATCAATCTTTTTCCTCGCTTTCGGTAATGCGTCAGCACTACTATGCAAACCCACTGGTTAAGCTCTAAAATATACGTTTTATCGGTTTTATCTATAATCTTTTAAATTGCGTTTGGTTATCAACGCGCCCAAGAACGATGACAACGCCTAAGATGGAGCACGTTTACCCATAATACTGATTAGGTACTGGCAGATTTAGACCATCTGAATATCATTTTTTCTTTATTATATAGATATAAACTCATATATAGCTAACATTTTGCGGCTTATAATATCAATTACTGTATTTTGTTGAGTTTGGAAATAGTACTAAATATTTATTTTTAGAAGAAACAAAATTAAAAAATCGGTATGCATATTACACAGGGTTCACTTTTGTGTGATAATAAAATGTTGTTTTGTTAAAAAAAATTGAGTATATGAAATGCAATAAAAAGTTTTGAACGATGGCATAAGTATATTATGTTTATTTGATTATGTTTTTGCTTTCCTACTATAAATCTAATTGCATTAGGAAAATTTCTTAATAGATCTATAGATAATACAAATCTATCCACATCCCTAAGACGAAACAAATAAATAATAAGCCTATCTCTTGCACAAGTATAAAAAGGAAAGTCGATCCAATTTCAATAATAAATGGAGATTTGCCTTTGATTGAGCCGGAATAGTGATTCGTGTCTGATATAGATTTTCTTATGAAAGGAAATCTATAAATCATCGTTTCACAAAATCTGAGGGCGTCCCGAGGGAGATCTTCGATTTTCTGAGCGTGGATGCTTAGATAAGCCAAGATGTAAATAGTTACCTATCCAGACATGACCTTGTTCGATATCGGAAGAATAAAAAGTTATGTCATCTCAAAATAGGAACGCAAAGCTAATATTGTTTCAGCAGACAGAATTTCAGATAGCAGTATCATAAAGAACAATTATCAAGTGTTTTTTTTTTTTTTTATACCATCTAGTTGGCTTACAAGCATACGGCCCGCCTGATGGTAAGCGGTTACCGTAGCGTATGGACGCTTGCAACACCAGGGGTATCACACGCGCGTTGCCGACCCTGCAGAAATCTCTTCACACCCCTTTTGAAGAACCCCATCCTGTACTCCATTGGGCAAACCACGGCGGGGAGCTCATTCCACAGTCTGTGTCCGCGGAAGGAAGCTCCTTTGAGCCCGCACAGTACGAAACAATTCAGGTTTCAATATGTGAGGATGGACCCCCGTCGATGGCGAGAGTTGCGATGGTAGAAAGTAGCCGTGGGCATCATCTTAAACAATTCTTCAGAACACCGTCTGTTGTACAAGCGGTAGAACACACATAAGGAGGCAAAGTCTCTCCTCAGACTGAGGGGCTCTAAAGATAAAGAGAGATAAAGAGATATTTATTTGCGAGAATATATATAAACCGCTTGTGAGCTCGGGATCAAGCAAACATGCTGGCATCAAGCAAAAGTTTTAGGTAGGATTCAAATGCATTAACCCCCTTACTCATAAAACGTTATTTAACTAATATACTGTTTAAAGGGTCACGTAAATAACGTCACTCTATTGTCATTGTCAAATAATGTGACATTATTTACGTGACCATTTAATCAGTATATTAGTTAAATAGCGCTTTATGAGTAAGGGGGATGTATAAAGATAACTACCAGTTTATTATTCAACACAATAATACGTGATTGGAAAATACAAACTGAAAGTGATAATCACTAAGTGATCTCTGCTAAGTAACCTGTGGATGGAGAGGATTTAAAGGACTATATCTCTATCATAAAACAAGTACCTTGGTACAGTATACGATATTTTATGTATATTAAAATATGAGTCCACTCGTGGCCACGAATAATGCAACTTTGTCGAAACTTCGAGGTTAGTCAAAATCATATTTTTATGTGATGTGCGCGAATGGACCCCATACATTAATATAGCAGTTAGTTCACGAAAGCTTAAATAGTACATTTTACGTAACCAAATTACACCATTTACTACAAAAAGGATATCCAAAACAAAACAAATCAGACATTATTCCATGCCAAAATGAATTCATTAATTACATTATGAACATACTTCAAAAAATTGCCTTCGATATAAAATATTCGAAAGCAATTTTGGCAAATTCAATTACATTTATGAGTTACTAAGTGGGAGAGAGACTTTTCAAAATTAATCTCAAATCACTTGGGAACCGGATCAAGATGTACGAACATGATAGGATTAAGAATGTCGACAGGACTAAGCCGAAGGATTTGTATGTTTCCACTTTACACCGTAATATACCGTACCGATATGCCGTTTTAAGGTCTAAAGGCTGGTGAGAGATCTTGACAACAATTGTTATAAGCTGGACAGGATGACAGATGATTTGGTATTAATGAAAACAATGGGATTACATAGTAAAAAATTATTGTTTGCTTATTTTATTTAAATACTTTTGTATATCTGCCATGACAGCCAAGCGAAGCGCAAGGGCACTACCTACCTTTTCTCGAAGCGTTTCGTCGTTGTTTTGTGGCTTGGCCGTTGAACTATTGTATAACAAAAAGGTAATGAATAAATTTTTCACCTTAGTCCCATGTGACGGTAGCGAAACGGCCAAGCCACATATTTTGACTACGATGTGTAGAGTTTGTGAAGTTAGGGCTTGTAGAGTAAGGGCATGTAGAGTTATAAGCTTGGCTCTACATGAGATCTGATAACTTTTTGACAGTTCCTTTCAAACATAATTCACATAAAAAACGATGGTCTTTCTACACCAACAAAAAATATCCAAGGTTTGTTTTCCTATAGGTTTCATCGCTCATATAATCGAATCGTGTTCTGGAACCTAGCCAAGAGATACTTAATGATATATATGTGACTAAAAAGGAGATACGATCCCTTGTAGATACGTAAGATCAATGCTTAAAAAGGGAATGAAAAATAAGAGCAAGGCTAGGAGTTGTCGATATGCTCTGATTATTTTAAAGTTATTACTAACTCGCGTTTGGTAATGTGTTACATAAAAGTGCGTTCGAATTGGAGTGATGTCGTTTTTAACAGTTTCAAAATGGGCATTTTGTTTATGCGTTCGAATTGGAAAATTTCAACAATTTTGCAACTTTTGCCACAAACGATATTTCCCAAATCGAACGATTGTCTCAACCTACGTTTTTCCTTCAGTTAATCATTAAACAAAGTTAATCTAACAAATTATTCTCTTGCCTGTTAGTATTTCTATCAATTTTACAATAAAAATTAGAATTTGCGCTTCCCGTATGAATTTTCCGAAACTTATCTGTCAGATTCAAAGATAAAAAAAAAAATATGATCACAAACGACCCTGCCTCGGAGGTGGGTCAAAATTTGCAGTTCACGATGTCGTTTATAACTGTTTCCAAGCAAAACGAACGGTGAACGAAAACAGTTCAAAACGCCAATTTCGCCTACAACTTTCCAAATCGAACGCCAGTTGTGATCGTTTTTGGCACCTTTAGAGACACTGTTCTTTAAAAAATGACGAAACAGCTTACTTCAGATTTCTATACTTAGTTAGTTTTGGCTGTGTGTTGATAGTCACGATAAACGATTTTATAAGTAAGCTATCAATAGAAATGTTAAAAGGATTATAAATGCGGAGAAAATAGTGTAGTATATTTTACATCTCTAAGGATCTATTTTTCAACTGATTACAGTCCATAGGCTACGGGAACCGCTTACCACCAAACAGGCCATATGCTTGTTTTCCACCTAAGTGGTATAAAATATACATTCAAGTTAGGTATTTTTGGACAGTAAAATCGCTGACAAGTGATTTTCAATATTGGAGTTATTTGGAAAATCTCAAGACTTATCTTCATCATCCATTACCAATGACAACTTGTATTTTTTTACAAGTAAGTTAGCAAACACGCATACGGCTCTCCTCGTGGTAAGCTCTATGGACGCAGCAGAAAGGAGGCATCACTCGCAGAACAACATTAAGTTATTTGGTTGTTATTTGTATCAATTCAGAATAATCCTCTGTCTTTCTCATTTATTCCGATTCAGTAGAAGTCATCTAGTACGTGGACCAGCAACATAGTTTCAATTTGAAATAACCATTCTATTGATAGATATATAATGGTGCATCCATGCTTGGCGAACTGAGCACGAGTCGAGCCTCGAACGAGCACACTGCGAGCACGATTCGCGTAGCGTGGACGGGCTTGCGAGGCTTGAACGAGCGCGATTGTCAGTTTTTTCACGAACAAAGGGATTCGCATCGTGCACGTTGTAGGCTCGTTCGTGGTTCGGCTCGTGTTCGATTCACGTAGCATGGACGCACCATGACATTATCAAAATGTTCGATTAGTAATCAAACACTGCTATCACGGTTGCGTTTCGCACATTTTTAGATCTGAATTTGCTAAAGCTATTTTGCGGATTTTTTGTGAACGCTTAAGCGATATTTGCTTTTTCTAACCTCAATTATTTACAGTCAGGGTATAGAACGTAAATATCACAAAACCGATATATTTTACTGGCTTCAAACTGAAACTGACTGCAGCTAAGCTGCGCTATAAACCCAGTTCTTTGCAGCAAATTTTATAGCACATTCGAAACAATTGTAATCAGCGTTAAATAAGACCAAATTTCTAATGTATCTTTTTACGACCGCAACAAAACTGCAAGATCCCCAGTAACTTTTATAAAAGGTAATAAAAGGCAATATATACCCGCTACATGTAAAAGGGGACAGTCATTTATTACGATTTTATTGTAGACGAAGATCCCCTGAAACTTTGGACCAAGTAATAACCAAGTCATCGGCCTTAACATACTTTTTTTGTTACATATATTACGTCCTCCTCCTCCGATTTAGATAAAAAAATATTTTTTAGGGACAGGCGTAACTATCTTAACGTTTAGTGCTTGTTTGTCCAAGGATCTTATGGTGCGTCCACGCCACGCGAAACGAGTACGAGCCCCACATGTTCGTTCGTTGCTCGCGATGTCAAGTGTGTCGAGCCTATGACACGAGTGCGATGCGAATCCCTGTGTTCTTGAAAAAAACTGATAATATAATCGGCGGAGCGCAGTCGTGCGCGAGCCGAACGCTCTTTCGAGGCTCGGAAGTACGTCCACGCTACGCGAATCCATGCTCCACGTATGCTCGGCTCATACTTGGTTCGCGTAGCATGGACGCACCATTACTTACAAAAATAGTGAACCATTTATTGATTTCCGACCCTTTTCTTCATTATGGAATAGAGACAAATATAGATTTGTTAGTGTGTATGTCTGTTACCTCTGTAACCATTTTCCTCAAAAAACTGCAGGACTGATCATCATAGAAAGTCCTTGGACAGCATTTATTGCTACAGGTCTGTAAGGGGTGCTGTAATATGCGTTTAAACGGGTTGTCTGAGTTTTTTCAATGCTTATAAAGCTGGCACGTTCAAGATATTTACACGTTATGCTTGTAAATAAGAGCGCGGCGTAACCTGCTCGCACTGCATGCGCATCGTAAAAAGTCTGTCTCTCTTGCTCGCGGTCACACTTATAAGTATGAAGGAGACAGTTATGGTTTTGCTTTTGCTACTGCTCTTAAATAAAGAGTGGTAATTTTTTTCCATGTCCATGACATGGACATGTGCATTTTGCCTCTTCTTACCTACGGCGCTCAAACTTGGTCCTTGACAGAACAGCAGAGGTCCGCCCTCGGAGTTTGCCAGCGTGCCATGGAGCGTAGTATATTGGGAGTCAAACTTACAGACCGCATAAAAAACACTATAATACGATTCAAAACACAAATCGCTGATGTGTCTTTTAAGGCGTCTAAGTTGAAGTGGGACTGGGCTGGACACGTGTGCCGCATGCCGAATGATATGTGGGCGAAAATTACCACAGAGTGGACCCCACAAAATGTTAAGCGGTGCCGTGGCAGACCTCGCAGGAGATGGCGGGACGAATTAGACAGTTTCAAAAAGAACTGGTTCAGCGTTGCAACTTGCAGCCGACCGAGAAGTATGGAAAAAGGAAAGGGAGGCCTTTGCCCAGCAGTGGGACAGTATAGGCTAATAATTTTTTTTTTTTCATTCATCCATTACAATTGTCTGAATTATTAGAAGCAATAATTTAATAAAACATACTGTATCGTGAAATTACATACATGTGAGTACCAGCTTTCGTGATCACAAACAATTTATCTTATTAAATAAACTTGACTAAATATCAATTTCACAAATCATTGAATTCAATATTCAGTTAATAAATTTCCAATACCACTCAAACAATGTGAGAATCATAGTCTCTCTTTTACCAATAAGTCTTAATGAAAAATATAAATGGATGATAGTAATAAATCTTCCAGATAGCAATCTGTAATTCAGATGTCGAATAGATAGTATCTGTTCTAGGTTCTGATCTAGCTATTTATCATTTGAGTATTGGAGCTTTTCTAGTTTCAGAATAAAGCGAAAGGATTTTTCTCATATTTTGTATACGACTTTGTCGGAAAACAAGCATACGGCCCACTTGGTGGTAAGCGGTTATCATAGCCGTATAAACGCTTGCTACCGGTGGCATACTAAAGCGACCCTTCCCCCTCCCCAATGAGCTCTGGCGACCATACTTGTCCACTAGAGGCGGTGTTCGTAATACAAAATGTTCACCATAGTCCAAGTATAAACTACGACCGTACTGTATTCATGGTAGTTAGGGGTACAGACATGGTATTCGATTTGATATTTTAAAAATTCGGGATAAGTGTATTAATCCAAAATAAAGTCTACGAATGAGCTGGTTCATCCATATCCCCTGAGTACTTAATTGAAGTCAAATAAAAGGTCGAAAAAATACAAAAAGATTCGACCGAATCGAACCCACGACAAGGAGGGAATTATAACGGTTTGACCACTAGACTTATTTTGGCAGTGAAATTACCTACCTGTGACTAACGTGTTTTCTCCGAAACCTCTATAGCAAATATACTTTGATCGTTAGAGCCGTTTTAGAGATATGAAAACATGTATACAAAACATACAAATATTGCAATTTGAAGAAAGTACATACAACCGATATTAAAAATGTATACTCTCCTTTATCTACAGTTATTTCCTTGGTAATACAATAAAAGGGCAAGCTGTTAGGGGTAAGGAATAAATAACGCAAAGCCCATGCACAGTTTAAGTAGCACAATCTTGTTTACCCTGAGTTATTATGTTTACCTTCCGGATTTACATAGGCCTGAAAGTAAATCATATTCATAACAAGTTTACTTGACGTAAAGTACATTCTGTACTCACTGAAAGTGATGGAAATTTACCTCGTTTTGAGTACTAATGGGACCAACGGTATCGTGTAATTGAAGTGTAATTATCTCTGTTTTATTTTCACCTCTCGTACTCTGAAAGTAGACCATATGATTGTTTACCGACTTGGTCGTCTAAAAAAATATATATTAGTATGAAAAAATGATAACAAATCAGTCCTTGATAAGTGTGCAAAGGACGATGACCGTCATGGAGGCATGTCTAGTTCAAAAACTGCCATGACCAAAAGCCAATATATGGTGCATTATAATAGTACATGTGTGCAAAGTTGGTTATTAACACTCGAGGCGCATGCGAACGCGATAAGTGAGCCGAGAGTGTAATAATCTATGCACACGCGTGTCATACGACGTTTTTTAACACACATGCGAGGAAAAAATAGACTCGTATTTTTTTAAGTAGATTTTTGATAATAATCAACCACAAAATGAGAGCGTTAACAAATATGGCGCGTAAGGTTTATTTGCGGTTAAAAATATCAAGTGATTTCTATTGTTTTCCACATCCGTGCGGATCGCCAAACAGTCAAAGGATTAATGCAGCTTATTACGCACTAGTGCTTTTTACTTTACATTACATTAAAACAAAATTAAACGTCAAAAATCCTAATATTATAAACGCGAAAGTGAGTTTGTTTGTTTGTTACGCCTTCACGCCTCACCTACTCAACGGATCATCATGAAATTTGACATGCAGATAGCCTATAGTATGCAGAAGGACAAGGCTACTTTTTATCCCGGGAACGCGGGTGGAACCGCGGGGGACAGCTAGTAATGAGATAAAAGCTGAAATAAGATACTGTTGCCTCAATACCTTTTCGGTTTCCTCAGCATGAATAGGATATAAGGGCGCTTCAAAGCACATTATAAGTTACAATATCCGGGAAGTGTCCTTTGAACTAGTTTCGTGAACTAGTTTCTGCCCAGTAACTACCCACTGTGTATGATTTATTTTACGTATTTGTAACGCGATGCGCCTGTGCTATTGTACTTTTATTGCTTTTATATTACAGGATACTGGGTCTTGGACTTTCATGGGTATTTTTGGTTCTTTGGAATGAGGTACTAACATCCTTAATTTTTTCCACATTTTAGTCTTCTTCAGTTTTAAATTAAAAATTCTGTTTGATGTAAGTTGTTTTTAGATGTAAATGTTGTGCATTATTTGAAAATAAAAGCATAGAACAATTCTATGCTTTTATTTTCAAATAATGTATTACACTTTTTCACTGTTCCACGTAATAGTGCGTCCAGGCTACGCGAAGCGAGTACGATCCGAGCCACGAACGAACAAGATTCGTTTGTTCGCGATGTCAAGTGTGGACGTACAACGAGCTTACAACGGGCATTGAACGAGCATACGAATCCCTGTATTCGTGAAAAAGCTGACAATCGGGCGGAGCACAGTCGAGCGCGAGAAGAATGCTCGTTCGAGGCTCGCAAGTCCGTCCACGCTACGCGAACAACGAACGAATCCTGCTCGTTCGTGGCTCGGCTCGTTCTCGCTTCGCGTAGCATGGACGCACCATTACATTTGTTGGCGTAGAGTAAGCACGGTACGTTTATTCATTTATTATTTGAGACCTTACTACCACAATTGGAACGAAGTAAATCATTCATCCATTGAAATTAATTTTGTTCTACTCAACGATATAAATGATAGTCAATGATTTTTATTTTCATCCGCGTACGGATGAAAGTCCCGTCAAAAACGGTCCAGTGGATTCGAAGATTAGCTGGAACAAATAGACAGAAAAAAATGGTATTTTTTTTGGATAACGCTAGTAGGTATCACGATCTGTATGTAAATCAAGTGTGCCATTTTTTGAATTTTATTTCTTCACAAGCACTATTAGTGACGAAAAACCAACTCAATAATCGTGCCATTTTTTTACTACCTACTATGACGTCACAAGCACTATTTAGTGAAAAACCAAATCAATTCAAGTGAACCGATGCAATGTGATCGCGATTGTGGCCACTTTAGGCATTTTATGCTTAAGTCAGGCACTAAATCTGGCACGCGAAGTACCTGTAATAAACACCTATACATCATTTCATAAATATGACAATCTTTTAATATACTGTTACGGCTCACTTCGTACAAAAGGTATGCGGAATATCTTGAAAGAATTTCATATTAAACATGCCAACATTGTCAAATATGAGATGGAATAGTAAGATGGTACTCGAAGACGGAATATGTCGCTCAAGAACGAGATATTGGACCTAAGTGGTTTTGCAACTTCTGTCTGGAGGCCCCTTTTATGTTACTTGAAAGGCCTTTATTCAATTTGTTTGTGTTATACAATATCTGTATAAGTTTTTCCCACGTCTCTGCGTGGAGGAGGTTTTTTTGTCTCTCACATTTCCTTTGCACGTTTTACCACCTAAAATCAGATGCCTATATCGGAAAGAAATTACATTGTTAACTTATACAGGTTTTTTTAAATTCAATCAGTGGATACTGTAGTTGTGTTTATGTGTATGAAGGAAAATTACAGAAAAATGAGCCATAATGTATGTACCTACCTAATAATCTTCAACTATACTTGCGCAAATGGGAATACTTCCTATTCCCATTTGCGCACCGATTCTATTCCCTTTTCAGCACCGATACATATTTTGGATCGGTGCTCAAATGGGAACAAAAATTAAATTCGAAATCATTCCCTTTTGAGCAACGACGGTTTTGTAGCTTCTAGGGTTGTGGTGCTTAGTAAAACGTATCGATAAAAATTTACAGTTTTATTATAAAAAAGTCTAAAGTATTATAGTTAGAGCATCCATTTTAGAGCATCAAAACTATTCCGCTTTGAGCACTGATCAATATGTTAGGTTGGTTGTCAATTGCTCAAAAAACAAACGGTGCGCAAATGGGAATACTGCTACTTGAGATATAAAGTTTAATAATCTTCTATTGTTGTTCTGAAGTGTATATTAATCAGCCAATACCAATGGCTTGTATAATATACAAACCATTATATAAATCATATTAGTACAAATATATTGGGATCTGAAAACCTACTTAAAATAAAATAAATGTTGTAGACAGTCCCCCTCTTTGTGTAATAACATATCGGTTACATAAACCTTATCATGTCATACATGATAGTTGTATCATATTATGAAATGATGATATCCAATTTCAACGGAAAATTGTTACACGCAAAATTGTGAGGCCCTCGTTTAAATAATGGGCGAGGTCAATGATCGTTTGCCCTATCTTATTGATTTTGTACAGGGTGCTAAAAACTCCCGGAGAGTTTCGTGTTTTGTAATAGCTTCCTGATAAAAATGACCAAATATTTTTGTGTTATCGATAGTAATAATTGGAATGAGTTCATTTCGTGTTCGTCATATTTGAGTTGGTACCGCTGTACTAAATGGAGATATACAGAGACAACACGAAATGTGTAATTTTGGTCGTGAAAAACTGCTTTTAAGTAATTAGTTGCTGTACAAATTTTTTTTATGAAAGTAATATTTAATTTACTTTTAGGTAATGGAAAATAAACTAACAGCGTAACTTCGAGGCCTCATCTTTAAATAATTTTGTTTTTTTTTTATTTCAACTTTGTTATATTATCTTGCTGTTTTCCAATCCTTATAACTATGGTATGTTGCAAAATTCAAGCTGTTGTTGCAAGCTTCCATAGGCTACTGTAACTGCTTACCATGAGGCGGGCGTATGCTTGTTTGCCATCTTAGTGGTAAAAAAATACATGAGTCATCATCCGTGTCGGGTGACTAATGCCTATTTCTATAAACAAAAACGAATCAGTTTGCTTACCAATGGTAGGTTTTTTAATTGCTAAACTGGGCATGTAAATAATTCCGTAAGCTAATTTTACCTGTGATGTTACTTCCATATGGGAGGCACTAATATGGAAAACTTTCAGGTCTTTACTTCATTATTAGTAAAGATACAAGAGTCTTAATTTTAACCATAAGTGTAAATTATTGGAATCGGCCATTAGATAATAGCATAACTAAAAATAATTCTTTTTATATTCATAAATATAATGCAGGCATACGAAAATGGAATTACACTTCGTAACTGCTTACCATTAGGCGGGCCGTATGCTTGTTTGCCACCTCAGAGGTATAAAAAAAATACTTAAATTATTTTTGATAAATATCCTTTATTCTGTAATTTCATTCTAGAGCAAGTATCAAGGAATGGGACGGGCTATCACAGCTAGCGTGGAGGGGCGAGCAATTACGCGATCTGCACGAGAGCCCGCCCCCCTCTGTAGAGCAGGTGGCGACCACCGTGGGGTTTTAGCCGGTAAAAATCTGGCATAACCTGACCGCTACCCCCGAGGCGGTCGGGTATCCTATGAAGATATCCCCACGCTAATAAATAAAAAAAAGTATCAAGC
Organism: Achlya flavicornis; assembly: GCA_947623365.1. Lineage (NCBI taxonomy): Eukaryota > Metazoa > Arthropoda > Insecta > Lepidoptera > Drepanidae > Achlya > Achlya flavicornis. The sequence goes on along the minus strand of OX392480.1, from coordinate 14,054,750 downwards.
AATGGAAATCCATTTCCAGCGTCCATAAATCACAATCATAGACAATTACGTCTATTAGCTACGAAGCTAATCCCCATTGAAAGACAGATGAATAGAAATGACTATGCATAATGGATCGTAGACGAATCATTCTGTTAGATATGGAATGCCATTTCTGGCACGAATGCCAAAAAGTACCGTCCACATTTGGCCGTTTCGGCGCTGCCGTCAGTCAATGCCACCATGTTACAAAAGTTAGTTTATTTTAAGCGAAAAGCGTTTTTTTTTTCTGTATTTCAACGGAATTTATGTTGTTTGTAGTAACGGGAAAATCAAATGGCGCAATAAGTTTGCTTTATTTTCTAGTGTATGCTAAAATGTAATATTTCTGAAGCCAAAAAATCACAGCTTTTTACCTACGAATACATTTTATTAATTATAACAGAAAAACTAGGAACCTAACTAGGTAGCTAAAGTTAAACCTGTAAACCGTAGTTGTGCTGTGAAGTTGGCTGCGGTTTCTCATCAAAAACCACCGAGCTAACTGCTTGCACAGAAGTTTATAATAAGTTGCGTCAGTAATTTGTTGTGATTTCACGCAACGATAACTGTTTGGAGTTTGATGGTTAAACTGATGAAAGTGGTTATATATTACAAAATTGTATAAATGAGCCACAAAATCGTAACGCAGACGAATTATTTAAATTGGCTGAGTTTTATGAACAAAAACAATACAAGTCTTTTGTATTTTTGACAACAGTCATGACAAAATTGAATTATAAAAAGATTATAAACAAATTATTGTATAAACAATTTCGACATTCATAAATTACTAGCTGTCCCCCGCGGTTTCAACCGCGATCCCGGGATAAAAAGCCTATGGTATGGAGATAGCCTATGGTATGGAGAAGGACTTCTCCATACCATAGGCTATCTGCATACCAAATTTCATGATGATCCGTTGAGTAGTTGAGGCGTAAAGGCGTAACAAACAAACAAACTCACTTTCGCATTTATAATAAGTATTAGGAAGGATTAGAATTTAAAACGAAGATATATATTTGCCGTCACAATACATACCATATTCCAGAATAATCTAAATATGAGTTTGATAGATTTCCCATGTTTGTTCTTACTCATAAGAGTTCTAACGAATCAAGAATTTCACTACCGGTCTTCTTTTCTGTTTATAGGTAAGCGGTTAAGGAATCCTTTATAATCCGGGAAGATATTTGGAGATATTTAGCAGATCTGCCCGCATGGTGAACGTAAAGGTACAGTAGTACCCAACTGATAAGGCGCGTCGTGAATCTTCGTTCGCACAGAAAAGAAAGTATGGCCCGAAGATTAACGAAAGAATGCTTAAAACTTACAATCAACCTTAGATCACTACTATATGGTTCATAATACACTGCAGCTGTTAGTTCCATCTCACTCGCAAGTCACACCTCTCCGCACACATGGCGGCAGCTGCCGACCAATAGCATTTCCCTCGCTTTGAAAATGTTTCTTCTACGCAGGTACATCGGTAAGCCATATTAGTTGGGTAATTTTGCCTTTCGCTATAAGATAAAGTTTCTGCCCCTCTATAAGAGACTTACAGAGCTACTAATATAGATGAGCTTTATTGGAGACCCTGAATAAATAACGAAAGTCTATTACTTGACTCTATCGTTGCGTCACGATGCCTCCAATTATCTACAAGTTTATCTGACCATTACTAATAATAACAAGAATAAAAAGGCAAAAAACAAAATAACATTTTCATAATTTGTTTTTTGTCCTTTGAGCATGTCTAGCAATAAATGAGCTGTCAGTCATCACATTATTCGTACCCTAAGATTTTCCTTTACAAATACATTTTGCTACTACTTAGAAATTTCTGAGACATGTTAGTACAATGCCTTCTGTGACGTAAAAGCAATACGCTTTGAAAGCTGACATCAAAGTCTTGTCGAGCCTTGGATAAGTTTGGGCTCTACAGTAAGCGACGAGTGGAAAAGATATCTAGACAAATATAATATACCTATTGGTCGAATATTTCCCTAAAAAATCAGAGTAAGGTTAACGAGCTTGGGCTATTCTTACCGTGGGAGCTTTGCAAAAATATCAAACTTTTTATTTAGATCAAGTCAGTAACGTTCAAAATTTAAAATCATTTATTCAAATAGACCTTTGCAGGCACTTATGAAAAGTCTGACTCTAATACTATAATACCTAATATATAATATTTTTAAGGCGATGATAGCTCAGTGGTAGTGACGTCGGATACCGAGACGAAGGTCCCGGGTTCGAATCCTACAATGAGCTTGAGCTTTCGGTGAAGCAAAACATCGTGAGGAAACCATAGCACGGTGGTAGGGTACTTTGTAGTACCCGTCTGGCTGGCTACCACCCTCAAGTTGAAAATCTGTCGCCAAGCACCTATCGGTGTGTTCCGTCAGCTGCACTTGAGAGCCAGTTCCTTCTAGGCTTTGTGTGCTTACCACCTTCGACCACATCATCACTTACCATAGTGAGATTGTGGTCAAACACAGGCCTATGCAAAGTAAAAAAAAAAAAAAAAAAAACCGGTTCGGAAGGTTGCATTTGCTGAGAAGAGCCGACAATAAACTCAGCAATTACTCATTTCAAAACAAGCTTAGATTCATTACATAATATTTACTTTCTAATCGCACTGACAACAATTGCGTGCCCCGGCACGGCGGCAAGACTACAAAGTAGACTGAATCTGTATTTAATAAGTATGAAAAAAACATGGAACATTCTTATGGTCCCTTCAAAAATGTAACTTTATACTACTATGACATAAAGTGAAATATAAGTAAAATATGACAAAGCAATTAAGAGGAACTCTTAATGAATTTTGAAATTGACAGTAAACGAAATTAATCCTCCAATTATATACCGTATACTTTTTATTCGTCTTAGAAACGCAGCCCACTTAATGTACCCAATGAATTTTAAGTACACACTGCCCAAGATAGTTAACAGTTTACCTAAGGAACTGCAAACCAAATATACACATGTTAAAATGATTAAGCCTATCAAAAAGTATATGTTGGGAATGGAAGGGGATGAATTTAGTTATGTGTATCCGTAGCATAAGTACCGCAATGTAATCTATAATAAAAGTCAATATGTAAAATGAACTCTCACCGGGCACATAAGCCTTTCAGGCTTTCGTCAGGTGGTAATTTAAAACTATGTATAATAAAGTGTAATTTTGGTCAATAAATAAATAAAATTAAATAAAATAAATAAATAATAGGTATGTACTTATCATTCATAAAAACATTGTATAATTTAAAAAAAATATTAGATGAAAAAAATCGAATTAATAATTAAAGTTTACGTATAAAATGTTAGAAAATACCAACCGCTCGTAAAAACGTGTTTAAAACTACGTCATGCATCATAATGAATAATATTTGTATTGATTTTATTATTATACAAAGTTCAAAAAAAAAAAAAAAAATGATTAGTAGGGACCTTTTCATTGGGTACATTATCTGGGCTGCTTTTCTAAGACGAATAAAAAGTCACGGAGTATAAATGATTAAAAGTAAATCATTTGAAATTTAATTTCTGTATTGTATTGAATGTATATATTTAATATATCCTAATTTTAAGGGAAATTCTGATCAAGGAGAAATTCTGAGCGGTGCCGCTGACTTTAGAGCCTCAAAATTATTTTAAGCACCACAAGGTCCACTTAGGTCACTTCCAGTGCAAATGTTGACATCTCAAGACAAGCAAGTAATCAAGGTTTGAGGTTACTAATGAACGAGGCACAAAGGTGATTGGATACATAGCGGGATGTGTGATGTAATTAAATATGTTTGACGTATTAATAGAAGGTATTGGTGTTATTAAGCGCTCGTGGTGTAGCATGATTAGCCGTTCTTAATCGATCGACAAAGTTAAGCTACGTCTGTCGTGGTCGGTACCTGGATGGGTGACCGTCTAGTGGTATTTCAAATCGAGCGTTTCCGTGCTTCGGAAGGCACGTAAAGCCGTTGGTCCCGGTTATCACTTAATTGTGATAGTCGTTAAGCTAGTTGGATGCCTCCTAGGCGGCTTGAAACAATCCAACAGTAGGTTGACCACTAGCCTACCTCCACCGATCCGCAGTGGGCACGCGTGGTCGAGTATGTGCCCTTTCACCCTAAGTTGTGAAAGGAGGCCTGTGCTCAGCAGTGGGACATTATAGGCTGATGATGATGATGATGACTAAAACATATTATTCATAAACATCCAGAAAAAATATCATTTAGGTATTTCCTGACTACATTATGTTTTAAGACATTTCAACATTATGTTGCAAGTTCATCCACTAGTGAGCTGTAGCTATCAGAATACGTAGTTGTAAGTTAAGAAATAAATGTTAAAAGACCCATACCCTCACAAATTTTATTCCAAACGTACAATATATGGAAAGCCATTTAAAATCACATTTGAAATGAAATCCAGATCTAATGGCACCTAATGGTAGGTTCATGTTTTATGTTAAACAATATTATTTTTAGCTCCAGGGACCTTTTACGCCTACCATACACCCACATTCATGCTTCATTAGACTTGTACAAAAAAATGCCTAGAGTCGGAACTGCCTATTGTATTCATGTCCAACGTAGGCCAAAGCGTTTGAATAAACGTTCGACAGTGATGTCAAAAAAGAGGAATAGAAATGGGAAATACGAATGTACTTGCTATAGGAGAGATTTGGAGCTCGGTAGGTGGATGTCAAAAGCAATGAACTATTGGGTAAAAAGAGAACTAGCCGTTATTCGATGAAAATATTATTATAATAAATTGAACTACGTAAGGTATTATATCATCAAGTGCTTGATATCACAAGTACGACTCTATGTTAACCGATACAGAACACACATTTGCGGGAGAGGAAATAGACTATATATTATTTTGAATGATGATGATATTGCTAGGATGCCAAGGCCATGTCTTCAACCAGCATCGAGTCTTTATGCCGTTTTGATAACAAAGCTTGTAATATTTTACTTATTATTGTCGAAATTTTATACAAATATAACCTTCAATAATCCGAGGAAAGAATTTAAGAAAAGAAACAATATCCATTTAAATATCAAAACACGCGTCAACTTCTAAAAGTGATTTAATGAAAATTTTTGTAGGCGAAAAAATGTGTAATTAAGCTTTGGATATTTCTGGGACGTCCTCAGACCCCTGTGTCCGTTAATTCTGCTTTCCTTGCTTCTCATTAACGATTTCGCTTATGTTGATTTACAACGTTTCGCTTCGGAGCGTTTGACAGTTTGATTAATATTATTATTTTAAGGGAAAAAGTTGGACGTTAAATTCCCTCGTTAATTACTCGGATTAAGGAAGGTGCCTTGATTGGGTAAGATTTTTCTTTCCCGAGGAAACGATTTGTCGTTTGGCTTATCTGTTTGATTCGGCAGAATTTTTAATGAATTTCAATGAGAATTTATTAATGCTTGCCTTTCTTCTTTTGTTAAATCAAGAAAAAGTGTAACGTTGCATTTTCAGATACACGTTTCATAGCACCATCTTGTGTTATTTCATGTTATTATTGGATATTGGCTTTAGTCTATAATTTTCTCTGCTAGATGGCGTGGTAATAAAAGGTATTAAATATGAATACAACATACTTTTCAAAATTAATTTCTTTCAATGTTTGAGTTATAGAAATATTAAATAAATAATTAAACTAATTTTCAATCAATTTAGAATTATAACTTAATTTACTTTATTTTGATAAAGGATGTTTGCAAAGTTGACCTTTGCCTCTGTGGATAGAAACATTAAAAAGTAGCATGGCTAGACCGGAAACAGAAAAAATAATTACTTATACTTTGAAATGCTTAGGAATTTATTAAAAAAGGAAATTTTAATGAATTGTTTAATATCATTAATTATTATTTAAATTATAACATGAAATGGCACAAAAATAGGGTGATTAATTTGTTAAAATTATTGTAATGAGACAATCAATTGTACGTTTTCTTATACCAGAAAGATGGGGTCGGGTCGATAATGTGATCATCGATTATTGTAAATGATGTATCGATATTTTTCTGATTTTAGTCTAATTTGGATTAATTCCAACTTAAATTTCTTCAGTTTTTGTTGCTTTCAACTTAGAAAGTCATGATAAGTAGGTATGTTAATTTTGAGTGGAAAATCATTGAAAATATGGTATTTTTCATTTAAATATTCTAGACCTATATTGAAAATTTGCTATGGGATGTTCATCGATATCGATTACTGAGGAGGTAGACCCTTGACTAACTGGAAGAAGCCATTTTATTCTTTTTTGAGATTGGAGCTCAACTAGACTGGATTGTCTGGATTTGTCTTTTTGAAATTGCTCGTTATATGAGTATTTTTGTGAGATTTTCACTTTAATTGACGTATAGTGTCATTTTGTTTATCTGCATTATTATTTCAGGTTGGTAAGCATTGTAATTGTTACATATTAACAAGATTTCAAAGTGGCTTCTGTGCAATGTGATGCAAGTGTTCTCATGGTGTTTTGATTGTTTGTTACAGATAGAAGAAAGACTTGAGAATAGGCTACGCCTATGTATTTTGCAGAAAGGATTAGTAATAATATAGTATCTTCAACGACCGAGTAAGTTTGCATTGGTTATGTTCTTAGGTATCATATAGGTACCCAAGCCACGTGTCATGTCACCATGTGCAATGCTCCTTATGGTTTCCATCCGTTTCTAAGCTTTAGTGCAGGCCTAGTTCAATAACAATCAGCCATTGCAAGCTTATTTTCTTTCTTTTTCTGCATATTTCAGACATGTGTTCGGTCGCTTTGCTTGGGATGAAATTTGACTTGAGGTGTTTCAACCTGGCATGAGGCTGAGTGAGAGCTGAGCTTATCCTACGCTACAACTACTATTCTTGTCAACAACATCGAGTAATTGAAATTGATTTAAACAACAGAAAGTGGTTATCTACCTTGGTCATCCTACAGGGACAAAAATTATCAGGTGAACGCTACTCATGTTATCTTAATATCAAACTACTCATGTTATATTGATAATTTCATCGGAAATAAGCTAACTTTAATTTTCCACTAGCTACAATTTAAAGTTTATATAAGGTTGTTATACTTAAGCAGTTATTAACTTAAGTACCCATTCAACTGTAATACAATTAAGTGAAGAGCAAAGTAATTATTCTAATATCTATTTTTTTTTGTTTTTGTGTTGATAATATACCTACTTACTGTTTTGAAAAATTATTTTTTTATTTCAACCTTTTCGCACTTTAGGCCAAAAGTGCGTGGCGCCCATTTATAGCCTGCTGCTGCCCCAGAACCCACCAAGCTAGTCGGAGCATAACATCCAAAATTTTAACATCCCACAACTAAAGGTTACATTTGGCGCCCAACGTGGGGCTCAGTAAATCTCAGGCTTTACTATTGTTACTTTGCTCTTTGCTTATTATTTAGTAATAATTATTAGGAATACTCTCAATAACAGTGTTTATCAATATTTTATATTGTGAAAAGTTGACAATAGCTGTGTCAACAAGTGTGTTTAGTTTACTTGTTGTTCAAATACAAAATGGCGTTAAATATAGATATAGATTATTTAGCTAAGGAAGATTTAATATTTGAAATTAAAAGTAGGGGTTTTGAACTGAAGGATGACTCAACCGTGGACGATCTCAGTAAATTCCTCAGAATTAATAAAAATGAATGTGTTAAAGACAAAGCGGTAACTTTTGTGTCATCTCTAGTACCTGATACTGAACTGACACTTTGTGATGGTAAATTAAATAAACTTTTATCACGTGATCACTCCTCCTCGCTCTGCAAACGTAAATGCTGTGCTAGGCTACATAACATACTGTGGAGACTGGATAAGCTGGTGGTCTTTGATCCAGAGCTGCAGGCGTGGAAGACTGATCTTATTGTTAAGACTCAAAAAGCGTTTCAGGTTATTTCTTGTAACACTAATTCAGACAGAGTGGCTGCCCCTACTGTGAGTCAACAGTCGACAGAGGTTCTACCAATTGTTAATAATGGTGGTAAATATGGATCACAAGTTTTTAAGTGGAAAATTTCATTTGATGGTAGAACTCCACTTCATGATTTCTTATTTGCATTGAATGATTATAAAATTTCGTCTGGGATCTCAGATTCTGAACTCCTTAAAAATATTGCACATCTTTTAAGTGGGGAAGCATTGTTGTGGTTTCGTAATAATTGTGCTGAGATATTTTCTTACTCTCAATTTGTAGATCTACTCAAGAGTGAGTTCTTGCCAGTAGATTTTGAACGTTCCTTACTCAACCAAATAAAATCAAGGTTACAAGGTAAAGATGAAAACATCAAAACATACATAAATATTATGCAAAACTTATTTTCTAGGCTCTCATCAAAGCTATGTGAAGCAGATCAGTTGGAAATTATCACTACAAATATGAACCCATTCTTCATTTCTAGGCTAGCTTTAGTTGAGGTGAATTCAATTAAAGATTTAAAGAACATTTGTGCTAAACTAGACCTTGCGAAGCACAAGTGTGACGCTCGGGGTTTTCTTAATCCAGGTGATGCTTCTATCATACCAGATGTATGCAAAGGTAAAATATCCAAACCTTACACACCTACTGGTAGGGCTAACTCGATTGGTGCGATTAAATGTTTTAAATGCGATGGTGATCATCCATATTTCAGATGCCAGGTATATGTAGGAAAACATTGTTTCAAATGCAAGAAACCAGGAGTAATTACTTCGGAGTGTGATTGTTCAAAAAACGAGTAAATAGGTCAGTGGTAAATTCCTCGTCTAATGTTTCTTTTACCTCTGACCGAGAATGGAAATTGTGGTTAGATTTTATAAAGTCATACTCTAATAAGGACAATATATCGCCATTATTTAGTAAAAATGACCAGGATCCTAGGCCTTATATTATTATAGATATTTCAGGACTTGAATGTTACGCTTTAGCTGACAGTGGTGCTTCTGTGTCGGTGATGAGTAGGAATGCTTTTGAAATATTGAAAAAACATCATTGCAATATTGTGTTGGAAAAAAGTGATAACTCTGTAGCAGTTGGGAACAATGCGAAATTGAACGTTTTGGGTAAGGTGATTCTTCCCATTAAGTATGCCGATAGGGTTAGCGAAATTCATTTCTATGTATGCAGGGATATAAATGTACCTATTATCCTAGGCGTTGATTTTTTGAAAAAGTTTGATCTCTGCCAAGACATTTTCAATGATGTGGGAAAGATGTCTTGTAAGAAATCAGTGAATATAATTAAAAATGATGTGATACATTTGCATGAAATTAAGGATTTGTCATTAGGACAAAAACAGGAACTAGATGTGGTAATTGGTAGGTTCCAGGACATAGCTGCAACAGAAAATAAATTAGGATTTACTGACCTCGAAGAACATATTATAGAGACTGGGGATAGTGCTCCTATTAGACAAAAATACTACCCTATACCTTTTCATCATAGGAAATATGTAAACAAAGAAATAAACAACATGTTAGAATTGAACATTATTGAAAAATCCATTTCTCCATGGAATAGTCCCATTCTTCTAGTTCCCAAAGCAAATGGTGAGCTTAGACTTTGTTTGGATAGTAGAAAACTAAATAGTGTTACCAAGGTTGACTCTTACCCTATGCCTAGGGTTCAAGAAATTCTAGATTCGCTCAATAATGCCAAATTTATGACGTCACTGGATCTCAAAAGTGCTTTTTTTCAAATTAATCTACATAAATCCTCCCGTGAAAAGACTAGTTTTTCAGTCCCAGGAATGGGCTCATTTCAATTTTGTAGAATGCCCTTTGGTCTTGTTAATGCTACAGCTAGAATGACGAGATTGATGGATAAAGTATTTGGACCTGAATTTGCAAATAATGTCTTTTATTATGTGGACGATGTGATTTTGATTTCGGATTCATTTTCCTGTCATATGGAGCTCCTCAATAAGGTTTTCCATAGGCTGAACGACGCTGGTCTCACTATAAACCTTGAAAAGTCTGTATTTTGTAGAGCATCACTCAAGTTTTTGGGTTATGTGGTGGATAGGCAGGGTTTGCGTACTGATGAAGATAAGGTGCGTTCAATTGTAGAGTTTCCAAACCCAACCACCCAAAAGGAAGTGAGGAGATTTTTGGGAATGATTTCATGGTACCGACGCTTCATTGACAATTTTTCCACCATCGTATCCCCAATTATAAGGTTGACGAAAAAGCTTAAAAAGAGAGACAAATTTGTTTTTGATGACGAGGCAGACAGGGCTATTAAGGAGGTGAAATCTCTTCTTGTTTCCGCACCCGTCCTAAGTGTTCCAAAATTTGATAGACCTTTTATGATCAGTACGGATGCCTCAGATGTAGGACTTGGTTGTATACTGTCACAGGTGGATGATGAGGATATGGAACACCCAGTAGCTTTCGCGAGTAGAACACTCTCAAAAAGTGAGGTAAATTATTCTACGACGGAGAAAGAGTTGTATGCATTGTTGTTTGCTTTAGAAAAATTCAAAGGATATATTGATGGCTCACCTTTTCAGACCAAAGTGTATACTGATCACAGTAGTTTAAAATGGTTAGTCAATTTGAAATCACCCACAGGTAGGTTGGCACGATGGGCCATTAGGCTTTCTCAATATAACTTCATCGTAGAATACCGTAAGGGCTCCGAGAATGCGGCGGCAGACGCGTTGTCACGTGCGCCTGTTGATGTTTTAGTAGACTTCCCAATTGCTACGTCTAATGATGTCTGGACTACCAATATGTATAAAAAAGTTTTGGGTAATCCAGGCAAATTTCCGGACTGGCGAGTGACAGGAGAAAGGTTATATAAAATTGTTAGAAACTCCAATCCATTGGCGGCCGATTGTGAATGGAAACTAGTAATTCCCGAGGAGTTCAGAAATGATGTGTTGAAACAGTGCCATGACAGGCCTGATTCTGCACACTTGGGAGTTTATAAAACATTCAAAAGGTTATCTCAAAGCTATTTTTGGCCTAAAATGTTAGGTGACGTCAATAGGTATGTTAGGAATTGTCAAATTTGTTTATCGTACAAAAGTACAAATGTATCATCACCAGGGCTAATGCAAAATCGTAAGAAAGTTCAACGGCCTTTTCAGGTAATTTCAACAGACATTTTAGGGCCATTGCCACGTAGCTACTCTGGACATAAATTTTTATTGGTGGTAGCCGATTATTTCACTAAATATACTCATCTTTTTCCCATGAGAAATTCATTGGCAAAAACTGTGGTAAATATAATAGAGAATCAGTTTATATTGCGACATGGTGTGCCACAATGCATGATCATGGATAATGGACCACAATTTATATCCAAAATGATGAAGTCTTTGAAAGACAAATACAAAATTCCAAATATATTTTATAACTGTAGGTATACTCCTCAAAACAATCCGGCGGAGCGAGTGAATAGGGTTGTTGTAACTGCTATGGCATCATTGGTTGGTAATGACCACCGTAACTGGGCAGAAAATATAAGTCCAATTGAGTTTGCAATCAACACGGCAGTTCATGAGGTTACTGGTTATAGTCCATATTTTTTGACGTTTGGTAGAGAAGCCGTTCTGTCTGGTGATTGGTATCCTGCTGGAGAGATAGAGGTAAAAGATCTGCAGTTTACCGATAGGGATTTATATGCTTCCTTAATGTCACATTTGCGCCCTATATTTGAGCAAGTCGACTCTTCCCTCAAAAGAGCTTATCAGAGAAGTAGAGTATATTATAACAAGAATAGGACTAGCATCGAATATGTGGTGGGACAAGTCGTTTGGAAGAAGGAATATCCTTTGTCTGATGCTTCAAATTTCTTTTCACAGAAGCTAGCACCTAAATTTAAAAAATGTATTGTCTCAAAGAAAATTTCTGCGGTTACGTATGAACTGCAGGACTATGACTCAAGGTTGCCGTTGGGTCGGTGGCACATTAAAGACATATTAAAGTCTGGTTCCGAGGTTGTACCGACCTCGGCATGTCGTTAAACTGTCGTACACTTCAAAAGAGATGTCGTTTTCTTTTGAAGTGTAGTTTGTGATCTTGTTGTGTCCCCGTTTTAGGTTTCTATTGTTTCTTACTAACACACTAACCATACTAACAATACTAACAAACATTTTTTTTTTTGCTTTATTTCATTTTGTTTCACTAACCAAACTAACAATACTAACACACTAACGTTAACAATTTCATTAGAGATTTTGGAAAATTAGAAAGATTTTTTTTTTTTGCTTTGTAATATCATTTTTTTTATTTTGGCTGACACAACAAGATCATGACGTATTTTTTTTTTTTTTGTGTTTTGTCTTAAATAATATTTTTTTTTCTAGGTACCTGGATATACATAATCACTAAGGATTTTTTTTGGGAAGATAGGTTGGTTTTGTCTTTTCTCTTTCAACTAAGATTCTTTTTTTTTTAAGGTTTTTTTTTTTTTTTTCAAGTCAGTAGGTATTGTAACGTTGCATTTTCAGATACACGTTTCATAGCACCATCTTGTGTTATTTCATGTTATTATTGGATATTGGCTTTAGTCTTTAATTTTCTCTGCTAGATGGCGTGGTAATAAAAGGTATTAAATATGAATACAACATACTTTTCAAAATTAATTTCTTTCAATGTTTGAGTTATAGAAATATTAAATAAATAATTAAACTAATTTTCAATCAATTTAGAATTATAACTTAATTTACTTTATTTTGATAAAGGATGTTTGCAAAGTTGACCTTTGCCTCTGTGGATAGAAACATTAAAAAGTAGCATGGCTAGACTGGAAACAGAAAAAATAATTACTTATACTTTGAAATGCTTAGGAATTTATTAAAAAAGGAAATTTTAATGAATTGTTTAATATCATTAATTATTATTTAAATTATAACATGAAATGGCACAAAAATAGGGTGATTAATTTGTTAAAATTATTGTAATGAGACAATCAATTGTACGTTTTCTTATACCAGAAAGATGGGGTCGGGTCGATAATGTGATCATCGATTATTGTAAATGATGTATCGATATTTTTCTGATTTTAGTCTAATTTGGATTAATTCCAACTTAAATTTCTTCAGTTTTTGTTGCTTTCAACTTAGAAAGTCATGATAAGTAGGTATGTTAATTTTGAGTGGAAAATCATTGAAAATATGGTATTTTTCATTTAAATATTCTAGACCTATATTGAAAATTTGCTATGGGATGTTCATCGATATCGATTACTGAGGAGGTAGACCCTTGACTAACTGGAAGAAGCCATTTTATTCTTTTTTGAGATTGGAGCTCAACTAGACTGGATTGTCTGGATTTGTCTTTTTGAAATTGCTCGTTATATGAGTATTTTTGTGAGATTTTCACTTTAATTGACGTATAGTGTCATTTTGTTTATCTGCATTATTATTTCAGGTTGGTAAGCATTGTAATTGTTACATATTAACAAGATTTCAAAGTGGCTTCTGTGCAATGTGATGCAAGTGTTCTCATGGTGTTTTGATTGTTTGTTACAGATAGAAGAAAGACTTGAGAATAGGCTACGCCTATGTATTTTGCAGAAAGGATTAGTAATAATATAGTATCTTCAACGACCGAGTAAGTTTGCATTGGTTATGTTCTTAGGTATCATATAGGTACCCAAGCCACGTGTCATGTCACCATGTGCAATGCTCCTTATGGTTTCCATCCGTTTCTAAGCTTTAGTGCAGGCCTAGTTCAATAACAATCAGCCATTGCAAGCTTATTTTCTTTCTTTTTCTGCATATTTCAGACATGTGTTCGGTCGCTTTGCTTGGGATGAAATTTGACTTGAGGTGTTTCAACCTGGCATGAGGCTGAGTGAGAGCTGAGCTTATCCTACGCTACAACTACTATTCTTGTCAACAACATCGAGTAATTGAAATTGATTTAAACAACAGAAAGTGGTTATCTACCTTGGTCATCCTACAGGGACAAAAATTATCAGGTGAACGCTACTCATGTTATCTTAATATCAAACTACTCATGTTATATTGATAATTTCATCGGAAATAAGCTAACTTTAATTTTCCACTAGCTACAATTTAAAGTTTATATAAGGTTGTTATACTTAAGCAGTTATTAACTTAAGTACCCATTCAACTGTAATACAATTAAGTGAAGAGCAAAGTAATTATTCTAATATCTATTTTTTTTTGTTTTTGTGTTGATAATATACCTACTTACTGTTTTGAAAAATTATTTTTTTATTTCAACCTTTTCGCACTTTAGGCCAAAAGTGCGTGGCGCCCATTTATAGCCTGCTGCTGCCCCAGAACCCACCAAGCTAGTCGGAGCATAACATCCAAAATTTTAACATCCCACAACTAAAGGTTACAAAAGTAGGAGGGTTTGTACAATCGTAGATTGCCTAGTTGCTTACAAAGCAGAATTTGCGGCTCACTTTACGATTATCAAACAATAACTTACTTTATCATTAAATCTATTAGCGAATCTGATGAAATGTTAGTTTTATCCATTAACCACATTAAAACGTACTTCGAGATTCTATGCCTAAACAATCAGTTCTTATAAAATTTCTTAGTTAATACCTCCTGAGTTCTTAATCAGACCATCAAGACCATCTGCCAATAAACCACCATATAGTTTGCCTATAAACTTTGATTTTAGAACCTGCATACCCGAAAAAACCGTAAGTTACGTACCTGATTGTGTAGAAATATACATAGCTCTCAAAGTTTCTGACGCGTGTATATAATGAGCCTGAAGGAACCCGATATGCCTGCGATCTATCACGTAGCTATAATAAAAATGCGGCTGAAAATTGATGATTCGAATGCCAATTGGTTCCCAGTGATGGAGATTGATTTCAAGATATTCCGCTAGATTTTTCTTGCACGATACCTTCGTATAGGAATAAGTTCCAGGTTATTTGACCATTAAATAAAGTAGTAGTGTTAAAAAAATGGGTTAGGTACGATAGTTTTGATTTGGATCAAGTTTTCACTCAAACTGTCTAATCCTACCTAATATTATAAATGCGAAAGTGAGTTTGTTTGTTACGCCTTCACGCCTCAACAACAACGGATCATCGTGAAATTTGGCATGCAGATAGACTATGGCATGGAGATAGGCTACTTTTCATCCCGGGTATGCGGGTGAAACCGAGGGGGACAGCTAGTAACTAACAAAACAAAATATCTTTCAAAAATACTCACAATATACACAATTTCTCAAAATAAATCGAATACAATGAAAATAAAGCTCAAAATAGATATTAGGAAAACGAAACGGCTATATACAGTTACGAAACATGTGAAAGTGAAGTAAAATCAAATGGGAACAATAGGAAGGGAAGTTGGACGGAAACTAACCATGCAGTTTCATTTAAAATCACCGGCAATTAGTTCAAGCCACACTGGGACGGTGCCATTTCAATGGCGTGTTAATTATCATCTGCTATTTTCATTAAAACTTGTATTGTTTGCTATTTCGATTGAATGTCTTGTTCCTGTTTGTTGTTGGTTTTCGATATTAATTTGTTTGTACCGTAGATATTTTCTATAAGTTTAGTCACTATTATCCCCAAATAGATGGTACGATGGACCTGAAGGGGTAAGTAAATAAATAATAAGTACGGCAAATCTTTCAAACTCCACGAAAAGTCTAATATGCTGTCACTCTGTCTCTTTCTTTATCCAAGCAATACGTGAGAAGTCCACTATGTGCAAGCTCATCGATTTTATTTAACTGAATGTGTGCGGAATGTTCTTTCATTCCTCGGGATTTATTCCATATTAGAAATACATTCTATTGATATAGCAAAGATGAAATGTTGGCCTTGCTTTTACAGATTATCTATGACTAGCTGTCTCGCACGGTTTCACCTGCGTTCCCGTGATAAAAAATAGCCTATAATACTCGGTGATAATGTAGCTTCCTGTTAGTGAAAGATTTTTTCGAATCCGAGCGGTTAGTTAAAATACAAAATACTCTTCTTCTATACTTTTAAAAGTAGAGTTCGTGCACACAGTAATTAAAAACTATGCAGAAGCACACCATAACCGGCTTCATCATCATGTGAACGTTGAGGCAATCCAGCTCCTCGATCACACAGATATTCATTGAGATATTCATTCAGACAGTGAGACGACTCAAAAGAACATAACCGTTTGAGTTAGTGTAGTGATAGTTATAATAGTGTAACGTAGTCCACGTGCTATATATAAAGAACACAAGAACAAAGTGTCTTCTCTGTCTTAGAGACAATAAGAAAAGTGTTTTTTTTTTTTATACGACTAAGTCGGTAATCAAGCATACGGCCCGCCTGATGGTAAGCGGTTACCGTAGCCAAATGGACGCTTGCAACACACGAAGCATCGCTCACGCGTTACTTACCTTTCCCCCCGTCCCAATGAGCTCTGGCGACCTTACTGACGCGCAGGAACACAAAATAAAGTTATTTGGCTGCGGTATTCTGTAATACCGCAATACTTCCCCAGTCGAACTGATCTTTGAGCGAATAAACGCTATGCTCTACCTCTCTTAGAAATTTTAGTTAATGGACACATCTAATATTATGGCTAGATTGTAGTATCAATAGGAAACACTAATGAAAGTGTAACCTAGGAAGAAAAAAAAACTGTAACGTAAATTTTTATATAATGTCATTATTGGGTTATTTAGGAATTTATCTTATTAGATTATAATATGATTATCCCTTTTCAACTAGAATTATATTATTTAGTCAATATAATTAGTTTAGAAACTTGGTCTAACGTGATACGTATTCTGAATCAAAATTCCACCGTTGTTTAACCCGTATTATGTACCTTTGGCCTCAGCAGTCCTCAAATTAGTCCTATTGATATAGAAATAAGTGAATTCAAGCAATTAGGGGCTTCTTCAAAGGTAGCTTTTATCAACGCAGACAAGTTTCTTTTCGGAGATCCGAATGAAGGCAAGTTTACTAAGATTTTGTCTAGAATTTAGGTGTATCAGTATATTATTTTGCTGATAGACGTACCAATTGAGGCAAACCTTCAAAAACTTTTGGGAGACACTCATTTTTTTCTAAGATTTCAAGATTATGCTCTAAAAACCCACAGATATATGAATATGGTAAAAACCCCATTTAAAGGAGAACAAATAATAAACTAGGAAATAAATTAAGCAAATATTTATAAAAAGCCAGAGACTAAAATTGTAGGAAATTACAACATAGTAACCGAAATAAAAAATGTAATCCAAGACACACATGAAAACGTAACTGACAAACAAGCAAATAAAACACTTTGATGTATCACCCAGGTCCACACTCCACACTCAAATGGTATTGGTTGGAGTTACCGAAAAATTTGAATAAAACATGAAATATTTATCAAGTTCAGTACATCATATGTAAATGCGTGCCCTGGACTAAAGATATATGAGGCGTTACCTTGAATAACAAATACATTTGATATATCTATACTTACATACTAATATAATAAAGCGGAAGAGTATTTTGTATTTTAACTAACCGCTCGGATTCGAAAAAATCTTTCACTAACAGGAAGCTACATTATCACCGAGTATTATAGGCTATTTTTTATCACGGGAACGCAGGTAACGCAGGTAATCTGTAAAAGCAAGGCCAACATTTCATCTTTGCTATATCAATAGAATGTATTTCTAATATGGAATAAATCCCGAGGAATGAAAGAACATTCCGCACACATTCAGTTAAATAAAATCGATGAGCTTGCACATAGTGGACTTCTCACGTATTGCTTGGATAAAGAAAGAGACAGAGTGACAGCATATTAGACTTTTCGTGGAGTTTGAAAGATTTGCCGTACTTATTATTTATTTACTTACCCCTTCAGGTCCATCGTACCATCTATTTGGGGATAATAGTGACTAAACTTATCGTTAGGTCACTTATCGTCATCATCAAAGTGTTTTTCTACAGGATATATTTTGGAGAGTGTCCGCAGGAATTGTTCAATCTAATTCCACCATCCCCATTTTTACATCGAACCCAAGACGCCGGGAAAATTTTCACCCGTACGTTGTTGACATACCAAAAATACGGACACAGCGTTTTGTATCCTCATTTATAATGTGGACAGGAAGGGAGTGGAACTTGCTTCCGGCGTCTGTGTTTCCTGACGCTTACAATCTAGGAACTTTCAAGGCCAGAGTGAATAGGTTTCTTCTGGGTAAGCGTGTTTCATCTTAGGCATCGTCATCGCCCCTTATGGGCGGATCAGTGGCCAAACGCAAGCCCATTTAATATAAAAAAGGTAACTGTCTAACGTTATGGGCAAGCCTTTGGTTCTAAAAAGTACGCCATCTTTGCGTAAAGTAGGTTGTAAATTCGTTTTTTAACCATTAAAAACTTTGGCGCATGTTTATTATCAGATCCCGCTAGATAACTATCATCCACAAGTTGACAATCTGCTAAGTAGATACCATCTGTTTTGCCCGTTGAACAATTAGCCCAAAGAAGCGCTATTACGTTCATTCTGTTTGAAATTTGTTTTTTTAACCGACTTCAAAAAAAGGAGGAGGTTCTCAATTCAGTTGTATGTTTTTTTTTTTATGTTTGTTACCTCATAGCTCCGTCATTTATCAACCGATTTGGAAAATTCTTTTTTTGTCTGGAAGGGTACACTTCCCGTTTGGTCCCATTGTCATCAGATCAGGATTTGATTACTTCTTAGTGTACTTTGAAGTCGGTTTAAATTTTTTGTAAAACAGTCCAATTATTATTATATGGGCTTGCGTTGGCCACTGACCCGCCCGTAAGGGATGAAGACGAAGGCTATGATGGAACACGCATATCCTAGGAACCTAGTCACTCTGGCCTTGAAAGTCCCTAGATTGTATGAGTCGGGAATCCGACGCCGGAAGCACGTTTCACTCCCTTGCTGTCCTCATTATAAATGAGGATGCAAAACCCTGTGTCCGTATTTTCGGTATGTCAACGTATTCCCCACCACCAAAAATGCGTTTTGATTGGCTGAGTGAAGGACACAATGCGCTCTGATTGGCTAAGTCATGGACACACTAAACATTTGGATTGCTCGAGACTTTTCCTCTATGGGTGAGCCCCAGGAACAGCGCTTATGAGCTAGTGTACTTCTGGGTTTTATTTGGTTACCACCTTCGGCCACATCATCTTCACCACGATGTGATTATTTTACAAATTCAACAAAATTCTATAAATAGGCTGGCTTTATACATA
Organism: Achlya flavicornis; assembly: GCA_947623365.1. Taxonomy (NCBI): domain Eukaryota; kingdom Metazoa; phylum Arthropoda; class Insecta; order Lepidoptera; family Drepanidae; genus Achlya; species Achlya flavicornis. Next base: position 14,035,547 of record OX392480.1, on the reverse strand, counting down.
ACATTATTTTTCTGCCTTCAAAAAATCGCAAATACATGTCGCAACGACAATACACCACGTTGTTTTTCCAAGATATAAGGATAACAAATTCGAATGTTATGTTTGCAGTACGCATCTTATGTAAATGCAACGACTCTATCCTTTGATAATGTGTGCTTTTGAATCCGCCTGTTTAATAATTCATGTTTTATTTTTTGTCTCGCTCTTTGTATAATGTAATGCAGCAATAATTTTGCGGGAGGGTATGAATAAACCAGCTTTACTTTTAAAATAAAATATAACTGTAATAGTTCCTTCTGGGAACCTTGCCGTTAATCGGAAGCAGCGGCAGGCTTGAGGAAATTTTCTATACATACATTGTATTTGTACATATTTGTTGTATATTATGTTACAGTTACTTTATGCTGTAAATACTTAAAAACTAAAACAAACTAATCTAAAAATATAAACTAACTACTACAAACTTATATAACCTTAATCTTACAAGCCGCTATTAGAAGGCAACGGCAAAATACAGGCTGCATTGCGTTGTATGGCAATGCTTAATCTTTGCCCAAAATCTATCAGTAGTTAATATTATTTTCAATTGTTCATATCTATAGCTATGTTTCGTATAATAATATTACAGACAAATAAAAAAGTGTTCACACTCCGCCCGTACGCGTAATATAATGAAAAAGGGATATAAAGTTTTTTCATAAGGTATAAGTTGAGTATTTCCAGCCAGCATACATTAGTTCGCTACACCTGATATCGCAAGTTCCTCAATAAATCACCTTATTTCCAATTATGTAAGGTACTAAGTAAATTGGAACAATGTAGTGAAACATAAAATGCCAAGACACTTAAAATACATTGAAAGTACAAAGTTACAAAATGAAGAATTAGCCCCGACAGACAAAGAACGAAGTTCACTTGCGTTGCGATGCAAAAAGTAGTATTCAAATTTGTCCGTACATCAACGGATGCAAAAGACAAAGAAAGTTAATATAAAATACATGCCAGAACAACAGGTGTACTTCCTTTGTTCTTAAAGTTAAATTTCAAGAGAAAGGTGCTCGCACACCTGAGCATTTGCTTCGTGTAATGTTGAACATTAACTGTATTCTAAATTTGAGAATGATACGCATGGCTTTTAACATGTTTTTATTACAAAACAGGTATTGTCAGATGATTAGGAGTAAAAAATTACTCAAAAATATGATTATGGTATGATTTGTAGTTGTTAGGACACTCGTAGGAGAACGAAAACGACGGACATAGCTCGTAGAGTTAGTAAGCTGGCGTGGCCATGGGCAGGCCACATCGCTCGAAGAACCGTAACCGCTGGGGAAGAAAGGTTCTCGAGTGGCGACCACGTACTGGAAAGCGCCGAGCGGGACGCCCTCCTACCAGGTGGACCGACGACCTGGTAAGAGTCGCTGGGCACCGCTGGATGCAAGCGGCCCAAAACCGTTCGAAGTGGAAGTCAATGGGGGAGGCCTATGTTCAGCAGTGGACATCCATAGGCTGATATGATGAGGATTTGTACAAAAATATAATATTTTTCGAGAAATTTTAATTGGAAAATCCTTGAGACTTCTCTCTTCAGGCTTTCTAAATATTTTTAGAAACCAAGGAAAAATATATGATATTCTATGTACCTAAATAATACCTATGTACCTAATAATTTATTTATGCCGATCGTTTTTTTTTTATTTGTTTCTAAATTGAGACTGCAATTTTTTTGTAAGTACGGAATATTTTAATTATCGTGCAACCAGGATACGTTGAATCAAAATATATGGCACTAGGTAAGCGGTTTGTACGGTACCTTACCCACAGAGTGCCAACGGTACCCTATTACTAAGTCTCCGTGTATGTCAGGCTTTATTTCATTAACAATAATAGGTAGAAAGTTGAAATTTTCACACCAACAACAAATAATGAAAACTAAATCAAAGAAAAAAATTAAGTAGTCCTCCACACAAGATTCGTCTTTACGGAACCCTCGTTAATTTCAGCATATTACTATGTATCAAGAAAACAGGCCGCATATGCTTATCAAGTCCCATAGAGTTGAATTTCATCAGTGCCACAATGAATTCGGTTGAGACATAATTTGGCAGAATGAAATCCCTAGTGAAGTTCCTACAGCACTCAAAGTTTGAGACAAATGAGGAGAGGGCCCATTCACGGATCTCTGAGAAGGTCGGGTAGTTGTGAGATGTCGGGAACAAACGAGTGTAGAGTTGTGCAATTAATGGATGTAATTGTTCCTTTATTAGTTAATAGTAATTGGTTAATAATGTAGCTTTATTAGGTAACTATCAATAAAGACGTAATCAGTATAACGTCAACTACAGTGCGTTTGTAACGCGTTTACCAACGCGTTTTTTGCACCTCGTCATGGAAGAGGACTTTTTACTAGTGTTCCGTTGCTTCCGCGGACAAGTGCCACCATAGATCGCATAATGACATATATATGTTTTAGTAACTTAGGCTTTAATATTGATACCAACATACCCTAATCGTCGTCAGCCTATAATGTCCCACTGCTGAGCACAGGCCTCCTTTCACAAATGAGGGTGAAAGGAACTGGGCGATACTCCACCACGCGTGCCCACTGCGGATTGGTGGTAGGCTAGTGGTCAACCTACTGTTGGAATTTTTCAAGCCGCCTAGGAGGCATCCAACTAGCTTAACGACTATCACAATTAAGTGATAACCGGGACCAACGGCTTTACGTGCCTTCCGAAGCACGGAAACGCTCGATTTGAAATACCACTAGGCGGCCACCCATCCAGGTACCGACCACGACAGACGTAGCTTAACTTTGCCGATCGATTAAGAACGGCTAATCATGCTACACCACGAGCGCTTCCATAACATACCCTAATAATAAAAAAGTATTATAAACTCTATTACTCTTGTAATCTTAATTAATCTTCTGAATCTTTATTTATTTACTCTTTATAGGCTGACAAGCAGTTAGTTAGTATTAGTAGGTTCAAGTGATCGTATGGTTTCGCTTTTTTGTTTTAAGCTACGTTTATTTTAGGATGACAAACCATAAAATAATATATCTCCAAATAAGTCTCGCGTTGCTGTCATATCGCGACTTTATTTACTGTATTGCAGATAACGCCAGAAAGAATAGCTCATATTTATCTCAAGAGACATCTTCAAAGATAATTGGCTGATACGATAAACTTGGAAAACATGAGGTCAATGGCCTCTAGATACAGCAGGTTTCTATAACCATCTATTTTATCATTTTCTAGGGATGTCAAAGGGTTCCAACCCATACAGCCTCGTTTTATTTGATACTAGCTGTCCCCCGCGGTTAAACCCGCGTTTCCAAGGGATCGTATATTTTTCCGAAATAAAAAGTAGTCTATGTCATTCTCCATACTATATCCTATCTGCCTGCCAAATTTTTTGATTATCGGTTAAGTAGTTGAGGTGTGAAAGTGTAACAAACAAATAAAGTCACATTCGCATTTATAATATGAGTTTGGATTAAGATTTCGGGTAATAATGTGAACAGTCAAGTCGAGTCAAAATCAGGTCAAGTTTAAGTGAAAAGGTGGATGCTACCACAAAAAAATTCACGCACTCTTTGTTACACCCTGAATAGCGACAAAATAAATTCACTTTATGCAACGTCATTTTGCAATTTCCCGTGTAAAAGTTTACAATACATTTCGATGTAAAAACAAAAAGATTTAGACAGATAACTGCCATATTTTTCAATGGATGACAATTTTGCCGTAATGGGAAAATCAGGGGCCTGTACCCGTATCTATCGAAACAGATAGGACTTTAATAGAACAGTATAATATGCCTTGTATCAACTATGTAGAGTCCAATTTGGTTCCTATGATTAACATAACGCTGCAAAAATGTGAATAGAATTGACGAACGAAATAAATTGTTACTAGTCTCTCGCTAGGAGCTGCTACAGGCTGCGGTATGAAAGATATACTATAGTGATCGAATGGCTTTTTTAGATCTCCAGCTTTTACTTTGCTTCCATGTGAAACATAAAAATCTAAGCAATTCAAAAGATAACAATGATTATTTTTATCAGTCAACTTGTTTTTTTTTTTTTTGGAGTGGTGGAAAATAAAATGGTGAAATTTGGATTAGCGATAACAAATGTTAATATTGCACATTTTATTGATGACTAGCGACCCGCCCCGGCTTCGCACAGGTAGAAGAGTAGTTTTATCCGCGAGGCAAGATTTTTTCCGAAGTCTTCAACAATTATATATATTTCAGCCAATTTGGACAAAAACTTAATAAATTATAAACCTAAACCTTTCTCATGAATCACTACGTATATTAGTGAAAACCGTTTGAAAATCCGTTCAGTAGTTTTTGAGTTTATCGCGTTCAGACAGACAGACATACACGGCGGTGGACTTTGGATTATAATATGAGTGTAAGGATAAGAATAAATAAATAGTTCTGGTTGATTTTATACGTGATTTTTAGGAGAAAAAATATCGAATAGAAAACATCTGTAACAGAAACTTTACGGGAATCTGCCACAGGAATAATATGGAATCAGGAAAATGGTTATATCCTCATGGATTCGATATGAAACTTTCAATCTTATGGAAAAATGCTTTAAAGATTTTTACGGCTATGCACTGCTTTTCACCTATACCTGCAACTTGGTTAAGTAAAGTAATGAATTCTTAATGAAATACGTTTACATAATAAATAAAACAATAAAAAATCTATAGATTCATAAAGATAGAAAAATATAAGTTATTTAAAATAAGTTACTCTTAATTTAAGCTTCTGAAAATTTAAAAAACAAGGACGTAACAATTTCAAAATTTTTTTTGCACCGCAGGCTGTTTTATTTTGTAAATTATATTACTTATGAGTAGGTACCTATTTCTGGATTTAAATATTTGAAATAGTTTTATTAAGATTCACACAAAAAATTACATGGCTCAGTTTCTCGCCAATTTTCTTTATTATTACATTAATAACTAGCTGTCTCGCGCGGTATCACCTGCTTTCCCGTGATAAAAAGCTTATAATACTCGTAGATAATGTAGCTTCCTACTAGTGAAAGAATTTTTCGAATCCGACTGGTAGTTCCAGTGATTAGCCCGTTTAAAAAATAAACAAACAAAAAAACTCTTCCGCTTTATTTTATTAGTATAGATAGTTGTATTCGGTGTAGTGATTATTAAAATATATATTTTGTAGCATTTTTTGTGTAAAGATATTTAAACACATTCATTTCAAACAGCTTATCAGCTTAGCAGTCGTTCAGTCTTTATTAACAAACACCCAATATCTTTTACAATATAAGTAATAAATGGGTCAACTCGAACAAAACGTTGTGATCAGATACAAAAGTTTATGAGAAAGTTATTCAATCCACAACATACAGAATGACATGAAAGTAAAACAGAATGCTAAAGTTTTGCCGCATGTATATTGCTAGGACTGTCCCTCGGGGAGGGAGCTTCCACTATAATGTTTTGGAGCTTTCTATTTTGGTAAGTATGCAACATTATTTTTAGTATATACTAAACCTGGAAGTACATAGTTTGATCAGAAGGTACTAAAAGAATCGATTGCAATCGTATTCAATTCATGTCATTTCCAAAAAATGTTAAACCATGATTCTGCAGAGAAAATATACGATTTTTTATGAAATATTCATTATTTCAGTATTTTTCGTATTTTTTTTCGGAGTGTAAGGTTTAAATGATAAGTATAAAGAAACAGATCTCTACAATTATGAACGAAAATAATTTAAAAACTGATTTTCAAAAAACTTTACCGACTTCAAAGTACACTAAAAAGTAATCAAATCCTGACCATGACCAATGACAATGGGACCAAACGGGAAGTGTACCCTTCAAAACAAAAAAACAATTTTCCAAATCGGTTAATAAATGACAGAGTTACGATTACCTCGTAACTCTGTCATTTATTAACCGATTTACAAACATAAATATATAAAAAACAATCGAATTGAGAACCTCCTCCTTCTTTGAAGTCGGTTAAAAAAATAATCTCTACCAGTCTACCTTTGGATGGAGAGGAGTTGTACAAAATGGTAATTAACATTATTATCAGAAATACAGTTGTCTCTAAGCTATTTGGACCAATAACAAAACTTAACTAAAATTGTAAAGCTTGTCACTTATCAAGCTACGACAACACAAGTAACACACCCTGTGCTTGAGACAGTTTGTTCTTGTAAGTTTTTCTTTCAATTGAATCGTCTATAAAACTCTTATCGAAGTTTGTATGTTTGTATACGCCTACTCGGTAAGTGGTTTCTTGGAAAATATCTTTTATTGTTTTATAGAAATCGTTTGTAATGACTATTTTCAACTAGTTTCCGCACCACCTTTTCACCTGCGTTCCGAAGACAAGTATAGCCCATGTTCATCCATGCCATTAGCTACATACTTGCCAAATTTCATCACGATATTGCTGCCGTTGAAGCGACAAAAGATAACAAACACAATTTTGCATTTATAATTTTAGTCGAGAGTACGAAAAGGATAGAAACAAATACTTCCGTAGTTACTAGTCGTAATGAAATACTATCATACAATCTATTGTACACACGGCTACAGATGAAGCTATACATTTACTAGTATAAGTTGTACGGAAATCCTATACAATGCGAGATCAGCTTATAATGGAAATTTATAGCTTGATGTGTACCGTGTTTAATTGTAAAGCTTAATTCTCCCTTTAACCTAAATTGGCTAAACTATCACGGTTAAGTTATTATATTGTAAAATGACTACCACAATTTGCGAACGTTAGAGCAACATTCAATATGGTTTCTCGCATTTCTGTAACAGAATCGTGCGACCCAAATCCTTAGAACTTAACGCTTCGTTACATAACACTAAACAACTAGATGTAAACACAAATGCGTCAGTTAGAGCCCATCAAAATTAACATACGGATGAAAGAGGAACTTAAATTTAAACTATGTCAAACATCATTGCATCCATTAAGAGTTGCAACATTTCCTTATAAACAATGAGCAATGAGAAATGTTGATTGAGGTCAATGATTTTGCTGCTAGAGGAAGTAAAATTCATTTGAGATTATTAATAACGGTTTTTGGAAGAGAGAGAAGCTATTTTAGAATTCCAACGTCTTGTTAGAAATGTTTAGCTTACATTCTAGTAGATTTTTTATAATGTATAGGGCTGTATTTGATTAAAATCTTGGTCAGCGATGATTTGGCCGAATATGATAAACATAAAGCCTAAGTAAACTGGCACTATACTGAAGCAGTCGGAATAGACCAGTAGATGCTCGGCGAAAGATTTTCAGATAATCAGTGATTATAATACCTATGAATCTGCATTAATCTGTCTTAACTATCTTATCCAGTGTTGATAGAGGTATTATTTCTAGTTTCCAATCACTAGCAGTCCACTTAGCTAAAGCTTGTTGATAGATGCCTAAAATAATGAGACACATTATTATCAGCTTTAGCAAAATTGCTAATGACGCAACCATAGCAACATAATATGCATATACCAAGTAAATAGGCCACTATAGTTTACTTAACAAACTACCTCTGCCTTGTGGCCTAAAGCCAACATTCTGCGGTTTGGAAGCATCCTCTAAAGTAGAGATATTATACGACTATAACTTGGTAATCATTCATTTCGTAACGTATTCACTCAGTATATTCACACTACTCGATATAAAGCCATCAATAAATTCACAACTAGATTTATGTGAAAGCCACTATTTCAATTTTATCAAAACATTTCCTTTGTACGATCTAAATCATCAATATTACGCCACTTGGCAAACATATTGCATCTCTGCAGTTTTGTAACGATCAAAATTGAGCCTTGTGAGCTGGAAGCACGAGATAAAATTCGATTGTTAGTGTGCCAGCAGCTTTCGGCGCCACTTCAAATTTTTTCTCCATTACCATTTTACAGAGAGTTTCAATAAGCTTTCGCTTAGCAATGGAGGCTTTATATTATCTTTATTTATAATAATGTTTATTGCAGAGTGAATGGACTATTTCTTTAATTTTACTTGGTTAATTTTCTTAACAATGAATCCTTCTCAAGTCGTTTATTGCATTGCCACTTAAACAATTTGCCTAATTTTGAAATTCTCAAGTTCCATCTAAAAGTTTTCAGATTTCCGAGGAGGAAAATAATATAATTTACTGACAACTTTATGTAATTGGGACGGGACGATGGCTAATTTTAACATGATGTAATGTAGAACAAGGATAATTTAATTATTATTATTGTGACGATATTTTGAATAGATATAACTGAAAGGCCATTTTGTAGGTCAACCTGTGTAATAAAATTGAAAGGTAGCAATAAAATAGACACTTTCTGTTACCTTTTTCATTTTGATTTGAGTTTGAATTCAGGGACAAAGGATGAGTTATATTAGTATGTTGGTGTGGTGGTTATAGATATAAGTTTAGTTCCCACGGAAAACAAATGAGTGACATATTCTTTGTCGAATTTCGAAGTGATCTTTTTTTTCTAATATGGATGGGCTTGACTTTGACTACAATCAATGGTAAGTGAAAATGTGGCAAAAGGAAGAAAGCAGCCAAACTCAAGAACAGAACTGCTTCCAGGTCCAGATTCTGGAACATACCATAAGGTGCTTGACGATTTTCAACTTGAGTGTGGTAGCTAAGGTCAAGCTCATTGAAGACGATTAGACTACAGAGAATCAAATCGCCTTAAAAATAGAAGGTATTTTATAATAATTATTTTCAATTTTTATGAGTAAAAGATAGATAACACACAATAAGTATTCAGCAATAAATACAATGGCCGATCTTATTGCCAAAATGCGATCTCTTCCAGACATCCATGTTTTTTCTTCCAAAAGGTAATGTATGTGATACGAAGTTCGATAACATAATAATAAATAATATTATCTGCTAATTGGTGCAAGTAGAGCAAATGTCAAAGATGTTTTCCTTTGAATATTCGGTGAGCACTATCATAACTTATATAATCGCGAATATTCCTACGTTTTTAGTCATAAACAATGGCAATTGTCATGAAAAAGGAAAAAATATATCATTCTGAAACCTTTTTTTTTCTTACCTTCTCTATAATAATATGCTTTCTTTCTTATCATGTTAGTCAGTCTAGCTACAACGCCCTAGGAACTTATCGCTAGCATCTTGCAATATTTTCTTTAGTTTCATCATCACTTGGTGTGAAGTGATGATATGGCCAAAAGTGATGAGAAAGTAAGGGTCAAAATACAATCCTAACAATTAAAAATATTTCCAAAACTTCGAAAATGTCGAGCTCCAAAATGAAATACATTAATATAATTTAGGTAGGTATTTATAAATCCGTTTTTTTATGTTATCGAAATCATTTGATTGTGTTTAATGTACCTACTCTTTTTGGCAAAGCTTTTATCTGCATCGATAAGAGTCTAAATAAAGCCGCTGTTTTAAACGACCATAGTCTTCAAAGCTACACCTAGTGCACACCTAGTGCAACAAGGATCCATACTGGGCCCATAATTTTAATTACTTGCAACTCAATCATGAAACGCACTGAGAAGTAATTTATATGAGTGGCTACACAAGCCTATCCTTTAGAGATTAATTCTGAAACTGCTCTAGATTACTCCCGTAATTACTGACAGAAGCAATTAATCTAATCTAGTCTTTCCACGCTTTCGTTGAAATATTGCGGTGGGAGACGCAAAGTTTCCAATATGACGACACTAAAGTTTAAGTTGAAAATTAGAATTTTGACGTGGATCCTCATTGACATGGGAAATATTTTTTGGCTAATCTAGATTAATTATTGATCATTGAGCTTAATTGTCTTTTTATTATAATCAAATTAAAATAAAGAAGGAAATTACCTATACGATCAGAGAGTAGCTCGAGATAGACTGGCAGCAACATTCGAATTCATAAAGCATACCAAGTTTGTTTAAAGGACACAGTTCGAACTATTAATGTTATAGTCTTAATATCCTATATCCTTTATGAATCATAATGATATTAAAGAGATGGCATTAATATTAAATAAAACTGTATAGTGGCTCATTATTATAAAATAACATTGCATTATGAATAAGGCTCCATCAACGCGAAGATTGTTAATTAAAAGATCAAAGATTGAGCGATCCTAATTAACAGCAAGGTACATTAACAAAATATAATTACTCACTCACCGTAAATCATTGAAATGAACAGCAATATAGCATTCAGTATGTATGAATGCCTCTTTATTCGCTCCAAATTTCCGGCCATTTTGTATAACATTATACTTTACAATTATTGAATTTAATTTGACACTCTTTTCTTTTTCATTGTCACTTATCACTAAATTTGTAGCTTTAATTGTATTCTAGTTTTCTATCAAACAGTTATATCTTCTAATTATTTTATGAAGCATCTTGTCACAACTTATTAGTTTTTACATCGCTACCAGTTTCCACTAAATCTGTCAACATTTATTATACTACCTAATTAACACGTTGACAAATAGCTTTATGACACTCAGCGTCTAAACGAATGTCACGTCTTATATTTAAAGTTCCTACACCATATAAATCTATTTTTGTTTTATTTCATCGCAAGGAGCGTTACAAATAAATCGTTCTTTACTAGAGAGTTTAGCATGAACGCTTCCTTGGATTAGTGTGTACAGCATAATAAGTATGCAGCGTCTAAAATTAACCAAAAATCTTCCTCGTTTTTGAAGATAAATCTCGCTTAATCCCGGCGCGTAACTTTAAAAGAAATGTTACTTTGGCACGCCATTTCCGTTGTTTCCTGATTTACGATCACAAGTAGCCACACTTTTATTGCGTTCACTTTTAAATTAAATTTTAGTTCATAAAAGTTTTGAATTGCACGGATCGCCACTGGTCTCACGGATTTTAGTATGGGAGGTTAATTTCGGCATTTTCGGGAGGATTTTCGTGAGGAACCGCGCGCGTCTGCACGGTTGGACCGGCGTGATAGCACTGACTTACATAAGGGATTTGCCCCGTGCCAGCCGAGCGACTGCCAGACAGGGATGGGAGATGATTTTCGTAAGGGTTGCAGGTCGTGTGCGGTTTGAAACAAGAGAGATGGAGGAGATTTTCGCATACAACCGTGCCCCGCTGAAACGTAGCGTCGAAATCTTGTGTGAAGACGCAATTAAAACGTACATAAATCCGAAAGAGATACGCTCCTGTAACACATCCAAGTTAATAGATGTTTAATCTACCATTTAATGGCTTACGGCGTATGAAGAATTATAATGAGAGGTTATGATATTTTGTACCTATCTGAAATTAATAATAAATGAAGTGCTTTTGATTTTTGGTATATTTTATTTGGTTAAGAAGTCAGTTTTCAATATTATAGGAAACATATTTTGAACAAATGGGAAGTTGCTTTTCTCCATATTTAGCTTTTGAAAATATAATAACATCTAGTGATGACTCAGCCAGCTTATCAATATTGAATTAAGTTAATCAAAACAGTGTTAATTTATAACAATATAAGTCGGGTACATGGATCCACAAACCATCCTCATTTTCATCAACACGACAATGTTTCGAGTGCTGAATCAATATTGTTAAATGACCCTTCGGTCCTTCCGTGTAAATATTAACCTTTAATCTTATCACAAAGGTGGTTCTAATTTATTTTATGCAGATCGTTACCCCTCTTAGTTTCCTCGTATATACTGTTATATTATAAAGCTGATCTCAGGATCTATCAATCAGGGAATAAACTATTGTTTGATCACATTTCCACTAAAATGTCATGATATGGCCGAAAAGGAGCAGCATTTGTGGGACAAAATAAAAAAGTGCTTGGCTACAGGTTTTTTACATGGAAGATGGCATCCATGCAGGTGGGTACTACAAAGTACTGTAACACCGAGCTATGATTTCCTCTCGATATTTTCCACCACAGAAAGCTCAAGCTCATTAAGGATTTGAACCCGCAACCTATGCACGGTATTTGGCCTCACTGCTAATGCTCCATCATCTTGCTAGATCATGTGAATATGGCGAGGCGTTCTCATTATTATACGATTTGTAGTTGAATAATAATTTGCAGATTTTAAGATTAATATATTATACCTAATACTTTGTTTAGTGTCACTGATTATTAAATTTTATTGTTGAATTGTTCAACCTTATTCCACCATCCCCTTTTTACACCAAACCACAAGACCCCGGGAAAATTTTCAACCGTACGTTGTTGACTTACCGAAAATATAGACACAGCGCTTTGCTTCCTCATTTATAATGCGGACAGCAAGGGAGTGGAACTTGCTTCCGGCGTCTGTGTTTCCTGACTCATACAATCTAGGAACATTCAAGGCCAGAGTGAATAGGTTTCTTCTGGGTAAGCGTGTTCCATCTTAGGCTTCGTCATCGTCCCTCATGTGTGGGTCAGTGGCCAAACGCAAGCCAATCTAATAAAAACAAATATATATAAAATATTTCTACTAAATTTTAAATAGACCTTCATCATCATCAGCCTACAATGTCCCACTGCTGAGAACAGACCTCCTTTCACAAATGAGGGTGAAAGGGACTGGGCGATACTCCACCACGCGTGCCCACTGCGGATTGGTGGAGGTAGGCTAGTGGTCAACCTACTGCTGGAATTTTTCAAGCCGCCTAGGAGGCATCCAACTAGCTTAACGACTATCACAATTAAGTGACAACCGGGACCAACGACTTTACGTGCCTTCCGAAGCACGGAAACGCTCGATTTGAAATACCACTAGGCGGTCACCCATCCAGGTACCGACCACGACAGACGTAGCTTAACTTTGCCGATCGATTAAGAACGGCTAATCATGCTACGCCACGAGCGCTTCAAATAGACCTTCATCAAGAAGATTGTTCCAGTACCTACCTACAGTTTGTAACGTAGACATAGTTTGGACATGATGTTATTTCGTAACTCTCACGTCATTTCTACTAAAATATAGACCCAAAAGCGTTCGCCTAAAAAGCTATGACAATAATAGCACGTACATATAAAAGTCTAGTATTACGAAACTAGGATTTCTTAACGTTACCTCAGAAAGTTGATGAGACGAAATTAATAGTAAATAACTACCAATATAGATTTCTGAGGTTGACAATCGCTTCTTAGAACTAGTGAGTGAGAATGATATTAAATACCTATAGGACTTGGAGGAATATTCCTACAAGCAACACATATATTCACACATGAAATGTAATGCCCATTCATGTATAAATTTTAATATATAATTCATACCTAAGGTAAGTAATTTTGCTTGGAAAATACTAGGAATTAATACAGAGCTCTATTTTGCTGCTTTGTTTAATTTATAGCCCAAATTGAATTATTTGAACAGTTTGCAAATGTAAAATTTAATCTAGCAGTTTGGGCTACTTGCTTATTGTCTGTTTCAAGCTTATAACTTTCTTGGTAGGTGACCTATTTAACTAAATCTAAAGTCTCGAGGTTTTCATCCTAGTTATTATAATTCGATTCTTTGATCGTTAGATAAAACTCGGTTAGGCTAGAAATTCTTCTGATACAAACATTATTGTAATTTATTAGTATATATTCGCAGGCACTTATGAAAATTCTGACTCTAATACTCTAATACCGGTTCGGAAGGTTGCATTTGCTGAGAAGAGCCGGCAATAAACTCAACAATTACTCTTTTCAAAACAGGCTTAGATACATTACATAATATTTACATTCTAATCGCACTGAAAACAATTGCGTGCCACGGCGCGGCGGCAAAATTACAAAGTAGACTGAATAAATATTGAATAAGTAAATAAATAGCAAACTTAAGCAGACCAGCCCCCACAAGCAGCACCTGTTCACAACACAGAACAGAAAAAACAGTTAGAAAGCGCAAGTGACAATATTAGCACGGGAACCTGTGTGGCAAAACTCACACAAATAAACAATTATTCATACACTGCACTACAAACAAACAATTCGTTTCATTGGTAGATTTTATTCAACACAAAACTAGCAGAAATCACAGATTCTACATTTGAAAATATACCTTCAAATGTACAAATAGAATTCATTTTGTTATTCTGTAGAATGTGTATACGACGTTTTGTAATATGAAGATGAAGGAAAACAATTGACGAGTAAGTTTCGCTATCCAACAATAGATGGCGTTATTATCAGTGGATGTTATTATCATCCTAATTACATTCAAGATAAAGTTGACATTCGTGTAGCATGTCGATGGATTTATAACATTCTGATTATAACACCATGCGCTATTCGATTTCGTCAGCTACTCAATTAGTGATGTAGGTGATAGATGACGTCATAAGTGAAAGTATCGATAAATGTTTATTGTATATCCTACTAATAATATAAATGCGAAAGTTTGTGAGTGTTTGTTACTCTTTCACGCAAAAACTACTGAACGGATTTGGATGAAATTTGGAACACAGATTCTTAGATATGTTCTGGATTAACACATAGGATACTTTTTATGCCGGGAAATCATACGATTACTCGGGAATGTGGGTGAAACCGCACGGGACAGCTAATATTATTATAAATATGACACTAATATTATGAATGAAATCTATTCCGCCTAAACGGCGGAACAGATTTCGATGAAATTTGGTATGTAGATAGATGACACACTAGATTAACACACAGCTTATAGTCAAGTCAAGTCAAAGTCATTTATTCAATTTAGGCCCAAGAAGGCACCTATGAAGGTACATTTTTAGGGTTCCGTAGCCAAATGGCAAAAAACGGAACCCTTATAGATTCGTCATGTCTGTCTGTCTGTCTGTCTGTCCGTCCGTATGTCACAGCCATTTATTTCCGAAACTATAAGAACTATAATGTTGAAGCTTGGTAAGTAGATGTATTCTGTAAACCGCATTAAGATTTTCACACAAAAATTGAAAAAAAACAATAAATTTTGGGGGTTCCCCATACTTACAACTGAAATTCAATTTTTTTTTTCATCAAACCCTTAAGTGTGGGGTGTCTATGGATAGGTCTTCAAAAATGATATTGAGGTTTCTAATACCATTTTTTTCTAAACTGAATAGTTTGCGCGAGAGACACTTCCAAAGTGGTAAAATGTGTGTCCCCCCCCTGTAACTTCTAAAATAAGAGAATGATAAATCTATAAAAAATATATGATGTACATTACGGTGGAAACTTCCACCGAAAATTGGTTTGAACGAGATCTAGTTCTAGTTTTTTTTGAATACGTCATAAATTGAAATTAATATCAAATACTCAGGTCTATACTAGTAATATGTAAATGACTTATATACCTACAGGTTTGTACGGAACCCTCGGTGCGCGAGTCTGACTCGCACTTGGCCGGTTTTTTAATATTTTCTTTTTATTTTTCCAATCTGACTATATAGTGGCTATTTTTTTCCAAAACATTAGTATAGTTCCAAAACATACATACTTTTTATTTTACAAAATAAAATACACAATCATCAAAACGAATAAACATAAAAAAAAATAACAAAAAAAACAACAAATCAAATATAATATATATATTTACTTTTTGTACAAAAGTTACTTTTGTACTTTTGGAAAAGTGAGCAGTTCCCGTAGGATAAACGAATTACACATATTATTGAAATTACACTTATAAACGAATTCAAAGCGGGCGAAGCTAGGATAGTATAAAATTCAAAGGCCTTAAACTGTAGCACGTTTTGTAAAAATTCACGCTTGGTAAAGAAGGATAAAAATTGTTAGTTGTCGATAGATTTTCTCTTTATTCAATTTATGAAAATTAAACAGATTCTGTTCTTTGAGTGTTCTGTAGGAAGCCCAGTGAGACACCTTTTGGAATAACAAAAGGACACACATTGGAAATATTTTTGTTTTTGCTCTGGTATGGCTGTTTCATACAAGTATTTATTTCCCTTTTTTTAATTATAAAATATTTGTCTTCAAAGTGCTCTGAACAAATTGTGCTTGATTTTGAAAGAAACCAATTTTGCCTTCCTGTAGCTTGAATCCATTTTCCCTTTATATCTGGAGCCTTAGGAAATCTAAAATCACAAAAATATAACATAACGCATTCAAATAAATAATAATAATATTTAAATATAAAATCAAAATGGCACTACTAATCACAACTGTAAAAGTTTAAACTATCGATAACTCATACTATAAAGAAGTGTGTCACGTCTCTAATCGAGTGGCAACCGTCACATCAAGTGCATGTATGGAAACTTCGAGAAGCAGTAAGTTTTAAGTTTGAAAGAAACTAGACCTTAAAGTTTAAATTTTAAAGTCAACTTTCGTTCGCGATCATTCATCTTGAAGACAATTAGGTTTTTCTTAATTTTAAATTAATTTACTCACAAAATATAACTTACGGATGGTATGATATACCTCCTTTCGCTAAATTTATTGTACGGCTATCGTTTTTGCACTGTAAAACAGCACAAAAAGGCATTTTACTAACATTTTAAATCTTTTACGACGCCACCAAAACAATGTAGTGACAAATCACGACTGAATTGAGCGGAGCTCTAAGTGCGCGGAACTACGCTTACTATGTACTACGGCGGTTCCGCCCACTTGCGCTTTCTAACTGTTTTTTCTGTTCTGTGGTTCACAAGTATGACGCGTGTGGCAGCCATCGCCCTCCTCGCCATATTGGAGGGAAGTGAGCGATTTATTGTCGTATGCACACTATATACTAGTACGACTTACGTATGGAACACATTTCTTTGTCAAAAGCCCAAGTTCATTGTAAGACCCACAAAATTCTTCACCTTACTTGAAGGTTACATTTCCCCAAAAGATTATCTTCAAAAATGTCTACAACATCATTAAAAATCAAACAAAGCTATGGGAGACTAATCAAACGTTAATCTTGTATAAATTCAAAACGTATTTGAATAATTTTCAAAGGACAATTTTTTTTCGGCTCATCGGCATACGCTGGACAAAGCAAAGTATTTTATTGGCGGAAGTAATGCCCTCAAAGAGGCTTTAAACACTGATTTAGAATTGATTTAGGATCGTCGTCGATTTGATGTTTTAGGAGAAGTCTTATTGTACACTCTAATTCATTCAGGTAAGGTTGAAAGTAGTTTGGTAAAGAGTGTAGATAAAAATAGGATCGACAATAGGAGGGGGACGGATTTATAATTAACTGCAATCAACACTGAAGCATTGAATTTCAAGTATTCGGTACAATGACGCACAAAACTGGATAACAGTAATATATTAACGAAATAAAAATCTTGATGATCAAAGTTCAACCTGGCTATCCATCTTATTGGATAAAATCGGCCTACTGTTCAAGAAGTCGCACATTTGTAATAATCTATACTAATGTAATAAATATAGAAATATAGATATTTTTTATTATGGCCAGTCAAAATTCATCGAAGCAGCATACAAATGTATTGAAAATGATGTGTCATTATGACACAAGTATTGAGTTGTTGAAATACTACTTATTCTTTGTTGTAAATCAATTGTAATACTATTTTAATTTTATAATAAGATTTTATAATATAATGTTTATGTCCCTTTTTTGAAATTTTAGTTATAGCATCGTATTAGTAGGTATTATCGACTAATGATGTTATACTTTGCAATAAATAAATATAAAAAAACGGAAGAGTACTTACTAATAACTGGAAAAAATCTTTCACTAATAAGAAGCTAAACTATCCGCCAGTATTATAAGCTAATTTATCTCGGGAACGCGAGTGAAACTGCGGGAGATAGCTAGTAAATTATAAATACTATAAAAACAAATATTCTCAATGTGTTAAAGAATTTTTATTCGTAATGTGTTGCATTGTTTTAAAACAAGACAATCTTTATAATATTTTGCCAAAAATAAACAACGAAACAACTTCAGCGAACGCCTGTACAGCTCGTGTCTCTACGACAGATGTTAGCATACGTTGTTTGTTTTCTTACTTTAAGAGATATGTTTGTTATTTTTTCCCTCAGAGGAACGCCCTCCCTGTTCCATTTTTATTTATGTCACAAGAAATTAACTGCCGTTGTCGAGACGCCTTTTGAAAGATAAAATTTCTTAATAGGCGAGGCGGTTATTAGCTTTTTGGAAATTGTGTTAGAATTGGGATTTATTAGTATTGTGGAATCAATTTGACGTTTTATTTGTTCTGCTTAATTAAAGTTGGTGGTTTTATACAACTGAGCGTAGCTTTTTACGCTTTAGGCCTTGTATCTTGCTTTAATTTTGTGTCGTGTCTTCATTAAATAAAGGTATTTAACTACTGGTAGGTAAGTAGATACTAACGCCAGTATTTTTATTGTTTTAAATTATTGACTTTTTTAACCAACTTAAAAAAGGATAAGGCTCTCAATTCGGTTGTATGTTTTTTTTTATGTTTGTTACCTCATAACTCCGTTATTTATTAACCGTTTTGGAAAATTATTTTTTTGTTTGTTTTAAACTTCCCATTTGGTTCCATTGTCATCAGATCAGGATTTGATTACTTCTTAGTGTACTTTGAAGTCGGTTTAAGTTTTTTGTAAAACAGTTTCAATTATTTTATGTACCCACACACAACATCACTAATGAATTTTATATAAAAACTTTACAACTTATCATTGACATAATTAATAATTTAAACATTCACCCCTCTTGTCACATCCGTTCACGGAGTTTTCGCTCCACAAATGTCTACCTTCTTTAAACATCTTGGAGCCGCAATCTCTGACCGCTGGAACAAGTCATTTAGCGTAGTGATGGGTTGGCTAAGATCAAAAATAATCATCTCTATAATCCGTGCCACTAGTATGTGCATTCGCGGCACGAGACATAGATTTAAGCCAATAGCAAAGTTATTTGGCTTCGACCACGATGGGTTTGAACTTGTTTTATATAATATTTTTAATAATAATATGTTTTTATATAGATTTTGTAATATTTTGTAATTTTTAATATTAGTGTAATTTTATTTTCTTAAATCTTTAATTGCTGTAATTAGTGTACTACTGTTACAATTAAAGTAAAAAATAATTTAAATAATGAGATACTTTAAACTCATAAATAACGTGATTCAGAATCTAAATATAACAACGGCATTATAACTTCAAAGGGAATCGAATCAATTCACTTGCCTCAGCAATATCTGTTTGACAAAGCTAAAAACATCGCAATGTATAAATAAAGTAAGCAACGGTACACATTTATAAATCTTGACAAATGCGAAACATCCGACTTGACTAAATGTGACTTAGGAACATGACTTGAGGGGGACTTTAAAAATGACTTCATTTGGACGCGACATCGTGTCGGATTCAACGTGTTTATTTTAGTTTTCTTGTTTAAAATGGGATTTAGGTGAAATTTGTCTTATTTCTTTAAACTTTCACAATGTTACATTATTTGAAACAGTCTGAGCTTTAGATATAAAAACTGTTTACAAAAAACTTAAACCGACTTCAAGGTTCACTAAAAAGTAATCAAATCCTGACAATGGGACCAAACGGGATATTAGTAGCATATTAGTTAAATAACGTTTTATGAGTAAGGGGGTTTATACATAACTTTATTTAATTGACAAAAAGGAACAAATTTCACGTGTTCCGAATTCTCTCACTGAAATGTTTAGGTCTAGTTAGAAATTATTTGCCTCTCCCCTTAAATTTTCTCTTGTTTTTTTTTTTTTTATACCACTTATGTGGCAAACAAGCATACGGCCCGCCTGATGGTAAGCGGTTACCGTAGCCTATGGACGCTTGCAACACCAGGGGTCACACGCGCGCGTTGCCGACCCTAAAACCGAGTGGAGAGACCGATTGCCCAAACACTCTGTATATGGTAACTAACTTTGATTCAGAGATTTCTTTATCTTAAAATATGGTGTCTTAAATTTTTCTGTCCATGTTTCCCTGGTACCATTCTTTATAGGTAATTACTGCCTTAGTTTACGACTTGCTCTTATCTTTTTTCTGCTGCCCCGTGAAGAAAGGGAAGTTTTGTTTCGTCTGTTTTCCAGTGTTTTCTTCAGCTATGTCTCGTTGTATTTTTATTTTGTTTTCTACAGTTTTATCAACGAGATAATTTTTAATACGTGTACTGTTCGTTTTTGTTTTCGTATTAATTCTTTTAGTGCAGTCGTTGGGAGGAACTTTTTCATTTGTCTTTTACACTCACTTTTGGTATAATGTCACATTTTTAAACCACTAAGGTGGCAAATAAATATATGGCCTGTATGATAAGCGTATACCGTAGCCTATATACGCTTGCAACACCAGGGGTAATGACGCGATATAACCCTACAAAAGTCTTTTGAAGAACTGTTACGTCCGCGGTAGAAAACTCTTTTGTAGACCACGGAGTCGGTAGCAAGCATACGGCCCGCCTTATGGTAACCGGTTATTGTAGCCATATGGACGCTTGCAACAAATGGAGCATACTCACGCGTTAACTATTTCCCCCCTCTCCAATAAGCTCTGACAAACTTCCTCACGTGTAGGAAGGAACACAACATTAAAGTTATCTGGCTGCGGTATTCTGTAAGGTAGGTACTTCCCCAGTCGAGCTGCTCTTTGAGCGAATAAACGCTATACTAAACCTCTCTTGAAACCTCTTTAAACTCTCTTTTGAAATAAAACCGTGCGAAATCATTATGGTAATAAATAACCCCCTTACTCATAAAGCGCTATTCAACTAATATACTGACACAGATACTGATTAAATGGTCATTTAAATAATGTCACATTATTTGACAATGACAATAGAGTGACGTTATTTACGTGACCCTTTAAACAGTATATTAGTTAAATAATGTTTTATGAGTAAGGGGGTAATTGTTTAATATCCTACTAATATTATTAAATGCAAGAGGGCTACAACTAACTATTGGATAAACTAATTTGGAAGAAACTAAACACAAAGTTTGATATAATACGGGGCGGCATTTAGATTTTAGTAAATAAAAAGAAGAAGATTTGTGTTTAAGCTACTGTTGAAGACATTCACGTATTCATGTCAGACTTTCTCTACTACTTTTCTTTGTAAACTCAGCTTGCTCATCTCGCACTAGTTTTGTATGACTCGATTGTAAAAGTTTAAACTCTAAGAACTATACAGAATGATCTTATATTGAATTATTATATTGTTAATGTGTTTTATGGTAAATATAATTAAAAAATAAATTAGTATCGTATTTATGATAGGATTATTGAATTTTTCATATGATATTCATACTCGTTATAAAAATGGTGATTTGTAATTTTTGAAATGGAACCGGCTTTTTATTTGAAATAATAAGTTTTAGTATAGACTTAATAAAGCGCTCGTGGTGTAGCATGATTAGCCGTTCGGCAAAGTTAAGCTAGCTACGTCTGTCGAGGTCGGTACCTGGATGGGTGATCGCCTAGTGGTATTTCAAATCGAGCGTTTCCGTGCTTCGGGAGGCACGTAAAGCCGTTGGTCCCGGCAGTCCCGGTTATCACTTAATTGTGATAGTCGTTAAGCTAGTTGGAGGCCTTCTAGGCGGCTTGAAAACTCCAACAGTAGGTTCACTACTAGCCTACCTCCACCGATCCGCAGTGGGCACGCGTGGTGGAGTATCTGCCCATTCCCTTTCACCCCGATTTGTGAAAGGAGGCCTGTGCTCAGCAGTGGGACATTATAGGCTGGTGATGATGATGATATACTTAATAGAAGAAAAGCTTATCCGAATTTTATCAAACGACTGAAAAAATAGAAATATATTCAATTTGTTTACATATCTACTACGAAAGGTATTCCAACTAACATCTCGTGAATGAACTGCACATTGTAGCAACTAAATAAATTAAAACTAATTTCTTAACACTAGCGTGAAAAAATCGGCTGTTTATGCTCACTCTTGTCTTGTGAGCAACACAATTAAACCACCCTGTATTCCAGTCGAGATACAGTTGCTATAGAAAACTTTTATCCACACCACATTCTAAAGTTTTCAGTTTGTATATTCTGTGGTATTTTCTATGCACCAATTCTGTGTATGCAAAGAAAACAATAAGATTTCAAACAATGCAAGCTAGGCTCTTTGTCTAAGTATTGACTTTTGAAGTGAAACAAAGATATAGTGAACACAAAATATTTGAGGCACAAATAATAAACTCTGCTACCAAATCGAGTGGCTTGAGTTATGGGGAAACTTGTCCGTTCTCATACGAGCGTACATTTTCGGGGACTCGGATTTAGAGCGGCTGGATGTGATTGTGGGTGTGAAATATTGATATTTTAAGCGTAGTTTGAATTAATACTCGTATCAGTTTACCAACTCATTGTTTTAACGTTAACGTTTTTCTTTATCCATGAAAACATTTGAAAGAAGAATAAGAAAATGTGATCGAAAATTCTTAATCGGTCTTTATGATTATATTTACTTCCCAAGCTAAAACTTTTAAAATTTCCATGAAAGTAACTTCTGTAGTTATGCCGAGAAAATTAAAGAAACGGAAGAGACAGACTTAGTTTCACTTTATAAAAGTGAAACTAAGTCTGTCTCTTCCGGTTCATTAGTCAGGATTATTGACATCATTCTGAGTATTTTGTTTTCTGCTCCTACCATTAATTCATTAAATTCCTCCGCTCTATAAGAAAACAATATTAAAATCAGTATAATTACATTGTATCGCTTTTATATATTACTCTATATCTTTGCTCGTAGTACATTCGCCGCCATAAATAATAAGTGAGAGACCGGAGGCGCCGCGGATCCGTACAAAAAGTAACAAACAGATCTCTTAAATAAAGAAAACACGGGCATATGTTAACATCTGTCGGTCGGGGTACTCTCGACCCCGGTACAGTCGTGCGGACACGCGCTCAAGTGCAGATAAATAAATACACAGAGGGGTGCCGTATCCGCTGCCCGTTAAAAGTTTATTTTACAAATCGATATTTGTTAATTAAACTTTTTTGTCTTTAACTGTACTATTTGCTGTTTTTTGATTTAAAGGTTGAAGAGACTTGTGTAAAAAAACTTCAGTAAAATTGTTCTTTCAAACTTTTTTTTTTGTTTTTTAACCGACTTCAAAAAAGGAGGAGGTTCTCAATTCGGATGTATTTTTTTAACGTGTTAACTCCGTCATTTATTAACCGATTTGGAAAATTCTTTTTATGTGTGGAAGGGTACACTTCTCGTTTGGTCCCATTGACATCAGATCAGGATTTGATTACTTCTTAGTGTACTTTTAAGTCAGTTTAAGGTTTTTGTAAAACAGTCCAATTATCTTCGGTGTTTTTCACTGCGACTGTTTTATATTCAGAAAAAATTGCGTGGATCTCTTTCTTATTTAGAGATAGCTCCACGCTTTTAAAATCCAAGAAAACCTCGTGGTAAAACATATTCAAATAAAGTTCCAGTAACATAAAGAAAAGCAAGAATACTTAAACGGCTGTCTACCGCCTGCCTTTTCAGATTTTCACCCGTAAATTCAGGCACATCCGTACCTAGCTCATAATAACATACCTAACTTTATGAAATATAGCAATCCATTTATGTCTAGAATTATTTTATATTTAATTGTTGACGCTAGAAAAAAAAATTGCCTGCGTTCCAGAATTAACTGACAATAGTTTCCCCATGACAAGACATTTCTGTCAGCGTGTCTGTTTGTATGGCGAATGACGGTTACGTCATCGAACAATTAACCCAAAGAAGCGCCATGACGTTCATTTTGGTTGAAATATATTCCGCCAATTTCCCACCGCCGACAACGCGCTCTGATTGGCTAAGTCAAGCACGCATGCACTCTGATTGGCCCAGTCAAAAACACACGATGCAGTGATTGGTGCTTACTGTTCAAATTCAGTGACAAATCACTTACGAGTTTCGGAATTTGATTGTTCATTATTACTACTCTAAAGGGATCTTTCCTCGATGAGTTACGTGCATCATACAAAACCCAGCCCGACACCCATATTCCGTATGTGGAAAAAGTGCCGTTTGTCTATTGTCTAAAAAAAAGCCTTGCTGAGTTTCTTGCCGGAGTCATCTCAGTTTAAGTGTATTTCGAATTTTCGAACCGGTGGTAAATTCAACTGTATGTACCAATTTAACGTTCATAAGTGCCTTACCAGGGTCTAAATTTGAAAAAAAACTTTTTGATTTTGATTTTAAACCGGTACTATGGTTTTAAAATAGCCAAGGTCACCAAATTCCATGATTTTCTTAGTACGTATGTGAATCTAATTGCTTCTAATTATAATTTTCCCTAACATAAACTTCGCCTGTTCTCTCTTGAATTTTGCTCTATGATATCAACCATAAAGTTTAAGCAGTAAAGTCCTAATTACCTTAGCAATGGCAAATGTTTACGCGTAGAAGGAATCAAAGAGCAATAAAGTGCATTTTATAGATTCCATTTGGGATTTGTTTCCATCAATAAATGCTCAAATGCTCGTTAATATTCACTGTACAATTGTATGAAGGTACACTTGAGATTGTATTCTTGTTCTCTTACTCATAAACAAAGGCAATAACTACTTCTACGGTAGGTATTGTATTTGTTCTTTAAATGAAGCTCACAAGCGGTTTAGAGCCTCAAAGATTTTGCCTCCTTATGTGTGTTCTACCGCTCGTACCATGGACAGCGTTCCGAAGAATTGTTTTCCTTGCTTTCCACCGCTACCTTCTACCATTTTCATTTAAACACTCGCGATCGACGGTGAGTTCATCCTGTGGAATGAGCTCCCGCCGTGGTTTTCCCAATGGAGTACAGCATAGGGTCCATAGACTACGGTAACCAAGTACCATTACGCGTACGTAGGTAGGTAGTATTTGGGGGTTCCTGCCAGATATTTTCACGCTTTATTTCTCACATGTCATTTGAAACGTCAACATAGTATTGCATAAATAGGGATGATTCATAGTTAAAAAAAAGTAATGATTTTAATTGGTACGTCAGTTAGATTATCAAAAAATATTTGACACGTATTTTTTGCTTTACCAAATCATAAAAAATTTACAAAGATACAGCGAGTCGAAGATAAAGTTCGAGAATGGGGGCTCGTGACTTCACTTTAGAGTAAAAAGTGTACTCTGTTGACAAAAAAGAAAAAATACGTGTCTAATATTTTTTGATAATGTAAAAGACGAACTAAATAGATTTTTTTAGTCATCTAGGCTATTACATTTTTAGGGTTCCGTAGCCAAATGACAAAACCGAACCGTTATAGATTCGTCATGTCTGTCTGTCTGTCTGTACGTCACAGCCACTTTTTTCCGAAACTATTGAAACTTGGTAAGTAGATGTATTCTGTGAACCGCATTAAAATTTTCATACAAAAATAGAAAAAAAAACAATAAATTTTGGGGGTTCCCCATACTTAGAACTGAAACTCATTTTTTTTTTAATAAAACCCATTAGTGAAATTTTAAGACTTATGAAATTCATATCAAATACTCAGGTCTATACTACCATTTACTTATATACCTACAGGTTTGTACGGAACCCTCGGTGCGCGAGTCTGACTCGCACTTGGCCGGTTATTTTTATAATCACAAATTTGAGCAATGAAATTAATTTTTGTATTCCAAAAAATGTTTTGAGTACTAAAATTTTGGTTGGCAAAATTGATAACCCTTTTCCGCTATGCTGACGTAAAATAATATTTTATACAGACAGTATTTGTGGGAAATTTATTGCTTTTGCCTTACTCCCAGAATGTGTTGTACAAACAGAATTCTCATTAATATTCCGTTAAAGTATAAAGCAAAAAAACTTTGAGTTTTCCAAAAACCTTTAAATTTCGGAAAAATAAATAAACTATTTGAATAAAATAGATGAAACATATTTATAATTACATCAACAAATATCACTAGCCAGTCAAGTATCTAGACTTGTTTCCAATAATAAAATAAATAAAACACACAAAAAACAGCTAGCTAACATTGCCCAAAAAAAAAATATTTCTCGCAGGAAAAATGTATTTTATGTTCTCAATACAATAAAGGCAGTAACAGAGGTCTGCTTGAGACATGCCCTGTTCATTTCAATACCCATTTATAAGATTTATGGTAACCGTAAGATTCTGTGTGAGCCAGTGATGACAGATATTGAAATGTACAAAGATATTGAGAGTTTCAACGACAGTATGCCATCATTATGGAATATTGTTGTTGCTGGCTTAGTTGTGAAAGCGCCTACTCTCGGTTCAGGTTTAAAATAGAACAGGTGCTGTTGGTCGGGGCTGGTCTGCTATTTACTTATTAACCGACTTCAAAAAAGAAGGAGGTTCTCAATCCGGTTGTATGTTTTTTTTTTTTTAATGTTTGTTACCTCATAACTCCGTCATTTATGAACCGATTTGGAAAATTATTTTTTTGTCTGGAAGGGTACACTTCCCGTTTGGTCCCATTGTCATCAGATCAGGATTTGATTACTTCTTAGTGTACTTTGAAGTCGGTTGAAGTTTTTTGTTAACAGTCCAATTATTAAATATCGATTTGGTATACTTTATAGTTTTGCCGCCGCGCTGGCGGAGCACGCAATTGTTGTCAGTGCGATTAGAATTTAAATGTCATGTATTCTAAGTCTAAGCTTGTTTGAAAAGAGTAATTGCTGAGTTTATTGCCGGCTCTTCTCAGCAAATGCAAACTTCCGAACCGGTCAAGAAGTCAGAATTTTCATAAGTGTCTGAGACGGTCTATTTGAATAAATGATATTGAATTGAATTTTGAATACGGACAGAATTTATAAACTATAACATACCAGGGTGGTTCTTGCTTTCAACGTTTATTATAGTATTCTATAGGCGTTTGTTTGACCACAGTCTGGCCATGGTCAGTGATGGTGTGGCCAAATGTGGTAAGCACACACAGCCTAGAACGAACTGCCTCTAAAGTGCAGCTGTCGTAACACACCGATTGCTGACAGATTCTCCGCATCCTAGCAAACGTAGTGTGGAACGCCCTCCATCCCGATGGACTGACGACAAGAAATCGGAACAAGTGGCGCGCTCTGGGAGAGGCCTCAGTTGACTAATAAAATCTGATGATGATGAAAGATTCTCAACTTGAGGGTCGTAGCCAGCCAGGAAGGTACTAAAAAGTACCATACCGCAGTGATATCGTTTCCTCACGACATTTTCCTTTATAAAAAGCTCTAAATGCATATGAAAGAATATACGTTTGGTAAGTACTGTAAAAAATATAAATATTTATGGAGGTGCAAGGTGGATGACACCTCCATTTAAAAGGGAAGATCTTCCGTCAGGCTAGGTCATCGTGCCTGAGGACCGCGGTCTAACTGTACATGTCGGACAGTTGTATTTATGCAGATCGGCGAGAAATCTTCGCAAGCGCGATGCAGGATGTAGTGAGCTTGTATGCGCAATGCAGTGTAAAGTGGCGCAACGCCATCTATCTCTCGGCGTGTAAACTTCATTATGTAGTGGTTCGCTACAACGGTAAAAAAAAAGAATATTAAACTGCTCTGGATTTCTGCAAAACTAATTAAACGCTGCTTAGTCAACAGAGCTGCTTCCACTATTTACTTGCAATAAATGAATAGCAACTGTGACCTAACGTGGAGTACAGGATGGTGGTAATTTTTTTTTGTCTTTTTTTGTAACTGTATTTTTGGGATGAGATTATTAAATATTTATTATTATTATTTTATGTTTTTTTTAGACTTTCTCAAAAAAATTACAGTAATTAGCTATATATGTCTAAAACAGTTTGTCGGCAGTTATTCCCACTTCACAATTTCAAGTTTGTCTATACGTGTTATGCTATTTTAATATGCTAACCATTAATTCTTAATCTAAAGGTGGCTTGCACAATTACACCAAGACTCCAGACATACTTACATGATCATGCACACAACACATGTGGCGCGATAGGTGGAATCTTAACAAACCGCGCCAACTCACCCGTCAAACACTTTACACCACATTATGAGTGCAGAAATATAAAACCTTAAAATAATAAAGAAAGTGGTACGATAATGTAATAACCTAAAGGGTAAACGACCTATAAAAAGGACAGAACAGCTCAAATCGGCCATATCGTTATTCAGACAATCCAGGGTATCCAGTAAATTGGCACAAACGATGCCTTTATGATGCGAAGTAGGTTCATAAAGTGAGAGAAACGATTCACTTACCTACTGAAACTATTGTTTTATTTGATATGGACAATTTTGGCAGAATTTGGAGTGGAAAAATGTTTTCTTTAAGTAGACTTTATAAAGCTCTTCTAAAAAGACTAAACAAAATTTAAAGAAAAAAAAATTTTGACTAATGACTTTTCGTCAAAGGATGAATGCTTCCTTAAAGTCAAAAAGTCACGTACCACAAAGTCTTTTTTTTTTCCATTATTCAATACTACATAATATCTGTTTTATATAAATGTAGGCGCTAGAGTTTTGGTAAAAGTTTCAAAACCCAGTAGATATATCGAAACTTGTCCAACAAATACAAAAATCAAATAATTTGATTTGCAACCAGATTTATCACATAATTCTTTGTTATCCGTCTCTAGAAATAAAATATATGCGTAGGGGACAAGGCCAAAGGGGAAGAAACATCCGGATATATTTACGACAGTTCTTCAAAAAGAATCCTGCAAAAACTTTTCTTATCCGATTTTTTTTATTTATTGAATCGTGTGAGGCAACCCTACCGAAGAATAGCAATAAACATAACGTAAACATCAAGTATAAGAGATATAACAAAGGGTTGCCACTTGGCATGGATCGCCGGAGCCGTGTTTCGTACAAGCTGTATCCAATGCCTGCTGTAAACAACGCGTTGCATTGATTAAATATACAGATGTGATAGATATTTGAGGGAACGCTAATTAATACCTACATTTTTGAAACCGATAACATCCTAACTAATATTATAAATGCGAAAGTGAGTTTGTTTGTTACGCTTTCACGCCTCAACTACTCAACGTATCATCATGAAATTTGGCATGCAGATAGCCTATGGTATGGAGAGAGACATAGGCTACTTTTTATCCCGGGAACGCATGTGAAACCGCAGGGGACAGCTAGTTATAAATAATTTTAACATTCAAAATTTTTTGTTATTTCCCATTCCTTAATTTGAAGGCGAGTAATAATAAGTTATTTGTACTTCGAAAATATAATGGGTAAGCAGGCGGTTCATCATCATCAGCCTATAATGTCCCACTGCTGAGCACTGGCCTCCTTTCACAAATCAGGGTGAAAATAAATGGGCAGATACACCACCACGCGTGCCCATTGCGGATCAGGCGGTTAATTGACATATAATTAAATAAACCACATTTGGTTGATAAATTCGACGAAATCCAAGCCATTATTCTGCTCTTTTTCTCGGTCCTAGTCATACACTATCAGAGCTGTATCTTCAGCGTAGGTAAATATGTCACAGTTTGTAACTGGGGTTTGGCATGAGCCATTAATAAATATTGGAAAAAGTTTGGGTCCCAGTATGCTTCCCTGTGGAACTCCAAGTTTGTAGTAGCCATTTGGTCGCTAGTAAAAAGTAAGAGTTGATTTAAAGTTAAATATGTAAGGCTTTTTCTACTAAATTCCTCCCCGCAGTTAGGGTTACCAGACGATAGAACTTTTCCTGATAATATATAAGGAATTATAAGGCCCTCTAGGAAACAGGAAAAATCTAAAGAAGAATGGGTAAAAACGTCCCCAGACTGTAGCAAGATGAGCTATAGTGGTGATTGTAGGTCTCGTTGAGCACATTATTTTATTCTATGACAGCAAGTCAGAATTCCATGGGAGAAAAAAGATATTCACATTTGAAGTTACAAAAATATTCCTTTGGTAATGATTGTTTTTTGTAATTATTAGCTATGCCCTGCGGCACAGAATACTGAATACCAGTGATTCCAATCGAGTTTTTAAGACAAAAAGAACTGTATGTCAATTTCCAGGATCCTTGCTATCTTTCTGCTAATATTTATCGATATCGGTCCAGTAACATAGTTGTGAAAACATAACAATACGGATAGATCTACTGTCGCATTTATCATATTAAAGTACTAGCTGTGCCTCGTGGCTTCACCTGTGTTCCTGAGAAAATAGTATTGCTTGTCCATCTGTAGGCTCTATGCTGCCGCGTGTGGTAATTTTAATTGCTATCAACCTAGTCTAGTAATTTAGCTGGAAAACGTAACATAAGACATACTAACCCGAAGAAAACCCCTATAGTGTGGCCCTACAATTCCAGAACACTTCCTTAAACATCAGTCAAAGCATCGGGATCCCTGGCGTCGATATTTCTAGCGTCACGTGCTGTTTCGTGTATAGTCACTTAGACGACAAAAAAAGCTCGGAGTGCTCAATAGAGCGAGGCAGTACTTATAACAACTTTATAAGTCGCAAGTCCGGGCTCAAGTGGAGTACTGCTGTCATCTATAGGCGGCGGTACCTGGATACCAGCTTGGGCCTTTGGACTCGGTTCAGCGACGTGCCATTAGAATTGTCGACGATCCCCAGCTCACAAGTGGTTTAGACCCCGTTAGACTGAGCCACCATCGCAACTCTCGCCATCGACGGGGATCCAACCTCACACATTGGAACCGAAATGGTTTCGTACTCTGCGATTTCAAAGGAGCTCACTACCGGAGGTTTTCCCAAGGGAGAACAGCATGGGATTCTTCAAAAAGGGTGTGAACAGATTTTTGCAGGGTCAGCAACGCGCGAGTGGTACCCTTGGTGTTACAAGTGTCTTTAAAGGCTATGGTAACCGCTTACCACCAGACGAGGCGGGTATACTTGTTTGTTGCCTTAGTTATACAAAAAAAACTATCTTTCGCATTAATAACGTTAAAGTACTATGTTTACCTCGATTTCAAATGTGTTCCCGGTATACAAAGTAAATCCGTACCTATTTTATGGACATCTTCGGTTATCATTAACTATTGGAACATAATACAGTGTTTATAGTCATGTTCAAGTTTTATTTTTTATTGTGTTTTGCTATTTACCATTATCCAGTCAGTCTATGGGGCTATCAGTCTGCCTATGGGGCTGATTCATTGATTACACATAAATAACGACAATTAAACATAATGTCATATAGTAGGTAGATACCTAATATGCGAGTGTAATTGTTTGCTGTGTCAAAAAAAAAAGATCTTTACCTTATCCTAGTAATAGTAATGTAAGTAAACAATGCTTAAGTTTTTCGGTGTTTGTTATTAAATGACGCCGAAATGGCTTATCAGATGTGGGTGGAACTTAGCACAAAGATAGATTAAACTCTGGATAAGCATATATAATACTTTTAAATTAGAAAAGTTATACAAATACTGCGGGACGATATCAAAGTTACTCAGTATTTTGGTTGCTTTAACCGTGAATATCTTTTTTTTCCCATGGAATCCAGACTTGGTGTCATACAATAAAATGATGCCCTCGATGTGGCCAACAAACTCCACCATAGCTTATAGTGCTACATTCTGGGGACGCGTTTCATACAAATGGACCCTTTGTTCTTTGACAGGAATCTTTGAAACAGAATGATAAATCATTATATTCTTATATTTATTACGATATCTTCTTTCTTGTCAATAGAGTCGTTCGCTCGTGACCATACTGATGGCATACGCGACGCAAAAGTGCGTGAAAAATATTATCATATGTCAGAAATTTCGCTTGGTAATCAGAGCTTTTGTAAATATGTTTTGGATATCAAAGCATTAAGAGGAAATGCTGGTGGCGTTTGTTCCATACAAACGTAATCCTCAGTTTCCTCTCTGGATTAAAGCAATGATTTTTCTACCATGCAATCTGTAGGTACCATTGTGTGTCCCTCAGTTGTGTTTTTCTCCACAAATTAATTATTATAAGAATTGGGAGCCTTCTAAAATCACAAAAACGTACCATTTTTAACGCCATTATCAGACGTCCAGCGAATAAATTTGACGAATATAAAACAACAAAGGAAAACTGACAGAGATAGCCAAAGCCCTCCTTATTATGATTATTGTTTTTTTTTAATCGATCTAGTTTTGGAAGAGAAAACCGGGGACTACGAAATAGCGATTTCGTCTAATTTAAATAGGTATAATCGGTCCAAGCTGTAGTTGTCTCTATCGCCCTCGGGCGGAATAGCCGAGGCACAGCGCGACAGCAATAGATATGTTAAAAACCTATATTTCAAATTTCTTGCAGCTATCCTATCCTCTTAATGTTTTACATAATTAAGTTTTATATTTGTGTTAAATATTATCAAAATCTGTTCATCTATTAAGGGGTGACGTGATCTCAAATACCACACAAATCGAATTTAAACACACACAAAGATATTTGTACGATTACTTTTCACAAAATGTCTCTGGTTTTCCTTTAATATTTTTATAGAGGTTTAAAAACGTCAATCATGATACCTGTTCAATAAAAACGTACGAGTACGATGCTTTGATGTTTAGTCTACAAAGCATGTCAATGTTGATGTAGGGAACCTACCCTTATCTAGTTCACATCAACCCCAATAGAAGGAAAATTTTATATTATCATAAAGTAAAATAGTTTGTATATTTTTAACAGACTTCAAAAAAAGGACGAGGTTCTCAATTCGGTTGTATTTTTTTTTTGTTTTTTTATGTTTGTTACCTCATAATTCCGCCATTTAGGAACCGATTTGGAAAATTCATTTTTTGGTACACTCTCCGTTTGGTCCCATTGTCATCAGATCAGGATTTGATTACTTCTTAGTGTACTTTGAAGTCGGTTTAAGCTTTTTGTAAAACAGTCGAATTATTATGTATAGAATTGTGCTTAACCACAACATAGTAAGTGCCGATGTGTGTGTGTGTGGTTAAGTTTAACTGAACTCTCCGTGTGCAAGTCTGACTCGCACTTGACTGATATTTGCATTGATAGAATTCAAAGTAATATATTGTTAGGTATAAATCTATACTAATATAATAAAGCGGAAGGGTTTTTTGGTTGTTTGTTTAAACGGGCTAATCTCTGAAACTACCAGTCGGATTCGAAAAAATCTTTCACTAATATAGGAAGCTACATAATCACCGAGTATTATAGGCTACTTTTTATCACGGAAATGCGGGTGAAACCGTGCGAGACAGCTAGTGTTTTGATATAGGTAAAGTCCTGTGATAGACTCGGTAGGCTTGGCAATAGGATTCAATTAGCAGCCTTTATTGTGTTATTAATTAGAGGTTATGCATGAACTTGAACATGGAGCGCTCGTGGTGTAGCATGATTAGCCGTTCTTAATCGATCGGCAAAGTTAAGCTACGTCTGTCGAGGTCGGTACCTGGATGGGTGACCGCCTAGTGGTATTTCATATCGAGCGTTTCCGTGCTTCGGAAGGCACGTATAGCCGTTGGTCCCGGTTATCACTTAATTGTGATAGTCGTTAAGCTAGTTGGATGCCTCCTAGGCGGCTTGAAAAATTCCAACAGCAGGTTGACTACTAGCCTACTTCCACCAGTCCAGTGGGCACGCGTGGTGGAGAATCGTCGATTCCCTTTCACCCTCATTTGTGAAAGGAGGTCTGTGCTCAGCAGTGGGACATTATAGGCTGATGATGATGATGATGATGCCTGAACATTTGTTGTGAAATCACTTCCTTTCCAACCAAAGGTTGCCTGGAAGAGATTGCTTTTAGCGATAAGACTGCCTATTCCACAGTAATTCTAAGTGCCTTGTTATCATGTTTTTTTTTTATTTCTCTGGTCTATAATAAAGATTAATCTATTAAAAATAATTTTAACTGGTGATTGTAAAAACAGTTCTGCATTTTGATTTGTTTTTAATCTTTGACGGATATATATTGGGTTTAGCCAGGCGTCTGTGTACGCAATATATTTGGGCGAGTGTACCTTGCAGGCCAACGCCCACAGACCGCCTATCTCCGCTATAAAACATAAAACTACTTAATGTACCACTTTGAACGTACACACGGTTTTCGGTTACCTTTTTCACACGATTCGCCACTTTAATGCATGTAATATAAGAGCTATCTTGATACTCATGATTTATAACCGAGCTTTCAGTGTAAAATGGCTTTAATATTTGGAGTAATAGGGTTGGGTTTGAATAGAAATGCAGGATTTAATATTTTAGTTTGGAGGCTAAGGTAGGTTACATTATTTCATCATAGAAATAATTGAAACGAATTAAAAATACATAAGTTAATCACAGGACATACATTTTTATTATACTTAGTACAAAACCAGTCATGTTTTTTTTCCTATATCTGATTGACGAGAGTCATGCAAAGAAATAATGTAGATCTATCTATACTTATATAATAAAGCGGAGGAGTTTTATGTTTTTTTAAACTGGTTAATCTCTGGAACTAGCAGTCGGATTCGAAAAACTCTTTTACAAAGCTACTCGAAGCTACATTATCCCGAAACCTTTAGAAGAACATTAGAAAAAATAAAATCTCTGTCAGCAATCACACAAATAAACACTATACGAAATAGATTACAAAATGTTCATTGCTCGTCAGAGCGCTACAATAGTGTTAACCTGGATAGAGAACGACTTGGAATCTGTTCCCGGAATGGGAAGTAAGTACCACACCTATCAGAGTGTTCAACATTATTACATAATTATTACCATGGTGAGATTGTTATCTAGCACTAGACTATCTAGCACTATCTAGCACCTGAAGAAAAAATGATGCACCATATTCGTATCATATCGAGACTTAAATTTCTTCCGTGATGTGAGATGTAAAATAATATTAAAACATTTGTATTATGTAAATTTATTAAATCACATTGATTTTCCATATATCAGCTTGACATAAGGTTTTGCAATACACAACGACACTTAACAGCCAGGTAGGTACCATGCAGTATTACTACATTAACCCCCATAACCAAAACGAGCTGGTGGCTTTCTGTTGCGTTCCGAACGTCGGAGACTAGGTGACGGTGAGGCTGTGCTCGTGCCCGGCTGAGGCTCTGCGCTCGTGCCCGGCTGTGGCTCATCGCATGTGTTTGTGCGATCACATTGTACCGATGGCAATGCATCACCCGCACAATGGTCTGTTATCGTGACATCCGCTGGTGCTTCGTAACTTGGATATCTCGATCTTAACTGGTCACCATGTTTTCGCTTAACTATTCCGTTTGTTTCAACTTGATAGGAGTATACACCTGTTCGCTGTTTCACCAAGCCCGGTTCGGAGCCCTTACCAGTCGGTTTATTGACCCATACCGCTTCTCCCGGCACATATTGTGGAATTGAAGTATTTCTGTTATTAGCCCTTAATTCTTGATACAGACGGGCTTTTTCTAAGTTTTCCCGAACGTTAGGTTTCAAGAGATCAAATGTTGTGCGAACATTTCTTCCGAACATCAATTCAAAAGGAGTGCGGTTTGTAGACTGTCTTACAGTATTTCGATAAGCCTTTAAAAAGTTGTTTAGGCGTTGTTTTACATTTTGATTTCCGTCTGCTGCTGCCATTCGTTCTTTAAACGTACGTACTGCGCGTTCTGCGAGTCCATTTGACCTAGGATGATAAGGCGTTGTTTTTATATGTTCAATACCAAGTTGTTTGCAGTAAATTTCAAATTCTTCAGCTATAAATTGAGGCCCGTTGTCTGATACTATATAACGTGGTATTCCAAATGTTGTGAAAATGTTGTCTAGCTTGTTAATAGTGGAACTGGTGGTAGTCGATTTCATCGAAATTACCTCTAACCACTTAGTGTATGCGTCTATTACTATTAACCACATGGAACCGTATATAGGGCCGGCAAAATCAATATGTAACCGATGCCACGGTTCCGGTGGTACTCCCCATGGGTATACGGGAGTCTGTTTAGTGTTTCTCCGAGACTTTTGACACTGAATGCAACGCCTTGAAAAATCGATTATATCTTTGTCTATGTTAGGCCAATAAATATGCAGTTTAGCCAAGGATTGCATAGCACTGATTCCGTTATGTCCATCATGAAGCATACCAAGAATGTCTTTCTTAAGAGTGTTCGGAATACATAACCTTCCATTCCATAAGACAATTCCATCTTCAAATGACATCTCATGACGTTTTTCATAAAATGAATGAAGTTCGTTTGGCAGTTCTTTTTTTTCTGGCCAATGACTCGTTATAAACTCTTTTACTTTATTTAGAAGACTATCTTTTGATGTTTGTAGTTTAAGATTTTTCCGTGTAATTGGAATATTTCTAAGTCTAAGATGTAGTAGATGCGCAAATTTTGGTAATCCTTTTCTTTCTACTCCAGCCATCTCTGTGTTAGATAATGGAAGACGTGATAGCGCATCTGCTGGAGTGTTCTCTTTAGCTGGCTGATAACAAATATTATACTCGTAGCTGTTTAATGTCATTGCCCATCTCAGCAGCCTGTTGCTAGCTACCTTTGGCGTTTCTCGATCCTGGTTAAAAATTCTTTCAAGTGGCTTATGATCAGTTAATAGTGTGAATTTCCTTCCATAAAGATAATGATGAAATTTCGTTACAGCATAAACGATTCCTAAAGCTTCTTTGTCGATTGTTGAATATCGGCGTTCCACATCATTTAATGTCCTAGAAGCAAATGCCACGGGCTTCATCATGTTGTCAAGTTTATGAAATAAAACGGTGCCAATGCCTTTATCAGAAGCGTCACTGCTTACGAAAATTGGCAAATCTGCATTATAATGTGTTAGGGTTTCTGTTGATGTGAGTATGTTTTTTAATTCTTTTACAATACGACTATCGTCTTCTGTCCATATCCATCTAGTGCCCTTTTTTAAAAATCTGTAAAGTGGCGTACATATAACGTGCAACTTTTCAATAAAACGACCGTAGTAAGTTATAGATCCTAGGAAGGATCTTAATTCAGACACATTTTTGGGAAATGGCATGTTTTTGATTGCTTCGATTCTCTGTTCTGTTGGATGTATACCTTCTTTGTCTATTTTATGACCCAAAAATGTGACACTTTCTTGGAACCATGCACATTTCGATGCTTGGCTTTTTACACCTGCGGCCATTAATCGTTCTAATACTGCTCTTACGCGTCTTATGTTTTCTGACAGTGTTGGAGCTGTTATCAAAATGTCATCTAAATAACAAACCGTTCCATCTAAGCCGCTCAATATTTGGTGCATAATTCTTTGAAATACGGACGGCGCAAATGATATTCCAAAAGGTAGACGTTTATATTGATAGTATCCTTTATGTGTTGAGATTGTTAGATACTTTCTGGAGTCAGGATGTACAGATAGTTGTAAATAAGCATCTTTAAGATCGATTTTTGTAAATAATTGACCCCCAACCAATTTAGAAGTAACTTCTTCAAACCTCGGTAATGGATAGTCATCTGTTTGGACATGTCGATTTATAGTTACTTTAAAATCAGCGCATATCCGAACGTTTCCGTTTGATTTCATCGCTATAACTATAGGTGAGGCCCATTCAATTGGTGTTGTCATTGTATCGATTGGTTCTAAAACTCCCTCTTTTACTAAGCGTTCTAGTTCTTTCGATACTTGGTCTCTAAGAGCCAGCGGTACTGAACGAGGCCGAAATGCTTTTGGTTTTACGTCTTTGGAAATATGGATCTTTGCACAATGTCCGTTGATTGTTCCCAGTTTTCCATCAA
This sequence comes from Achlya flavicornis, assembly GCA_947623365.1. Lineage (NCBI taxonomy): Eukaryota > Metazoa > Arthropoda > Insecta > Lepidoptera > Drepanidae > Achlya > Achlya flavicornis. The sequence goes on along the minus strand of OX392480.1, from coordinate 13,998,011 downwards.
ATAGTGTTTTGAAATTGTTGAGCAATTTATCCTTAAATTCCCTATTAGAGTCGTTTACGATTGACTTCAATGTTGTTCGTTTTTCTTTTGAATTCATGTGACATATTCTTGATCCTTCGGGCATAGGTAAATTGAATTTAAGACACCAGTCCAATCCAAACAACGGAATATCATTTTGTTTTGTGACGTAAGCTTGTAAGGTTTTTGTTGTTTTAAATGCCTCTACAGATATTCTGCATACGCCCAATGTTTCGACCTCCACAGCTGTATATGCAACTAAATTTTTACTTTTTTGAAGTTCAGGTCGACCAATTCTTTTCCATAGTTTGCGTCCTATGACAGTGTGCACTGCTCCAGGATCATAAAGCATTTCAACATGTTTATTGTTCAGCTTGGTGGAGACCATGACTTTTGTAGCATGTTGTTGTGAGTTTATATGATAAGTGTTCGTACTTTCATCGCTATCGCTGGAAGATTCAGTATCTTCATTTAAATGTCTTGTTTTAGGTTGTTTTTTTGATAAACAAACAGAAGAGAAATGATTTTTTTTGTTGCAGTTGTTGCATATCTTTCCTCTAGCTGGACAGTCAGCCAAATGAGTGTGATATTTGTTGCCACAAAATATGCAATCTTTTTTATTTCTTGATTTATTTTTAGGCAATTTAGATTTTCTTGTTACCTTGTTAGTTGTTGTTTGCTGTTGATTTTGTTGCTGTTGTTGTGTTTGTTTGATGTGTAAGCTTTGAATTTCTGATTGTTCTAACTCATGCGCTGTTGCTATAATCTCTGCTAGTTTTGAGTTATTTGTTGGGTGGCTTCGTATGAGTTCTTGTTGCCATTTAGAGTTATTTATGCCAATAACTAGTTGATCTCTAATACGTTCTTCCAAGTTAGAACCGAATTCACAATAGCCTGCTAGAGATCTAAGTTCCAAAACAAATTTTGTTATAGATGTATTTTCACTTCTATGTTTTGATGCAAACGTGACTCTTTCTGAGAGTACGTACGTTCGTTTTCCATAATACTCATTTAGAAAGTTGACTATTTCTTGAAAATTCTTTTGTATTATGGGTGTGGGACGAAAATGATCTACGAGTACCTTAAATGTTGCAGCGCCGACCCTGGCGAGCAGTAGTTGTTTGCGTTTAATGTTATGTTGCTCACTGCTCTCACCAAGATCGTGAAGTTCTAAGGCAATTTGAAATCGTTGAATATAATATTCCCACTCTTCCTTTTCAACGTCGAACGCCTCGAAATTGAATTTTTGAGACATCTCGTCGCCAAATAAAATAATATTAAAACATTTGTATTATGTAAATTTATTAAATCACATTGATTTTCCATATATCAGCTTGACATAAGGTTTTGCAATACACAACGACACTTAACAGCCAGGTAGGTACCATGCAGTATTACTACAAGATGTACTGTTCTCAGTATGAAGTAGGCAAACCTACTTCTTAGTATATCAGTATGAAATAGGCAAACCTACTTCTTACTGATATACTGAGCTTTATCAAATAAATAATAATAAGCTCCAACGCTCATAGTAACAATAAAATACAGAGGTTTTAAAAACTATCATGATTTTAAACGATAGTTATTTTCGAATTTAATATTATTTATTATCCAATCGTTGTTTCATTTCGAATTCTAAAGCCAACAAAATAAAGAACACCCATTCTTTACATAACAAATTAATTTAATCCCTGTCCAAACAAATCTTTTTTCCTCGCCATATTTTAATAAACGCTGTATCCAATGAGATACAAAATTCAATTTAATACAAACAACATAATTAGCCGCTTTTGAGGAAATTTAATCAGCATCTCATTAAGCTCGCAGTGGCTAACCGACCAATGTAAAAAGCTATTTATCTAAACCGTATCTCTAGTACGGTTAGTGCGGTCAATGCGCTGACGGAGCAAACCGTTGCTTTTTGCTTTGGTCGCATATTTGGTTATGCAAGATAGCTTGGTGTTACTAAAATTCTGAAGCTACGAATTTGAATGGATCTGGGGCCCAAGTCTACTATTTCAATTGTGTTCCAATGAATTTTCAGTGGTGTCAAAATTGTGACATTTTACAGTTTTGGTAGTCTACTTACTAACAGAATGTGTCATTATGGCACAATTTTGACACCACTGAAAGATCATTGGAACACAATTGAAATAGCAGACTTGGGCCCCTGATGTGACAGTTTGCGTATTTTGAAAGGATAGCAATTTTATATAGCTAGCTAGTAAGCTATGGAAATAAGATTACAAGGACATTTCAACAAGGTTACGTAAAATACCTGCAAGATCATGCGTTGTAAGTTTTTTTGCTTGTTGACAGATTTATTAGCGTAAAGGTGGTAGCCAGCCAGGCAAGTTTTTGAGAGAGGTAGAGCATAGCGTGTATTCGCTCAAAGAGCAGCTCGAATGCGGAAGTACCTCCACCTCACAGAATACCGCAGCCAAATAATTTTATGTTGTGTAAAGTTGGGTTCCTGCGCGTGAGTAAGGTCGCCAGTACCCTGAGTGTAACGCTTCGAAAGAACTAACGTAACTAACGCGTTTGCGTATTTCTAAGAGAACTTGTACTAAAAACGCAAACGCGTTAGTTACGTTAATTCTATGCAAGCTTTACACTCGGGGTACAGAGCTCATAGGGGAGGTAGGAAAGGTCGGTAACGCGCGAGCGATGCTTCTTGTGTTGCAAGCGTCCATATGGCTACGGTGACCGCTCACCATCAGGCGGGCCGTATGTTTGTTTACCGACTTAGTAGTATAAAAAAAAAAGGTTCTATAGAGTACCGTACCTCCGTGCTATCTTATACCGCATCCGTGATTGAAATTCTGCTTCTTTATTCCTTTATTAATTTCCATTGATTGGTTCTGCTCACACTATTAACATTTTAATCACTGATACTCAACCAACAAAATTAATTTTAATTTGATATTATGCCAGCGCCATAAGGAAATTCCGTTATACTTATTAAATCTGAGAAAATTGTTGCTCTTGTGAATTATGTAAATTATATATGGGTTATTAGATGAAAGACTTAAAGATTCAAATTATGGCTTTCTTTAATCCAATTTTATTCTGGTCCTTTAATTGGTAAATTATTCCATTTTTATTTAGTAGTAATAGTTATTACGATAAGTTTAATTCTATAATTTTGTGTGAATTTCAAGGCGATGATAGTTCAATGGTAGTCCCTTCAAATGCCGTGACGAAGTTTTTGGGTTCGAATCCTGAAATGGTATTGAATTTTCGGTAAAAAAAAAACATCGTACCTATAAAAACCACACTTAAACTAACCGGAAAACTTCTAGGCACAAAACATAAATTATACAGAAGTCAAATTTTAAGTCCCTTTAATGGTGGTCCCATCTTTGATGGTGGGGTACGGGGACCAGTCGGGCGGGTGAGACTTAGAATTACCTTTATGTTGCTCGCCAGTGTACCTGCGAAAACCATGTCCCGCTATGCTTAAATTGTGCCAAGAAGTTTGCCGGGATCTTACCATGACGAGAATGCGATTCATGAAATATTTAAATAAATACTTTTCTTCCTTTTATTTATAGGTAAACCATTAAAATCTTGAAATCACCGAATTGAAGCCGGGTCAAAAATTCAGTGCGAAAACGTCACGCCACGTCACATGTCGCAAAACAAAACCAACAGCAGAGAAAAATCCAATAGTTTTCCAACACTGAGCAATATTATATGTATAGGTAGTCAACCTACATTCACGTAGACTTATAGAATATTTGGTGCACACATAAAAAGGATCGGTTGATGTGGAATATCCTTCTTTTCCGTTCACCCTTCTGTAAAGGAAATTGCCGCCATATATCGAGGCTTATCTTCAGATCTATTTACATCTTTGGAATGTTGAGACGGTCTCGTTCCTTCCGCTTCGGCGTGCAAAAAGTGTTTCTTGTGCGGCGATTTGGTTTCGGGCTATTTAATTTTTTGTCTGACCTGAAGATGGTGAAATGGTAAATAAGTTTCATGGCAAAAACTAATGGGCCATGTAAGAAATGGGCTGTACAGAATTATTCAATTTGTTTGTATCATATTCTATTTCTTCAGTATTGCCAGTAAATTGGTTTCCCACGGGTTTTATTTAACCATTTTGTTTTGTGCCATAGTTGATCATATTGTGCATAAAAAAGGTAAATTTAAAACATTTTATCTTCGTAATCAAAATTATATTTTGCAGCATAATTTCCATCTATAAATTATTTTGTTTCATTTCCATTTTTAAATCATAATGTCTACTATTAAGCTTTGATATTTTCAAAGTCAAAGTCAAAGCCATTTATTCAATGTAGGCCCCAGAAGGGCACTTATGAAGGTCACATTTACTGAAGTTACCACCGGTTCGGAACTCGTGCCTTCAACTAAGAAAAAAATCAAATTCAAATTCAAAATTCACACCTACACTAATGATAATTAGATTTATTTGAAATTAACACGGTATATTCTCGTGACAAGATTTCTGATCTTGTTCTCATAATACTGGTCTATTATATTACGAACTGATTTACAATTCTGTTTGTGTTTATTATTTTTTGAAAATATAATTAGTAATATAAATATATTTAGTCGTGATATTAATAGTACCTTTTTTTTACTGTATAATAGATCTGTGTTTGACCACAATCTCACCATGGTAAGTGATGATGTGGCCGAAGGTGGTAAGCACACAAAGCCTAGAAGGTACTGGCTCTCAAGTGCAGCAGTCGGAACACACCGATAGGTGCTTGGCGATAGATTTTCAACATGAGGGTGGTAGCCAGCCATTTGGGTACTACAAAGTCCCTACCACCATGCTATGGTTTCCTAACGATGTTTTCCTTCACCGAAAGCTTAAGCTCACTGTAGGATTCGAACCCGGGACCTTTGTCTCGGTATCAGACGTCACTACCACTAAGCTATCAACGTCTATTGTATCTTCAGTAGTTTCGACCTTTAAGGGCCTAAATTAAATAAATGACTTTGACTTTGTATCAAATAAAGCTCCCACTTTAATTACATTACACAACATTCTGAATTGTTTCGTACTGTGCGGGCTCAAAGGAGCTTCCTTCCGCGGACACTCAGACTGTGGAATGAGCTCCCCGCCGTGGTTTTCCCAATGGAGTACAGCATGGGGTTCTTCAAAAGGGGTGTGAAGAGATTTCTGCAGGGTCGGCAAAGCGCGCGTGATACCCCTATTGTAGCAAGCGTCCATAGGCAACGGTAACCGCTTACCATCAGGCGGGCCGTATGCTTGTTGCCACCTCAGTGGTATAAAAAAAAAAAAAACATATCACCACGTTCTACTTTGAATTTAGTCGCCATTTTGAAAAAGTCATTCTTTCAAATGCAGTTCATTCATGCCATCCATTTTGCTCTCGGCGGATATTACTGTTCAGACTCGGGTATGATATATTGGAGTACCTACTTACTAGATACAATATTCAAAGATTTGTGTGAAATTTGTGGTATGTTTTTTGCATTATTATTTGTTTATACCTCTCATTAGGTCTGCCTGCAGGTAGAGTTCAAAATACCTTCTTTTTGGCATTCGAAGCCTGATTTTCAACTATGTTACGACTAACATAGTAAAAAATTAAAAATTAAAAATGCCGAACCTATTAATGGCCGACGCCATTAATAGGTTCGGCATTTTTAATTTTGTGTCCTGTTTGTTACTCAGAATACAAAATTATGGATAATAATTTCTGATAAATATAGTTTTTATAAACTCACTTTGAAAAAAAAAGCGCTTAAAATCATCATTGCAAAAACACATGTTCCCAAAATAGTTAACTACATCTCAAGAACAACCGTTCATGTTTTATAGCATTACTCTTTTTTTAAACTTTACACCATATTGCTTATTTTCAGAGATTTATTGGCCCTTAAAAAGTAATTAAACGCCACACCGTCTAGACATGATTTCTGTTCAAAATTATTTATCCATGACAATAGTACAGTCGGTTTCGTATTCTAAATTAAAAACGCCGATTTATTGCCTGTTGAGATTTTTAAGAAGTTTAAAGTTGCAGCTTATGAAAAACGCTTATTGTATAGTTTACGTAAACTGGGTGGTTTTATATTGAGTAGTCGGTAGTTACCAAGAGTGGAGGTTCTTACCAATATGAACCACTTTTACTGTGTAACATTTGTACAACTTAGGTGTATTTATTATAATTCTTCAGATCAATACAAAATCACCTGTATAAGCTAATGGTGTAAGCACTTAATGAGTGTAGTTTGTTGGTGATAGTATATTTAAATAAATATATACATACATAGTGCGAGCCCGTGTTTGACCACAATCTCACCATGTAATGATGTGGCAGAAGGTGGTAACTTCGATCAACAATGATGATCGAAGATTGGTAAGCATAAAAAACTTACCCCCTTACTCATAAAGCGCTATTTAACGAATATACTGTTTAAATGGTCACGTAAATAATGTAACATTATTTGACAATGACAATAGAGTGACTTTATTTACGTGACCCTTTAAACAGTATATTAGTTATACAACGTTTTATGAGTAAGGGGGTTACATACAAAAAGCTGCCTTCGACATAGCATTTGACGTCACAACTATTGAGTCTAGACTAGCAACGTCTAAAAATAATATATTTCAAAGCAAACAACTAAAATTTCTTATGGTAACAATTTCAGCATTCACTGTTTCGTAGTTTCAAGATAAACCGTTAATCCGTATAAAACAGTTCATTATCGAACAACAAACTTCTGTTTTCAAAGAATTTTGTTAGTGTCTAACGCAATCTAGGTCACCAGACAACGTGGGCGAGGGCCAGTAGGCATTTCGACCAAGGTACTTTAAATGCCATGGCATTAAACTCAAGTAGATAATTATCTTGTTTATTCTTATAAGATTATTGATCTTAAAATATAGTATAATAATTGTTCTTCCATAGGATTTATACATGTAGTTATTTAAATAAAAAACCGGCCAAGTGCGAGTCAGACACGCGCACCGAGGGTTCCGTACAAACCTGTAGGTATATAAGTAAATGGTAGTATAGACATGAGTATTTGATATGGATTTCAATTTATGACGTATTAAAAAAAAACTACTTACTAGATCTCGTTCAAACCAATTTTCGTTGGTAGTTTGCATCGTAATGTACATCATATATTTTTTATAGATTTATCATTCTCTTATTTTAGAAGTTACAGGGGGGGGGACACACATTTTACCACTTTGGAAGTGTCTCTCGCGCAAACTATTCAGTTTAGAAAAAAATGATATTAGAAACCTCAATATCATTTTTGAAGACCTATCCATAGACACCCTACACTTATGGGTTTGATGAAAAAAAAAAAATTGAGTTTCAGTTCTAAGTATGGGGAACCCCCAAAATTTATTGTTTTTTTTCTATTTTTGTGTGAAAATCTTAATGCGGTTCACAGAATACATCTACTTACCAAGTTTCAACATTATAGTTCTTATAGTTTCGGAAATAAATGGCTGTGACATACGGACGGACAGACAGACAGACAGACAGACAGACAGACAGACAGACAGACATGACGAATCTATAAGGGTTCCGTTTTTTGCCATTTGGCTACGGAACCCTAAAAACCAGCCAAGTGCGAGTCAGACTCGCGCACCGAGGGTTCCGTACAAACCTGTAGGTATATAAGTAAATGGTAGTATAGACCTGAGTATTAGATATGAATTTCAATTTATGACGTATTAAAAAAAACTACTTACTAGATCTCGTTCAAACCAATTTTCGGTGGAAGTTTGCATGGTAATATGCATCATATATTTTTTTAGTTTTATCATTCTCTTATTTTAGAAGTTACAGGGGGGGGGGGCACACATTTTACAACTTTGGAAGTGACTCTCGCGCAAACTATTCAGCTTAGATTTTTTTTTATTAGAAACCTCAATATCATTTTTGAATACCTATCCATAGACAAACTAATTTTTGAATTTCAGTTCTAAGAATGGGGAACCCCCAAAATGTTCTTGAAATGAAATTGTTTATTCCGCCAGAAATGTCATAAAAATTTGGTTTTATCTTAAAATAGGGTCTACACATTTCGCTACAGAATAGCATGCAAAATTTTATTATAAATTTAAATTGAATCTAATTATTAATGGAACATAATATACTTAATAAAGCAATATAATAAAATAATAATTAAATGAGATGTCCAAATTATATAATTATCACCAAAACAACTCTCAGTAAGCCACTTACACAATTTAGCCTTAAATTGATTTACCGCTAGGCTTTTATAAGCTTGTGGCAGCTTATTATAAATGTGAATGGCCATGGGATATCAGTTCCAACAATTTTATGACAACAATTTACTTTAAATAAATGAAACTACATTTCTGAACAGTTAAATGGAATCCTCTTTTCATTATGAATCTGGTTTTGTTTGCTTGAGAGTTAGGTGAGCATTAGAAATATCAATTTCACGATTTTGTAGGAATCTAAAATACCTAAAAACAAAAAATAACAATTATAATATGTAGAGGTTCAATATTCGGTTATCAGCATAACGCGGTGCTGCTCTCATTTGTAAACGAACAAAAAATAATTGATCCACATAAATTTACCGCGAGTAGGTGCTAGAGATGTGCGATATACGATAATAATTATTTCGGATTCGGATATTTTTTTGTCGAACCCAATTTTTTTTATGAAGAGTTATTAGTAGGGTAGGTTGTGGGTAGGTATACCTACTTCACAAATGACAGCAACAGAAAATTAGTAGGTAGTTGTGACTACCGGACATCCGGGTTTAGGAAAGCAGTATTTTACAGGATTCTGTACAAAAGGTATTATTCTAGATCAGAGATTTCTGATCTAGTCATAATAGTCATATAACAGTAAATCTGTCTTTACGATTTCTGCACTTTTTTTTTAATAAATAGTATTCCCACATACTTTATCGACATCCCGCTAAGACCCTGCATAGAAGGGGCGATTTTTGCGATTTACGCGCATATCTTAAATTCGCGTCGCACCGATTTTGCCCCTTCTGGACAGGCATTTATACGGATAAAACGCTTTACTTCGTCGTTAAAACAGCTTTTTTTTTTGGATAAGCATCTTTCTTTTTGGCCTCGTCATATATCCTGGGGTCAGTCGACAGCGGAACTTTAGCCACTAATTTATTTAACATGATATTACACAGCATTTAACAAAAAAATTATAAAAACATAGAACTTACATTACTGCCAATAATGAATATCTACTCTGTAAAATTATTTAACAAAACTACTGGTGGGTAGGAAACTATATTACTTTAAAGAAACTACAAACTAAAGCAAACGGTGGTCGTCGCATGGTGTGGGTGTGCATGTGTGAGTGTGTGTGAGAAGCGTTGAGTGAAGAGTAGCTGCCTGAGCACGACATAGTAGGTTCTTTGTTCACAATAAATGCCCATATTATATTAAAATATCTTCATATTTTTCTTCTATTAAATATTAAAACGATGGATATCCGTATGTTTCGAACATCCCTAATCGTTACTATACAGCGTGCGTGAACAATTCGCAAAAAGCAATTGCTGCTATACATCACTGTCTTATCGGTGGATCTACGCGTGGATTGTCACTGTGGATTTGACGCCATTTTGTTTATTTTATTTTATTTGAACCGTTCTATTCAGAGCAAGCATTAAAGTATTAAATAATAAAAATGATAACGTGATATACCCCATGGGGTATACAAAAAGGGAGTATATATAGACTAAAGAGTTGAAAATGATATATCTATCTACTTATCTTCTATATATATAAAATGCTTTGTCCTGAATGACTGTTAGGCTGTGCGTTGATTCTCACGCACAGCCTAAACCGCTGATCGTAGAGACCTGAAACTTGGAGGGTGTGTTCTTTGTATGACGTAGACATCCGATAAGAAAGGATTTTCCGAAATTCTACCCCTAAGGGGGTGAAAAACAGGGTCAAAGTTTGTATGGGACAACGTGATTCCTTGGTCCGATCTACTTCAAATTTTGCATAAACATTTCTTAACAGAATTGATGGAAGACGTGTTTCGTATTTTATTGAAAATTATCGCCTAACGGGGTCAAAAAGGGGTAGAAAGTTATTTTAGGGGTGATTTGCATCGAAGTTGATATCAATACTCCTTAGTACTTTTGATTTAAATATTTTTTTTATTTTGACACATGTTTGAAATCTCAATCCGATTTTCACAGATTACAGAATAAGGCAGATGGAGCGAACTGAACACGGGAGTGAGGCTAAAAAGCAAATACTGATTGAAAAACACAATACTATTAAAAAAACACATACCTGGTATTCGCTTTTGAATGTTTATTTGCTTTGTTTAAAAAACTTTATTTAACGAAAAACACTTTCTTTTTAATAACTTAGCACACAGCAGCTTTTAAACATAGCAAATACAAATTCAAAATCGAATACCAGGTATGTGTTTGTCAATTTGTACCTAATTGCCTCACTCCCGTACTCCCGTGTTTCGCGCGCTCTTTTTTTATTTTTTTTATACAACTTAGTTGGTAAACAAGCATACGGCCCACCTGATGGTAAGCGGTTACCGTAGCCATATGGACGCTTGCAACACACGAAGCATCGCTCACGCCTTACTGACCTTTCCCCCCTCCCCTATGAGCTCTGGCGACCTTATGCGCTCTATCTGTGTTTTGTTCTGTAATCTGATCTGAGCCAATTTTATCAAAAAAACTTGGTGCAATGCAAATATGCTGAAATGCTCTTTAAAATTGGAATGTCAAATATAAAAGAATATTTAAATCGGATTAGAATTCGAAATTTGTTTGGAAGTTCATTTTCTTAGTCTTTTTGGCGGGAACTTGCAGAGTGACGTTGCGTTTCCATTTTTATTTTCATAAATTCATGTATTTTGAGTTTTATTGCATATTATCGGTGGTATTTTATCCAATAAAGATCAATCCATGTCCACCAGTGAAGTGAAATGAAATGAATTATGTGTATCGTGTCTTTTCAAAAGTCCACCACTGTAGGAAAACATGACTTTTATAAACGGTAACTGACTGAGGCCTCTTTGAAAGTGATTTGTTGTGACTAGAACTTATAATATAACTGGAAGTTGGCAAAAAACACAAGCCGTGTGACGCCATTGAAAAAAAAAAGATCATTTTCTCTATTTCTTTATAATATTTTGATTGTAGTTAATTTAATTTCTTTTTCATTTATTGTTATAATAATTAAATAAAATTCTTTGAGTTTGATTTTTTAGTATAAGTTTTAAGTTTTAATTGTAAAAATATCTGTGTTTGATTTGTTGTGTCTAATAATCAGTGGCGTGCATTGGTTTTCGAAGGAGAAAATTCGAACCATACGCGGGTGAAACCGCGGGGGTCTGCTAGTATACTAATATAATTAAAGCGGAAGAGTTTTTTTGTTTGTTCCAACGGGCAAATCTGGAACTACCAGTCGGATTCGAAAAATTCTTTCACTAATAGGAAGTTAAATTATCCCCCAGTGTTATAGGCTAAACTGTATCACGTGAACGCGGGTAAAATCGCATGAGACAGCTAGTTAAAAATATTTTTGTATTTTTTGACAAATCTTGCAGGTTTTTGTGAAATAAATTTGCTGTTTTATTTTCTTGGAATTTTGTATATATTTACTACTGATGTAATCATCTTATGGCGAAACATGGCGTTTAATAAAATCAGATTATTTGTAGTAACTTACATAAATGTTATTTGAATAATTTATTTTCGGAGAAATTTATTTTCTTACCCCATTTATTTTTTATCAAAATACATACTATATTTTAAAGAAAAATTTCTAGCGTCCGGCTTATGGCCGATTTCTGGCCAAAGCTGATGGTTCAATCGCCCTAATTCAGTTCTAAAATGACTAAATGTGAATAATATAATGTTTTTTTTTTTTAAGTTTAAATGTTGTCTGTACATAATAATAATAATCTTTTTTTTCTGTTTCTTTCAATTTATACGCCTGCTAGAAACCTTCGGCTTCGGCCAAAACTACAGCCCATTCTGGCCGAAGCTGTAGCTGAAGCCGAAGGTTTAGCCGGAGGTGGTTTTTTGGTCAAAGGTGGCTAAAGCTGAAGCCGAAGCTTTGGTCGAACAGAAAAAAAAACGATTAGTAGCTACTTCGTGTCGTGCGTGCTACCGACAACAAGATATTTAAATGATTTTAGTATCTTTTTAGGGTTCCGTAGCCAAATGGCAAAAAACGGAATCCTTATAGATTCGTCATGTCTGTCTGTCTGTCCGTCCGTATGTCACAGCCACTTTTTTACGAAAGTATAAGAACTACAATGTTGAAACTTGGTGAGTAGATGTATTCTGTGAACCGCATTAAGATTTTCACACAAAAATAGAAAAAAAACGATAAATTTTGGGGGTCCCCATACATAGAAATGAAACTCATTTTTTTTTTAAAAGAACCCATAAGTGTTGCGGGTGTCTATGGATAGGTCTTCAAAAATGATATTGAGGTTTCTAATATATTTTTTTTCTAAACTGAATAGTTTGCGCGAGAGACACTTCCCTGTAACTTCTAAAATAAGAGAATGATAAAACCAAAAAAAATATATGATGTACATTACGATGCAAACTTCCACCGAAAATTGGTTGGAACTAGATCTAGTAAGTAGTTTTTTTTTATACGTCATAAATTGAAATTCATATCAAATACTCAGGTCTATACTAGCATTTACATATATTTACATATAATACCTACAGGTTTGTACGGAACCCTCGGTGCGCGAGTCTGACTCGCACTTTGCCGGTTTTTTATTTAACCTATGATCTTACCAAAAGCTTATATCTAACATTTAGAAAGAAAGAAAATAAGTTTATTTTGAGATACACACTATACCATGAACATTCTTATTTCAAAGCTCTCTGTAAAAAAAAAAAAGTTATTTTGGCGCCGATCCCACAACGAGAGTTCAGAGTTCTGAGTTCCGCGTGCACTGTAATCTATGCGGCGCCATTGACTATTGCACACAGAGAACTCGGCGTTCTAGAGAATGCGAGTTCTGTCGGAGTTCCATTCTCTAAAGCTGGCAGTTGAGGTAACACGTCTGAGCTATCACTGTCTAATTTACTGAGTGACACAAGGCAGAAAGGACAATGGGCATTCTGGCCCATGAGCGGCCACTAATGAAACTAAAGTAAGGCCAATGAGACGAGATAAAGAATGTCAACTGTTGCTTACTGTACGCTTGCTGTTGCTTATGTATACTTATGATCACCTTTTGATACGGGATACTAATTACATTTAATGCAACTACCTTGCAATTTAATAATATCTACAATTATTTCTTAAATCTTCAATACTCTATAACTTTTTTTCTAAATACACCAAAGTAATTATTAAGCTTTCATATTTTTGTTAATATATTATAGCCTAATAGAAAACAGAAATCAATGATGGCCGCCAATGGGTCAGGTCAAGCTTTATAAAAATTTACCCATTTACCTTTAGAACTCTAGACTGCTCGCTCGCTTTGTGTATAGTAGTGAACGCGGAACTCGGAACTCGGAACTCGGAACTAGGAACGCAGAACTCTAGAACTCTCTCTGTGGAATTGGCACCAAGGCTTTTATTTCTTTGTTCAATTTACTTATTTCATTTATTTATTTAACATGATATTACACAGCATTTAACAAAAAATTATTAAAAAAAAAAAAAAAATAGAACTTACATTACTAATACATTTGCCAATAAAGAATATCTACTCTGTAAAATTATTCAACAAAACAACTGGTGGGTAGGAAACTATATTACTTTAAAGAAACTACAAACTAAAGCAAACGGTGGTCGTCGCATCATGTGGGTGTGTGTGTGTGTGAGGGTGTGTGAGAAGCGTTGAGTGAAGAGTAGCTGCCTGAGCACGACATACCTAGTAGGTTTTTTTTTATTTATTCAGATTGAAACACAAATCGGTAGACAATAGCAAGTGATAGTAATATAAACCGGCTCGCGAAATATGATCTAATTTAGTTCCTAATCCAATCTTGTAAACTCAATTTGTTACCGGCGACTTACAATTTACGTTTATGTTAAAAGCTGCGAGCGTTTTACCAGTATTCTTTTATTTTTATAATTGTTTTAGGCCTGAAAAATCCGCTACTTAACATGTTCTAGGGATAGTTCCCCAACCAGAGGCACCCAGCGACCGATAGTTGTAGAGAATCGTCATCGTTAGTAAACGAACATTGTCTGGGATTGACATAAGAGATTACTAAAAATTACGAGATATTTCGATTTGAAATGTCAATCCCATACAAAGGCTGATCGTTTACTAACTATAACGATTGTCGACAACCATTTTGACTAGGCGGGCTGGATAATAATAAATAATAATAAATAACCTGGGACATTCCTTACACAATGTCATCTGATCCCAAACTAATTCAAATTCAAATTCAAAAATCATTTATTCAAATAGACCTTCGCAGGCACTTATGAAAAGTCTGACTCTAATACTCTAATACCGGTTCGGAAGGTTGCATTTGCTGAGAAGAGCCGGCAATAAACTCAGCAATTACTCTTTTCAAAACAAGCTTAGATTCATTACATAATATTTACATTCTAATCGCACTGAAAGCAATTGCGTGCCCCGGCGCGGCGGCAAAATTACAAAGAAGACTGAATAAATATTTAATAAGTAAATAAATAGCAAACTTAAGCAGACCAGCCCCCACAAGCAGCACCTGTTCACAAGTATGACGCGTGTGGCAGCCATCGCCCTCCTCCTAAGCAATGCAAATGCTACTATGGAAACCAGATAACTGATATAATACATATACTACTTTTTGTTTGTAAATACATACTTAATATACATAATTACACCCAGACTCAGGACGTTCAGACATGTTCATGCACACAAATGCATGTCCTGTGTGGGAATCGAACCCACGACCTGCGGCGCTATAGGTTAAGACTCCACGTCTTAACCAACTGCGCCAACTGACCAACGCGACGAAAATCATCTGATTCACCGACTAGCTTAAGTCAATTTTGAGTCGGGGACCTTAGGGTTTTCGTGACTTGCTTTTAACAAACGCTATTTCTTGCACCTTGTACAACAGCATTTAAGTAGGAGCAAAGCTCGATAGGACACCGTCGCCTTAGGAACTGCGACCCTTATCAACAATGTCGACTGACTTGGATTCCTCAATACACGCAGCATCATCTAGTACCTATACAAAACAACCACGTTTAATTTCCGACTCTACCAACGAAGTTTTAAGACACTTTTTTAATTAACAACTTGTTGTAAGTTGGGTTGGGTAGGCTGGAGCATTTGAAAATTTACTGTCGCCCTCATATTAACTCAATTTGGCTGTATTGTTTTGCCCACATTATTTTCAATCACTATTTGGGTTGGGTTCCGTAGGGTATTAACATTATGAAAAGTAACTTAACTTGGCACATTGTAATCATTGTACTGATTAAAATTTATATCGTCTTTCGAAATTCTATCAAACGATTAAGTTATGTCCTAACATTATAAATGCGAAAGTGAGTTTGTTTGTTTGTTACGCATTCACGCCCCAACGTCTCAAAGGATCTTCATGAAATTTGGCATGCAGATAGCCTATGGTATGGAATAGAACATAGGCTACTTTTTATCCCGGTGAATGCGGGTATAATCCTAACTTCTTAACTAATATTATAAATGCGAATGTGTTTGTTTGTTTGTTACGCTTTCACGCCATGAAATTTGGTATGCAGATAGCCTATGGTATGCAAAAAGATATGAGCTACGGGAACGCGGGTGAAACCGCGGGGAACGGCTAGTTAATCATAAATGCGAAAGTTTCAGTGTTTGTTACTCAAACATGAACGGAATGCGAAGAAATTAGGCACATTGATAGTTCGTATTTTGGAATAAAACATCGGGTTTTATGTTTTTGAAATAAATAACGATTTTACGATGTAAAAATGTTTAAATAATTATAAAATAGTCTTAAAGTTAACATTAACGTAGTATCTATTAATATAACATTTAATACCTACTGATAATGTTTATAACAATTAGTTGTGTATAATCAGAAGCGCTCGTAGTGTACAGGTCGGTTAACGAAAGCTGGCACGTTCACAGTACTCATAAATTTGCAATCAGTCAAGTCTAATGGACGAATGCAAAAATAGACCACTCTATATTTATGAGCAGTAGCAAAAGCAAAACAATAACTGTCTCCTTCATACTCATAAGCTTGACTTTGCGCGAGAGAGACGGTGTAAATGTGTTGAAACGTGCCAGCTTTAGTTAACCGACCTGTAGCATGATAAGCCGTTCTTAATCGATCGGCAAGTTAAGCTACCATCGTCGTGGTCGGTACCTGGATGGGTCATCGCCTAGTGGTATTTCAAATCGAGCATCTCCGTGCTTCGGAAGGCACTTAAAGGCGTTGGTCCCGGTTATCATTTAATTGTGATAGTCGTTAAGCCACTTGGAGGTCTTCCAGGCGGCTTGAAAACTCCAACAGTAGGTTGACCACTAGCCTGCCTCCACCGATCCGCAGTGGGTACGCGTGGTGGAGTATCTGCCCATTCCCTTCACCCTGATTTGTGAAAGGAGGCCTGTGCTCAGCAGTGGGACATTATAGGCTGATGATAATGATGATGAACCTTAACTATATGTTAAAAATGAGTTAGACTAAGATCTCGTGACAAAGACCGACATTTACAGAAAAAAAACTAATCCCGATAAAGATTATTTTTTATCAAAGAAACTAGACTATGTTAAGGAATATAATCTTGAAATGAATCCTATGAAATAATTATTGGTACCTACTACAAATTATGTATACATTTTTATGTCTTCAGATCAAAAGATTTTTTTATATTAATTTCTCAGTTCATAAACTATTTACCTACTTCTTTCTATTTATTAATATCTTTTTAGTAATAAACTTCGAAGCCAGTTTATGCAAATTAAATTACGTTTTTAATTTTCGGAGAATTAATATAAATTTTTCCTTTAATTTTCTGAGGGCAAGAGATTCAGATGCTATTCAGCTTACTCATATTGACGCAGATATTTTTGAACCACATAGGTATCCAAATATGAACGTGACTTGAAACCTCAAAAAGTAATTAATGAAAACAAACTATTAGTTCAACTTAGAATCTTCACAAAACTCGGCAAACTTTTCACCTCAGTTACTAAAATAAAATGATAAGGCGCGTCGTGAATCTTCGTTCGCACAGAAAATAAAGTATGGCCCGAAGATTAACGAAAGAATGCTTAAAACTTACACTGCAGCTGTTAGTTCCATCTCACTCACAAGTCACGGCCCTCCGCACACATGGCGGCTGCTGCCGACCAATAGCATTTCTCGCGCTTTGAAAATGTGTCTTCTGCGCAGGTACATCGGTAAGCCATATTAGTTGGGTACTACTGTACTTTGGTAAGTAATATTCTGTATTCTTTGCCTCTGCTTCAAACATTCCAAAGTTATTGTTGCTCATTTTTTTTCTTATTTCTATACAACGTGTGATCATTACATATAACAGATATAACCTATAGGTATATAGATAGGTTATATCTATATGAAAGGAATGAAAACTACATCAGATATTGACTCTATAAAAAGTTTCAGTTCAAAATTAATTACTCAAAAATTCATACTTCTACAGCCTTACTCATAAACGCTATTTAAAGTTAAGTCATACTTAAAACCGTTATTTAAAAAAATCTTCACTCATAAACGCTATTTAGCCTTATTCACTGCTTAAAAACGTTATTTAAGGAGCTGTCAAATTAAACAACCTACTACCCTTGTTTAGCGCGTTAAATAGCAAAATGGCCGCCAAATAAACAGCTGATGCTTGATTGTTGTAAAATATTTTTCATTTATTACT
Organism: Achlya flavicornis; assembly: GCA_947623365.1. NCBI lineage: Eukaryota > Metazoa > Arthropoda > Insecta > Lepidoptera > Drepanidae > Achlya > Achlya flavicornis. The sequence continues at coordinate 13,980,142 of OX392480.1, read as the reverse complement.
GAAAATACGATGGATATATGATGTTAGATTATATAGAAACACCATAAATTACTTAAACTTATACTACCTGGATGACCGGCCTTTGCTCGTTTTTTTGTAAATCATATTAGTTTTCCTCACAAAAGAAGGACCTTGAAAAAAAGGGAAAATATTATCATCTGAACTCGAACAGGATCTTCTGGTTTCGGAACCGCCCGATTTCCCATCTGCCCAGAATACCTTCGAAGGTATTCTAATGATATTGTAGCAGTTTTGCATTGCCTGAAAACACGTTTCCTAAAAATGAAACTTAGCTAGACCGATTTATTGCTCCCGAAACCCCACGCATACTAAGTTTCATGAAGATCGTTGGAGCCGTTTCCGAGATTCAGATTATATATATACAAGAATTGCTCGTTTAAAGGTATTAGAGGGATGAATTTGTAAGTCATAGGTGTTTCATTTAGCATAATAAAACAACACCTACTCTATTTCACATAGGTTGAGTCGTCAAGGTCAAGGGTTTTTACCAATATCTAGTGAAGTTCCATTTTATTACTCTGAAATAGTACTCACAATATTTGATGAAACCTCGCTCTATCCACTTCGCTCTATCGCTCTATCGCTTAACCAATGAGAAATCTTATAAAATACCATGAGTTACCGAACTCATGCTATTTGAAATCTACCTACTATACTTATCATTGCTTGTGCCGTGTGTGCTATATAATTTAACTAAATTTAATTAAAATATGAGGGTTTCAGATCAGGAGGACCAAGATAATATAAATAATATTAGTATTAACATACACAATTTCACTAGAGATTTATTTACACATAATTATTCCCAACATTAATTCTATAAATTTATTCAATGTTTGTATTTTGATTTTCCAATACAAATTTTCCAAATTCATAAATGCCTGTACGTTTTACATGTATTTCTTCAGCTATTTGGCTTTATTTTTCGATCGCTGCTTAAGCCAGTATCAGACTATGAATAAGAAATGTTCTTGTTCATAGTCTGACCTGAAACAATATAAATTCATACATTATTTCTTAAAATAGAAGATGAAATAGAATTTGTAAATAAACTTGTAAATATTATAATTTTTTGATACAAAAATCTAATTACCTTTTTATTCAGAGGTTAATAAAGTTCGCAAAAAAACCTTCTCATCCCAATTCGAAAAACGTGATCTTTTTCTCGTTCTGAATTAATTGTTAATTTCCATTTTCTAATTAATATAATATTATAATAAAACACATAATAAAACTTTTCAAATTGGTGTCGTTTCTTTTTTTTAAAAACTCCATTACTGTCAAATGTATGGTCTTGATGTTGGTGTCGCCATATATAATATTATTTTTGCTCTTAAATCCTTCAATAACTAAATCATGACTAAAAAGCGTTTATGAGTAAAGAAAAGTTAAACACTGAATAACATTTTAAATAGTACTTAGCTATGTACTACTTAATCCGTTATTTAAGAGATTTTTATGAGTAAGGCCGCTAGTGTCTATAAACTTTATTTACAACAAATATGTACAAATTAATAATTCAAAAAATGTGCATCGATTGGACCCAATTATATTTTTATGCCTTTTGCGGTCGAGACCTTGGGACCGTGGGGTCCGAAGCTAGCCGTTTTGCTCGCACCTTGACATCAAAATTGATCGAGACCTCCGGAGACCAGCGGGCGGGGAGCTTTTTCCACCAACGCGTCAGCTTGGCAATTCAAAGAGGAAACGCTGCCAGCCTTTTTGGAATCTTGCCGTTAATCGGAAGCAGCGGCAGGCTTGAGGAAATTTTCTATACATAGATTGTATTGTACATATTTGTTGTAAATAAAAGTTTTTTTTTTATGATATTAGTAATACACACATTTAATTGATTTCAGTATTCTACGTCATTCAAAATCGCTACCTTAACACAGCCAGACAAGGAAAATATAGATCAAAATGAACCAAACCCCGATTTCGTTGAAGCAATTTTCACGACCCACATCAATGTTGAGTGACATGTCCCGCTTTGCAACAAGGAATGATTGGAATGGCTTTCCAGTTGCTTTATAACAAGCAATGGAATGTACCTACCTTATTTATGGTGAAAAGATAACGGCTAGACGTCCCACTTTGAAGGGTTGCTCACTGTTGCTCAGATTTTGCTGGAGATAACTGATATCTACGTTATTTAGGATTTTACGAACAAATGTGTATTCTTAGGGTTGTTTTGAAAGCAATAACAGTATCAAATCCATTCTTTACTTGTTCAATTCTTTAATCATAATAATTGGTTTCAAGCTGGCTTGCAGATCTAATCACGGTGTCACGGTACATTCATGGAGTCAGACGTTATTTAACTACCACTGCCACCGCCCGTCTTTCAGCAAAAAGTACTGATAAGGATGACTGCCCGAGCTAGTCGAAAGTACCTACAACCATTAAGCTATTATTACTACGTATAGAGAAGACGCCACGCATCACAACTATGTTCCGTTCAAGTGAGGCCATCCGGCCACAATTTTTGTTGTAGAACGATGAACGAAACGTGAAAATCACGATGTTTGCGAGAAAGATACTCCTAAAAGCGCTCAGCTATGCTATTCTGTAAAAGGTAAATCATCTCGAAAGTCATCTCGCAACTCACCTCGCAACTGAATTGGCGGGTGAATTACGTTTCAGAATACCAAATCCTATTGAAAAACGTCAAAATACTCACCTGTCGTAGTTCTTCTCACTTCCGTCATCACTCGGTGGCGCTAGTGTCGAACTCACTCAGTTTAACAATATGAAATTCTAATCTCATCGCGGATTCAGAAGTGATTTTACAAATGAACGTTACAGAATAGCACTGCTGACAGCGATACGTGTTTCTACTGTCTGCTTAGACGACTTATTTATTGTTACAGCGCTAAAGAGAAATTTAGTTGACTCTAAATTGGACTGTTTTACAAAAAAACTTAAACCGACTTCAAAGTACACTAAGAAGTAATAAAATCCTGATCTGATGACAATGGGACCAAACGGGAAGTGTACCCTTCCAGACAAAAAAAGAATTTTCCAAATCGGTTAATAAATGACAGAGTTATGAGGTAACAAACAAAAAAAAAACCGAAATGAGAACCTTCTCCATTTTTTTAAATAGGTTAAAAATGCGACATAACATTTGCTTATGATAGCTTCTCTATACGTAGTAATAATAGCTCAATGATTATATTTGCTACGGTACCTACCTATTATTATGGATCACCTGTATGGAACATAAATCTTCTTCATAGTCAATACTTCACTAAAATAGCCCATTTTCAATCCCCTAAGTCCAAAACTTCAGAAAATTGAAATCTATCCTCATTCTCGCACACATTGCCACGCAATTAGCTAAAGTATTATAGTAGGCTATACCCATTTGTCGCGTTTAACCCTAATTTATTATTCTTTGTAATGCCTTTTAGTACATAAATACACTGATGTGTGAGAATTCCGAGCCCTTAGAGGAAAAAGAGTAAATTTTCCTCGGGAAACGCCTGGGGACTATTTCGGCAACTTTGTGTGTACAGCTATTTTAAATTACCTCTATTTTCGCCTCGTTATAAGAGTATTTTTGGTAAATTACTTTTTGAGTGGTTCTATTATCATCACAATGTGGGCAGAAAGTACGTTATTTTTAGGCCTGTGTTTGGACGCAATCTGGTGATGAAGTGGCCAAAGGTGGTAAGCACACGAAGCCTAGGAGGAACTGGCTCTCAAGTGCAGCTGTCGGAACAGATTTTTAATTTGAGGATGGGGTACTACAAAGTAATGGGTAGGCACCACCGTGCTATGGTTTCCTAACGATGTTTTTCTTCACTAGAAGCTTTCGGTGAATTCAATAGCTCATAGTTGGACCCTGGACCTTCGTCTAAGCTATTATCGCCTTTAATTGCTAGGGCATACATTGAATAAATGGCTTTGACTTTGAAGTGGATTCAAAACTCTAGTCCAACACTGTGTAAAGTCCTATTGAGAGAAGTCAATGATCAGATTATCATATTTAGTTTTAATATAGATAGGCGCATTATATTATACTAGCTTCTGCCCGCGGCTTCGCCCGCGTGGTCTACAGGAAACAAATGACATATTTTTCTTCAAAATCAAACGTAATAAGTGCTCTCACTCCCTCTCAATTGTTTTTTTTCTTGTTTAAGCCCTATTGACTCTCTGTTAGGCATCTCCTATTTCGAAAAAACTATGATACACGTGACCCTTCTTAATGGATACTTACACTTCACAAAGAACACACTATTATTAGTATTAATAATAATACACAATCATAAAAACGCATGAAAATACCAAGAACTTAAATTACATGTGTAATATATTATTACACATGTAATTTAAGTTTTACAGAAAATTCAACCCCCGTTTCACCCTCTTAACCCCTAAGAGGGTGAACCGGGGGTTGGAATTTCGAAAAACCCTTTCATATTTGATACGTACACTTCACAAAGAACACACCCTCCAAATTTCATGTCTCTAAGACCAGCGGTTTAAGCTGTGCAATACTGTGCATTGATATATCAGTGACTTCCCATACACAACTTCATCCTGCTTTTCATCCCTTCGAGGGTGGATAATCAAAAACGCTAAGACACGTATGAATTAATTTTCAGTCTTCAGCCTAAACACAACATTTGAAGATCCTAACTTCAAAACTGACGGACTTTCATACAAACTTTCATCCCCTATTTTACCCCCTTAGGGGTGGAATTTCGAGAAACCCTTTCTTAATGGATACCGACTCTTCACAAAGAATACATTCTTCAAATTTCATGTCTCTAAGAGCTGTGCGTTGATATATCAATCAGTGATTTCCCATACACAACTTCATTCTGATTCTGATTCAACTTCATTTCATTTTCATCCCTTCGAGGGTGGATTATCAAAAAAAGCTAAGACACGTATGAATTAATTTTCAGTCATCAGCTTAAACACAAAATTTCAAGATCCTAACTTCAAAACCGACGGACTTTCATACAAACTTTCATCCCCTATTTTACCCCCTCAGGGGTGGATTTTCGAAAAACCCTTTCATAGTGCTTACCTACACTTCGCAAAGCACAACCTCCAAATTTCATGTCTGTAGGACCAGCGGTTTAGCCTGTGCGTTGATATATTAGTCAGTGAGATCCAATACACAACTTCATCCCGCTTTTCATCCCTTCGAGGGTGGAATTATCAATAACGCTGAGACAGGTATAAATTAATTTTCAATCGTCAGCCTTAACACTAATTTTGAACACCCTAACTTCGAAACTGACGGACTTTCATACAAACTTTCATCCCCTTTTTTACTCCTTTAGGAGTGTAATATAAAAAAATCCTTCGTTAGTGGATGCCTACACTGTATAATAATATATTTAGTGGTGTTTAATGTGGAAATGAAGGACTTGCATAAGTAACTTCATCCCTCTTTTCCCCCCTACGGGGGTGTAATTATAACAAACGCCACCTATACATTAATTTTCAATCTTCAGCCTAAACACAAAATTTGAAGATCCTAACTTCGAAACTGACGGACTTTCATACAAACTTTCATCCCCTATTTTACCCCCTCAGGGGTGGAATTTCGAAAAAGCCTTTCTTAGTGGATACTACCTCTTCACAAAGAATACACCCTCCAAATTTCATATCTCTAGGACCAGCGGTTTAGGCTGTGCGTTGATATATCAGTCAGTCAGTCAGTCAGTCAGGACTTTGAATTTTATATATACAGATAGATAAGGCTCTACGTGCCAAATTTCTAATCTTTATATATAAAAAATACTGTACGTGTATATGTCACTGAAATCCTCCTAAACGGCTGGACTGATTTGAATTGTTTTTTTTTTTTGTATGTATTGATAGTCGTTAAGCTAGTTGGAAGCCTCCTAGGCGCTAGCCTACCTCCACCATTCCGCAGTGGGCACGCGTAGTTGAGTATCGCCCAGTCCCTTTCACCCTCATTTGTGAAAGGAGGCCTGTGCTCAGCAGTGAGACATTATAGGCTGATGATGATATAGCAGTATCATGCTCTGTATAGAGCGACCTTGGATCATTACAACTGGTTAGCAACTCATTAATAAAATAAAAGGTAATAAGGGAAGCACAATGGTTCGGATCATAAAAAAAGTCAAGAAACAGACCGTCTTATTATTTTAATCCATATTGCTTAAATAATGGAATTAATTAGATGGAAAAGTGGATTAGCTTAGCGGACGGTGTATAATACCCAATTGTCGCCATCTGCCTTCTTATCCAATGTTACTCACAGACATTTTGCTAAGACGTAATTCAGAAATGTCGCCAAATTAAAATGGCTCTAATGCCCGGTTTCAATAATTAACGGACCGTTATCGGTTAAAATTAAGACACGTATATCTTTACTAATAATGAAGTAAAGACCCTCAAAGCTTTGCATAGCAGACCCTCCCATATGGAAGTAGCTATCACAGGTAAAATTAGCTTACGAAATTATCTATATGCCCAGTTTGGCAATAAAAAAACCTACCATTGGTAAGCAAAACGATTCGTTTTTGTTTATTGAAACCGGGCATAAGACATCTTTAAAATCGCTTTCTGTTTGTTTTTTGTTTTTCTTAAGAGCTTATTTCGTAGTCACTTTTTGACTTAAATCCATGTAATTTAATGGTTATTTCTTCTTCTCTTAAGAAAATAAACTGCTGCCATCCAAAAAACACAGACAGAGCAAAGCAGTACTTCACATACGGGAGTGACATACACAGAATGGAATTTTAAAAGTCGCAAGTCCCATGTATAGTTCTGATGTCATTTGCAAGGGAACCAGAATAATAACTTGGACCTTTTGACTTGGCTCAGAGGCGTGCCCGTAAAATATAAAAAACCAACGACGGGGAGTCCATCCTCACACATCGCAACCGAAATAGTCTGGCACTGTCGGGAATCAAGAACTTCATACCGCGGACAGGCTCAGGTTGTGGTATTAGCACCTCGCCATTGTTTTCCTAAGGGGATATAGCATGAAATTCATCAAGAAGGGTGTCATAAGTTACTTTTTTCACATTTCCAAAGGATCTAATATTTTCCCGGAATATAAGAAAGGACTTTTTATAAAAATGCGCTAGATTTCACAGTCAACAATTCATGTTTACTTATAGCCAAGAGTTTCAAAATATTATTTTCTGCAATTTAAGCTCAATACTTAGTTTTGTTATGAAACGCTCGTGGTGTGGCATGATAAGCCGTTCTTAATCGATCGTCAAGTTAAGCTAACACCGTCGTGGTCGGTACCTGGATGGGCGACCGCCTAGTGGTATTTCAAATCGAGCGTTTCCGTGATTCGGATGGCATGTAAAGCCGTTGGTCCCGGTTATCACTTAATTGTAATAGTCGTTAAGCTAGTTGGAGGCCTTCTAGGCGACTTGAAAACTCTAACAATAGGTTGACCACTAGCCTACCTCCACCGATCCGCAGTGGGCACGCGTGGTGGAGTATCTGCCCATTCCCTTTCACCCTCATTTGTGAATATCCCACTGCTGGAGCACAGGCAGGAGGCCTATTATAGGCTGATGATGATGATTATGATGACTCAGTTTGCTGAACAAAACGGCAGTGTGTCCGACCTATAAAGGACGTCGTGTAGTCGTTAGACACATTACCATAATACATTATCATAATTAGGTACATCTATTCCCACTCTGTGTGGTTATGAACCAATTTCCTAGCCTCGTCTCTCGGAAATGTATGTTTTCTTGTAATCACTCTGATAAGCCTTTTGTTTGAAAGAAAAAGTAAATTAAAAATGTTTGAAAGGCTTTTTGGAGTTTTTTCATTGAAGGCTTGTCAATGAAACGGGAAAATGTTTGGGTCTAATGCATAGTAAGTGAAAATCTGTGGGAATTACCTATTTCAAAGTTTAAAGAGGCAATCTGAACCTTTATTTATGCTTACATTTTAAATTGTTTTAGTATTACTAAGCACCATTATTTATTGATTTCCAAACAAAAAACAAAACATTCCAAAAACTAATAATAACAGTTTCCTTCAACTTTGCGTTGAAAATTATTTAGAAAGGCATCGCATACAATTACTCTAAAAATAACCACGTAAATCTGAACTCTAAAACACGAAGAATAAAAACGAGAATACATTGTACATAAAAAGATAAGGAAGTATCGTACCTGAAATAAATCCAAATCAAATCTCGCAACTGGTTACAAAGATGATACGTCACACAAAAAACTTCCCCTGTGTAACGTAAAAAAGAAAAATCCCGAAGACAAACTGTTTGCGACCCCGCACAATCCATCAAACGGTTCAAAACTAGACGTAGCCGGGCCGATATCAAAATGTAGTTACCATTGTCCCGCAGTTGATAAAATATGAGCTGTGACGTTGACAAATCGGCACAAGGCATGAAGCAAGAAATGCCGCCGTTCACAAGTCACCGCGCACGGATTTCTTTAATTCGATCGTCGAATTATGAAATGTTTAAGTTGACGTATTCAAATGTTTCTTGGCGAAGTGAATTAAGCCAAGTGGATGTAAAATTAGCTTTGATTGTTTTTGGACTGGCAATTTCCTCGTGTTTTTTTTCCGGAAAAATTATGCTTGTGTTTTATAAACCTCTTTTTAAAATAGTGTGTATTTGGTGCTAAGTATCAAAAAGATTTTGGTGACATATTTTTATGTAGGTATTTCATTTTTTTATTAAAAATGCAAAAAAAAATTGTAATAAGTAATTGCAAGAAATAACTATGTTTTTATTTATTCATATAAAATCAAAAGTTTTTATCGGCAACAAAACTATATTTATTTTCTTCTTACAAAAATCATATTTAAGATTGAAAAGAAAACTATTAAACTGACGTGCATATTAGACTCAATTAATTATTATTTGCTTTTTAAATAATGCTCATCAGCTAAACCAACAGAAAACGCGTAAAACAAACTGCCGCTTACTTAAGGAACCGTCATGTTTTTCTATTTAAAACTGGTGTACGGTGTTCCTTCGCGATGATTTACACAGGCAGCTCTATACATGAAGGAAACCTCAGGAGAGATAGCGACTATTTCTTTCATGGTGATAACTTTCATTATAACATGTTTCAGTGAACTTTTGACAAAGATTTCATTCACATTTTTAAAATTTGCTAGGTATAATTATATATAAAGCCAACAAAAATACATCATCTGTGACAACTGTCTAACTATCACGGTTCATGAGATACAGACGAACAGACAAACGAACGGAAAGCGGTGTCTTAGTAATATGGTCCCGTTTTACTTAAAAACGTTAAAAATGAAAAATTGGTTGTAGCCATTTTCCTCTTTGAAAATCATTAACAGTTGGTATATATTTTATAATCCATTTTTTATTTGTGAAAGAAAGATTACGATCGCCTCTTCTTTTTTTCTTAAAAAAAAAAAGAGAAACGATTCTTTAATATTTTTACCCTTACGAAGATATAAATTCACTTATTCACTACATTATCATGTGATTTCATAAGCAATTGTGAAACATTCTTCTTTCATGGTAATACTCACTCCAAAAGATCAACAGTAACCGAGAAAATCTTATTTAATCTTATGCCACAATTTCTGGTCCAAATTAACCTCCTATCAATTATATTACTTCCTCAAACATTAATCAACGTAAGAGCGGGACAAAAACACTATACACCATTGTAGCCGAATATTTACAACAGCCAGAACTCTTATCACGTTGGGAAAGTATTTATCTTGGCATGAATAGGCTCTTGGACTTTGACAGATCGTCTCAAGTCGTGTTTTGTTGAATAACTCAAGATTCTGGTGACGATCACTTTTTGTACACTAGCTCTTGGTGTGCTTTCCTTTCAATTTGTCGCGACATCGAGCTTTGTTTAGGCTTTGATGTAGACATTGAGCTATTACGTACTTTTTTGAAATGGCTGTACTACTTTTGGTGGTTTGTTTGACATTTTATATTTGATAAATTCAAATTTGTTTGTTTTGATAAAAGCTTTGTTCGTAACACAGGTGTTGTTTTTTTTATTTTTGTGTGATTGGTAAACACATAAACATGACATGTGATTTTAATTTGTATTATTTTGGTAATACAACTTAGTCAGTAAACAAGGTACGGCCCGCTTGGTGGTAAGCGGTTACCGAAGCCCTATAGACGCCTGCAACACCCGGGCATCACTCACGCGTTACTCAACCCTCCAATGAACTCTGATGACTTTACTTACGCGTAGAATTACAATAAAGTTATTATGTTGCGTCCATGCTACGCGAACCGAGCACGAGCCGAGCCACGAACGAACAGGATTCGTTCGTTGTTCGCGTAGCGTGGACGGTCTTGCGAGCCTCGAACGAGCATTCGTCTTGCGCTCGACTGCGCTCCGCCCGATTGTCACTTTTTTTCACGAACACAGGGATTTGCATCGCGCTCGTTGAAGGCTCGTTGTAGGCTCGTTGTATGCTCCTTCTATGCTCTTTGTATGCTCGTTGTACGTCCACACTTGACATCGCCGCACGATTAGGTTGCGGTATTCTGTAAGGTCCAAAAAATCTCTATACCTACCTCTCTTACTCACTCACTTTACTCGCTTCTATGGAAATATTTATTTCCTTCTCGAATCCCTTACTTTATTAACCCTATTAATACCTATAACATACCCCACGACACTTACAATCGGCAGAATAATTACTAGCACCATTAATCACATGAAATCTGTACCTCCAATGACGTATAAATGATTCATTGCAAATACGGAGGCAGTAACGCTATGTACAAACATTGCTTTAACTTAATACGAATATTGATGAAGGATTAGATGTTTGGAGTCTATGATTTAGTGGTTTACTTTGATGGTCACGTAATGGCTTCCAAATACTTCCAATCTAATGAAGTTGAAGAGGCTCCTATGAAATGTTGTAAAGTGGCTGACAATCTGGTTATTGGATTAGCTTTTCGTACCTACACGATTCGTGCTTGGTTAGAATAATACTTGCCCATTTTTAGCTACCAATTTTTTATGGGGAAATGTTCTTAGTATATCCGACCGGCTCTGGAAGAACAGCCTGGTTTTCCCGGACTATTACCGGCATAAACTCTACTACCGGGGTCGCGATCTGCGCCGTATCGAACGCGTACCAACAAATCCTCCACGCACATTGCTTAGATATCTTCATCTGGGGGAAGTATGATACCTCTCCCCAGCGCCATCGCTGTGCAAACGCACGATGAGTGGTGACCACATCGACATGTCTTCCTCTTTGGGACCACTTCTAGGGACTCAGGGTGATTATCCGCGTCCCCAAAAGATCAAAGAACCGAATTTGCTACGTAAGAAACAATTTATAGGTGATGACTCTGCAGATACATGCCGTTTTAATTGTACTTATTTAACTATTTTTACTTTACATATTTTCAATATTATTAAATCGCTATAGAAACTTGGCCCTTCATGAGGCTAACAACATCTGTTTCCAGAAGATTTCGCTTTGGACCGCCGCGCCGGTGCAAACTTGAAACTTTGCTAATATACTGTTGTCGTGATTTATGTAAACGTTTCTTGTTATTTTCAATTCTGCACCAAGTTCGTTATGGGTCGTGATCTTCTGTGCTCTTCCTGGTTGGACTGTTATATGAGTTTAATAATTTACCTTCATGGTTTTGATTTCAAAGTTTGGTTTTACAATCCTTTGCCTTTTACATATAAAAAAATCAAGACGAAGTGTCACCTTATAAGAAAGTGAAGCTGAAAATTTCCTACGTGTGCGTGAGTAAAATCAGTACTGGCTCAAGCAGGCACAATTGGTACTGAGCCTTATTGTCACAGAACACAGACCGTTCCGTCTTTCATTTTTTCTTGGTCTGAGTCCTTAGCATTGATCTCAGGTGTTTTTAACACAACTGGTTGAACTGTAATCAAAAATTATATGTTAGCATTGAAATATTGATTAACTCTTGACATGGTAGTTTATTAAAAGACGATGGGTTAAACCCTCCAAAATCTCCAGGTTCATAAATTAAATCATTATCGGTGTTGTAGTCTCAAAGGTTCGCATGAAGGGTTTTTTGATGAAACATTTAGCTTTGTTTGATTACACAGCTTATAGTGTATTTATTTCTTTACTTTAACAGACAACTCACTGGCGTTAGTAACATTTAAGAATTATTTTCTATGCTTCAATCCATCCTAAGAAGAATCTATTCTAAAATCAAGATACCTATTACTCTTATTATTTGAACATTAGGTGTGAATTACCCACTAGCACAAAATATTCGACTCCCAAAATTACCTCAGTACGGTTAATTTGTGGTCGCTACTAACGTATATTACACAGTATGTGGAACTGGGGTGTTGTAAATGGTAATTACCTGGGCGTATTTTGCACTCTACTCAAATCATTGAACTCTCATAGAGAGTGGAAAATAATATCATCGGAAATGATAAAGAAAAGATATAGTTTATGTGATTCGGTATTCACATCTGAAGGTAGGCCAACGAGAGGAGATAAAATATGTAAACAACCAACCTCTACTGAGTTCCTTACGATAGCGAGCGATCCAGTATACTATTGTAGTCTTTGGAGCGATCATTATCACTCGCAATAATGAAGTCAGTTGGTCGACGACAGCTTGTGTGATACGTGGTACAGGAAAGCGATCGGTAAAGCAGCTGTCAAAATAATTTCTTTAAATAAAATTTGAAAGTATGTTTACATTCTTTATCCGTCTCGTTGGCTTACCTATACACAAAATAAAAAAAGGATTTATCCAAATATATTACAACTAAATTGAATTTCAAACGTAAACAAAACCTACACATTTGGTAAGTAGAGTCCTTTTTAAAATAAACTGTCAAACGCCCTAAATAAATTACCTCATCTGAATACTAAAGTCATACAGTTGTTATGTATAGAGTACACAATACTTGAAGCGAAATTCGGTTTACGAAACATAAAGTGCAAACAATCCACCCGGAAGCGTCAAAGAAGTTAGCACCTTACAACTGTACAGTAGTTTCCAAAACAAACTGTGTTTTCAAAACAAAAGAACTTGAACGCAAATAAAAAAGTGAGGATTGGTGTCCAACGAGTGCAGTTATACAGTTATACCAAAGAGTAACCATAGTTATATAGAAGTATATAAAAATATGTAGCATTAACCTTTTTAAACAATCATCTTTTCAACAATTATTCAAAACAATATAAGCATACAAAAGACAAAAAACTACTAAGACTTTTTACAAGCATTACCATTGAATTAGCATTACTTAGGTTCACTTGTCCGGTGTCTGTAATCGAATCTTGAAAGTTAAATTTGACCCACTTCCCAATGTCCGATTGAGCTGAAATTTGGTAAACATTAGTATATTGGATGACAATGCAAGTACATACATCATAAAAAGCTTGTATAAAAAAAAAAAGTTACAAAAACATGAATTTTTAAACAGTATTATCAGAATCAGAATCAGAAATAAATGACTCTTTACCACAATCTTCCACACAGTATAAAAAGATTTGATTTATGCTGACTGACTGACTGATCCGTCAATCCACACATACCACGGGGTTATAATTTCGAAATTTTTGTAAAGTTTATAACAACGAAAGACTTTTTCAAAATTCAGGGAAGCCGTGGAGAAATCTCGTCTGAATATAGTTAGTGATGGTGAATAGCCCTGAACTGGTGAACTCATATCACTATATTCTCTTTTGCTGCTCAAAATTAAAACGCCAACATAACATACGTTGTGTTATATGCCTTTTTGGGAAGAAGAAAGCGAGACCAACGAAAAGTAATTGATCATAGCATACATTTACATTGATCTAGTAGATATCTCAAGATTTTCAATTTGTAATAAGTAGTCTAGGAATCACTTGTAATCCTAGAATAACAGTTGTAGCACATTCACTTAGTGTGCTCCTGACTTAAGGAAATGTTAGCTCTCAGTCTGACTTTGCTAGTGATCACGTTTGCTGCAGCGCAGTACCAGTATTCTGTACCAAAAGGTTATTGCTCAAATATTATATTTGATTTTATATCTTATGTCTTTATACTTTTAAGGTCTTTATCTGATTTTTATTCAAGGTACTTAGCCTACATTTTATTTGTAATGTATATTTTCATTGCTTAATATATCATTATTGTTTCAAAGTAGAAAATTTACTAAATTATGTGAAGTGAGAGCAGTAACGATGGATGTTTAATTAATTATTGCGATAGATAAATGAATCTGATTAATTCTAATCTGTTCGTTCAGTAAATAGTATTAATATCGCAAGTTTCTAGCAAGATTGTTATTATTTTACAATTAATTTAATCTCTTAATAAAAGCGCTTGTTTCAGAAAGCGCAATCGAAGTAAATCTATGATCCATAGTATTCACAAATTACATCTAAATAAATATTAACGTAGATTAGGGTTTTAATATTGAAATTCAATTTCCAGATCTACCATCATACATAAAGTCAGCACTGCTTGTCAAGAATAGATATAAACCACAACCCAAGGCAAAGAAACGGACCATTTCTAATCTCACCATGAAAGAAGTATTCGATAAAATAAAAGATATAACTAAATCTCTTAATCAACATGCCAAGAAGAATGGATATAAAGTTGATTATAAATTCAGGATTATGGATAATGCTAGATAATTTGTTAAACTATACAGTATCAGACATGATGCAAAAAACGAAAATGCATGTACCTATTTGTGACATTGTAAAAGGTCATAGAAAAATCATACATACAAAAGCATGTACACACGGCTACCGATCAAGCTATACATTTCCAGTATAAGCTGACCTCCCATTGTAAGGAAATCCTATACAATGCGAGATCAGCTTATACTGGAAATGTATAGCTTGATCGGTAGCCGTGTGTACATAAAATTAATTATTAATGATATTGTGCATCCATTTATAATCGTGAGTAAATAAACTTGATTTTGTATATGAATATGTCTAAGGCATGTTTTTCAGAACAAGAATGTCTCGTCGAACTCAAGATCGCGATGAGATCAGCGCCTTAGTCTATGTAGACCTAAGTCTGTTTTTTTTTTTTTTTTTTTTTATCCACTTATGTGGCATACAAGCATACGGCCCGCCTGATGGTAAGCGGTTACCGTAGCCTATGGACGCTTGCAACACCAGGGGTATCACGCGCGCGTTGCCGACCCTGCAGAGATCTCTTCACACCCCTTTTGAAGAACCCCATGCTGTACTCCATTGGGAAAACCACGGCGGGGAGCTCATTCCACAGTCTGAGCGTCCGCGGAAGGAAGCTCCTTTGAGCCCGCACAGTACGAAACAATTCAGGTTTCAATATGTGAGGATGGACTCCCCGTCGATGGCGAGAGTTGCGAATAACTGAATGTGTCTTGGATTACTTTATTATTAATTAGAATCAGATCTTTGTTGAAGTCCTGTAATAAAGTAGACATAACTATTATAAATATCAGTAAAGCATGCATCTGCAATAATTTTGTAATGGTGCGTCTATGCTACACGAAGCGAGCATGAGCCGAGCTTCGAACTAACAGGATTCTTTCGTTGTTTGCGAAGCGTGGACGGACTTGCGAGCGTCGAACGAGCATTCGTCTCGCGCTCCGCCCGATTGTCAGTTTTTTCATGAGCACAGGGATTCGCATCGCGCTCGTTGTAGGCTCGTTGTAACGTCCACACTTTACATCTTAACAGCGAACGAAGTCTTATCGTGTAGCATGGACGTACCATAATGTTTGATGAATTTCAATATAAAGATAGACCAAACAGTACATATAGAGTCAAACCTACTCGTAAAATAATAATGTGATCAAAATTCATAATTGCACGTACAACCACAATTTTGACCAACACGTAAACCTATCCGCAGCAATGTAATCAGTAAAACTGAAATAGAATTTATAAACAAAGATAGGTCTATGAGAATAATCACATTTGCATGAATAAATACCTGCACGTATAATTGAAACTAGGTCTCGCCCAGCAATTTCACTTGAGGGATTCAATCATAGAGATCGATCTGTGGATACAATATTTTCCCACCCTAAAATGCATAACATGTATATTATATGTATAGGTATATTAACCAAAAAACGAACTTTAACATTTGTTATTTAACTAGCTGTCCCCCGCGGTTTCATCCGCGTTCCCGGAATTAAAGTAGCCCATGTCCTTCTCCATACCATAGGCTATCTGCATGTCAAATTTCATGATAATCCGTTGAGTAGTTGAGGCGTGATGGCGTAATAAACAAACTAACTCATATTCGCATTTTAGTTCGCATATTAGTTAGGATAGATAGGGTTAGTAGAATAATTAACTTAATATTAAAGTTTACAAGACTCAATTCTAAGCTAATAGGCATAGTTAAAGAAACACATCTTCTATATTAAAATGTAACGAAACAACTGCTTCGGGCTGTACCAACAAACAATGTACGCAGACAAGTTTCATACAAGATTACCCACTTCAAGATATTGTTTTATCTCGTACAAGTAGAGTAAACATGATTTAACTTCACATAAAATAATATTGACCCTACCGTTGTTGTGTATTTCGAATTAGATATGAGTATGAAATGACTTGACTAATACTTTAATGTTTTCAAATATGTATTATTACTGACGATCGATTACTAATGATTAAAAAAATGGACATTCACCTAATTTCATAAGAGACTATTTTTGCTATTTAAATAACAATATAAATTGCATACAATTAGAATTTTAGTGGTTGGCATCATAATAACTCTCAAATCTTTATATACAAGACTATTATTATTATTCAAACGCAAACCAATATTACTTACAAAACCAGTGTGAGGTCATTTCAAATGGCAGGAATTTAGTAAAAAATACTAATAAAACTTACCCGCTGGATGGGCTCGTCCTAGAATAACATATCCATTAGGATATGTTATTCTAAATGTTTTATTAAAAAACGTAGCTCCCGTAATCCCCTATTTTACCCTTATTTTGAACTCAAGGGTATATTAATGTATACGTTATTAAAAAGGTGTACGTTTTATGGTGGAGTTGTGCATTTTGTTTATCTCTCATTATTAACAAGCCACTGTCGTGTGTTATAGCAACTCCAATGAAAGCTCTTCTGTAGTTTTGATATTTCGTTAATTTTCTTCAAAATAAATATATATTTCTAAATCATAACTAATAATCCTGAGTCTGGGTGTCATTATGTATATTAAGTATATATTTATGAACAAAAAGTAGTATATGTATTATATCAGTTATCTGGTTTCCATAATACAAGCTCTGCTTAGTTTGGGATCAGATGACCGTGTGTGAGGAATGTCCCAGGATATTTATTTATTTATTTATTATATCCTTTTCTACTAATGTATAAAAAATCAGCTATTGGTCTGTAAGACCTTTATACATCATCACCCAACTTATGTTATATATAGTTTGTTTTTTTTTAAACCGTTGTTTAGGCCAAATATAATAATCAATTCAAAAATTAAATAATAATCAGTCAAGCTTTGCTCTTTTATACTTTTATCATAGTTTTGCGTGAGTACAAAATGAGTAATTTATCATTTAATGAAAATAGTATGGGACATAGAGGTGGGTTATGTTATTTCGAAATACCTAAGTCAACAGTCTATGCTCCGGCATGTTTAGACCAAGGGGCTTGGTTAAACAATAATTCTGTTATTAGATTTCTCTGCGTAGTGGATGGCAAAAATTTACATTTGAGATTATTTCTCTGTAGGTACTTATATGAGAAAGTGTTTTATTTGTTCAGCAAAGCCGTATTTAATCTCTTAGATATTGAAAAAGTTTTATATAATATTTAAGGTATTCTCAGAATTGTAAAGAAGCTCAGTTGCTATTTTTATGAAACCTCTCTGATCTCTTTTTCGACACCTCTCTGATTTTCAATGGAAAAACCCCAAATAATATTTTTCTTTATTAAAATTTAAAATAAAGCAGTAGTCTTCTCTAATGTCACAAATAAAGATAAGCTAAAATGTGGTTTTCCTTTCATTTTGTATTGTTTAAACAGTTCAGTTTACTATACAGTCGATTCACGTAACCCAGTTTTCTATAAAGGTATTCACACACCAGCTTTACCAAGACAAATTCATAATTTTGTTCAAAGACTTATCTAAAACAGTGATATTAAACAAAAATTAATGAGTTTTTGATAGTTTTTTATTAAGTTGCCATTCCACAGGATGCCGGTGTTAAATAAATAAATAAAATAAATATCCTGGGACATTCCGCACACACGGTCATCAGATTCCAAACTAAGCAGAGCTTGTCTATGGAAATCAGATAACTGATATAATACATATACTACTCTTTGTTTGTAAATACTTAATATACATAATTACACTCAGACACAGGAAACATACAGACATGTTCATGCACACAAATGCATGTTCTGTGTGGGAATCGAACCCACGACCTGCGGCGCGCTGGCCAAAATTCAAATAAATATTGCCAGTCAATTAAATATAAAATATACAAAGATGCATGAAAATACGAATTTCGTAACAAGTGAGAGTTGCCTGCCAACCAAAAATTAGATCACAGTTGATCAACATAAAATTGGCGTGGGAGAACCTTTAGTGGTATCATACTCACTCGATATATTTTCAATTGATCCTCATCGAGAACGAGAAATCCAGGAAGCTCTGATTTCTAGCTAGAATAGGATTAACCTATTTGCGAAGGATGACTAGAGATTTATGTTCGTTCCTCATATTACTGTTTGTTATATTGATTTGTGAGTTGAGTCAGTTGTGTTACTTCCTCAGTTGAGTTAAAATATTATACAGAATGGATAAGTTCATCATGTTCAATAAAAATAAATATTCTGAGCATACAAATTATCAATATCAAGTTCCCTAACATTTACCAGTGTGTTCAGGCAGTCTTGCAATTGTTTTGTCAATTCCTCTTTTTTGTTTGTTTTGTTGAACTGAAAACTAAACGGTTAACATTTTCCTATAGTAACTGGACACTACCAAACTAAACTATAACATTTTCATAGGTAAAATCCAACAAATAATACAAAAAGGAAAATCTATCTGACTGACGAATCATCAGCGCAAATATCCGCCTATTCATTTGAAATTATTTAATCCGCGAAATCGCGAATTTTTAAACTACTGCATGTTCGGTAAAGATTTGGCTTACAATAATAGGTACATAGGTATCTGAATTTCTGTGATTTTGTACCAAGACGTAAGTATGTATTTAAAATTATATTTTTAGAACAAAAAGTGCAGTTTATTAGGTACCTATGTTACTCTTGATAGTTTTGGCATAAAATATGACAGTATAAAGGTCACCACTCGGTATATCAGCACGGATACGTTTCGGCAAAAACCTTGCCATGCAAGTGAGGCCTTAAGATTGTATATGTTAAAGTAAATTTTACAATGACTAGATAAAATGAGAGTGATGACCTTAAAACTCGAATATACTACTACACTCCGACAATATCAATATGTATAATATATGACTAGTATTTAAGTATCTAAGTATTTAAGTAGTATTTAAGAAGCGCTCGTGGTGTAGCATGATTAGCCGTTCTTAATCGATCGGCAAAGTTAAGCTACGTCTGTCTTGGTCGGTACCTGGATGGGTGACCGCCTAGTGGTATTTCAAATCGAGCGTTTCCGTGCTTCGGAAGGCACGTAAAGCCGTTGGTCCCGGTTATCACTTAATTGTGATAGTCGTTAAGCTAGTTGGATGCCTCCTAGGCGGCTTGAAAAATTCCAACAGTAGGTTGACCACTAGCCTACCTCCACCGATCCGCAGTGGGCACGCGTGGTGGAGTATCTGCCCATTCCCTTTCACCCTGATTTGTGAAAGGAGGCCTGTGCTCAGCAATGGGACATTATAGGCTGATGATGATGATGATGATGATTTAAGTATGAAAATATTAACAAATCAGAAGTAACCAATAGGTACATAATCGGACTAACCAAAGATACTATAACTTCACAACTTTGTAACAACGCACTTCGACCAACCGAAAATTGGCTGTAATCGTGACAAAAGACCGGAATGTTCCGGACGTAATATAGAAAACAATAAACACAATAAAATAAAGAAAATGTCCTACAACTAACCTCGGCAAGAGTTTGTTTTTGACACAATAGGCTCCGGTGGGGAGGTGAGCAGAGATCGTAAAGTTGTCACGGCCAGTCGGCCAGTAAATATTGCATGGGTTCGCTGGGCTTGTCCTTGATACTAGTGGTACAAGGACGCGCGGCTTTGATGCAGCGGGAACGGTACAGATCTGTCTCCAAAATCTTTTATCGACATGCTATATCATTGAAGATAACTAGTTCATGTAACGGAAAGTAACACTAGAAGTTACTTGCCTAAAAATATATTTGTGGTTCTTAATTATAAGACACTTCGGAAAAAATGAGCGTACTACATTGATATGTTGAATACTTTCATCATCATCACCATCAGCCTATAATGTCCCTCTGCTGTGCACAGGCCTCCTGTACACAAATGAGGGTGAAAGGGAATGGGCAGATACTCCTCCACGCATGCCCACTGTCGGTGGAGGTAGGCTAGTGGTCAACCTAGATCGGCTTTACGTGCCTTCCGAAGCACGAAAACGCTCGATTTGAAATACCAGCGATCACCCAACCAGATACCGACCACGACGGTGGTAGCTTAACTTTGCCAAACGATCAAGAACGGCTAATCATGCTACACCACGAGCGCTTCTACTAACACTTTGGACCGATATAATTAATTGTTGACCTGTTAGTGCTATGTGAGACACAATGAAACCATCATGCTATTTGTAGATTATCTATCTATAAAAAAATTACACAGAAAAATAATTTACCTGAGTCAAAATAGCAAGCGTTTCAAAATTATATACTTTTGAACTCTACTAATTCTTCCTGAAAAACGCGGTCTCTTTGTGCAACATCTATCAACGGCATCTAGCACCCCATATTAGGGATCGTAAATAAGTTACGGAGCCTAAATGGTGTGTAGAGGTCAAAGGCTGGCCTAATACAGCTTGTTAGGTCTCCTTGCTTATTGTTCAAATTCAAATTCAAAATCATTTATTCAAATAGACCTTCGCAGGCACTTATGAAAAGTATGACTCTAATACTCTAATACCGGTTCGGAAGGTTGCATTTGCTGAGAAGAGCCGGCAATAAACTCAGCAATTACTCTTTTCAAAACAAGCTTAGATTCATTACATAATATTTACATTCTAATCGCACTGAAAACAATTGCGCGCCCCAGTGCGGCGGCAAAATTACAAAAAAGACTGAATAAATATTTAATAAGTAAATAAATAGCAAACTTAAGCAGACCAGCCCCCACAAGCAGCACCTGTTCACAAGTATGACGCGTGTGGCAGCCATCGCCCTCCTCGCCATATTGGAGGGAAGTGAGCGACCCGTCACACGACGCCGCCGCAAGCAAAGGCCTTAAAGTGAGCATGACTTCGCCTACATCATAATGTTTCACCTATCTCGCATTTTGACGGGCCAGTTGGCGCAGTTGGTTAAGAGTCCACCTATCGCGCCGCAGGTCGTGGGTTCGATTCCCGCACAGGACATGCATTTGTGTGCATGAACATGTCTGTATGTCCTGAGTCTGGGTGTAATTATGTATATTAAGGATGAATCTACAAATCTTATACTTATATTGTTCAGAATTGAAAGAATTAAGTATTTATTTACAAACAAAAAAGTACTATAGGTATTATATCAGTTATATGGTTTCCATAGTACAAGCTCTGCTTAGTTTGGGATCAGATGACCGTGTGTGAGGAACGTCCCAGGATATTTATTATTATTATTAAAATTTATATTATGATTGACTTTCCACACAATTAAAATAACCTGTAGGATGTAGAACCGTGTAATACCCAGCATTTGAAGTATAAGTTGGAACCTACACAAACAAGTAAAGAGGTGCAATAACACGGAAGTAGCTCTACGGGAGAGTACGTTCCTGTGTCGCTGCACAGTGGTTCGATATTAGGACACATTGGAAATATAATAATACGAATAGATTTTTGTTAGACGATAATGTTATGATCGCTGATGATTGAATGAGTACAGCAAGGCAAGAGGGGAAATTATTTTATTTTGATACAAGCCCAGTTTACAAATATCTATCTATTTTTATAGAATTTGTGTTTGCACAAAGTAAGTACAGTTTATGAATATGAATGAAATGTAATAAAAACAAACCAAACTATTTTTTTTAATTCATATATCGTAGTATCTTCCATTTGAATAACCTTAAAAAAATATATAATTTGGCACCTCTATTGCACACGTTGCCTAAGGTTTTTCCTACATGAAGTCTTCACAAACACTTATAATGTGATCGACTGTAAAACTAGTTCAGAAGGTTGCTTTCTCTCAGAAGAGCCGATGACAAACAGCCCAATTACTTTATCAAAGCAAACTTCATTTAAAGAAATTTTGATTCTATTCCGACTTTATTTGCGATCAAAAATGCAGTATAAGCAGATCATAATTATTTCTAACCATTTTGTATTCTCACACACTGTGCACCCGCGTTCTACACATAAGATTGATAGCTTTGCTAAGTGTTCCCCCGGTATCACCTGCTGAACTTCACTTGTTAACTGTACGAGGAAATTGCAACTTGTGACGATATAACACTTTGAGTGTTTTATTTATTAAACAGATAGATTTATTTGGTACAAATAAATTGGGATGTATTACTATGGGTATACATGTATTAAAGGCAAGTGATGTTTATATCGCTCGTGGTGTAGCATGATAAGCCGTTCTTAATCGATCGGCAAGTTACGCTACCACCGTCGTGGTCGGTACCTGGATGGGTGACCGCCTAGTGGTATTACAAATCGAGCGTTTCCGTGCTTCGGGAGGCACGTAAAGCCGTTGGTCCCGGTTATTGCTTAATTGTGATAGTCGTTAAGCTAGTTGGAGGCCTTCTAGGCGGCTTGAAAACTCCAACAGTAGGTTGTCCACTAGCCTACTTCCACCGATCCGCAGTGGGCAAGCGTGGTGGAGTATCTGCCCATTCCCTTTCACCCTGATTTGTGCAAGGAAGCCTGTGCTCAGCAGTGGGACATTATGGTATGATGATGATGATGTTTATATACGGCCTTTTTATACCACTAAGGTTGCAAAAAACAAGCATACGGGTCGCCTGATGGTAAACGGTCACCGTAGCCCATGGCCGCTTGCAACACAAGGGTTCCACTCGCGCATTGCAGACCCTGCAGAAATCTCTTCACAACCTTTTTGAAGAACCTTATGCTGAACTCCCTTGGGAAAACCACGGCGTGGAGCTAATTCAAGTCTGAGCGTCCGCGCAAGAAAGCTCCTTTGACATCGCCCAATACGAAACCATTTTAGTTCCAATATGTGAGGATGGTCGATGGTAGAAGGTAGACGTGGGCATCAGGTCAAACAATTGTTTAGAACACTGCGGTAGAACACACATAAGGAGGCAGTACTGTAGTCAGAATGGGCTCTAAATCGCTTCTAGGCTTGCTGTTGTACGAGTTTGCTACAATCAGTTTCTCACCAGACGGACTGCACCTTTCGAGATGAAATGTTTGCATGGTACGGGAAGAGAACTACCTACCTCCTAGTATAGGTACTACCAACCGTAGTACTCACCTGCCTGGTTATCATCCTCATGTTTAAAATCTGTAGCCTACCGGTATGTACCGTTCAGTATATGTGGCTCTTATTCGCAAAAAGTATTTAGTGTTATCACAGAATATTTAATAGTACATAGTGTTATGTTGTTTACTATATCTAGAAATAATATGATGAGATGCACTCGAAGAGTCGATAATTATTCTATTTAATTTTGTTTTTCTTTATTATACGCTGGGGCCGTGGGGCCTGGATGCCCTTCTTTTGTTTAAAGAGTTCTCAAAGCGCCTTATTGAGACCTCACGTGACAGGAAGGCTGGTGTCTATCTTGAACAACAATTTCCATTCAACGTGGCAATGCCGCCAGCCTTCTTGGCACGTTTACGCAGGGCAGCGATCTGGCACAACTTTTTTACTTGTAAATATTTAGATTTGTTATTTTATAAACGGGATTTCTTTTTACTTATTATTTAAGTGTTGTAAATATTTAAAACTCAAATTATTTATTAAATTGGCCAAGTTAGTTTTGCAATATTTTGTACTAAAACTCAAACTCAATAAAAAAAACGTTCTGACCTAGAAATCTTGTTCGGATTTAACGGTTCTCTAAACTAAAAATAATGTTTTCTTACCTGGTAAACCTAGCATTTTCTTTAGTCATTTAGTTTTTCAAAATATTGATGCAAGACATTTTTTTTTTAATACAACTAAGTCGTTAAACAAGCATACGGCCCGCCAGATGGTAAGCGGTTACCGTAGCCATATGCACGCTTGCAACACACGAAGCATCGCTCACGCGTTACCGACATTTCCCCCCTCCCCCATGAGCTCTGGCGACCTTACTCACGCGCAGGAACACAACTTTACACAACATAAAGTTATTTGGCTGCGGTAGTCTGTAAGGTGGAGGTACTTCCCCAGTCGAGCTGCTCTTCGAGCGAATAAACGCTACGCTCTACCTCTCTCAAACATGTACAAATAAATAAATAATAAAATAAATAAATTCTTTATTTGCAGTTTTACAATTTACAAAAACTAAGTATTACAAAATTTTTTTTGGCTCATACAAATATTATACAATAGTGGTTTTGTACAATTGTAAAATAACACTTCGCATCTTTCATAATACTATCTCGTTAGTTAATAACTGACTAGATATTATCAATATATCACTAATTTCTCTTATGACATTACACGATCCGTATACGTTAGTAAATGGAGTGTTGTATCGATATTTTTAGCTAAGCACTCTCTCAGAAGCTCCTACTTCGCGTGAAAGATGGATCATGATGAATGAACGCCTCCCCGAGACCAGCTTGGCAATTACTTTGAACTTTCCTTATCTCGGACGTCATTTTTGCTTTAAGAATGATTAGAAAATACTTGTGAATAGGTTTTTAAGGTTATGATGCCGATAGTTAATTAATCAAGATATTATGTGACTTTTTAGTTTCCTAAGTAATTAATGGCAGATATTTTACTTCATAATTCTGCTTAATTTGCGATATAGCCGTATGTAAAGAATATTTCTGGCCATTGAGCTATTATGACTACGCATAGAGAAGCTATCATAAGCATAGATTATGTTCCATTTTTTTAGAGTCAACTAAAGTTTAGCGCTGAATCAATAATGAGTCGTCTAAGCAGACAGTAGAAACACGTAGTGCTATCAGAACGCTTTTATGAGTATTTTCCTCGCAAACACCGTGATTTTCATGGCGCTTACGCGTTTCGTTCATCGTTCTACACAACAAGTGTGGTCGGCTCACCTGAACGGAACATAGTTGTGATGTGTGGCGTCTTCTCTATACGTAATAATAGTAGGTAAAAACTTCTATAAATAACCCATAAGCAAGTCATATGGTAAAATATACAAAACAAACATTAATTAACCTCCGTCCAACAAAGCATTCAAAACAGTAAGCCATCTTAATTTATTAACCCAAAGAAGACAATATTTTGGCAAACAGAAACAGGGTTGCTTTGGACCCCATGAAACGTACCCACAATCACTCAACGTCACCCCACTTATTTATCTCTGTACGATTTACAGCTCTATTCACACTCAGCAGTCCTTATATCAATATCATAGAGTCTAAATTTGTGTAGTTTCTCTTTCAGAATCGGAAGCCAAAAGGTATGGTACGCAAAGGTATGTTTTTATGAATTCATATAGAAAGACACTCAGAAATTTCGAAAGAATACGGTTTTCAGGTGAAAGCCTCCTTCTTTTATATACCTACATATGTACAGGACTGGCTTATTAAAGCCACATTTATGTACCTTTATCTACGGTCACGTAGATACTGAAACTTCTAGATGCCGTTTTTCAAAACTTTCGTTCGGTTTGTCATACAAAATGATTTTTGGAAAAGAAACCTCGCCCCCCTTCTAGAGACGCCTTGCGCAGCAGATTCCATAATATTCAAGCGAGTCAGTGGGACTACATATTGTATAGTCCTATCACCAAAGGAACATCACGCGTCAGCTGAAAATCAGCGCTGCTGACTCTGCTGACTGAGTAGTCAGTAGCACTATGCTGAGTTGTGTCCTTTTTGACGGCACACACCTACAACTTTTTTTTTTAAGATATCGTTTTATCTATTTAATCTAACGACCATTCCATACACTTACAATTTCTATGTATTAAGTAATAAATTTTGTTAAAAACTATATGTACCAAAAACGAAAAAAGAAAAAAGATAAAGGTATTTTTTTTTTTTTAATATAAACTATCTTCTAAATTATCCATGGTACCCATTATGCTAGCGGCGTTACCCCGCTGAACGGTCAAGCTTAGTCTCTGGGCAAAAAAAAACTTCGCTCTCAAGTCCCCAGAGGCTAAGACCAAACGCTTGCCAATGTAATTTAGACTTTTTTTAAAATTAAATATTGTTATGTTAATATCATCGTCAAATAAATGTGTTTTCTTTCTTATATTAGTACTGTTGACTCATAGTCCTGTGTCTAGCTACCCGACGTGACTTCGTTTGCGTGGTGTCCTACTCTACCCTGTGCAACTAAAATAAATTCTCCGTTAGAACCTTCTTCAAAGAATAAGATGTTATAAATTTAAATATGGATGAAATCGGTAAAGTCGTTCTCAAGTAATAGCGTGACCAAGGGAAATAGGGATACTTTTTTGCGAGTTGTGGGAGCTACCCACAACACTGATATTCTGCCGACGCGTTACAAGGTGCCGACAGAATATCAGTGTTGTGGGTAGCCCACAACTTT
This sequence comes from Achlya flavicornis, assembly GCA_947623365.1. Classification (NCBI taxonomy): domain Eukaryota; kingdom Metazoa; phylum Arthropoda; class Insecta; order Lepidoptera; family Drepanidae; genus Achlya; species Achlya flavicornis. The sequence goes on along the minus strand of OX392480.1, from coordinate 13,953,294 downwards.
ATACTGAGTCGGGGCCTTATTTCTACTACGCGACGCACTGTTTATTTATTTTTGATTATTATTTTTTGTTGATGTAATTTCATTACTTATTTCTTTATTGTATTATTGTGTTCCTTTTTATGTACATATTTGTATTTTGTGCGTTGTGTTTTGGTAGAAATAAAATAATTTTCTTTCTTTCTTTCTTTTTTTATTGATAAGTTAGTAGACTGACAGTGCTTGCTCTCGATTATGCAATTTTCACAATTCACAGGGCTCGAATATTGTCATTGTTTTCATCTCTATATCTATAGACGCACGAGACTCCTTATCTCTGTGAACTACGAAATCCGAAACATTTTTAGGAGAGCGTCCTTCCAAGAAGTCCTTTTTGTTCGCCAAAGGTATATATGTGGAGCTAATTTATATGTGGAGGGTTTAGAACTTACTGTCTGTTGTTAATTGAATAAACATAACTACTCTCTCTCTTTGTCAAATAGCATTTTAGCGTGTATTCGCTCAAAGAGCGCAGCTGGACTGTGGAAGAGGAAAGGATGGCTGCAAGAAATTTGAAAAATAGGTTTTTAACATCTATTGCTGTCACGCTGTGCCCGAGCTATCCCGCCCGAGGGCGATAGAGACAACTACAGCTTGGCCCGATTATACCTATTAAAATTAGACGAAATCGATATTTCGTAATCTCCGGTTTTCTCCTCCAAAACAGGATCGATTTAAAAAAAAAACAAGAATCATAGGTAATAAGAAGGGCTTTGGCTATGTCTGTCGGTTTTCCTTTGTTGTTTTATATTAGACGGCTCCTAATTCTTATAATAATTAATTTATGGAGAAAAACACAACCGAGGGACATACAGTGGTATCAATATAGCATGTTAAAATCACAGACTACCCGGACTGCGCTCTCGCTATTACAAAACTGAGGCACCGTAATGGCGGCGGCTGTTTATGTGTGATTCAATTTAGGGTTGCCATGTTAGGCTAAATTTACCTATGCTTTATTATATTATACTAAGACTAATATGTAACGGTAGACATGTTTAAATGAAAATTAAGTAACGATGGATGATTGTTGCAAAAAAAAAATCTAAAGAATCGACAATTGTAAAACTCTACATTCGATTGTCGATTCATTCGTTCTAAGGAATAAACAATCGACCTTTCGAATGAAAATTGACCCACGCAACGCAGGTTGTAATAGTATGCACAATCGACGGGTGAGCGCGGGGACAAATAGATTAATTCATTCGGCGGACGGACAGCCAGCGCACGGCATAGGACACGCGCGGTGCCGCAAGAAGCGTATTATGAACAATCGAAAGATGTCGATTGTTATTCGAATGATTCGAATAAATTGGCCAATCGAATAATTCGATTGTTTTTAGTAACAATCGCCCATCGCTAAAATTAAGTGTAAATGTGGGCAGAATATACCGTACTATTTTAAATTGTGAATGGTGGCCAAATTTTTTTTTGTTATGCTTTCACGCTTCAACTACTCAACCGATCGCTATGAAAGGGGTTCGAAGATTTTTGTTCAGAGCCAGGCATACTCATCAGGCACCGTTTTGTTTTTTTTTTTAAATAACTTCACTCATCCCAACCTTTATACATCGATTAAGGACACTCATACGAATATAAAAATAATAACCATGACAAATTAATCAATGAATGTTTTTACGCATTCTATGGTGCTAGAATAGCTATATTGGTTTATTTCTACAAATATTGAAATTACTGACATATCAGCATAAAATATGTACAGCAGATTTCCGTAATAGAAATTATTAATAAATAAATATTCTGGGACATTCCTCACACACATTTTAAATACAATAAGATATACAATATTTACAACCTACGCGGTAAAATAAAGAATACCTACATAATAAACTATGGCTAAGTTGTACTTTGACGTTACATTATTAGAAGGCTCTACACAAAGTTTATGCAATTTATGCACTATAAAAGGGACCACCCTTTCCCCTCACCCGACAAAATAAAAATAATAGTATCTAAAAAAAAGGGGGGGTGCGCAACTTTTCCTTCACATAGAGGGGGGGGGTTCTACACCGACCCCCTCTCTATTCCCTCCCTCCCCTTCCGTCCCTTAAATCGACGAACTTGAAAGTACATTCCTACCTAAACTATTCTTTGATTATTTTAGGGCTCCATCAAATAATTCGCTTTCTTAAAGTGGTCCGTTCGCCAAAAAAGTTTGAGAACCACTGATATAAAGTATGTGTACTAGTCGCGACAGTTTGAAATCAATTTATAATAAAATACGTATTAATGATAACCATAAAATATAAAATTCCCATATTTCGGGTAATTTACAAAAGTGTATATTGGCAACACTGGCTTTGTCATTAATTCTTTTGTACTGGTGAATGAATATTTGTTTTGATGTATAAATTCGGGAACTAAGTGATTGAATTATTAATTTAACTGTGAAACGTGATTCCTGGTATTTTTTTCCTCCGGTCTCTACGGTTTTTACACCATTTCACTACACAAGAGTTGCTATATTTCAATATTTTACGGCACCGCAAACGTATTGACTCTGTTGACGTTTATCCGCGTAATGGCCGACTAGTGTGTGAATGTGTGCGTGCCGGCTTGTATGTACAGCGAGGTGGCCGACTCTCAGCGACACAGTTTTTTGTTAGCAAGAATACATCCGAAGTTTTATAACATCCTTGGTTAAAATAAACATTGCTCTAGTGTCATTATCCAGAGAGGAAACTAAGGATTACGTTTGTATGGAACAAACGCCACCAGCATTTCCTCTTAAATAATTCCGCAGCCAAATAACTTTATTGTGTTCCTGCGCGTGAGTAAGATCGCCAGAGCTCAATCGGGAGGGGGAAGGGTCGGTAACGCGTAAAGGATGCCTCATGTGTTGCAAGCGTCCATATGGCTAGGTAACCGCTTACCATCAGGCGGGCCGTATGCTTGTTTAACGACATTGTCTTAAAAAGAAGGTGACGATATATATTTATCCTCAGTATGTCAGTAAGTTACGGTAATTCAAACAAATTCATTCATATTCAGATTATTTATTTTGTAAGAACATGGTATTTCACAGTTGTTATGAGAATTATAATGTCCAACATATCCTGCCACTGGGGGCGTATAAAAATACAATATTCATTTAAATAATATTTCACAATAATTAATATTACATTCTTAAATAATTTGTCATAAAATATTATATTTATCAAGAAAGTATACATAATGTCTATAAGATATTATTATTACGATTAAAATAATTAGTATATAACGATTACATGCGATTAAATCTAGACTTACTAGTGTTAAAAAAATCATCAATACAATAAAAACACTTTATTACCAACCAGTCTTGAAAGCTGTGACAAAATCTTGAGTTTTGAAAAGTCTTAATAAATTCATACCTTACTCTCCCGAACTCTCCCGAATAATCACATGCGACAACTTCAAAGATCCCCATGTGGGGTCAATGCTAGCGTACAAAGGGTGATTGGTGCGTAGATTACACTGCGGTTGCTTGCCCTCATGAATATTCTCGGCGTTTAATTCCGCACGTTTAATATGGGCCGCCTTCTAAATGCTAACCCAGCGTTTATGTCACAGCTTTTGATACCTATATGCTGCTTGGATGTCCTCGGCAAGTCAGTGGATCAGGCAATATTTTAGCATTATTTTCTTTATATACGGGGTGGATACGATAATATGACATTAAACGAAACCACGTAAAGTACTCATGTATACGATCAACTTTTACTATGGGACCAACATCGAAATCGCAAAAAAAAATTACATCTTTTGATACATTTTTATGTTAAATAAACATAAATTATGTTTAATGTGTACTGAAGAAAGGCAGAAAAACTTTTTGACCTTGCGTATAATTTTAAACCGAACTAGAGTATTAGAGTCAGAGTATTCATTAGTACGAACGTTTATTTGAAATAAATGATTTGTCTTGATTTTAAAACACATTTTTTTTATTGTGTTAATTCATTTTTTTTTAATAACACAGCCTCCACGGTTTTTGTGTAATGCATGGATATGACTGCCACTAATTAGATCACAGGACCTGCACATTTCTAAGCTCGAATCGGCATTCAACTCGCGCGCCTACGTCTTATGTCTGATATTGGTTTATAATATAAGAATTTACTTTGAATAGACTTTTACTTAATTAAATATTGAAGCAAACTGATGACGTCCATAATATCCTACTATCTAATACTAGGTACCTACGTTTAAATATGAATATATTTATCTAATCCTTTTAAAGAACTCGCTACTACAATCAAGAATATATGGTTGTAGTAGCATCTCTCTGCACTTGCATCCCCATGGCTTAGTGACAATTGTATGAATAATCACAATAAAAATATATAGTCAAAAAAGGAAAAAAGCTGTAATATGAAAAGATCTTCCACAAAAAAATGCCTTTTTGAGTTTCTTGCCGGAGTCTTGGCGCAGACTTGGGCAAAATACACTACATTGCTGCCCAAATTATATGAAACCTGCTAACTCTACGGTGTTGAAATTTAAATATATGATACTTAAGGATATAACAAACACATCGCCCGAGCCGAAAACACGATTTCAATTAAAAGCCTCGATAAAAAAAAATGTCAAACATACCTCTGAAAATCAAGAAATTCCCAAATATATCCAACGCCTGAAGGTATTTTGATACGATTTTTTTCATCGATATAGTACATATCATAAGAAAATAAACGCCCGATTTAGTTTTTTGAATTAGCTATTCAGTTTTTCATAATAATGATTTTTAAAAAAGTCGCTTACGTCAAATTCAATCCGAGCACCATCAACCTCATACCGCACTCTATTGTCCTGCAACTCGCGTATTTTGCTTCGCGCTCACTCGCATTCCGCGGCGATCCGCGTTGCTAGATGGACCTGTGTCATTTTCTTTCAGAATTTTCACAAAAATAAAACCCTCTCAAATGAGTAAAAAATCATATCAAATATCTTCAGAAGGCACTGGAAATGCATGCTAGTCAAATGAAGGCAATTGAGCCTTTTATTTGCTTGTTATGAATAAAAATATATAAAATAAAATCTGTTATGATTGATACTTTTGAAAATTGTCATCGAGCCATGTCGTGGTACTGACAGAGACTAATACTTATTTTCGTCTATGAAGGGTATGGCTTGGGTAGTCTAGGGGGCTAAAGTGCGGGTTATTAATGTAGGCTCCGACTGAAGGAAGTGATGATTCAAATCCCGGAAAGTTTTTTTTTAATTTCAAATCATAAAAATGAAAAATCAGCAATATATATTATTTTTAATGAGCAATTATCTATTTAGTTCCTTACCTGATTAAATAACACCTCATTCAATGTTGTTTATTTTGAGATCAAAGAAAAGGTATTGAAGGTAGGTTGACTGATACTGGTAACAGTAGGTGCCCCGAAGTCGGGGCGGGCGTGCCAGTCACTACTGCGGTCATCGAGTCATCTGTAGTCATCGAGTCGAGCCGATATACCTTTATATTCATTGTATTATTGTGGTCCAGTCGCTTAGTCGTGAAGTGTCAATGGCACAGTAAAATTAGTACCAGTAAGGAAAATATTACACATCTTACGTTGACTAAGTTTCTACTACATCGAGGAACAACCCTTACAGAATTTATACCGAGCAATCTGATTCCGAAACTAGTCGTGATTTGTCACTGATTTTGAACTGTAAGGATCAATCACTTCATCGTGTGTTCTTGACTTGGCCAATCAGAGCGCATTGTCAATGGTGGCAAATTGGCGGAATATATTGCAAGCAAAATCAACGTCATTACGCTTCTTTGGGTTAATTGTTCGATGTTCTACTACTTACTGAATCGGTTAGTTGGAATGTGAACCCATCGTAAATTTACAATTACTATTAGTGAGCTCGGCTATCATTGTGCCGATTGTCGTATCGGCCAATGGCCTGATGGCCGAAAGCCTCGAGCCTCTCGGCAGTAATCCTCGATACGGCTCGCATTGGGAGGAGGTTCCTATTTCTGCAGCCCTAACCACCGGTAGCTTAGCTTTTTCAGCCAATCAGCGGCCAGGCACAGTTTTGTAGTAATAAAATTAGAATAACTTTTGTTGTCATTCTTTAACAGTTGATAGGAAATGTTCAGATTTAGTTATAAACGCGATATTTTTACTATTTGAAAGATAATACGATGTAGAATAACGAAGTAGTAAAATCGGAAATACAACAGATTTTCTGAAAGCGGATGGAAACCCGTGACTTGTAGTCCTCCAGAAGCTATTTAATTCCGTTATACAGGAAGGTACAACTAGGGTATGTGTATGTAATATCGGTAGGTTTTTAATTCCGATATTGATTTTCAATATTGGATCTCAATAGCAGAATTAGAAATGTTCATTATAAATTGCACATATTCCTTATAAACTGCACATAATTATAATTAATAAATAGCTCAATAGCTTTATTTTAAAACCCAAATAGTTTTTTTTTTACTGATTCCAATATTACGATATAATTGGATCACTCAGTATCGGATTGTAAATTGTAATATCAGAATTCCGATATAGCGATGATCCGATATACCGAGATTCATGCCCTGTAGTTATAAACCAGAAGTATGGAGAGGAAATATGGTGGTGCTCTTCTTCAAAAAAGGCGATAAGGCCCTATTGAAGAACTACCGCCCGATATCCTTCCTAAGCCACGTTTATAAGTTGTTTTCGGGAGTCATTACGAATGGTCTTGCACGTAGGTTTGAATACTTCCAGCCTCCCGAACAAGCTGGTTTCCGTGAAGGCTTTAGTACCATAGATCACCTACATATACTTCGCCAAATTATACAGAAGACTGAGGAGTATAATCGGCCGTTATGCCTGGTGTATGTGGACTATGAAAAAGCCTTCGATTTAGTTGAGACATTGGCGATATTACAGAGTCTACAGCGGTGCTAAATCGAATATCGCTATAATCGAATTGTTGAAGGTCTTTGTACAGCAAAGCCACTATGTCAATCAGAGTACAGGACGAGAGTACGAGACCAATCCAGTTGCAGAAGGATGAAAGACAGGGTGACGTAATTTCCCCGAAACTCTTTACCACTGCAATGGAGGATGTGTTCAATCTCTTGAACTGGAAGGGTTATGATGGTTAAGGTTAAGGGCCTGATCGGAGGCCGCCTCTTCGTCGACGGCAGAGACCGGAGCTCTTGTCTCCTCCTGAGTAGCTCCACTACTCGGGCGCGATGTTGATGGGCGGCAGACTCCCCCGATTCCGCCACCCTTGGGCCCAGGGTTGGGGGAAGGTGGCTTAAAAAAGCCGCCCTCCGACGCCCGGTCCTCCTGCGGCGGATAGCCAGGGTGGTAGTGTCCTCCCTGTCACGTTCCGCCGCCTCCTTAGCGAGCATAACTCGCTCGCAAAAGGAGTGGAGTGCGTCCCACGATCTCTCGCTTTCAACCACAGCGCTAACCATGCTCGGCAGCGAGAGATCAGTCCCCACTTCGGCGCAGAGCTCGCTGCTAGGCCCCCTCTTCGAGGCACAATTATGCTTGTTTACCGACTAAGTTGTATAAAATAAAAAAAACAGCGTTCGGGAAGCTACGCCATATCTTCAAGTCCAGAATACCTCAGAGGTTTACAATCAGTGCGTGTTACCAGTGATGAAATACGGAACACGGACGTGGTCTTTCACTGCTGGTCTAATAAATACGCTCAGAGTCACTCAGCAAGCTATGGAATGAGCTATGCTCGGAATTTCACTACGAAACAGGATCCGAAACGAGGACTTAAGTATGTAGGAGAACAAAAATTCTCGATAAAGCTTAGCGATGGGCGATTGTTACTAAAAACAATCGAATTATTCGATTGTCCAATTAATTCGAATCATTCGAATAACAATTGACTTCTTTCGATTGTTCATAATACGCTTCGTGCGGCACCGCGCGTGGCCTGTGCCGTGCGCTGGCTGTCCACCCGCCGAATGAATGAATCTATTCGCCCCCGCGCTCACCCGTCGATTGTGCATACTATTGCAACCTGCGTGGCGTGCGTCAATTTTCATTCGAAAGGTCGATTGTTATTCGATTGTTTATTCGTTAGAACGAATGAATCGACAATCGAATGTAAAGTTTTACAATTGTCGATTCTTTCGATAACTTTTTTTTTAACTGTCGCCCATCGCTAATATAGCTCGTAGAGTTAGTATGTTGATGTGGCAATGGGCAGGCCACATCGCTCGAAGAACCGATAATCGATGGGGATGGAAGGTTCTCGAGAGCGGCCACGTACTGGAAGGGGACACCGTACGTGGATGTCCCACCAGGTGGACCGTCGACCTGGTCAGAGTTACTGGGCGCTGCTGGATTCAAGCGGCCCGAAACCGCTTGAAGTGGAAGTTAATAGGGGAGGCCTATGTTCAGCAGTGGATATCCTTAGGCTGATATGATAATGATGAATAAAAATGGTAGGTAAAGTAGAGGGCATTTTATGGAGAAATTCTACAATTATTGTAAAAAGTGGTGGAAGAAAACCTGTTTATTTATCAAATAACATCTAATATCTCGATTGAGGTCCTCTCCTGTCTGTCCATTTGTCACAGCCTGTATTCTCCGAATTCGTTTTCCGCGTCAGCTTGTGTCTCTGTTTATCCGCTAACTCTAAACCACGCAATGTATTTCGATGCAGTTTTAACCATCAGATAGAAAATTATTACTACGCATAGAAAAGACGCCATACGTCACAACTATGTTCCGTTAAAGTGAAGCCATTCGGCCACACTTTTTATACGCGATACCGTGACCGGGTGGGCTGCCGCGCAAATCGCTCCACTGTCACCACATTATGACATTGTACCCGTGCGAAGCCGGGGCGGGTCGCTAGTACTTAATATACATAATTCCACCCTGACTCGGGGCATGCAAACGTGTTCATGCACACAGATGCATATCCTTGGTGGGAATTGAACATACAATCGGCGGCGTCGTGGAATCTTAACAAACTACACCAACTGGCCCGTCAAAAGTTTTTTTTAAGGTATTTCAGAATTTATATTTTTAAATGTTTGTCTACAGTTTGTCTACTGTTAACATTTTTACTGTGTCCAATTCAAACAGCTTCGTTCTCGCGGAAATGTATAGATGGCGGTTTGTCACGTTTTATTGTTTGCTTGCAATGACGCACTTCTAAATAGAGGGAGCTAGTATTTTTTGTTTGCTTAGTTCCGGTAATTTCCGCTAATATTATGTGAAAATGTGGCGCAAGGGTGAAAACTGAAATCTGCTGGAGAGGAGTCTGCGCGTGTATTCCGAACCGGTGGTAAATTCAACTGTATGTACCAATTTCACGTTCATAAGTGCCTTACCAGGGCCTAAACTGAATAAAATGCCTGTTTGTTTTTTTGAGAAAATCATTTCTAAAACACTTTGAACGCCTACAATATATTTCATATTATAAAAACACACGAGTAAAAATTGTAGTCAGTAGAATAGATTCAGGTACTGTGAGTTACTCGGTTGAGTGCGTTTAGAGGCTCATGTTGCATACTCAACATTATTATAAGCTAAAAAACTCATCCTCGTTATAAAAAACAGCATTATAAAAAGAAATAAAAGACACTGTGATGATTTTCTAGAAATTTTCCTACACAAATGCTTGGGTTCTCGCTGAAGATCTTTATTCCAGAGATTAGCCCGTTTAAACACACAAAAAACTTTTCCACTTTATTATAATATAATATAATTAGAGTAAATAATATACGTACAAAGGCGGGCCACTCGTATTGTTGGCGATCCTGAACTCACTGGCGGTTTGGAACCTCTCAGCATTCGGAGGGATATAGGCTCCCTTTGAGTGTTCTATCGCCTATATAATGGGGAGTGTTCCAAAGAACTTTTCGACCTGGTGCCGTTATCACCCTTCTACCACCGCACCGCTCACAGGCGATGTGGAGTTCATCCTCATATCCTCGAGCCGCCTCGATCGTCCACACAACGGTTCAGTCGGACGTTCCTACTGCGGTCCATTAGGATGTGGAATGAGCTCCCCATTACGGTTTTCCCTCTGCGCTACGATATGGGGTTCTTTAAAAAGGTCTTTAAAGAGCTCTTCAAGGTAGGCAACACATCGGGAATCCCCTTGGTATTGCAAATGTACATAGGCGGCGGTGACCACTTACCATCAGGTGGACCGTCTGCCTGTTTGTCAACCCATTGACATAAAAAAAAAGTACAGTATAGATTATAATATAGATAGGTCACTTTATAAGAGGTGTGAAATATTTCAACAGAGTTACGATGAAAATTTAACATCACCATCTGCTGACTTAAAATATATCTCATAGGCAGGCAAATGATTTTGAACCTTAAACAGAAGAATTAAAGATGCTTTGAACATTTCAACTTACCCAGAGTAATCGGTAAGTAACACTTAAAACCTCCTCAACAGTAATCATTGCAGATAGAACACTCAAATTGGAATCGAACTTGCTTTTTTCCCGCCAGTAATTTAACACGACTCAACTTAAGTGCTCACTTAACGGGTAGTTCTTCGGTTACGGTTCGTGTTTTGGTATATTCCGGTATAGCATGGTGTATTGACACCACTTTGGTACAAAAAATATAATTTCTTAGACTTTAAAAAGTATTTATACTATAAGTTAAAACTGTGATTTTGCTCCCGAACCTTTTACTCTCCGGCTGCCAACTAAGGTAGAGTCCCCACTATGCCGGACCAGCGGATTTTCCAGAAACCGGCACCCGGTTAAGGTGTTCACATTAAACCGGATCCCACGAGAACATAATTCCCCTTATTAATAAATAAGGTGTAAGTCAGTCTCGTAATACCCAGGTATTAATATAGGCTCATCCCTTTTTATTTATATGACATTAGAAAGTGACGGATATATTTCAAACCTAGGTATTACTATACTTGACTGAAACCTTATTTATTAATAAGGGGGTTAATATCTAATCCTCAATTACTCAACTGCCAGGGTCCGGCAAAATGTGAATAGCTTCATATAAATTGTACACCTTTACGGCAGTTTTACCGATCCGGCAAATCCGCCGGTCCGGTATAGTGGGAACTCTACCTATCTCGAAAAATCACATGGAGCTGTTTGATATACAAAGAATCTGCCAAAAACTAAAACAAATATGAAATGAGCGAACCTTGCATTCTCCAAGTTTCTTCAGGCCTTTACTGATCACATTCTGGTAAGCAAATTATATTTCATTTTATATCTTTCGCATTCATAATATTAGTATGAATCCTTGACTTTTGTTTTTACTCTACTTAAGTCTTTCATACCGTTTTTTGATCTTCAGGATTAGAATTTTAAAGGTTGGAGTAGACTGTAAAATCAATATTCACTGTTTTTAATGCCGGTATTGTTTTACCCATTCTTTTTTAAAACTTTTCACTTTTCATTAATCATTAACGCGAGCAAACCAATGGCTGGGTAAATAAGGAATTTTCCCACCGTTCTAATGGCGACCGCGGTACACCGCCGGGTATATACCCCAGCTATCTACTCCACCTACCCACTCGAGCGGCAACACAAATATGCCGTCTTCAAGCGATTATAGGGGTACTTTTGACCTTGAGGTAGGTTTCTTAGGTACGATGGTTACCGCAATAGGGGGCTTTTAGCTTATTTTTTAACGTGATTGGTTGTTCTAGGTGTGTGAATTAAGTATATTAGGATGAAATCTCACTAATCTCACTTCTCACTTATATTATAAATGGGAAAGTTTGAATGGATGTTTGTTACTCAATCTCGCTTCAACGCTGAACGGATTTGGATGAAATTAGGCAAGCTGATAGAATATGTTCTGGATTAACACATAGGGTGCGCAGGTGAAACCATGGGATGCAACTACTTACTCATATATATGACAGACAAATAATAGCTACATACTAACACTTAGTATTTTTGCGTCGGGAGAACAGGATACTCATATGTTTTTTTTTTTTTTTTTGAAATCCAAAATGTCATTCTGACACGATCCAATTACAACTCCATTGCCATGGAGTTAATGTTCGTTGTCTAATAAATTCATAATGGCTTCCGACGCTTTTGTATTAATTGACTACCCTAACTGAAAATTTTTAGGCCACTGATAGTTCATTGGATAGCAGACTTGGTCCCCTGGAGCAATTTACACCAGTTAACGTCTAAGCAGGCGCGTGGTCCTTCTGATAATATAGTCGGCAAAATATCTTGCCAAAGCCGCGCTACCAATTTAAGCGTGGCGCCGCCGCGCCGCGCCGCCCGCGAGTGCAGAGTGGCGCGCGTGGCGCGCTGGCAGCAAGTGGTTGGATTGAGTTGAGGCGGTGCCGGGCCGTTGCTGCGATGGAGCGGTGCTCGCATAGTAAGCGATGACCCTAAAGAACATAAGTGTGAACCCAGAAGTGTGAGCTGGTCTTTTTAACCTAAGTCAAATTAAGTTATTTAACATCGCAAGATACATGGCAATGGTGAGGTTGAAAAAGTTCGCCACTTAGACTCTACTCGTACCGAGTAAGACTTATCTTGAGCCAACGAGAGGAGATATAATTGGACTGTTTTACAAAAAACTTAAACCGACTTCAAAGTACACTAAGAAGTAATCAAATCCTGATCTGATGACAATGGGACCAAATGGGAAGTGTACCATTCCAGACAAAAAAGAATTTTCCAAATCGGTTCATAAATGACGGAGTTGTGAGGTAACAAACATAAAAAAAAAAAAAAAAAACACTACCGAATTGAGAACCTCCTCCTTTTTTGTTAAATCCTACGAAGTAGTCGATACAAAACCTACAGCTACATCATCGCGATACGTCAAAGAAATCCCCTCATGGTCAACACCGATAGCCATATCGATCTAGATCGCGTCTCTAAGCCTCACTAAACAGAGGCGCTATTGAAACAGTATAATTTATGAGCTCCAACGGGCGGCGATCAATCAATATTATTACAAGCCGAACGGTCTTAGCACTATACAATGGACGTAGTGTATGATATTCCAGCCTGTGTAGTCGGATAATGATTTTAAAATATCCTGGGACATTCCTCACACACGGTCATCTGATCCCAAACTAAGCAGAGCTTGTACTATGGAAACCAGATAACTGATATACTACATATTTAATTATTAATATTTAAAATTATTATTATATAATTATTTAATTTAATTATTTTATATTTTTGTTTGTAAAAAAATACTTAATATACATAATTACACCCAGATTCAGGACATACAGACATGTTCATGCACATAAATGTATGTCCTGTGTGGGAATGGAACCCACAAGCTGCGGCGCGATAGTAAAATCTTAACCAACTGCGCCAACTGGCCCGTCAAATTTTTGTGACGTAATTAACAGACAAGAGGGAAGCTTTTTTAAATTTGGATTTATTTTGTACTAATTGTCCCGTGTGGTTTCACCCGTATTCCCGAAGGATCGTATGTTTTCTCGAGATAGAAAGTATCCTATGTGTTAATCCAGAACATATTCTATCTGTGTGCCAAATTTTATCCAAATCCGTTCTGTAGTTTTTGCGTGAAATAGTAACAAACATCCATACATACAAACTTTAGCGTTTAAAATATTAGTAAGGATTTGGAGGAAATATTTCATAAGTCTTTCCCTAGGGTTAGAGACGCACACAGAAAGTATTTCACGAAAAATCTCCTAAAATTAGAGAATCGCGGATGATCTCAATACTGCGATTTGGACCCACTTTCTTTCTAGGCACTGTGTTCCTATCACTACTACGATGAAGCTATAATATACTACGATGAAGCTATCAATAGTGTTATTTGAGTTTCTTAACCTTTTTAACCGACTTCAAAAAAAGGAGGAGGTTCTCAATTCGGTTGTGGTTTTTTTTTTTTTTTTTTTTTTTTTTTTTTATGTTTGTTACCTCATAACTCCGTCATTTATGAACCGATTTGGAAAATTCTTTTTTTGTCTGGAAGGGTATACTTCCCGTTTGGTCCCATTGTCATCACATCAGGATTTGATTACTTCTTCGTGTACTTTGAAGTCGGTTTAAGTTTTTTGTAATACTGTCCAATTATTTTGATGTATTTTTCAAATACATTTTGCATGTATAATTTCAATAACAAACTCCCAATCACATCCTCGTAGATTATTAGCAATGCCACAGCTCCAATAAGCTGTGTACACACAGTATTTACGAGCGTGCTGGTGACAAGAATTGATATAGCCATTGCAAGGGTACTAATACAATGGGACTATAGTTTTTCCGAAAAGTCTGATGCCATAAATAAAGTGGAGTTTTTCCATGAAAAATCACAGTACTGAGCAGTGCCGTTGCATTTAATAAATGTCTATAAAGGAAAATCTTCTTGCTTTAGTTTTATTTTTACGTAGTTTATTATTGACTCTGTGGTTTTATTTAAATAATATTTTTTTTTATTTACGCAAGGTGACGATCCCCTACTCGATGGACGGATCAACTACCGGAAAAAGGCGCCAAATTCTACGACGTGGTCCAGTTAGCCACCAACAGAAGTTGCTGGAGGCAAGCCGCCCACGCTCTATCAAAGACGTCCGGTGATCACGATATTCAGCCATGAATAAATGACCACAGAGAGACGCAAATGACAATAAAAAAGGCTTTTTCATCAAAAAAATATAAGAAAGAGCAGAAGAACCTATATTAAAAGTTACTCATGAAATACCCAGGATAGGATTTGAAAAGATTCTTTTAAGACACTTTGGTACACCCAGTATGATAACTATGCGGATTTATTCACGGAAAACAGTTATTTTATTCCAATCCTGACATATTGTAGGTATACGACTTATTTTGCCACATATTTTTCCCCAGAATTCCTTGTCGCCTATGGCAACAGTACGTATGTGGGATATTAGCCCGCAAAGTCACAAACTAATGGTCCGGATAGAGGGGGTATTAGAAAAATGTGTTCAGAGATGGAAATCGCTGAGCCGAGCGAATATTTATGCCGTGCCTGTATCACACATTAGAACCGCAGTGAGCTTCTGAGATATTATTTTTATAATGATAACATTTTTTTCAACACACTCGTCGTATCACACTCGTGTGCATTGATTTATTACACTCTCGGCTTCCTTATCGCTTAATACCGCTTCGAGTGTTAATAATCAAATTTGCACACATGTATGTATGTAATACACTATTTCAACACACTCGCTCGTAAAGTGACATTTATTGCACCAGCCATTCATTGCATGCAGCTTATTACGCACTAGTGCTTTTTACTTTACATTACCGCACAGTTTTATGATAGGTATAATCCCGATTAAGATAAGTTTGTACCTTAACGCAAGTGATATGTGTGTAGACCAAGCATTCTTAATTTAAACGGATAAATTAGTATGACAGCTCACCGCTGTCAAAAAAAATGAAATGATATCGTGATGAAACTGCATATGCTTTTTTAAGCATAATATTTACCTAAATATTACTCCTCGGTGTAAAATACATCCTTCACAAAAAGCCAAAGTTATTTTAGTAAGTATTCTTATGAACCCACAGTCGCGAGTGATAGAAATTTCACTTCATACTATGTTAGTTCTTCTGCAATATGTGCCAGGGGAAAATTGCTTTTTATACCGTGTAATATTTTCTTCTCTATATTTTCCTATTGCTATATAATAAAACTGCCAGACAGTTTGTCAAGTCAGTTAGTTAATATTGATGAAAAGGTCATGATATGTCATTCTCTATGAGTAAGAATTTGTTTGTGTCGTAATAATAGATAATGGACCATCAACTTATTTATGAAAGAAAACTCAAGAAAAATACTAGAAGACTTAAAAGAGAGGTAGAGCAGAGAGGTTTTAAGAGAGGTAGAGCATAGTGTTTATTCGCTCAGAGCAGCTCGACTAGGGAAGTACCACTCCACCTAACAGAATACCGCAGCCAAATAACTTTATTCCTGCGCGTGAGTATGGTCGCCAGAGCTCGTTGGGAAGGGGGGAAAGGTCGGTAACGCGTGAGCGATGCTTCGTGTGTTGCAAGCGTCCATATGGCATTTGGGGTAAGCGCTTACCATCAGGCGGGCCGTATGTTTGCTAACCGACTTATTCGTATAAAAAAAAGACTATTTAATTTTTATTATGTGTTGTTATAGCGGCAATAGAAATACATATTCTGTGAAAATTTCAGGTGTCTACCTATTACGGTTCATGAGATACAGCTCACTGACGGACAGACGGACGGACAGTGGAGTCTTAGTAATAGGGTCCCGTTGGGCACCCTTTGGGTACGGAATCCTAAAAAAACAAAACACGACTGTCCTGTCAAAAAAACGAAGTAAAAAGTATAAAAATTATAGCCAGTGTCATTTGGGATGATATTATGGTGCGTCCATGCTTGGCGAGCCTCGAACGAGCACACTGCGAGCACGATTCGCGTAGCGGGCTTGCGAGCCTCGAACGAGTGCGAAGGTCAGTTTTTTCACGAACAAAGGGACTCGCATCGTGCTCGTTGTAGGTTCGTTCCTGGCTCGCTTTGAGCTCGATTCGCGTAGCATGGACGCACCATTATGTTTGATCACAATCTAATCGTAGTAAGTAACGATGTAACCAAAGGCGAGTACAGTCAAATCCAAATTACTTTACAGCCATCTCATTTGTTTCATGGCTTTCCTCGAATAGACACACTTACAAACAAACAAATCCACTATATCAACACCATAACAGTTTTAATCTGTAATTTATTGCTGCACTCATTTCATTAATTACTCGCGCTCATGGTTTTACTATCGCATTCGCAAACAAACGGAACAAACAAAGCTTTTATGAGATGTTTTTTGTAAGTTTAAGAAATTGTTAGAATTATTTTTGGCCAGTAAATCTAATTGTAGTTATACAGAGTGTTTCGTTTTTCCAGCCAGTGAGGGCAACTTCTGAATTGCAGATCTTAGAGAAAAACGCTGAAAGGAACTCCGAGCAGGATTTTGAAGAAAATAAAAATACCATAAAAAACAACAAAAAAAAACGTTTTTTTTTGTATAAAAATAAAAATTATTATATATTACAATCTTGGTCACAAGTTGCTAGAAGTTATCATATTATCTCTAATTGTTTCTCAGAATGCTAGGAGCTAATTCATTATGGCTAAACACACTGAGGTCCCTGTAAGATCTGCTCCACCTCGTCAAACTGTATTCATCCATAAAAAAACATACTGTATTATATGATACGTACTTCGTTTATTAGAGCTTCAAAACAGGAAAGATAATCAGATTTTTAGAAACACGGCTAAAAGTTGGGAATCAAAAACTATCGTTTGATTAAATAACTGTCCTTAAGAGGAAAGGATGGCTGCAAGAAATTTGAAAAATAGGTTTTTAACATATCTATTATTGCTGTCGCGCTGTGCCCGAGCTATTCCGCCCGAGGGCGATAGAGACAATACAGCTTGGACCGATTATACCTAATTAAATCAGACGAAATCGCTATTTCGTAATCCCCGGTTTGCTCATCGAAAACTGGATCGATTTAAAAAAAAAAACAAGAATAATAAGCAGGGCTTTAGCTATGTCTGTCGGTTTTCCTTTGTTTTTTTTTTATATTCGTCAAATTTGTTCACTGGACGTCCGATAAGGGCGTTAAAAATGGTAAGTTTTTGTGATTTTAGAAGGCTCCTAATTCTTATAATAATTAATTTATGGAGAAAAGCACCGAGGACACCGAGAACTGAGGGACATACAGTGGTACCTACAGATTGCATGGTAGAATAATCATTGCTCTAGTGTCATTATCCAAAGAGGAAATTGAGGATTACGTTTGTATGGAACAAACGCCGCCAGCATTTCCTCGTAAGACCTATAAAGCTACATTCAATGAGAGACACTTGGTGTAGCTTGTAAAAAAAAACTATGGGAGACGACATTTAGGCTATTTTGATCAAAATCGAAAATTTTATTTTACTTCTTAAATACGAATTTACCTTGGAATTTACTATTATTCTGCAAAATAAACATAAACATGTCCAAGAAGTAAAATAATTAAATGTGTGTAATCTTAAATACAAAACTCATTTACTCAAAGAAGATTTCGGTAAGGTATTATTTAACTTTACAAATTGACTCTACTACCGGTTTGTAATACCACAGATTAAAGACGTAAGTAATACACTACTACAGATGAATGCTAAGTACAGAAAGACGCTACTACAACCTTAGTGTTGTATTGTCGCACGCAATACCTTCCATCTAAAGTTGTCTATCCATAGTTTTACATGCAGGTCCTGCATTGGGTGGAGCTTGCAGGATACGCCAAGCACCCTTCACGTCTTGCTATCTCTTGGCGGCCGGCACGACACCCAACATGCACTGTGAATGGGGCATTTAAGAGATGGTGATGATTATGACGTCTACACATGTTTAAAAGCAAAATGTCCGATAATTCAGTAACTCTTAATAAATTATTATGAAATAATTGGAGCTCTAAATGAAAATGAAACTTCACAAGAGCTATAAGCTAAGTTATGAACAACAGCCTTCGAGTTCTCTTCCGATAAGCTGAAGCTGTAAGATCAAACTAAATCCTCTTATAAAATGTTAGAGATGGCGTCCATTTAAAGCACTTACACGATGTTTCTTAAGATTTTGTTGAAAGTTAAAGGAAGCTCTTATATATTTATAGTTAATAAATCTAAGATATATTTTAGTACTAGTGTGTACTAAAATATATCTTAGATTTATTTACTACTTGTCCGTTTCTTAGTGCATCCATTACTTAAAACAATTTTAGTGGTACCTGACTTGTAGAAGATATTAAATTCAACTGCTCGAGACTTAATAATCCAAATTTGACTGCATATTGACTTTATATTATATATTGTGACGGGCCAGTTGGCGCAGTTGGTTAAGAGTCTGGTTAAGATTCCACCTATTGCGGCGCAGGTCGTGGGTTCGATTCCGCACAGAACATGCATTTGTATGCATGAATATGTCTGTATGTCCTGAGTCTGGGTGTAATTATGTATATTAAGTATGTATTTACAAACAAAAAGTAGTATATGTATTATATCAGTTATGTGGTTTCCATAGTACAAGCTCTGCTTAGTTTGGGATCAGATAACCGTGTGTGAGGAATGTCCCAGGTGATATATATATAATATATATATATATATGCCCAAAGACAGACACAGATAGACAAAAAAATATAGATACCCTCTTGTGAAATAGCGGCCTATTAAATTTAAAGCGAGTTTAAATAATGTATCATTAGGCTGCCCGTAAAAAAGGTTGAGCAGTAATGACTTTGTAAGATAGTGCCAAAAGCTATTCCCCAAGGACCAATTGCTCTGAACAGTCAGTCTAGGTTTTGCTGGCTGATCTTATAGGTCTTATTTATTAGCTAGAAAAAAGGTAGGCAATTCGAACCATTAGGAAATTTGCACTTCTTCTCAGTCGGGCACTCTTGTCAGAGTTCGTGGTTGGAAAAGATGGTGTACATGGTGAGTCTTCACCGCCAATGTTCTACATGACTAGGGTTACTGCTTTTGCAATACCTCTCCATTTTTGGCGGTTCGTAGCGATGTGATTACACTGTACCTAGTAGATTGGATTACCGTCTATTTTTTTTTATACAACTTAGTCGATAAACAGGCATACGGCCCGCCTGATGGTAAGCGGTTACCGTAGCCATATAGACGCTTGCAACACACGAAGCATCGCTCACGCGTTATCGACCTATCCCACCTCCCCTATGAGCTCTGGCAACCTTACGCACGCGCAGGAACACAACTTTACACAACATAAAGTTATTTGGCTGCGGTATCCTGTAAGGTGGAGGTACTTCCCCAGTCGAGCTGCTCTTTGAGCGAATAAAGGCTATGCTCTACCTCTCTTGATTAGATCAGTCAAACGAGTGAGTAAATTTACACTACATAATATGAAAAAGGTCCAACTTTAACTACAACTATAATCGACATGCAAAAAACATGTCATCAGGAGTCGCCAAACGTTTAAGCTTCTTACAAATGCATAAACCCAGTAAAGATAAAGAAAATAGTTCAGTAGACAAAGCAAACATTGGAAAGAAGCATTTAGTCTAAATTGTAAGACCACAAAGGTTTCTTGGCGGTTTATTTTTAAAACTAGCTCAAACAATCTAAGCTAACCTAAACAGCATTGGCACAGTGGCCACATGAATCTAGCCTCGAGGCTTCCACTTCAAATCGATTTGGCTAGAAGTTGACCTGCCTGTTACTATGAGGAGCTGTGTCTTGGAAAATATTTTGATGTGGACGAAGTACATTGCTGTTTCTATATCTTACTTTAAAGCATATTAACTCTTTTAATAAACTGGGATGAGATTATTTTGTATCACCAGGCCATTTTTATTAGTATAACTTTTACTAAGTGAAATTAAAACCTCAGTTAGTGATGCCGATTTTGTTGTAAATTGCACTAAACTAATTTTAGTCACATCGCAATCATCTCTTTCTTACAAACTTTATTGAAAAAGGATAGAAGCTATCAAATTAGTCTTTGCCGTCTTCATTTGCGGGGCGTAACCGCGATTTATGACAGGACTAAATTTCTTACGTACTTTTCTTTGATATAGATAGACATAGTGAGACTAAATTAGTTTTTTTTATAAACAACAGAATCAGCACCAATATCATTTCCTAAACCAAGGAAATTATATTAACTGAGGTTTTAATTTGCGACAAAAAAATTATTATATTAAAAGAAGTCGTCTGAATGGAACGAAAATAAATTATTACACAAAGCCAATTAATTAAAAATATAGCAAAAAAATATTTTGAAAATCCAAGTATTTCTAGGACCGAATATAAATGTCTAATGCTCTAAGTTCTTGTTTCAGGTTTTCATCTCTGTAAAAGTAGTGTCGTGCTGCAGTACAGAGGTACAAGATCTACTATAAGAAGAGAGCAATCAATGTACGTCGTCCCTAACATAAATCTCGTCCTAAGAACATAAAAGTAGGGAACGAGTACCAACGCTTGTGAAGTAGCAAAATCAGTGGAACCATGCCAATGTCGCGACATATGCTTGTAGCCGGTCTTTTTCTCATTTCCGATGCAATTTTCGGTAAGAGAAAGGTTATGAACGGCATTTTCAGACCACCCAATTTAGCTTTTTGAATTTTATACGATAGTTTCTGAACCGTAATTGTATGCAGCAACTTGTGAACTGATAGTTTCGATGTTTTCGTAAGAAGAAAGCTTTAACTACACTGACGGGCAATATAAAATAAAACCGGCCAAGTGCGAGTCAGACTCGCGCACCGAGGGTTCCGTACAAACCTGTAGGTATATAAGTAAATGGTAGTATAGACCTGAGTATTTGATATTAATTTCAATTTATGACCTATTAAAAAAAAACTACTTACTAGATCTCGTTCAAACCAATTTTCAGTGGAAGTTTGCACCGTAATGTACATCATATATTTTTTATAGATTTATCATTCTCTTATTTTAGAAGTTACAGGGGGGGGGGACACACATTTTACCACTTTGGAAGTGTCTCTCGCGCAAACTATTCAGTTTAGAAAAAAATGATATTAGAAACCTCCAATATCATTTTTGAAGACCTATCCATAGACACCCCACTTATGGGTTTGATGAAAAAATTTTTTTTGAGTGAAAATCTTAATGCGGTTCACAGAATACATCTACTTACCAAGTTTCAACATTATAGTTCTTATAGTTTCGGAAATAAATGGCTGTGACATACGGACAGACAGACAGACAGACAGACATGACGAATCTATAAGGGTTCCGTTTTTTGCCATTTGGCTACGGAACCCTAAAAACACTATAGGTAGTTATCATGAAATATTTCCGAACCACGCAAGACAGCTTCTTGGAGTGAAAAGCAACATTAAAATAACACCAAATTGACAGAAAAAGTCGTAAGGGTTCATGAAATTGAAACATTTTTTTTTAAATCTTTCTTCGTATTTCTTGCCTCCAAGTGAAGTCAAAAAATAACAACGTAAAAATAAAAGTAGTATTACCATACCTATGCAAATGTTTTTTTTTTTTTGCGATTTCCATGTTGGTCCCATAGTAAAATTTGATTGTATACGTACTTTACGTGGTTTCATTTAATGTCGTATTTTTGTATCCACCTGTATATGTGTCAGATTTTTTTGCGAGACAGACACTTTTTAAAATAACCATTGGTACTTACTTACTGAGTACTTAGTCCATTTTAATAACAAATATAAAGCACACTTATCTAACTAAATCAAGCCTCGGTATAAACTAACAACACAGCTTGATTAAACATTCACCGAAATACAGCAGATGATAAATTCCACTGGCCACAATTTCATATAAACCACTTAAATAATCTAACAACTTAACTGAATCACCAATATTTACTTTGAAACCTGAGGGTCGTGCATTTAATTTTCTCTTGTAGATCTTTGAGGAGTTCCGCCCGTTCGTAACTCAGGCGCATATTTTATGAGCGGCCGAGGGGTTTGCAATTCACGTCATAACGTTTATACTAAAAGTGTATGGGCACCATCAAGGATGCGGGTTGTGCACTGACGCGGAAAAACGCAGCGGTTATTTTTCGGGCTTACGACGAAAATGAAGGCTTGTGTTTTGTGGCAGGGAAGGGGTAATGTACAATGTAAAGGCTATGGTGGTTTATTATTTAAACAAAAGTTTTTTTTTTTTTATACAACTTAGTCGGTAAACAAGCATACGGCCCACCTGATGGTAATGAAATGAAATGAATTTGAAATGAAATGAATTTATTTTGCTTGAAACATGGTTGATAAGTTCTTACAATATTAAAATGTATGTTTCACATATTTCGTCACAGTTTATGACATGCAAATATATTATTATAATAACACACTAAAAAATAAAAGAATTGGCAAGATGTCACAATTTGGATTAATTATAAAAACATTGAAAATACATTAATTGAATTGACACATTGAATACTATTATGTTAAATGTTATTTATATTTAAAGAAGTCACCTAAACTATAAAAACATTTATCCATTAACCAACCATAAAGCTTCGACTTGAATTTATTTCTAGGAAGTTCTCTTATATGCTGTGGTATTTTGTTAAATATTAGAATGGACATTATATAACAATTCTTTTGGAATAAGGCGGTTTTCGTTAAGGGTAGTTTAAGCCTTGTTGGATCCCTATTTCTTACTTTAGAGGTAGCAACATCATCAAAGTGACAGAATAGTTGGTGTTGCTCTTTAACAAATGTTCCTGCCTGAAATATATACATCCCCGTCAGGGTAAGTAAGTTTAATTTCCCAAAAAGGGGTCTACACGATTCCAGTTGGCCAACTCCACTTAATGCTCTTACACATTTCTTTTGAACAATAAAAGCTCTATTGATATTTGTAGAATTCCCCCAAAGAAGAAGTCCATATCGCAGAACGGAAGCAACAAAACCATGGTATGCAGTGAGAGCAGTAGACTGCGACGATGTTCGTCTTAGTTTCTTCAGAGCAAACACGAATTTATTTAATTTGCCGCATATGTAATCGACATGAGACTTCCAGTTGCAAAGTTCATCCAACATTATTCCCAAAAACTTAATTTGACTGACTCTTTCTATTTTTTGATCCCGGTACATTATTTCATAATCTCCTTGTTTCACTTTATAGTTACTAAAACTAACATATTTGGTTTTCCCAATATTTGCACAAAGGCTATTTGATTCCAGCCAGTTCGAAATGGACTCTACTGCCGAGTTTAATGACATTTCGTAATTTATCTGATCCTTTTGTTTTGTCACAATAACAGATACGTCGTCAGCAAAAAGAATGCATTTGTGATTTGTTGAAGCTGGTAAATCATTAATATACAGCAGAAAGAGAAGTGGACCCAAAATGCTGCCTTGAGGCACTCCACACTCATTATGTTGATATGAAGATCTGTGAACTAAACATTCCATCTCCTTGTTTACATTCTTTACTTCTACACACTGTTTCCGATACAAAAGGTAACTTTTTAGCCACATTAACGCTGGTCCTCTTATCCCGTATTTGTCACATTTTTGCAAAAGCAAGTTATGGTTTACAAGATCAAACGCCTTCGACATATCAAAAAAGATAGCAGTAGCTGGGATACGCCTATCTATGTTCTCAGTAATATAACGCATTAGGGTAAACGCAGCTAGGGTCGTTGACTTTCCCGTCTGGAAACCGTTTTGTTCATCCTTGATGATATCAAATTTCTGCAGATAATTGCTAATTCTATTATGCATAGCTTTCTCAAAAATTTTTGAAAATATGGAAATCAGCGTAATAGGGCGATAGTTGTTCATTTCCTGTCTACTACCCTTTTTAAATAATGGTCTTACTATCGAAAACTTTAATCTATCGGGAAATATACCTTCAGCCAATGAATGATTTACGAGATGTAGTAATACACCAGAAATAACATTGATACAGCTTTTAACTATAAAAGTACTGATTCCGTCAAATCCAACAGCCTTCGTATTGTTAAGGGAAATAACTATTTTTCTTAACTCGAATTCATCAACTGGTGAAATAAACAAACTACAACAAGAGCTGGGCATGCTTGCATTGCTTTGGGAGAAATTTTTCTTTGATGTAAGATTTATCTTTGAAGATTCAATAAAAAAATCGTTGAATGCATCAGCTATCTGTGAAGGTACACTTTCTAATTGTCCTTTAATATTTATTGGCCCAATTCTATCAACATATTGTACACTATCCACTTTATCTTTTATGATGTCCCATGTAGCTTTACCCTTATTTTTTGCGCCGGCCATTAATTTATAATTGATATTTTTTTGTGATTGAACTATACATTGTTGAAGAATAGCACAATATTTTTTGTACCCTCGTTTTTTATCGGCTGTATTACATTTATAAATTCCATACCGTAGTTTTCTTTTATGTTTGCAAGATGTTTTTATACCACTCGTTATCCATCTTGGTGACTTATTGTTTGTATTCACTTTTATTCTATAATTTGGAAAACACAAATCATAGAACAAAACAAACTCATCATGAAATTTATTAAAAGCTATGTTTAGATCTATTTCATTAAATACTTCAGACCAAGATAGAGATGAAAGGCACATTTTAAATTTTTCTATATTTTAGTAAGCGGTTACCGTAGCCATATGGACGCTTGCAACACACGAAGCATAGCTCACGCGTTACCGACCTTTCCCCGCTCCCCTATGAGCTCTGGTGACCTTACTCACGCGCAGGAACACTACACAACATAAAGTTATTTGGCTGCGGTATTCTGTAAGGTGGAGGTACTTCCCCAGTCGAGCTGCTCTTTGAGCGAATAAACGCTATGATCTACCTCTCTCAGCAAGTGCGAGTCAGACTCGCGCACCCAGGGTTCCGTACAAACCTGTAGGTATGTAAGTAAATGGTAGTATAGACCTGCCTGAGTATTTGATATGAATTTCAATTTATGACGTATTAAAAAACAACTACTTACTAGATCTCGTTCACACCAATTTTCGGTTGAAGTTTGCATGGGTTTGAATGTACATCAATATGTGTATTTTTTATAAATAAATAAATTATAAATAAATACATTACTTTAAAACAGTCTCTTTTCAAAAGTTCTAACATATCACGATTCCTTTCCAGATATCAACAGTGGACACGATCCAACTCACATGTCTTTTAAAATTCTAAAAAATAAAATCTTCAAAGTTAGAAAACTATCCAGGCGTTTTAAAACGCAAGTACAAAACCTAGCTATTAGCTGCCGCTGTGAGAAATTACAGGTATCTTTCAGGCTGTAACGAGGATATACGCCGAGCACCGGCTCTCCAAACACTGCGTTCGATATTTTGCTGTGAATGTGCTGGCATCATACTGCTGTAAAATTGCTGGTTTATGGACATTCTGAAATATACATCACAGTTACTGGGTATTAAACTTAACCCTTCAGTTTTGGGGTCATTGTTTATAGTGTGCCGAGTTAATGGAATAGATATATCTGCATTAGATCGAGTCAGTTAAATGTCAAAAATTTTATTATGAATTTATTTTATGAAACTAGTGTGTCATCGGTTAGGCGGCGAACCCACAGCGAGAGAGTTCTACGTGCGTTCTCCTTGACCGCCGCAATTGCTGTGCGCAATGATCAAAAGAACCGCATAGATTACAGTCAAAGTGGAACGCAGAATTATGACCGTAGAACTCTAGACCACTCGCTGTGGGATCGGTTCGTAAGTTCTAGTAGTCCTATATTGATCCATGATAAAATCAAATTGAAGTCTACCGTGAATTCGAGTAAGACAATGACACGAAAAAAAATACAATTTAATGTAAGCTACTCGTATCTGTGCATCGTATAGATTTAGTACTTTCTGTTTGATGTGTAGATTATACTTATTGGGACAATAGGTACTTTGATTTGATAAGACTCACGGACGGGGTGGTACCATAAGGGTTTCTTTGGTACCGTTTTGGTTCGGAACCCTAAAGACATATTAATAAATAAGGTTTAAGTCAAGTATAGTAATTCCTAGGTTTAAAATATATCCGTTTCCACTTTTCACTTTTCACCGTTTCCACTTTCTAATGTCATTTTAACAAAAAGGGTTGAGGCTATCTTGTATATTACAAGACTGACTTAAACCTTATTTATTAATAAGGGGGTTTCAGTCTTGATATTAATTGTGCAACTGCAGAAATAACATTAGATTAATCACTACGGGTAGTAGTGATTAACTATCAAGAAGAAAGTGCAACCCTGGGGGCCTACCACAAGCTCTTAAAACAAGGTTAAAATAACCTTATTTGTCTTTTGTCCCTCATTGACATCCGGCGTCAAAACAAGACAAAACACAAATAAGGTTATTTTAACCTTGTTTTAAGAGCTTGTGGTAGGCCCCCTGGTACTACCAACATAACGTTTATTAAGATTATTGTCGTGACATCCGACGACTTTTCCAATAAAGCTATTATAACTTCAAATAAATAAAACTACAACTCAAACAATGATAACAGAACCAAATTCGTTCATAAAAAAACTAATCTACGTTACGAACATGTTTTTTTTTGTGAAGCTTAAAGATATCAAGTAAAATAAAACAGGAAATGAAGAGCTCGCAAAGAGCGCGAAGCCCCGATAGGCAGACAATGCGGGGATCCAAAATGTAGCAAATAATAAGCCTCTGAGTGGGACGTAACGTTTTTAATGAGTCATGATCGCCTGTGAACATTCATCTGCTGACATTGCTTTTTATTTGTGATCATATTGTTGTGGACCTAGCCTTATTATGCCCGGATTACATTAGAAATTATTATGAAATTGTCAATATAGAGTAAATTGTAGGGTTTGGACAAAAATAAATGATATTTTGCTGTGTTTGACCACAATTCATGAGCCCGAGGGAGGTCATAAAGCGAAGAAGAGAACTGGCTCTGAAGTACAAAATACTTGTAGGTGCTGTAACTAGACGGTGGTAGACTGTTAGCCATGCAGGTGCTACTAGGATCTTCGGGAAAACCATAGGGTTTTATTCACCGTAAGCGCAAGCCTCTGTCGAATTTGAACGCACGACCTTTGTTACGGTATCACACGCCACTACTACTGAGGTATCGTAGCTTTTAGGTCTCTAAAACGTGTAAAAAACAACTCCTTAACAATTTTCATACACAGTCTGCTCGTCTAAGGTCCACGCGGACTATTATAACAGTTAGAATCAATCGTTATTTTTTAACTAACACTCAGAAAGATGAAGTCGTCTTAATATTGATTAAGCAGTATTCAGATATTAACCAATAGCATAGAAAATAAATACCTACTTTAAAGCATTATAGTATATCAAGCACAGCATAAAGTACGAAATGAGGACATTCGTATCGTAGGAGAACAAAAACGACGGACATAGCTCGTAGAGTTAGTAAGCTGAAGTGGCAATGGGCAGGCCACATCGCTCGAAGAGCCGATAACCGATGGGGTAGGAAGCTTCTCGAGTGGCCACCACGTACTGGAAAGCGCCGAGCGGGACGACCTCCCACCAGGTGGACCGACGACCTGGTCAGAGTCGCTGGGCGCCGCTGGATGCGGCCCAGAACTGTTCGAAGTGGAAATCAATGGGGGAGGCCTATGTTCAGCAGTGGACATCCATGGGCTGATACGATGAAGCACAGCAGAACCGATGAGGTAATTGAAGTCTGAAGAACGCAAAAATAAAATTTTATGTCTTAAAAATGTATGATGCCTCTATACAGACTATTTGTAAAGCGTGGCGTCTAAGTATCGATGTGTATATTCAGTACAGTGTATGAATCTGACCCAGTTGATAATAAAGACGGTGTATTGTGTTATTTGTGACCAAGTTAACTATAGTGCTTGAGTCGTGAAGAGAATGCATTTGTACATTATGTAGGAGACGTAAACTTATCCGTGTAAGTGTTTTTGAAATGGACAAGCTACCAACGCCTGTTGACCGAATCTGGTACGTCTTGTACTATTATGAACATAATAATAAATATCCTGGGACATTCCTCACACACGGTCATCTGATCCCAAACTATGCAAAGCTTGTACTATGGAAACCAGATAACTGATATAATACATATACTACTTTTTGTTTGTAAATACATACTTAATATACATAATTACACCCAGACTCAGGACATACAGACATGTTCATGCACGCAAATGCATGTCCTGTGTGGGAATCGAACCCACATTCGAACGAATATAAAGTAACTATGTTAGTTTCAGATTATTATATTTTTCCGCACCACATGTCATAATCAAGATCTTAGATTTCTTTACTTACTTTCACAACTTCAATTGTATCTAAGGATTGGCCCCGCATCACCGCATCGCACGGAAGCCTTGCTTCCTTTGCATCCTTGTAGGACTTTGATCTATATTCCCCACATCCGCAAAGTTTAGTTTTGGCGATGATAGCTCAGTCTCGTCGGATACCGAGACAAAGGTCCCCGGGTTCGAATTCTACAATGAGCTTGAGCTTTCGGTGAAGGAAAACATAGTGAAGAAACCATAGTACGGTGGTAGAGTACTTTATAGTTCACACAGTTACACATCAAGCTATACATTTCCAGTATAAGATGATCTCGCATTGTAAAGGATTTCCGTACAATGAAAGGTTAGCTTATACTGGAAATGGATAGCTTGATGTGTAGCCGTGTGAACCTACTCATCTAGCTGGTGTAGTAGTAGTGTAGCTCATAACCCTCAAGTTGAAAATCTTTCCCCAAGCACCTATTGGTGTGTTCCGATAGCTGCACTTGAGAAATTATACTTTGATCAACCATTTCGACATTTATCAAAAGTACTTTCTACTCCAGAAGAAAATCGTGTTCCTGCAGCTGAGACGTTGCGCGGTTGATGGTTGATAGATGTTTCATTTTCTATTGTAGTTTGCATTACTATGTAAAAACAAAAACCTGACCTCGTACATGATGTTGAAAATAATGATACCAAATATATACACCAAAAGCTGCCAAATTTATCGCTAAAATAACAATATTTAACATACTTCAACTAATTTATAGACCAATTGAGATTAATGTGTAATACCAATAATTTGTAGCTCAATGCAGGGAGCGCCAAAATCGCTATTGTAAATTTGACACATTTTAATAACTCAGAAAAACTTGTATAACCCAATGACATTCCCATCTGTTATAATATAATTATCATTATTGAGATGAAAAAGCAAAGCGAAGCGCTCGTGGTGTAGCATGATTAGTCGATCGGCAAAGTTAAGCTACGTCTGTCGTGATCGGTACCTGGATGGGTGACCGGGCGCCTAGTGGTATTTCAAATCGAGCGTTTCCGTGCTTCGGAAGGTACGTAAAGCCGTTGGTCCCGGTTATCACATAATTATGATAGTCGTTAAGCTAGTTGGATGCCTCCTAGGCGGCTTGAAAAATTCCAACAGTAGGTTGACCACTAGCCTACCTCCACCAATCCGCAGTGGTGAAGTATCGCCCAGTCCCTTTCACCCTCATTTGTGAAAGGAGGCCTGTGCTCAGCAGTGGGACATTATAGGCTGATGATGATGATGATGATGAGATGAAAAGGAAATTTAAAAAAAACTAAATTTTAACTTAAGATTTTAGTGGTGTTTTATACGTCCATATAAAACTCTTTACTTAATACTGATATAGTATCTGACGACGAAGCTATCCTCTAAAACATCAAACTAAAAGAAGAAAAGCATTTTATCTAGCTATACCAGTGTACATATTGGGACGACAAATGATTGAGCATAGGACAGGAAGATGATGATGATTTTGATCTAGCAATATTGATGAAAAGTTGTTCCTTCCTTTACCCTTAAGTCGTATGATGTTAGTCATTCAACCAGTCACCGTTTAAATAATAATAATTCATATTCAGGAAGGTCCACAATATTCCCCACAGATCCAAATTCTGAGCAAGGGACTGGGCGATACTCCACCAATCCGCAGTGGTGAAGTATCGCCCAGTCCCTTTCACCCTCATTTGTGAAAGGAGGCCTGTGCTCAGCAGTGGGACATTATAGGCTGATGATGATGATGATGATGAGATGAAAAGGAAATTTAAAAAAAACTAAATTTTAACTTATGATTTTAGTGGTGTTTTATACGTCCATATAAAACTCGTTACTTAATACTGATATAGTATCTGACGACGAAGCTATCCTCTAAAACATCAAACTAAAAGAAGAAAAGCATTTTATCTAGCTATACCAGTGTACATATTGGGACGACAAATGATTGAGCATAGGACAGGAAGATGATGATGATTTTGATCTAGCAATATTGATGAAAAGTTGTTCCTTCCTTTACCCTTAAGTCGTATGATGTTAGTCATTCAACCAGTCACCGTTTAAATAATAATAATTCATATTCAGGAAGGTCCACAATATTCCCCACAGATCCAAATTCTGAGCAAGGGACTGGGCGATACTCCACCAATCCGCAGTGGTGAAGTATCGCCCAGTCCCTTTCACCCTCATTTGTGAAAGGAGGCCTGTGCTCAGCAGTGGGACATTATAGGCTGATGATGATGATGATGATGAGATGAAAAGGAAATTTAAAAAAAACTAAATTTTAACTTATGATTTTAGTGGTGTTTTATACGTCCGTATAAAACTCGTTACTTAATACTGATATAGTATCTGACGACGAAGCTATCCTCTAAAACATCAAACTAAAAGAAGAAAAGCATTTTATCTAGCTATACCAGTGTACATATTGGGACGACAAATGATTGAGCATAGGACAGGAAGATGATGATGATTTTGATCTAGCAATATTGATGAAAAGTTGTTCCTTCCTTTACCCTTAAGTCGTATGATGTTAGTCATTCAACCAGTCACCGTTTAAATAATAATAATTCATATTCAGGAAGGTCCACAATATTCCCCACAGATCCAAATTCTGAGCAAGGCTCATTTTTACGACAGGCTAAAGGCGTTCTTCGTTTACAAGACGATGTTAATGATAACAATTTTACATTCACCCATATTTTTCGTCGCAATGGTATCCAATGGACAAAAGTTATTTTTTTTAGTTCTGTTTAATGTTGATTAATGGTTTTGTTAGCCTATATTTATTTGATAATGTAAGCTTTATCTATAATAATTCAAAAACAGAATATTGATAACTACGGGTGGATATGTAAAAGAAAAAATACGATTAGCCCCCGAAATAGAAATATGGAATTCTATGTAAACGTTAAGAGACTGTCAAAGCAAGACTAAAACTCTTTAGTTTATAAAAGTATTTACTTCTTCTTGTACCACCTTGTCTGGTATCAGTACTAGGTGAAGCTCTCAAGTGATGTTGTGGTAGTGTCTCTTTAGGGGAAGTTGTTCTCAAGTGATGCGCGAATATATGAATGCTTGCTGACCATCAAAGTTGCTGACAGATCTTCTACTCGAGGGTAGTAGCCGTCCAGCTGGAAACTGAAAAGGCTCCTACCACACCGTCCTATAGTTTCCTCACAATATTAATGTTTCTTTAATGAGAAGTAAGTAATTGAAGCGCTCGTGGTGTAGCATGATTAGCCGTTCTTAATCGATCGGCAAAGTTAAGCTACGTCTGTCTTGGTCGGTACCTGGATGGGTGACCGCCTAGTGGTATTTCAAATCGAGCGTTTCCGTACTTCGGAAGGCACGTAAAGCCGTTGGTCCCGGTTATCACTTAATTGTGATAGTCGTTAAGCTAGTTGGATGCCTCCTAGGCGGCTTGAAAAATTCCAACATTAGGTTGACCACTAGCCTACCTCCACCGATCCGCAGTGGGCACGCGTGGTGGAGTATCTGCCCATTCCCTTTCACCCTGATTTGTGAAAGGAGGCCTGTGCTCAGAAGTGGTACATTATAAACTGATGATGATGATGATGATGAATGAGAAGTACTGGTAATTCTCAGCTTCATTATTTCTCGGCATAAAACATGACTACAAGATTATCAATAAGAAGTTGTTAGCAAGAAAATACTGAAAGGAGTATACATCACTTTTCTCTCTCGCATGTTATTTACATGAGTGTATAATAAAGAACAAAAATTGTAGGCACCCGTGGATTAACATGTGAACGTTGCCGTACCTTACACTGATACGTGGAACACTATGCGAATTAAAATTGGCTTAAAGCCAATATAATCTTACTGTAGCTATTATTTGTCACCCAGAGAACGTGCATATTATATAAGGTCCTAATAAATTAGTGAATTTCCTCTTGAGGGTTGAATGTATAGGTCATTAGTAATCAAAAAGTCATTAGTAATATTAGAAAAATAATCCGTGGGTATATCTAATGTACAGTGGCCGGCAAACAACTTGAGCCGTGCGCAGTAGACGATTTTAAGGTGTCGTTGGTGGAAAGAGAGGTGCGCGGGGGCATTCTGTCTGTCGGCACGCGTCCACGCTATTGGCCGAGCATGAGTGTACATGCGCGAACTTACCCCCACTACGTCGACTTTGGCTCAAGTTGTTTGCCGGCCTCTGTACTCTATTATTACTATCTTATGGCATATTTTTATCCCGGAAAAAAATTAAGGTAAAAAAACCAGTAGGTATAATACTCATTTTGACGGATTGGCGTGGAAGTTAGATACATTGTTAATTATTCATTCGCAAGTATTAGATTTGTTTCCAGCCCAAAACCAACATTAATGTGCATGAATAAGTCTGTTTGTCCTAAGCCTGAGTGCACTGGTAAACTCGTACTGTAGATTTTGAATGGAGCATATGAATTATCTGCTCCATAGCTCTGATTTGTGGTCTTTTGTTCATTTAGGTAGTAATAGCACGGCACGACTCAGGACCACAAAAATAATTTCGAAAGGAACCTATAGATAATAAATAAAATGAAATTAAAATTAGATATTTACTAGCTGACCGGCGCGACTTTGTTCACGTTGTGCCCTACCCTACCCTACTCTACTCTACCCTCACCCCACCCGCCCCAACGCCTGGAGCCTATTCAAAGCAAACAAACAAACATACAATCAAATCTGTCCTCTTTATAATATTAGTATAGCTAACTCGTTATGATTATATATATACGTGTCACAAATCAATTTATTTCATTTCATATTCTTAATTTTAATATAAATTTTTACAGCATACTTTAGCATGAGTATATTTATTAAAAGGAGTTTCACCACCAAACTGGTGCACTTAAGTCTTTCAGAAGGTAAACTGCCGTGAGTTGAAGTACTATATAGTCCAGTCCACTTACCAGGGACATAATTGTGTTGGCTTTAGGCCAGGATACACAGTTTCATCTCTAAATGGGTGTGTATATTATTTTTATCGTGGTACTTATGTCTTGATGTTTGCCTGTGGATATGTCGTGGAATAATGGCCCAGAACGTTATTTATCTATGATCCTTTTTGAAATATTTTGATGTATGATAGGCATTCTCCAGCTCTTAATAATAAATACAAGCAACCATTTATAAGGGTACGTCAAGGCATATTTAAATAAAGATTGTAAATAAATATTTTTTTCCCGAAAGATGGACGAAAGATAATTATAGGCAATGATATGATATTGTATTAGAGATAAGCTACCCTCATACGAAGTGGCGTTCAGTTATTGTTGAAGTAGGTGAATGCGATACATAATAACACGTATTTTCTCTTAAATACATAAGTGTGTAGAGTCATTTGTTAACGTTCATAAGTGCCTTATCAGGGCCTAAATTGAATAAATGCTTTTTGAATTTGAATACATTGACCGAATCCTGTCCCCCATAATACAGGCTCTTGCCTAGCTTGGGTGTCAGTGTTCAATGTTTGTGCAACAAATATATACATGACTCTGTTGTGTGCATTCATCTTGTATAGCTGTTTAAAATATGTGTTTTTATACATAAATAAATAAAATGAAAAAACGTATGATACAGAAGGAGATAGCTATGTGTAGCGGCTAAGCAAAATTGCGACAATTGTCTGAATTTGTCTGCAACAATTAGCGTGAGTTAGTGCGACATCTACCTCTTTTTATTATAATATCATTGATTATAGGTATATACGATAAGACTTAATAAAAATTTCATTTCACTAAATAGATTTTAATTTTGTAAGCTTTGTTTAAGCTTTTACATGTGCTCTAACATTTCTATGGTTAGATAATGGAAACACTTGCTTTTCTTACATTGTTTTATAATCTACTAGCTGTCCAACCCGGGTTCTTGCGTTCGCGGGATAAAAAAGTTCCTTCCTATTAGTAAAATAGTTTTTCGATAGACTTTAAACAAACAAAGATGCTCTTCCGATTTATTATATTAGTATATATATTAAATATATATACAGTAGGTATACTGGTAGGTACAATTGGTACAAAAAGTGTATACTTGATTCTCAAAATCGTCATAACAGTTGAATGAATTTGGATGAAACTTGACACAAATAAAGATTAGGTAAGTACTTAGATCCCAAAGCAAATATTTTATTAGTTTATACCATGTAAAATTGTGACATTGTTTTTCTACTTACCACATTCAACTAAAAATCTAATGGTGCGACCATGCTTGGCGGACCGAGCACGAGCCGAGCCACGAACGAGCACACTGCGAGCACGATTCGGATAGCGTGGACAGGCTTGCGAGCCTCGAACGAGCATTCGTAGCGTGCTCGACTGCGCTCCGCCCGATTGTCAGTTTTTTCACGAATACAGGGATTCGCATCGCGCTCGTTGTAGGCTTGTTGAAGGCTCGTTAAGGGGATTAAAGGAACATCTTATACTACATACCAATCTCTTCCATACACCTACTCCAATCTCCTGATTAATAAACAAGGGTACGAGTGAGTGATTCAATATTGGAATCTAGTTAAGCCATCGACATGATATTGTGTTCGACAGATGTGTGCTAGGTGCTAGCTCGATCGCCATATTGATATTTATTGGATATTAGGTATTATTTATTGGATTCCGTGCTTCGGAAGGCGCGTAAAGCCGTTGGTCCCGGTTATCACTTAATTGTGATAGTCGTTAAGCTGATTGGAGGCCTACTAGGCGGCTTGAAAACTCGAACAGTAGGTTGACCATATCCTACCTCCACCTCTCCGCAGTGGGCACGCGTGGTGGAGTATCTGCACAGTCCCTTTCACCCTGATTTGTGAAAGGAGGCCTGTGCTCAGCAGTGGGATATTATAGACTGATGGTGACGATGAGGTATTATATAATAAACTTAATATCCAATAAATACTTGCGATTTATAAAACCATCAAATGTGGTGGTCAGGGCCTCAAATTATGTCTAGCTCTGACTATAATTTTAACAATTGTTAAAATTGTTAGACGTATCTATAATAAAATAAAAAAAAAAAAATTTGTTTTGTTAGTTTCACATTATTATTATACTTTAATACATTATTTTTGTTTAAGAACTAGTTGTAGTTTATCGTTTTTTTTTTTTTAATTATTCTTCTTGATCTACAAGAACCCCAGGGTGGGTGAAGGCCTCCTCCAAAGATCTCCATTTATCTCTGTTCTGTGCTATTTGTCTCCATAGTGGGCCGGCTGTTCTTTTAATTTCGTCTTCCCAGCGTGTTAAATGGTCTATAGGTGCATCAAAACTACATAAAAATATTGCCTGTGAACGAGGTGGTATGTGTGGTATCACAGAAAATGAGGGCACAATGTTAAACAGTATTTTAACTAAATATTCTAAATTTAGGCAGGCTCCAAAGAATCCTTGCATAATTATGTAATCAGATTCTTCAATAATTGCAAACCAAACCCATAAAAAATTAGACATACTTTTGTATCACATACTGAAACAAATTCAGCATTAAATTTATTAATTAAAAATGAGCAACAAAAGCACTTTGGTAAAGACATATTAGCCTTGCAAAATAACTCACAGGTACAGTAAAGTATAAAAGGGGTTAATCTGTTCATAGACTCTGAGGGCCTTCTGAGAGTAGGTGTTAGGCTAGGTTGCTTTGTCTTTTGCTCATAAACATCAAATTATATTACCTAGAGAATTTAGACTCACATATCTCATTATAGAGAATGCACACCTCAAACCTTTTCATCATCATCAGCCTATACCCACACATAGGCCCCACAGGCCTGCTCCTTTCACAAATTAAGGTGAAAAGAAATAGGCAGATATTCCACTGCGGATCATTCACTTAGTACTTTTTTTAATTAGATAGTTATTAATTTGGTAGTCTTTGCTATTTTTCAAGAAATCTTGCCACGACTTTTTTTTGTACAGTATTTTAGTGAAGACAAAACAAACTGAGAATAACAAAAGAATGCTGCGTTGATTATTTGGTTGCTAAGCAATGGCTATATCCGTGAAGCAATAATTGCTTCACGGTTATATCGATTGTCCCTTATCTATCGACTACAGTCAGTCCTATCAGCTCATTAGGTGGAGCATTGTTTATTTTGTCTATAACAAAAATCATATTTACATAAATACTAAATCAAATTAAATCTGAAAATGTCGGGGAGAAATTCTGGTGAGTGTCTTTCATATTTATATTTTTATTTGCATTCGCCAATCTATGTACAGTCGAGGACATAAATATGTATACACTTTTTGAAATTCAAAAGCAATTTTCTCGCATGTTTAACATTTAAGTGTTAAACTATTACACAAATCATAATAGTATATGTTAGAAGACTATTCTACCTTTATATTATCTCTTAATTTTAAGAGGAAACCGTTGTTGAATTTTACTAAGTGTATACATATTTATGTCCTCGACTGTACCTTAGGTGGTAAATTAGGTGCTAAGTCAATTTATAGACCCTCTCGGGCAAAAATTATGAGATATAGGAGACCGAAGATAATATGTAGTTATGTATGTTATTATTTTTATTTAATAGGTAGTATGAATATGTGATATAATATGATTGAATTCTTAAAGAATATTTAAATTATCTTTCGTCATCTGCCTTGTCTGATCCCAATCATTTTGGTGTCAGCGTTTAAGCAATGATAGTTCAGTGGTAGTGACGTCATGAGGAAAGAGTTAGACCCACATGATTAGCTACCCTCAAAATCTATGAATAAGCACCTATCAGTTTGTTACCTATGTAGCCGTTGCGCTTAAGAGCACTTCAGTTCTGAACTTGGAACCCACATCAAGATTTACCATGGTGAGATTGTGGTCAAACTCATGCCAAAAAGTAACTGTTGGGCCAGTTGGCGCAGTTGGTTAAAATTCTACATATCGCGCTACAGGTCGTGGGTTCGATTCCCACACAGGACATGCATTTGTGTGCATGAACATGTTTGTATGTCCTGATTCTGGGTGTAGTTTTGTATATTAAGTATGAATTTAAAATCAAAAAGTAGTATATTTATAATATTAGTTATCTGGTTTCCATAGTATAAGCTCTGCTTAGTTTGGGATCAGATGACCGTGTGTGAGGAATTTCCCAGTATATTTATTTATTTTTATTTACAATCACATAATTTTTTATTATATCATAGTTTTTGATTCAGGACATGCAGACATGTTCATGCACACAAATGCATGTCCTTTGCGGGAATCGAACCCACGACCTGCAGCGCAATAGGTAGAATCTTAACCAACTGCGCCAACTGGCCCATCAGTTACTTTTTGGCTTGATTTTGACCACAATCTCACCATGTTAAATGTTGATGTGGGTTCCAAAGTTCAGAACCGACGTGCTCTTAAGTGCAGCGGCTACATAGGTAACAAACAAGATTTTGAGGGTAGCTTTCCTCATGACGTCAATCTTTACCAGAGTCTTAACCAACTGCGCCAACTGGCCCGCCATTTAATAATCGTGTAATTTTTTTAACCGCGATCCTAAGATTAAATTGCAATTTTGATCAGTGACATGAATATTTCTATGGACACCCAAAAAATCAAAATTAAAATTCATTTATTCAAGTTAGGCCCTTATAGGGCTCTTATGAATGTTAACAAATGACGCTACACCGGTTCCAAATTCTATCCGTCATACACATCAACATTTTGTCAATATTCGATTGATAAAACTTTTTATCTTACATCAAAAACAATCGAAAATAAACATACTTATCATAATAAATAATGTATAAATTAATCAATAATGAAATTTATAGATAGTATCTGATAAATTGATAAAAGATTGGCAACAAAATTTCTTAATCCTTCTGGACAGTGTCGTATGGACTGTGAACTGGACAGTTCATTAAAGTGCAGCTTAATACTTCGTGGAAAAAAGTAAGTTCTTTTAACTTTCACCTTAATTAGATTTTTGGTTAAGAGGAAATGCTGGTGGCGTTTGTTCCATACAAACGTTATCCTCAGTTTCCTCTCTGGATAATGACCTAGAGCAATGATTATTTTACCATGCAATCTGTAGGTACCACTGTATGTCCCTCGGTTGTGTTTTTCTCCATAAATTAATTATTATAAGAATTAGGAGCCTTCTAAAATCACAAAAACTTACAATTTTTAACGCCATTATCAGACGTCCAGCGAAAAATTTTGATGAATATAAAATAATAAAGGAAAACCGATTTTTCCTCGATTTTCACAGATATCATAGCATGTCATATGCCTTCCCTTAGAAATAAAACGTTGCACTTCGCTCAATAAGCTAAGTTCTCCGTTATTATGCTGATTTATTTTAACTTCAAACATTTTATAGAAAACGCTTGTATCAATACTAATTTGAATAATAGTCATTGTCACTGATTGATATATTCAAGTGGCCTTTGACCATATGTAAAAATGAAGTGTATTTTTAAGGTGAACGCACTCTTATCGGAGCCGAACGCGCCGAACGCATCGAACGAAACGTATTTTGGAATTGCAATCTTATGAAAGCTCGCACCGCTCGCTTGCCCGCGTCGAATCGTCCGAATCTGGAAGAACCCCAGAAATCCTAGACGAATTCGGATGACGTCATCAGATTCGGCGCGGCTTATGCGGTCGACCGATGCGCTCACATCGCATCGCATTCTATCAGTTGCGTAGCAACACGCGAGTTGTTTGTAAATATTGTGCGACAGGCGTAAAGGAAATAAAAATGATTTCTTCGGCGCGTTCGATTCTTTCGGTGCGGATATGTGTGCGAGCCCTCGTTGACGTCGATTCGTTCGCCGCGTTAGGCTCTGATAAGTGTGCGGTCACCTTTATTGACATTGAACGACACGCGACGTGAGTCCCACTCGCACTTGCTGCTTTAAGTATACCTATATACCTCATATACAATCTTTATGGCAATACTAGCTGACCCGACAAACGTCCTATTATGTCCCACTGCTGAGAACAAGCCTCCTATCACAAATAAGCGTGTAAGGGAATGGACAATAGTGTAGTGAGCTAGTGTTCAACCTACTGTTGAAATTTTTCAAGCCGCCTAGGAGGCCTCCATCTAGCTAAACGACTATTAAGTGATAACCAAGACCAACTGCTTTACGTTAACGCTCGATTTTAAATACCACTAGGCGGTCACCCATCCAGGTACCATTCACACCGGTGGTATAGTTTAACTTAGCCGATCGATTAAGAACGGCTTACCATACACCACGAGCGCTTTGAAAATTGAATCCAATGGAAAAAAAACACATTTTCACGAATTTTCCAGGCACTTTTTCCAATTTTATTTCCGTTAAAATACCAATAACAAATAAAAAAATACCAATTCGGTCCAGCTGTTCTCAGGTGATGTCCTTACGTACGAACAGCATTTCAATTTTATTTATATAGATAGATAGACAAAATGACAGTAATCTTAACAGAAATTCCGAGTTATTTGAATACAGTTTAGGTCACTGAATGATTTTATGTAAATAATAATTATATTCATGAGACACTCTTGTTTGTATTTATTCTAAACGTCACTTTGATAGTCAATTTCACTGTGAATAATGAAGTCTATTTTCTTTTAAGAATGTGCTATTTATTATTAGGTGACAATATGGCGGGTGCCATGAGAAACAGCATAAAGCCCATCACAGACGTAGCTATAATATATATTAATATGAATCATAGCAAAGCATATTATGATATATTTTCAATACTAATCTTTGAGTGACTGGCATTTATATTATAGCTCGGCATATTAATATGTATTATAGCTACGTGTGTGACGGGCTTTACTATTCGTTGTTCTATACTTTCGTTGTATGGAATACATTCATGTTGATCCTATTTTACAAGCTTTTATTTAATTTCACGTGTCCTGGTGTCTATGTAAGTAAATATATTATTATGACATGGAGCTGATCTGATGATGGAACTGGAAGTTGGGCATGGGAACTCTGTAATAAAACGACGTAATCCTATCGAGTTTTTTTTTTTTATACAACTAAGGTGGCAAACAAGTATACGGCCCGCCTGATGGTAAGCAGTTACCGTAGCCTATGGACGCTAGCAACAGCGCAGGGGTATCACCCGCTCGTTGCCGACCCTAAAAGAGTTTGGGCTCGTTTGATTCGTATTGATAAGGACTCTGTAGTTGGTCGACTATTATATAAAAAAGCATTATTTTTCTTGTTAGCTAAATTAATCTACGATATTTTATCTACACATAAAAGTGACTGACGTAAATATCCAAGCATAGCTCAATCCACAGGGTTTAGAAACATTAAACTATAGTTCTCATCATAACGTACCTCGCAACGAAGCGCTATAGGTAGAGGTGTGTAACTCAGCTCTGAACCAGCTCAATGAATCAGATCACACGGGTTTGAGCCGTTGAGCTACAGCTCAACATCAAAATGACTAGCTCACAGCTCAATCCAACTCCTATTGTAAATGCGACTCCCTCCATAGATTATTCTCGTGATTCTAATCTACGAATTATTATTTCGTTCTAAACCATTTAAACAATAATTTAATTCAATAAATAAATATGTGACATAACTAGATAATATAAAAAAACAAATAATTCCAACTCTAAAGTATGAAAAGAGTCGCTCGGCGGAGTCGAACGAATCGCGGCAGCTCAGTCGGCTCGATTGGACGCGCGATACGCAGTGAGCGTGCGCGCTTATCGTAGACTATAGGTACAAATTGAGCTGATCTGCGAGCTGAGTCATTGAACCGGCTCACACACCTGAGCCGTGAGCTGTTATGCAGCTCGCGTATTTTTGATGAGTTACACACCTCTAGCTATAGGTGTAGCTTTATTCTCTATCGGTAAAGTTAAGCAATCACCGTGTGCATGGTATCCGGATGGGTGACCGCCTAGTGGTATTTCAACTAAGCCGTTAGTCCCAGCTATCATTTAACTTTGATAGCCGTTAAGCTAGTTGGAGGCCCCGTAGGTGGCTTGAAAAATCCAACAGTAGGTTGGCCTCTAGCCTACCTTCACCGATCCGCAGCGGGCACGCGTGGTGGATTATCTGCCCATTCCTTTCACCCTCATTAATGAAACGAGGCCTGTGCTCAGCAGTGGGACATAATTGGCTGGTGATGATGATAACGTGCCTAGGCATCCACTAAGGAAGGGCAAATTTCAACCCCTAAGAGGGCCAAAATAAGAAATTGCGTGGTTGGCTATTTTGATACTAAAATAACTATTGTAAATTCTTAAAATCCT
Organism: Achlya flavicornis; assembly: GCA_947623365.1. Taxonomy (NCBI): domain Eukaryota; kingdom Metazoa; phylum Arthropoda; class Insecta; order Lepidoptera; family Drepanidae; genus Achlya; species Achlya flavicornis. Next base: position 13,911,317 of record OX392480.1, on the reverse strand, counting down.
CAAAAGCCGAAAACTCGTTTAATTTTTAAAGTAAAGGTAAACAATGAACTTTCGACGAACGCTAAATTTTTAATAGTACCTAATTATATATTATGCAAACAAATCGTGGCTACTTGAAAAGGGTTATATTCAAAACTCGAACACCGTTTAGCGGTTAATGGGAAGTACCCTCAAACTAAATAAATAAACAAACTACTAACCACTATGTACTGTTTACATTTTGAGAATTATTACTGCTTATTAGAGTAGTTTTGTGAAAATGATTTTCTAATGGAATGAATAAACGGCCTTGTTTTGTGATTGGAGCCTATTGATATTATGTTTTCTTTTATTTTATTTTATTTTATGTGGGTTCGATTCTCACACAGGACATGCATTTGTGTGCATGAACATGTCTGTATGTTCTGAGTCTGGGTGTAATTATGTATATACTAAGTATGTATTTACAAACAAAAAGTAGTATATGTATTATATCAGTTATCTGGTTTCCATAGTACAAGCTCTGCTTAGTTTGGGATCAGATGACCGTGTGTGAGGAATGTCCCAGGATATTTATTTATTTATAATTTTTTACTGCCTTTTTTAGAATTCCGAACCAAAAAGAACCCTCATGCTGCCACTCCGTCCATCTGTCCGTCTGAACTTCTGAACATCTAAGCATATTTCAGCAACCGCTGGTGCTTTTGATTTGAAATTTGGAATAGTTATAAATATTGATCTTACTAGCTGCCCCCCGCGGTTTCATCCGCGTTCTCCGGATATAAATTAGCCTATGTCCTTTTCCATACCATAGGCTATCTGCATGCCAAATTTCATGATGACCCGTTGAGTAGTTGAGGCGTGTAGGCGTAACAAACAAACTCACTTTCGCATTTATAATATTAGTTAGGATTAGGATAGTTAGGTATGCAAATGAGGATTTTTACTTTCTTTTTTAAAAGGGGTCGATATTTGGGCTCGAAAGTTCACAATTCCTTCACAAACTTTAGTTATGCTGTCCGGTATTATTCTACAGCTATGTTCCCAACCAAGAAATTATACGTCTTAGGAAGGCGGTGCATAAGTCAGACTCAGATAGGCCAGACTCTTGGCCGGTTTTATTTAGTCGTCAAAGAAGCATAAGGCCCGCCTGGAGGTAATCGGTTACTGTAACCTTTGGATGCAGGCAACACCACCGGGTCATCACTCCCGCATAGATGACCCTCCTTCTTTCCCCCAATGACCTACCCGACGTCCCTGGGGGGAGCGGCCAGGTTATGCCGGACTTTTACCGGCTAAAACCCCAAGGTGGTCGCCACCAGCACTACAGAGGGGGGCGGGCTCTCGTGCAGATCGCGTACCAGCTCGCCCCTCCACGCGCCGCTGTATCTACCTTGTCGACCTGCTCGAAGAAAATACGATATTCTGTACCTCATTCATAATCGATAAATCATTATCGTTATATATTATCGTAAATATCTTGCATAAATACTTATCTATTATAATAAAGTATTATACAGTGATCATTATGCAGTATTGAGTCAACAATGGCAAAGTTCAAATGGTCTGCAATAATGATCGTGTAGGTACATTGTGTACACACGGCTACAGATACACTGATACAGATCAAGCTAAAAATTTCTAGTATAAGCTGACCTCCCTATGTACGGAAATCCTATACAATGCGAGATCAGCTTATACTGGAAATGTATAGCTTGATCTGTAGCCGTGTGTACCACTATAATAAATATACCTATATCAATTATTGAGAATTTATTCGGGAGATTTTTTATCTACAATATACCAGCTCTACAATATTATGATACTTAACTCTATGAAAATAGAGTAGGAATTTGCAGTCCACACAACATAATTTTCAGTAATTTGCATTGAATAGAATCCAACAATAAATCCGATTTTTTGCGGAACTAATATTTAGTCAACAGTAAAACTATTGTTTACGAAAATCATTATATAACTTCAATTTTCACAGAAGTGACACGTTATTAATTATAGTATTAAAACTACGTAGTTATTTTTATACAAATAAGTAATCAACGTCTTAAATCAGGAATTATACCTTCGAAGTTTCTATTTAGAATACACCGCAGTCTATAAGATAGATAGATAACTCTTTATTGGACACCAACAAGTATACATATAACCAAAAATAACAATACATTCTTAATATTAAAATGACTGTACAATGGGCGGTCTTATCGATAAGAAGCGATTTCTTCCAGACAACCATTGGATGGAGAGGTGGTGCCTGGTGTTCTCCGCACTACTATAAATAAATAAATAAATATCCTGGGACATTCCTCACACACGTTCATCTGATCGGAAACTAAGCAGAGCTTGTACTATGCAAACCAGATAACTGATATAATACATATACCACTTTTTGATTAAAATCCTTACTTAATATACATAATTACACCCAGACTCAGGACATACAGATATGTTCATGCACACAAATGCGTGTCCTGTGTGGGAATCGAACCCACGACCTGCGGCGCGCAAGGTGAATCACCAACTGGCCCGTCGAACTATGATTAGATTTTCGAGACAAAAACAGATACCTACCTTACAAACATGGCCCTTCATCAGAATTTCAATACAAGCTATACATAGTCGCTAATCACAAATGCACATTTACAAGACAGTTTAAAATTAGTCTTCAACTCAGTAAATAGTACACTTACTCGTTGGCAACCAAACAAAACACATCGACGCGTCGGATGTGTCCGCGTCACAAACATTAAAGTTAAACTTTGATCGGAAGCATTAACATTTTATTAACTATAAAAATGCTGTGTTAAGTCGTGATTTGCATTGTTAATTAGTGTCGAGTGAAAATGTTAAAATGTGTTTCAGCTATTTCAATTGTCATTTAGTATAGAGTTTATTGGTAAGTTTGTACCTTTTTTTTAACAGACTTCAAAAAAAGCAGGTTCTCAATTCGGCTGTTTTTTTTTTTTTTTTTTTTTATGTTTGTTACCTCATAACTCCGTCATTTATTAACCGATTTGGAAAATTCTTTTTTGTTCTGGAAGGGTACACTTCCCGTTTGGTCCCATTGTCATCACATTAGGATTTGATTACTTCTTAGTGTACTTTGAAGTCGGTTTAAGTTTTTTGTAAAACAGTCCAATTATTATTTACAATTATTTCATTAATAATATTAGAGGTAATATTCCTGATTCCGATCAAAAATTAAGGATTGTGTTAAAAGTGTAACTTAACTTTAACATTAGTTATAGCATACAATTAAAGGTAGCTATTATAGAGTTAAATATAAATTTACTAATTACTAATACTTATTTACTAAATAACCTTCACCAACTTCGTCATTTCAACTTGTGGCTAATTTATGCAAAGTAATTTTGTTTTGTTTACCTCTTTTGTAATTACCCTATCTGTAATCAAGATAATAGTGATTGCGCAAGAGTGGTCTTAACGGCCATAACCTTTGGATTAAGATTACCTTATCACCATTATAAGTGATAATTGTGTAAGTCCCTACGTCAAAGCAGTGAATAGGGGCTAGTTAGACATTTTACAAAAGGTACATGCAAGAACAGGTAATAAATCTAAATGTCATGTTATGGGTCAAAATAACAACGAAAGTATAACCCACAAAAAAAAAACTCAATCGCATAAAATGGTTACTAAATAAATAAATATCCTGGGACATTCCTCACACACGGTCATCTGATCCCAAACTAAGTAGAGCTTGTACTATGGAAACCAGATAACTGTTTAAATACATATACTACTTTTTAACCGACTTCAAAAAAAGGAGGAGGTTCTCAATTCGGTTGTATGTTTATTTTTTTATTTTTTTATGTTTGTTACCTCATAACTCCGTCATTTATGAACCGATTTGGAAAATTCTTTTTTTGTCTGGAAGGGTACACTTCCCATTGTCATCAGATCAGGATTTGATTACTTCTTCGTGTACTTTGAAGTCGGTTTAAGTTTTTTGTAAAACAGTCCAATTATTGTTTGTAAATACACACTTAATATACATAATTACACCCAGACTCAGGACATACAGGCATGTTCATGCACACAAATGCATGTCCTGTGCGGGAATCGAACCCACGACCTGCGGCGCAATATGTGGAATCTTTACCAGAGTCTTAACCAACTGTGCCAACTGGCCCGTCCGTCATATACTGTATGGCTATCCGAAGGATATGGATATACCTCAGAGTATATAAATACTAGGATATATACTGTCACGGACTTTTTTGTAGATATCGCACATCGGCAATGACAGTGTCACAACATAATAAATGAAGTTTTTGGGAAATCGTGTTTTTTTTATTACTTATAATTTTAAAAAAAACTTGGGAAAACATATCGGAGTACTAATTATATATAGTTAACGCTTTATTATGTTTTTATGGAAATTAAAATCTAAACATATTTTTCCTATTTTATTTTTATTTTTTTCTTTTAAAGTTCCTATTAATGTGTCACTTTTTTACCCAATACCGATTTAATTAATTCTGCAGTACAGTTATATTACATGTTATGACACTTTTCTACCTATATGGAACTCGGTATCAACCAACGCTAAATCGAAATCAAAGCAAATTTATGAGAATAACTTACCGTAATAGGGTCGTTACACAGGTTAGGACAGTACTACACACACTAGATGCCAGTACGCTATGTTTCAACATTGATGTGACACTTTTTACGCTGCAAAAGGTAGGAAAGTGGCTCCGTGAAAAGGTATTAAATGCCATATCTCAGCGAGGAATCACACTATAATTATGACGATTTTCTTGCAGATAAGGTTTACGTTCATTGCTTTTCTTATGGCATACTTATCTCACTTTCGTATTAACATGTGTTGTGACACTCTTGTTGCCGATCTGCGATATTTTTAAGATAAACTATTCGGTGGTACACCATTTATAAAAAGAAAAAAAGTCTTCTGCTATATTTAATATGCTCTTGTCGGTGTAGCGTCTTCCATCCTGCTCTATTGTTAGCAACATTTTGGCCTAACTTCAACTTCATGATATGGCCATAATATGTGGTAGGAAAAGAAATTCTATAGCGAAACTGGCGTGTATCTCCCCATCTGGCTGGCTACTGGATGGTAGCAGAAGAAGGTGGTGTTAGTACAAAACACTTACCATGTAAAACAAAACTTCTAGAATAACCCCGTTTCACACAATTATTTTGTAAACATCGACTTTGTACCCTCATAACATACTCAACTGATAGGTCAGGAGTCAGTAGTTATTGTTTAGTTAAAATAACACTAGAGTTGCCGTGAATAGTAGACGAGTGATGGCGAATAGTCGGTGAGCGATTATTTATTACTCCTTATATGGGTGATTGTCGAATTATTTATTTGCCATTGTTTTTTGTACAAAATACATACTTAGTTTTAAGTAACCATGACAGTAGTCTATAAATTAAAAGAAATGTGGTGTATCTAGTCATATTATAGATAATTGTTTAAATAAATACCGAAATAATTCTAGCCAAAATAATTACGAATTCATGTTCCCAAATAAATTGTCTGCCGCTTTTAAGAAACTTGTTGTTATTATAAAAATAAGATTTTATTCCAAAATTGATATCAAATAATATAGTTATTAACAATCCGGAGAAAATTTAAAAAAATACGAATAATTTTGAAAATCGAATAATGGGTTAGACATCTCTAAATAACATCTAATTACCTGAAACCATGGGCGATTAGCGTTAATTTTGACGCTAGTAAACTTGCATTCATTGGAACAGTATTGCTAATGCAAGTGTATTGCTCAAGTTTGATTATGAATAAATGATGTAATGTTTTTTTCTTTATACCACTAAGGTGGCAAACTAGCATACGGCCCGCCTGATGGTAAGCAGTTATCGTAACCTATAGACGCTTGCAATAGCAGGGGTATCACTCGCGCGTTGCCAACCCTTAAACATCTATCTTGTATCTTATGAAGTATCTTATCATGTATCTTATGAAGGCAAATCATGTTTTTTAAACTTATTATTTATTTCTGCAATTAAATAACTCAATAAGCTATATATTCAATGTGTTGTCAAATTATACGAGACTAACTGACAGTTTCTGAAAGCCAAATCAAAGTTAATGTACAATCGAAACTGTGACGACGACGTCTTTGTCATTTTCAGACAATCGACAATGACAGGTATACTTTCAACAAGAGATTAACTTCGATTTGGCTTTCAAAAACTGGCAGTAACTGCGGCTTTTTATACACGATTCACCCTTTGTTTTGCGATTGAAGATTGATATTTTTATTGGTAATGACAAAAATTAATCAGCAATCGCAAAATAAAAGATATATCGAATATGGAAAGCGGCAGCTAAACGTGACCGTGACCGTGCATATATTCCAAGATCAATAAAGATTCCAATAACGCTAGTTGAGAATGTAGGTGACATGAATAAGCATGATTGGCCTATCAAACTAATTGAAACTGATTGGAACGTAGGCGCAACCATAGCACGTCTAAAGGTGCCTATCCATTAGGTATCCACCATCGCAACTCTCTTCATCGACGGGGAATCCATCCACACACATTGAAACTAGAATTGTTTCGAACTGTGCAACCTTCCGAACCGGTATTAGAGTATTAGAGTCAGACTTTTCATAAGTGCCTGCGAAGGTCTATTTGAATAAATGATTTTGAATTTTGGCTAAAAGGAGTTTTCTTCGCGGACGCTTGAACTGTGGAATGAGCTCCCCGCCGTAATTTTCCCAATGGAGTACAGCATGTAGTTCTTAAAAAAGGGTGTGAAGAGGTTTCTGCAGGGTTGGCAACGCGCGAGTGATACCCCTGGTGTTGCAAGCGTCCATAGGCTACGGTAACTGCTTACCATCAGGCGGGCCGTATGCTTGTTTACCACCTCAGGGGTATAAAAAAAAAAGTTTCCTATTTCTGCGCACTTACAACTGCTCCAACGTTCTAAGCCCTCGGAGCATTGTTGTCAATCAATTAGCCAATAGAATTGCACAAACTTTACGTCTCGTCAGTTTTGCTGCAATTCTATTGATTGATATTTGACAACAATGATCGGACTATCGTGTATCGTGCTCCGACAATTATTACAGTGCGGCTGGCTAGAGAATGCATTCCTGACACCTGTTAATATTCGCATATTCTTGGAAACGGCCTTGGAGTACAGCATGGGGTTCTTCAAAAAGGGCGTGAAGAGATTTCTTGAGGGTCGGCAACGCGCGAGTGAGTGTTGATTGAGAGTGAGGGTGTTGCAAGCGTCCATAGGCTACGGCAACTGCTTACCATCAGGCGGGCCGTATGCTTGTTTGCCACCTTAGTGGTATAAAAAAATAATAAAAAAAATATATCTTCTTCATACTTGGCGAGTCGAAGTATAGAAGTAGGTACTTACATATTTCTATTTTTTGATATTAACGAATAAAACTTTGAAATTTTGGAAATACCATCCAGTAATTAATATCTAGGTCTTTCAAAATAGGGCTTAAAACTCGCACTTCTTCTTCCAGAAGTTTCATAAGAATAAACATGTGTAAGAAAATACTTATACATAATTATATATTGACATTTTACATCCCTTTTTGCTCGATTGAAGCAAAAAGCAGGGGTGCTCAAACAATCGATCGCCGATTGTAAATTTTTTTCATTGCACTTTAATTGCCATTTCATTGAATAAAAACATTATATTTTACTTTCGTTGGCAGTCGATCACTTGCTCGCGTAAGTAGATCGCTGTCTTTATAAGTCTGAGCACCCCTGCGATAGAATAACAGGAGCACGGAGCATGGACGTTGAAGAGTGATCTTATAGTGGATACGTACCTTAAGTCTAAGTGCTAATCATGCTATAGGATAGATTGTAGCTAATGTTCAGTGTTATTAGGTGTTTAATTAAATGCAATTATGTTATAGGCTGTATGTATAACATCCTATAGCCCTCCTCTATAAACCTGGGCAGTGACGCAAAGTATGAAAATTACAAATTAATTTGCATCTTAGCTATCGTTGCTAATTTATTAATTTTATTTTGGTAGGCACCTATATTCCTATCTTCACATTGTTTTATGTTTAATTTTCATAAAAACAATAGAAAATTATTAAAATTATCATGATCTTCTCAAGCTACATTATCTCATTGAACATATTATTCATAACTTACATTTTGAATGAATAGAAAATATTTTATTAGAATTATCACACAAATAGTTTTTCAACACACTCGCTCGTAAAGTGACATTTATTGTACCGTTTTTAGTATCTTAATGCAGCTAATTACGCACTAGTGCTTTTTACTTCACATTACCGCACAGTTTTATGAAAGGTATAATCCCGATTATCATAAGTTTGTACCTCACTGCAAGTGATATGTGTGTAGACCAAGCATTCTTAATTTAAACGGATAAAAAAAACTCAACGCTGTCAAAAAAAACTTGTGCGCCATATTTATTTACGTTGTCATTGAGGCTGATTTATTATCAAAAAATCTACTTAAAAAATATAAGTCTGTTTTTTTCCTCGCAAGTGTGTTGAAAAACGTCTTATGACACGCGTGTGCATTGATTATAACACTCTCGGCTCACTTATCGCGTTCGCCTGCGGCTCACGCGCTTAATACCGCCTCGAGTGTTAATAACCAACATTGCACACATGTATCATAATGTACTATTACTGCTAAAATTCTTAAGAGAATTAACAAACATAGTTTTTTTTAAAATAAATATCATATTATTAAAATAATTATGATGTTCTCACACTTCATTACCACATTAAAAATATTATTCATAACATTAATTTATTTAATTATAAAACCGCGTACATTCATTATTCATTTCAGTAAATTCGAAGATAAGCGTAATAAAATGCCAACTTAAATTAAAATTCGTTTCAAGTGGCCGAGCATAAAGTACACATGAATGCAATCCACTTGTGTGATAATATTTTCACACTTTTTCAAATGCCCACCGTACTTGAGACAGATAAATATACTCTTGACCGTTTTAGTCTAGAGGTGAAGATGCTAGATTGATAAAGGTCACAGATTTAAATCCCACAGGAGGAGTTCATGAAATTGTTTCGGTCTGGAGCCAACCGCTAAGAAACAGGCGAATTTCACCAAATTATATTTCTCCATTAAATTATTCATGGAATCCGAAATAACAAAGGACATTTCATAAGCTGTGTGAAAAATGTGGTACGGATAAATAAAGGTTGTGTAAGAGGTTTGGTTAAAATGTTGCAAGTTAACAAGATTTTGTGTTTGTTTATATTTAGTGATAACATGACGAAAATCTCCTACCATAATATTATGTGATTGTAAACGAAGCATTTTAGTACTAAGAAGCAATTCGAATAACGCAATTCGGGATCTCTGTGTCTCTGAGACAAAACTGAAACACTACTTGTAAATATGTTATGGTGCGTCCATGCTTGGCGAACCGAGCACTAGCCGAGCCTCGAACGAGCACACTGCGAGCACTATTCGCGTAGCGTGGACGGGCTTGCGAGCCTCGAACGAACGCGATTGTCAGTTTTTTCATGAACAAAGGGATTCGCATCGTGCTCGTTGTAGGCTCGTTCGTGGCTCGGCTCGTGCTCGATTCGCGTAGCATGGACGCACCATTAGGACTACCTGTCCCTCGCGGTTGCACCCGCATTCCCGAGGAACCGTATGTTTTCCCGGGATAAAAAGTATTTCATGTGTTATGTGTTAACCCAGAATAGGTATACCCTATCTGTGTGTGTGTAAGGAGTTCGATCGATTCCGTACGTGAACGCCACTTGAAAGCTTTTCCATAAGTTTTCAGATTTCCGATTAATGTGGCACTTCTTATCGTAGCTATTTCTTCTCGTAGCTATCAATAAAATTATCCTTATTTTCAGAGTTCAACTGCATCACATAGAACATCTCGTAGATTCCAGCCAAAATGGTGGAGATAAGCAAACACCTCTTCGACAAGACGTGCACTCATGTCGACTGCAACGTGCTGCTCCATCCATGGGATTCCAGCTGCGTGATGTCCTCAATACCACTTTACAAGGACGCTATGATTGGCAGCGCCAAATTCTACGGTATTGTTTACGCCGTAAGTTTTATTTTTGAACAATATATTAATATTCATGTCAAATGTAATCAAAACATTCTCAATAACTTTATTTTGTTATCCTTAAAAATTTTACTACAGTATTTATTACTATATACTTGAGAAAGTCTATGCTTTTATAATCGAGACATAAGATTCTTGGTTCATTAATTATAACTTGGGAATGCGGTGTCACCATTGGGTCGAAGTTAAGTGTCATATCATATTCTCTAGACGATATCGTTTCACTCTTTATGTACATGTTGACAAGATGGGTAACAGTTAAACTGACAGTAACGGCTATGTAGATTTCAATACCAGGGGGCCTACCACAAGCTCTTAAAACAAGGTTAAAATAACCTTATTTGTCTTTTGTCCCTTTTTGACATCCAACGTCAAAACAAGACAAAACACAAATAAGGTTATTTTAACCTTGTTTTAAGAGCTTGTGGTAGGCCCCCAGAGGCCATATTGCCGATGTTTACTTTTCAAGCCTTTTTTAAGAACTCATGTCTGGCGGTAAAATCGTAGTGAGAAGCTACATACTAATTGGTCTGCAATATAATCGTCCAATTTGATCGACGACTGAGACGACTGAGGGTGAGCGAGCAAAGAAAGTTCATGATGACACGTTGTCAAAAAGTTCCTTTGAGTATTTAGCGATTATGCAGGTGGTAAACAACGTGTGAACCAAAGATGTTCAAGATGACAAACCAATTTTTTTAATGAGTTTTTAAATTATTCCACTCTACATTAACTTTTAAATCCCCAATGACTTTTACCCTACGCTGCTTGGTTAGGAATCAAATGACCATATGTGAGAAAAATCTAGTATTGATTGTTTCTTCGTTTGACAGTCTAACAGCATTGTTGGTCATAGATTCTATTTCACTAATTCCAGGCACAGATAGCAATGCGTGGGAAGAAAATGCTGAAAAAAGAGGAGTGGATAAAAATGGGTGAATACTACATCAGGTCTACCATTTTGGGGTTTTTGGTGACTGGTACTGCTCCCAACATCAGTTGTTTAATCAGGTAAGTGCCTGTCCTGAAGGGGCGAAATCGCGTACGGCGAGATACTAATTTACTCCTTGAGTTTGACCGAGAAGTCCAGGGTTTTGGTAGCGAAGGACGTTAAATGCCGTGGTTATGTTCATGGGTTAAAAGCTTAGGTTTCTGGTGAAGGAAAAGATTATGAGGGTACCATGACACGATGTTAGGGTACTTTGTTGTACTCACTTTAGCTACCATCCTCATCATGACATATCTGCCGCGATTCGCGAAGCACCTTAAATTTTGTTCCTAAACTGAGTACCAAATTATTCATACCAAATATCAATCTTCATGTTTTTTATGGCACAGGGTTCAAAAACATAACTCCAGCTCATTGGACAGGTATTTTCAAAGACCCATCCTCCAATAGAGAAAAAATATATCTATGGGGAAATTGAACGCTCTCATTTCAATTTCAATATATTATTTGTGTTCTAAAAATAAAACTGTCAAATATTATTTAACATATAAACACTAGAGTAAAACAAAAATAAAATCACAATTGAAGAACGGCGAAATATTATACGGGATAATATTAATTCATGACGCATGGATTGTAGCAATACAATACAATAGATTTATATTTTTTGAAAAATAATATTGTTATGGCATCGCGTTGTGTTGTGATCGCTCTCGGCTTTGTTCGAATGTACAGGCGTTATGGAATACACGATTTTTCCATATTCTTCTTTTAATGTAGTGTGAAATAAAATAAAAACGTTTCGTAAAGTGTTGTAAAAAAGCAGACCGCATAACCGGTTCGTTTATAAACGAAAAAAAACGTGCTAGTTAGAACTTTCGTTCGTAAGTAACAATAAAGTCCTTTCATAATATGACTATGAATCTATAATACTTTTATGAGTAGCTCCTTATTTTTGCTTAGCTGTATTCACATCTAGTAGGATACAGTAGTTTTTTGTTGTGTATTTTAACATACACAATTATCGTACCCAGTTTTGTGAATCAAATAAAATATTTTAAAAAAATTACACCCAATTTAAACTTACAAGTTTAAAAAACGAAAATAAAAGTAGGGCTGCAAAGTTTGTGGCCTTACAAAACTTGAACCATACCACTGTGCTATGATGTATTACGAAAATTATAATTAATTTGAACTGTTAACTTGAAATTTCTTTTAACATTCGAAATATTCTCGGTCTATGAGTCGAGCTGCCCCAGGCCCTTTTTGTCTTAGGCAACACGACTCGCTGTCAATTCAAACGAAAAATAGCTATATTGCATCGGACTGATAAATTAGAAAGTCTACGATGAAACTAATAAAAATATTCATCATAATTATTTTTGTATGGAAGAAAATGTAACCAGAAACATGTAAATAGAAACATGCTTCTTTTGCTTCCAGGAAAGTATTTGGAGATCAGTTCACATACTATACGTTCATTTGGCTTCCGTTCGCGTTAAACGGTCTGAGTATATATTTGGAGCCGCCCAGTAGACGAGGTCTGGTCATCAATTTGTTCGTTAGCTTGGTAAGAATTTTTGTCATATTTTTTTTTAAATATGTTTTGGGCATGCCTTAGTAAAAAATGCACTATTAATTATACTCGGTGATAGTGTTATTTGTGGTACGTCTGGCTACCACTTCTAAGTTTCCTTCAAGATTCCATATGCCAGATGATCACTTACTATTTTAGTAATTTATTTACTCTTAGGAAGATTTACAGCTTAATTTCTACGATAGAGTAAACGTATAGATGATCCTATGCCATTTACAAATCATATCTATGGTGAGATTAATCTTCAAGTACATTTCTATGCATAGTTATAATAAAAGTACACTGATCTCTTTCTACTTAAAAGGAATTTGAGAATAGAAGAATATTTTGGTAGCTTCTAGCAACTTGTGACCAAGATTGTCATTAATAATTTTGTTTGTATAGTGACGTAGAAGCAGAAGACGAAAAATAATGTTGAAAAAAATTAATACGAAAAACACATTTTTTTAATGGCATTTTTATTTTCTTCAAAATTCAGCTCGGGGTTCTTTTCAACGTTTTTCTCTAAGACTTGTAGTTCAGAAGTTGAACTCACTGGCTGGAAAAAAAATCACCTGTATAAGGGTCCACTCCTGCGATGTTCTTTGAAAAGTAGATCATCTCAGATTCTGCTTTGGATTACCCATAAACGATCTTAATTTTAAAATTTTCAGTTGATTGAGTACTGGTTACGAACATTAGAAAGAGCTGGGTACATAGCTTTCACAAAACCTAAGCAAACATTATTGTTTATGCTGGGTAGTGCCGCTCTATTCTACCTCATGCGATTGGAAGGAGATAAGAAAGAGAGGACGCCTTTGTTTTGGTAAGTTAGTAATTTGCTGTAGGTACTGAGTCATAGACGCACGGAGTCACTAGTTGTGAGGTCAAGACAGGTTATCGTGAACGTCTATTGAGTAAACCTATAGTCTATAGTTTAGCAGTGGACATCTAACTATAGAAAAGTTATAAGAAAACATGAAGACGAAATAAAATGTTGGAAATTAAGCACTGCTCTGACTTAAACCTAGGTAATATAATCAAATTATCAAAATCGGTATACATAGCTCAGTCAATATTGGAAACGCATCAAATCTCTCAGAGCGAAATACATTTACTTAGCACGTAAGACTATCATAAGATATTCTACTACGTCAAAATTCCACTAAGCACATGCCAAAAGTTGGCTATCTATGGCAACTTATTCAGAGTAAGGATTCCCCGTAAGGCATCCACCAGAGATGTGCGAGGTAGTGGAGTGGAGTGAGGAGGTGTAGCAAAGCTGTGAAATAGTGTGACTCCTTCCACCAGAGATATGTGAAGAATGTGTAATGCGCAATAATGTGTACATTCCGAGAGAGTCCGACTCTGACGGATATCACCTGTACTAAACACCATATATTGACTGGTTGCTGCACATTCCTCACTTACATCCCTCGCACGCATTTATCGCTCAAAAACCTCGCTCCGCTAAGCCCACATCCACCAGAGCTGCGCGGAGCGAGGATAGGTAATAGAAGTGATTATTTGGTGCTTGAAAACACATCTCTCGTAATGCAGCTTAGTTACCTATATCTCTCTAGTGGTTAACTATACACCACATGAGAAAAAGAAAAAAGATACTATTAACTACATTTTGCATATTCAGGTTGTTTACTCCAGAGAAAGTGAGACGGAAATCAGATGAGTCCAAAAACATTTGTCCCCATGATGGCAAATGTCAGAAATACATCATCAAGGTAAATCAATTTCAAATTCTTCTTCTACTATTCTTCTTTTTATCTCAATAACAATGAACAGTATTCTGATGAAATATTTGACCTAATGCACATTTCTGTGGGCATTATTCACGATATTAGGTTTTTGATTTCTGTATTTTTTGACATGGTTAGCAAGTCTTTTTCGTCAAAATTGTTACCCACATGTTTTTTTTTCACAAACAAACCTTTTAATTTTCAGGGCTCCACAACATACTTTGGCATTGGACTAGCGATATCCTTAGCTCGAGTAATTCTACCCAGGATAACAACACCTGTAAAGGCACTGACATCGATTAGAGGAAGACATATCAAACTTGCGTTATTCTTCGGCAGTTATATCGGTATTTACAGAGTACGATATATTTAGTATGCATACATTTAAGTTTTTTATTGCAATTTATAGACACATTCAATGCCTTGATTTTTTGTTCGAATTGACAAGTTACTTATCTAAGGCAAAAAGGGCCTAGGGCAGCTCGACCCATGAACGAGAAACAGAGGGTATACATCGATAAAAGATACACGATAGTCCAATCATCGTTGTCAATCAATTAGCCAATAGAATAGCACACAATTTATGTCTCGTCAGTTAAGCTGCAATTCTATTTGTTAAAATTCGTCGAGTTACCTAAAAAGTCTCTATTATTAATGTGATGATGTTGAAATAGACTTATAAATGACATACATTTAGGCGATGATAGCACAGTGCTAGTAACGTCGAATGCCGAGATTAAGGTCCCGAGTTTGAATCCTACAGTGAGCTTGAGCTTTCGGTGAAGGAAAACATCGTGAAGAAACCATAGCACGGTGGTAAGGTACTTTGTAGTACCAGCCTGTCTAGCTATCACCCTAAAGTTTAATCTATCACCAAGCACCTATCGGTGTGTTCCAATAGCTGCTCCTTCTTTACTTTGTGTGCTGATAACCTTCGGCCATATCATCACTGACCATGGTGAGATAGCGGTCAAACATACGCCTATAAAAAGTAAAAAGGCATAGTCTCTTCTAGATTTTCATGGGTTAATATTATATATTTCTATTTCTACACTAACTAAACGCGTCCCCATAATTGATTACACATATAACTAATGTTTGTATTTTGTATGGGAACTAAGAGCGTCCGTTCTTAGTTATAGAGCATGGATTTCACCTATTATCTTCTTTCATCCTAAAAGTGAAGCAATGCCAAATAAGTAAGCCACATTACTGGACTGTCTTAATCCATTAAAATTTTTCTACTGCTAGATTCAAATGCATTCTCAAGTCAACATAAAATTACTCACTAACCATGTAATCCTCTTTACAGGCTGTCATTTGCTACTTGTGCCGTAAGAGAGGCTTCGATTCAGCCCTGCACGCATTACCTGCCGGCTATTTAGCCGGACTATCTTTCCTATTTAGCCCTAACATGGGCTTAGCTATAGCTTCAACGACGGCTGCTATGAAGGTAATTTTTTTTTTATATCCGTTACTTTCTAATTATTATGACAAAGTGACACGGGCTGTATTAAAACCTAGGTTTTACGAGACTCGCTTTAAATCATCTAATGTAATAAGAGAGTACAGTAGTACCCAACTAATATGGCTTACCGATGTACCTGCGCAGAAGATACATTTTCAAACCGCGGGAAATGCTATTGGTCGGCAGCTGCCGCCATGTGTGCGGAGGGGCGACACTTGCGAGTGAGACGGAAATTACAGCTGCACTGTATTATGAACCTTACAGTAGTGAACTAAGGTTGATTGTAAGTTTTAATCATTCTTTCGTTAATCGGGCCATACCTTCTTTGCTGTGCGAACGAAAATTCACGACGCGCCTTATTAGTTGGGTACTACTGTAATAACTTTAATGTTAGAGTCCATAGGAGTCCAATGTAATGAAAGCCTCTCAATTTTTCGAACCTGAAAACCCCTAGTACAGCTTTCCATCTAGTTAGCGTCAATGCTTGGCATTGTATTTAAGTGTAATGCATGGTTCTCCCAAAAGGAAATAAAATTGAAACTTATTTTTTTTTTGTCTTCAGCTATACTCAACAGTTCTATATGAGAAGAAACTGATACCGACTGATATTCCTCTACCGGAGATGCTGTACTGTTTCTGTCAAGGAACTCTGTTTCATGCACGCATCATGCATCCAGAAGTGTGTCCTAATTATGTTTTTAATCTCATGAAGACCGTTAGTGGGGGAAGGTAAGATCAATATGATTTTTTAACCGACTTCAAAAAAAGGAGGAGGTTATCAATTCGGTTGTATTTTTTAACCGACTTCAAAAAAAGGAGGAGGTTCTCAATTCAGTAGTTTTTTTTTTTTTTTTTTTTGTGTTTGTTACCTCATAACTCCGTCATTTATTAACCGATTTGGAAAATTCCTTTTTTGTCTGGAAGGGTACACTTCTCGTTTGGTCCCATTGTATATGTCATCAGATCAGAATTTGATTACATCTGAGTGTAATTTGAAGTCGGTTTAAGTTTTTTTGTAAAACAGTCCAATTATTTTCTATACATTTTGATCAAGTAGGTCGAATGAATATTTTGTTATGTATTAAACAATTCAGAATTTTGTTTTGCAGATCCGAAATCATTTACGCAAGTATATTAAAAACGGTAACAGGTGGTGCGTAGTATGCAAGAAATTTAAATATTTATGGATTTCAAAATGTTACTAATGGATAAAGCTATAGTTTTTTGGTATGCGTGAAATGATATATGTATTTTGCATATTCTTTACGATAGGTACTTAATATGATTTATACCTCCTGATTTTGGGATTGACCAGGTTGAAGATAGCCAATTCCGAAGCAATTTAAAATGTTAAGAAAGATGATGGCGACTATTTTCGACTTTTGGAAGCAAACAGAACTAGGTAGTGTTGCTGAGTGGATTCTTGAAATACAAATATTAGTAGAAAATATACCGACAAACTTGTAAATTAAATATTTTATTGGTGATTGATATATTTATTTATATTTGTTGATTTTGTTAACAATTTGTATATAAATCTTAAAATTATGTGTAGTTTCTCCAGAATCATGTTTTTGAAGTAATATAACCTTTAATCATGATTTGGTACCCTGACCTCTCCTGGGTGTTGTATTCCAAGGGTTGATGATGAGAACCTTCCTGGTTCCGTCCCTCGGCTTCATCGTTTTAGATAATGGCGCCTTGCCGAAGCGGCAGATTGAGTCGCACTGTAAGAGATATCAAAATTTATGAAGAATTTCTTAAATTAATCTTTGTCTAATATCTATTTGAAATAGATAATAGAACGTGTACCAGTATAAATGCAATTGTTGAAAATAATTTAATATCACCATACCAAAGCCAACCAGACGAGATAAAGAATGTAAACAAACTATGTTTTAACCTGCTTTACCGACCGCTTTCCTGTACCACGAATCACATAACGACAGCAGCAGCAGGTAAGGTTCTCAAACGATTATAAAAATATAAATAAAAAAAAATGAATACCTGTTCTGCATTATAGAAATTATTCTTGTTACCCCCACAACCAGAATAAATAGTTTTCTTGCAGACTTTCCACAATGGGTCAAAGTAATATCTTTCAAGAGCTCCGAAGCAAAAACCATAATCGAATGCCAAACTGCACCAGTTTGGTGGTTTATCTGGAATTAAACAAGGTTTATTATAATGTAAGTCAAATTCAAAGCGGCCCAGAACCGCTCGAAGTGGAAATCAATGGGGGAGGCCTATGTTCAGCAGTGGTCATCCATGGGCTGATATGATGATGATGATGAAGTCAAAGTCAAAGCCAGTTATTCAATTTAGTACCCTGAAGGGCACTTATGAAGATCAAATTTACTCGTTACCACTGGTTTGGAAGTCGGCCTTCGACTGAGAAGAATCCGGCGAGAAAGTCAGCCAGGTTGGTAAAATTTTTTGGACCTTCTGACTACTGTGGTTGTACAAATTAAGAGTTCTGTTCTGAATCTGAGAATAGACCTATTCTCAGAGTGAGAACAGAACTCACCTCAAACCTTTGTTTGACGTGACGGTATTGTCATTTATTTTCACAAGTAGAGTTTCTGCTATGGAAACCAGATAACATAGCGCTATTTCGCTCAAATAACAGCAGAATCTGCAGCCAAATAACTGGTACTTGCATTCATGCGTAACCGCTTACCATCAGGCGTTCAAAAAACTGTTCAATCAACGCTGCCAAACGACAAATTACGCCAGTAGTATTGTTGTCTGCAAAATCGTTCATTTATTAATTATCAAAAATTGCTTACTTGGAGTGTTAGGGGTGCTAAGGCAAGAGCTAAGACATTCTTCTTGAGTGTCAAATCGATTACCATTCCCTTGACAGCCACCCCAAACAAATTCCGAGCAGTTCTGTCTACTAGGAGAAAAGTAAAACATAGATATGTCACCTCTGCAGGGCCCTTTATCGGGCTTCAGAAGACATGTTTTAGCGATCACTGGAAAATGAAGACAATCATCGTATTATCTGCCTGCCTATGAAGCTTATTTTATGTGTGGAACTTTATTGACGAAAGCATATAATTGCTTTTTTTAAACTAGTACAGTATGAGGCACGAATGGTGAGCACAGATAGGCAGTAGTGGGGGCAAGCTCGCGCATGTATACTTTTGGCCAAATAACAGTAGCTCAATGACACGCAAGAATCCAATAGACGACGAGGATTGACTGACGAACCAATCGTGTGCAGCTCGGCGCTCCCCCTGCTTCATTCCGCCGAACAGACCGAAAAATTAACTACTGCGCAGGTGTCAATCTGTGCTCACCACTCGTGCCCCTTACTATAGTAGTAGTAACTAATAGTATAACTTGCCAATTTGGTCTCAGTGTAAAAATAGAGGGATTTTTATCTAAAACTAGGTTCCGTCTGGCGATTTCACCCAAGTTCCCGGGATAAAAGTAACCATGCTACTCTCCGGCACTTAATCTATCTCTATGCAAAATATCACGCCGATCCGTAGCTCCGTTGTTCAGTGAAAGAACGACAAACCAACAAACACACTTTTTCGTTTATAATATTTGTAATATTCACTGATTTTTTTGGAGTACTCCAAAATATTGATTACTAATAAAAGCTATTCTTTCCAATTACTTCGGATCGGTCTTTTTTCTTCCCTTTATTATTAATCCGTTATTTTGTTATCTTTTTTTTCTCATGTCACTCTTTCCGCAATCCACCCTTTTCGTCTATCGTATGTCTCTTCCCAAAATGTCAACCTCTTCCATATTGTCACTCTACTCATATCTTCTTATATCATTAATTCCATGACAGGCTTATCCCTCTCAAGTAAGCTCAATAGACTAGGTTAATATAACATAACGATATTTTTCAGGTATAGTTCCTACTTCTGCTATATTTAAGTTGGGTTCTTGTTTGTGTAGCTTCCTTCACTCTACTTCGTTTGCATCTTCCTGAACCTTCTAATACGACACGTCGTCTACATTTGATTTGGTGTAGTGTTGCTAAAGTTACAATTAAGAATCTTCTAGACTTTGTGTACCTTCGGCCACTTTATAATAAAGGCTGATTTGCCTTCCTCTCGCAACTAATATATCTTTTTAGTAACGTCGTATTCTCTTTTCTCTGTGGTCAAACTTAAACTATCAATTATATATTAAAATGTATTACCTCGAGACACATGGGACGTCGCTCGTGTTATTTTGGTTGTAATTCGGTTGTAGTCCATTTTTGCATCAGAAAAAATTATAAACATAACAACACTGCAATACAATGAAATGAATGATTTCATATTTGTAACAAAAGACCAGCATACGTCTGCGAGTGTAGTGGCAATAATAATAAATATTGAACGAATAAAAAACAATTTATGGTGACGTTTTATTGTAAAAATATCGCAGTTTCATTTTTTATTCGAATATCCTGGTTTTATGACTGAAATATTTAACAGATTTTTCGTTTGTGTCACTTGATCCATACGATACATTTAACTTAAAAAACTTCAATCTGGTATTACGATACCAATGTTAAAAACAATTATTTTTATCTTTTTTGCTATTCATAAATTATTGTTGTGTACTCGGAGTAGGATCCATATTTCACCGAAGATTACACGGGTCATGTGGTGAAAATTGTCGCTGACTCTCGGGTACTTTGCTAATTCTAGACTATAGTGGGTGGAGATTTCGAGATGGCATATTTTCCTGTGTTGGGTTAGTCAAGTCATGCTGAACAACTTTTACTATAAAATTGTGTTGAGAATTCAGTGTTGGTACACTGAATTCTCAACACAATTTTGAGAATTCGCTTTCGGTTCCATAGTAAAAGTTGTTCAGCACGACTAACCCAACATAGGTTTCGAAAATATGCAATCTCAAAATCTCCTCCTGTTATAGATACCATATTATTTTCAAAAGACAGATCTTATCTAGATAAAATTTTGTAATTAGTATTCTTTGATCATGATTTGGATATCTGTCAAACGTATCCCTTTATAATTGGGGTACTAGTTAATACATTCAAGGATAGACAGATCTAGCACAACCACTAACGTAGGTAGAAACTAGTCAAGTCATGAATAGTATTAATCAACTATATAGCTAGACCATTAGTTTGACTACCTTTTGGAACTAGGTCGCTATATATTTGATTGTTTTAATGGTTCACCAGTTGTACGAAAACGCATGTCAGTCACGCTCTGAATGCTTACGCACGCTTTCGGCCCAGCCGATGTCTCGAGAGCTTGCGATAGCGTGCTGTGCACACCGCTGTGCAGTAGCTATGCTACCCGTTTTTAAAGTGTCAATATAAAGTGTTATTGAAGTGATAATGTAATTGAGAAATTAGAACCAATAAACTGATTGGGCCCATGAGGAGTTTGTTGCGTCGCTTCTTCTCCTCATACGGGACTTTTACGAAGCGATAGTATAACGTTGTTTCATTGCCTGCATCACTACGCCCATCCTACGGAATCCTGATACCGCTGAACCCTAATCATGGTGTTCATATCGCTAAACTATCGCTGACGTTTATTATTATATTATTGTTGTCTATTAGTAAATAGGGGTGTCGGAAAGCGCAGCCATATTATTTTCTAAGGCGTTGCACAACGTGTGTCTTGTGTCGGACATCGGACACTGTAACCGTAATTGCTATGTGTGTGTGGGGCCGGTGTCGGCGATCGGACACAGTCACCGCTTATTTTTTGCCGCTGGTTTTTCTTATTTTTGTTCATTACTTGAATCAGTAGATTTCATAAGAATTTGGCTTATATTTTCTCATAGTTAAAAGATACACAAAGTAGAACAATATGGTAAATATTGTTTGTTCTACGATGGTAAAAAAACAATTTTCCCCTCATGCTGAACAATAGAGACGGAGCGTAGTGATAGCGCTGAGTTCGTAGAATGTTATGACATTTACTTTATAGTCGCTCTATTGCTACTCTATCTCTATGGTAGTTATTTTGTTTATTTTTATAGCAGCCCAAACTCAAGTACCTAAATTAGTCCAATCTAATAGTTAGTAATTTATATCAGCAACTAATAAACTTAATTGGAGTCAACCGTATACAAAACAAACTTTTAATAAAACACAATAAGATGTCAAAATCAACACAACACTAACGAACTCACACCAACTCATAAATGAGACCGTTTGAGCCTTGGCTCAGCTCTTGAGCCAACTTGAGCCTTCCGTACCGAAATCTTAACGAGTTGCGGGCTTAAATCGTATCGTATGGAGTTTTTCTTGCGCATAAACTCGATTACCATATGTATTCGTGGTATGAAATTCAGAACAGCTTTTACACTTGGAGGTTCGGGCTTTCGGGGTACATTTGCATTGTTAATTGTGGTTTCCGCTGTTGGAACTTTGGAGACAGTGTCTGTGTGGGTGGGTACATGGTAAAGCTTTATGTGGTGCATTGTTAATTTTTTGAACAATGTGAAGTTGTGTTATTTTTTTTTTGTTAAAAATGTATTTGTTTTTGCAGTCAAAAAATCTAAATCAAAAAGTAATTTATTCAGTTTAGGCCCTGGTAAGGCACTTATGAACGTAAAATTGGTACATACAGTTGAATTTACCACCGGTTCGGAATACACTTAAACTGAGAAGACTCCGGCAAGAAACTAAGCAAAGGCTTTTTTTTGTGGAAGATCTTTTCATATTACAGCTTTTTTCACATAGCCATGGGGATGCAAGTGCAGAGAGAAGCTACTACAACCATAATAATATATTCTTGTATTCCACGTAATGAGGCACCTTTGTCAATTAACCTCTGCTTTATGAAATCTTTGAATGAAAAATGAAAAAGTAATCAAAAAAGCTCAATTTTGTACGATATTGTGATTCGCATCGATGCCAGTATACTGCGGTTAGTGCAATATATTGGAATAATATTTGGTCCATTATCACGTAGCTAATTAATTACCACAAAATGATGTTCTAAATATCAAATAACTTTATGTCGTGTTCCTGCGCATGAGTAAGGTTGCCAGAGCTCATGTTAAGAGGGCTCATAAACCCAGAAAAATATTATAATGGCAATGTCAGATGAAACAAAATTATGACTAATATTCGCATGGCATGAGACGGAGATAGCGTGTTTCGCGGAACAAAAATGAACTAAACGCTTCTAATCTAAATAACTCGAAAAGTATAGAATATATTAAAACATCGTTAGTATCAGCGCTAGGTCATACGTTAGTGATATTATTTATTGAATTTTTGTCCATGAACGAATGAAATCAAAAAATCATTATTATTAGAGGTAGCTTTGTGATTTTTTTCTATCGAGGAATTTTCATTCCATTATGTATTGCTCTGACTGAACCCTCGTGTATATAATGAAAAGATTTTTTCGATTAAATACAATTTACTGGGGTCAATTTCAATTCTAAGATTATGTTATTTTTTTATACGCACTGCTAAGAGGGGAAGGGTCGTCAACGTACGTGTAATGTCCTGGGGTGTCCTGGGTTTTGCATGTGTCTAATATGGCAAAGGTAACTTCGTAGTACTTATTAAAAAAAAACAGTTACACAAAAAGGTTACCTATGAGTATGGGCAATGGGCTTAAAAAATCAAACTATCTATTTCAATTATTAATAGTTCCGATAATATTCATTCATTATTATTTCTTGCGCGCTCGTTTGAAGACCTCGTGGTGTAGCATGATAAGCCGTTCTTAATCGATCGGCAAGTTAAGCTACCACCGTCGTGGTCGGTACCTGGATGAGTGACCGCCTAGTGGTATTTCAAATCGAGCGCTTCCGTGCTTCGGAAGGCACGTAAAGCCGTTGGTCCCGGTTATCACTTAATTGTGATAGTCGTTAAGTTAGTTGGAGGCCTTCTTGAAAACTCCAACGGTAAGTTAACCACTAGCCTAACTCCACCGATCCGCAGTGGACACGCGTGGTGGAGTATCTGCCCAGTCCCTTTCATCCTGATTTGTCAAAGGAGGCTTGTGCTCAGCAGTGGGACATTAAAGGCCTCATTAATGATGATGATGTTTTTTTTAATAAATCTCAATTACATTTCTGACCTAGGAATATCTTGTAATATATTGTAATCAAACTGCTTTATATATATATATATATACCACTGTATACGATACAGTTAACATTATATAAATCCGGCCAAGTGCTACTCGTTACACGCGCAGTATAGGGTCCCGTACCTAAAGAATATTACACCTAGCGGAGCTCAGTATATACAACCTCACACCGAATAGTAACCTGGCAGCTTACCACCTTCGATTAAATGATCACTTAGTTACCATGGTGATATCGAGGATAAAGGAAATCTAAAAAAAAACAATCCTTAGAAATCAGTTCAATATTGGCTAAAAATGAATAAAATAATTTTAAAGTTTATTTTATGTGCAACACAGACGACAGACTTTTTGTGCGAAGGTGTCTGCGGCACACAGAAAAGTTCATCACGTTTTTTTCAGAGTCAAAGTACACAACACAACGTCAATGACATATTCGATCATTCTCTCGGCGAAACACTAGCTAGGGGAGTACATGCTATGGAAATGCGGAGATGACGATCTATTATTTTGTATCTTAATACAGAAAATGAAAAATAAATAGAGATTTGGGTACATTCTATTCTTTCGCAGACCTTTTGCACGTCGCGTGCGTTACTGCTTAGAATTGTATAGGTTCTATTTTAACAAACTAAAAAGTGCATCACGGTTCGTGTAGTCTGCGCTGCACCATAACCGTATCAATCTTGCAGGACTGTGTTACCACAGAATACATAGTAGTCATAAATAAGAAAATTTGTTCTGTCTTTTTAACAACATTAATAAATTTACCAAAAACTATCTTTCAAAGATTTTGTTGTTCTATCTGACATATTTCAATTCTATATTTTTTTGTACTGACGCCTCCCGTGCACTTAGATTTCATAAAATTACAAAACAATAAGCGCTCCTGTACACGATGCCGCCGCCGCGCCGCCGCCGCACCGCCGCCGCGCCGCCGCCGCACCGCCGCCGCGCTGCCGCCGCTTTATTATAGCATATTATACAGTTGTCAGTAATAGAATGCTAGCTACGGAGATCACACGAATTAGCCGTTCCTTGGCGGCTGGCAATGGAATAACTCAATTAAATAATGGCGGAAAACGATGCGATAGCGGCGCGACGGCGGCGGTGCGGCGGCGTCGCGTACAGGAGCGCTAAGGGTTTTTTAACTACGGAACCCTATAAACAAGACCTAAATGTAGATATACTATCCTTCAATATAACTCCGGCACAGGCAATATTGTAACTCCTATGCAAAGCCTTAGGGATTTCCGATGTATCCTAGCTTCTAAAAGAGCTCCTACGTTTTACTCGTTGCCAAAAACAAATTGAAGTTCATAGCGTGACAGGTAAGTCTCTTTTAGTATACTATAACTTACTTTAATAATAATACTAGTGGCTTTGTGGACTGTAGACCTCGCGATTCTCGATAATTATATGGAGTTCCCTTGTCGATTTTGTTTTCGGACCGATAAAAACCGAATTGCCAAAAAAAAAACAAATAATTACCGAACCTGCTGAAAAAAAATTGCGAGAATCATCTGCGACTTGTAGAGGAGAACAGCCGGACATCGGTCGATCGGCAAAGTTGCAAATTAATGTGAGATATTGGGTTGAGAATTAGAATACTGTTTACTCGTACTATCTGTATTTGACCTCTGTTAAGCATAAAAGAAAGTAAGAGATCGGAATGTCAATCCCATATTTCGCTCCACTTACAAAAATATAGGACAATACGAGACATTTCGGTTATTTATACGGGTATAAATTGGATCAACAGAGATCAGATAAAGTATAACAAATCATTTTGCTAACTCCGATGAGACCGGTACCGGATGGGTGAACGCCTAGTGGTATTGTTTTCCGTGCTCCGTAATGTCTTTGTCTTTAAGCTAGGAGGAGGCCTCCTAGGCCGCTTGAAAACTCCATCAGTAGCTTGACCATCTTCCTCCAACCGATCCGTAGTGGACATGCGTGGTGGAGTATTTACTTATTTCCTTTTACCCACATTTGTTAAAGAAGGCCTATGCTCAGCAGTGGGACATTATAATAATATAGGTTGTTGATGATGATGTTGATGATGATGATGATGATGGTGATGATGATGATGATGATGATGATGATGATGATGATGATGATGATTATGAATATACTGAACCGAACTCACCTCACCTATACTAGAAATTTGACCAGATTTGGCTAGACCAGACTTCGCTGCTTTCCAAGATTTCCATAGGTCGTCAATATAATTGATAATTAACCTGGTAATACGAATCTAACGAAGAAAAAGTCTGGTCTTTAACCAGTATTTCTTATAAAGGTTTAGATTTTATAACAAACACTATTAAGTTTATCAGAAAGAAAGAAAGACACATTTATTGGACACAACAAAATAGCACAATATACAACAATACAATAAATTTACTACATTTATAAGACAATAATACACAATATTATAAAAAAAACATAGTAAAATTTTGCGACAATGTAAATAGTGTACTAAATACTTCAAATTATGATGGGTCCAAAAGGCCCCAGCTCAGCATGTGCTACAGATAACTACAGCGCTGATTGATGCACGGAAGAATGTGCGTTAGATAAAAACCGGCCAAGTGCGACGCAGACTCGCGCACTGAGGGTTCCGTACAAACCTGTAGGTATATAAGTAAATGGTAGTATAGACCTGAGTATTTGATATTAATTTCAATTTATGACGTATTAAAAAAAAACTACTTACTAGATCTCGTTCAAACTAATTTTCGTTGGTAGTTTGCACCGTAATGTACATCATATATTTTTTATAGATTTATCATTCTCTTATTTTAGAAGTTACAGGGGGGGACACACATTTTACCACTTTGGAAGTGTCTCTCGCGCAAACTATTCAGTTTAGAAAAAAATGTATTAGAAATCTCAATTTCATTTTTGAAGACCTATCCATACACTTATGGGTTTGATGAAAAAAATTTTTTTTAGTTTCAGTTCTAAGTATGGGGAACCCCCAAAATTTTTAGTTTTTTTTCTATTTTTGTGTGAAAATCTTAATGCGGTTCACAGAATACATCTACTTACCAAGTTTCAACATTATAGCTCTTATAGTTTCGGAAATAAATGGCTGTGACATACGGACGGACAGACAGACAGACAGACAGACATGACGAATCTATAAGGGTTCCGTTTTTTGCCATTTGGCTACGGAACCCTAAAAACCATAGTAAAATTTTGCGACAATGTAAATAGTGCACTATGATGGGTCCAAAAGGCCCCAGATCAGCATGTGTTGCAGATAACTACAGCGCTGATTTTCAGCTTAAGCCACGGGTGATGTACGGACGAATGTGCGGTAGATAAAAATCTGCTTATTTATAAACGAAAAATCTCCATAACACAGACAAAAGAATAATAAAATAATTTAAACACTGTCAATTTTAAATCCAGCTTTAGCGCCGTTGCAAATACCTGGGAATCTCCGAGCAGTATGCACATAGGAGAGCATTTTCTACACAAGTTGATTCTAAAGAAAATCCCGGCTAAATCCGGAACTTCTCAATCACAGTCCCGGGTAAAACGGGATTCTGGTACCTACAAACGGTTTACTCGCAAGTGCTAGGATGTTCATTTTGAAATATTTATTACGTAGGTATCGTTTGTTCGGTTTTATGTTTGTTCATGGACTGTGGGATTGGTTTTCTAACAGTGTTTTTTTTTTGTTATTTTGTTCCATTTGTGAAATGAAATCTGTAATGAAAGCGTAGTGCAGTTTTTATTCGATTTGGTTTAACAATTGAATTTTAAATGCCCAAATTACTTCTGTATGTAAACTGTATCTCCTATCATATTGCTTGGGATGTATCTGATATGATAAATTGAAACTAACAATATTTTCTGCAGGCATTTATCAATTAAGTATAATCTATAATTATCTATAGGTACTAATAATAATATTATAAAGAGGAAAGATTTGATTGTTTGTTTGCATTGAATAGGCTCCGAAAGTACTGAACCGATTTGAAAAATTCTTTCACTGTTGGGAAGCTACACTATCACCGGGTGACATAGGCTATATTATATTTTCAAAAAATTAGGGATCCTTACTAAAACTCCAATAATGTATCCCAAGGTGTAAAAAAATTACCTAAAATATTCATTACATCGCGTGCGCTGCGAAAACTATTGATGATAGAATAAAATAATGTACTACAACTTTGCAGAATACATTATTATTTACAAAAAGTGTCGCGATACCATATGTCTAACTATTATAGTTATGCCACAATAAGTGTTTTTCTCTTTTAAAAATTTAATTGAATTGCCGCCGTTAGAAATGGCTCTCTATTTGTATCTTGGGATTAATCCTTATCAAAATAAATTACTTCATATTCAAGACTGCTTCAATACTTTTATATATCGTGGGGAAAAAATTGAAGAAGTCGACGATACAAAGTTCTTAGGTATAGTTCTCGATAAACATTGCAACTGGAAAGCACAAGTAAAAAGTATATGTATGAGAATAAATAGATTTGTCTTTCCACTAAGGAGAATAAAACAAATTACAGACGAAAAGACAGCTATTACCGCTTATCATGGCTATATTGGGTCAGTTCTAAGGTACGGGATACTATTGTGGGGAAATTCTACAGATATTGAAAAGGTCTTTATCTCCCAAAAAAAGTGTATAAGAGCGATCTGTAGCGTAGGACCATATGAATCTTGCAGGCCGCTTTTTAAAAAACTTAAGATTCTCACTTTAACATCGCTCTATATTCTAGAAGCTGGAACATTTGTTAGAAAGCATCCCCACCTATTTAGAAAGGCAAATGAAAACAAAAGATTTTTATCGCGTGACCATACTAAGTTAAACATACCATCATGCTCTAGTACGCTTAATAAAAGGAATTGTTACATTATGGCTATAAATATTTATAATAAAATACCTAAAACTATTAGAGAATTGCCTTTGACATTGTTTGTAATTAAATTGAGAAATTGGTTCTTTTTATAATATAGCAGAATTCATGACATTTAAAACTAAGTAAGGAATTTGTTATTTTTTAATGATTTTGTATTGTGTTGTGTGTATTTTTAATTTATTTTCTGTACTTTATTTTAATTTAATTTGAACGACATTTAGTATTTATATTTTTGATGACATTAATTATTATATAAATACCTACTCAATTTTGCACGCCGTCACGGCGAAACATGTAGAACAAAAACATTATTTTAAGATCTATGTATTCACCATGATTCAAGCAAATAAATTATCTTTATCTTATCTTTATAACTTTTTGAATTATACTATACAATTCAGACATTCCATTCAAAAGATATCACGAGTTTAAAAATATAAGTATTAACAGAAAAGTCACGTCACTGGGGTACGGGCCGTACGGGAGGGAATCTCTATGCGTGTGGAGGAAGAGGGAAGGGAAGGGTAGGGTAGGGTAGGGTAGGGCAGGACAGGGCAGGGCAGGGCAGGGCAGGGCAGGGCAGGGCAGGGCAGGGCAGGGCAGGGCTGCTGCGGCTGCCTAGAAAGTTCTGGGACAAGAAGAACGACTGCTCGTCGGTTGGGTTTCGGCGCAGGTGCAGCTCCTGCGGCCGCGCCCGATGCGCTGCTTCAAGTGCCTTGAGATAGGGCACGTACGGGAGCAGTGCACAGCAGAAGTGGACCGTGGCGGTCAATGCTTCCGGTGTGGCCAGATTGGTCATAGAGCCGGAGTGTGCACTGCTGCACCACACTGCACGGTGTGCGCGGCTGATGGCAAGCCAGGCTCCCACAAATTGGGTAGCAAGGCGTGCGTCGCGGCCCGACCGCCGAGCAAGAAGAGGAGGAAGCAGTTGAGGGCTAAAGCAGCCGCGTCGACTACGGCCAGCTCACAGCCAAGCACCAGCGCGGCAGCGAGCGAAGTGGTGGTTCCGATGGCAACGGAATAATGCACGCCCTTCGCTTGCTACAGGCGAATATCAACCACTGCGCAAGAGCTCAGGATTTGCTAGTCCAGAGCATGGCGCAGTGGAGGATACAGCTGGCTGTGGTGCCTGAGCCGTACCTCATCCCTCCCGGTGATGACTGGGTTGGGGACCGGGATGGCCTAGTTGCCCTTGTCCGTCGAGGCGCCGCTGGCTCCCCTCCTTTCGAAAAAGTAGCGAAGGGTAGGGGATGCGTCGCGGCGTTGTTGGGGGAGATTATGACCATAGGGGTCTATTTTTCTCCCAACAGGCCCCTCGCCGAATTCGAGTCCTTTATGGACGAGGTGGGGGCCCTGATCGGACGGAGCCATCCTCACCCCGTGCTGGTGGTCGGGGATCTAAACGCCAAGTCTGTGGCGTGGGGATCTCCCGCAACCGATGCGAGGGGTAGGTTTTTAGAGGATTGGCTCCTGGCGAATGGCCTATCGGTTCTCAATCGGGGGTCGGTAGACACGTGCGTGCGGTATCAGGGCGGTTCAATCGTGGACGTATCGTTTGCGACCTCCGCCCTTGCGCGCCGGGTCCTAGGCTGGGAAGTACTGGAGGATGTGGAGACATTGTCGGATCACCGATATATTCGGTTCGACGTCTCCACTCTGCTCCGGGGAGTACCGGATAGCCCGATTAGACCCCTGAGTGGGATGAGTCCGAGGTGGCGGCTTAAAGCCCTCAACACGGACGTGGCAAAGGAGGCGGCAATGGTTCAGTCCTGGGTGCCCACGCCTAATGGACCTGTGGTGGTTGAGGACGAAGCGGACTGGTTCCGGGAGGCGATGACGCAGGTGTGTGACGCGTCGATGCCCCGGGCCGGGCTTTGTCCTCCCATTGAACAGGTGTACTGGTGGACCGCGGAACTCACGCAACTGCGTGAGTCTTGTGTTGAGGTTAGGCGCCGGTACACCAGATACCGCAGGAGAAGGCGCAGGGACGAAGCCCAGACGGCTGCCCTATACGCCGCCTACAGGGACGAGAAAATGGCGCTGCAGACGGCGATAGCCATCGCCAAAACCCGTGCTTGGGAGGAGTCGTTGGAGGCTCTCAATCGTGATCCGTGGGGAAGGCCCTATAAGGCTGTGAGGGGCAAGCTTCGCCCCTGGGCCCCCCCGATCACACAGAGTCTCCAGCCGCGACTCCGGGAGGAGGTTGTTTCGGCCCTGTTTCCACACAGGGAGGAACACCCTCCCCCGGCGATGGTTGCGCGTGACGTAGCGCCCCTACTACCGGACGTGACTGAGGTGGTCCCGGAAGTATCGCAGGGGGAGCTGGGTGCGGCCGTTTTGAGGCTTCGTGCCAAAAATTCGGCCCCCGGCCCCGATGGCGTTCCGGGACGTGTGTTGGCCCTTGCCCTAAACCCCGACGCCCTGGAGCTTCGATTGAGGGAACTATTCGACGCCTGTCTGGCTCAAGCCATAATTCCACAGATGTGGAAGACGGGCCGTCTGGTTCTCCTCCGGAAGGAAGGGCGTCCAGCGGAATCTCCCTCCGCCTACCGGCCCATCGTGCTGCTCGACGACATTGCCAAACTCTTTGAGAGAGTTGTGGCTGGGCGGATCGTCGAGCACCTGGAGGGTGTGGGTCCGGATCTGGCGGAGAGTCAGTTTGGGTTCCGTAGGGGTCGATCGACCATCGACGCGGTGATGCGGGTTAAGTCCCAAGCGCAGGAGGTGGTTGCCCGGGGCGGGGTTGTTTTGGCGGTGTCACTCGACATAGCCAATGCTTTCAACTCCCTCCCTTGGAGCTGCATACTGGAGGCGCTCCGGTATCATGGAGTGCCCCTGTACCTGCGCCGAGTTATCGGGGCTTACCTGTCTGAAAGGTCGGTGGTCTACCCCGGCCGGGACGGCTGGGGCCGACGGGAAATGTCGTGCGGTGTTCCGCAGGGTTCGGTTCTGGGTCCGCTCCTGTGGAACATCGGGTACGACTGGGTGCTGCGGGTGCCGTGTATCCGGGGTGTCGACGTAACGTGTTACGCCGACGATACCCTGGTCACCGCCCGCGGCTCGAGGTATAGTACAGCCGCCTACCGCGCCACCGCTGGAGTGGCGCAATTTGTGGGCCGGATACGACGATTGGGCTTGGAGGTGGCCCTTAGCAAGTCTGAGGCCCTGTGTTTTCACGGGCCTCGGCACGCGCCACCTCGGGATGCTCATATCGTCGTGAGTGGAGTCCGCATAGACGTCGGGTTGACGATGAGATACTTAGGTCTCGTCCTCGATGGTCGGTGGGATTTCACAGCCCACTTCGGGCGCCTGGTGCCAAGGGTGATGGGTGCGGCGGCTGCTCTCGGGCGGCTGCTGCCGAACACTGGCGAGCCGGGTGCCCTTTGTAGGAGGCTGTACCTGGGGATCGTGCGATCAATGGTGACGTACGGAGCTCCCGTATGGGCGGAGGCTCTGAATCGCCGCAATATCGCCGTCCTGCGGAGACCGCAGAGGGTGGTGGCGTTCAGGGCAATACGGGGATATCGCACGATCTCCTGCGAAGCGGCGTGTCTGCTGGCCGGTTCCTTGCCATGGGACCTCGAGGCGAGAGCCCTCGCGTCAGTTTATTTCTGGCGCAAGGAGGCGCTGGCCCAAGGCGAGAGACCGGCACCACGCGAGGTGGAGGGGAGCAGGGCGCACTTGCGCACGCTCGCGATCCTACAGTGGAAGTCCAGGCTGGAGCACCCTAGTGCGGGCCACAGGACCATTGAGGCCATCCGTCCAGTACTGGATGAGTGGCTGGAGCGGAGGCACGGCGTGTTGACCTTCCGGTTGACGCAGTGTAACGTTGCATTTTCAGATACACGTTTCATAGCACCATCTTGTGTTATTTCATGTTATTATTGGATATTGGCTTTAGTCTTTAATTTTCTCTGCTAGATGGCGTGGTAATAAAAGGTATTAAATATGAATACAACATACTTTTCAAAATTAATTTCTTTCAATGTTTGAGTTATAGAAATATTAAATAAATAATTAAACTAATTTTCAATCAATTTAGAATTATAACTTAATTTACTTTATTTTGATAAAGGATGTTTGCAAAGTTGACCTTTGCCTCTGTGGATAGAAACATTAAAAAGTAGCATGGCTAGACCGGAAACAGTAAACATAATTACTTATACTTTGAAATGCTTAGGAATTTATTAAAAAAAAAGGAAATTTTAATGAATTGTTTAATATCATTTATTATTATTTAAATTATAACATGAAATGGCACAAAAATAGGGTGATTAATTTGTTAAAATGATTGTAATGAGACAATCAATTGTACGTTTTCTTATACCAAAAAGATGGGGTCGGGTCGATAATGTGATCATCGATTATTGTAAATGATGTATCGATATTTTTCTGATTTCAGTCTAATTTGGATTAATTCCACCTTGAATTTCTTCAGTTTTTGTTGCTTTCAACTTAGAAAGTCATGATAAGTAGGTATGTTAATTTTGAGTGGAAAATCATTGAAAGCATGGTATTTTTCATTTAAATATTCTAGACCTATATTGAAAATTTGCTATGGGATGTTCATCGATATCGATTACTGAGGAGGTAGACCCTTGACTAACTGGAAGAAGCCATTTTATTCTTTTTTGAGATTGGAGCTCAACTAGACTGGATTGTCTGGATTTGTCTTTTTGAAATTGCTCGTTATATGAGTATTTTTGTGAGATTTTCACTTTAATTGACGTATAGTGTCATTTTGTTTATCTGCATTATTATTTCAGGTTGGTAAGCATTGTAATTGTTACATATTAACAAGATTTCAAAGTGGCTTCTGTGCAATGTGATGCAAGTGTTCTCATGGTGTTTTGATTGTTTGTTACAGATAGAAGAAAGACTTGAGAATAGGCTACGCCTATGTATTTTGCAGAAAGGATTAGTAATAATATAGTATCTTCAGCGACCGAGTAAGTTTGCATTGGTTATGTTCTTAGGTATCATATAGGTACCCAAGCCACGTGTCATGTCACCATGTGCAATGCTCCTTATGGTTTCCATCCGTTTCTAAGCTTTAGTGCAGGCCTAGTTCAATAACAATCAGCCATTGCAAGCTTATTTTCTTTCTTTTTCTGCATATTTCAGACATGTGTTCGGTCGCTTTGCTTGGGATGAAATTTGACTTGAGGTGTTTCAACCTGGCATGAGGCTGAGTGAGAGCTGAGCTTATCCTACGCTACAACTACTATTCTTGTCAACAACATCGAGTAATTGAAATTGATTTAAACAACAGAAAGTGGTTATCTACCTTGGTCATCCTACAGGGACAAAAATTATCAGGTGAACGCTACTCATGTTATCTTAATATCAAACAACTCATGTCATATTGATAATTTCATCGGAAATAAGCTAACTTTAATTTTCCACTAGCTACAATTTAAAGTTTATATAAGGTTGTTATACTTAAGCAGTTATTAACTTAAGTACCCATTCAACTGTAATACAATTAAGTGAAGAGCAAAGTAATTATTCTAATATCTATTTTTTCTTTGTTTTTGTGTTGATAATATACCTACTTACTGTTTTGAAAAATTATTTTTTTA
The DNA here is from genome assembly GCA_947623365.1 of Achlya flavicornis. Taxonomy (NCBI): domain Eukaryota; kingdom Metazoa; phylum Arthropoda; class Insecta; order Lepidoptera; family Drepanidae; genus Achlya; species Achlya flavicornis. The sequence continues at coordinate 13,876,949 of OX392480.1, read as the reverse complement.
TTTCAACCTTTTCGCACTTTAGGCCAAAAGTGCGTGGCGCCCATTTATAGCCTGCTGCTGCCCCAGAACCCACCAAGCTAGTCGGGGCATAACATCCAAAATTTTAACATCCCACAACTAAAGGTTACAGCAGATCCTCTCGGGACACGGCTGTTTCGGGAGGTATCTGTGTCGGATTGCCGGGAGGGAGCCGACCGCCGAGTGCCACCACTGTGACGGGTGCCTCGAGGAGGAGGCCCAGCACACGCTGGAGGTGTGCCCGGCCTGGGAAAGCGAGCGCAGCGAGCTCTGCGCCGAAGTGGGGACTGATCTCTCGCTGCCGAGCGTGGTTCGCGCTGTGGTTGACAGCGAGAGATCGTGGGACGCACTCCACTCCTTTTGCGAGCGAGTTATGCTTGCAAAGGAGGCGGCGGAACGTGACAGGGAGGATACTACCACCCTGGCTATCCGCCGCAGGAGAACCGGGCGTCGGAGGGCGGCTTTTTTAAGCCACCTTCCCCCCAACATGGGCCCAAGGGTGGCGGACTCGGGGGGGTCAGCCGCCCATCAACATCGGGCCCGAGTAGTGGAGCGTGTGTTTCCGCACGCTACTCAGGAGGAGACGGCGGAGACGAGAGCTCCGGTCTCTGCCGTCGACGAAGAGGAGGCCTCCGATCAGGCCGTCGCTGCTGGATACGCGGACGAATGCTTCGGCGCCCCCGTATATCCAGCCGGCAGCGACATGTAGGAACACCGTGGGGTTTTAGTCAGTAGGAGTCTGACATAACTCGGCCGCTCCCCCCGGAGTGCCCGGGTATCCATGAGGATTTCCCCACGTAAAAAAAAAAAAAAAAAAAAAAAAAAAAGGGCAGGGCAGGGTAGGGTAGGGTAGGGTAGGGTAAAGTAGGGTAGCACCACAGGGTAGGGTAGTACCACGCGAACGAAGTCGCGCCGGGCAGTTAGTTTTACATAAAGTCAAAGAATCATGGCGAGCTCCATACATTGATTTGTACAAAAAAATATAACATTTTAGAGGGTATTGAATCACTTCCAATGTTATGATTACATGTCATTACCAGCAACATGTTAATATACATGAAATATTTTATAAACCCCGCAAAACATAACAACAACATAATGGTTTTGGTCGCGAATAGTCGCGATTCGCCGGCATGCCATAGAAATTCTCATTTTTATCCCGGGGTTCTAAAAATATTTTAAATGGCTCAAGTGGTTCCTTACGCACCAAGGATCAATTATAACGTAATTCCAACGTCTCTAAAAATCTTTATTTTTTTGTACAAATCTCGCCATGATCCTTTGAAAGTTAATAAAATCTCCACATTATAGGAATAATTAAGGCAGAGTGGAGGTAGAATAAAATTCTTAGCTAAGCCTTTGTGTATCCCGTGGCTCATCGCGCGGCTCCGGCGCGGTCGCGGGTGCAAGGAAACCCTCAAGCGGAAGCCGTGGCGACAAACTATGCGACGGCGGGAAGAAGCTCTGAATATGTACCACAGGTTAGGGTGAGGCACAGAGACTTCAGATTAAAACAATAATAAGCACACAAGTAAAAGAATTCATCAATATACGTATTTTTTTGTAATATTTGTTTATCCCCGACTGCAAAACCTTAAAATTCAAGTTATATTCAAAATTCTATATTTTTAAAAGGTTTATTATTTTTTGCTTCTCAGTTTTTTCGGCGGTTAAATTTTTTGTCAAAAAAAATTTTTTTTTTTTAGTTTTAATCTACTACATGCTTATTTTTTATTACTTTTAATGTAATACACAAGTCAGCATCAGTATCTATGAGTGAACAATAAATCACCCCTATTTTCCCACCCTTAGGGTAGTCCAAATTTATATGGGACCAACGTCATCGTCAACCCTATCCAATGAAAAAAGAATTATCAAAATCGGACTACTCTGTAAAAAGTTATGCGTGATTATACATAAATATATATATATACGCGTGGACTTCTAAACCTCCTCCTTTTTTTCGTCGGTTAAAGAGCGTGAAGTGCTCACATGCACAATTCGTTATAGACAATTATTTATTAATGAAGAATATTAGGGAATATGCTGGAATAGTCTGGATTAAGGGAAGAACAATGAGAACACAACTTAACAGTTTAACGTATATTCGCAGACTGACTACCTACATCACATTATAAAACATGTACCTAAAACTACCCACTTTATACATATATCACACCTCCACCACTATACAATACTACACAATAATACAATACATACATGAAACAACTTATTCTACCTTATAACTATATAATATAAAATTGATTAAACCTAACATATAAAAATACATTATTCTACCCTAAACCTTTCTACAGGTCTCCTTACTCGCTTTGGTCTGTGATTCACCGGTGATCCGGGTTGCAATGACGGCTGTGGTGATGGTTGCTCAGGAGGAGCAATACACTCACTAGCCTCATTTAAACTCTCGGGTGACGTGTGCCCCTGATCTACCCCTTCACTAATGAGTGGTGTGACGACATTCTCACTACCACTCAGCGTTTCCCTATCGCCCTCTGGGCAGGTAACATCAGATAGCCGAGATCTCCGGCGCATTTGATCAACATGTTTTTTCAGTAATTGACCGTCATCCCTTACCACCGAATACCTACGTACACTATCTAGACCATCCACAGTGCCTTTCACCCACTTATCTCGAGTACCGTACTCACGCGCCCATACCGTGTCGCCCTCTCTGAAGGTACGCGGGACCCCACCTGCGTTATCCACTTGCCGCTGCTGGGCCTCACGCACCCTGTCCTCGACAACACGCTCAGTACGCAATAAATCTAACCTCGAACGTAAATTTCGCCTTTGCAATAGCATGGCGGGTGTTTCGCCGGTAGTACTATGCACTGTATTTCTGTAAGCAAGCAAAAATGTTTGCAAAGCTGCATCGATATCTACGCGATCCCTATGTGCTTTCTTAATTGCTCGCTTACATAATTTTACCGCATTCTCCGCCGCCCCGTTAGAAGAAGGGTGATAAGCCGGTGAAAACAATTGCTTTATACCGTTATTGGTTAAAAAGTTTTTGAACTCTAAACTGGTGAATGGTGGGCCTTGATCAGATACTAACTCTTCCGGTAAACCAAATCGTGCAAAGGTGGATCTAAGTATCTTTATAACCGCAGGTGCATTAGTGCGCGTCATATCAAAAATTTCTAACCATTTTGAAGTGGAATCAATAAGGACTAAAAATGTTAAACCTTTGTAAGGACCCAAGAAATCAATATGTAGACGGGTCCAGGGGCGAGCGTGATACCGCCACGGCTGTATAGGAGCCCGCGGGGCCGCGTCCGCCTCACCCGCACAAGTCTCGCACTGCTTACACATCGCTTCCACCGCTGCGTCTATGTTAGGCCACCACACGTAGCTCCGCGCTAGCCCTTTTGTTTTGACTATTCCCATGTGGCTGCAATGTAACTGTTTTAAAATTGTGTGTTGCAATGATGCCGGAATAACCATGCGATAGCCCCACATTACACACCCACATTCCGTGTATAGTTCATGGCGCCTCACGAAGTATGGTTGAATGTGGTCATCTGGGCAACTTGTAGGCCACCCTGATTGAATATATGCTAAAACCCTACTGAGAACCATATCCTGCGCCGAAATTTTTTTTACCTGTGCACTTGTTATCGGTAAAAAACTTTCAACGAAATTAACATAAGTGTTTTCACGGCATTTACTTGCATTTTTTTCCTTGTGTGGTAAACGTGACAACGCATCCGCACAGTTCTTACTAGACGCAACATATTCTATATCGTAGGTATACCCGGATAACAAAACTGCCCAACGCTGTAACCTCGAAGCAGCCATCACCGGTATGCCTACTTTATCACCTAGTATATATGTCAACGGCTTATGATCCGTCCTAAGTGCAAACCTGCGACCGTACAAATATTGATGGAACTTACGAACTCCATACACAATGGCGAGCGCCTCCCTATCTATCTGCGAGTAAGCGCGCTCGGCCGCGGTGAGCGATCGCGACGCATACGCCACCGGCCGCTCGCCGCCCGGCGTCGTGTGCGATATCACCGCGCCGATGCCTACGCTGCTCGCATCTGTCGTTAGAATTAACGGCAACTCTGGTGAATAGTGTATCAATATTTCACTACTCGCTAATAGATGTTTCACTTTACCGAAAGCATCCTCACAAGCTTTGCTCCATTCGTATCTAACACCAGCCTTTAATAGGCTATACAAGGGCGCTAAAATTGTACTAGTATTTTTTACAAACTTCCCGTAATACATAACCATGCCAATGAATGCCCTCAGCTCAGAAACATTCGTGGGTGCCGGTGTCTCGACAATCGCTGTCACCTTGTCTGGACAAGTGTGTACTCCCTCCTTACTAATCGTATGACCTAGATAATTAACCGATTCCGCGAAAAACACACACTTCTCTTTTTTTACCCGCAGCCCGTACTCTTTTAAGCGATCAAAAACACTACACAAATTACGCATATGCTCGTCTGTCGTGGACCCCGTTATAATTATATCATCTAGGAAAACTCCCACCTGAGGCAAGTCTACCAATAATTGTTCTAATCGCCTCTGAAATATACCTGGACTCGAAGAGAGACCATACACTAGGCGATTGTACATGAATAGACCCTTGTGTGTATTGATTACTGTATATTTCCTAGTGTCGTCGAGTTCTAGCTGTGCGTACGCCTGAGATAAGTCAATTTTACTGAAACGTACACCCCCTTTTAAACGCAGTAATAGCTCCTCAACTCTGGGCAAAGGATAACGGTCCATTTCTATGACTTTATTTAAGGTTAATTTGTAATCGGCACAAATTCTGATGTTACCATCCTTTTTGACGACGGGCACGATGGGTGTCGCCCAGTCGGAACGCTCGACGGGAGAGAGAATGCCGTCGCGCACCAGCTGCTGTAGCGCGTGCTCCACCGGCTCGCGCAGCGCGTACGCGAGCGGCCGCGCGCGCATGAACACCGGCCGCGCCCCCTCACGCACGTGAATGCTCACCGCACCACCAGTGAATCTGCCCAGACCCGCCGCGAACACATCACAGTATCTGGAACTGAAATTGACCTCATTGAATACCTCACCTTTAGACAATAGCACACTGTGACAATCGTAATTTAAGACAGGCAACTGTATTTTTAATTCGGCCATCCATTGCCGCCCTAAAAGAACAGTTTTTCCATTATCTATAACAAACAATTCCAATTTCATACATTTATCTTTGTATCGTACCACGGGTCGTATCACTCCGAGTGGTTTTACTGCCTCGCCTGTATAGTATCGAAGTGTTAATCGACATGGTTCTAATTTCAAATTACTAAATAGCCTAGAATAACACTCCCCGCTTATACATGACACTGCACTACCGGTATCGCACTCCATTTTAATATTGTTACCATTCACGTTCAAAGTCACGTACACGGGCTCGCATTGCGTTGCAGATAATCGACAAACATCAATAAATATTACCTCATCGCTTCCTGCGCTGTCGCTTCCGCAATCTTCCACTGCCTTACCGACGTCGACGTGGTAGTGCCCCGCTAGGTTCGGGCACATGCGACGCAGATGTCCCTGCCGGTTGCACACGCGGCATACATAGCGTGCAAACTTGCACGAAACTGTCTCGTGCTGTCCGCCGCACCCTCGACACAGCTGCTGTGGCTGCGCACGGCCAGCAGGCACCGGCGCGGGCGCGAGCGCGCGTGCTGACGCGTACGCCGGCCGACCGCCGGCCGCCGCCGTGCGCCTACCGCGCGCGCCGTGCGCCTCGCCGCCGCCGTACGCCTCGCCGCCGCCGTACGCCTCGCCGCCGCCGTACGCCTCGCCGCCGCCGCCCCCGTGCGCGCCGCGCGGGCCGCTCCGCTCCGCTGCCGCTGACGTGTCGCGTCGCCGCCCCGCCCATACCGCCTGACAAACGGCTTCGTTCGAAATCGCTTTACCCGATGCCCTTCCATGTCCTTCGACCACAGCTGCATCCTTTTCCGCTGCCTCCATACTAACTGCCAACTTATAGGCCTTGCCAAAGTCTAAACTACTTTCGGCAAATAACCGCTGTCGTATGGTTTCACTAATTAAACCACAGACTAATTGGTCCCTCAAACTTTCTTCCAGCCATGTCCCAAATTCACATGTCTTGGACATTTTCTTCAATACTGCTGCATACTCTGATATACTTTCTCCTTCTTTTTGTTTTCTGTGTCTAAATTTATAACGTTCGGCTAACTCACTCGGTTTTGGTTGTAGATGTTTTTCCATAATGTCCGTTATTTGTGAAAACGTTTTACTTTTTGGTTTAACCGGCGTGCACAAATTAACAAGCAGCTCATAACTTTCCGCTCCCATAACGGTTATTAATGTAGGCACTTGTAACTCACTTGGAATCTTATTAACCAAAAAGTATTGTTCTAAACGTTCCACGTATAGTTTCCAATCGTCATTATGGACTTTAAACTCTGCGATTTTACCGATCGACATTTTTGATGTTTTGAGTTTTCACTTTCACAACACTTTACAGTTAATCACGCGTAGGAATCACTCTAATTCATCGCCACTGAAGAATATTAGGGAATATGCTGGAATAGTCTGGATTAAGGGAAGAACAATGAGAACACAACTTAACAGTTTAACGTATATTCGCAGACTGACTACCTACATCACATTATAAAACATGTACCTAAAACTACCCACTTTATACATATATATAATATAACTTCTTGCGGTATATTATACATTTCATACCTCTAAAACCATTTGTCCACCAAATTTTACAGAGGTGTCTCTAAAAGCCTTCTAATAGAAACAAACTGTTAAAAACAAAAAGGCTATTTTTAAAATACCCTCAATATTTTTTATTTATACGTTGGATTCGTTATACAAGCATACGGCCCGCCTGATGGTAAGCGGTTACTGTAGCCATATGGACGCTCGCAATACAACCAATCTCAGCTACTACTTTGCTCAGGAACACAACTTTATAAATTATTATAAAGTTATTTAGCTGCGGTTTTCTGTAAGGCGGAGGTACTTCCCCAGTCGAGCTGCTCTTTGAGCGAATTAACGCTATTCTCTACCTCTCACAAAAATTCCCTGTAGTCCAACGCTACTCTGTGCCCTCTACCGGGAACCGCCTCGCGGACTATGTTTGTTCATTAGAGGTTTAATTTGATTTTTCTAGCGCGTTCTAATTGCGCCGCGCTTATAATTCTACGCTCATTTATTCCTCTTAGCACTCTAACAATTAATTTGTGCTTGTTTGTTTTTACCCCACTTGGCCTAATGCTATTTTTGCCAGTTGCACTTGTGTCTTTTGATTTTATGTAAATTATTTAGTTTCTTTTTTGTTTGTTATGTTTTTATATCATCTATATAAGTAGCTCCCGTATTCTTCTCCACTTTGTCGCGACCTTCCTAATAAGGAAGCACTACTTGGGCTCCATGCTAAATTGTTTTTCAACCCACTCGCTCGTAAGTGACATTTATTGCACCGTTTTTAGTATCATAATACAGCTTATTACGCACTAGTGCTTTTTACTTTACATTAACGCACAGTTTTATGATAGGTACAATCACAGTATAATCCCGATTACAAATACAGTATCGTAAGGTCTTTTGATATGTCAATAAGTAGCGATAAGAGAGCCAAGAGTTTAATGATCGATTCACACGCGTGTCATACGACGTTTTTCAACATAGTTGCGAGGAAAAAACAGACTTGTATTTTAAAGTAGACAGTTTGCCCCAACAGGAAGAGATGGAGGAAGATCGTGCGGAGAGTCATGTCCGCCTCTATCACGATGAGTCTCGATGAGACCACGACCGCTCTGCCAAGAGAGAAAAGACAGAAAAGAGATGAAATTGTGCTCCGACAGCTGCACTTTAGAGCCAGTTCCCTTCTAAGCTTTGTCTGCTTACCACCTTCGGCCTCATCATTAACCGTGATAAGATTGTGGTCAAAATACAGGCCTATACCACATGTTTCGTAATAGTGAATACTTAACTTATTTATACAATAAAAAAAAAAGATAGAGACCAATTCAGTTCAAGTTACATTCACACTAAGACGCAAGACCTGTCCTCCAATCCAAATAAACGAAGTCCAAATTCTGCAGGAGCTAGACGTTAAATATCTAGGACTACACCTGGACAGTCCCCTGACGTGGTAACATATCCAAATGAAAAGAAAGCAACTTGGAATTGTAATTCAAAAATATCAATGGATGCTACACAGAAAATCTCACTTATCCTTCAATTCAAAATTGCTAATCTACAAATATATAATTACACCCATATGGAAAACAGTTGTGGGGTACCAGCTCTAAATGAAACATCGATATCATACAAATATTCCAGTCAAAAGTCCTACGTATGATTGCTAATGCACCTTGGTATGTAGCCAACGAAACCCTTCATAAAGACCTGGAAATGCTCACAGTTGAGGAAGTGACCAAAAAGATAACTCTTAGCTACAAAAAGAGCCTGCCACCCAAATGAAGAAACCCGGAAATTAATATCAGAGACCAATGTCATCAGACGATTAAAAATGAGAGGATTGTTTTAAGAGAGGTAGAGCATAGCGTTTATTCGCTCAAAGAGCAGCTCGACTGGGGAAGTATCCTTACAGAATACCGCAGACAAATAACTTTATGTTATGTAAAGTTGTGTTCCTGCGCGTGAGTAAGGTCGCCAGGGCTCATTGGGGAGGGGGAAAGGTCGGTAACGCGTGAGCGATGCTTCGTGTGTTGCAAGCGTCCATATGGCTACGGTAACCGCTTACCATCAGGCGGGCCAAAGACCTTCTTTAACCACATAAGAAGGAATTCAATAAAAGGATGCTTTGATGGATGTATCTTACATGACCTAAAATTATTTCCATACAAGTTACTGAATGTCCTTTGTGAGACAGATTGTACAGAAAGTGGAGTTAAAAGAAAGAAAAAATAATAAAATAAAACAACATTATTTCAGTGAGGTATTTTTAAACTTTATTTTTATTTACATTGTTTCACAATGAGTAATAAAAAATCTTTGGATAAAATGTTCAACGTACAAACTTATAATGTCGTGCTTATTAGATATTTCTTAAAGATTATAATAATGTAAAAAATAAGATGGTGGAAATTGTGATACAGTAAGTGAAGAATCCTTTGAAATATCCTACAGTATCCTTAAATTTGTTAATAGATTTAACTACTATTAAACTAATGAAAGTACTGTCGAGGACATAATATGTATACACTTTGTGGAATTCAAAACCAATTTTCTCGCCATCGCATCGTATAGATGCAAATATTATTCAAATCATAATAATAATAATGTTTAAAGATTCTATCTGCATAATATATCATAAATTAAAACGAGAAAATCGTTGTTGAATGTCCTCGACTAAATATCCGTGGCCTCGCATAGGTCAGACAAAAGGTGGCCTACAGAAACGTATGCATCTCTCTTTACATTGTTTATTTTACAAACTGCTATACTGGGTGGAGATTTCGAGATGGCATATTTTCAAAACCTATGTTGGATTAGTCATGCTGAACAACTTTTAATATGGGACCAACACTGAAATCTCAAACTTTATTTTTACTTTTCATACATTATGATCGAGCATGGTTGAGATTTTGTAAGAAAAGTAAAAAAAATAATTGATAATTCACTATTGGTCCCATAGTAAAATTTGTTCAGCATGACTAACCTAACATAGGTTTCGAAAATATGCCATCACGAAATCTCCACCTGTTATTGTTAAAGATAGTTGATTAGTATTTGTTGATTTTCAGTATCAGTGATTGGTTTGTTATGTTTTGCTACAGGGTCTTTGTCATTCCAAAAATAGTCGCAATGGATCAATGGGCAATGCAACCGTTTACAATATCAGGTACGTAGATTCGATTTACAGGGGGCCTACCCCCATCTTTTACAAAACAACCTTATTGCAATACTGTTTTGTTTCCAGCATATAATAACCTTATCTATATTCGTACCATGACCTCTACCAAACACTATTGTTATATGATTGTTATATTCCTGCTAAGAACGAATGATTTTTGAGAATTTGTCTATGGGCTCACTAAAGATGAAAAGAAATAACGCTATGGGCCTAAGCAACTTTCTCTCTCTTAACAATTCTCATCTCTGTCACTCATCCATACTCTCTCGCTCTTTCAAACAACCTTATTCTTCTTTTCGTACCATGATGTCCCTAAAACAAGCTTATTTTATGCATGAAAACAACCTTGTTTATTTACCATAATGGTTCATTCAATTCGTACCATGAGCTATTTTTTATAAGCTTTTGACAATTAACATTATTGTTTTAATGTCAAATTTAGCAATCTTATATACGTTGTATTTACAAGCTGGAAATAACATTGTTTTCCAAATTTATATTATAAAAATCTATTATAGTGTCATATAAAGTAATTATATCGAATTTATTTACTTATAGAATGAATATATCGGGATTGCGAGATTAGGTATCATCCTAATATAACCGATTGTTTATAAAGTTTTTAATTGCACTTGTCGTTCACTACACAACCATGCATCTACGTTAGTAATATCGATCCCTCGACCCTTAGCCTTAGATTTATTTAGATGAAACGGAGCTTTAAATTTTTATTAGCTAGCTATAGCTTTTATTTAGTGATTTTTCATTTAGGTACCTACCCACTATTAATATCCTGTTTTCATTATAACCAACGTACATCGAATAACCCCAGATTAATCCATAAAGTTAACTTTCCTGCAGTGTTAGTACACAGAGTAGTCCCTGTGTTCCTGGAATCCAAACTACCTAGATTCTCTGGCAAATTTTCTAAAATTGGTCGTAACCTACATTAGCCTGGATGGAATATATTATTGTCAACAGACGGACAGACGACAGACTTATAATAATCTATAAAGATAATCATTTTAACCATCTAATGTAGTAAAATATTAATTAAGTATTATATATTTTTATTGAAAACTCAACTCACAACAATCTGCTATACTGTTGCAGAGCAGATGCAACCGTGCGGGAAATTCTAAAATACGCATCCATTGGACCTAACTTTCTGTAGCCTTTGTGGCTGTGGATAGAACCGTGCGGGTCTTAAGCTCGCTGATTTGCTCACACATTAACATCAAAACCTCGGCAAACCGGTTGGTGGGGCTGGAACGAGCTTGAACCTGGAACCTTGTCGATGATCGACAACAGCGGCAAATATTTATATACCTACATACACATAATATGTTTAATTCCAAGACCTGCAACTACAGTAGGATTCCCGTCAATAACACAATGAATAAAAACACGAAAGTATTATGTACCTACATTCTTTATTCACATAAGTTTAATGAGAGTAAGATAATTATACACAATATAAGTATGGCATTAAACAATCTTGCAGATACAGATTCAAACTTTATTTCAGCGTTTATAGGTACTTAGACTTCACTTTAGACCAGCCTCTCCATCTCTACGTACACTTTTTTGAGAGTACTCCTTCGCTTGTAGATATCGATTGAAGGCGGTATTTTTGGTCTGTTTGTATTTAACCATTTCTACCTGCTGACTGGATCTCTGGCGAACTCTTCGGCTACAACTCTACAAAATGAATTGCAACATTTGTGCAACTTACAAATGTTTATAACCATGACATCTTAAATTTCATGCACTGAATATTACTGTCGAATATACTAATAAGATGTTTCCATATTGATTGCACTTTGTTTGTTATTAAATTACATAAACAAATATATTTAATAACTAAATATCTTGGATATCTTTATTAGACATTTGAGTATGACAAGAATGACAGGTAAATATTTTGTTCCGATTCATTTCATTTGATAATCTAGAGTCGGCAGTCTATATATTTTTTCAATTAATTTCCTTACTCTTCATAATAACATTTTAAAATATTTGTATGCATTTTATAGAAATTACTCGAAAATATTTTATTCTTTTAGTTACTTATACTTTACAATTAGTTTAATTTAATACTTTGCTAAAAGATGAAGAATCTCAAATCATTTCGGTCCAACGTGTGAAAGAAATGGCACTATACAGTTCATATATCGTTATTTCTTTTTATCTTTTATCAGGTTGTAGCAAGGCATAGACAAATTCTTACAAATCATTCATTCTTTCTCGGCACTTAGCAATGTTATATCAATGTTGAACGATTGAGCTCATGGTACGAATCAAAGTAATATTATTATAAGGTGAAAACAAAACAGTCTGGCAATAAGGTTATTTTGTGAGAGAAGATGATGGCCCTATAGGATGGAACGGGACACAAAAAAATACTTGTCAATTGTGACGCACGAATTTTGCAACTCAATGTGCTCTACATATTTTGAAATAATACAAATATTTATTTTATGTATATTGACTTTTATATTACTTGAATTAATATTACTTAGGTCAATATGAAAACAAGGCAAGGGGCCGCCGTTCAATAGTGATATTCAGTGAAATTTAATATGGCATGGTTACAAACAGAAGTAATTCAAGTACCTATTATTTTATTCATTTTGCAGTGAAGAATGCCGGAATTCAAAGTAACTACTCTAAGAAATGTGCTGGAGAGAAATAAGTAGGTACCTAATCCTCAACTAGCAAAGCAATGGAGCACTTCTTGGTCATTACAAAAACTGAGACAAAGTTCATACATAAATATATACCTAGGTAGGTTTATATTTATGTATGAACTTCAGTCTTAATACCTATAGTCTAGGCAGGTACCTATTGTCTTTAAATTATATGAATAAAGAATTTACCACAGGAATCAACACATATTTTTATTTATTACCTTTTGTCAGGAATGCTACTGTAGTTGCAGGTCATACAATGAAACATTATGTGTATTTAGGTATATAAACGTTTATGAATACAGTGCAATCACAGTAAACTTTAATCTATACGATATTAAATATTTACAACAAATAAATGAAATACAATCTAGCACTCGTATATAAATTTTCCTCTAGGCTGCCGTAGATTATCGGCAAGGTTCCCAACAGGCTAGCCAAGCTAATGCGTTGGCGGAAAAAGCTCCCCGCCCGAGGCGTCGATTATTTTGGTGACAATATGCGAGCCACTCGCTGAGCTTCAAACCCATACGGTCGTATGGTTTCGATAGCAAATGGCATTTTGGTCCATTGCATGCGAAAGTGTTGATTCCTCACGTAGCATAGATGCATACCACGTCGCTTTCGTGTATCTATTATTGGCTTCTTTGGTATTTGCTTCCAAAAACACAAATAGTTCATATTCATTTGCCATCTAGAAATGCTAGATGGCAAAAGCTAGAAGGCTAGAGATACACAATTCATTCGATAAGTTAAATAAATACGATCTACTGACTTTATATCACTATAATAATAGATATTTTTTATCATAAATTTGGATAATTCGTCGCGTATATTATGTTATATTTTGATTGATATATGCAATTGACACAAAAACCATAATGCTAGTTGTCAAAAGACACATCATGGTACGATTTGAATGAACGATTAGAGGTGACGTCATCAAACCTGCTAACAAAACAATATTGTTTTATGCCTATAATAAGCTTATTTTTAAGGATGTCATGGTACGAAAACGCAAAATAAGGTTATTTTAACCTTGTTTTAAGAGCTTGTGGTAGGCCCCCAGGTCCGTGCAAGCCAGCTAATTTTGTTTTCGAAATCAACTAATGAAACTCGACAATATACCTACCTAGTTATTTTCTTTAATATTAGCCTATTGCATTGTATTTGGTACCATTAAAACGATGAAGTCAGAATTTGAAAATTAAATTATATTAGCAACTCGCCAAAAATTGAAATGGTTGTGGCAACATTGAAAATTCATTTCATTAACGATGGCTATTTTATCTTTGAAACGATATCAAGTGCACAGTAATTATAGTTAACAAATAAAATAGAAAAAAATATTTGCTGAAAACATCAATTTTTAATGAAATTTCGTGCTTTGGCAAAGTTATAAACGGCTGAATTATCTCACATACATAAATACATATATATCAGTAAGATTCATATTAAATCCTAGCTCTCTGCGTTGGAAATAACAAAATGTTATAAACTCGCTACAAATTAGTACTTATTATAGTAAAAGTGCATGGTGTGGATCAGAAATGTTAATTATTTTCATCTTATACCGGTTGGTGCTTTTCTTTTCTCTATTTCTTCTCAAAATATTAAGCAAGACTACATTTTTCAAAAAAAAATTGACATTCTCACTAGACCATAGTGAATTGAATAAATTGCCAATGTTATACATTTTACAAAATATAACAAAACAACATGTGTTTTACAAATAAGCATAAATTCAATGGTCAACTCACAAGTATGTACAAACCAGGTTCATATAACTGGCCGTATTTGTAGGTGCTTTTAAGACGGGAATTGGGCTGCGATTATTCCATACAAATGTATTCCCCTGTTTTCTTCCTGAATAGTCTAGAGTCATATTTTTTTTTCATATAATCAAGTTCTGCTTTGGACACGTCCCTGTTACTTCCTTTTTTTCAGCAACTAATTATTAAAGAAATTATGGCCCTCAAAAAATTACAATAAATGCCCTATTTTCCCGCCGTGATTAAAAGGACTACCAGACAAATTCGAAAAGATTTTATCATAAACGAAAGTAATAGGGATCTAGATAACCTCTTACTTAAAATTTTAATGTAAAAAATAATTGAATCGGCTCAGTTTTCGAGGAGGAAAATGTGGAAAATGAAACGTCGATTTCGTAATTTTTTTGTGCGATAGGGATATCGCTCATAGCGCATAGCATAGCGGCATAGCGCGACGGAAATAGTTTCTTCAAATACCTATTTTTCAAATTCCTCGCAGTTAGGAACCCCTCTTAACCACTGAGCTAATACGATCTACCTATTTATTTTATTTTTGGTGTGTTTATGAAATCACGAGTAGCGCCACCTTAAAAATATTACGAGTTACACTTATATTTAAAAATGAAAAACTTATTGTAATAATTATATCTGTTTTTACATTATATTTAACTAATTTACGTGTTATTAAAAACGTGCTAAGTTATGTTTACTTTAAAGTTACAATTATAATTTACAATTCGATGTATAAATAAATGGAATGTCTTTATATCGATGGTCATTAAATCGTGTTTTTAAGAAAAATACGATTATGTTATCACATTTAAAAAATCTATAAAGTAAGGAAAATCTATAAAGTAAGATACTTGAACAAACCAAAGCAATGAATTACTTTGAATTTTGTTTTAAAAAAAGGGTTATATTTTGCTGATGTAAAATACAAAAAACTACTGTACTATTTTGGTCAAATAGTTCTCATATTCTCAGTCTTTTTATGTCAGGCGCAATTTAAGTAGTAGTTCTCTAGGGAGACTAACACCCAGGCGGCCAAGTCTGCTAAAATGTCAAACTGACACGATACTGTTGCAATTCCATTATCATTGAGCCGATGAGCGCAGTCTACTAATTCATAATGGTCTCATAATGAACGAAAAGAATTTAAGTACAAAAACTGTCAAAACTGACAAATAAATTCAAAATCATTTTCAAATAGACCTTCGCAGGCACTTATGAAAAATCTGACTCTAATACTCTAATAACGGTTCGGAAGGTTGCAATAAAAGACCATTGTGGCAGTTTCAGTGGAAAATCATCGGAAAGCTCTTATGGTGCCATTATGACGCTATTGTGTAAGTAGACTAGCAAAGCTTCTTGCCGGAGTCTTCTCAGTTCAAGTTGTATTTGGAACCGGTGTAGAGTCATTTGTTAACGTTCACAAGTGCCTTATAAGGACCTAAATTGAATAAATAAATTTTGAATTTGAAAGCTGTAAATTGTCACAATATTGACACCACTGATAGTTAATTGGAACACCATTGTAATAGCAGACTTGAACCCCTAATGAGACGTAAATTGTATGCAATTGTATTGGCTAATTGATTGACAACAATGATCGGACTATCGGTATGTAGAGTATGAGGCACGAATGGTGAGCACAGATAGGAAGTAGTGGGGGCAAGTTCGCGCATGTACACTTTTGGCCAAATGACACGCGAGAATCCAATAGACGACGAGCATCGACTGACGAACCAATCGTGTGCAGCTCGGCGCTCCCCCCGCCTTCATTCCGCCAAACAGACCTAAATTTAACTAGTGCGCAGGTGTCAATCTGTGCTCACTACTCGTGCCCCACGTTATACTAAAAAAAAGTTAGGAAATAATACTTTTTTTTATTTACTCTAATCGGCAGTTCATTAAAATCAAAGCTTGTTCTTTTATCTTCTGGATGGTTAGACCAATACTCAAACAATAGCAAGTTAGTACCTACATCAAAAACATAACCCTTCTTCGACCCGTAAATTGAAACCAAGTTATTACAAATGTGTATCAAATAAATAACGTGTAATGGTGCGTTCATGCTACGCGAACCGAGCACGAAATTTCAAGTGTGGACGTTACAGCGAGCCTACAACGAGCGCGATGCGAATCCCTGTATTCGTGAAAAAACTGACAATCGGGCGGAGCGCGAGACGAACGCTCGTTCGAGGCTCGCAAGTCCATCCACGCTACGCGAACAGCGAGCCAATCCTGTTCGTTCATGACTCGGCTCGTGCTTGGTTCGCGTAGCATGGACGCACCATAACAATTTATTTTACACACTAAATTCATAATCTTATTTATCTAAGTGAAGTCAACCCATTAGGAGGGACATCGCCGCATTTTCGTACGTATTCTCATCGTAGTACGGTTCATCATTTTCATACATATTCTGAAATGAGGAGTCACCCTGACTCATCACCACCATTGGTAGAAGGAACAGGAGCAGCAGGAGTATCCAGCTTTGGAAGCATTTTGATGCGGCGTTCAGGGTAACTAAAAGTCGTAATACAAATATTATTAGTATGGTATTTATAATTTTAAATGGTCGAAAAATTTTACGATTAATGTGAGTCGAAAAATCTGGACAAAAAAGCCCTCAATTTCTTTGTAAGCCACGTAAATTCGTTGGTCCCGGTTATTACTAAATTGTGATAGTCGTTAAGCTAGTTGGAGGCCTCCTAGGCGGGTTGTAAACTCCAACCGTAGGTTGACCACTAGCCTACCTCCACCGATCCGCAGTGGGCGCGCGTGGTGGAGTATTTACCCATTCCCTTTCACTCTAATTTGTGAAAGGAGTAGGCCTGTGCTCAGCAGTGGGACATTATAGGCAGATGATAATGAACTCACTGTTTCAGTTTTCAACATGGTATCAGCCAATTTTCATCGATATCGGTTTGGTGGCCATGAAAACTAGCAAAGAGGTATGCGATTGCTTCAAGCTCAATATTTATATATATATTTATATTCTGGATCTCAAGTTGATGCTACACGCTTAATCGTAACGCGTAGCGTAATCCAGGATCACGATATTTATTGCAAGATAATATTTGCTACATGTGTTTTTTTTTATATGATCTGTATCACGATTCGTGTTACGCTATGTTACATGCTCGATATAAATCGTTATCCTGGATTACGATCCGAATATCGTGATAAATATTGAGAGTGTAGCAATCGCCAGACACTAGCCCCCTTACTCATAAAACGTTATATAACTAATAAAGGGTCACGTAAATAACGTCACTCTATTGTCATTGTCAAATAATGTGACATTATTTACGTGACCATTTAAACAGTATATTAGTTAAATAGCGCTTTATGAGTACGGGGGTAGATTTTTAGGGTTACGTAGTTAGAAAATTACTTGGATGAAGTAGTTAATTGTGCCCGTAAAAAAGCCCCCTTCTACTGAAACTACGGAACTGCGCGTGTCCCGCACACATTGGCCTATTTTTCTTTTATAATATCAGTAAGGATACCTACTCCTCTCTGGCCTGGGATCAGTTTCCGGCGTAAAGAAGTCCAGATTCGCCGATGCATTGTACACGTCATACATTGTAGCCATGCATGCGACCCTCAGCCGACCTCCGAAGAAGAGCTCTGGGGTAACCTTCACATCTGCTTTGACACTCGTCCAGACCAGACCGGTCTCTGCGTCTGGGTGCCACCCAGTCTCAGATGAAGGGAGCTGGAATGAGAAGATAGGGTTGAAATAAATTAATTCATTAATTTTTAATACGTACGAAATAATAATATGGCAAATGATGACCATAAGTGACATTGGTGTACGTCTACATCATCAGGATCCTAATCCTTACAATTATATATCTTTAATATCCTAACTCCTTGAGATTGTTTGTTTATTTGTTTTTTACGCCTTCACGCCTCGACCACGTTGAGTAGATGAGGCGCATCATCATGAAATTTGGCATGCAGATGGCCTATAGTATGAAGTAGCGCGTGAGAAACCGCGGGGGACAGCTAGTATAATAAACGCCGAAACTTTGTGAGCCTCTTTCCCGCAACTACTGAATCGATTTCAATGAAATTTAGCACACCGATAGAATATGTTTTGGATTAACAAATACGGTACTTTTAATCCTGGATAAATAACTGGTCTCCTGAAAATATATGAGCAAAGATATAAAGGAGGTAAACCAATAAGTAAATTTAGGTAAGTTTTCTTTGCCTCCACTGTGAATGGCGTATTAGCATAAAATATCACACTCCTTCTTTTAACTTTTACTCGGATATTTGTCTGTTTCTGTCGTCTTTGATCTTCTTCCCGTTTTTCTTTGTTTTGTTTTATC
The DNA here is from genome assembly GCA_947623365.1 of Achlya flavicornis. NCBI lineage: Eukaryota > Metazoa > Arthropoda > Insecta > Lepidoptera > Drepanidae > Achlya > Achlya flavicornis. The sequence goes on along the minus strand of OX392480.1, from coordinate 13,858,240 downwards.
ACAACCCAACTTTCTCGTCATTTCACGTATACCCCGATTCCCTTATTTCTGACATCGATGTCGTTAATTGGGCCCCTATCTTTATACTATCTCCTATATTCCTCCCTCAATAGTCTGTTTTAAGAATTGAGTTCCTATAATCAAGCGAAGAGGGCGGTGCTGTACCGTGCCCCAATATACGAAGTATTAATTATCCCTTACGCTATCTATCTGTAATTAGTTTGTATAATACTTTTAATAGTTACGTCGCGTGTTGCACGAATATAACCCTTATTCTCGGAAAAGATAGATACTGTATTTGAAATTAATAGGTCGGTGGCTGAGAGGTATGAAGCTCGTTTGATGACTGAAGGTTCGGGTTTGGTGAATTCCCAATAAACGGCAACTATGCTTAGATGCTTGCTAACTGTCATGTTGGGAATTCAAAATATCTTCGATGATATGCGTACCTGTTTACTGTCTACTCTGTTGTTTTCTTATGGTTATTAATTAATGGTAATGAAAGACTAATAATTATAATATAATAATATAAGCCTTTTATTCAGACAAAGTATTTTTTTCTTTTTTTTACAGTAGTTTAACCTAATCTTACAACTCTGGCGAGTCGATGACACCGACAACCCGGTCTGTTTGCCCAACTTTGGCAAAGGCCTCCTCCATATCTTTCCACTCTGTCCTATTTTGCGCTCTCCTAGTCCATGTTTTCCCTGCTATAATCTTTATTTCATCTTCCCACCTTCGAAATGAAATTTTCGAATGAAAGACTAACCGCAATTTAATTGTTGATATTGAATATTCAACACAACAACAACTATAACTTTAGGTCCAGATTAAAGTGAAAATGGAAGATGATGATCAATATGCCAATTTGCTAGTTCATTCATATTGGCTTCAGCTCGGGTTGTTGATAGAATGATTTAAAGTAGTTTTTTCAATGCACTTTTCCTTTTCCGCGGACCAAGAAAGTTTGTGTGAACACTACCCTCAAATAAATTCCGCATTGATCTCCGTAAATGGCTTCTTGTTCATAATTTCTATTCGACTAATGATTATTTCCATGTTGTGAGAAAAAATAATCGAATTAATGTGTAATTAATAAGTATGTAATAAATATATACTAATAAATAATAATAATAATATTGTATTGTTTTAAAATAGTAATTGTATTAAAATTGCTACACCCTATTATAGGGTCTTGTATATTATGTTTGTAACTCATGTATACATTTGCAATAAACTATTGAATTGAATTGAATTGAAGAAACCAAATATTTTGGTCAGACATTTTGAAGGGGACGATTCGGTCCGGATGCAAGTAACAAATTATCTAAAGGACGTTCAGACTTACCGATTCTTCATTGATGTAAATGGTGAGGTTCGTAGGAGGCCTCGCTGGTGACGAGGTGCAGTTAGCCTGCAGAACTTCCCCGGGCTGATAACGATCTTTGTCTGCTTTAAGAACTGGATCTGATGTTGGCAGCGCTGGAAACGGTAAGTTGAAGAAAGTTATTTAATGAAGTCCATGATCCTTTTGACAAAAACGCTTTGATGCATTTCACATAACTCTGTACAAAGTTGTATTTAATACGTATATTATATCCATTCAATTCATAATATCAAGCCGTGGAACTCCGGGAGTATTAAGCAAAAGGTTGCAAGGTATATTATGTTTGCTCTGAATCCCGCCTTGATTTCAATGCCCGTGAGCTCTGCACGGAATACAAATTGAAGTTATTTTACATAAAGCTGTTGCGTGGGTACTTTTGGGTGTCCCTTGTCTTTATTTATGACCAACGTCAACCAACGTCAATATTTTAGGAGGACTTCATGAAAATGTACTTTATTGCTGAAAACATTTGTTGGAATTAAACGTATCCTGAAATAAATATGGCAATATGTATATATCTTTCTATAGGTACACCTATTATTTATCCTAACTTTTTATATGAGGTATATACTAAATTATGTGTCCCTGTGCCAAATTTCTTGCTTATAAACCCACTGGTTAAGAGGATAGGATGGCTGCAAGAAATTTGGAAAATAGGTTTTTAACATATCTATTGCTGTCGCCCGTGTCGCTGTGCCCGAGCTATCCCGCCCGATGGCGATAGAGACTTGGAGAGCTTGGAGAGCTTGGACCGAAAACACTTATTTAAATTAGACGAAATCGCTATTTCGTATCCCCCGATTTTCTCCTCCAAAAATGGATAGATTAAAATAAAAACAAGAAACACTAGGCCCGGCCCGTAGGGGCCAAGAGCCCATCGTATTTTTCGCGACATATCGAATCAGAATTGACTTTTCCCGTAGCCAGAGTGCAGAGGGATGATGAATACCGGCGAGGACAGATAGTATTCTTCTTCTTAATTTGAAATTTGGCATCCAAATCCAATTTAGGACTTATTTCTGCCAAAGACGAGTTATATTATAATTTCCAGTATCACTTCACATATTTATAGTACTTCAGTCAGTCACCTTACCTAAAAGTCATGTTTTACTACAATGGTGGTCATTGTAATAAAACTCTTCACGGACTTCTTGAGACAACTTGAAAGGCACGATATACATAATTCATTTCATTTCACTTCACTGGTGCACATGGATTGATCTTTATTGGATACCACCGATAATACGCAATAAAACTCAAAATGCACGAATTTATGAAAATAAAAATGAAAACGCAACGTTATTCTGCAAGTTCTCGCCAAAATGTCCTCACAGTTAGTATTATATATAGTATAGATCATTATAGTATACATGATTAAACAAAAGACAATCCTATAGTAAAACAAAAATGGTGGGTTATCTCGAGTCTTCCCTCATAGAGGCATCCTCTCTTGTGTATGTGGGCCTTGTTCTTATCCAACTATTATTAACGGGACTCAATGAAAAGGTATTTTTATTGCGGAGAACAATAAACATTCACCACAGGTATTTTATTTCATAGTTAGAAAGAAATATCATAATAAACCGACGAGTCACAACTTATCTGTTATTAAACAAGTACCCCCTTACTAATAAAGCGCTATTTAATTAATATACTGTGTAAATGGTCACGTAAATAATGTCACATTATTTGACAATGACAATAGAGTGACGTTATTTACGTGACCCTTTAAACAGTATATTAGTTAAATAACGTTTTATGAGTAAGGGGGGTATTCTTTATTTAAAAGCTGAGCAAATATCTGGACACTAGCTATACCCCGCGGTTTTACCGTCGTTCTCGGATGAAAAGTAGAAACAAAACTATAATACTCGGGGATAATGTAGCTTCCTATTAGTGAAAACATTTTTCGAATCCGACTGGTAGTTCCAGAGATTAGCCCGTTTAAACAAACAAACAAAAAAAGAAGCAAAAACTCTTCAGCTTTACTTTTATAATACGAACAATATTTTTTGTGAAAATAGAAGTTTAGTAAGAATTCTTTATGATTTATTAATTAGTATAGATAACAATGTTGAACGATAGAGGATTTAGGATTAGGATTTTATTTTAGTTTCCTCTATATCTTCTCTTTTCTACTTTAAGTATTTCCATTATAAATATAAACACATTTTGTACTGTGTATTCTTTCTAGAGAATGCAAAAATTAAAATCTTATTTTCCAAATACTTTTCATGTTTTAAACCATACTAAATACAGTGCACAATATAAGTAAGATTTGCATTTATCACATAAAAAAATTGTACGTGAAAACAGTGGCGAATATAAAAAATAATTAGCAAAATCAGCAGTAAACACGACACTGTTGCCACTCGCTCGGCAAATTGTCCAAAAAGGCAATTATTTTTGACACTCATTATCAAGCGACAAAAATTTAATTATCACGTAAACTCATTGTGTAATTATGGCATGAAAATATTATGCAGGTCGAACAAATACACTGACGAGTAATATAAAAAAGACACACATCTATACTATATAATACTAAAATAAAGCGGAAGAGTTTTTTTGTTTGTTTAAACGGGCAAATTTCTGGAAGTACCTGTCGGATTCGAAAAATTCTTTCAATAATTGGAAGCTACATTATCCCCGAGTAGTATAGGCTACTTTTTACCACTGGATCGCGGGTGAAACCGCGCGAGACAGCTAGTCATAAAATATTTCCGATTTTTTTGTTATTTGAAATTTCGTTTAAGGTAAATATGATTTGTTTGTACATAGAGGGTCCAAAAAACTTCACTATGCCTGAGTAATATTGTCGACTTTTCCCTTTAACGTGGTCGGATAGTTAATATTAAATGTAATATAAATTCGCTCGTTCTTACTCTGCATAGTAACGCTAAGTTTCATGAGTAAAGTTCTTTCACTGGAAACTTTATGTAACCTAATTGTGGTAAAGTCGACATTCTACATTAAAATTAATTAACTGAGTAACAACTAAAACTCAACAAATTTAAATTAGACCTTCTTAGTTAATAATTTAGATAAAACATTGGTTATTTCTATAGCATATTCAACGGAGGTGACGAAGCGTGAAAGATTGAAGCGAGTTCGGAAAACTTTCTGGCGCCATCAATACCGTCCATTCAATACCGCGTTACACTTAGGGCCCTCGTAGACATTAGCTACGACGCGCGACGTAGCACTTCTACGAAAATAAATTAATTATTATACCATTTCTCAAGTATGTTTTTGGAGAAGTCTACATGTAACTGAAAGGATATCCATAAAATTACACTTCTTTGGGACTAGAAGCACAGATCGCGAAAAGAAAATTTTATAATAATACTAGCTGCCAGGCGCGATTTCGTTCGCGTGGTGCTACCCTACCCTGTATTGCTACCCTACCCTATCTGAACCATCCAGGGAGTCACACACACGCATACAAAAAAAAAATATACGTGTGTTTGTCACTGAACTCCTCCTAAACAGCTGGACCGATTTGAATGAATTTTTTTGTATGCGTTTGGGGCGCGCCCTGGATGGTTTAGATTCACAAATCACTCCGGCAGATGGCGCTGCAGTCGGTATCTAGGTTATATTATTGACTGCAGCGCCATCTGCCGGCACCCAAACGCATACAAAAAAATCATTCAAATCGGTCCAGCCGTTTAGGAGGAATTCAGTGACATATACACGTACAGTAGAATTTTATATATAAAGATCTGCAAGTGACGTGGAAAGATAATTACTCAGATTGAGCGATGGCGGTGACACGTTTTGGTTATAATTTAATAAACTTGGAAGCAAAAATTTGTGTAACAATCTTAAGTAAGGTCGTCTGGAAGAGATCGCTCTTTAGCGATAAGACCGCCCATTGTACAGTTATTAATATTATGTTCTTTCCTTTCTGTTTTGTTAACTGTTTTTCTGGTGTACAATAAAGAGTTATCTATCTGTCTATCTAACAAGATGGCGGGTAGTGGAGTGATGTACGTTCTTAAATGTGTTAATATTTAGTCGCCGAATTTTCAAGAGTTTTTCTGAAACCTAAATTAATTGATTTAATTTTTTAATGGTTTTGTAGATAGTTTACTCTTTTTTTTTTACTGTGTATAGGCCTGTGTTTGACCACAATCGCACTATGGCAAGTGATGATGTGGTCGAAGGTGGTAAGCACACAAAGCTTAGAAAGAACTGGCTCTCAAGTGCAGCTGTCGGAACACACCGCTAGGTGCTTGGCGACAGATTTTCAACTTGAGGGTGGTTAGCCAGCCAGACGGGTACTACAAAGTACCCTACCACCGTCTACTTGAGTCCATATATCAATAAGATTTAAATATTTATAGTATTTAAATCCAATTAAATAAACATACTGAGACTAAGCAAGGTCCAGGGAACTTCCACTGTTTGTTTACCCAATAGACCAGAAAGCAAACAATCAAACTTAACAAGTGAACCAAATACAAATATTAGTGTATTGTTTTGTTTACATTCAACATGTGATATTAGAATAACTGCTCGTATTAATGTTTACTTATCGTTCATTCAAAGTTATAGATATATTTAAAACATAGATTACGTCTCGCGGGTTTACCCGCGTACCCGAGCAACCTTTTTCTTTTCTCGGGGAAAAAATACCCCATATGAACTCCGGGATATGATTTATTTATGTGCCAAGTTTCATTCAAGTCTGTTTTTTTATACCACTAAGGTGGCAAACAAGCATACGGCCCGCCTGTCCATAAGCTACGGTAAGCAGTTACCGTAGCCTATGGACGCTTCCAATACCAGGGGAACCGCGCGTGGCCGACCCTGAAGAAAGCTCTTCAGACCCTTTTTGAAGCCCATGCTGTACTCAATTGGGAAAACCACGGCGGGGAGCTCCTTCCACAGTCTGAGAGTCCGCGAAAGAAAACTCCTTTGAGCCCGCACAGTTCGAAACAATTCTGGTTTCAATGTGTGAGGATGGACTCCCCGTCGACGGCGAGAGTTGCGATGATGTGAGTTGTTCTGTGCAGCCGAACTGTGTGTGTTGTCTTATGCATAATTGAGGCACAAACATCCAAATTAATATCATATCGAGTAAATTGTAAATATTTCATATACATATTTCAGACTAAAATAAGATATACCTTTTTGTATTTCTTTTTTGTACTAGCTCACCCTCGCGGTTTCACTCGCGTATAGTTTCAATTATTTTGCGCGGAACCCTAATTATTTTCTAGAATGAAAGTAGCGTTAGTTACCCCTTATGACATCAGTTATCTGCCAGAGAAAGTCTCGTTAAAATCGATTCAATCGTTTCGAGACAGACAAACAGATAGGCATTTTCTTTTGTTACATATACTTATATGTACTGTAATAACTTTCATAAGGCACTTCACTTTTTTTTATTAGGTTATACAACTTATACATCTTTCAATTATTGAATGAAATGAAATGAAATGAAATAATTTATTCATTCAAATAGGCCTTCACAGGCACTTATGAATAGTCAAACTCTAATACTCTAATGCACGGTTCGGAAGGTTGCTTTTGCTAAGAAGAGCCGGCAATAAACTCAGCAATTACTCTTTTCAAAATCAAACTTAAATTTATTACATCAGATGTTTCCTGTAGAGCGAGCGCTACACCCAAGCATTTTTATCATTTAAATATTCGGTAATATTGTAGTAAGCCTTCTGTACTAAAGCGGCCTTAATACATTCCTTAAACTTATGTGACGGTAAATTCAAAATTTTATTAGGGATTTTATTATAAAATTGTATACTCAGTCCTAAAAATGAACCTTGCACTTTTTGGAGTCTATAAGCAGAGGTCACAAGTTTATGCTTATTTCTAGTATTAAAAGAGTGCACGTCACTTTTTTTTACAAAAATATTAATATTCTGATGTACAAATAATATATTTGCATAAATATACTGCGATGCTACTGTGAGGATACCTATATGTTTAAACTTATCTCTGAGGGAAGCTCGAGAACTCATATTATAAATAGCTCGCACTGCTTTTTTTTGCAAAATAAAAATGGTTTCTATATCAGCAGCTTTACCCCAAAGTAAAATGCCATAAGACATAACACTATGGAAATAACTAAAATAAACTAATCGAGCTGTGTCTACGTCTGTTAGCTGTCTAATTTTTCGAACTGCATAAGCAGCTGAACTGAGCTTTCCCGAAAGACATGATATTTGGTTGCCCCATTGAAGTTCCGAGTCTAAAGTAATCCCTAAGAATACTGATGATTCAACAAGACCTAAAGGTTCATTATTTATCATTAAATTACAGCCTACTTTTTTAACATTAGGTAGTGCAAATTTAATACATTTAGTTTTCTTTGCATTTAAAACTAGATTATTTACAGTAAACCAGTTTAATACCCGAGATAATGCACCGTTTACATCGTCAAAATTAGATTTCAGTCTATCAACACTAAAAATCAGTGAGGTATCGTCAGCAAACAGTACAATTCCACAGGTATTTTTGACATAAAAAGGAAGATCATTAATATAAATTAAAAATAGAAAAGGACCTAAAATAGAGCCCTGCGGCACCCCCATAAGCACAGGAGAACCAGATGATTTAATACGATTGACATCAACACTTTGAATTCTATCCCCGAGATACGACTTCATCAGATCAAGTGCTGCGCCCCTAACCCCATAATAATTTAGTTTACGTATGAGTGTCCGGTGATCAACACAATCAAAGGCTTTAGATAGATCACAGAATACTCCAATAACATTCTGTCATTTCTCCCAAGCGTTAAAAATATTTCTTAAAAGTGCTACCCCGGCATCAATAGTTGAACGACCCTTTGTAAACCCATACTGCTCACTATGTAATAGTTTATTCAAATTAAAGTGAGCGAGCAATTGCGTTAAAATAATCTTTTCAAATACTTTGCTCAAGGCTGGCAAAATGGAAACTGGTCTATAATTGGAAGGATCACTGGGATCTCCCGCCTTGAACAAAGGTATAACTTTGCTATATTTCATTAAATCTGGAAATTGGCCGAAATCAACGCATTTGTTAAATATTAATTCAATAGAGGCACTAAGAATTATTTTTAAGTTATAGTAGCTAGCTACCTGGTCAGAAAATCAATCTACTTCCATATAACATTGGAACAAACAACCTGTAGGTATATCTACTAGGTACTCCAGGCCTAAATATTATGGTGCGTCCATGATTGGTGAACCGAGCACGAGCCGAGCCACGAACGAGCACCCTGCGAGCACGATTCGCGTAGTGTGGACGGGCTTGCGAGCCTCGAACGAACATTCGTAGCGTGCTCGACTGCGCTCCGCCCGATTGTCAGCATCGCGCTCGTTGTAGGCTCGTTGAAGGCTCGTTAAGTACGTCCACGCTTGAAATCCCGAGCAACGAACGAATCGTGTTCGTAGCATGGTCGCATCATTAGATAATCAAACTATAAATTGGATTTTAACTCATAATCTCGATATCCCTTAACTTCTAATGGTGATCAATCATGGACCTATAACTAGAGTAATTTGTGCCCCATACGACTGCCCTTTGGGGATTTATTGATCGTAAACTATAGGATGTGTTAATTTGTTTCAAATAGTTAAATGTATTCTCTGCGTGAAGGACGGGCATGTCATCGGCCAAATTTTTTATATGGAAACTAGTGTTCCCTGGGGTTTTATTATTTTATCGGTATAAATAGTATCTTCTATGAAGCGCTCGTGGTGTAGTATGTAGTATGATTAGCCATTCTTAATCGATCGGCAAAGTGTGTGGCCGGTACCTCAATATCTCAAAAAAAAAACAATTTGGTGCAGACACGGCTTTTCCACAGATTTCTTATAGGTATTTAGATTTAGATTGTTTCAAGCAAACGCAATCATAGATTATGTATATATCTTTTGATATATAGATTATCTATATATCTTTTGATTGCATTATAGGTAAAAGTCTACCTATTACGGTTCATGAGATACAGCCCACTGACAGACAGACGGACGGACGGACGGACCGACGGACCGACGGACCGACGGACGGACAGCGGAGTCTTATGAATAGGGTCCCGTTTGGCACCCTTTGGGTACGGAACCCTAAAAAGTGAAAGCACACCATCTTCCTATTTAGCATTCACTTTGTATAATGTGTTCTGAGAACATGGATCAAATATTATATTTAAAAGCACCCCTAAGTAAACCTACACTTTGCATAAAAGAACTAAGCAAAAACAGAAAGATAGTAATAGCGACTTTGTTTCATACAGTTTAGAGATTATTTTACGGCGTATAAAGGCGTAATTACTATCTCATTAACTTATTTATCTAGTTACATACCAAAGTTTCCCTTCCATCCATTATTAATTAAATTTCAGTACCTATAAACGCTTAAACTGATGAACATAATAAAATTATAACGAGCACTATAAAAACGGTAGGTAATGTAAAAGTAGACGGCACTTTGATAAGTTCCCGTTAATTAAAAGTTTCAGCTATCGCTGTGATGAACTCTTTCAATTAGAGTAGGCTCAGTTACTGAGTTAATGAGATTTTTAATATCTACGTACACAAAAACAATGGTAGTTAAGTACTTGCTCTTATACCGTACTTCCAAGTATAAAACTTTAACCTCCTTATTAATAAATAAGGTTTAAGTCAAGTATAGTAATTCCGCTACAGGGCCTATACTACGAAAAACGATACACGATAGTCCGATCATCGTTGTCAATCAATTAGCCAATAGAATTGCACAAAATTTACGTCTCGTCAGTTTTCCAGCAATTCTATTGGTTAATATTTGACAACTATGATATATATAAATATAATAATATAACGGACTATCGTATATCGTTTTTCGTAGTAGACCCTTAGTACTCGTACCCTCAGATTCAGACTACTTTGTAGTTTTGCCGCCGCGCCGATGTAACTAACTATTATGTAATGAATCTAAAAAGTAAAAGTAAAGCTTGTTTTGAAAAGAGTAATTGCTGAGTTTATTGCCGGCTCTTCTCAACAAATGTAACCTTCCGAACCGGTATTAGAGTCAGACTTGTCATAATTGCCTGCGAAGGTATATTTGAATAAATGATTTCGAATGTATACCGTGACCCAAAGGTTGTCTGGAAGAGATCGTTTAAGCGATAAGACCGCCTGTTTTGTATCACTTCCTCTTGTATTTGTTATTCCTTCTTTTTGTGTATTGTTCATGTGGTGTACAAATAAAGTATATTTATGTTATGTTATGTATAAAAAAAACCCTACACTTAGCGTATCATTGTTAAGAACTCATCGAGTTACAAACATATTCGTACCAGTTTTCGCCCTGCCGTTTCAACCTTGATCTTCAAGAATCAAATATTGCCCGGGATAAAAAGTATTATATATACTATTCCAGGAACTACTAGGTACTTACGTGACAAATAACATGTTTGCTTATGTCTTTGAGGCGTCAAAAAATAAGAAACAAACTCACTTCCGACCTCTCTCTGATGCTAATTGTACAAAAGAAATGTCAAATACACAAAAGGATTCCGGGATTTCCAACGCTCTGACCACTTGGCTATCACTTAAATACATGCTGTGTTGACATAATGTCTATAGACATAATCATACTATCTGCGTTCGTTTTTCGGCCTCCAAAAACTCCCATATATCATCAAATCGGTAGAGCCGTTTTCGAGATTTCAAAACATAGATAGATAATAAACGCATACCGTAGGGATACGATGAAACGTGGATGAAACCGCGGGCGTATATCTATATATATAAAATTCAAAGTCCTGACTGACTGACTGACTGACTGATATATCAACGCACAACGCCTAAACCACTGGTCCTAGAGACATGAAATTTAGAGGGTATGTTCTTTGTGAAGAGTAGGTATTTTTACTAAGAAAGGGTTTTCGAAATTCCATCCCTAAGGGGGTAAAATAGGGAATGAAAGTTTGTATGAAAGTCCGTCAGTTTCGAAGTTAGGATCTTCAAATTTTGTGTTTAGGCTGAAGATTGAAAATAAATTTATACGTGTCTCAGCGTTTTTAATAAATCCACCCTCGAAGCGGGATGAAGTTGTTTTGTTATGTTTTATTGTTTTAGAAAAATATGTCATTTGTTTCCTGCAGGCCACGTGGGCGGAGCCGCGAGCAGAAGCTAGTATAGTAAAAATATATACAGGAGGATAAATTAGAAAAACACACAGTGAATAATTAACTTCAAAAGCCGACGACGGAGCCAAATCTATTAATCAATAAGAAAAGATAAATGAGTCAATTATTCAAAGCTTGCGCATTGAAGGTAAGAAACAGTAAGTAGCAAGTTTTAAGCGTAGCCAAGTTTTAACTGCTTAGATCAATCAGTAAGGTTAATAACCGTTCGTCAAGCTGGTACAAAGTTAACTTTGATTGTTAATCTCAACTCATTGTACTTTGCCGAACTCATATGAATTTAAAAATAGGTATAAAATTGAATTATGTAATTGGAATACTTCTTATTAAAAAATTGTTATATAAATCAATACGATGATTTTTTTATACACTTTTATTATGTCGACCTAGAATTATGTAACACTGTAGAATCTGGCTGACTCTGTCTGGGGCTCTACCGCGTATCTATGGCGATAACGAACATCATTAAAATAAATTTCATCCAATCAGGACCTGGATGACCAGGAATGGTCATCGTATATGAAAATTCTTATGCCACTTCGCGAGAGAGGAAGAGACGCATACACATTTTTGACGTGAGTCAATATATTTTTCGAGTATCAACCCATATCAACCCGGGTGCTTAAATATGATTTCGTATTTTACTGAAAATAATTAAAATATTAACATTGACAACAAGTGACATTGTCATGTCAATTTTTCTGTGAGCAAATGTGATGTGAATGGAAAGAAACACATAATTATTCACACGTAAACTTATTTTTTCATTGGAATGTTTTCAATTATATTTTAAAACAATATTATCATTAATTGGCTCGAAAATCAATTTTTACAACGGGATTTCTATTTATCTTTATCTCAAAATAATTATGTTTTTTTTTTTTTATTATGTATAGGCCTGTGTTTGACCACAATCTCACCATGGTAAGTGATGATGTGGCCGAAGGTGGTAAGCACACAAAGCCTAGAAGGAACTGGCTCTCAAGTGCAGCTGTCGGAACACACCGATAGGTGCTTGGCGACAGATTTTCAACTTGAGGGTGGTAGCCAGCCAGACGGGTACTACGAAGTACCCTACCACCGTGCTATGGTTTCCTCACGATGTTTTCCTTCACCGAAAGCTCAAGCTCATTGTAGGATTCGAACCCGGGACCTTCGTCTCGGTATCCGACGTCACTACCACTGAGCTATCATCGCCTTAAAACTCAAGACTCAAGTACTCAACTCAAGACTAGTTTTTCCGATACACCATTAATTATTTCATCCTATGACGCGCACGCGGTGTGACGCGACGATGACCTTGGGCCCTGATTGGATGAAATTCATTACTGGTGTTCGTTACGATTACCACCAAATTTACGCGGTAGAGCCCCAGGTCCAATTGCACTAAGAATATGGTACAGACGTAGCTATAATATATATTAATATGCCGAATATAAATTACAATACAACTTGGTGAAGTAACAGAAATATATATTATAGCTGCGTGTGCGGTCACTCAAAGAATAGTATTGAAAATATATCGTAATATGCCTTGCTATAACTTATATTATTTATTATTTATAGCTACGTCTGTGATGGGCTTAGTGCTGGTTGATTTTGTCAAAATTCAAATCAGATATAAACTTACCAATAACATCAATGAACTTGGTGGCGATCTGTGTTGCAAATGATGGGGAGTCAGCAGTTGCTTCACAGCTAAAGTTCCCAGCCAGGGTCAAGTCGAGCCGACGCAGTAGCACCTGGGTACCGTTAGATCTGTTCATCTGGAATTAGGGCCATGATATTTTAGAGAAAGTGGATTCGAATCCTTCAATGAGTTTGAGGTTTTTCTGAAGGAAAGTCTATAACGATGGCAGGGTACATTTTGTAGTATCCACCTGACAGGCCAAAATCATGTAAAAGTCTGAAGAGTTTTATACTATACGGTAATTTTACGGACGGGTCAATGTGGTAAGGAACTATGACTGCAAAAAGGTTGGAAATGAATAATTATAGGATTCAAATAAACTTCAAGAAGCCTATTTTTAATTAAGTAAGTAACAGCACAGCTCCGGCTCAGAAAAACATATGCCATTCAAGTAACGCCTTTAAGGCGCTGCGCAAACGTGTCTTGTGTCGGATACAAGCTACCAACGAATATTTGATTTCTATAGAACCAGTATGAAATCAGCAACTCCCTGCGCAGACGTAAACTGTGTCCGATCGCTACAGGACACAGCAATTAAGATTTCCTGTGAGGTTTCCAGAATCGGTAACAAAAATAATCCGACACAAGACACACGTTTGCGCAGCTACTAAATCGTGCGTCAAAATAAATTTTGTAATGACAAGATAAAATAGTTGACGGCTCAAGGTAAGCATCAACTATTTCAACTTGTCATTATACAATTAATTAGTGATGACCTTTAAAATTAAATTAAGTTGCGAAAAAAAACATAACATTTTTAACATAACTTTTTTTCATACGTTTTGGTCAAACAAGGATCTGCTGATCAAAACGTATGAAAAAAAAATCTTAGTAAAATTTATTCAGCATATTATGGACAAAATATGAGTTACAAATTATTGCATTTACTGGTAAACTAAATACGACTTCTAAAACTAAACCACTACGCGGGCAATAACCCCACATCATATGAAAGGGTAGTGTACTATAAACCATTATTTTTTTATAACTTTGCAGGCTTTATAAATATGCATCATATGCCAAAATTCAGCTGTCATCACGAATAATGTACTGGTAAACTGGTTGAGTTAGGTTTGGTTACATGACGAAACTATGAGGGTTAGCTACGGGATCCTAGAAAAAAGACTGACGACTTAAGAACTTATTGGAAATCTTTAAAAGAAAGTTATCTAACTTCTTTACCAAAGATCAGTTTTAATTAAATCCTAGACAAAGGCTTACTCCACTTTAAGAGCAACTGAGATGAATTAAAGCTGAATTTTGAAGAGAATTTTATGGAAAAAGAATAAGTCAACCACTTTAGTAATTCTCATTATTTAGAGCTATTAATCCAAGTAACATGTTTTAAACAAATACTGGTATACTAATTGATTTTAAAGCATCAAATAATGCATTAAAAGGTTTCTCTTTTTAATTACAAAATTATGTGAGCACGCAGCATGTTGTTTGTAGAAAACGGTGTGAGCTGATCATTAAGAATTTGTAACCGACTTAAAAAAAAGAAGGAGGTTCTCAATTCGGTGGTATGTAATTTTTTTTTTTTTTTTTTTTATGTTTGTTACCTCATAACTCCGTCATTTATGAACCGATTTGGAAAATTATTTTTTTGTCTGGAAGGGTACACTTCCCGTTTGGTCCCATTGTCATCAGATCAGGATTTGATTACTTCTTAGTGTACTTTGAAGTCGGTTTAAGGTTTTTGTAAAACAGTCCAATTATTTGTAAAACAGTCCAATTATTTATTGCAATATAAAAAAATCTTAATGATCAGCTCACACCGAGGTGCGACGCGACGCAGTACACACTTTAGGTACACATTTCAGATAGAGAATTCGAATACGCCACGCGGCGTCGCGGGCGCGGGTCACATGTCACGAATTTTATCACTGAAATGTGTACCTTTTTGTATAGTAAATAAATTTCTATATTGTATTTCCCGTTGGTTCTTGCGTGGGACGCGCGTCCTATTATAACAATTGATCATCATCATATCAGCCCATGGATGTCCACTGCTGAACATAGGCCTCCCCCATTGATTTCCACTTCGAACGGTTCTGGGCCGCTTGCATCCAGCGGCGCACAGTGACTCTGACCACGTCGTCGGTCCACCTGTAGGGAGGTCGTCCCGCTCGGCGCTTTCCAGTACGTGATAGTCACTCGAGAACCTTTATTCCCCATCGGTATTTCGGACCACATAACAATTGATGTCATTGTTATATTTTTAACCGCGAGCCAAGGTATAATTGCTCGCTGCGTCGCCTAGCGTCGCATCTCGGTGAGAATTGACCCTATCCCCTTTGTAACCATACCACATTAATTTTTCTAACTTTTAATGTTCATAATCTTTTAGGGGATTCTGTCAATTTCTTTTGCATATAGTAGAATTGTTTAATACCAGATCCTTTTTTATATATCACGCACATAAAAAGTAAACGAAAAAAATAATTAAAAACGCTTAAAATGTAAAGAGAACCTACAAGAAACAATAAATCGTATGTAGAAAATGAAAAAAATCCATCAATCCACACGAAAGTATAGGTACCTACCATCTAAAACAGAATCGCACTGTAGAAATCGTTTCCAATACCTATTCAGTCTTTACCGATTCAATCTCGCAAAGTGAGACCATAGTGACGCAAGCGAACGAAATTCATACTATTTCAAAAAGAAGACATTACGGGAATTCGTCCAAATGCTTTTTGTTCTTTTAACTTTTACAAACGTCCAGTTGTCCGCTGTAATGGAGCAAGCGGAATCAGAGGATTTGTCTTCACCGTGTTTTAGCGTAGGTCACCTGAATTTGCTTTGTTTTTAGAAGGTGCTATTCCAAGCTGAGTCCAGCTTGAATGCTTCAATCAGGGGAATTGAGCTTCCATGTTTTGGATTGGATAAAGTTGTAGTGAGACTTGGACATGAAATTTTTCAAAAGTCCCGAAGTAATTGCTTTCGTTCAATAACGATGTAGGTATGTGTTTTGTGCAATTTACTTTTGAAACTGTGTTGAAGACTAACTGTGTTGTGTTGTGTTGTGTTGAGATTGTGTGTTGTTATGAAGATGTAATAGACAAAAAGTTACCATTCTAAATAAAGTTTACTTTTTCGTCTACTATTTCTTATAAATAGAAAGAAATAAGTCACACAATAAGAAGAGGATAATGATGTTAGATTAAAGTGAAAGATAATGCCATAATTTGTACGTAGTATTTATCTACTCTGAGCCATAATGCAATTATTGACAGCTTACACGAAACAAAAAACGATAATTAACAGCATAAAATATATTTATATTTCTGAAGTACCTGCACAATGCATGATTGAATAAGCTTCTTTAAGCAAAATTAAATAAAGGGAACTTCCAAAAAAAAACGTAACCAGCTTGTTTAATTTTCCTCCTCCCCATATATATATAATAAAATCATTATCCACTCAATTTAAAATCAATACAAAATTTCATACAATACGATACAATTGAATTACAGATATTTCGCAAATTTTACTTAATTTTAGAATGTTGTTGATATAAATAAATACAAAAGAAATCATTAATTCAAAGGCTAGTTTTTGTGGACTCGTTTAATTTATAGACTAAGGCAATACGAATATGAATGTAGACGAAGTGGCTGGCTAAAAAGAGCTGGTATCGTAATAGTCGCTGTCTAAAAAGACTATATCCCTCTTGATCTATTTACTTAATTACATTCATTCCATTCATAGAATAGAAAGCATATGAATGAAAGTACCTATTTGAAATTAAATATTTTAGTCATTCCAATAGGCCTACATAGGCACTTAAGAATTTGTTACTCTAACGCACGGTTTGCTGAGAAGGAAATAAACTCAGCAATTACTTTAAGCGCATCTGAGTACTGTAATTGAAATATTCGTTTATAATGTAGTAACTTTCTTTGCTAAAATGATTATAGCACCTTCCTTAGGCTGCTTTTCCACCAGAGATGTGCTATGCTACCTTGCTGAAGATGCGTTTGATATCCACCAATCATATTCATTGGTGCACATAGCTTAGCACTGATGGAAACAGATTCAACTAAGATATGTTTTTTATATAGAAGGATGCGTGCTATGGATGCGTGCTATGGATGTGTGCTATGGATGCGTGCTATGGATGCGTGCTACGGATGCGTGCTATGGATGCGTACTGTTATCTTATTATAGAAGCGTGTACTCAGTCATAAAATATGAACCGTCCCCTTGGAGTTTTAAAGCAGAGGTCCCAAGTTTATGCTTAGGTATTTCTAGTATAGACAAACAACTTACATCGACGTAGATTCCCGGTAATCCAAATACTCTTGTATCAGGTTCCTCCATTGGCGTATATCTGTAGAACTCGTGGTTGCCTCTATACCACTTGACGGAGTATAACGGTGCTCCCTGCATGTCCCGGGAGCATATGAGAGCTGCTGTACCACCTCTGATGACTGTAGAGGGTTTTACTAGGAGCATTACGTCTCGGAGACTGGTTACGCCTGAAAATTTAAGTTATGTTTATAAAGTTTTTATAATTTTAGCTATATTTTAGATCAGGGGTATACATTAATTTCTACATGAGCATTTTAAGTTATGCTTTGTTTTTCCGACGTATGTGGTTAATTGGTCGTGATATTGAATTCCACGACGAAGTATGTGAATTCGAATTTATAGTGCACTGAAAAGATCGATAATGTATACAGCTTTGGTCAGAAAAAAATAAGCCAATTGAATTAATTAATTGAGTAGTTCAGTTCAGTTCCAGTCATTATTTATTATTAATTAGAACTCTTTACTTTTTATAATTAGAATAATGTTTCGTTAACTGAAACAATTCTACCCGTGCTAAAATAGTTCGAAGTTACGTTTCATATTTTCCATCGTGAGTTTAAACTTTCGGTGAAGAAAAAATATCGTGAGGAAAATAAAGCACGTGGATGATAGGGTATTTATTTGGCTGTGGGATTGCGGGTAGTTCTCGAGAAATATTCAATTTAAGGGGGCATGCCCTCAAGATGAACATTAGTCGCCTAACAGAGTATTCTGACGCTTTCATTAAGGAGCTATTTTCTAGGGTTTTTGTGCTCACAATTTGTAATAAACAATATATACAAATTTAAAAAAAAAATTTTTTTTTAAATGGTATCATCACAAATATTATTCCCCTGTAAAATATTTTTAGGTATATTGGAAGATGTTGCATTGGATGAATGAATTTGTTGTTTCTCTTTTAGTTACGATGTAACCTCCCGCACAGGACATGCATTTGTGTGCATAAACATGTCTGTATGTCCCGAGTCTGGGTGTAATTATGTATATTAAGTATGTATTTACAATGTATTTCCAAGTGTCAGTAATTTGATCATTCTATTTGCTCGATTCCTCACACTGTGGTAAAACAATGCCAGTCGGGCTTACGGTAGGATTGGCCTGTCTCGCTCCAGATTGCCAACCTTAATTGCAACGTGACTGATTTAAAGTTTGTAGCGATTTAAGTTCTGTATTATAAATAGTGCTGAATATTGTAATTTTAATTTTCTGTATAAAAATCAAAAAACTTTTAAACAATATACAGTTATTACCTATTATTTTTCATTTATGTTTTCCGAAATTTCGCTATATCAAAAAAAAATTCAAGTCATATATTTTAAAAACAAAATACTTTTGCGCCGATTTTTATAAATTTTATATCTAAATACCCTAAATACCCTGGGTCATTCCTCACACACGGTCATCTGATCCCAAACTAAGCAGAGCTAGTACTACGGAAACCAGATAACTGATATATACTACTTTTTGTTTGTAAATACATACTTAATATACATAATTACACCCAGACTCAGGACATACAGACATGTTCATGCACACAAATGTATGTCCTGTGTGGGAATCGAACCCACGACCTGCGGCGCTATAGGTTAAGACTCCACGTCTTAACCAACTGCGCCAACTGGCCCGTCTAAATCTAAATTGTAAAATAAGGTCCGTATTATAGAACGTAATAAAACGGTGTCAGAATAACAATTAAATTTGAAACCTGCACCTATCACATAGGGTTTATCTAACAAAATCTAGTCTTGAGCTAATTCTGGTTCGGGTCTAAGTGCCTGTCAAGGGGCGAAATCGCGGCGATTCATTCGCGTAATATACAGGCGTAATTTAAATTCGCGCGATACTTGTTGACGCAATGTATTGGCTCCCAATACCTCGACGTACGCAAGTAGTTTTTTTTTTTTTTATACGGCTAAGTCGGTAAACAAGCATACGGCCCGCCTGATAGTAAGCGGTTACCGTAGCCATATGGACGCTTGCAACACACGAAGCATCGCTTACGCGTTACCGACCTTTCCCCCCGCCCCAATGAGCTCTGGCGACCTTACTCACGCGCGGAACACAACTTTACACAACATAAAGTTATTTGGTTGCGGTATTTTGTAAGGTGGAGGTACTTCCCCAGTCGAGCTGCTCTTTGAGCGAATAAACGCTCTCTTAAATCGTCTTTAATCTTCTCGTTATGAAATCGCGGCGAAATCGCCTCTTCTGGACAGTGTCTAAGATTGTTTTTAAGTGTTATACGAGTTTTTTTTTAATGTGAAATAGCTTATTTTCAAGTAGGTATTCCATTTGAATAAAATTGACCACCTGTCAATTCTAACTACCTTTATGTTTTGTTTCTATCCGGTATAAAGCTCTCTTCATACAGCCTTAATTTCGAAATCGTAGGTACTCGTAAAAATGGACGCTGGCCTCAAATCTCTCTACAAACGCTCGTCAGTCTCTGTCAGAGTGATCAGAGGAAATTATAATCTGAAATCTATCATTGTTTGCGACCCTTACTAGTATAAATTCCACCCATACTCGTCGTTTCGGTCACCACCTCATTTTATCCTCATTTATTATGCGGACAGCAAGGTAGAACTTGCTTCCGGCGTCTGTGTTTCCCGACTCATATAAAATCGGGACTTTCAAGGCCAGAGTGAATAGGTTCCTTCTGGGTAAGCGTGTTCCATCCTAGGCTTCGTCTTCATCCCTTATGGGCGAGTCAGTGGCAAAACGCAAGCCCATAAAAAAAAACAATAATACCAAGGGATAATAATTTTAGTAAGAAAAAAACGCAAAATAGTTCAAAATAGATTTTAACTAAAATCATAATATATTATTGTAGGACGATATTATAAAGATTATAGAAACTCACTATCTACTCAATTAGGCATTATTTTTAAGTCAGCTAAAAATAAGGCCGGTATTTTTTTCACATTTCAAGTATAACTAAAGATTTTTTAAGTTATACCATTAGCCATCGTTCGCACTGAAAACTCCCTACGTAAACGTCAGCGTGCGAACACGTATAGGAGAAGTCATACCTACAATTCATGACGTTGCAAACAACGCGCGAAAAAATCGTTCGTGCGAACGTGGGCTTATACTCAGATGACCTGAAACCTTACACGGACTGTTCGGTGAGCGCTGAGGGCTTTCAACCGGGTTTAATAAGAAGCATTACATAAGACATATACAAACCTATTGAAATTCTTTGTCAGGAATTAATTATTAAATAACGGTAAGTATGTAAGTAAATCTAAGTCAGTTCTGACAACAACTTCAGGTTCAGAAACTCACTGACTGTAAAAATTCGGAATCATATACCCTCTTGATAACTTATTTGAAACTCACTAGACCGTATAAAGGTACAAAGTTCATTATATCCACTTTAAAATGGATATTACATTACTACACTATATAGGGTGACTGGTAATTAGTAAACGATACTTAGCTCAAAGACTTAGACACATGATTGTCCTCATGATTAGAAACAACTTTCCCAAAGAAACAAATATTGAAGAAGAAGAAGAAGAAAGAAGAAGAAGAAAATAACTTTATTCATGGCATTACACAAAGAATATAGCATATATAACATTATAGACAAAGGAGAAAACAATAATAATAATAAACGTAAAAGTAAAGAAAAATAAAATTTGCCACAAAACGGTCCCAGCTCAGCATAATGCTGGTTCTTGACAAACCAGCGCTGGTCTTCCGTTGGAACCGGTGTGTAACGTCAGAAACAGATAAACGACAGCTATACATACAAAACAAACAAATAATAAAAAATAGATAAGACCCAAAAAACAAACAGAAAAGTTTTAGACATAATTAATAATAAATAAATAACGCCATTATTATAACCATTTAGTTACATGATAAAGATAATAAAAAATAAAATAAAATAAGAACATTAATAATGTTTAAAAAGAATTAAAAGAATTATTGATAAATAACTAAATTAAATAAAAGGTGATGGTGTATTCTTATTCTCGTTAGGTACTAAATATTATGGGCTCATGTGCTAAGTTAATTTAAAAAAATGTTTCTTCGGGAAAGTTGTTTGTTATCATGAGTACAATCATATGTCTAAGTATAGTTTACTAATTACCAGTCACCCTATATACAATTCTAGAATTCTTTACATTTATCTTGGATGACATGACATGCTAAGAATGAGGTACTTACGGTGGCAAATAAATCTTTTGCTTGCCAACACAAGTCTGAAAGTCGTCTGTAAGATTATTTCAATTGAAAGTGGAATCAAGTATTTTGGTTCTTGAATTTGTGTTATAACCAGCGAAAAATAAACGTTTCTTTGAATTTAATAATTTCGCAAGAAGTTGAAAGTTTGGATTTCAATAAAACTAGTTGAGTGTAAATGCAGTGAAGAGTAATAGAAAATATTTATTTCATAATAAGCTCTTGTTCCAAAACTATTTAAGTCGTTGGAAATTAATCTCGTAGTGGTCTAGTCTCAGGTTATTAATTCCGAAAAATTCATTCGGGTTTTAATAGCAAATAATTTGTTTTTTTTTTATATACGAGTCGGAATACCAGCATAAGGTCACCGTAGCCCTATCACTTTGTGATGCCACGGGTGTTGCACCACAAAGTACGCTTGCAACACACGGGCATTGCTCACACGCAAAAATCTTATAACAGGTGTTGATTTCGAGATGGCATATTTTCGAAACCTATATTGGGTTAGTCATGCTGAACAACTTTTACTATGGGACCAATAGTAAATTTTAAAGTTAAATAATTGGACTGTTTTACAAAAAAACTTAAACCGACTTCAAAGTACACTAAGACGTAATCAAATCCTGATCTGATGACAATGGGACCAAACGGGAAGTGTACCCTTCCAGACAAAAAAAGAATTTTCCAAATCGCTTAATAAATGACGGAGTTATGAGGTAACAAACATAAACAAAAAAAAAAAAAACATACAACCGAATTGAGAACCTCCTCCTTTTTTTGAAGTCGGTTAAAAAGTGTGCTTTGAATATGTGAAAAATAAGTTTTTTGTGTGCCGCGGACTCCTTGGCATAAAACTTCTGTCGTCTATGCTGCACCTTAATAAATACCATGATGCAATGTACCGACATTTGTAATTTGAATCCATGTTACCTACTTAGGTTCGATCACAGAGCATTATTCCCACTAGAATATAGAGGTCTTCTTTTTCAATTACATAAACGAATAAGCTCCATAATCCCCGAGAACCTTTTTCATATATACTTTAAGTAGATAATAATTCGTTCCATTCAAATAAATGTCTGTTTGTACATCCAAAGCAATTCTCCTAAACGGCACATTAATAGGTAGTTAAGGAAATAGATGCACTCCAATCTGCATAATATTATCCACGTTACATTTCCTAGTATAAAGAAAATGGCAAAGATTTTATATTTCTTTTTTTTAAAGAAGATTTTATATTAGAAAGTACTGTTCTAAGTGGCCTGAATTAGTAATTGTGATTTTGGTCTTTTTAGTACAATAGTGCAGCCATTTACGTAGGAACTATTTAGTAATCTGTGCCCAGATTGACACGCATGCTGTTTTCTTTAGCACGCAAGTACTATACGGCCCACCTGATGATAAAGGGTTAACGATAAACGCTTGCACAAACTCTTTACACCCTTCTAGAAGAACCCCATACTGTTCTCCCTTGGGATAACCACGGTGGGGAGCTCATTTCACGGTTGAATAGGCTGCTGCCATGAACCGTATATGTATATGTTATAATTAGGTTGAGTATATCAATGGTAGAGATTTATATGACATCTTTAACTATGTATAGGATGTATTAAATTAGTATTTAGGAAATACCATATCTAGAAAAATAAGATTCATGAATTAAGTAAGTAATTAAAAAGTGTCCGCAACTTTTGCTTCCTAAACTTTTTGTAGAAGTTAGTAATTTATGTTAGCAGAAGTACCCTTACAGACAAAAACAAACCATAGTAAATAGGATGGACAAACTGATCACATTATTGTCACTATAACTTAATCCTATTTAGGATAACTTCTGGATAGGACAATCCAAACGGGTTACAATAATTTTAAAAGAAATGAGAATGCGACATTTATATCGCCTAATAGCATGAAACACCAGTCAAGTTTTGGGTCACAACAGAAACAATTGAATTCAAATCCTAGACCAGTAATATAAGGGTTTATTTTCGATAATACGAGATCTTTGGATTGTGTTAATCCAGGAGATATATCAGTTATGTATTTTTATCTGGTACTTTAGTGCACTGGTTTTAGTGCGCACTCTTTCAGGGTCACCACTGAAGAAACCTTTTTGCTTATACCTTTGTCGTAAAGTATAGTATGTGCTTCACCCCGATACGAGATCCTCGGGGACCTTTGAAAACTACTTCAACATGAAGCCAAAACATGAAATAAGACATTTGGAATTGAATCGAGATATACCCTATCGATACATCCAAGTAGGTTATTTATATTCAGCTAAAGAAATGTACCTGAAGTATTTTTTTACACGGTAATTTCGCTTCATACCTCCTGGGAGATTTAGTACGGTATTTGTATGCAAGATCCTTTTTTCTAAGCATTTTGTCTGGGTGCGTTTTCGTTTGGGGCACAAACAGGTTAAAAGCATGCGGTTTCAAGGCATATTTTTATATCAAAAGGCAGACGGTCCATGGTAGATGGTTCATATTGCTTTGACGGTAATTAGTCTTCAGCAGCCTTTAAATTTGCACGGAACTTTTGCAAAAGAACTGCCAATGTGTTGAAGAAGATGAATTCTTTTGACGAACCTCAAGACTGAAGTAAAATTCTAAAAGAGTGTATGTCAGAAGTCTGACGAGAAGCAGACAAGGTCTACAACTGTTATGTGGTAAGTTTGAAGGGAGGTAGAGCATAGCGTAAGCTCAATGAGCAGCTCGATTGGAGAAGTGCCTCCACCTTACAGTATACCGCAGCCAAATTTAATGTTGAGATTAAGGTCACCAAAACTCATCGGGAAGGGTGTGAACCTCGTGTGTTGCAAGCAGGTATAGCGCTTTGGTGACTGCTTACCAAATTCAAATAGACCTTCGCAGGCACTTATGAAAAGTCTGACTCTAATACTCTAATACCGGTTCGGAAGGTTGCATTCGCTGAGAAGAGCCGGCAATAAACTCAGCAATTACTCTTTTCAAAACATGCTTAGATTCATTACAAAATTTTAGTTTCTAATCGCACTGACAATAATTCCGTGACCTGGCGCGTCGGCAAAATTACAAAGTAGACTGAATAAATATTTAATAAGTAAATAAATAGCAAACTTTAGCAGACCACCAGACGTATGCTTGTTCGCCGACTTAGTTGTATAAAAAGAAAGTGGTAAATGCTGGTAGATGCATAGCAGGACTGATTTACGCACTTCAGACCCTGAATGATCCTACAATTAAGCTTTAAGCGAAAGAAATAAAATTGTAAGGAAATCATAGCAGTAGTGAAGTACTGTGCAGTACACGCCTGGCAGGCCTTCTCCCCAAGCTGGAAATCGCCAAGTACCGCGTGTTTCAGCCGCTATAGTAAAGGGAGCTATTTACCTTCGAGCCTTTGTGTGTTTCGTCACTCAACGTGGAGAAACTGCGGATTTTTTTAATCTAATAAGATTTAAAAAAAAAACTTAAGAGTATGGAAGAACGGGAAAAGAAAAACTAAAAAGAGATATGTAGATGAATTGTGTTTTGTGAAAGATGATACGAGTAACAAAGGAGTGAATGCTGATATAGCCATAGACTTATTTCGCTAGGCAAACGTCCACAGCAGTCCACAGCATTGAAAAGAATGACCATCCTTATGACACTTTGGGAGACAGACAGAGACGCATATACAATTTTGACGTGAGTCAATAATTATTTCGAGTATTAACCCATATCAACTCGGGTGTATTATGAATTTGTAAGTACAAGAAGAACACTTATATTCTTGTTTACACATTCTTTGGATGTAACGGTTTTAGAGTAATAAATAATAAATAAATATCTTGGGACATTCCTCACACACGGTCATCTGATCCCAAACTAAGCAGAGCTTGTACTATGGAAACCAGATAACTGATATAATACATATACTACTTTTTGTTTGTAAATACATACTTAATATACATAATTACACCCAGACTCAGGACATACAGACATGTTCATGCACACAAATGCATGTCCTGTGCGGGAATCGAACCCACGACCTGCGGCGCAGTAGGTGGAATCTTTACCAGACTCTTAACCAACTGCGAAATTAAGACTCGTAGAGTGAATTGGAAGAAGCTTACATATTGCGCTGACTCCAAATAATTGTGAACAGGGCAGGTACATGATAGAAGCATTTGTTTTAACAGATTCTCGATTGAACCAATATAGGATTTAGTAGCAACCACACAGCTAACTGGGGAAATATCCTATCTGCTAATGTTTTTTAATACTCAAATTGGACTTTGAATTCGTGTTTCATTTACTTGCTTCCTTTTATACCCATGAATGTTGAGAAGCCAATTAAAAACTCATTTGCAACTTTTATAATTTGGAGGTACGATTGCTTTTCGTATTGGTAAATTAATTTGTTTCATTTTGATACCGTGAACAAATATAAATTGATTTAATCAATCGAGAGATAGGTATATTATGAAAATATTATGCGGTAAATTTCATGAATGGAATTTCGTTCGACAATTTCTATACATTTTCAATAAATACAACTAATTATATGCTTGTATGATACGACTAGCATGTTAAGATTTTCTTACAAATATTTAAATTACAAAATCCGATTTGAATTAAGGCGCCGATCCCACAGAAGAGTTCTAAGAGTTCCGAGTTCTGAGTTCCGCGTTCAAGAGAACGCGAGTTCTGTCGGAGTTCCATTCTCTAAAGCTGGTAGTTGAGGTGCCACGTCTGAGCTATCACCGTCTTATTTACTGAGTGAAACCAGGCAGAAAGGACAATGGGCATTCTGGCCTATGAGCGTCCACTAATGAAACCAAGTAAGGCCAATGAGACGAGATAAATAATGTAAACAAACTTTTGCTTGTTTTATGTATATTATATACACCTTTTGGTACGGGATACTAATTATATGTAATGCAACTACCTTTCAATTTCATAATATCTCCAATTATTTCTTAAATCTTCAATACTCTATAACATTTTTTATCAAATCTTCACTTATATACAGGTTCTGACTCGGATGCAGAGACGAAGGTCCTGGGTTCGAATCGTACAATGAACGTAAGCTTTCGGTGAAGGAAAACATCTTTAGGAAACCATAGCTCGGTGGTAGAGTACTTTGTAATAGCCACCTGGCCGGCTACCCCCCTCAAGTTGAAAACCTGTCGCCAAGCACAGTATTACGTCTCATCATATCAGCTTAAGGATGTCTACTGCTGAACATAGGCCTCTCCCATTTACTTCCACTTGGAACGATTTTTGGCTTCTTGCATCCAACGGAGCCTAGCGACTCTGACCAAGTCATCAGTCCACCTGGTGGGAGGTCGTCCCACACGGCGCTTTCCAGTTCGGTCCTTCCCCATCGGTTATCAGTTCGCCGAGCGATGTGGCCTGCCCATTGCCACTTCAGCTTAACTCTACGAGCTATATCGGTAATTTTTGTTGTCCTACGAATGTCCTCGTTTTGGACCGTGTCTCGGAGCATAGCTCGTTCCATAGCTCGCTGAGTGACTCTGAGCTTATTTATGCGGCCATCAGTGAAAGACCACGTCTCTGTACCATATGTCATCACTGGCAACACGCACTGATTTGTGCGTGTTTGTATTACGTCTACACTTTAGATAATTACTTGATTTTTCAATGTTTTTTTTATACTTTTTTTAGCACCAGTATTTCATTTGTGTTATCGACCCTGACTCGCGAAAACAACGACCTGTTTAAATGTGACCCTTAAACTTCCCCATATTTAGCTATGAATAAAACTATATCAATAACGTTAAGGATAGGGACGTGACGCGAAATCTCATTATTCGTTAATGGATATAAGTAATTGAGCAACGTGTCTTCCAAAATGACATGATAGACTGATATAATATTTTCTTAATAAGCAATCTGACATACGAAATTAATATAATGTAACAATTCTTGTAAGAAAGTGGAGGATTTTTCCCTTTTGTCGGTATTTTGTTAGCTACGCAAAAAAGGTTTTATAAATGGGGGATGTAACGTTTATTTATATTGCCAGCTTTTAGCCGCAGTTTGGCTCCGGAATTCATGTTTTTTTTTTATTAATGAAAAGGTCGGTAATTTTTTAGGCAATGGTAGAAACTAGATTGGTGAATCTCATTACACCGTTTTTAGAGCCAGAACATTTATAAGCGAAGGTCTATTTGAATAAAAAATGCATAGATATTCATGAATTAGATTAGCGAAATGTATTTCTTCATTTGTATTCAATGTATTTTTTCAAGTATTGTTTGAGATGTATTGTTATTCATACATTTTATGGGCGCCAAAAACGATTGCTTAAACTAATCTCTAATGTCTAGTCCCGATTTGCAGCAATAAAAATGTATGTATGTGTATGAAAACATTTAAATTTAAAGTTCATCAGTAGGTAAAAATTTGAACCAATAAAACAAAATCCAATTTATAGCCAATGAATATTTCCATTCAATATATTTCTCGCCTTGCCTTTTTATCCAATCATTAAGGGGAAAGCAATTCCTTCGGCAAAATTATCACCTTGACAGTGTATTATTATTAGCCTTTCCCTGCGGTTTCTCCAACGGTCCCGGGATATAATAACAAAAAAACTCTTCTGCTTTATTATAATATATAAGTATAGATAATGCTATATCAACATCTATAGATAATATAAGTGACAAAGCCATATATCGTATAGCCAATATTGTATAGGTAGGTACACACGGCTGCACATCAAACTATACATTTCCAGTATAAGCTGATCTCGCATTGTATAGAAAAAAAGGCCAATACAATTTTATTTCTCTTAACTTTTTGGTAATACATATTTTTGGTAATAATTTTCCTGCTAATAAAATTCCATTTTCTTGTTGAGAGTTTCAAGAACTTATAATAAACAATTGAATTCATTGTTGGAGCATAATTAAAACTTTACCGGTAGGTAGTTATTCTAGGAAAAATAAAAACTGAATTGGTGGTAAAAATGTTAATACAATCCAGAAAAGTAAATCCTCTTGTATTAAGAACAGTGAAAAAAAACCCTGGATTTTTAATTATAATAAACTGGTTGTCCCCCGCGGTTTCACCCGCGTTCCCGGGATAAAAAGTAGCCTATGTCCTTCTCCATACCATAGGCTATCTGCACGCCAAATTTCATGATGATCCGTTGGGTAGTTGAAGCGTCAAGGCGTAACAAACAAATAAACAAACAAACTCACTTTCGCATTCATAATATTAGTTAGGATTAGGATTAAGTTAGCATAGTTAGGATAAACATCACGAATATATAGACATAGACACGTGTGTAATGTTACCTAGTTTCATTAGTAAAATAAGCTGATATCCATTTTCGAATGATTTGGAAAATATTGTCAAACACAAAAAAAGAAAGAATAAGAAAGAAATAAACACAGGAAATAGAGAAAAGAAAGAAAAAAGTGATTCCTGAAACATTCAAATACCTACGAATATATTATAGGTACCAATTTTTATTTTTCATTTTCCATGTGAAATAATTATTTATTATTTCTATCATAACACTTTTCCACTCATCTGTACCAAAAATAGGATAGTGTTTTGTTTGTTTTGACAGCGGGCCATAATCTATATATATAAAATGCTTTGTCCTGAATGACTGACTGACAATCAACGCACAGCCTAAACCGCTGATCGTAGAGACCTGAAACTTGGAGGGTCTGTTCTTTGTATGACGTAGGCATCAGATAAGAAAGGATTTTCCGAAATTCTACCCCTAAGGGGGTGAAAAACGGGGGCAAAGTTTGTATGGGACAACGTGATTCCTTGGTCCGATCTACTTCAAATTTTGCATAAACATTCTTTAACATAATTGATGGAAGTGGTGTTTCATATTTTATTCAAACTCATCGCCAAACGGGGTTAAAAAGGGGTAGAAAGTTATTTTAGGGGTGATTTGCATCGAAGTTGATATCAATACTCCTTAGTACTTTTGATTTAAATAACATTTTTTATTTTGACTGATTTTGACACATGTTTGAAATCTAAATCCAATTTTCACAGATTACAGAATAAGGCAGATGGAGCGAACGGAACACGGGAGTGAGGCCAAAAAAGCAATTAGGTACAAATTGAAAAACACATACCTGGTATTCGCTTTTGAATTTAAATTTGCTTTGTTTAAAAAACTTTATTTAACTAAAAACACTTTCTTTTTAATAAATTAGCACACATCAGCTTTTAAACCAGATATGTGTTTTTCAATTTGTACCTAATTGCTTTTTTTGGCCTCACTCCCGGGTTTCGCGCGCTCTATCTGCCTTTTGTTCTGGAAACTGAAATGCTCTTTAAAATTGGAATGTCAAATATAAAAGAATATTTAAACCGGATCAGAATTCGAAATTTGTTTGGAAGTTCATTTTCACGGACTTTTTGGCGGGAACTTGCAGAGTGACGTTGCGTTTTGAATTTTATTTTCATAAATTTGTGTATTTTGAGTTTTATTCACAGACATATAAGAACAAGGTTTTATTGCATATTACCGGTGGTATTTCATCCAATAAGGATCAATCCATGTGTACCAGTGAAGTGAAATGAAATTAATTATGTGTATCGTGTCTTTTCAAAAGTCCGTGAAGAGTTTTAGTACATGACCACCACTGTGTATAACATGACTTTTATGGACGGTGACTGACTGCATGAGGAATATGTGAAAGTGATTTATAGTGACTAGAACTTATATAATATAACTGGAAATTGCCAAAATACATACCCGTGTGACGCCAAAGAAAAAAAAAGTTAATTTTCTCTATTTCATTAGAATATTTTGATTGTAGTTAATTTAATTTCTTTCTCATTTGTTGTTATAATAATTAAATAAGATTCTTTGACTTAGATTTTTTAGTGTAGGTATAATATAGGTTTTTAGTTTTAATTGCAAAAATATCTGTGTTTGATTTGTTTCAAAATTCAAAATCATTTATTCAAATAGACCTTCGCAGGCACTTATGAAAAGTCTGACTCTAATACTCTAATACCGGTTCGGAAGGTTGCATTTGCTGAGAAGAGCCGGCAATAAACTCAGCAATTACTCTTTTCAAAACAGGCTTAGATTAATTACATAATATTTACATTCTAATCGCACTGAAAACAATTGCGTGCCCCGGCGCGGCGGCAAAATTGTTGTGTCTAATAATCAGTGTCGTGCGTTGGTTTTCGAAGGAGAAAATTCAAACCGTACGCGGGTGAAACCGCGGGGGTCTGCTAGTGACTAATACAAAATTTGAAAATAAAATAGAATAGGCCCGCGGGCCATTCGCGAGTGGGACATAATGACTAAAGACCCCACCATCAGAGTCAGTAAATTACAAAATGGCTTCTGCTAAACCGAATGTACCCCTAAATTGTGTTGTATTCGTGAAGCCTGGCCCTTTTGCAGCGGACAGTGAATATCAGTTACCAACTGTCCGACTGGCCGATCTGTTGCTTACAAATTCCTGTGAAAACGGCCTTCGAACACGATGTTGGTAAGTTAAATTTAAAATAGATCTCGGGACCCATTGTTTAGTAAAAGTAAAACAACCCCATTGCAAGACTCTGTCTTTATATCTTTATATATTTCAGAAGTACTACCAACCGACGGGCCAGTTGGCGCAGTTGGCGTCGCAGGTCGTGGGTTCGATTCCCGCACAGGACATGCATTTGTGTGCATGAACATCTGTATGTCCCGAATCTGGGTGTAATTATGTAGATTAAGTATGTATTTACAAACAAAAAGTAGTATATGTATTATATCAGTTATCTGGTTTCCATAGTACAAGCTCTGATTAGTTTGGGATCAGATGACCGTGTGTGGGGAATGTCCCAGGATATTTATTATTATTTATTTATCCCGATTGGGAAAGTTCCTCCACCTCAAAGAAGTTCACAGCTAAATAACATTGATTTTACGTGGTTTTGCTTTAGTAGCAGCAGAGCTCTATGAGGTTACGCTGTGCTGGCAATGTGTGAGGATCAACGGTGTAGTGCCAAAAGACACAACGCTTTGCCCTTCCACTGCTAGCACAGCGACTGTTCTCAAACTCTCTTCAAACCCTCTGAAAGTCAAGAAGTATGTGAAAACAGGATCGGCAACGTGCAAGTGATACCCATTTTTTTGCAAGCAGATGCATGATACTCATCATCAGACGCTGTATGCTTTTTCAAAAAAAGGAGGAGGTTCTCAATTCCTTTGTATTTTTTTTTATGTTTGTTACCTCATAACTCCGTCATTTATCATCCGATTTGGAAAATTCTTTTTTGTCTGGAAGGGTACACTTCCCGTTTGGTCCCAGATCAGGATTTGATTACTTCTTAGTGTACTTTGAAGTCGGTTTAAGTTTTTTGTAAAACAGTCCAATTAAATACTTCCTTATTAGTGTAAAAAAACGTTAAATAACTGTATGAATATCATACGAGCAGGTAAATCGTTGACACCTGGTTAGAGTCAATGGGCGATGCAAGCGACCTAAGGCCCTTCGTAGTGGAAGCCGATGAGGAAGGCCTATATTCAGTAAATCTGTACATATATTAGGACATAGTATATAAGCCTTCTTTGAATGGTCGACAGCACACTGACAATCCTCCTAGGAGGTATTGCTATAGTACTGAATGTATATTGAGGCCACTGGATTACTATAATTGGTTTCTGTCCATTTTGAATTCTTGTATTGTTTTCCTTTTGATTCAATACAGTAAATGAATTTCACAAAAAAGGGCAGGAAATAAAGTGGTGAAAAGCTAGTAATCAATTTAAATGTCACAAAGAATACTTTTGACAGTTAGCATCAATGAAATGAATTCGAATCGATACCATTCAAACCTTTCAAAACGGCTTTGGATACGAACCGGCTCGCATTATTGAATCGAATACAGAAAGTGGGTGATTCGTTACGATTTTACCGATAACACACGCGGCAGAATTCCATTTTCTGGTACATTAGACAGGTCAATCTAGGGACCATGACC
The DNA here is from genome assembly GCA_947623365.1 of Achlya flavicornis. Taxonomy (NCBI): domain Eukaryota; kingdom Metazoa; phylum Arthropoda; class Insecta; order Lepidoptera; family Drepanidae; genus Achlya; species Achlya flavicornis. The sequence continues at coordinate 13,825,553 of OX392480.1, read as the reverse complement.
GCACGCCTGCGAGCGCTCGACAATTTGTGATTTAATTCGATGTAGTTATCTCATACCTATTATGTATTCAGATTGTAGCATACACTAGCGATTCATCCTGGCTTTGTGTGGGTGTTGTTTCTGTAATTGAATTGAGATGTTTTTTACCTCACTTATGTACCTACTTAATAGAAGCTTCATTATTTAATAGCTAGGTGTGTTATCATCATGATTTAATACAATATTTTGTATTCATATTAAAGATTTCAATTCAATTTTAATTATATGTTTTTTATAACATTTCCCAAGTAAATTGAGTTGCATCTCAATATTACTATAGTCATAAAAAATACAAAAAAACCGGACGAGTGCGAGTTGAACTCATGTCGGGAGGGTTCTGTACAAACTTAACATTGTAGTTGAAAAATATGTTCTCCAATACATTCCAACTGCAAATGTAAATTTGTAAGTTTGTACGCAAATTAATGACAGATTTACAATTTGATATGTCACACTACACTTTTCAAAACGTTTTTTAATTTTCTAATTTGTGCCCCAAAAGTGACCCAGATATTACAAATTCATTTATTTAAGAAAGAAAGAAAAATCATTTATTCCTTACAGCTTAAAAATATAAAATAGAAAAGAATAAGTTTTAAAATGCAAAAATAAGCTCAGCGCTGGTTTTCAGCCGAACCCTTGTACCACGTGAAATTTATAAAGTGTTTGTGGCAAAAAGCTCTTAATTAATACGGTACATCAACGCAAATAAATAAATAAATAAACAAAAAAAAGTTACAAAGTATTTAAATAAATAAATTAAATATCGTGGGACATTCCTCACACACGGTCATCTGATCCCAAACTATGCAAAGCTTGTACTATGGAAACCATATAACTAATATAATACATATACTACTTTTTGTTTGTAAATACATACTTAATATACATAATTACACCCAGACTCAGGAAATACAGACATGTTCATGCACACAAATGCATGTCCTGTGTGGGAATCGAACCCACGACCTGCGGCGCTATAGGTTAAGACTCCACGTCTTAACTGGCCCGTCAATTTACGATACCTTCGTGTGTAGGTCACAGAAATTCACATGTGTAACTCAACTTAATCGGTCCAGTATATTCGAAGCAAACCGACTGTGGCAGACGGACAGACAGACAAACACACGAGTGATCCTATAAGGGTTCCTTTCTTTCTTTCGAGGTACAGAACCCTAAAAACAATGACTCATCATATTACCTAAAAATATATATTATTAGAATACGATATGTAATTGGATAGTGTTTTCAAACTTTTTATGAAATGAATGAACAAAAGACGTATTGTGTTTTATAAATATGTACAGTAATTGTCTTGAATGTTGTTTAAACCATGTGGCTAGTTCTCATAACAAGTAACTTAATACCTGCTGTTTTAACTGTGTTTGACCACAAGCTTACCACAGCACAAAGCCTGGAGGAACTGCAGCTTTCGAAATACACCTATGGAGGCTTAGTGTGGATCACACCTCCATTTAAAAGGAAAGATCTTCCCCCAGGCTGAGTCATCGTGCCTGGGGACCGCGTATTGGACAGTTGTAATGTATGCAGGTCGTTGAGTAAACTTCGTCAGTGCGATGCAACATGTCTGCGTGTGAACTATCTTAGTGTGATAGATGTCGCTACACACCGGTTGGTGTTTGGCGACAGACTTTCAATATACCAGTTACAGATGATACTGAAATCGCTCATTGTAGAATTCGAATTATGGATTGAATAATTTGAATACATGCTAAATTTGTCACAGTATTCGAAATCAGAGACGTTACTAAAAATGGTAAAAGCCCGGGAATGCATTTGGAATATGGGCAGGGGGCTTGGGGTTTTTACTGGGCACTTTGAAACATATGGAACGCATGGAGCAACTTCTGTGCACATGCGATGCACTGGCTGGTAAGCGAATGAGTCTCCTAGAAATTGTATAGCCAAAACCAGAAGACTATAGGCTCATATCTGCTAGCCTCGTTGTAAAACTCATGAAAAGAGTTTTCAACGATACTGGGGAGGAGTAAGGTAGGACCACACTAGAACCCAATGTGTCGAAGTGTCCGAGTTATTTCTCGGCCCCTCCAAAGATAAGATAAGATAAAAGTGGTAGAGCAAAGCGTTTATTCGCTCAAACAGCAGCTCGACGAGGGAAGTAATTTCACCTTACAGAATACCACAGCCAAATAACTTTATTTTGTGTTCCTGCGCCTAAGTAAGATCACTAAAAGCTCATTGGAGAGGGTCCGTAGCACGTGAGTGATGCCTGGTGTGTTGCACGTGTCCTTATGGCTATGGTAACTGCTTACCATCAGGCGAGCCGTAAGCTTATTTGCCACCTAAGCAGTATAAAAAAGCATCGATTAGTTATTAAGTCAAATGGTTAAAACCATAATGAGTCATTACCCTGTAACTAGGCAGGTATTAAGCAAAATCCGAAAATAACTTTAGTTAACTCGTGCCACGTAACTTGGCAATTTAAGTTTTCATAACTATTCGAAAGTTGGTGCCAGTTAAACGTTAGTTAAACGCTAGTTGCACAGCCCTAAAGGAAACTGTATGCTCGCGGAGTACCCAAGGCATAAGCGCTGAACATTAGCGGCATAAGGGTAAGCGACTTAGTAGTATAAAAAAAAAGAAAAAAAAAAAAGCGAGGCGGACTTGGCGCTAAAGCTGGTCAGAAATTTAGGTAACGAAACGTTCCGAATTACATACAATAAAATTAAATAATATAAATAAACCACCGAAAAAACTGAAAAGCAAAAAATAATAAACCTTTTAACTATATAGAATTTTGAATATAACTTGAATTTTATAAGGTTTTGCAGTCGCGGACGAACCAATAACCTTATTGTAATATTTGTTTTGTGTTTGACTATCACAATTAAGTGATAACCTGGACCAACGGCTTTACGTGCTTTGCAAAGCACGGAAACGCTCGATTTGAAATACCACCCATCCAGGAGCCGACCACGACGGTGGTAGCTTAACATTGCCAATCCATTGAGAACGGCTAATCATGCTACACTACGAGCGCGTCAGCTGTAACTATAATATAAAAATCAATGTTTGTCTGTTTATGCGTTACCATTCAACCGATTTTCATGAAACTTACGTGAGTTGTTATGCTCTGACAAGGGTTTCTGATTTAAAAAAAAAATGTTTTACGTAGGGGTAACTTATTAGTTAGGGGTTTTCACAGAAAGGTCTACTTCCTTATATTCCTCTTGTCTTAGAACTTAGACTACGTTAAGCAACTGATGATGCTTTTAGCTGTAATTTCAGCAATTTCGGTTGGCTCAAGTCTGTTCAGTGTTGCCATGCATGCAATATAACTTAACCTATCTTTTGTTCATTATGTTAAATTCTGGCTTCAACTTACCGACGGAAAACTTCAAGTTTAGAACTTAACTAGACTGGTTAAGTTATTTGTAAATGATGGGTATTCTTGTTCAATTTCCGAACTTGTGCAGAAGTGCTTTGTTTAGTTTGAACTTTTCATTGTATTGGATTTTCTAGCTGTTCAATTATTGTTTCAGAATTACCGAGGTTATGTTCATCATAATTATTTAGTGGATGTTGTTATTTTAATAGACACAATTTGATTAATTTTTTCCAAATAATAATAATAGTTACATCCCTTAGTATACCTTCAATATTCTTATATATATAATTCTCGTGTCACAATGTTAGTTACCTTACTCCTCCGAAACGGCTTCACTGATTTTTACCAAATTTTATATGCATATTCAGTAGGTCTGAGAATCGGCTACTATCTATTTTTCATACCCCTAAGTGATAAGGGTAGGCACCACGCGAACGAAGTCCCGCCGGTCAACTAGTAATATAATAGGTTGGGGAAAAAGTAAGTTCGGGTTTTTTCATGTTTTTCAAAGCTAATTTATTCATATAAATTTTAAACACTAATCAATGATATATGTGCCGTTTTGATCGATAACCTTTTTCCACTTTTCTGGTAAAACCATAATTCCGTCACTGTAGAAGTTCTGAGATTTCTGGGCGAAAAACTGAACCAAGTGATTTTCACAAGCCTCTTTTGAATCCAGCTTTACACCATTAAGAGAATTTTGTAAAGACCGGAACAAATGATAGTCGGACGGGGCAAGGTCCGGGCTATACGGTGGATGCATCAAAACTTCCCAGCCAAACTCTCTCAATTTTTGCTGAGTCACTAAAGAGATGTGTGGTCTAGCGTTGTCGTGATGGAAGACAACGCCTTTCCTATTAATCAATTCTGGCCGTTTTTTTTCAGTCGCCTGCTTCAGTCTCTTTAATTGTTCACAGTAGAGAGTCGAATTAATAGTTTGGCCAGGTTCGAGCAGCTCGTGATGAACAATTCCTTTCCTATCCCACCAAACACTCAGCATCACTTTCCTTGACGTCAAAACGGGCTTTACAACTGTCTGTGAAGCTTCCCCGGACTTCGACCAAGATCTTTTTCGCACATTATTGTCATACGTGATCCACTTTTAATCGCCCGTAATCAATCGATTAAGAAATGGCTCGATTTCGTTTCTTTTCAGGAGCGATTCCCAAATGGAAACTCGGTTCATTAAATTTTTCACTGTTAATTCATGTGGAATCCAAGTATCTAGCTTCTTTTGGTATCCAGTCTTATGTAAATGGTTCAAAACTGTTTTATGGTCGATGTTTAGTTCCGTAGCGATGTCGCGAGATGCAATGTGCCGGTCTACTTCGATTTTTTTAAGAATTTCATCGACTTTCTCAACGATTGGCCGGCCAGGGCGAGATTCATCTTCAACATCGAAATTTCCGGAGCGAAAACGAGCAAACCAATTCTGACACTGGCGTTCACTTAAGCACTCATCACCATAAACACTACATAATTTTCGATGAGCCTGCGCTGCATTTGTCCCTTTTCGGAAGTAAAAAAGCAAAATATGTCGAAAATGACCTTTTGGAATCTCCATTTTCAAAGCAAAATAACTTTTGACTGAGTAAACTTACGACGCTATCTTTATGTCTAGAATGTTCTATGAGTGTTACCGTTCAAACGCACTATAGCATAGCTTCGTTGAATAAGTATTACTAGAGATGTGCTACCTCAAAGTTATCTATTAGGAAAAACCGAAATGACTTTTTCCCCAACCTTATATAAAAACAATAATATAAAAAAATATTATTATTGATATAATAATATGATAATATTAATAATGTTATAAGACCGAGTTATTGTAAACTGTAAATGTATTTGATGTAAATTAATAATGACCTGTATAATGTACAATTCAATTTTATCATGACACCTTTGACAATCTATAATTAAAATTTATTTAATGTGATGATAAAATGTATTATACCATTGACAAAATGTAATGTTTATGGCAATTTAATTTATTGTGAGATGGTTAGGTATATATTTAAATTCAAGTATTTATGTTTTAAACTCACACAAATAATAACACTCGCATGCAAACGCCCTTATAGGGTGCATGTGCCCACCTAATTGCAAATCCCTATTTTATACCTAAGGAAATATAATGTGCATGTATGCAAATAAACAATTAACATTTTTTTTTAATAATATAAAATTTACTCCCATGATGACTGACTTTACACCGAAAACAAATCACTTTCAAGACTACGTAGAAATTAATAATTAAATTCCCTTTTACTATAAGCCTACTCCATAAAAGTGCGGAACCGCTCTCCAGTGGTTATCCTGTCAATCAAAATGAACAAAAAAGATTTACTCAATTTGAAGAATTGGCATCCCTATTTTCCATAATAAATGGTCGATCTAACAGGATGTTGAATAGGAAATTAAAGAAATATTTGATAGCAAAAAAAAAGATTCTACAATTCTTCAGTAAGGAAAGGAACAATATTTTTATCGTAGTTATTATTTTAAATTCGAATGTGAGTAATTTTTTATTCGCCTCTTGATGTCTCAACAGGACAATCCATTATTATGAAATTTTGCTTGCTGGTAGTCAATGGCGTGGAAAGAAATATAGGTTATTTTTCGGGACAGAAACTAGTAATAGATAATCTTACTGCCTTCTACTTCTACGGCAGAGAATATGGTATCACAACACACAGCGATGAAGCCAGGTTTTTTTTTTGGACTATAAAGTATTATTCTGATGTCTTTTACTCCTTACGCAGACAGCTCAATGAGCGCTGAGACTAAACTGGGTTGGTTGGATAGTGGAATCGACTCGTGGGGTTTCATGAGCTACTACTTAAGAGATTCAGTTTGGGGCGGCTCGGGCCGCTATATTGGGACGGGATTGGTTGGGACGTCGCAGCTTCTTTTTCCAAATTATACCAGATTCTTACAAAGCCTGGAGTTTTACCAAAGACCCTTTCAAACTGACAACTTAGTTTAGTTTCAAGTAGGTATTCTAACAAATAAAACAATGACCTCTTTAATTATGTTTCAGTAAACCAGGCCTTTATAGAAAGTCGAAAAAGAAATGCAGTCTACGTTTTTGGCATCACGCCACGCGCAAGAGATCTTCTAGAATCCTAATTATTTATTTTCCAAAGCTTTATAGAGCTTTTCGAATTGTATTTATCAAAGATTTAGGTACCTGCTTAGTTTATTTCAGCCTAATTCTAGTTCCAATTATTGATTCAATCAATAATAATTGAAGTTGAGTTCACAGCTAGTAGTTTTTTTCATCATCATGCTCTTCTTACGGTAGGTAGGTACCCTCAAGTTGAAAATCTGTCTCTATGCACCTACCAATGTGTTCCGACAGCTGCACTTGAGAGCCAAAGACAAGTTGATATTAACATTTTATAGTTTATCTTTTCTTTCACTCTGGTTAGATATCCAACGACTATCTAATCGTGTTGAGTGACAATGTGGCTACAGGTGCCACACCTGAGTTGAGAGAGATGGGTTGGCAGTTTAAAGGTGTCAGTCAAGTGCAGCTATCGGAATACACTAATTAATAGGTGTTAGGCAAAACAGCGAGGCAACTGCGTAACTTTGGTGAATTTCATCCTGTGACACGATGCGTGCGACGAAGACCATTGAAGGGCCGTCATTGGACGCGGTTCCAATAACTTACACATACTTTGTTAATTCAAATTCAAATTCAAAATCATTTATTCAAATAGACCTTTGCAGGCACTTATGAAAAGTCTGACTCTAATACTCTAATACCGGTTCGGAAGGTTGCATTTGCTGAGAAGAGCCGGCAATAAACTCAGCAATTACTCTTTTCAAAACAAGCTTAGATTCATTACATAATATTTACATTCTAATCGCACTGACAACAATTGCGTGACCCGGCGCAGCGGCAAAATTACAAAGTAGACTGAATAAATATTTAATAAGTAAATAAATAGCAAACTTGAGCAGACCAGCCCCCACAAGCAGCACTTGTTCACAAGTATTGAAGGGTGTGAAGAGATTTCTTCAGGGTCGGCAACGCGCGAGTTATACCCTTGGTGTTGCAAGCGTCCATAGGCTACGGTAACTGCTTACCATCAGGCGGGCCGTATGCTTGTTATGACGCGTGTGGCAGCCATCGCCCTCGTTACGTTTAAAAGATAAGTTTTACCACTTTATAAATACAAGAATGAAACATACATAAAATGCTGCCACATAAAAAAATATGTGTGTATTGTACGTTTAAAAGATCAAGTATATCAGTTCTACCACTTAATAAATACAAGAATAAAACGTTCCTAAAATCCTGCCATATTAAAAAATATGTGTGTACGTATGTTACCTAACAGTAAATAAAAGATTATTTCTATTGACAGTCAGTTCCATTCCATGCAGAATAAATATATCTTTTTGGGGGTCAACTGCTACCGCGTCCGTAGGCTTTAGCTCTAGAGACCCTACACGTGACCCCCGGGTAGCGCTAAAGGTAGCAACACTTCCGGTGGTAGGCTTAGGCCGTGGTTGGTCACCACCCACCTGGCAAAGCCGAGGCGTAATAGTGGGTTTCCGCGTTTCGTCTCGATGCTGGGTGAAGCCATTCGAAGATGATGGGTCTAGTCAGTTGTTTTGCCTCGACTGACCGGCTCCAAGATGCTGATGTTTCTGCACCGGGCGCCTAGACTTGGAGGGCAGCGGGATCCGAAGCACAGTTGTCCGCTGGCTGACCGCAGATTATAGGGGGCCCAAGTAGTGTGCTAGCCTCATGCGAAAGGCTGCCCCGCCGCCTCGCGAAAAATCCCGTAGTGCGCTATCGTGCCGGTTGGCGACCGGGTCGAGGGACCCGATTGACACTAACGCGGGGGTTCGGGCGTCCCCGCGGTCTCCATTCTAGGTGACTTAGGTGCTAAACAACATGCTGACTGGTGTTCATTGAGGTAATGCCTCGACTAACTTCCGTCTTCTTCCTGTTCACTCGCTCTCCAAAAATTAATATGAAAAGGTCCAATAAGAAAGAAAGGTTAAAACAGTGGATGCACGTCCCTCGGCTAAAAGTGCACCACACCAACATTCGTGGTTTGCACTCAAATCTCAACCCGGTCCACCACCATCTTGAGACCGAGAAGCCGCACCTGCTCTTTCTTACGGAGACGCAAATCAAAAGTCCGATAGACGCAACATACCTCAACTACCCAGGGTATACCTTGGAGCAGTGCTTCAAGCCTCACGCTGGGGTTTGTGTGTATGTTCGTGATGACATTTGCAGTCGACGTCTCCGTAACCTTGAAGACCCTTGTTTCTCCGTGTTGTGGGTTTTGGTGGATACCGGCACGGAGAAAACTATCTACGCTGCAGCATACAGGTCCCACACAGGTGATCAGGAGACAACCAGGCTCTTTAACTACCTCAGTGAGACAGGCGATGTGGTCCAAGAGCGGTATCCGTCGGCTCAACTTGTGTTTCTCGGGGACTTCAATGCCCACCACGAAGAGTGGTTAAGCCCATACCGGGACACCAACCATGCTGGGCGAGAGGCGCGCAAATTTGCACTGTCGCTAAATCTTGCCCAGCTCGTTGATCAACCGACGCGCATACCAGATATTGAGAATCACACTGCATACTGCCTGGACCTTCTGCTGACTACTGAACCGGACATTTACTCAGTCGTTGTATCCTCCCCATTAGGGAGCTCCGACCACTGTCTGGTGAAATCTGTATCCCATTTTTCTCCGCCTGATTTAAGCCCTAAGGGAACCAGGCGGTTGTGGCGATACAAGTCAGCAGATTGGGATGAGATGCGGCACTTTTATGCTTCATATCCTTGGCGAGCTACGTGCTTTCTGTCGGATGACCCCACTACCTGCGCCGATGCTATAACTGATGTGTTACGCCAGGGTATGGAATACTTCATTCCATACTCCGACGTATCCATTAGCGGCTCGGCCCGTCCATGGTACAACACTGGATGCCGTACCAGTGAAGCTCTCAAACAGAAAGCGTACACTGAATGGGCTAACGCGCGTAGTACCAAAGCCTCCGACGTTGGCATCAAGAAGAAAGCGTACAATAAAGCCGCCAAGCAATGCAAGAAAGTGCTCAAAAGAGCTCGTTTCAACCATATTGGCCGTATTGGCTCCAAACTTGCCACTTACCCTACAGGTAGTAAGGCTTTTTGGTCCCTGGCCAAATCGGTTGAAGCGAATTTTTGCCGCTCGTCACTACCTCCACTGACCAAGCCCGACGGATCTCTGGCCCACAGTGCAAAGGACAAAGCGGATCTATTCGCAAACCTTTTCGCTAGCAACTCTTTCCTAGATACCACCAGCCAACCTCCACCTTGTCTTCCTCACTGCGGCTCCGCAATGTCGGATATCCGCATTCACCAAAAAGAGGTTCTCAAAGTGCTGCGTGGACTAGACGTGAGTAAGGCCAGTGGTCCCGACGAGATTCCGGCGGTAGTATTAAAGTCCTGTGCCCCTGAGTTGTCTCCTATTCTCACGCGTCTATTCAGACTCTCTCTGAAAACAAGACGTGTACCTAAGTCCTGGAAGCTTGCAAACGTCCAACCTATACCCAAAAAGGGTAGCCGTACAGACCCGTCGAACTATAGACCTATCGCAATCACCTCCATTCTCTGCAAGATTATGGAGCGTGTATTGAACGCCCAACTTCTTGGCTACCTGGAAAACAATGATCTCCTGAGTGATCGCCAATTCGGCTTTCGTCCTGATCGATCTACAGGAGATCTCCTAGTGCTAGCCACCCACCTCTGGGGCGAGGCCATTGAGAAACATGGTGAAGCGCTAGCCGTTTCACTGGACATCTCGAAGGCTTTCGACAGGGTCTGGCATGATAGTCTGCTCAGCAAGCTTCCCTCATACGGACTGCCCTCTAGTTTCTGCGCCTGGATCTCTGATTTCCTGAATGGACGGTCTATTCGAGTGGTCATCGATGGGTGCTCGTCTGAACTAAAGGCGATCAACGCTGGTGTCCCTCAGGGATCTGTTCTCTCTGCTACGCTGTTTTTGCTGCATATTAATGACTTGCTGAGACCCGGAATCTATGGGTACGCAGATGACAGCACCGTCACAGAGAGTTATGTATCCGATCCGCGGGCTAGTAGGGCCACAACAGAGTCTCTCAGAGAGGGTATGGTTACGAGGTTGAACTCGGCTCTGCAAATTGTATCCGAGTGGGGTACCGCCAATAGGGTCGAGTTCAATGCCTCTTAAACACAGGCCTGTCTCTTTTCTGCAAAGAGGAGTCTCTTTAACCTGACTCCCGCATTTCGTGATGTATCTGTACCGTTATCCAAACACCTAGACCTTTTGGGTCTCAATTTATCCTCTGACCTTAATTTCGGACGGTCCATCGAGGCCAAGGCCAAGACTGTTGCCAAAAAACTTGGAATCCTGAACAAGGTGAGACGGTACTTCACAAAGGAACAGCTTCTAAATTTATACAAAGCTCAAGTTCGACCTTGCATGGAGTACTGTTCTCATCTGTGGGATGGCTCAGCCAAATATCAACTGGCAACTTTGGACTCGTTAGATAGGCGCGCTCGAAGGATAATTGACGATAGCGACCTAACGAGCAAGAAACTGCAAAACCTGGATCATCGGCGTCAGGTTGCAAGTTTGACGGTATTTTACAGATTGTTCCACGGAGAATGCGATAAAGAACTCCATAATCTTGTCCCTCCATCCCCGTTCTTCTATCGGACCACTAGGCGTCGGGGGGGTCTCCATCGCTTCGTCGTCGATATTCCATCTTGCCGTACCAAGCGTTTCGCTTCCTCTTACCTTATACGCACGGCCAAGTTGTGGAATGCTCTCCCGGACAACGTGTTTCCAGACACTTATAACATGGGTTTATTCAAGGCCAGAGTGAACAGGCATCTTATGGGTACGCGCGGTCCACCCTAGACTACATCTTCGCTTACCATCAGGCGGGATTGCGGTCAAGCGCAAACCTATATAATATAAAAAAAAAAAAAAAAAAAATATCGTAAAAAATCTAATTTCGCTAATTGTTTGCAATTTTTAATTGAAATTTATGCTCATAGTGTTGATTTGTTTTGCTTTCTTCGCTTTAAACTGGGCGTATGAGATATATTTTATTTCTAGCGAGGAAATAAATTGTATGGAGAAATTTTTTATTGCTCTATGCGGTTATACAAATATGACTGGCTACGGGCAATTCCTTTGATAAAATAATTATTAGTATTTGGATTTCAAGCTATATTCTGCACGTTTTCATTAAAATTAGATACCTACGCATTTTTTCTATAGTAAGACATTAATGATTTACTAACGCATTGATCAGAGTAAAAGTACCTAGTACAATCACTATTATCGAATAGGTATTTTTTAGAGATAGGTAGTTAATCGAGCTCTCCTGAGACCAGCGGGCGCTTTTTACGCCAACACATCAGCTTGGCTATCCAAAGAGGAAACGCTGCTGCCAGCCTGCTGGGAACCTTGCTGCCAATCGATAGCAGTGACAGACTCGAGGAGAAATTTTCAATTGTAATTTGTACATAAAATATATTTTGTAAATAAATAATATTGTTAATTGGTAGTTAAATTGTTCCATAGACTTATTCCCCCTTATTACAAAACATGGTTTAAAGCAAAGCCAGGTTTTACTGTCATTTGGTCACTTTCTAACTTCATATAATAATAAAAACCGGCCAAGTGCGAGTCAGACTCGCGCACCGAGGGTTCCGTACAAACCTGTAGGTATATAAGTAAATGGTAGTATAGACCTGAGTATTTGATATTAATTTCAATTTATGACCTATTAAAAAAAAACTACTTACTAGATCTCGTTCAAACCAATTTTCAGTGGAAGTTTGCACCGTAATGTACATCATATATTTTTTATAGATTTATCATTCTCTTATTTTAGAAGTTACAGGGGGGGGACACACATTTTACCACTTTGGAAGTGTCTCTCGCGCAAACTATTCAGTTTAGAAAAAAATGATATTAGAAACCTCAATATCATTTTTGAAGACCTATCCATAGACACCCCACACTTATGGGTTTGATGAAAAAAAAAAAATTGAGTTTCAGTTCTAAGTATGGGGAACCCCCAAAATTTATTGTTTTTTTTCTATTTTTGTGTAAAAATCTTAATGCGGTTCACAGAATACATCTACTTACCAAGTTTCAACATTATAGTTCTTATAGTTTCGGAAATAAATGGCTGTGACATACACGGACAGACAGACATGACGAATCTATAAGGGTTCCGTTTTTTGCCATTTGGCTACGGAACCCTAAAAAGGGACGAGGCTATTTTAAAACCTGGTTTTCCTTTAAACCATGTTTTGTAATAAGGTGCATAGTGTTAAATGTAAAACTCTGAGGTCTCATCCAGGGTTTAATGATAGATACATTTATGCCTACCTATTTTTTATATAATTTTTTTCGTATACAAGGACAGAAACATAAGGAGCCATCTCTGACAAAATGTAATAATGAGGCTTATCAAATACTTCCCCGAAATTCTCAAGATGTGAACACACGCAACCGCAAGCAAATTCCATGTGCTTTTAATCACATCCACTTCTCACAAGTATAATTTCAAAGTTACTTGAGTGTCTCAGATCAAATAATAAATAGAATATGAAAATAAATGTTGGCAGACTCACTTTTTCTAAGTACCTATATAAGCACAACTGAGTCTGCCAAAATGTACGTAAATAAATTTTACAGATAGATTTTTATTAGGTACCTACTTTTGTAATGAAAAATTTAAAAAAAAGTTGGTGGATCGTCAGAGTTATCTATTTTTCACAATCTTTGGTACGGAGTCTATTTAAAAACTATAGAAAGCATTTTCTACATATTATGTACTATTTACTCTATTTATTCACAAAAAATGCCGATTCATAATTGTAGTTTGTAAGATGTGCCAAAGAAAACATTTTGACAACGATAAATGCGTATTTCGAATTTCAAATCCTTTGGAAACCGCTCTATGTATAACACCTCCTTGCGTTATGATCCGTCACGCACTTATGAATACACCTACTTAGTATTTCGTTTAGTTAGTATTTGCTTAGCAAGCCTAATGAGAACGTTTTGCAAGCTAACTTATTTGTGCTTATTCAGATTTGAGAGCGGATTTTCCTAGCGACTGTCGTGGGTGAAGCTCGGCAGTTTGTACACGCCGCGTTTAGTGGAAGCTTTTGAAAAGCTTATTTGTGTTTCGCTTTTTATTATATGCTTTGTTAACTGCGTTGATTCTGTTATTCTTGCTTAGGATGTGGTGTTAAAGTTATTTTTACCCTGTTGATTGCGTAGAGATATTTTTTTAGTTAACTATTGTGTTTTTATTAATTTACTGGTACTCACCGTTTCACTCGCGATTAGGTACTTCTTTTTATTTTTCATCCCATCGATTAATACTTTTTAACTCGTAAATGAAACAATTCATAAATTTAAGGCTTTGATAATTCTTTAGAAAGAACTATTTCGTAGAATCTTAACGATAACTGATTTGCCTAAAACTGAACATAATTTCTGTCTGTCTTCAAGTCTTGGCAAATTGTTTCTAATCATCTTATATTTGCTTGTTCAAGCATTTATGAAAAATTCTTGTCACGCAGACAAAGTGATTATCGAATAACATTTCTTTACTTCATCACAGACTCAATTAAAAGCTGTAGAATCAATTAATAAAAAAAAATATGAATAAAGTATGTCCTAGGACATTTTTATTTCAGCTATGGAAATCGGACAACTGATGTAATATTATAACCAAAAATATAAATACTTATATACTTATAGATAATTACATTTAGACTTAACAAACAGTTATGTTCAATGGCGACTCTGAATAGTGATGTTGAATAATGGTTTAGTATATATTTTCTAATGGGAAGCGCTCGTGGCGTAGCAGAAGCGCTCGTGGTGTAGCATGATTAGCCGTTCTTAATCGATCGGCAAAGTTAAGCTACGTCTGTCGTGGTCGGGTGACCGCCTAGTGGTATTTCAAATCGAACGTTTCCGTGCTTCGGAAGGCACGTAAAGCCGTTGGTCCCGGTTATCACTTAATTGTGATAGTCGTTAAGCTAGTTGGATGCCTCCTAGGCGGCTTGAAAAATTCCAACAGTAGGTTGACCACTAGCCTACCTCCACCGATCCGCAGTGGGCACGCGTGGTGGAGTATCTGCTCATTCCCTTTCACCCTGATTTGTGAAAGGAGGCCTGTGCTCAGCAGTGGGACATTATAGGCTGATGATGATGATGATGATATTTTTTTTTATTTCTATTAAAATACAATGCACTAAAACTAAATTACCTGTTTTATTTTTGTCTCCAAGGCCTTAGGACCACAAGGCCCTAATACCCAAGTACTAATCCTTCTTCAACAACTCAAAGTAACTCCTGTTTCATTAGCAGACAAGCTAATTACTTCATTTCACATTAATCTCAAGAACATTATATATTCCCAAGAGACTTAACATGCGTTTAATTCATTTAATCCACTGTTTAAAGTAACATAAGCTTATTCTCGTACATAATAAAGGATGGCAAATTCCCTCAGTTCCAGACAAAGAACAAAATAAGCTCTCTTAAAAAAAATTTTGTTGTGTACTTTCTTTTCAATTCTATAAAGACCAGGCCGCGAATGCTTCATCAGAGGGTTCTTAATTAAAACTAGACGAACAATGGGGTTCCCAGGGTGAAATATGGTTGGCTGGTGCATTTACATGAATGCTGGCAATGTCTGCAGTGCCTCCTTTTTGTTTTTTGACTGCTGCATCGGTAGTTTTTTGTTTTTAATTTGTTATTTAGGTTTTAATGGATTGTATTGTCTGAAATGTTTTTCTTTCTTTAAAATTATAAGGACATTGCAGTGTAATGTAATTAAGCTTGGTAGAATTGGTCCACTTCCATTGAACAATGGACATTTTTGTACAGCACATAATTTTCAGTCATAACATATAGCACTTTTCCCTAGACCACCTTTATACTTCAGTGAATGTAACAGGTGGAGATTTCGAGATGGCATATTTTCGAAACCTATGTTGGGTTAGTCATGCTGAACAACTTTTACGATGGAACCAATAGTGAAATCACAAATATTTTTTTTAAACATTTCTTACAAAATGTTTACCTTGCAGTGTTGGTTCCATAGTTAAAGTTGTTCAGCATGACTAATCCAACATAGGTTTCGAAAATATACCATCTCGAAATCTCCACCCAGTAGGTATACTCCGTCGATAATAATTATAACAAAGCTGAAGAGGTTTTGGTTAGATTGCATCTTTAAACACCCTAATCTCTAGCACTACCAGTCGGATTAAAAAAAATCGTTCACTAATAGGACGCTTCTACATTATCCCTGAGTATTATAGGCAACTTTTTATCGGGAACGCAGGTCTATTCTATTTCGGTCGGCATCTATTTATGTACCATTTTTCCTTTGATTAAGGATACATCCAGATTGAGTGTCGAAGCTGTGCACGCGTCGATAAAAATAGGCCCTAACAGTTAGGTTCTAAATCAAATAAAAATAATTAAAATTGCAAAATAATGTTTAATATTTAAATTTCTCCCGATTTTAATTGTAATATTTCAACAACTGCTATCATTATGAACATCACTATGACAAGCAGAATGACGCAGAGGGAGCGTAAAACGTAGCTATTACGCGCAGCAGCCTATAAAAGTTGGCCTGTTTTATATATTCGTGTAGTATGGCGACGTTCTTTCTAGGTATATTTATTTCTATGCATTTTTCATTGAAACCCATATACCTACTGCGTATTTTCTTACTGAGATACCTATTGATATGCCCAATCGCATCAAATATATAAATGACATACACAAAAGTAGGTATATTTATGACCAGTTTTAGTTAAAATCCCTATATCAAACTTCGATAAAACCAATAAAATACCTAGAACTCCGATAACGAAGTACTGATCACGTACATATACTACCAGTATTTATCCAAACATAACATGAAAGTTATATCTCGTTGGAAAATAAACTAAACGCTCTTTGAAAGGCAAACTAACTGCGTAATCGGATTGCAATAGTTTTATTCACAACTATCTGCGAAGTTTGATTTCGATGAACTAATATAGGTACAGCTCTGTCGTGGTTTGTTAAACATGGGTTGTACGTAGTATTTATATACTCTGAGACATGGTTGATGTTTCAATAAAAAAACATACTATGAGTGAGTGTATGTTGCTTTTTTTTCCATGGGTAACGAGGAGGTTCACACTGAATGGTTTTATACCATATTCCTTTAGCCTTAGACCTCTCATCAAAATATTCCCGCCATTGTTGTGTACATATATCCTTAACCTTTGGTAAACAGTCTGCGTAATAAGGTTCACAGAAATAAGGTATTCCATCATAACAAGCTTTTTTGCCGCCTGGTCCACCTTCTCGTTACCCATGATGCCAACATGAGCTGGAAGCCACTGTATCTTTACTATTTTATTCATACAATGTAATTTAAGAATAGTATCGAGGATTACGTATGCTATCGGGGACCCTCGAGAAGTCGAGGGAAGCCGAGCCAGATGCAAGAGAGCACTCTTTGAATCAGACAAAATGACTAAATGATTACAATCTACACATAGATAAAATACCACCCATAATATGCAATAAAACTCAAAATACACGAATTTATGAAAATAAAAATGAATCTATTCCGCCAATACCCCACCACCCACCACCGACAATGGGCTCTGATTGGCTAAGTTAATTTAGATGCAGTGATACGTTTAGACAGCTAAAACTAGGTGAAGCCAATTGCGCTTGGTTAAACTATGTTGCATCTAATTATTCACGGCTATAACTAGATCTAGTCTTAAGTAAACAGGCTACAACCACAGTAGATATATCTACTGTGCTACAACTCTTAGAAATAATATATCCAATCCTCACTGGCAATATATCACACATTATAAGTTATCTTTATAATATTTGTGTATTCATCTAGATTATATATCTACAAGAGATCTCACTAATCTCTTCTTATCTCATCTAACTAATCACTATCACTATCACTATCACTATCACTATCACTATCACTATCACTATCACTATCACTATCACTATCACTATCACTATCACTATCACTATCACTATCACTGTCACTATCACTATCACTTCATCACTTCACTATATCATCATCACTATCACTCACAAATTTTATAAATGCGAATGTTTGGATGTTTGTGTGTTTGTGAGTTTGGATGTTTGTACCTCAATCTCGCTTCAATAACTCAAATTGTGCCACAAATAGAAAATGTTCTAGATTAACACATAGGATACTTTTTATCCCGGGAAAGCTATATATCCCTCGGGTACACGGGTGAAACCGCGGAGCGCAACTAGTATTCTATAAAGTGAAATATCATCCCAAAACAATAAGAGAAGTATTTTTACAACCAGAAATACTTTTTGCAATAATGTATACTCGTTTTAAATTCGATATCAGTGCAAAGAGAAAATAAGTGCAGCTTTTATTGACGCATTTCTCCGAGAATGGATTTATTAAGAACGAAGTGTTTCTTCGGAAAGTATGTCGGGAGGGAAATGTTTACGGCGAGATGGTACTTTTATTATTTGATTTTTTAAACTAGTGATAAAGTTACATAATAGTTAGTGTTCAATATTGGATATTTCTGAATGGTATTTAATTGGCCGCCCTGTGGATTTCTCGTAATCTATACTTTAAAATAGCAAAATGGCAATCTTACAACGAATAGGGATGTTTCGTAGATAAAAAAAACCGGCCAAGTGCGAGTCAGAGTCGCGCACCGAGGGTTCCGTACAGACCTTTATTTACGTAAAAACCTTTTTTGTAGGTATTATATGTAAATGCTAGTATAGACCTGAGTATTTGATATGAATTTCAATTTATGACGTATAAAAAAAAACTACTTACTAGATCTAGTTCAAACCAATTTTCGGTGGAAGTTTGCATCGTAATGTACATCATATATATTTTTTGGTTTTATCATTCTCTTATTTTAGAAGTTACAGGACATTTTACCACTTTGGACGTGTCTCTCGCGCAAACTATTCAGTTTAGAAAAAAATGATATTAGAAACCTCAATATCATTTTTGAAGACCTATCCATAGACACCCCAAACTTATGGGTTCTTTTAAAAAAAGAAATAAGTTTCAGTTCTATGTATGGGGACCCCCAAAATTTATCGTTTTTTTTCTATTTTTATGTGAAAATCTTAATGCGGTTCACAGAATACATCTACTCACCAAGTTTCAACATTGTAGTTCTTATACTTTCGGAAAAAAGTGGCTGTGACATACGGACGGACAGACAGACAGACATGACGAATCTATAAGGGTTCCTTTTTTGCCATTTGGCTACGGAACCCTAAAAATAACAATTCTAATTAGTCCGTCAGATAGATTATGAAAAAATATTGGACACGTATTTTTTGCTTTACCAAATCATTAACAATTGATGAAGATAAAGCTAGTCAAAGTACGGTAGTGGGGGCTTGTCACGTCATTTTAGAGTAAAAAGTGTACTCTTACGTGACGTCACGCGGAACTTCAACACACGACATATTTTCCTATTTTTATGTTTAATTTGACTATCTATCTTTAAGTACTCCAGAATATACTTATAATAGTATCAATACTATCTCTATATTTTATCTTACTCTATATTATTATAGAAACATGCATTTTCTATAATAATATAGAGAAAAACCCATAAAGTACTATGGTTTTAACTGGACAAACGCGCTCCATACTCAGCCTCGTTATCTCCTTTTACGGGGAGAGGAGTATATGGTAAAACACAAGACCATACAATTAACTTCATCATCAGCCTATAATGTCCCACTGCTGAGCACAGGCTTCCTTTCACAAATGAGGGTGAAAGGGAATGGGCAGATACTCCACCACGCGTGCCCACTGCGGATCGGTGGAGGTAGGCTTGGGTTGGTTGGTAACCGGGACCAACGGCTTTACGTGCCTTCCGAACTTAGAGAATCCAAAGAGTTAAAATATCACTAGGCTGTCACCCATCCAGAAATTTCCCGATAGAGAACGGCTAATTATGCTGCACCACGCGCGCTACAATTTACTTGGTTTGGTCTTCCTTCACGTTTTACTAAGCGACAGATCGACTAAAGATTATGTGGGGATAACAGACAGATAAAGGTATAGGCGACTTTCTAACCAGAACGTAGATGAATCGTGCAATATATATTAAAAAAAAAATAAGCTACTTTTTCTCGCTCGCGCAGACTTCTACGAGATATTAGTTTATATAATGGTGCGTCCATGCTACGCGAATCGAGCACGAGCCTACAACGAGCGTTTGTTCATGAAAAAACTGACAATCGCGCTCGTTCGAAGCTCGCAAGCCCGTCCACGCTACGCGAATCGTGCTCGTTCGTGCTTCGTTGCGTTCATTTAATATTACATTCACCGAGACAGCAAATAAAAAATGCTAATAGTAAGCAATTTTATACCTTTAACTAGGTTAGAAATTTAATTTTCTTTTTCCTGGACAGCTGTTTCAGTCTTCATCAGACCGACTGATAGCTGTTTAGAAAATAAATCTAGCTTTTTACTGTGCTATAAGCGTCAACAATAGCTAATTACGTGTTTTAGGGATCCGTATGTTTTTAATTGTTAATAATATTAATAAAAAAAAAACTATATTGTCCAATAATATAAAATAACTTTGGCCTTGCTGAATTTCTTGCCGGCAGAATAATCTTACAGAACTGAATGTATATTTTGTGTAAATTGTTGACCCTAAACCGAATATTTAATTAAAAATTCAATGTAAATTTTATTCTGTTATTTATTTATCCATATTTTTTTTTAAACTAAATTAAGGCATTTGGGATTTCTGTATACATACTGTATTTAATTTAAACAACAAACACTGAAAACGCCGGTTTATAATAGGTATACCTACCCCCTTATTCATGTTAAAGTTGTGAAACGTTGATTGGCTAAAATTACGAAAGTAGTAGGTATAAGTATTATATCAGTTATCTGGTTTCCATAGTACAAGCTCTGCTTAGTTTGGGATCAGATGACCGTGTGTGAGGAATGTCCCTGGATATTTATTTATAGTAGTAGTTAGTAAATAATACATAAGCTACTATATGTCTTTCTTATTGACGTCGGCAAATTGTTCAAACATCAAAGGGTATTCAGGGAAACATTCTTCCACCAATTCATCCTCGTATCGCCATTTTGGGGAATATTAAAATAGTTTATGTTCTATTCATGAGGACTCCTTATTCCAGTCTTTTGATAGCATTCAGAGGCTTTTCGGTAGGCCTATTCATCTCGCTGACCGTTGAAAAGATCTAGGTCATATCCTTTTTATGATCTGATTTCTATGATATATATCTTTCGTGCTACGAATATAGATGAAGGAATCATGGTAGGTTTGAAGCTTGTAGCATAGAGGTTCGTGAATTAAGCTGTATCCAATGCCTGCTGTAAACAATGCGTTGCATTGATTAAATATACAGATGTGATAGGTATTTCAGGGAACGCTAATTAATACCTACATTTTTGTAACCGATACTAATAATATATTATAAATGCGAAAGTGACTTTGTTTGTTTGCGCTTTCACGCGTCAACTACTCAACGTATCATCATGAAATTTGGCATGCAGATAGCCATTGGTATTTGGTATGCGTGAAGTACCTATATTTGTTAAAAGAGTTCTTGCCGTGGCTGCGTTGACAGTACTTGTGTCACTGCTCATACTGCAGTACAATCATTCTACTATCAATACTATATCTATGGTTGTTACTATTTGACAGCAACTTTGAGTGCAACTGTCGGTACATTTGGTTGCAATGTAACTTTGCTGAGTTGTTGTGCGCAAGACAGGCTGACATACATTTTTAAAATATCGAATATATAAACACAATAGCAAGTCGCCCAATAGCTAATTACTGATAAGATTCAGAAACTCAACTCCTGAGAGGTTAATCTGTGGTAAAAGTCTCATACTGTAGACACCTTGTACTATGTTCCCTTCAATCCTCTGTGCTGTGGATGAAACTTTTTCTGGAATACGAAACTTGGTGTAAAAATTGTAACAAGACGGTGATTAAATTTATATTCGAAGTCTTTTTTTTTGCAATTTTAGCCCCTACCATTGTTTTTTTTTTTTTTATTCTACTTAGGTAGCACACAAGCATACGGCCTGCCTGATGGTAAGCGGTTACCGTAGCCTATGGACGCTTGCAACACCAGGGGTGTTACTCGCGTGTTGCCGACCCTGCAGAAATCTCTTCAAAGCCTTTTTGAAGAACCCCATGCTGTACTCCATTGGGAAAACCACGGCGGGGAACTCATTCCACAATCTGAGCGTCCGCGGAAGGAAGCTCCTTTGAGACCGCACAGTTCGAAACAATTCTGGTTTCAATATGTGAGGATGGACTCCCCGTCGATGGCGATAGTTGCGATGGTAGAAGGTAGCCGTAGGCATCATCTTAAACAATTCTTCAGAACACCGTCCGTTGTACAAGCGGTAGAACACACATAAGGAGGCAAAGTCTCTCCTCAGACTGAGGGGCTCTAAACCGCTTGTGAGCTCGGGATCGTCGACAATTCTAGCAGCACGTCGCTGAACCGAGTCTAAAGGCCCAAGCTGGTATCCAGGTGCCCCCGCCCACAGATGAGAGCATTGTGGAATGTTTGTGTAGAAAAAATATAGCACTGACCGATTGTCAAAAGTATGCCCTTCTAGGGCCTAAATTGAATAAATGGCTTTGGCTTTGCTGTAATAGGTAGGATTTGATGAATTTTAGCAGTGTGGAGAGGGGTACGAACGTTTTGGTGTGTATTTTTGCAACCACAAAGCTCCATAACGGCTGAACAGATTTTCATCTATCCTTACTAATATTATAAATGGGAAAGTGAGTTTGTTTGCTTATTTATTTGTTTGGTTGGTAAGCTATCACGCTTCAACTACTCAACCGATCATGCATGTCTATGGAGAGGCTTTGGTATGGAGAAGGACATAGGCTACTTATTATCCCGGGAACGCGGGTAAAACCGCGGGGGACTACTAGTTTAGATATAGAAACCAATTTTGAACCAGCCTGTTGAACAGAAAGAATCGATTGTCTATAAAACAATAATAATAAATAACTTGTAAGGAACACTTGTGGATAACAGGGGTAAGGTGGAACTCCATTATGGACGTAATGTACCCAGAGGGACCACTAGAGCGAATGGCCAAATGAATCGTGAACTAATCTGAATGGAAATAAGTATATGAGATTTTTGCGTGGTAGTTGAGAGGCATTTGCCAACATACCTAGTTTTATACATGGATGGTTTTTAGGGTTCCGTAGCCAAATGGCAAAAAACGGAACCCTTATAGATTCGTCATGTCTGTCTGTCTGTCTGTCTGTCTGTCTGTCTGTCTGTCTGTCCGTGTATGTCACAGCCATTTATTTCCGAAACTATAAGAACTATAATGTTGAAACTTGGTAAGTAGATGTATTCTGTGAACCGCATTAAGATTTTTACACAAAAATAGAAAAAAAACAATAAATTTTGGGGGTTCCCCATACTTAGAACTGAAACTCAATTTTTTTTTTTCATCAAACCCATAAGTGTGGGGTGTCTATGGATAGGTCTTCAAAAATGATATTGAGGTTTCTAATATCATTTTTTTCTAAACTGAATAGTTTGCGCGAGAGACACTTCCAAAGTGGTAAAATGTGTGTCCCCCCCCCTGTAACTTCTAAAATAAGAGAATGATAAATCTATAAAAAATATATGATGTACATTACGGTGCAAACTTCCACTGAAAATTGATTTGAACGAGATCTAGTAAGTAGTTTTTTTTTAATAGGTCATAAATTGAAATTAATATCAAATACTCAGGTCTATACTACCATTTACTTATATACCTACAGGTTTGTACGGAACCCTCGGTGCGCGAGTCTGACTCGCACTTGGCCGGTTTTTTATGAATTATATTATTAACCGACTTCAAAAAAAGGAGGAGGTTCTCATTTCGATTGTATTTTTTTTTTACCGATTTGGAAAAGTCTTTTTTTATTTGAAAGGGTACACTTCCCGTTTGGATCAGGATTTGATTACTTCTTAGTGTACTTTGAAGTCGGTTTTTTTTTTTTGTAAAACAGTTCAGTCATTTTGTTTGGTTGGTTGGTATTTAAAATTGGATTTTATGTTTGGGTGAGCTTAGTTAGTGTTCATGTTGATAGATGAAATGGGTTGTTTTAATTGAATTAACCTATTGTAGCAAGTAAAAGATATGATGATTAGAACATCTAAATACAAATCAATGTTTGACTGTTTATCTGTTAGTATTACCTAAGTATATAGGTATAGTTGCCGGCAATTAACTTGGCCAGAATCGTTAGATTATTTTTCTTTTTTCTTCAGTTAGTTCTAAACAGACAAGTATAAGACAAATATAAATTATTTCTATAACCATAGAAAAATTACAAGCAATTTGAGTGAAAAGAACCACTGAAAGCCAGCCAAAGGGTATATATACGTTACTTTCAACTGATTGTTAACATTCCTCGAGTAAAACCGCGGGGTGCAATCTACTTACAAAAAAAATCTGTTTCTGTTCTGTTGTTAACATAAACCCCTCAGATTCTGCGAATGAAAAAACAAAAATATCAAGTTCTTTTTTATTGTTCTATTAAGAAATAGAACCTTTTATGTCATATGATAAGGCACAAGAGGTTCCAACATTCCCTAAGGATATCATTTGCCAACTCAAGTGTCTATTACACGACGCGACAGGTCATCAGCCTCAGGAACAATCTATTTATTACGAGTAAAAGAGACACAACATAGCATTCTCCTTATAATGAAAAGAGACGGCAAGTGGTTTTTAACGTGGATTGTTCGACCACACAGCCAATTCCTGAGTGTGACATGTTGAGAAAATTATATATCACTTTCCAAGCTCGAGTGACCTACATATTTCGATTTAAAATTACCAGTTTTTTTCCGATATTCTGAGTACAAGGATCTCCCAAAGGTCTCAAGAGGATTTGAGAGTCCCTTTTAGAAAAAGTATTCGTAATAATTTGTAATATAATAAAATACTTATAAGATCACGTTCAAAGTGAATCCTTAATGTTTAATTAATTTGGGAAGTATTCGCTTCTGTAATGATTTTCTCGTTATATCTTGCTGTTTTGCCGCTGTCTTGTTGGAAAATCGCTTTGAAATGTAAGTATGGAAGATTCTCGAGAGGCGACCATGTACTGGAAAGTGCCCCGACGACCCCATGATGTGGACCGACGACTTGGTCAGAGTTGCTGGGCGCCCGCTGAATGCAAGCAGCCCAAAACCGTTCGAAGTGGAAGTCAATAGGGTAGGTAGGCCTATCTTCAGCAGTGTAATCATGTGTGTCATCCTTTAAGCTGATATGATGATAACCTGCTGAAGTGAAATTACTGATCTTACCATAAGCGTGGAAACTCGGAAAAATGGGTTTTCCCAGTTTCATCCCCAAAAATACACAAATTCCATCGAAATCGTTATAGCTGTTTTAGTAAACGTAGACATCACTAAAGAAACCAAAACGCCCCTAAGACTATAAAAGAGAAGATTTTACGTGAAACTGCGGGGCGTTATTAGGTAAGGTAGTTATTACTGGGTGGAGATTTCGAGATGGCATATTTTCGAAACCTATGTTGGATTAGTCATGCTGAACTACTTTTACCCAACAACGAATACTCAAAAAAAAAATGTGTACTTTTCAAACATTATGATCGAGCAAGGTTGAAATTTTTTAAGAAAAGTTAAATAAAAATTAGATTTCACTATTGGTCCCATATAGTAAAAGTTGTTCATCATGACTAACCCAACATAGTTTTAGAAAATATGCCATCTCGAAATCTCCACCTGTTATATAGCATCCTATATACCAGTCATCACTGGTAATTAGTAAACGATACTTAGACACATGATTGTACTCATGATAACAAACAACTTTCCCAAAGATTTTTTTTTTTTTAAATTGACTTAGCACATGATATTTAGTACCTATATAACAAGAATAAGAATACACCATCAGCTTTTATTTAATTTAGTTATTTATCCATATTTGTTTCTTTGGGAAAGTTGTTTGTTACATTATCATGAGTCTAAGTATCGTTTACTAATTACCAGTCACCCTATATAGGATGCTTTTTTCTCTATCTAAAGTGGTGCGTGTATGTGGATTGCTGCAAAGAATTAATTCTGTACATGTTTTTTTTTTTTTTTTTTTTTTTTTTTTTATTTATTTGTTCTAAAAATAATTACAAATTTGTTTCTTCACCCCCTTAAACCAGTGCTGGTTTGCCTGGGAGTTGCAATTCCTCAAATAAGTAGGTATACAAAAATAAAAATGAATTAACTAACAAGAAGGTAATTAAATCTAAAACGATACAAATGTAGGTAGTTTATAATATTGTTTCGATCACTCTGCGCAGCTATGACTCGCGTAAGTAGTAGGTATACAGGCTGCACCAAACCAGTTAAATACATCACAATCAACTTTTATTTTCTATATTAATAACACAGATTACAGAATACTTCAGATCGAGCGCTCAGAACACGGGCGTGAGGCCAACACACCAAATACAAATTCAAAAGTAAATACAAACTTGAGTCAGTACGAAATGTTAGGATCAGCCGTAATAGGAACAATGTATGCGATTAAGTATTTTATTCTAATTACCAAACACTCATTAGATCTAGTTTACTCAAGTTTATTCTTAATTGTTCAACCTACCAACGCCGAGTGCCCAGCCAGCCAAGTGACCGACATCTTTCTTTTCTTTTTTTAATGTTGCCAGCCACTCTAAATTAAAATAACTACTTATCTTTCTTACGTTATTTCTGTAAATGTACCAAAATTAATTCGAACCTTACACTCGACCATCCTGGCAACATGTATGCCCCCATACATGTACCTGGTAGTGACCTTACACTTGGCTGACTAGGATATTATTTTTGTGATAAACTTATATTTTAATACATTTAAAATCCAACCATTATAATACAACAAAATACAGTAAAAGAAGAGAAAGAAAAGAAAAAAAAAAAAAAAAAACAGTTTTACAATAAGTATAAATTATGTTTCAATTTTCCTAATAAATAAACACAATAAAATTTTATACTCCAATAACTTGATTTGATTTATATTTACTACTATTATTATTTTTATCACCAATTTTAAATACCATAAGGCAATTACATATTCTTTTCTCAATAAGAATTAATAAACTAATTTTAATCAACTTATTCCATACATATTTATATAAATTCTAAACAATTAATTCTAATTATTTAACCATCCACAACTATTGCCTCGAATTCCATATTCAAGGACTTTAACCATCCTTGCCTTGAAATCCATTTTCAAGGACTTTAACCATCCTTGCCTTGAAATCCATTTTCAAGGACTTTAACCATCCTTGCCTTGAACTCCATTTTCAAGGACTTTAACCATCCTTGCCTTGAACTCCATTTTCAAGGACTTTAACCATCCATTATACTTCAGGCCAAGACACGAATCCATCCAATTCTCGTGCTTGACCTGAAATAAAAGAGAACAATTATATAGTAAATCAGTCGTTATTAGAACAATAAAAATATCAAAATAAATCAAAATAATAATAATTAATCACATAAAATAGTTGATTAATATGATTTGTAAATACCTAATTAATAAACCTACTCCCCAGACATATCCCTATCGTTAATATCATCCACAGTATCCGAATCAGTATCATTATCGGCATGAATCTCTAATGTTGCTACATGAATCCATGGCTTCAAACGATCCGCAGCAACAGTCGTTTTACGTTTATTTTTCATGCCTTCAAATCCTGCGATAGGAGCTACCTTGTACCGATCATTGCCGAGAGTTTTTACTACCCTATAGGGACCTTCATATGAAGGCATGAGCTTTTTACTCTTACCATCATTTTGGAATGCTATTTTCGTTATTTTAACTAAATCACCATTCTTGTAAATACATGCTGGATGCCTTCCCCTATCATAATACCTTTTTTGACTCTCTTGTCCCTTATCAATTTTGCTTTTAACTTCCTTATGAATAGTAGAAAGATCATTAACTTCACGTGTTTCATCAGATATCTCATTTAATATTGGAATTATTTCACCATTAATTGAAGTGCCAAACATCACTTCAGACGGTGCTCTTCCTGTAGTCTTCTGGACTGTATTATTTAGGCCCCATTGGATCCTACCTAACTTATTGTCCCAATCCTTCTCATTGTGTCTAAGATTCTGCGCTGTCAGCGAGTCTAGAATAGTGCGGTTGTAGCGTTCCACTTGTCCATTGGACCTTGGACTAGCTACTGCATTTAGGATATGCCGTAGTCCTTTGTCAAGACAAAACTTCCTAAATGCATGTGAAGTGAAACAGCTTCCTCTGTCACTAATTAAACGATCAGGAGCTCTGAACGTATAGAAAATCTCCTCTAAGACTTTGATAACATTTTGCGTACTAGTATTCCTTACCGGCTTAATAAAAACAAATTTGGTGAAAGCATCCACAATTACTAGTATATGAGTGTGTGCTCTTTTTGATTTTACAAAAGGTCCGAGGCGGTCGATGTGCAAGGTGTGGAATGGTTTTTCAATCTTAGGAATGGGGTGCAGAAGTCCCTCGCGATTATTTGTAGATTTCTTCGCATATGCACATTCTATACATGCCCCCACATATTTTTTTACAAAACGCGTCATTTTTGCGAACCAGTAGTTTTTCTTCACTCGGTCTAAAGTTTTTTCAAAACCAACGTGTCCTATGTCATCGTGGTTAATTTTGCACACTTGCCACCTCGCACCCTTAGGTACAACCCATCGGACGCAATTTTTGTCACCATCTATATACCTAAATAATTTATTACCCTTCAGAACGTAATTATCTTTAATATACTCCAGCCCTTTGGAGTCCAGACTACTATTGACTATGTCTCGAATTCTGCATAGCTCTGGATCTCCCAACTGTAGGGTGAGCAACCAATCTTCGTTACTTATAACCATGACCGCTGGATACTGTTCAGTATCCGATATTTCCTTATCCTCTATGGGATTTCTAGACAAAGCATCCACATGAGACATTTTTGTACCCGCTCTATACTCTACTGAACAGTTAAACTCCTGTATAACTAACCACCAACGAGCAATACGTGGTATGAGATCTCGTTTTTGGAAAGTAGATCGAAGTGCACTACAGTCAGTCACAATTTTAAACTCCTTACCTAAGAGGAACACTCTGAACTTTTTTAGAGCATATATGACCGCCAAAGTTTCAAGCTCATACGAGTGAAAGTTTTTCTCTTCAGGAGTTGTCTGGCGACTGTAGTAGGCCACGGGCTGAAACGATTCTGTACTTCCCTGTGTGCGTTGTAAGATAATTCCACCGATGCCGATCCGGCTGGCGTCGGTGTGGAGCTCTGTCTCAGCCATAGGGTTATAGATAGCCAATACAGGTCTGTCTATTAGCTTTTCTTTCAAAACCTTGAAAGCTGTATCTTGTTCATGCGTCCACTCCCAACCTACATCTTTCTTGAGCAGTCGAGTAAGGGGAGAAGCCAGTTGAGCAAAACCCGAAATAAATTTTCTAAAGTAGCTGACCAGCCCAATAAACTGACGAACTCCGTGCACATTCTGTGGGCGAGGAAAGTCCACTACACAACGGATTTTCGCCTTACCTGGTCGCATGCCTTTTGAACTAATTTCGTATCCCAAGTAGTCAATTCTATCCTGCAAAAAACTACACTTAGATAGATTCAACTTAAGATTTGCTTCCTGTAAAAGCAGTAAAACTTCCTCCAATCTATCAAGGCACTCTGACCGACTTTTACCAAAAACCAATAAGTCATCTATATATACGGTGGCCTTATTGAATCTTAACGATCCGAGAACACGGTTCATCATCCGCTGGAAAATAGCGGGCGCATTTGCCAGGCCGAACGGCATACGATTATATTCATACTGTCCGTCCGGTGTGACAAAGGCAGTTAGATGCTTGTTCTCCTCACAGATAGGTACCTGATAATACCCAGACATCAGGTCAAGAGTAATGAACCATGCCTGACCAGACAGTCTTGCCATTTCATCCTCAATAATCGGGATGGGATACCTTTCCTTGACGGTGATAGAGTTGAGCATCCTATAGTCTACGCACAGACGAGTGCCACCGTCTTTCTTACGTACAAGAATAATAGGACTTGCGTAGTTAGATACTGATTCCCTTATGATTCCAGCTTCCAGCATATCGTCAACCATTCCACGCACCTTTTCGCGTTCATGATGTGATAAACGGTAGGGTCTATACACTACAGGACGCTGACTATTCAACTCTATCTTCATTTCCGTGACATTTGTACATCCTAATTCAGTCAAATCATCCGCAAAACACTTTTCATATCGTTTTAATAAATCTAAAAGCCTAGTTTTATCATTATTAGATACTGTTTCCCCTATTTGTACCTTTTCCTCATCAAGACGGCCAATGCATGAGCTGCTGCTATTATGCTGGGTGGAATCTGATGGCAATTGTATAAGTCTGTGAACGACTTCTACCTTTTCAGCCCTAGAAAACACAAAGTTTTCTTGAAGGAAACAAGGTATTACGCATGGTGCAACTGTTACAAAAATAGAGCCACTCTTCACCAGGTAAATGCCACCACAAACAAGATACTGATGGTTTGGTTTTCCTACAATTTTTGTACCTAATAGTAAGCTTCCAGTAAATTTTGTTTCAGTTGCAGCCCTGACACTAGCAGCACCAAATATCTCACAATGACCAAATACTCTGACCCTTTCTAAACGCTCTACGTCTTCACTTAAACAGATAGAAGGTATTTCGGTGTCAATATTATGAAACTGTAGCTTATTTGCATCTTTGTAGACTACAATATGTGGTTGTTCTGAAAAGGTTTGACCAATCAGCATTGGTTTTTCGAGTAAATGATTTTCTACAACACGACATGAGACGGAAGCGTCTACTCCGTCAATGGTTAAATTTAATATTGCAGATCCTATTGATCGTACTAAGCTCTCGCCAAAACCTTTCATAACTGATGGCATATTATCATGCTCAAGACCAAGCTTTGTAAAGTCAAACTGCCTTATTAATGTAACTTCACTTCCGAAGTCAACAAATGCCTGTAACGGCACACCATTAACATTTACTTCTTTAATAAACTTGTCGTTAGGATTTGAGCTTGAAATACGCATGGATTTTTGCACAGTGTCGGCTTTAACCGACCCTGTATCAGATTTATATGTACAACTTTCGGTAGTGTGACCTACTTTGTTACAACGGTTGCACTTTATAATAGGTTTCAGACATTTCATATACGGGTGACCTTTCTCCTTACAGTTATAGCAATAAACCCCGGAGTTATGTGTCGTTTTGGGATTCGACTTGTTATTTTGCCTATCATCTAATGAACTCAGGTTCCTATCCCTATAAGGTGTCTGAGAGGAAGTCTCTTTATTATTGCTCGACAAGAACTTTAATAGCTGATCTGGCTCAACACAACGTAGTGCCAGAGCACTTGACCGCATAGTTTTATCGGTGATACCATGAATGATACAGTCAACCGCTCGCTTCCCCGAAATATCACACTGATTTAAAAGTGCAAGTTTTTCATAAAAGTAATTCTCTATTGCCTCATTGAATCTACTCTTACGCCTTAACATATCCTCCAGGGACTGGCCATAATTTTGTTCACAAGGAAAAGCTCCTGTTAGCTTAACCTGCCATTCCTGCCATGTAAATAATATTGAATTTAGACTCTCATACCAAGTTTTGGCCAGTCCCTGCAGTTTTTGCATAGCGAAATGGACGGTGGTCCTGTCATCCCAACCATACACAGATGCACACTCGTTTACTTTCTTAAGCCAGACATCCATTCGCTGGTTTTTAGATGAAGGATTGAATTCCGGAAGAATATTTTTGCAATCTAAACTTTTTACATTCGATGGTGCATTTTGATTAGGTGGCTGGGATAACAAACCCCCCTTCACAGATTGTATTATTTTAAAAATATCTTTAGAAGTAAAAACAGGACTACATGACCTTTTTGATTGATGCCCGACGTTCGCAGAGGACTGCTCCTGCCTCACGCTGTCAGCGCGCGAGTAGTGTTGCTCACTTCGCTGTCGCCGGTACGCTACCTCTCGTTCCTGCTGCAGATCGTGCTCCATCACACGAATTCGCTCTCGTTCACGCTCCAAAGCAGTTTCCTTATCTCGTAGGCGTCGACTATGGCTGCGACTACGACTGCGTGGACGCCGACTAGCACGGCTGCGCGGGCGCCTACTGGCACGGCTGCGCGGGCGCCTACTGGCACGGCTGCGCTCGCGCCTACTCCCTTGGCTGCGGCTGCGCTCGCGTCTACTTGTGTGGCTTCGACTGCGACTGCGTCGTGACCTTCCCCGTTGCGGGGTCTCAAGCTTGCGATGACTGGCATCGCGTTCATTTTTCTCGTCCATAGCCTGAAACTCGGCCCATAAAAAAAATATGTTAAAATCGAAATATCTAAATATCTGTACATTTTAGGGGGAAAATAACAAAGTTTTAACCCCTTTTATAAACCCCGCAGTAATGCAAAATAGAGAGAATTACCAAAGAACTATAACATATTTTGAGTTTTCTCCGATGGGCCCCCAGATTAGATCACACATTGAGATTAAAGTAATTTATACGCAAGCATATAATAAGATAGCAATGTTGACCAATATCAAAGCATAAATATAATAGCATTAAATATGCACACGTGGTGATTTTATTTCAATTTAGCTATTATAAATATTAAAGATCACCAAATTTTGTGCACATCATAGCTTTAGATAGAAAAATGCCTCAGAAACCAGGAGTTAATCAAGCTATGATTCAAGGTCACATATAAACTGGTAACGGACTTCTTTTAATTTTTTTTTTTTTATCCGTCCATTGTAAAGTATGAAATCCAGGCGTGTACTTACGCAATTTGCGTTGTCCTTCCGCTTCTGACTTGTTAGGATCAGCCGTAATAGGAACAATGTATGCGATTAAGTATTTTATTCTAATTACCAAACACTCATTAGATCTAGTTTACTCAAGTTTATTCTTAATTGTTCAACCTACCAACGCCGAGTGCCCAGCCAGCCAAGTGACCGACATCTTTCTTTTCTTTTTTTAATGTTGCCAGCCACTCTAAATTAAAATAACTACTTATCTTTCTTACGTTATTTCTGTAAATGTACCAAAATTAATTCGAACCTTACAGAAACAAGGCTTCGTATTGTAAGTACGTCACTAGTGGCAAAATTGTTCTTAAAAATTATGCCGTCCTGCATTTTGAAATATTGTAAAAATTGTTCCCAAAAACAAAAAAAGGTAGACGGAATGTCGTTTCATAGGTAATTATAGATATTTTCACTTATTTGTATTATCTTTTCGTGTATTTGTCACTGATCACTAGGAACACAAAACCTCAACAAAAATCAGTTGGTGTTGCTAGGTTACATCGAAAGTATTTTCCTTGAAGTCGTGGTATTATGGGGCCTTGTAAGATCGATCGATTTAACAAAAATAAATAGGCAAGAGAAATTTATTGGTACCATATGAAATAAAACCGGCCAAGTGCGAGTCAGACTCGCGCACCGAGGGTTCCGTACAAACCTGTAGGTCTATAAGTAAATGGTAGTATAGACCTGAGTATTTGATATTAATTTCAATTTATGACCTATTAAAAAAAAACTACTTACTAGATCTCGTTCAAACCAATTTTCAGTGGAAGTTTGCACCGTAATGTACATCATATATTTTTTATAGATTTATCATTCTCTTATTTTAGAAGTTACAGGGGGGGGGACACACATTTTACCACTTTGGAAGTGTCTCTCGCGCAAACTATTCAGTTTAGAAAAAAATGATATTAGAAACCTCAATATCATTTTTGAAGACCTATCCATAGACACCCCACACTTATGGGTTTGAGGAAAAAAAAAAATTTGAGTTTCAGTTCTAAGTATGGGGAACCCCCAAAATTTATTGTTTTTTTCTATTTTTGTGTAAAAATCTTAATGCGGTTCACAGAATACATCTACTTACCAAGTTTCAACATTATAGTTCTTATAGTTTCGGAAATAAATGGCTGTGACATACACGGACAGACAGACATGACGAATCTATAAGGGTTCCGTTTTTTGCCATTTGGCTACGGAACCCTAAAAATAAATGGCGCTTATAGTTTATGTGAACGGGCTGAATATTAGAATTTATAGGTAATTGATGATGACCCTGATTCCAAACGCCATTTTTTGAATGCTTCCGAATAGACCGAAAAAATAAAAACCGGCCAAGTGCGAGTCAGACTCGTGCACCGAGGGTTCCGTACAAACCTGTAGGTATATAAGTAAATGGTAGTATAGACCTGAGTATTTGATATTAATTTCAATTTATGACCTATTAAAAAAAACTACTTACTAGATCTCGTTCAAACCAATTTTCAGTGGAAGTTTGCACCGTAATGTACATCATATATTTTTTATAGATTTATCATTCTCTTATTTTAGAAGTTACAGGGGGGGGGACACACATTTTACCACTTTGGAAGTGTCTCTCGCGCAAACTATTCAGTTTAGAAAAAAATGATATTAGAAACCTCAATATCATTTTTGAAGACCTATCCATAGACACCCCACACTTATGGGTTTGATGAAAAAAAAAAATTTGAGTTTCAGTTCTAAGTATGGGGAACCCCCAAAAATTATTGTTTTTTTTCTATTTTTGTGTAAAAATCTTAATGCGGTTCACAGAATACATCTACTTACCAAGTTTCAACATTATAGTTCTTATAGTTTCGGAAATAAATGGCTGTGACATACACGGACAGACAGACATGACGAATCTATAAGGGTTCCGTTTTTTGCCATTTGGCTACGGAACCCTAAAAAGGAATCCTTATGTTGTGACTCCGTCCGTCTGTCCTTCTATCACAGCGTTACGTTTCAGCAACCACTAATGATTTTGGTATTGAAGATAAGTTTTAAATATTGCTTACTTAAACATATTGAATATGAAACATGTTTTTTGTATAAGGTGCCGAAATTATGTATTCGAATTATGATGAAAAATATAAGAAAAAAAAACGTAATAGTGGAGTAGAGTAGGTTAGGGTATAGAGTAGGGCACCACGCAAACGAAGTCGAGCCGATATGGCAGAAAAACGTTTGTCAGGTCAGCTAGTAAAATATAAAATATCATTTTATTAAACATGCATACATTATATTGAGCTTTAAAAATAGTAATAGAAAAATATATATTAAATATAAGATTTCATTATATAGCAAAATTAGAAACGAATGCTAGAGTTATAGGTGACAAAAGGCAATATTTTAAGAAGTTAGTGCAGAACAGTGGCGTGCATTGGTTTTCGTACTAGGTAGGCAAAAGAAATCATGGCCATACACGCCTAAATATGCCTAGATAGATTATGTTTTTTGACCCGATTCGTAAAATTGTTTAGGTCAGCGTATCATTTCACACACATTTGGTATGATTCATTAGCAAACAAAATACATAATAACAGAATAATAGATTCGAATAACAGCACCCAGATAGCCAGGTGTTTAATAAACATAATATTCTGTGTTAAAATGTCTAAGATTTTTACCTTTGTTTTAAATCCATGAATGTTTTGGAGTTGGTCTACAGCAAGTTACCTACTATTTTCAACAAACGAAAACTGACTAAAGGAATAATTTATCGACACATTTTACATCTTCACCACAAAATTTCTTCATTTATTTTCACACACAATACACTTCGCAATATCACAATAAGTAAATAACAACAACATTGCATACAATGCCAGCCAAACCATAAACAAACCAACACAAATAAATTGCGAAGTTATATTTGAGTTGCTCTAATGTTGGTAAAGTAGTTGTAACTGTAGTCTTTTTAATTTGGATGGGTTACTTTACTTACAACAGAGTAGGTAAGGTTACTTTTGGTCCATAAATCGCGAATGTCAAATGTCAGTATGCTACGCATAGCAAAAGCGTGATTTATGCTTTCGTCGTATTATCTTAAAGAAGTGTGTGTGTGTGTATGAATATGTCGAAATCGTTTTAGTGTGCGTGAATTGCCGTGAATTTGAGAGGCGAACTCGCGAGTGCCTGCGCGGCAAAGTTTGAAATTTCGTATTGAATGTTAGGTTAGAATTTTTATTTAAAGTGATTATGTAGTTTAATTGAATCAAAATATTATTGAATTGAATCTTATGAGGTAGGCATTGCTTATTTGCCTATATGGAATGCACGCCACTGGTGCAGAATAAAGGCTGTTAAACTCAATTTCACATATGATGAGTCGTCAAGGTCAAGGGCTTTTTACCAATATCTTGTGAAATTCCATTTGATTACTCTGAAATAGTACTGTCAATATTTCATGAAACCTCGCTCTATCATAGTATTCGTATTCCTTTATTATATCGAAATGAACATTAACCATTGAGAAATCTAATAAAATACCATGTGTCACCGAAGTCATGCTATTTGAAATCCACTATAATGTATGTTACCTATTTCTATTTTAATAAATGATGACATCTCTGTATTCATTTCTTTTTTTTCTTAATTGAACTTAGCAAATACTTTATTTTTTTACATGGATTATTAGTATAATGCTGGTAATTTGGTCATATTTTTATTGACTTAATCCATTCTCAAATCACAAGCCTTTTCAGAATTTATTTATTTGAAAATATAGTTTTAAGTTGATAATAACTATCCAATAAAAAACGTGGGAGTTTTTTCTTCATTATCCTGGCAGCCCTACACGCAGCCTGGCAGCCCTAAATGCGGCCTGGCATCCCTAAACGCACACTATCACACGTGTTCCTACAGTGCTCTCACGCACACATAGCTAAATACGAGCCTCACAGTGCTTGTCCCGTACATTACATCTGAAGTATTCTGTAATCTGTGATTAATAAATATACTTTTTAATTTTCTATTTATGTTATTTGGAGTTAGATCCTTTTTTAATTCATTAGGGAGACTGTTTATTAATCTGGGTACTAAGTATTGGGTAGTTCGCTCACCATAGATGTTTTTTGCACCTATTGTGCTTACCATCTTCATTGTAACTTTCCTCGTAGTATTATTATGACAAACTATATTTTCATTGTAATTAAAATAATTTTCTTTTAATAATAATAAGTCAATTTTGTTTTGTACGGGCAGTACATTGCAGTATTTAAATATATCCGACTCATTACAATATTTAAGTCTAATTTTCTGTGGAACGATTATTTTTAACATTCTAAATTGTAAGCTATATATTTGATCAATAAAAGTTTTATAAGTACGACCATAACTAGTCAGCCCATATGCGATGATACTCTCCGCAAGCGCATTGTACAGCTGCAGCAACATCCAGTATGGTGTTCTTCGTTTAATTAATTGTAGATTAGCCATTATTGCCCTCAGTTTATTACAAACGGATTCTATATGTGGCTTCCACCTAAATCTATGGTCAATTATAAGTCCCAAATAAGTGTGTTCTGTCACTTGTTCTATTGTCTCGCAATTACATGACGTTGTATCCAAGTGCAGACACGAGTGTTCATGTGCAACGATTTTTACCACTTGCGGCGTTTTATTGTGACTAGAATGAATATGCATAAACTTAGTTTTTTTGGCATTCAGAACAAGCCCAGCGTCGTGGGACCACTTACATATAAGATTAAAATCTTCCTGCAGTTTGTGAACGGCAACATTGACATTACTGTCACTTGCTATAAGACATGTGTCATCCGCATATTGCATCATGACACAATGTTTAATGATATTATTAACGTCATTCACATAAGAAATATAATGCAATGGTCCCAAAACAGAGCCCTGTGCGGTTCCTCCATCTACGCTTACCTCTTCGCTATACTCATTCCCCACTTTAACACGATAAGTTCTTCCTTCAAGATAATTCTTACACCATTTCAGTAAAGGTCCACGGATCCCGCTGTTGTCTAATTTCCCAATTAATACATCATGCCTAAGGGTGTCGAAAGCCCTGCTGTAATCAATAAACACCATAACAACATGTTTTTTCACATTCATGCACAAATTAACATGATCAGTGAAAATAGATAGTAGCTGCGAAGTACTTTTCTTCTGCTGAAAACCAAATTGATTTTTTGACAAAATATTATTTTCAGTATAAAAATGTTGTATCTCATGAGCTACATATTTCTCAACAATTTTATCAATTATTGGCAATATAGTAATAGGTCGATAGTTACTACAGTCTTGCTTATTCCCCTTTTTATGAATAGGTCTTACTATACCTGACTTCAACTCAGAGGGGTATATTCCGGTATGGATACTAGTATTAATGAGGTGAGATATAGGGAAAGCTAATTCATCACACAGTGACTTGATGTCTATCGGCCGAATACCATCAATTCCAGGCCCCTTATTAGTTTTAATTCCTTGCAACAGTTTTCGCACAGTTTTAGGTTGAGGTTTCCTAAATCGCATTGTAACGTTGGCAGGATTTGAATAATCTTTACTGTTGAGTATGGATTTATTACAGTCCAGTATCACATCTTTTACTGCCTTTTCAAAGCCCACGGCAAATTTATTTGCAATATCTTTCTCACTAAGTATACTTTTTTTAAATGCTTTTATGATAACGTCATCCAAAGATGACTTAATTCTTCCATTCAACCTATTCACTATTTGCCAAACTTTTTTAGGGTCATTTTTATTTTCATTTATTAGATTTTTATAATAATTATTTCTTGATTTTTCTATTAATTTATTTACTTTATTCCGTAATTTATTATATTCCAATCGTAATATTTTATTTGTAGTATCCATTTTTAATTTGATGAAAATTCTATCCCTTTTCTCACACATTCTTTCAATTTTACGATTTATCCACATCTCTTTATTTCTTTTTGAACTATTATACTTTACTGTGTATTTTGCCTTTTCACAGCAGTTTAAAATGCATTTTTTTATGTAATAGTAAATTTTACTATTACATAAAATGTAAAACTGCAAATATGTGCAAAACTGCAGAGCAATTAGCCTATAGCAGCATATAATATTCTACTAATTAATTGTAGAGCAAAACGCTTGTAGTAACATGGCGTACCTTGTTTACGTAAATGTGCCTCCGTGCATAGAAAAGCAGGAACATAATTCTGTGAATGTAGATTTTATGCCACGAATACAGCGTTGTGAGCAAGAATTTTCAGTGTTTTCCTTACACTGTAATTTTGGTTTACTTATATGATGTTTGTGATAAAACTTGATATGACATTTTGTATTTTTCTTTGAAATAAAGTCGCTCAAGTAAGTCTTACTTGGACGTATTGGTTGGTATTGGTTAGGCCATGTTATAAAAAACCAGACCGCATAACTTCCGTCGCCCATAAGAGTTCCTTTTTTTACTTTTTTTGGTTGGGTGGCCTAAAAGTAATAACTATGAGGTGAGGATTATGAAAATCAGTCGCCTAGCTACTACTATTACGGTTTTTTCAATATAGATCTCGTTTTCCTCGAGGCTTTCTACAATAATTATCTTCTATTCAGTCTACACAACATTTAAACTCCATCCCATAAGTCATTAAACTTCAATTTCGAATAGATATGAGCTCTTGCAATATACGCTAGCAATTTGGACAAGTAGGCTAGTGGGTCATTCCCGGTTCCGTTTTGAGACTAGTATAGCAATTGTTTAATAAGTGAATTTCAATCAAATCTGTGGTAGAAATGTGTGAAGGCATACAAATTCTTTGGTGAAGGCAGCAAACATTATTCATTATTTAAATTCATATTTTATTCAAATAATTACTTTCAAATAGACATTCGCATGCACTTATGAAAAGTCTGACTCTAGTACTGTAATACCGGTTTGGAAGGTTGCATTTGCTGAGAAGAGCCGGCAATAAACTCAGCAATTACTCTTTTCAAAACAAGCTTAGATTTATTACATAATATTAAGAATGTAATCGCTCTGACAATAATTTAGTGCCCCGGCGGCTAACTACAAATTAAGACTGAATCGATAAATTAAATAAGTAAATAGGACATTTAATATTAAAAATGTATTGTTTGTTATATACTTGTTTATGATAAAGAGTTATCTATCTTAAGCAGACCAGCCCCCACAAGCAGCACCTGTTCCCAAGTATGACGGATGTGGCAGCCATCGCCCTCTATTCGCAATTTATGTTTAAGATTTTGTGCCATATCTTCTTTTTTCAAGTGTTTCTGGGTTTCTAAATTATACCATTTGTATTTTATATTCTGGAAGCACTTTTGTGGACCTACAAACATATTTATCGGACGTGACAAAGACGAGGCGCCTTGCCTTAAGGTTCTTTCCCACTGGCAATTTTTTCTGGCCGCATCGGATCCCGCTTACAAACATCAATGAATCGAGTTAATTGGCGCCGTAGGAAGCGTATCAATCCACTACCAGGTAACTCAAACGCAGCACAGGCCACTAGCTAGCGAACTAGTGCGGCGTGATAGAATACCTTTGAGGGCGCTTTCCGGAGCTGCACATGAAATTACTGGTCGTGGGAATACCTTTAGCTGTATCTGCTCCGTACAGTTTATATTAGACCATGCATACTGACAGATGACCGATCACTCAACGTCATGTCTGCGACTTATAACTAATAGAGTGCGCGACTTTTATGAAATGTACGGCACACATTCAGCTAAAGTGAGCGCCAAATAAGTTTACGCGCGACTGAGTGCGCTGCTTGCTAAGAAAAGTTCAAAGTATGTACAAATATGAACCTCGACTATAGTACCGTTTTCGACCACGCCAAGACATTCTTGTGCGTTTTGTAAGTCGTTTGCGCTTCTGTCGTCGACAAATAATGTGTTTGCACTTTTATAGTCTAAGCTGCGAACTTTTAAGTTTAGTAGGATTATATTTTATATTCTATTTCCTATTATTCCTTCCTAATATTCTATTTCTTCTGCCTATAAATGTGGCACAGCTTTGTTTTAAACCATAACGAAATCTCATTGCAGAATTCGCGGAATAACTATTATAAATACCCAACATAAACGTCTGCGGGGGAAATACGCAAATAAAAAGTGTAATAAGTAATTCATGTAATTTCTTCGATTACCATTTTTTTTTTTTTTTATTGTCAATAGGTGTACAAGCAGGCAGACGGGCCACCTGATGGTAAGTGGTCACCGCCGCCTATGGACATTTGCAATACCAAGGGATTTAAATTAGACGAAATTGCTATTTCGTAATTCCCGGTTTTCTCCTCCACTAGGTCTTTCGGTTTTCCTTTGTTGTTTTATATTCGTCAAATTTGTTAAGGGTGTTAAAAATGGCAAGTTTTTGTGATTTTAGAAGGCTCCTAATTCATATAATAATTAATTTATGGAGATATTTACCAGGTAGGTAGTTAAGGGTTAAGATGATTATTATTTTGCTCACTGTTTGGTATTTTTTTTAAAAGACCTGTCGACCCTGGAATGCCTGGATACAAGATAGGTAGCTGTTAATCAGCAGAGCGTTCGTTGTGGTTTATATAACAATGTAAAATGCTGTATAGTTTGTAACAAAAGGTGTAAACCGATACTGGGTTCAATGACACTTATTATGCACTTGAGACCACTAAAAATATACTATAGTTTACCTTAAGATTAGAAATAATGGTACAGTCAGCATCAAAAGTAGCTGATAACTTTTGTGTACTTTGAAACACAGCAACTTAAGTAACTAAATATATCAAAACACCATTAATTATTTCATCCAATGACGAGCACGCCGTATGACACGACGATGACCATTCGTGGGCCCTGACTGGATGTCATTCATTAATGGTGTTCGCTACGATTACCACCAAAGTTACGCGGTAGAGCCCCTGTATGGTGAGACGACAATAATACCTTCAATTAAGGTAGGTATCTTAAATTAAACCTATACAGATGGTATAATTATCATCCTAACAAACAAATCGTAGCCTCTACGTCGGATGAAACCGGTGAGCGAAAGTAAATTAGCAAATAAGGCAAATAATGTCCTTTATCCTTTCCGAAAGGGAAGTAAGCCAATGCCAAATTCATTAAATGAGGCTAATAGGGGAGATTATAATATATAAAATGATGGATAATGTCACAGTAACTTTTGTGCTCAAGTAGGTGAAGGATTTTGACTAAAACAAAAAAACAAACTAAAAGGTTTCTTATTTAAATTACCTTAATAAATATTATTCTTGTGTAAGCTAAGCAAAAACCGAGCACACCGTGTAAAAACCATGGGTATTAATTTCATCCAATGAAGTCCATAGTGGGCCTTGATTGGACGAATTTCATTAAGAGAAAATGCTGGTGGCGTTTGTTCCATACAAACGTAATCCTCAGTTTCCTCTCTGGATAATGACACTAGAGCAATGATTATTGTACCATGCAATCTGTAGTTACCACTGTATGTCCCTCGGTTGTTTTTCACTATAAATTAATTATTATAAGAATTAGGAGCCTTCTAAAATCACAAAAACTCACCATTTTTAACACCCTTAACAAATTTGACGAATATAAAACAACAAAGGAAAACCGAAAGACCTAGCCATTATGATTATTGTTTTTTTTATCGATCCAGTTTTGGAGGAGAAAACCGGGAACAACGAAATAGCGATTTCGTCTTATTTAAATAGGTATAATCGGTCCAAGCTGCAGTTGTCTCTATCGCCCACGGGCGGGATAGCTCGCGCACAGCGCGACAGCAACAGATATCTTAAAAAGCTATTTTTCAAATTTCTTGCAGCCATCCTTTCCTCTTAATGGTTTTCGTTACGATTACCACTAAAGATACGCGGTAGAGCCTCTGGATGGACAAGTCGACAAAGGCCTGACTACTGACGGTAGCATAAAATGCCACCATGCAGAGTGCGTATAAAGCAAAATAACATATCTTAGAATTGAAATGTACCCAAGTAAATAATATTTGAATGATAAAATATTTTTATATGGGTATTTTCATTATATACGCAAGGGTTCTGTCAGAGCAAAAACATAATGGAATGAAAATTCCTCCATAGAAAAAAATCACAAAGCTACCTCTAATAATAATGAATTTTCGATTTCATTCGTTCATGGTGTATCAAATTAAGACAAAACATCGATAAATAATATCACTAACGTATGACCCAGGGCTGATACTAACGATTTTTTAATATATTCTATACTTTACGAGTTTTTTAGATTAGAAGCGCTTAGTTAATTTTTGTTCCGCGAAACACGCTATCTCCGTCTCATGCCACGCGAATATTAGACATAAGTTTGTTTCATCTGACATTGCCATATTTTTCTGGCTTTATGCGCCCTCACGTGACATCAATTTCAGAACACCAAGCTCATTTGAAACCTAATCAAAACGGCCAAACCAACATATACCTACATACCATTGAACTTAAGTGTACTTTTGTATTATTCATGAAGTCTAAAGCTCACCATTGTGTACGAAACGTTAAACGAGCAATTGTTCTAGAGCACCTGTTTACAAACTGTGATATACAATTACACATGCGGGTACCTTGTAACGTAATATTTAATGGAGTTTAAGTTTAAACAATGGAAAGGGACGCACTGAATTATTAACAAGCGAAGACAAAGGATGCAGTGTTTACTGCGATCCCGAGTGATCCTTTGAAGTAGTGTATATTATGACTATCTTTATTTAAGTAGTAAAAAAATCTGGTAGCCGTTAAGCAAGGATATACACCATTGATTTTTGTAATACATACTTACATAATATTATACTAGTATTAATACGAAAACTGTTATATTTATCTATGTAGTATATTTATATTATTTATATACTTATATGTAGTAATATTATGTATTATGTTATATGTATTGTATTTAATTGATAGTTTGTTAATTAATATTCTGGTTCCCACTGAAAACCAGCGTCGTAGCCTTGTGCTGCGACATTATGCTGAGTGGGAGACTATTAAACCGTAATAATAAAAATAAAAAAAAACTCTTTTTTATTATCTGGTAACTCTCCTAACAATATTTAACATATTTTATGTTTTGTGTAATATTTCAACAGTTAAAACCAAACAGTCCGAGAAAATTGTTTGTGAATTTCAAAGTGTATACATATTTATGTCCTCGACTGTACATCAGAGTTTATTCAGTTCGTGGTAAATCTGTTTAAGACGAGTAGACTTTTGTATATTCCTAGTATTTCAGAAGTAGAGAAAATATATTCTTTCAAACTACGATGAAATTGTTCTTGAACGAAGTTTCAACAAAGACTAAGTACTTACCTACACCTGAAGGATTTCTGTTTCCAAGAAATTTGGTTTTCAA
Source organism: Achlya flavicornis (assembly GCA_947623365.1). Classification (NCBI taxonomy): domain Eukaryota; kingdom Metazoa; phylum Arthropoda; class Insecta; order Lepidoptera; family Drepanidae; genus Achlya; species Achlya flavicornis. The sequence continues at coordinate 13,781,747 of OX392480.1, read as the reverse complement.
CGGATATTAAATAGATTAGTTTTGTTTGTTTGCACTTGTTCAGGTTATAATTTTTTAATTTATTTTTTTGTTGTTTCTTCTAGATTTTTATGCTTAAGAATATATTTTTGGAATTAATAAATACTAGTTGTCTCCCGCGGTTTCACCCAAGTTCTAGAGATAATAAATAGCCTATAGCAGTCGGAGACAATGCAGCTTTCTATCAAAGAAATATTTTTTAGAGTCGTACTGGTACAGTATGAGGCACGAATGGTCAGCACAGATAGGCAGTAGTGGGGGCAAACTCGCGCATTATACTTTTGCCAAATCACAGTAGCCAAATGACACGCAAGAATCCAACAGACGACCAGCATTGGCTGACGAACCAATCGTGTGCAGCTCGCCGCTGCCCCCTTCTTCATTCCGCCAAACAGATCGAAAATTAACTCTAACTATCTGTGCTTACCACTTGTGCCCCTTTCTATAGTTCTATAGATTAGCGTATTGAAATAAATAACCTCTTCAGCTTCAAAAACTGCATACCATTGTCCAAAAATAGGAAAAAAAGGAATTTTCTAAACCAAACAGTCTACAACTAAATTTAAAAAAACCTAGCCTGTTAGAGCCACGTTCATTGTCCAAACAGTTTTAAAACATCCAATTTTATTCTTAATAAAACTTATGTAAATTACGTACGCCAATCTTTTGAAGCCGAGATACGTGTACAGACTTTTATTAGGTTTTTAACACTTAGCTATTCAGTATAGCATTGAACTAATATAAATTAACTTTTTAAAGCGAAATCGCATGGCGTGTTCTATAAAATATTTCGCTGACTTCGAAACAGTTTCAGATAAGAGTTATTTCATACTTTTTAGCGAACTTTGAAGGTGGTTTATTTTTTGTCAAAAAGTTAATTTATGTTAGAAATTTTAGTTTCATTTTAAAATGAATACATCTGCATAACCCTTTTTCGAGTGTAGGTACATGCCTGATGTTATGTTGTGTGATTGCGTTAACAATGCATATTTATGCAATAGCAGCAATCGCGGTTGATTTGCTGTCATTTTTTAAGAGTTCCGTTGTCTGTCTCTGAAACTCATCATCAGATCTATATGTTTATATGGGACCAATTCGGAACTTATTCAGAATTGGTCCCATATAAACGTATATACAAATATTTCCAAATCCGTCTACAGGTGTTGATTTCGAGATGGCATATTTTCGAAACCTGTTGTGTTAGTCATGCTGAACAACTTTTACTATGGGACCATGAAAATGTTTTACTTTTCATACATTATGATCGAGCGAGGTTGACATTTAGTAAGCTAATTACCTAATATTTTTCTTGTTAAAAATTACATTTTTAATACAAGCTTTTTTTGGTGACTGTACTTGCATTGTCTCCCAATATACTAATGTATACCACATATCAAGTCAATCCGACCACTGGAAGTGGGTGAAATTCGAATTGCAAGAAATATGTATTTCCTTTATTTTATTATTATTAGTATTGCATCCAAGTTGGTAATAACGATTGACATGGTCGTGTGCCCGTTTGCGATCTTTCTCTTGAGAGGTCTTTAAGACCCTTAGTTATTCTAGTTTAATATACAGATCCGCTTGGTTTGAGTTTGAGATCAAATTGATCTTGAGTAAAGTATATATATCCCTGGATATAAGTAATAATAATAAGTATTAATAAAAATATAATAAAATACTTTTCCCATATCTTTTTTGAAAATGCCAAAAATATATTACGAAGGTACAGTGATGTCTTCAGTATATTATTATGAAAACTAAGAACACGAGTAATTCCACAATTTAACGCTCGATTAAACTAACAATCTCTATATAACCCCTGAAGACAAGTCATCCATTAAATTTGCCCTTTATGGACCATTTAGATTGGACCAGTTAGCCCAAATTCTGTCCCAAACCGCACGCCCGTACATGATGTGAATTTTGGTATTCAATCTTAAAGACTGTGTTTCTATTCATGAATACAGCCGGCAATTGATTTATTGGATTTAGTCTTTGAATTATTTATAGTTGCTTTATGATAAATAAGTATCAAGATTGATCGGCCGTAGTTTATTCGGTGACAATTCTTAATATATTAAAATAAGTTTTTATATTTCTGCTACTGTGAATTTGTTCTTTAATAATACTGTAATGGCTAAACCGAATTTATTGAAATTTGGCACATAGATAGATCGTATCCTGGAATAAAAAATACGATATATATAATCCCTAACAAATACTTCATCTCTCAGTAAAGTGTGTAAACCATGAGACGGACAAGTCATAAATCCGTCACGGCCATCTGATTTCAAAAGCAGAGCTTGTACAATAACAGATAAGATATATTTAGTACTTTTACAGATCCTTTTACCTTCATATGTAATAAACAGATAAGAGTTCATGGCCATAAAGATGTGGTGGGAGTTAAATCGACTTCTAATGGTGGGTGGTATCTAACCTTCCAGCAAAACTAAATGTAAATCTGAAAAAACAAAACACTCGCATATGCTTCAAAACCTTTTATGGAGTAATGAAAATCTCTAAAGAGCGAACTTCCATTAAATCTTTCCATCCCAAAAAAGGGAAACAGTGTAAAGGTCGTTGGAAAATTTGTAAAGTTTTCACAATGCGAAAGCACAAAACACCGTGGTTAGTGAACCGGTGCGACCCGTCACGACGGGCTTTCAAAAGAATTTAAATGTTTATTTTAACTGATTATAAAGCTTACCGGTTTCGAAATAACCGATAATTAAATGCTATTTACTGGTTTTGTCATTATTTCGTTTGGGCAGATAACTTTAAAATGTATTTTTGGGTTAGTTACGCTCTTATTGAGAACCGTTATTAACCGGATAATTCCGTAAGGACCAATACGAAGTAAAATGGGACATTCTGGAAAATGAAAAGGTTGGTTCTTGTTATTACAGAATATTTCTACTAAAATACTTGACTTACCGGAATGTCAATTTTTATTTCAATAAAATCATTCATCTTGGAGAGCGTAAAAAAAAATCATTGAACTTGGGGACAAGGATTGGATCAAGTGGGACGAGTCAATCCCTCGAAAGAAAGAAAGAATTTGACATACGCATTCACCATATAAATATAACAAGTATTTTCAGAAAGATAGAGCCAAATTCAATTAGGTTCATTAACATTTTCTTACGCGGTAGGCCCGTCCCTTTATACAATTTAATCCTTTGTTGACTAAAACGCTTAGGTGTTAAATTTGATTTTTTTCTCCGGTTTCCAACGCCTACTATAAAAAGAGCTACTGAAATCCGTTTCATGTAACCTGGTATGGTCTTCGGTATGGTGTCAAATCATCATCATCAGCCTATAATGTCCCACTGCTGAGCCCAGGCCTCCTTTCACAGGGTGAAAGGGAATGGGCACATACTCCACCACGGGTGAAGGTAGGCTAGTGGTCAACCTACTGTTGGAATTTTTCAAGCCCCTAAGAGGCATCCAACTAACTTAACGACTATCACAATTAAGTGATAACCGTGACCAACGGCTTTACGTGCCTTCCAAAGCACCATTAGACGGTCACCCATCCAGGTACCGACCACGACAGACGTAGCTTAACTTTGCCGATCGATTAAGAACGGCTAATCATGCTACACCACGAGCGCTTCATCAATTATTCGCGCTTGGTATCAAATACTGTTTCCGAATATATCCGTCACTTTCTAACGTCATATAGCAAAAATAGGCCGGGACTATCTTAAAACCCTGGTTTTACTAGACTTGGCTTAAACCATGTAATAAGATAGATCTATTTTTTTTATAAATAATCTCCTTTTTTTACGTCTTTTAATTAAATAGGTATTATTTAATTGTGTTTTATTTAATTAACAGCATTATTCCTGTTTTTACCTTCGTTTGTATAGAAACTAATATAAAAGTAATTTAAATAAATTTAATTGACTTCAAAATACACTAAAAAGTATGAAATAAGTAATCTGTCACTGATTTGAAGTCAATGAAAGAGACATATTCCATTGAAAATATTTTGCTGACTTCAAATCAGTGTCAGATTAGTTATTTCATATTTTTTAGTGTAAGTAATTTGAAGTCGTTTTTTTTAATAACTTTTTTATTTCGTCCATATCTTGAAACTACTGAACCGATTTCGATGAAACTTACACTGTTTCCTATGTTGAAGTAAATGTCTGACCGAACAATTTCAAGACCCAAACGTCCTTTAGGTAGGTCATGTGAGCACTTCAGGTTTATCTTTGGACCTTTCATGAAGTTGTTTAAAAGGGACCTTTCAACTAAATGAAGGTACTTTAGACTTAAATTAAGGACATGATTATGTAAACATTTCATAAAGTTAATTAATATGGGTCCTAGAGATTCATATTCTAGGGTTTTCTAGCTAGCGTTGCTTAAAATATAATTAATCTTTCAAAAGAATTTGTTAGAGTACCTACCTATTTTCCTTTTTCTTATACGACTAAGTCGGTAAACAAGCATACGGCCCGCCTGATGGTAAGCGGTTACCGTAGCCACCTAAAGCGCATCTAAAGCATACCTATATTTTAGCGAACCATCTATGCTAAAACAATCTGTTCCAGCATAAGCTGATCTCGCATTATAATGGATTTCCGTACAATGAGAGGTCAGCTTATACTGGAAATGTAAAGCTTGTGTAGCCGTTTGTACATTAATACAAGCTTTTTTTGGTGATTGTACTTTTTGTTAAATGAACTTGTATTGTCTTTTAATATACTAATGTATACCGAATATCAAGTCAATTTGACCACTGGAATTGGGTGCAATTCAGGTGGAACAAGGCCTGAAATAAACAGCTTTTATTTTATTTTTTATAAATACACACATAAAATGCAAGTTAATAAAATATAGCCTCGACTTTGAAACCACCCACTACATGATTCAAATTTCTAATTATAGAACGTTTTAGTAGTCAAGTGTTGTTTCGCGATTTTACATCTCCGATTAAATGTCTTGGCCTGCCAGACTTCTAAAACTTCCAGATTACAATATATTATACATCTAATTTGTCATATCGAAGTGGAACTTTGAAGGGCAACGATAATAATGCCAAGAAATCCTTGTAAACTTGGCATAACTTAGCAATAAAGGCCTACATGAATTGAGCCCTCACAGAAAGTCTGTGACATACGTACAAAGAGGTTAGTCTAGGGTTGGCAATAAATGGTATTTGTCGAAATATCGTCGGCTGCTGCCAAAACATATGTAAATGTAATGTAGTTGTAATATTAACTGAAGATGTATGTTAGCTACATCTTCATTTAACATTGACTTTGATTACATTAAACGATTTGACCAAGAAAACCCAGGTACAGGGTCTTTCGGTGAACCATAGCTCGTTGTTTATTTGAGTGCCTGTCAACTTTCAATAAGAAAATCTATTGACAAACACCTCCTGGCGCTTTAAGGCATTTCAAAGCTTTCTAGGCTTGGTGTGCTTATGACCTTTGGCTATATCAATTACCAGTGAGATTGCGGTCAAAAATAAGCCTATGGTCCTATATCAACTGACTATATTTTTATATATTATATAACCATACATTTTAATAGATAAACCTTATTGTGATAACTTTTGCTTATAGATTTATCACACCGTAAAACATTCTTACTTAATATTATAAATGCGAAAGTGATGTTGTTTGTTTGTTACGCATTCACGCCTCAACTACTCAACGGATCATCATGAAAGAATCATGGCGAGCTCCATACATTGATTTGTAAAATATAAAACATTTTAGAGGGTATTGAATCACTTCCAATGTTGAGATTACATTACCAGCAACATGTTAATATACATGAAATATTTTATAAACCCAGACAGCCTATGGTATGTAAAAGGACATACTTACGCTACTTTTTATTCCGAAAACGCGGGTGAAACCGTGCGGGACAGCTTGTATCATAATAATTATGAATACAAAAGTGTACTGTTTGTGTAGTGTGTGTAGTTCACTGTTTATTGAATCACGCCAATACCTCAATTTGGCACGTTGCATTGATAAATAATTCATACATGACTATTTCGTGTGTCCTTCAATTTTATTATTTCATGCGTCCGTAGTCACAGGGAGAATTGTTCGAAATATATTCCATAAAATTCTAAATGAGTAAAATAATAACCTCTCCATTTTAACAACCCTATTCAACTCCGTACGGCATCCGTCTCATTTCGAGCGAATATTGAAGCGGACAAAGTTAGCACATTCACATGTCCTATTCATTTCTATACACTAACACAACTAAACAATAGATGTGTGTCGACTCCGGAAATGCGTAGTCATTGTGTTGACAATTAATAATGCTGTCAACACTAGGAGCTTAGAGTTTGACAACTGAACGTTGGTGTTTGTCGATTGAGAATTAACAAATTACATTTTACAAAATTGTCAACCCTACTGTCGTGGGATTAGTGACACATGAATTACATGTTTGTTACGGTAGTAGAATTTGTTTGAATTTGACAGATGTTATTATAATTTTGGTATTTTGAATATTTTTCAACATTATGCCGATATACTTATTGACTCAGAAATACTGAGTGTGTTTTTTTTTTCTTTATTTTGATTGCTGAAAATATTAAGTAGAGTCAAGCGTTTTATCCGATCTGTGAGGTTAACTTATTCTTTTGGCTTATCATTTAAATGACGAACAACTAGTGTCAATATTCTTAGTTTGTTTTTATTACAGCGTTCAAAAACCTGACCATTTTATAACTATCGATATTTTCCATCGACAACACTATACGGTGTCGTTGGCAGTGTAGCAACAGTACACTCAACTGTTTTGAGTTGTCTGTCGCTTTACAACACGACCTCTGTATGTAAAACGGGATCATAACAACGAGAAATGTCTGAGTTTTATTCAAATTTAAATTTCGAACGTTTTTAAATTATACAACGTAGGTACTTATTAACCGTTCAGCATCGCTTATTAGCTGTGGCCGGTAATGTAGGTACCTATTTAACTTCAATTGTCTAACAGTGGTCTAATATTTTACATTTAGACGCCGATCCCACAGAGAGAGCTAGAGTTCTCAGTTCAGAGTTCTCTATGCGGCGCCTTTGATCATTGCACACAGAATGCGGCGGTCAAGAGAACGCAAGTTCTATCGGAGTTTTATAAAGCTGGGAGTTGAGGTGACACGTCTGAGCTATCACTTATTTACTACACTTCACTTACTTACTAGTCTTATTTACTAAGTGACACAAGGGAGAAAGGACAAGGGGCATTCTGGTCCATGAGCGGCTACTAATGAAAATAAAGTAAGGCCAATGAGACGAGATAAAAAATGTAAACAAACTTTTGATGGCTGTGTGTATATAATTACATCTTTTGGTACGGGATACTATGCAATTTCATAATATCTCCAATTATTTCATAAATCTTCAATACTTTTTCTAATAATAAGCTTTCATATGTTACTATAAAGCCTAATAGAAAACATAGTTTGCCCATTTACCTTAAAACTCTAGACTGCTCGCTCGCTGTGTGAACGCGGGACTCAGAACTCTGAACGCGGAACTCTAGAACTCTCTCTGTCGATCGATCGTTGTCGAAGTTGTCGAAGGATCGGCACCTTATTCTCCGGGCCGAAATTGTTTTTAAAACTGGCACGTGAAACCATTTAAAAAAAAAAAAATAAGCAAAAAATTAATTATCCATATCCTATAGTAACATAGTTACAGTGCTGGATTATACCTAGTTGAATGTGTATTGGTTGTAGTTAGTAAAAATTTAAAAATATAATTATAAAAAATTTAAAATATAATGTATCCAGTGCTGGATTATACGATTCTCTTACTTATAGTAATGACAACTTCTAAGTGCAGCGTGGGAAGCTTTCCATCTGATGTGGAAACTCTTCGATCGATTAACCGTTTGTCTATGATCTAAAAAAGGTAGCGGTAATTTCCTGAAAGTTCTGAGAAATAACTTGAGGGAAATAAGAATAGACAAGAGTATAAACTTTTACACTTCGGATAACATTCTCAAGTTGAAAAGTTCCTATCAGTGTCTTACAGCAACTAAACTTGCACCTTTTGCCTTCTGGGTTTGACGTAGGTAAACCTGTTCCAATCATGATTTTCAGAATAGCGGCTTGTACTTGAATCGACAGATTGTACAATAGGTACGATCCACAGACATAATAATAATCTAAATACGCAAGTGCGTCCCTCCATCTGTATGAAAATTAAGCGTTTATTTTGTCACAAGATGGATTTTGGCCGTGATGTCACAAGATCGCTTATGAGTTCCGCGTCCGCGTGAAACAGCGTCAAAAGAAGAGCATTGCTCTCCTTTTTGGCACACGAAGGACATATCGCATCATCTATTTATATCTTTTGTACTATCTGTCAATACAACAAGCCGCCATTTTCAAAATAATTCTTTATTGGAACAGGTTATACTTTATTTTATGGATATGCATGTTTGACCACAATCTCACCATGGCATGTGATGATATACTCAAGGAGATAAACACACAAATGAAGAGAAATGACTGCCGCAACACATCGACATAGCGATATATTTTATTAGTTTCAAATTACAATCATCGATCTATTAATCCCATAGATCTCGACCACGGATCTCGTCTATGATTAACCCAAAGAAGTGCAATAGTTTAAGTGAGGTATTTAGTTTAAGTGAGGATTGTTTTACTGTCAAATAAAAAGTTATTCTATTCTTCTATTCTATTCAATGATGTTCATTTAGTTTGAAATCTACCCCGCTAATTCCCACCACTATTAATGCGCTCTGATTGGCTAAGTCAAGGACACTAAACATTTAGATCAAGTGATTAGTGCAAAAACACTTATCATTTGCAGAGTTATCCTCGATGTACGGAATCCTAAAACTGATTATACTGTTCAACGCAGGAAACAATCAGCGAACCATATAAATGTAAGAGTACCATTATATATTCAACTTGTATAAAGTTCCGAAAGCGTAGCTACCATAATGTTTTGTTTCGGAAAACTTTGACACGAGAGACGGGAGTAATGGAGGGCTCGTCATGCCGAACATGGAAATTTTGTTTCAGAAATAGAATCGTTCATCTGTGAGCCATTGTCATGCTTTTTGATATAAAAAGAAAATAACATTTTGTTTTAGTGGGTACACTTCTGATTTTCCGGTTTTATTGCTCAGTCCGCAAAATTGATATGAAAATTAATTTGAATGTTATCTAGTTAATACAACGTGTAATGGAATAGTACATTACGAGTGCGGAAAGCCTGTCATTGCAAAGATTTCCGACGAATTGGTTGACAGTCGGAACAAGTTGCAATGACGGTTACGCACGTGTACTGCAGGGCTATTTTAAAACGGTCGGATTCGATATCGGAAACGGATTTAAAAGATTCCGAGGCAAATTTCAGCATTTGCTATTTTAATATCCGAAAACTTTTCCGTGAATCGAATTGATATTTCCGTAAAGAAACATCAAAAATTTTCTAATTCGGAAATTTAAAAAAGCAATTGCGGAATATCGCCTCGGTAGTTTTTGAATCCGTTTCCGATATCGAATCCGACCGTTTTAAAATAGCCCTGCTGAACTACTACTTTTAATACAGTAGCGAAAAAATGAAGCAATTTAATAAAATAATAAAAACCGAGTTCGGAAAAGGTAAAGAAAAAGCTTGAGTGTGTAATAGCCGTAGCCCACATCCCGAACGCTATACGTCCCTCTGAAATACGCCACTTTTTGAGAAACTGTATAAAAAAGGTTATTATCTAACCAAAAGAGGTGAAGACTACATCAGACATGTTTGGAACACACTGACGTCACCGAATAGATAATAGCACAAGTACTGACGTCTATCATCTCGTCTACATTCACAGTACTCAATAATTTATGTCTATTCTCGGTCTAGACTAGACATAAATGTGCGTGCGTATCACTAAAACACCGTGCTAAAACTTTAGCTAAAGAGTTATGCTTGAACAATCTGTATATATATAAAATTCAAAGTCCTGACTGACTGACTGACTGACTGATATATCAACGCACAGCCTAAACCGCTGGTCCTAGATACATGAAATTTGGAGGGTGTATTCTTTGTGAAGAGTAGGTATCCACTAAGAAAGGGTTTTTCGAAATTCCACCGCTAAGGGGGTAAAATAGGGGATGAAAGTTTGTATGAAAGTCCGTCAGTTACGAAGTTAGAATCTTCAAATTTTGTGTTTAGGCTGAAGATTGAAAATTAATGTTTAGTTGTCTGAGCGTTTGTTATAATTACGCCCCCGTAGGGGGGAAAAGAGGGATGAAGTTACTTATGCAAGTCCTTCATTTCCACATTAAACACCACTAAATATATTATTATACAGTGTAGGCATCCACTAACGAAGGATTTTTTGATATTACAGTCCTAAGGGAGTAAAATAGGGGATAAAAGTTTGTATGAAAGTCCGTCAGTTCCGAAGTTAGGATGTTCAAAATTAGTGTTAAGGTTGACGATTGAAAATCAATTTATACCTGTCTCAGCATTTTTGATAATTCCACCCTCGAAGGGATGAAAAGCGGGATGAAGTTGTGTATTGGATCTCACTGACTAATATATCAACGCACAGGCTAAACCGCTGGTCCTACAGACATGAAATTTGGAGGTTGTATGGTTTGCGAAGTGTAGGTAAGCACTAAGAAAGAGTTTTTCGAAATTCCACCCCTAAGGGGGTAAAATAGGGGATGAAAGTTTGTATGAAAGTCCGTCAGTTTTGAAGTTAGGATCTTCAAATTTTGAGTTTAGGCTGAAGACTGAAAATTGATTCATACGTGTCTTAGCGTTTTTGATAATCCACCCTCGAAGGGATGAAAAGCAGGATGAAGTTTTGTATGGAAAGTCACTGATATATCAATGCACAGTACTGCACAGCTTAAACCGCTGGTCTTAGAGACATGAAATTTGGAGGGTGTATTCTTTGTGAAGTATACGTATCAAATATGAAAGGGTTTTTCGAAATTCCAACCCCCGTTTCACCCTCTTAGGGGTTAAGAGGGTGAAACGGGGGTTGAATTTTCTGTAAAACATATTATTACGTCATTTAAGTTCTTGGTTTTTTCATGCGTTTTTATGATTGTGTATTATTATTAATACTTTATTTTGTAAATAAAAAAAATCGGAAAAAAATAGCCAATATAGTCAACAGAATATAAAATTCAAAGTCCTGACTGACTGATATATCAACGCACAGCCTAAACCGCTGGTCCTAGACATGAAATTTTGAGGGTGTGTTCTTTGTGAAGTGTAAGTATCCACTAAGAAAGGTCACGTGTATCATAGTTTTTTCGAAATGGGAGATGCCTAACAGAGTCAATAGGGCTTAAACAAGAAAAAAAAAACAATTGTGAGGGAGTGAGAGCACTTATTACGTTTGTTTTTGAAGGAAAATATGTCATTTGTTTCCTGTAGGCCACGCGGGCGAAGCCGCGGGCAGAAGCTAGTTTACTAATATAGGCTCAACTTTTCATACTAACACAAAGTTTATTATTATAATATAAAGGGTATCCTGTAAGTAGTGGTCCAAATGATAACCATCAAAAGCTGAGACTATGCCCTATGAATAAGACAGAGTAAGTGATTTGTCACTGATGTTGAACAGTAAGGACCAATCACTACATCGTGTGTTCTTGACTTGGCCAATCAGAGCGCATTATTGATGGTGGCAAATTGGCGTAATAGATTGCAAGCAAAATCAACGTCATTATTGTTCGATGTGAGAAACACATACCTAGCCCTCCTTCCGGGTCATTCGGGTAAAAATATAATAAGTAAGATGCTTGCTGGGTATTAACTAAGATATATTATAAACTCTTATATTAAAGAACATGAAACGCTCTGCCTGACGTATACTCGTATAATACCTTCAATGTAACATACACATTAGGTATAATTAGCTCTAAGTGGCTAACCACTTACCTTATTTTACAAACGATGAGTCGTCAAGGTCAAGGGTTTGGTAATGTACATCATAATTATATTTTTTTTTAGTTTTATTATTCTCTTATTTTAGAAGTTACAGGGACACACATTTTACCACTTTGGAAGTGTGGTCAAGGGTTTGGTAATGTACATCATATATTTTTTTTAATTTTATTATTCTCTTATTTTAGAAGTTTCAGGGACACACATTTTACCGCTTTGGAAGTGTCTCTCGCGCAAACAATTCAGTTTAGAAAATAATAATATTAGAAACGTATGCGTTTGATGAAAAAAAAATTTTGAGTTTCAGTTCTAAGTATGGGGATTTTTTGTTTTTTTTTCTATTTTTGTGTGAATATCTTAACACACACGTATCAAAATGTGTGATGTCAATGTGAGTGAATTCTCAAAATACTATGAAGTGTGCAATCATTTTTTTATACCACTAAGGTGGCAAACAAGCATACGGCCCGCCTGATGGTAAGCAGTTACCGTAGCCTATGGACGCTTGCAACACCAGGGGTGTCACTCGCGCGTTGCCGACCCTGCAGAAATCTCTTCACACCCATTTTGAAGAACCCCATGCTGTTCTCCATTGGGAAAACCACGGCGGGGAGCTCATTCCACAATCTGAGCGTACGCGGAAGGAAGCTCCTTTGAGACCGCATAGTATAGTTTGCACATGCTTAATTGCATCTTGCACGTTGCTACTGTACAGCGTTCCGTCTTTTTCGTAGTTTTTTGTATAGTTTTGAACTGTGCATGAAACACTGAGCGTGTAGCCGGGGTATTATATTTTTTCGGTCTAGCTCTCATTTACCAAGTGTCTGGAGTGTAACGTGCGATAAGAAACTTCGGTCCAATATAAAAGTACCATTAGATTCAAGTCTGCTGACATTCAACTTTACTTTTCCATTTTTTGCCTGTTGTCCGTCGGATAACACAACATAAAATAAGAAATCAGACGCCAAACAAACAATACTTAGGCAAAGAATCAAAATAGCCTGAAAAATAAGTTCTAGCCTATATAAAATTCGTCATAATGACATCATTATCGGCGCCAGACTATTATAATCTAAGTGCGCCCCGTGCGTCAGAAATATCAGACTAATAAAATATAATAGTGCCTTCAAATGTTTTCGGTTGTCTGTCCAGTGTATGCAATATTAAATACTATGGGAATACTTATACAGTGTTTATGAATAGATTAGGTGCTTAACATTAAGATTAAGCATGGATTATGCTTATGAACATGTGTGACAAGAAGGTATTGTGTCGTACATAGGTATTTAAAAAGTATAAAAGTTAAAATTTTATAAAAATCACATATAATGGTGCTACGCGAATCGAGCAGGAGCCGAGCCACAAACGAACGTACAACGAGCACGATGCGAATCCCTTTGCACGTGAAAAAACTGAAAATCTCGCTCGTTCGAGGCTGGCAAGCCCGTCCACGCTACGCGAATCGTGCTCGCAGTGTGCTCGTTCGAGGGTCGGCTCGTGCTCGGTTCGCCAAGCATGGACGCACCATTATGATATCTATATATAGGTATTAAGATTTTGCAAAAAAAAAACTATTTACCTATAATATGTAATATTCTACTAAAAAGGTTATAGAAAAAGAAATGAAATTATTTTGGATTCACACAAAAACAATAGCATAAATATTGGTAACTAGCTGTCCCCCGCGGTTTCACCCGCGTGCCCGGGTTAAAAAGTATCATATGTCCTTCTCCATACCATAAGCTATCTCTATCAAAAATATGGATGAAATCGGTTAAGTCGTTCTCAAGTTATGGCGTGACTAAGGGAAAAAGGTACTCATTTTTATAGAGATTTGTGAGGTTAAAACTACACCTATCTCAGATTAAGCTGCAGTACATTTTCTTTAAAGAAAAGTATACTTTATATAATCCTCATATTATTATTATACATCATAGCCTCTAGATCCCGAAGGTATTTAATCAGAAGTCTCGAACCTGAGACCACAGTTCACCATCCCACGCGCGTTTAATTATTGTCGCCGTCTCCCGGGCACATTATAAATCCCAGGCACATGTTTATGCCCGGAATGTAACGTCAATTTGTGCTTCGCCTAATCCGGATATCAAACCCAAGTCCTCCGGGTCCTAAGCGCAATAAGCGCTTTACCGGCTATTCTCTATCATTTACAAAATAGTAATTAATTGTTATATGATTCTCAGCGTTTTCCTTAATACCCATAATCAAATGATGAAAATTCGACACAATATAATTATATTGTACTTGTCGGAATTCAAACCAGCGGTCTTTAGGAAATTAATCAAACGAAATATCTGAAGTCTCCGTAATATCACCAGTATAATAAGTACAGTAGACCAACACGTGTTTTTTTTTTTTGTCCTGATAACTTTGTTAACCCCATCCCGTACTCATGGAGTATAGATAATACATTTGTAGGAGGATATGAAACGTCTCAATCATAAAAAATATAAATACGTCTTACGGGCTAATTTAGCCAGGATATGCAGAGCTAGTTATCTGCCCGGAAAGTATATATTTTCATCCCTAACTATTTTGGGATGAATTGACAATTTTTTTTTTTTTTTTTTTAGTAATATTCCAATCAAAAATCTGCCAACGGTAATGTTAAAATATAGCTGCGGGAGGTTTAATTCAACACTAAACCCGCATGCAATAAGTCCGGGAAGGGAATGTCATATATCACAGTCACACGAGGCGGGACAATACTGCCAGGAGTACTGTCACGCCATTACGTTGCGAGTGACGACGGTGGGTGATGATACATTTGAAAGGGGGTGTGTAGAAGGTAATATTTTGAAGCTGTGTTCAAACTTTGATCTTTTTTATTGCATAGATAGAGCATTCATTTGAAAAATAGAATTTAGAGAGTTTAAAGTTAGAGAGGTAGAGCATAGCGTTTATTCGCTCAAAGCGCAGCTCGACTGGGGAAGTACCTCCACCTAACAGAATACCGCAGCCAAATAACTTTATGTTGTATAAAATTGTGTTCCTGCGCGTGAGTTAGGTCGCCAGAGCTCTTAGGGGAGGGGGGAAAGGTCGGTAACGCGTGAGCGACGCTTCTTGTGTTGCAAGCGTCCATATGGCTGCGGTGCCCGCTTGCCATCAGGTGGGCCATATGCTTGTTTACCGACTAAGTAAAAAAAAAAAGTAGAATAAATATTTTTTTATAAATTATTTGAAAATAATTGTTACCTTTTTATTCGCTTTTTGCTAAAATGATTAAAGCACAAAGCCTTAAGCCTTCCTAGGTATCTGTTAAAACTATATCCATGTATTTGTTCTAAAGTTACACGCGCCCTAACGACCAGACAAACGTATAGACTATTACACGTGCGCCCGTACCTTGGCTACTGTTTATCATTATACTCTCTCTAAAATACGTAAGCTAAGCAAATTTACTTTGAGTACTTCATCGTAAGTATACATCTTATTGCGTTAGGGAAGTATTTCAGTATGTATTACATGTATCCAGTGCCGAATACATTTGCGTTTATTTTTATTTTGACGTGTTACGTCACGTATCATGTTTCATAGTGGGGCGCACTCCAGCTTCGCCCGTGTGGTAAAATTATATTTCGAACTAGCAGGTATTATCTTTTTTCTTATTTTAACTTATGATACTTTTAAGTGGATGGTGTAAATGACAATTTTGATTTACATTTAGGCGCCGATTCCACATGTTGTCTAGAGATCTGCGTTCCATTTTCACTGCAATAAATGCAGCAATTTTGATAATTGCACTCAGCGATCGCTGCGGTCAAAGCGACCGCACTTAGAACTCCGGATCGCTCTCTGTGTGATCGGCGCCTTACTGCTTAATATAACTACCTAGTTGCGCCCCGCGGTTTCACCCGCGCACGCGAGGGATATCCTACCCTACCCTAACGTTAAGTTTCTAATTTTCTACGCAACTTTCTTAAAAAAAAAGCCGTAAGAAAAACTTAAAAAAAAATGAATTAAATCGGTAAAGTCGATCTCAAGTTATGGCGTGACAGGAATTCATTTGTATATTATAGAAACTAATTTATATTGGTTAGAGTAAGGATTAGATACCATGATGACCTAAATAGATACACAGATAACTCCTTATTGTACAAAAAACGCTT
Organism: Achlya flavicornis; assembly: GCA_947623365.1. Taxonomy (NCBI): domain Eukaryota; kingdom Metazoa; phylum Arthropoda; class Insecta; order Lepidoptera; family Drepanidae; genus Achlya; species Achlya flavicornis. Next base: position 13,765,672 of record OX392480.1, on the reverse strand, counting down.
AAAATTTAAATTACTGTATAATGGGCGGTCTTATCGCCAAGCGATGTCTTCCATGCAACCTTTTAATAGATTCACAAAGAACCCTTTTTTCCTTTAAATATTGCGAGACAGAAATGGTTTATTCTGTGGGTCATCCTCGGATAAAATAATAAAGTAAATAAATAATAAGTAATAATAATAAGTAATAAATAATAAAGTAATAATAAATGATAACAGTACTGACGGGGTTAGAAAATATCGTGGATCTTTTTTTTTTTAAATCTCAACTCAAAACTTAACCTAATACGGAATTACGGACTATGATAAAAAAAACATATACAACTTTTATTTATTTTATAAATGGTAACGATTCGGAAAAACGACAATGATGTCACAACTAACATCTAAATAATTAAAATAGTATTTAATTACTTTGTAACGTAGCGTTGAAAACTTTTTTTGAACTCATTGCAAGCTTGAACCATTTTAGCCGGAAAGGAATGTTGCGAGACATTTTAAAAGAGCAGCTAATTAAAAATTAACTTTTATATTACTCCCGTTTCCGATTCCGTTTTGTATTATGTAGAAATGTACCGTAAAATACATTTTTTTTATTAGAAAAGTTTTATATGTATTATTAAAAATACTATTTCAGAGTATTTTTCGAGGCGTTTTCAGAAATCACTTCATAAGAACGTATTGTTTGGAAATAATAACCGCACCGTCAGAGTTCCTAATAATACCGTGTTGCACAGGGTTGCTCCACTGTTGCTCCACAAACGGTAAACATTCAAATAAAAAAAAAATATTTGATCATTTATTCAAATAGACCTTCGTAGGCACTTATGATAAGTCTGACTCTAATACTCCAATACCGTTTGGGAAGGTTGCATTTGCTGAGAAGAGCCGGCAATAAACTCGGCAATTACTCTTTTCAAAACGAGCTTAGATTCATTACATAATATGTATTTACATTCTAATCGCAGGCACCTTTATTCAATCACGTCTATGCAGATTTGTATGAAATTTGGCATAGGGATCATGTCAATAACATAATACATATTTTTATCCCGGGTGAATATTAAATCCATAGTAAAACGCGGCCGACAAAAAAAATAACACTTATTCCAAGATTATGGGCTATTAAAAAAAACCGGCCAAGTGCGAGTCAGACTCGCGCACCGAGGGTTCCGTACAAACTTGTAGGTATATAAGTAAATGGTAGTATAGACCTGAGTATTTGATATGAATTTCAATTTATGACGTATTCAAAAAACTACTTACTAGATCTCGTTCAAACCAATTTTCGGTGGAAGTTTGCATCGTAATGTACATCATATATTATTTTTAGTTTTATCATTCTCTTATTTTAGGAGTTACAGGGGGGGACACACACATTTTACCACTTTAGAAGTGTCTCTCGCGCAAACTATTCAGTTTAGAAAAAAAATATATTAGAAACCTCAATATCATTTTTGAAGACCTATCCATAGACAACCAATTATGGGATTTATTAAAAAAAATATTTTGAGTTTCAGTTCTTAGTATGGGGAACCCCCAAAATTTATTGTTTTTTTTCTATTTTTGTGTGAAAATCTTAATGCGGTTCACAGAATACATCTACTTACTAAGTTTCAACATTATAGTTCTTATAGTTTAAGAAAAAAGTGGCTGTGACATACGGACGGACAGACAGACAGACAGACATGACGAATCTATAAGGGTTCCGTTTTTGCCATTTGGCTACGGAACCCTAACAAGAAAATAAATCAAAATGCTCACACCTAAAGTAACAAAAACGAAATTAAAAATCAACAAAATAACTACATGAAATATGCAAAATACCTATAAAATAAAAATTAAGTAACACATGAATCTACATAAATACCAGACTATTCATACATTTATGCCCTTGATACTTATACATCAAAATAGCTGAAAATTTAATCTTCAAACATCAAACAACTAAGTTACAAAGCGCTGAATAAAGCTTTTACAGCACACAAATAAGCCACGTACCTTAGCACCAACAATATAACGGTGAAAATAGTTCAAGACGAGGTCTTACCTCAAATTCACAAAAATGGGTTTCTTTGAGAGTCGAGTATGATGTAACGCAATGAAAATAGCTAACACAAAAAAATACTGTGGACAGAAGAGGGTTTTGAAAAAAATGTTAACCTAATAGAATATAAAAAGGTACTTTGATATTCCCAATAAAAAAATCGTAAGTTACGTCTCAATAAAATCTTTCGCGTCGAAATTCTCCGTATTTTCAGCGATGACAACAATTTTATTTTTAAGAATATATTAGATACACAATTATATTAGAATGTTAACCGGACACTTATTCAATTTGATGTGTATATTCTGTATAATCTAAACAAAACTCTTAAATTATAATTATAATGGTAGGTATAATAAACTGTAAAGAGCGTGTCTCGCCATCAAACTTCATAGTTTGGCGAGTAGTGTATGTTATTTATTTTTGTACACACGGCTACAGATCAAGCTATACATTTCCAGTATAAGCTGATCTCGTATTGTATAGGATTTCCGTACAATGGGAGGTCAGCTTATACTAGAAATGTATAGCTTGATCTGTTGCCGTGTGTCAAAAATTCAAAATTCAAAATTCAAAATCATTTATTCAAATAGACCTTCGCAGGCACTTATGAAAAGTCTGACTCTAATACTCTAATACCGGTTCGGAAGGTTGCATTTGCTGAGAAGAGCCGGCAATAAACTCAGCAATTACTCTTTTCAAAACAGGCTTAGATTAATTACATAATAATTACATTCTAATCGCACTGAAAACAATTGCGTGCCCCGGCGCGGCGGCAAAATTACAAAGTAGACTGAAAAAATATTTAATAAGTAAATAAATAGCAAACTTAAGCAGACCAGCCCCCACAAGCAGCACCTGTTCACAAGTATGACGCGTGTGGCAGCCATCGCCCTCCTCGCCATATTGGAGGGAAGTGAGCGACCCGTCACACGACGCCGCCGCAAGCAAAGGCCTTAAAGTGAGCATGACTTACTTAAGTCTGCCTTAGAAATAAAAAATAACTAAAGGGAAACACTAAACACACAATTTGTTATCACTGTGACTATTGACAAGCTTAGACTAAATATCACAAAATAAAAAAATATAACAATTAGACAGACATAATAAATCGATGCATTTATATCAAACTAAATAAATGAAGAACATTGAATTGAATTAATTTAATTACAATAGGTAATATAATCTGTAACCTAAAAATATAACTTATAATAATAATAGCATACTTTGAATTAAAATGGACCTTGAACTATCTGCTCAGTGAGGCAGGTGCAGAGAGAAGCTACTTCCATACATCCTTGTCGTCAATATAATGAGACACTTTATAATAAGCCCTACTCAACAGCCGCTTTTTGATATGTTCTTTAAATTTAAAAAAGGACATACTGGTCACGCTATGAGGAATTTTATTGTAAAATTTAATACAATTCCCAAGAAAGGACTTATTTACTTTAGCTAATCTAAATCTAGGTACAGTTATTTTGTCTTTGTTTCTAGTGTTTCTATCATGATAGTCACTATTGACTGGAAACAAATTAATGTTCTTGCGGACATACATAATATTTTCAAAAATGTACTGAGAGGGCAAAGTTAGTATATTAATATCCGGAAATATATTTCGTAGAGACTCGCGAGAACCCAAACAGTAGATGGCGCGAATTGCCCTTTTTTGTAATACAAAAATTGATTCCAAGTCTGCGGCAGAGCCCCACAGCAAAAGGCCGTAAGACATAAGACTATGAAAATATGCAAAATAAATTAATCTGGCTGTATTAATGTCCGTCAGTTGCCTTATTTTGCTGACTGCAAACGCAGCGGAGCTCAGTTTACCACCTAAGGCTTCCAGGTGAGCACCCCACTGCAATCTACAGTCTATAGTCAGACCAAGAAAAACAGTCTTATCTACTACATTAAGTTTATTACCATCCACAATAACACTGGTATCAACTTTTGGTACATTTGGTAATGAAAATCTTATACATTTTGTTTTTTTTGAGTTTAACATAAGATTGTTGGCAGCAAACCATTGAGACACAGTCTTCAGAGCGTAGTTAACTTTTAAAAGATCTTTGTCTTTTCTATCTACTTTAAATATCAGAGACGTATCATCTGCAAACAAAACGACATCTGATAGTTCTTTCACCATATAAGGTAGGTCATTTATATAAACTAGAAACAGAAATGGGCCTAAAATCGAGCCTTGAGGTACGCCTAATTTGACTAAGGAGCCCGATGACACACTACCATTGATTCCTACTTTTTGTTGGCGCCCTGAAAGATAGGAAACCACAAGATCGAGAGCCACTCCGCGAATTCCGTATAACTTAAGTTTAAGAGCTAGCGTTTGGTGATCTACGCAATCAAATGCCTTGGAGAGATCACAAAAGATACCAATAGCATCGTGTGAGCACTCCCAGGCCTGAAAAATATGCTTAATAAGTTTAGCTCCCGCATCCGTAGTGGACTTACCTCTCGTAAAACCGAACTGATCATCATGGAGTATCTTGTGGTTATTAAAATGCCTTAACATTAGGTTTAGCACAATCTTTTCAAAAATCTTACTTAATGCAGGAAGTACTGAGACCGGTCTGTAATCTGAGGGATTGTTTTTACATCCCGATTTAAAAATCGGAACAATTTTGCTGTATTTCATTAAATCAGGAAAGTTGCCCTGTTCGAGACATTGGTTAAAAATTAGGGCTAAAATAGGGGCAATATTAAAAATAATTGACTGTATAACTTTAACTGACAAACCCCATAAGTCTTCTGTATTTTTCATATTTAGTGACTTGAAAGCCGTGATAATGTCATAGTCACTAACCTGGGTGAATGCGAAGTCTGGAATGTTTCGTTGAAAAGTCTTCTGTAAAATCGATTCTGCTAACGTGGAAGACGAAGCAAGATTTTTAGTAGCCTCCATAGGTATATTTGAGAAAAAAGTTTCAAAAGCAGATGCTACTTCTAATTTATCTGATATTAGTTTATCATTAATTTTAAGACAAAAAGTATTATCTTTGATTTTATTTTTACCAGTCTCTGTATTAATAATCTGCCACACTGTTTTAATTTTATTATTAGAATTATTTACCCTATTGCCTATGTAGATGGCCTTAGCTCGAATGCATACCTGTTTAAATAACTTAGAATAGTTCCTAACATATGTATGAAAGTTTTCATTACTATTGTAAGATCTCTGATGGTAAAGATCATACATGTTATCCCTACTCTTCCTGATTCCTTTAGTTGCCCAGTTACAGAATTGAAGTTTATTATTTACCTTTTTAGTTTTGATTGGACAAGATACATTAAATTCGTTGCAAATATCTCTAAATATTTTGTCATAGTTTACATTTAGATCATCAGAAATATACATAGTGTTACTAATTTTATAATCCATATTAACGCTGAAATTATTTAATCTTGTTTGATTAACTGACCTAAATGTTTTCGTTATGGATGACCTAAGTTTTTTACACGGTAATTTTACCAATTGTGCCAAATGATCCGAACGGACGCCACCTATTATGGACTTCTCTAAAACGTTACCGTTAGTAATTATGTTATCAATACAAGACGAACTAGTAGCCGTTACTCTCGTGGGCTCATTAAATAGAAGAGACATATTAAATGATTTAAATAAAGTAATAAAGTTATTTCTATCTAATGAGGGTATCAGGATGTCAATATTAAAGTCACCACAAATAATTATTGACTTATTACACCTAGATAATTTACTAAGTATTTGTTCCATTATAGAACAAAACAACGAAAAATTAGACGCGGGAGGCCTATACACACATATAATGATGGAGCTTTCAATCTCTGCACAAGCCACCTCGCATACGCGTTCCACAGAGTGACAAGTAATATCAGAACGATTCTTAAATTTAATATTATTATTTAGCAAAATGAGGGTGCCGCCACCCTGAGCAGTCACTCTGTTGAACGCGCTGGCAACAGTAAAGTTATTAACATTAAAAAGCATTGTATCTGGTTTGAGCCATGTTTCCGTAAAACATAATATATCAATTATCATTTCATCACATAATAATTCAACGTCAAGTATTTTGCCAGAGAAGCGATTTATATTCTGGTGTAGTATAGTTATGCTATTAGTGTGCTTCTCTGTTGTCGGAGTTATAAGTTTAAACAACTAATCACAGTATTGTTAGTAATACTAGACGATACCGCTCTGTCACTTAATCTACTGGCAGTTATATTAGCTATAACCATGTTAATATTATAAGCTATCAGTTTAGCAATCAAGATTTTACAATTTTTGGGCATAAACAATGAGTCCCCAGTAAATTTTAGTCCACTAACAAATTTATTAGTGTCGAAATAAGAAAAAACGTCACTATGACGACATGTCAATCTATATATAAAATTGTTCAAAAACAATATATATCTATTTTGTTTGTCCGTATAGTTGACGGAGTATGGCAAAGCACATAGAAAAACATTCATCACCTTTAGTTTGAGGAATGTTTCAAAACTATTAATTAATTCTTTAAATTTCACGTTCAAACCATTTCCTATAAGTATCACAACTGTGGTTTGTTTGTCAAGCTTAGTACTTACAATTTTATTCATTATATCTGTATAGGAAGCTCCCGGCATACAATAATTAATAACTGGCTGATCCATACGATTATTTAATATTGGTCCAAAATTTACCCCAATTTGGTCAGAAAAAACAACAGTTTTCATTATCGATCCCTCAGAGCTCCCCACAGAAATATTGACACTGACATGTGGCTCAGTGCTCGGAGCACTCGGAGCGTCCGGAGCACCCAGAGCAGCCGAAGCACTCGGAGCGCCCGGAGCACCCGAAGCGCCAGGAGCACCCGAAGTACCCGGAGCGCCCGGCGCACTCGGAGCGCCCGGAGCACCCAGAGCAGCCGAAGCACTCGGAGCGCCCGGAGCACCCGAAGCGCCAGGAGCACCCGAAGCACTCGGAGCGCCCGGCACACTCGGAGCGCCCGGAGCACCCAGAGCAGCCGAAGCACTCGGAGCGTCCGGAGCACCCGAAGCGCCAGGAGCACCCGAAGTACTCGGAGCGTCCGGCGCACTCGGAGTGCCCGGAGAAGAGACATCAACACAAGGATCAACATTATTAATATTATGACAATGGCATATCTTTTTCTACATTAGGGAATCAAACCGTTCTTCATGATTTTTGCACATGTCCACCAGGTTTGTGACTGCAACTATGTGCTCGCTGATCTCCTTCTTAGCACTGTTATATCTGCATGCTAAACCATTAATTAAGTCCTCCTTGTGCTTCAGATCTGCTTGTAACTGCTGTACTAACCATTTATTTTCAATAAAAAAAAAAAAGTCCATTTCATAGAGACACATTTATGATTTACCATTTTCAACCCTATTCCAGTGAAGCGAGTGCTGTGTAAATCGTAGTCGGTCCGCGCCTTAAGCATCGTTCAATAACTAAATCATAATGCTGATCAAACTAAAAGCCGAATTTCCATAGGATAGCTTATACGAAAAAACCTGGTATAATTACGAATTATCCCTTCATATATGCAAAGTGGCATTTATTATTAAACTGGGGTATTTTAATAATAAACATAAAACCGTATTTCAAATTAAGTGAGAATTTTAAAAGGACAGTGGGTCACTTGACACAGTCACAGTGATTGCCGCACCTAAAGTAATTAAGGACCATCCAGGGTGGAGCAACACGCACATTTTCATATTTTTTTAGGTTAGGTTAGGAATAGCGATGTTTCGGGGAACACATCTACATAATATGATAATGACGGGCAGTTTTTGATTTCCAGACGCCACGCGCCGCCTGAGTTTAGACCTTATGTAGAAGCTTCGTGGTGGAAAACTTCCGAGATATTAAATATATGTAAATCGACTGATATGCACTGGATCATCATCAAAATCATTTATATCAGCCTAGGGATGTCCACTGCTGAACATGGGCCTCCCCCATTGACTTCCACTTCGAACAGTTTTGGGCCGCTTGCATCCGGCGGCGCCCAGCGACTTTGACCAGGTCGTCGGTCCACCTGCACAGCACAGCACTTTCCGGTACCTGGTCGCCACTCGAAAACCTTCCTTCTCCATCGGTTATCGGTTATCGAGTGATGTGGCCTGCCCATTGCCACTTAAGCTTACTAACTCTACGAGCTACATCGGTAGTTTTCGTTCTCCTACGAATGTCCTCGTTTCGGACCATGTAATGTATAGAAATTCCGAGCAGCTCGTGCCATAGCGCGCTGAGAGACTCCGCACTGGATAGACTTCTGGAATTCCTTTTTTTTTATATCAACAGGTTGACAAGCAGGAATACGGTACACCTGATAATCAGTAGTCAGTGCCGTATATCAGCAAAACCATGGGGATTGATTAAAGAGTTCTATTTACTCCTTTATGAATACGGTGTAATAGGGAGCTCCTCATTGTATTGGGAAGGCTTGTACCCTTTTTTGCAATGTATTGGCTTGTTACATAACTACCTATAATATTAATAAATGATGTAGCAGAAGGTTCTAAGTACACAAAGCCTAGGAACTCAAAAGTGGTCGTGGAGCTACCGGAACGTACCGAAAGGTGCTTGACAACAGACTTTTTTTGCGATAGCGAGGAGGGCGATGGCTGCCACACGCGTCATACTTGTTAACAGGTGCTGTTTGTTGGGGCTGGTCTGCTTAAGTTTACTAGTTACCTACTTATTAAATATCGATTTAGTCTACTTTGTAGTTTTGTCGCCGCGCATTAAAATGTAAATATTATTTGATAAATCTAAGCTTGATTTGAAAAGAGTAATTGCTGAGTTTATTGCCGGATCCTCTCAGAAAATGCAACCTTCCGCACCGGTATAAGAGTATAAGATTCAGACTTTTCATGAATGCCTGCGAAGGTCTATTTGAATAAATTATTTTGAATTTTGAGTATTACAAAGTGCCCTACCACGACTCAAGGCATTTAGTGACACTACTATTGCGCTATCATCACCTTACACTAGAAGCTTTTTTATACAACCATGTCGGCAAACAAACACACGGCCCCCCTGGTGGCAAGCGGTTACCATACCCAATGGACGCTTGCATCACACGTTCATCACACACCTCCCTCGCCAGTCAGCTCGGGTGAACTTACTCACGCGCAGGAACAACATAAAGTTATTTGGCTGCAGTATTCTGTAAGGTGGAGCTACTTTCGCAGTCGAGCTGTTCTTTGACCGAAATTACGCTATGCTCTTACTTCTCTTAAAAGGTGCTGATAATTGATTTAATATGATAAGTTCTCCATTAAATTGGTTATGAAAAAACCATGAAGTGTTAATAGTATCGTGTGACACAGAAATCAGGCAAGTGTCGTGTATGCAATATGGGCTGGCCGGTATAATTAAGCCTTTTTGCGTGTTCAGCGTGAATGAATGCGGGGATTTTACGAGTAGAACATACTCGTAGGGTCATAGGCACTGACACTCACGGAAGTGATTGCCACGCCTAAAGTAATTAGTAAAATAAGGCTAGCAAAAATAATGTTAACACTAGCTTTTATACTCTTTCGTGATATACAGGAACTTTAATCTGTGATACAAGTCCCAAGAAGTAGTGTCAATGGTAAGTCCAGAGGTAGAGCACCTTTAGACGTACATATAACTGATAAAAAAAAGATGATTGACATGGGGGTAATTCGGGTAGCTCAGACAGCCTGTATGACATGATAGAGGTAGAGCGTAGCGTTTATTGGTACAAAGAGCAGCTCGACTAGGGAAGTTCCATCTTACAGAATACAGCAAAAAATTTTTTTTTTTTTATACAACTTAGTCGATAAACAAGCATACGGCCCGCCTGATGGTAAGCGGTTACCGTAGCCATATAGACGCTTGCAACACACGAAGCATCGCTCACGCGTTATCGACCTATCCCCCCTCCCCTATGAGCTCTGGCAACCTTACTCACGCGCAGGAACACAACTTTACACAACATAAAGTTATTTGGCTGCGGTATTATGTGAGGTGGAGGTACTTCCCCAGTCGAGCTGCTCTTTGAGCGAATAAACGCTATGCTCTACCTCTCTTAAAATAACTTTATGTTGTGTTCCAGCGCGTAAGTAAGGTCGCCAGTGCTCTTTGGGGAGGGGGAAGTGAAAACGGAATTAATTTTAGTTTTTATAGGAATTCCAAACAGCCTGTTTTCAAGATACATCCTAGATTATTATATATTTGTTAATTTGGTTGAAAATCATCCTATTAGTCCGTCGATCATGCGGGCGAAACTGCAAGGCCAAAACACATCAAAACTAGCATTAGATATTTTAAACTCGAGGTATATTTTAGTGTTATAATTTAAATAAATAATGTAGGTACTAGGTACTTTTGTGAATTTCAAATTTCGAATACCTATGTCAATGGGCCAGTCTGGTAATGTATGATTCACCACCTAACGACGCGCATAATCGCGCGTATCGCAGTCGGAGTCCATTTTACAATACGGTAATAATATAGAAGTTCGTATCAAAAGAAGCTATAATCACTTTAGCACCATGTCACATTACGCAATTTACATACAACGACATCTTGTAACCCGGTCATCTGTGTCTACCACCGCGCACATTCCATGCAAATATGAATTTTAATTAGTGTAAAAAGAATTTTAATTTCGTTTACCGCATCGATTTCCGTCTGGTGTGAATCATACTTTACTTGTCTCAGCTTTATGTCATGAAAAGTTTATAAATTATTTAGCTGTTAACAAAATTGAATTGGTTAAAGTGGGGCGAAACGGGTGGGAGAAAGGCAAATTTGAATTCCTACGTTTTGGTAATCTGTACCTAAGTTTATTACTCTGTAAAATGTTTTCTGTTTTCGGATGTCTGTACTTTCAACTATTTATTTATAACCTGTTATAAAGTTTTATTTATTTTAATCCTATTAATATAGATTTTATATGTGTAACTCTATGACGCGTATTGGTTAATCAGATTTATATGAAATTTGGCAAGTAAATAGATCATACCTTGAATTATTTAAAACGTAGTTTAGACTTTATCGTTGAGCGCTCGTGATGAAACATGATTAGCCGTTCTTAATCGATCGTCAAAGTTAAGCTATCAGCGATGTGGCCGATACCTAGATAGGTGACCACCTAGGCACAGAATAAATAATTAACCTAGGCTCCTAGTGGTATTTCAAATAAAAATGACAATAAAATAAAAATTAAAGGAAGTCCCCATACAAGATTTGTTGGCGTATTCTTTTTGTTGCGCCTACTACACTATTAAATTTCATAGCAATGTTGATTTTATATTATTTTTATTGTACGGAACCCTCCGTGTGCGAGTCCGACTCGCACTTGGCCGAAAATTTACAATATAGGCCCTAATAAGGCACTTATAAACATTTCTACACTACCAACGATTAGAAATACACTTGAACTGAGAAGACTTCTGGCAAGAAATTCAGCTTTACCACAAGCTTCTACTCAACATTTCCATTTTCTTTTTATTATTATTATATGCTCAGACTGTGGAATGAGCTCCCGGCCGTGGTTTCCCCAATGGAGTACAGCATGGGGTTCTTTAAAAAGGGTGTGAACAGATTTCTACAGGGTCGGCAAAGCGCGAGTGATACCACTGTTGTCGCAAGCGGCCATAGGCTACGGTAACCGCTTACCATCAGGCGGGCCGTATGCTTGTTTGCCACCTTAGCGGTATAAAAAAAACTAGTTTTAATCCCGCGGTGTCACCTGCGTTACTGAAGTGTAGAATGTATTAAAAGTATCCTATATACACCTATTACTCCATTATCTACGTGCGTGCCAAATTCCATAAAGATTGGTTGTGCCGTTCTTGAGGTATCAAAAAGTAAGAAACAAACATACATATACAAAGACTTTCGCATTTAGTATAGTAGAATTGCTTAAATGTAGTGTTGTTAGTTAGTCTTTCTTTAAGTACGTTCGTCTTGTTTATTGACATTTTAACAAATAGAACGCATATTTGTTATATAACTTAAGTAAGTAAAACATATGTTTTAAACCCTCCACCCACGGGATTCTTACCAAATCGTGTGGGAAGATCGTAAAAAATTCAATGGAAAAGTTGAAATAGTTAAAAATAGGTTTAAACTTAGATGCAACTCAGACGACAAATAATAAAAAAAAAGTTAATTTTTTAACAAATATTCATCAAAAACTTTAACACCGACTTCAAAAATGTCACAACTAAATAATTAAATAACGGATGTAGATAAACGGTTTTAATTCTAACAATTTAAAAAAAGTTTAAAAATAAAACAGTGCACAAGAAACTTTAAAAGTAAAATAATGTTCCGAGATATTCAAATCAGGTTTCTCAAAGTAAAGATCCACTAAATCAATGTTTTAATATTCAGGGCCCCATTTACGAGTAACCTCCTTAGAACACTCTAAAATACCTTTAAAGCCTATCAAAATTAATTTCGTGGAAGCGCTTCCGTCCGTAGACATTTCCAAATATAAAAAATTAGATAAAGTTGACCATTATTTATTTTATTAGCAGCGCCTGACGAGAATTGATTAAAAACGGAATAGGTACTTAGGGAACATAATTAAATTTCCTGCTACCAAACCGAAAGTGTATAAAAACCTTTTTGAGTTTATTTTAATATTTAAAAAAAAACTTACCCCCAAAGAACATCACAAAAAGTGGAATAACAGCAACGATTCCTCGTCCTAACATTTTTCAAATTCACTAAATCACAAAACACGTGAAAACTATTATTATCAACAAATAAATAAAGTTAAAACAACTGGCTGAAAACAAAAGAACTCATTTACATTTTTATCTGATCAGCTATTTCAAATTTGAAATTCGAATTTGCACTTGAGCGCCAAAATGTGATAAACGAGCAGCGTCTACCCTTTCCAAACGGTAGCGGGATACTGAAATGAAAGGAACTAACCAGACTACGTCTGATTTCAGCGTCTCTCAACGCTCAACGCGTCACGAGTAAAGCTTTTCACTAGATTTATTAGTATACTGGTTTGGTTTACATTTTCTCTCACGTAATTTTCTCCTCTGTGGCAACAGGGTGTTTCTACTTCCTATGTGGATTTCTCATTTCGATGGATTGAAATAACAATTCCATTTTCAAATGCCTATATTTTTAAACCCTCACGAATATGCTTAGGTTTCATTGCATTGGATACTTATCCTCCTTTTGTCCCGTCACTCGGTGTGTGTTTATTGTTCGATTCCCTATTCATAAAAATGAGTTTCTATTTAATGAAGATGTGTTTATTTATCCAGTGAATTTTATGATTTTAAACAGCTTATACGAGTATGGAGAATAAAGTAAAAATAAACTATATACTTTTTATGTTTTGAATAATATACACTAGCTTTCCGGCCCGCTTTTTCTCTTTACAGGTTGAATTTGGAAAATAAATAAATATCCTGGGACATTCCTCACACGGTCATCTGATCCCAAACTAAGCAGAGCTTGTACTATGGAAACCAGATAACTGATATAATAAATATAGTACTTTTTGTTTGTAAATACATTAAATACATACTTAATATACATAATTACACCCAGACTCAGGACATACAGAGAAAAGTAGGAACCTATCGGCAAACTAACCGTGCAATTTGTATATCAGGCAGTCGGTTTCTCCCGTAGGTTATTTCGAGCAATACCATTCCGCAACTAATAAATGTTTTTGCACTGATTTTGAACAGTAGCCAATCAGAGCGCATTTTCCGTTGTAGGGAATTGAAGGAATAGATTTCAAAGTCAAAGCCATTAATTTAATTTAGTCCCTAGTATAGCATGAAAGTCAAATCTACTGAAATTACTAACAGTTCGGAAGTCGGTTTTCAACTGAGAAGAACAGGCAAGAAACTCAGCATGGTTACATTTTTGAAATACTTTTTTGGTTTATCTGATAAATTACCAGATTTACTAACAACAAAAAAACGACTTATATTCCTATTTTGCTCTTGAGCCACCCAAAAGAAGTTCCACTTCATTAACACTTTTTAATTAGTTCACTCCCGTGACGTCACTTCGGCAGTTCGACTGAAGACTTTAAAACCATAGCAATAATTAAATCCATTCAACCTCAAAATTCAATAATCGTTTATTCAATATAGGCCCTAATAAGGCACTTACGAACGTTACAATTGATTTTACCACCGGTTCGTAATACACTCGAACTGAGAAGACTCCCGGCAAGGTACTCAGCAAGGTTTTTTTTTTAAGAATCTCAAAATCTTTTTTAGAATATTAAAATTGGTAATTATATTAAAATATTCATGTCTTCTACAAAATCGGAAACGTACCCTTTCTTACAAAACTTTTGTTTAATCAACTTTTCGTACCCAGTAGGAACTCCAGAGATAGCCATGTAGATAGCGTATAGGACATAGGCTAATTTTTATCCCGGGAACGCGGGTTAAACCGCGGGGGACAGCTAGTAATAAATAAATAAATATCCTGTGCCATTTTTACACACCACAATCTGATCCCAAATAAGAACTTGTACTATGGAAACCAGATATGTATTACTTATATATTATATATTACTAGCGTGAGGACCGGGCCAACCGTGCGACAAAATGACACCAACGTGCTGGCCCTAAAATGTTCAGTTTAGGGCCAACACGACTCAGTCGTCTGCGGTCCGCGGAACAGCTCGCTCGTCCATTGCTTATCTCTCTCCCGCATGTGTGCATCGTACGCACATACAAGGTTACATCGTACACCTATGCAACGCGGAACTTCATAGTTCGATCGATTTTAAACAAATGGCGGTACTGTTTAATTCTATGAAGATTTTTTTTGCAAAATGTTCCGGTGGGCGTATCCTAACTTTGAAATCATTGTGTATACTTTTTTTTTTGTAAATACATACATAATAACAGACTCAGGACATGCAGACATTCATGGACACAATGTATAGTAGGTGGGAATTGAAAACACGACTTACGGCGTAATAGCTGGAGTCCTGCAACCATGCAAACTGGCCCGTCTAAAAAAATAGGTCTAAAGAGGTCGTATAAGATCTTACAACTTTTTTACGGTCTATGAAGCAAGAGGGGTAGCCCTAATTGATTTACTTCTTTGTAAGTTGTTCTTGTTCTTTTTTATTTCCGGCCAAACAATGAAATCAAGTTTCCAGCCTTTAATTTGGGGTAGAAACGCGATATAAAAATTCCTGTGAAAGAATGCCAAACTTTTTTTTTCCTAAATCTTTTTAATTTGCTTCAATTGTTTGAAGTTCTGTTTAACTGGTCTAGTTAGCTAAGTGTCGAAAAGGGATTTTTTTAGTTAATATATAAGATTCGTATTCAATGTCCAAAAATGTCATTGATCAGTGACCCGAGGTCGATCTTTATTGCATAAAAAATTATTTGGTTTCAAAGCTGATCAAAAACAACGTCCAAGTGCAATTTAAAAAAACACAAAAAATTTACGTCAGTGAACTTTTATATCAGTTTTTTTTAATGCATTTATATTCATAAAAGTATAATAGTCTTAAATTGATTTAAGAGCTATAATACCTACAGCTACACTGCTCTTATACGAATGGACACATAAAATCTGGTTGGATTGGATTCCAACCAGATTGGATTGGATAGGGTCCTTTACTACAATAGCGTTTAAATATAGAAATGTCTTTACTTTGATTAAGGATACATCCAGAATGAGTGTTGAAGCTGTGCACGCATCGATAAAAATAGGCCCTAACTGTTAGAGGCTAAATCAAATAAAAATAAATAAAATTGCTAAATAATGTTTAATATTTAAATTTCTCCCGATTTTAATGGGAATATTTCAACAACTGCTATCATTATGAACGTCACTATGACAAGCAGAATGACGCAGAGGGAGCGTAAAACGTAGCTGTTACGCGCAGCAGCCTGTAAAAGTTGGCCTGTTTTATATATTCGTGTAGAATGGCGACGTTCTTTCTAGGTATATTTATTTCTATGTGTCTTTATTAGTTATTTTTTCTAAATAATATCCCCTACTAGATATGTTATCAATAGTTGCCGCATCTTCCATTCCTCTACTCTACGCAGCCACCTGCCATGTTTTGCAGGTCATCGGTCTTGAGGTTGGAATACGCCTTTTAAAGAAAATTTAAGGACAGATTGGAAATGTTTGATGAGTGCCCCAGTGCATTTCATTTGATCCATATTTACAGGGACAGTAAGGCTATTATTGGCTCTTTTACGGGCTATGAATATACACTAAACGTTGATGAATTTTGAGAATTTCATAACATTACGTTTATATTGAATTCTACATAAATAAAATATCATCATGACAAACGTAATACAAAAGTCAAGGCAGACTTTACCAACGAAGAGATATCAAACGAGAATTCCAACAATACTAAATCCATCTAATAATATACCTGTACAAAAGTGTGTCTATGTTTACGCACACTTAGACACATCTCATATACAAACGGACATCGTAAGATAAAATACTCACTCATCCACGCTTATCTACAAACTAACATTCCCTACAATTATATTTATCAAGCCAGAAGAAAAGGCCATAAATCCATTACATTCTAACCCTTAATATTACCGCCAAAACACTGAGTACACAAAAGGCCCTATGTATGTGAATCCATGGGGATATAAAAGTGAATATTTATCGGGACCTTTATCAATAGAGGATGGGATGACTACCGGTAACGCCATGGAAATGTGAACAAATGAGGTGGGAAGTGTCATGCACTTAGGGTCACAAAGGCCTTCGTGATTCACATATCTGTGATTCCAATTCACGTTTTCGTCGTTCATTGAATTTGCAACATAATATTGGTGAATAAACGAGACAGTCGAGAGATATGAAAGCTCCGAATTTCTCGCCATTTTTTATTTAGTTGCTTTACCTAAATATTTCTCGTGATTTTATTTCATATTATTTTTGAAGACAGCTATGTTGTGGGTATAGCGTGATCTTTCTAGCTATGTGCTGTTAATCCGTTTATGTGTGACTGGTACAAATTACAACGTGCCTTCGCGATACGTCGAATGGCATGGTGGGACACGTGAGTGAGCCGCGCGAGCGCACAGCGGCACAGCTGCATGCCCTAGACTAGAGTGATCTTTGTAATGAAGTAGTAAACAATCGACTTCAAAATAAACTAAAAAGTATGACATATCTCTAATCTAAAACTGTTTTGAAGTCAGCGAAAGCACGACATATTCCATTGAAAATATTTCGCCGACTTCAAAACAAAAAAGAAAGAGTTATTCAGTCAGATTTCTATATGAAAAGGTGTAATGGGAATGACATGACATGGCTCGATATTATCGTAATGTTGTTTTATGTTATTATATAAATTGTCGGTCGTCAAGCGTGAAGTGGCGGTTTGTTTGTGAAATGTGAGCTTTGACATTTAATATTTCTATATTTTGGTTATCTGGCGTACTATAAACTATATTTGAGATAGGGTAACCTAGTTTTGCAAAGAGGATTATTATTATTGGAGGTAGTGAATTTATTTTAATATCAAATTGTCAATAGATTGACAGGCAGGCTTATGGTAAATAGTGTGATCACTAACGCTAACCGCTGCCTATGGACATTTGCAATAACTGGGGGCTTCCCAACTTGAGTCGGTAAAAATATTTCATTTTGTCTGTATTAATGAGTAGCATACCAGTTGTCTGGTTTCCAGCGCTCTACTTAGTTTAGGTTCAGATGGCCCTGTGTGAATAATTTACCAGGTTTTTTTTTATCTTTAAACTTCGATATTTGGTAAATTTTTAATTCGTCAACTTGTTTAAAGAATAATTTACGGTATATTTAATTTCCTCCATTTCTTCCAATATAAAAATCACCATCATCTGCCTGCCCTGTTCCCAATCACTTGTGGTCGGCGCAATATGTACGCTTCTTCCATTCATCTTTTCTATCCGTCATATCAGCATTCACTCTTTTCTAACCCATATCACCATTCACACAATCGCTGCCTATGGACATTTGCAATAACTGGGTGCTTTCCCAACTTGAGCCGGTAAAAATATTTCATTTTGTCTGTATTTATAAGTAGCATACCAGTTGTCTGGTTTCCAGCGCTCTACATAGTTTGGGTTCAGATGGCCGTGTGTGAAGAATTTCCCAGGTTTTTTTAAACTTTTATATTTGGTTAATTTTTAATTCGTCAACTTGTTTAAAGAATAATTTACGGTATATTTAATTTCCTCCATTTCTTCCAATATAAAAATCATCATCATCTGCCTGCCCTATTCCCAATCACTTGTGGTCGGCGCAATATTTACGCTTCTTCCATTCATCTTTTCTATCCGTCATATCAGCATTCACTCTTTTCTAACCCATATCACCATTCACACAATCCATCCATCTCTTTTTCGGTCTTCCTCTTCCCGTATATCCATCCACTTTTATATTCAGAACTCTCTTAGTCACGTGGCTTTCATTTCCCCTCATAACATGTCCAAACCACGGTTTCCTCTCAACTTTTCTGTCACTGACGATACTTCAAGCACGGTACATATTAGATATATGTACCGTTCTTCAAGGTTCCCCTTATGTGCTGATTCCTTATCTTATCCATTCTTGTCACTCCACACACTCATCTCAACATCATCCTCTCAGCTGTATGCAATTGTCTTTCATCAGTCTCCTTTACTACCAACATTCCGAGCCTCCAATATTAAAATCATAACTATAAATGTACCTTAAATTTAAAAATAAACATGACCATCCACTTTAAGGTTCAAAACTCGAGTGACGTCACACTGTGTACTCTTATTAAGGCGAAGATGAGGGTCAGCTAGACCGGCAGGCTTTTATATATTTCGCACAAAAATTAATTGGATTTCATTGAAAAAGACTGTCGTGTTGTTCATAGCTCCGGGTTGTTTACGTACCTAAATAAACATCGTTATTACAGTTATTCTGTCATTTTGTTCGCCCAACATTTGGTGAATTCAATATTTTTTGTAAAGAACACAAGTTTTTTTTTTTGTAAAAATTTAAGTCGTCATCGGAAAGTTTGTAAAGTACTGTCGTATCGATGGCTCAGTTCATGAAAGTAACTTTTTCAGGAGAGAAATTTTAATATTTAGGTTGCATTACCCAATCATCATATAACTAGAGTTCTTTGACTCAAATGATAATATTATTTAAGAATTTATTTATTTATTTATTTATTCAGAACAAAAACACATTATACAATAAAATATAAAACGATAACAACTGCATTAGTTAAAAACTGTGTCGCAGCTGTTGACGCCCACCTCAGAGCAACAATATTAGATCAGAGGTTCCGAATGATAAATAAAAATAAACGTAACAATAATTATAGTAATACATGACATAAAATAACATGTTGAAGACATGTTTTTTATTTCTTGAGTTAGAATATAACATTTATGTGAATTTAACATTTACTTGAAACATCATTAAAAATACCTATATATATATAATATTAAGTATACATAACATTCATAGATTTGTGTATGTGTGTGTGAGTTGAGGGGGGTGTGTGGGGTGTGTATGTGTGTGTGTTTTTATGTTTTAGTATTAGTTATATTTTCAGTCTCATCATAAGTTAGGCTAAGCAGCCAGTTTGTAAGTTGCACCTTACATTCCCGTAGTGTTAGCGGGTATATATTTATTTCCTTATTGATTCTGTTGTACAGGTATGGACTAAGGTAATGGAAGTGTTTCCCAGCAAAAGCAGTTTTCCGAGTAATTATTTTGCAAACTCTATCAGACATGCGTCTTCTTTTATTTTGTAAAGGTGGATTAAACGGGAGCATAGCATGCTTCTTAAGAATACTATTAAGTATATATAATTTACGAACAGTGAGTAACTTACACTGAGAATATAGTTCGTGTGTAAGGAAAAGCATAGGTCTCGATGTCATAACCTTCAAGACACACCTTTGGGCTCGCTCCAAACGAAGGAGGAGGGTCTTAGTGGTACCACCCCAGGCGGAGATGCAGTAAGTTATGATAGACTGGAATAGTGCATAGTATATCGTTTTTAATGTCTGAAAATTGGCAATTGATCTTAGAGTTTTAAACACGAAAATTAGCTTTCTTACTCGAGAGATTAGAGATTCAATTTGGGCCTTCCAACAGAGACTACCATCTATTAGAATACCCAGATATTTGACAGTTTGTGTACGGGAAATCTGACCACAACCGCAGAGCCCACTCCCGACAAACTCACAATCATGTGCAAAGATAGTAAATGAAGGAGGAGGCACAGATGCCGCTCTCAAGCCAAATGTAATGAAATTAGCCTTTTCTTTATTTAATGTTAGTAGGTTATTTGATAGCCATTTCAAGACAGAATTAAGAGCAGCCTCTGCGTTATTTTGTGCCTCCGCCCAGCACTCACCCTGTACCAATAATGCTGTATCATCGGCATAGGTTATAATTCTGCAGTTAGGTAGCGATAATCTACACAAATCGTTGATGTAGGTAAGAAATAGGGTAGGCCCTAACACACTTCCCTGTGGGACGCCAAAACTTAGGTATTCCTCTTGACTAATAAAGTTTTCAATAGAAACGCATTGAGTCCGGTCACTCAAGTAACTTGCAAAAATTATCAGGGCAACACCTCTAATCCCAATGTGCTCTAATTTTTTTAAAAGAATAGGAACAGAGACCGTGTCGAAGGCCTTGGACAGGTCTAGAAAGATGCCAATGGTCTTAACGCCCATATCTAAATTTTGTACTAATTCCAGAACAGCATCTTCAGTAGATTTACCAGCTATAAAACGTTTTTGTTTAAAAAATGTATTAGTCTCTTGTTAAGCACCTTTTCCAATATCTTAGAGAAAGTGCTCAACACAGAAATTGGACGATAGTTATCGACACAGTCTCTGGCTCCTTTCTTATAAAAGGGGTGGACTATAGCTTTTTTAAAAACTCGGGGAAAAACTCCAGTAAACAATAGAATATCATTAGAGTAAAATGAGTCAAATAGGCAACGCAGCACTTCACAGAGTAAATTTGCGTATTAATAATCAGTAAGGCTAGAAAGTTGCGAGTTAAATTGGTTAGATACACAATACAAAATAAACAGGTTACTAATGTAAAATGTTATCGCGATATTTTCCTACAACGAAAGCTCAAGGTCATTGTAGGATTCGAACCCGAGACCTTCGTCTCGGCTTTCGCCCTTAAAATCTCTGTCCCTCTCTTGGGGATGCAAGCGTATATACCTAAGCTACGGTAACCGTTTACCACCAGTCGGGCAATATGCTTGTCCATGCAGCTTTGCTTGTATATATATCAGATCTATTGAATAAACGGGAAAATTTTTAATTGTTCGTCATTTTATAGCTTTAAGGGTATAAAATATTGAAGCTCATAAGTATTGATTGTCGACATCGTGTCGAAGGTAAGTATTGGTTGGACGCAATCGTATTTTATCGTCAGCCTTTATAATACATTTATTTTTAGCCTACTTCAAAAAAAAGGTGGAGGTTTTCTCATAAAAACTTCACAGAAATATATAAATGATAGCTCATTGGTAGTGACGTCGGATACCGAGACGATGGTCCCGGGTTCGAATCCTACTATCAGCTTGAGCTTTCGGTGAAGGAAAACATCGTGAGGAAATCATAGCACGGTGGTAGGGTACTTTGTAGTACCCATCTGGCTGGCTACCACTCTCAAGTTGAAAATCTGTCGCCAAGCACCTATCGGTGTGTTCCGTACGACAGCTGCACTTGCGAGCCAGTTCCAGGCTTTGTGTGCTTACCAAAAAAAACCTTATTTGAAATTATGATCTTTATATTTTTTCTCGACTCTATTTTATTAGTGTTTTTCTATTTAATTGCCTTGGTATTTTAACATTGAGAAACTGTACAAAATTAAAATTAGTTGCTTGGACAAAAAATGATGCGCAGGTATTCAAATAATCGAGATTCCGTAATAATTGACTATAAGTTAACTATACGTATTTTAGTTGAGCACCTAGAATAGCTAGCCT
Organism: Achlya flavicornis; assembly: GCA_947623365.1. Taxonomy (NCBI): domain Eukaryota; kingdom Metazoa; phylum Arthropoda; class Insecta; order Lepidoptera; family Drepanidae; genus Achlya; species Achlya flavicornis. Next base: position 13,743,661 of record OX392480.1, on the reverse strand, counting down.
ACATTTACATTAGGCATCGAAAACATGCGATTGCGCGACGTTTTAATTTGTACCGTAATTCGATAGAAACTTAGATCTATATTTAAAACCTTAATAATAATATTATAAACGCGAAAGTTTGTATGTTCTCAAGCAAAAACTTCTGAACTTTTAATGAAGTTTGGCACGCTAATAGAATATGTTCTGGATAGGACTCTTTATCCCGGGAAAGCAATATCTCCCCCGGGTACGCGGGTGAAACCGCGAGGCGCAACTAGTAAAAAATACAAGTTCGAGAAGTGTCAAACATACATTAGCGTAGACACGCATCCACCCGTATCAAATGACGATAATGTTCATTTAATTATAGGTACGTTTAATTTTCAATGAGACCTCGACCACGGTAAAGTAATATATGGTCCTAATTAATCAGTGAATTTCCTCTTGAGGGATGAATGTATAGGTCATTAGTAATCAAAAAATAATATTAGAAAAATAATCAGTGGGTTTTTTTTTTTAGATAAATGGTTTATTAGCCAAAATTGTCTAAAGAAAATCTAATTACTACTCAACATATTTGTAGTGAAAAACTTAGCTTTATTTTCTAAAATAAAAGGTCATCCAAATACTCCATGGTCCCCATGACACTGGCGGCGTTTCCACGCTGAATGGTTAGGCTTAACCTCTCGGCAAAAAAGGTTAAATTAATACTTTTTAATTACTGATATTAAATTCAGTTTCGGAATTTTGTTTTTTTTTCTTACGGATTATTTTTCTAATATTATTTTTTGATTAAAATGACCTATACATTCATCCCTCAAGAGGAAATTCACTAATTTATTAGGACCTTATAGATAGATTACTTTACCGTGCCTCCACCACGTAGGTACAGATACGATGTCAACTCTATCATAACGTCATTCGTGGCATCATCCGTTTTAGTAGTTCTATTTTCAAAAGGAACCCTAAAAACATCCAACCCGGCACTCACTAATGACTGCAAACCATTTGTGATAAAATCTAGACGACACATCATTGTCATACCTCGTACCGGGACAAAAATGTTATGCAACTGTACTACCTCGAGAACCATTCTAAACTTTAAAACTCGGGAACAAAGTGAGTTTTTCTTTGCACTTTATTGACAATTCTAAGTGTTTTTCTCCTTTTGGAAAGCTGTGTTTCCTTGTATTTTACTGTGTACGGTAGTCGTAGCTAACTTTTAGTTACTGCATAAAAGTCAATTCTTCATCACAGTTTACTCTATGCAGCGACATGGGAAACGGTCAAGTTTTATTTTTTACTACGTGTTTTTACTACATCACTATGTTTTTTTATTAGTTTAAACTACTTACTACAGACAGTGGTCCGCACTCCTTTTAGATAATATTTTACAAAAAAAAAACTTTTGAATTTTCACAATTTGGACATCTTGGTCCGCGCAATAAATAAATTATTCTAATACATTTATATTCATTACATTTATACATATTTTAATTTATACTATCTAGGATACATATTATTAGCTTTTATGTGTTAATTACAATACTTATTACTTTGATTTATAATATATTATACTTATGGGCGATTAAATATTACAAAATTTTACGGTTACAGACTAGTTTGTTTACCGTTTGCCCCGGAGGAAATCCCCGCGCGTATTTGAGCGACCACGACATTATTGTCTCTATTTTTCATGGCCATTTTAAGGTTTTGAGAGAGGTAGAGCATAGCGTTTATTCGCTCAAAGAGCAGCTCGACTAAGGAAGTACCTCCACCTTACAGAATACCGCAGCCAAATAACTTTATATTGTGTAAAGATGTGTTCCTGCGCGTGAGTAAGGTCGCCAGAGCTCATAAGGGAGGGGGGAAAGGTCGGTAACGCGTCAGCGATGCTTCTTGTGTTGCAAGCGTGCATATGGTTACGGTAACCGCGTACCATCAGGTGGGCCGTATGCTTGTTTACCGACTAAGTTGTATAAAAAAAAAGGGTTTGTTCGGTTGTTGCTGCCATCGCCCGTTTTGCGAACCTGCCTATGGCGTCATCACTGTCATCTGAGTAGTATACACAGCTGACAGTGTGCCGCGACACTGCTACGACCGCATGCGGTACACTCTCGTGGATTTGCATCACTATGGTTAGTGATGATCTGGTCAAAGGCGGTGACCACACAGAGCCTAGAGACTACCTAGAAAGAGCATCGCCAAACGACACATAAAACAGGCAAACTTTAAAAAAAAACCTGATCATCATCATGTGGTAACTATTACGGTTGATGAGATACAGCCCAGTGACAGAGGACGGACGGACAGCGGAGTCTTATGGTCCCCTTTGGCACCCTTTAGGTACGGAACCTAAATGTTAATTATTAAAAAAAAAAATGTAAAAATCAAATGTCAATTTATTCTGATTCTAATTTCAAACTAAAGCTGTAATAGAAGCTATCTCCCACCATATTACCATCTCGTTTGTTCCAAGTTCCCACTGAAAACTGGGTAGGTAGGTATGAGTTAGAACGACTCGCAATAAATCGCGCTGGTCATTTATTGCCAAGCATTTATGGCTACGAGTGTATTTCCCTCATTTATTTGCAGTAACTACCCCCTTGATAAATATTAGTGATGCGCCGAGAGAAAAAATTGCCGAATTGTTTATGAAAACCATATGAAAACTAATTTTCTTTTAAATAAAAGACATATTCTTTGAGACATTTTCTTCTTATTATTATTAGATACGGTAAAATAAATATACTTAAACAATATCCGGGTTAATTAGGAATAGATTAACTCTTTGTGTCAACTATATGGGTTTTTTTTATTGACTAGAAGGACCAAAAAGATTAGCCTTATCAGCGAACAAGTCGGCGAGCAAGCTCTCAACCTGAGAATGGAAATCATTAAAACAATATAACTATGAATAGTATGAAGGTACCCACATACTATAGGAAGCTTATCACAGAGAGAAGGTATTTAATAAAACGATTTCTTTCTTACAAGATTGCTTACACGTGTTAATGCAACCCTCGCTTTCTTATGAAGTAAACTCAAGATTTAATGTATTCCTTGGATCGTTTGAAAAATGTCTTGTGTCGTCGGATTTCTCGTAGCTTTGGGCTATTTGGCGGGTGGAGCGAGATCTCATTACAGTTTCCTTATGCTCGACGAAAAGCAGATAATTATGGAATCCGCCGCCTGAATTTGCTGCCCGAAGTGCCTGCGCCATTAAAATACTTTTATTTAAATACATTATGTATTTATAACATGATAAGTATTGAGTCTTTTGAACAGAAAACAATCATAAACCTAGACTGATTGCCGTTTTATTAGAAGATGGCAGTGACCAAAGGGAGAGCAAATTAGATTTGAAACTTTTTTCAAATATAAACCGACAAAGTTGAGACTTAGTGTGAGTCGCTCACCAAGTGTTCCGACCTTCGTTGGACGCATCGAAGAAAAAGAAGAAACCCTTTAGAGTAGTATAGTAAGGAGCACGACACGTCATGAACACAGATAGACACCTGCGCAGTAGTTAATTTTTCGGTCTGTTTGGCGAAATGAAGAAGGGGGGAGCGCCGAGCTGCACACGATTGGTTCGTCAGTCGATGCTCGTCGTCTATTGGATTCTCGCGTGTCATTTGGCTACTGTGATTTGGCCAAAAGTGTTAATGCGCGAGCTTGCCCCCACTACTGTCTATCTGTGCTCACCACTCGTGCCTCGTACTGTAATAGAACTTATGATATAACTCGACACTGACAAAATAGTTCCTAATTACATGCCAACAATACCTTGTTTGTATTAGACGTAGTAATTGTTTTATTAGTTAATTACTTTATGATAAGTTAAATTAAATATGACAATGTACTAGCGAAATATTTTAGCGACGATTTAAGGCTGATATAAGAATTAAAACCAGCACGACAAAGGCGTGTTAATTGTAAAAAATTGGTAACAATCAAGTAGGTAAACAATCGTTACTTTTAAGTTTATTTTTATTATTTGTCGTAATAGTGACAATAGAAATACACATTCTGTGTACATTTCAACTGTCTACCTTTACGCTGACAGACAGACAGACGGAAGGACGGACGGACAGCGGAGTCTTATGAATAGAATTGACACCCTTTGGGTACGGATTACGGAACCCTGAAAAGTAATGTGCCTTTGAATCCAGATTATTCCAGATTGAGCGTCGAAGCTGTTCACGCGTCGATAAAAATAAAAATGCAAAATAATGTTTAATAATTAAATTTCTCCCGATTTAATTGGAAAAGTTCAACAGCTGCTATCATTATGATCGTCACTATACACATCAGACTGATGCAAAGCGTGCGTAAAAAGTTGCCCGTTTCATCTGGGTTTACAAGGCTAATTTCTTCTTCTTCTTATACGCCTGTGAATATCTTTGACTTTTTACATACAGTCTTCTTTAAAACAAAAATCTCGGACCCAACACTAGTAAATATACAGGGGAGCGGTAATAATAAAAGGTTTGTTGCATGAAGTGACCATTTGCGTGTCCGTTTTAGCATGTATGTCCCACCCATTTCATTTGTGGCACGACATTTGATTTATATAACTTTATGTACTGGTTCTTCCTCATTCTAAAATTTTTCAGGTTATTTTAGCTGAAACTTTTCAGTGTTTAATGTGATTCTGACCTCATTTTATTACAAACTAGGTCCTGTCCAGCAGTTTCATTTGCGTTCAAGAATTTTCTCGAGATGCCTTGGTCCGTATTCTCGGAGTCGAGATTAAAACAATTGAATTTTTATCAATGATATTAGGTTTATTTTCGATTAACACGATCTATTCTTGGGACGTTTACGATGATTCTCGTTCTATAATTCAGGCTCATTTCACAAAGTGTTCACAAGCAAGTCTTACTGTTTTAATCTTTGTTATATTATGTAAGCAATATGGTATAAATTCGATTGTGAAACTGGGAATCAAATCAATCATGATATATCTGATCTAGATCAAATAAAAATAAATATATTACATTTATAATACCAAGAACTACGCCGTAAACAGTAAAAAATAATATAAGAAATCCACGAGAAAAATTTATTGAATTTATTTAAATTTGAATTGATAAATTTAGAACAAATTTTGACAAGTAAAAATGTGATTAGTATAACTTCTTGCAGATATCGCACAGCCAAAACCAATGGAACTAGAGATTTGAAATTTTGTAAATGTTCATTGAAAACCAAGAAAACCTTGTGAAAAAATTACACTTGTTTTTGAGGCAATACTCAGATAGGCCTATCGCTAATTTAAAGCATTGCTTCTACCGTAACTATTTTATATCAGGTTATAATATTAACATAAATTATATAAATAGTAGGTAGAGCATCAAGGCGTTGTGAGGCTGTTTGTTTGTAGCCTTCTAACTCTGTGCGCTTGCCACTTACCATAAGAATGTGGCCAAACCAACTATCTGCGTAAAGAACTGGCACTCACCTGCCTTTGTCATGACGTCGCCCATAGATACAGGGCTGCCAGTACGGAGTGTCCCAGCTGTGCCAGGAAAAAAAACATAAATAGGTATGAGATGAAGTAAAAATAGTTTATCAAATCTTTAAAGGTACTACTAATTTATAGACAAAGTCAAGTTCGCATCTAAAAAACTTTGTGTGCTCAACAGAGCGAAGCGGTACCTACTTCACATCGACTACAACTTTTGTAAGTTGCAAGTCTGGTCCCATATACTCGTATACTGCCATATGTAGGCGGGGGTACCTAAATACCAGCTTGGGCCTTTTAATTCGGTTCGAGGACGTATCATTTGAATTGTCTACGATCCCGAGCTCACAAGCGGTATGGAACCCCTCAGACTAACTTACGTGTGTTCTACCACTTGTACAACGGACAGTGCTCTGAGGTCTTGTTTGACTTAATGACCACCGCTACCTTCTACCATCGCACCTCTCGCGATTAACCAGGAGCTGTGACGGAGAGTCCATCCTCACACATTGGAACGAAAATGGTTCCGCACTGTGCGGTTTCAAAAGATGTTACCGCTGACGTTGTGTTTTTCGCAAGGAAGTAATTACAGCATGGGATTTTTCAAGAAGGGTATTTAGAGATTTTTGACCCTACAACGCGCAAGTGATAGTCTGGTGCTGCAAGTATCAATAGGCTACGGTGACCGCATGCTGGTTTGCTATCTTAGTACCTAGTATAAAATGAAAAGAACTGTTAGATTTTTTAGGAATCTAGTTTTCGTAGCAAACAAGCCCCCCTATAGCCAACGCTTCTAGCAGGCTGCAAATCGCGCGTTCCTGAATAAAAAATGTGACCGTAACACATCCACAAAATTAAGCTAGTTTAGTTATTATTTTACGGACCCTCCGTACGTAAGAGCGGCTTTGACTTTTTATATAATATAAATTAACAAACACTCACCCATTTATATGACTGTAGTCGATGGAAGTACACAATATTATGTTCCAATAGGAAGGTCAAAACTAATGAAGGTTTAGTTAACTGAAAGGCGGGGTTATAATTGGATACTTGTACTCCCTAAGGAGCCAATAGAGGGACTGTTACATCAAATAGGAATAGGACAAAATAAAAATAAAGTTTTTTTTGTCCCTTGCAACACACGAGGCATCACTCACGCGTTACCGGCCCTTCCCCCCTCCCCAAGTTCTGGTGACCTTACTCAAGAGCAGGTATTCAACATATAGTTATTTGGCTGTGGTATTCTGAGAGGTAGCGTTGGTCCCGGTTATCACTTAATTGTGCGAGTTGGATGCCTTCTAGGCGGCTTGAAAACTCCAACAGTAGGTTGACCACTAGCCTACCTCCACCGATCCGCAGTGGGCACGCGTGGAGGAGTATCTGCCCATTCCCTTTTACCCTGTTTTATGAACGGAGGCCTGTGCTCAGCAGTGGGACATTATAGACCGATGATGATGAGTCTGAGAAGTGGAGGTACTGCCCCAGTCGAGCTGCTCTTGCGCGAATAAACGCTATGCCTCTCTTGTATGTAGTTTCTAGGATGTTTAATAGGAAACGAGCGTATATTTTATTTATTGCAAAATGGGCTCACCTTCCATCGACACGGCGCTAACGAGGGAAACAGGCAGATTCACTCGGTGCCATAGAAAAAAGAATAGCCAGTTCATGACCTGATATGACTCGGGCATCGAGTTCGGCATCGGACTCTCTAGTGCATCTGTCGGTACACTCCAGCAGGAGTTTTGCGATAATCTTTGCCAGCCTGGCAGGCAGAGTAGAGCATATCCACACCGTGTGTTTCTTCCATCGAGGAAAAATCCCTGTAGAGTAGAATACCGAAGACCGCAACTAGTAAGTGCTTTTACACTGATTTATCTATACCGACCAATCTACGCATCTAAATGTCTAGGGTATCCTTGAATTTGTTAATCAAAGTGTGCATTGTCGGTGGTAGGAAATTAACGGAATAGATTTCAAACAAAATTAACTTCTTCTTTCTTCTTCTGGTTAATTGTTCGATGGTTTCTTCCTAAGAAAGCTCTAAGAACGATCGTCCACACGAACGGTTTCCCAATGGTTTCACACTACCTCTGAGTTGAAAGTAGAAGTAAATTGATCATTATGCCATCGTTATTAATGATACAATAGTTATTATTAATTTGTACGCAAGTGAGAAATCTTTCCATAAGAATCCTCTAAAAATATCATAAGAAAATAAATAGTGTACACAGCTTTTACAGCTGCAGAAGTTAAACAAACGGCTGGAAAATTTGGAATTTACTCACGAGCGGAACGCAGCTCGGTTTCATGTGTGTTTTATTAGTATTTTTGTTATTTTATTAGCAAGCTGGCGCAGTGCTCTCGTGTGTAATAAAATATATATTATTTGTTCGCGTGGCCATCCTAGTTGATGGTATATTTGACATGTTATTATATTATTATTAGTCTGTTGAATTATATGACTACATGTCTGTACTTTGGACCAAGTCTTTTTACATGACTCTCCAAAAAAGGAGTGTAATGCGTATTCCACCATATCATTTAAATGCCAGTACAAAGTTGGATGTATATTTTTTTTCCTATTTTTAGTTAGTTTTCCTGGCAAGGTAGTCGTGTCTTTGATTTTTTTTAATTATTTAGACTTGTTTAGGTTTAGATAAGCTTCGATCTTCATGTCCATTATCCCTAAGAGGTGGGCAATAAGGTATCGTACTTGAAGTTAAAAAATTGTACCTACCACCAAATGAAGAGGCAAGATTATTTTTTTGATTATTATCGGGAATGCAAGTAATTTCGTCTTAATTTAGTAATAAAGAGAGACATACATAAAATACTGGATAAAATAAATAATGTAAGTCCTTCGTAGCGAGTGCTTGAGTATAAGAAAATTACCAATCCACAGACTATTTACAGATTGATAATCTCTAAAATATGGTGAGGATATGAGATGGCGGTGCCTGCCACATGCATCATTAGTGAACAGATCCTGCTTGATATGTTATTAACTAAGTCACTCTTCATTGCTGAGTTTAAAGAAGTTTAAACCTGCTGAATCAGTATTAGAATTGAGATCAGACTATTCGCCTTTTCTTGCGAAGGCATATATGGATTGGAAAAAAAAAGTTTTTTTCCGCTGCCTTCTCTTACTTGAATCCTTCAATTATTTTGTACACACGCTATTAAGGTGTGTCACCACTTTGAATTACTTGATTAATTATTAGTTAAAAATGTTTTGGCAAATATGAGAAGTAATGCGAAGTAATTTTAATTTTAACTCCTGGTTAAAATTAAGGGTTACATTTTATTTTAGGTTCTATGCGCACAAAATAGATAAGGCGTTTTTCTCATAAGCTCTTGCATTGCTTACTTACTCAGTAAGACTGAAAATAGCTAGCCAATTTAGCTCTAAAAATGCCTTGTCTTTTTTGTGAGTAAGTGGATACAATATGTAGTAAACTATTATTGTTAGACTTCAAAGCGAAAGAAGCAATTCATCCAAAAGTATGGGTTATTCATAAAAAGAACATAAACCGCTTTTCCTGTTGTAATATTCTCATAAGGCCACGCGTACTAGCACAAGCGGAAGAGTTTTTAAAATCAATTGTTTTCTAATGGTCCACGCTACCCGAACCGAGCACGAGCCGAGCACACGTGGAGCAGGTTTTGCAAGCCTCGAACGAGCGTTCGGCTCGCGCTCAACTACGCTCCGCCGATTGTCAGTTTTTTAACGAACACAAGGATTTGCATTGCCCTTGTTGTAGGCTTGTTGGACGTCCACGCGTACATCGCGAGCAACGAACGAATAGAGGTACGGCTCGTGCTCGGTTCGCGAAGCATAGACGTACAATTTTTAATTTCTTTTTCTATCAATAAATGATTGGTTTGGTAAAAATACATTTATCTAAGATTTTTGTAAACGGTAATTTTTTAAGACTTAGCTTATGTGTGTGTGTAGGTATGTCAAAATTTTTGTTTAAGAAGGTGTAGGTAATAGTATATGTAATATGTTAATTTCTGGTCCACCTTTTGTTTTTTTTTTTTTTAATCTTTATTTATTTATAGAGGGTTTAATCACAATGATTATGCCACCCTCGAAGTTACACTTAAAGTTATCATATTACACTTAACATAATCTACGTTTAATTCCTATTTTAACCATTTTTATTAACATCTTGGCTTCCTCCGATACCCCTATCGCAAGCCAAAATCTCACTACATTTCCCAATTTCATTTCATTAAAAATAACTCAATGCCACACTTTCTAACAAATTCAAGTCGTTCAGCTTCGTTCCGGACGCACTCCATCAAGATGTGATACACGTCTTCAATTACATCACACTCCGTACAGTTTGGTGAACTTGTTTTGCCCATTAGATGTGCAAATCTATTCAATGGAATGTGTCCGGACCTAAGCCTTAAAAGCGTTACTATGCTAGACCTAGACATACCCGACCCATCAAACCACGGAAATTTTGTCAAGTGAGGTTGTATAGTCCTATACCAGATTCCTTTACTCAGTGATCTCTCATCAAAATAAAGTTTCCAATTGTGTATACATCGTTTCTTAATCACTGAGAGAAGGTCACCATGATAGGGAAGCCAGTTCATAGTGATGCCATCTGTGAGAGCTTCTTTGGCGAGTCGATCTGCATCTTCATTACCAAACAAACCTACGTGAGACGGTACCCATTGTAGTGTAACACGTTTGTTTTTATTTGACAGATGATCAAGCATTTCCAAAATGCAATATGCTATTGGTGTACCACGGAAATTGGTTGTACAACGAAATTTGTTACTTGCCAAACGTACCTACACTACAGACAATTAATCAAATCATTATTTGCATAAACATAATATATGGTGTTACAGGGTCTTTGATAAATCCATTTTAAGAGCTATAAATAACAGCAAAATAAAAATAACAGTATCTAAAAAATAATGATATACAATGTAAACATAAAATATAAATTACAAGATCTAAAATGAATTTAGAAAGTTGCCGGTAGACTACCAAATTCTGTAGCACTACAACATACTAATTGTTCCATATATCGAAAAAACTTCCAATAGAGTCCGTTCCTACTGGGCTGGAAAAAGTATTAGGTAAGGTACATATATTATTTTCCTTGATAAAATCTCCCTGCTAACTCTTACCACAGTGAGCACATAAAACCACCGCAACTGTTCCCTTCATATTTGACATTTCACTTGGGTCCCGAAAATAATTCGATTCCAACCCGCAACCGCATAGTTTCGCGCTTTCGCGACAATCCGACAAACGTGATTTCTGCGCAAAATTTCGATTCCAATTACAATTTCTGGAGTAACTTTTAACACACATTTATTATATAGGTCTGATGAGTTCTAGCCTTGTATGAAATTGTGTTTATAGGATTAGCTAAGCGCCCCGCGGTTTCAATCTTATTTTACCTCCTTATGAGTGGAAGTTTGAAAAGTAGATGCCAACGTTACATAAGGTGCAAAATTTAAAGTTTCTAGCTGGTTTCTACGCCTTCCGGTTTTTTTTTAGCCTCCATATTTTATATTTCTATGACTTAAGATATGATTAAGATTAAGATCTTATAGGCTTTTTAAACTCAACCCATAAAATTAGAAATGTGGTCATTGACCCAAGTCTCACTTACCCACACACGAAGAGAAAATTTTATATTAATTTAGCAAGGGACGAAAATTCATAATGATCCTCGTTGACATGTTGTTTATGATTTTAATTCAATAAACTTGGATGCAATAAATTTATATGATTTTTTGAGTAATTTACATTGAGCTGAAACTTTTTATAGAGAATCTGTACCTGATGTAGTCTTTTCGTTACTGGGTGTAAGTATATTAGAAGATACTCATAATCATAAACAGATACAAAGTTTAGTACTAACTTAAGCGTAAGTAAGTTGCTTGAGTAATAAAGTTTAGGTGAAACAAGTGAAGCTGAAGTTAGCTGATAGTCAAATTTAAAACTAGATTTTTCACCCCGTTTTCTCTCATGTTCCAGATACACCCCATTAGCTTTTTTCTTAGGATAATGTTGTGGCCTTTTTGGGCGTCACAAGAGTATAAACTGATTAATCGTTAGAGCGCACTCGTGGTGTAGTATAATAGTATAATTATCCGTTCTTAATCGATCGGCTAAAATAAGCTACCACTGGTGAGGCCGGCACCTGGATGGGTGACCGCCTAGTGATATTTTCAACGTTTCCCGTGCTTTGAAAGGCACGTAAACCTGTTATCGCTTACCCCCTTACTCATAAAGTGCTATTTAACTATATACTGTTTAAAGGGTCACGTAAATAAAGTCACTATAATTACAATAGTGACATTATTTACGTGACCCTTTAAACAGTATATTAGTTCAATAACGTTTTATCAGTCAGGGGGTTAGTCTTTAAGCTAGTTGTAGGAATACTAGGCGGCTTGAATACTCCAACAGTAATTGACCACTAGCCTACCTAAACCGATCCGCAGTGGGCATGCGTGGTGGAGTATTTGTCCATTCCCTTTCACCTTCATCTGTGAAGCCTGTGATCAGCAGTGGGACATTATAGGCTGATGATGAATATTTTGTATAGTACAAAAATAAACTCATCATCGAGTTCATCCAGGTCTTGCGTATGGTTATCACTACAGCCGTATTAAATCGGTTTTAATTAGAACGTTGCTACAAAGTAACTTCTTCAAGTTCAACGAGGTGTTATTATTTATTATGTGGCAGGAGAATCTTCAACAATGTTGAGAAGTAGGTTTATAGGTCCCATAACAAAGTTATACCTAGACATAAATTCCTTCACAGGTCGCTTATTTTAACCCTCATCTATCGATAAAATTCAAATTGTATTTTAAAGTTGTAACAGTTTTACGTGCCCATTTTGTATCTGCGTAGCCTATTTGTATAGAACATAACTTAGAACAAGAGAAGTAGAAGAGCATTTCTTAGAAGAAGAATTACCTTACAGAATATCTCAGCCATGTTCTTGTGCGTGAGTAGGGTCGCTAGAATTCATTGGTGAAGGGGAAATGTCGGACAACGCGCGAGTCATAGTTGCAAACGTCGATCACTACGATCAGCGTTTACCATCAGGCATCAAGTATGTCGTATGCTTATTTGTTACCTAATATAAAGGTAGCTTACGAGTGTAGCGAAATCCAAAAAATGTAGCGTACGCATCAACCAAATGGCGAATGGCTTCCTACCACATTGGGACAGACGTGGAGTCTGACTATTAACGTTTTGGTTCAAATCTCGTTATAGGTGATAGCAAATCGATACAATGCACACACGTACCTTGGACTGCCACCAGCACTCGTTGAGTTTCCACCTTGTGATCGTTCTTGGATCTTCACTTGTACTTCTTGTGTTGAAGGAGAAAAAAGGCGCACGCGTCACGATCCGGGTACACAGATGAATTCGAACCTTACTACTCGCTGGACTAGGTTTTGTTACACACTGCTCTAAGTTTTTTTTTAAATTAATGTGTTCTCGTCTGTATGGCGGGCACACCGAAGAAGTATGGCATTGAGCTACCGCCTACTTCTTTTTCATCGACTATCGGAAAATACAAGAATTTTTGTGGAACAAATCGTTGGACACTCGTAATTTATCCGAATCGTTCGATTAACGCCCACGCGATTGGGCCACCGGTACCAGCGCTATGACCATCATTTTCCTTTTCGTCATAACGTAATTAGACCCCTTAAGGGTCGCCATACTGGTATACATGACCTGGAAATTTGTGTCACCATCTCCTGGTCTATATTCTTTGTTTTTAAAATCACCCCCTTACTCAAAAAGCGCTATTTAACTAATATACTGATTAAATGGTCACGTAAATAATGTCACATTATTTGACAATGACAACAACGTTATTTACGTGACCCTTTAAACAGTATATTAGTCAAATAATTCTTTATGAGTGGGTGAGTTCGTAGCCGGATCTTAGCAAATGAAACCTTTCAAACCATTATTAGTACTAGCTGTCTTGCTCGGTTTCACCCGCGTTCTCGTAATAAAAAGAAGCCTATAATACTCGGGGATAATACAATGTAGCTTTTTTTTTTATATATACAACTAAGTCGGTAAACAAGCATACGGCCCGCCTGATGGTAAGCGGTTACCATAGCCATATGGACGCTTGCAACACAAAAAGCACGCGCAGGAACACAACTTTACACAAAATAAAGTTATTTGGCTGCGGTATTCTGTAAGGTGGAGGTACTTCCCCAGTCGAGCTGCTCTTTGAGCGAATATACGCTATGCTCTACGTCTCTTAAAAAGCTTAGCTCCTATTAGTGAAAGATTTTTTTGAATCCGTCTGGTAGTGTCAGTGATTAGTACGTTTAAACAAACAAAGAAAAATCTTCCGCTTTATTATATTAATATAGATTAGAATCAAACTATTAATAAGTGCCTGCGAAGGTGTATTTGAATAAATAATTTAGAATGTTGAAAAAGTCTGTTCGGAAAAGCAGTCTAATTTTCCAGTGAGGTAACTTGTGTATTCCATATCTCTATCCAAATAAAGTTATAATAACTTTACCTGAGCCGGCGACCCGTAATTAAATACCGAAACAACAATAAAGTGGTTTGATATGATATCATCAGACGGTTTTGTTCGTACCCGGATGGATAGAAGTGAAACACAAAACAAACTGTACGCCATTTTCGTTTTATCTGCCACATTAACATGTGAGTGGTCACCCAGTCACCCTATTAGCTTATACCATTGTTTAACGTGGATGTAGTATATTATCCTATTTATATATATCACACTATATTATCCTCATACTAGCGACCCGCCCCGGCTTCGCAGGGGTGCAATATAGGTACTAATTAGCGATGGGCGATTGTTACTAAAAACAATCGAATTATTCGATTGTCCAATTTATTCGAATCATTCGAATAACAATCGACATGTTTCGATTGTTCATAATACGCTTCGTGCCCTGTTCGTGGCCTGTGCCGTGCGCTGGCTGTCCGTCGGCCGAATGAATGAATCTATTCGCTCCCGCGCTCACCCGTCGATTGTGCATACTATTGCAACATACACGTTGCGTGAGTCAAATTTCATTCGAAAGGTCGATTGTTATACGATTGTTTATTCATTAGAACGAATGAATCGACAATCGAATGTACAGTTTTACAATTGTCGATTCTTTCGATTACTTTTTTGGAACAATCGCCCATCGCTAGTACTAATGTGGTGTCATTGCACGCGCGCTGCACGGTTTCGCGAATCCCGTTCCTCGGTACATAATTTTAAATCTGTGATAACTTCCAAAATATAAATGATAATGATTTGCTGTAAAGAGCAAACCTTAGCTGGATTAAATGCCCAATGTTAACAACTTATTAAATTAGATAAAGCTTAGTAAATTATATTGCTCAAAATCACTTCGAAATTATAACCCACAAAAAAATCTCAATCGCATGAAAATTGTTACTGCGGGTTATCCATAGGACATAGATATACCATCACGGGTTTTTTGTAGATATTTTTGAGATACACTATTCAGTAGTAGGTACACTATTTTGATATAGCGTGAATGTGTTTACGAACATTTTTTTGGTATATATAACATACATTTATTATATATAAACCATCCGGAAGGAATTATCTTACTGATGTTGAAAATCACATCAAAATCCGTTGCGTGGCTTAGGAGGAGTTAGCGGACATACAGACAGACGCGGAAAGTGATGTAGAGATAAAAACTCTTAGTAGTTTTATAATTGTGAAAGAGAGCTTCTTTATTTGTTCGTTACATCTTGATGGCTCAGCAGTACAACCAATCGTGATCAAATCAGGGCTATCGATTCTGTAGCCGCCAGTTGACGCCACTGGCGCATAAGGTCCTACCGCTGTCATTGAAGAAGTACATATTTACTAGTGCAGCAAGGCTCATAATTAATAATAACCAAATAAATTAAAAATTGAATATGCCTCCGTGAAACGCAGTCCCATTTTGTTCCGAATAAAGGAGGACATACGTTTCCGAAAGACATTTGACATTACTTTTTTTTTTTATACATCTAAGTCGGTAAACAAGGATACGGCCCGCCTGATGGTAAGCGGTTACCGTAGCCATATGGACGCTTGCAACACAAAAAGCATTGCTCACGCGTTACCGACCTTTCCCCCCTCCCCTATGAGCTCTGGCGAACTTACTCACGCGCAGGAACACAACTTTACACAACATAAAGTTATTTGGCTGCGGTATTCTGTAAGGTGGAGGTACTTCCCCAGTCAAGCTGCTCTTTGAGCGAATAAACGCTATGCTCTACCTCTCTCAAAAATGATTGAATGACTACTCTACACGCACCTCTCGCGGCGAAATCAAGCGCGATAGCCTTCTATAGCATGGAAAAAATCATGGGCTTCGTTTGGACTTTGCGACTCAATCACGCATCGACACGGCAGAATTGATTTGGATGAAATTTTGCAAAGATATCATAAAATAGTATACTTTTAATCCCAAACAAACTTAAAAGCCCACGGGAACTCGAATAAAACCACGTCATGGAAGCAAGTCAGAATACATTTCTACTTTCAGTGTTAGAGTGCCAAAGAACTCTATACTTTATTGCATTATTTTTATGTCAAAAGGTTGACAGGCAAGCAGGTTCACCTAAAGATGCTTTCTCTGATTTTTATTTCTTTTACAATATTTGAGCTTGTGTTTGACATGTGAAACACGTAACAAAAGAATTCGAACTAAGCGATATCTTAAAGTAAATTCTTTTTTTTATCCAAATTCTATGGGATTACGATAAAAATAGTCTAAGTAGTAAAACCTTTTGAAATCAGAATTTTACTGAATAAATAATAATACTTTCACAGCTACAAAATTGTCGTCAAGCGTTCACACGATACCGTGACATTGCTACTTTTAGTAGAGTTCATAAATTAATATAGAGGTGACCTATTAAAAAGCTTTTAAATCAAAAATATAATTAATTAGAGAGACAAAATTCAGCCACATTTCTCGCGTGTCGGCGAAGGGCGTAAATCAAGACGGACGTTGTACGCATCGTGGGAAAAGGGGCTGGACTGAGAAAATATGTAGGTACGACTAGAGAGGACACTTTTTAACTATTGCCACAGTCTATAAAACCATACAGTTGTTTGACGAAGCCGTCTAGACAGGGCAATCGTGCGGGGTTTGAGGGGCGAGACGTGGCCCGACCTGCGAACAAAACGATGTGAGTAGCTCGGGACACAGCATATTTTATATGGCCGTCGCGATACGGTCTAGACGTTGTCGGCATTTTCCACGAGATCAAAGGCGTCGGACAACTGTATGGTTTTATAGACTGTGCTACAGGTCGGTTAACGAAAGCTGGCACGTTCACAGTACTCACATATATGCAATTTCAGGATACGGTATGTTTTATTATATTATTGACAAAACAATAACTGTCTCCTTCATACTCACAAGCGTGACCGCGCACGAGAGAGACGGACAGATTTCATGATGCGCATGCAGTGCGACGTGAACATGTGTTGAACGTGCCAGCTTTAGTTAACCGACCTGTGGCTCGATTCTCCTAACAAAACTTCAACGGTATCGTAGCGACTTCAACAATTAAACTGTGTTTTTTAATATTATAATGTCAAATGAACGATTGAAAAACGAAAACAATATTACATTAAACGAAAATATAAATTAATTATAATATTTTTTATACAGAATATTTACGAAACACAATTTAAATAGTTGGTGTCGCTACGACACCGTTGAAGTTTTATTACGAGAATCGAGCCACTGTATTGCGATACTTTGCAAAAGCTTCATTGAAGCCCAGACTTGAAATAAATAATCCGGAGTTGTTAATGTAGTTTAAAAGTCCCTAAAAATAAAGAAAAAAAAAGAAATTGTTAATGTTGCTTTTCACCACGATCAAATTCAGCAAGTCGCCATAACACGATACATTACCGATGCAGCCGCAAAATCGCTGATCGCTGAAGCATTATGTGTGTGCTTCTGTCACTTCATGTTTTATGATTATCCATGTCAGTTGATGTAAAATGTTGGCAAATTTGTCTGTGCTGTCAACTCTAGACTTTAATCTCGCTGGGTTGGATATAATTGAAACGGGACTACACCCCCCTTTTTCGACCCAATGGCGAGTTAACTTAGTTGCGGACATTCGGTAGGACATGCGGACTTTTTTAATAAAAGTTGATAAAGTAACCCTTTAGGACGTGAGGCACTGACTTGGAAATAGAGGGATATGTGAAAAGGGAAAATATAGACTGACCCCCTTATTCATAAAACGTTATTTAACTAATATACTGTTTAAGGGGTCACGTAAATAACGTCACTCTATTGTCATTGTCAAATAATGTGACATTATTTACGTGACCATTTAATCAGTATATGAGTTAAATAGCGCTTTATGAGTAACGGGGCTATTGTTTAGAACTAGTATAGAACTATATGGGCGAGCGATGAATGATAAAGAAAATTTGAATTGTGATGAGATGATTGGAACGAGTTCGGATAAAATATTCAGTGATAATTATAGATTAATTAATTATGCATATGAAAGTTTATTATCCAGAGGAAAAATCATGTCATTCTGGTGTGTAGAGTCCATTTTGTAAACGTTCATAAGTGCCTTATCAGGGCCTAAATTGAATAAATATATTTTGAATTTGAATTTGAATATACTGTTATAGTTAGAATATCATAGAACGAAACACCTCAACAAGATTTTAAGATGAAAAAATACACTTGAATACGAAGATCATTATGGTCAATTTAAAACTTTTGTCACAAAATAACATTACGTAAAGCTTATGGTGATAGTTTCTACTGGTATACCTTGAAAATTCATGTCAAATTCATCGGTCTATAATTTCCTACTGCTGAGCACAGGCCTCCTTTCACACATGAGGGTGAAAGGAAATAGGCCGATACTCCCCCACGCATGCCAAATGCGGATCGGTGGAGGTAGTCTAGTGGTCAAACTACAGTTGGAGTTATCACGCCGCCTGGTAGGACTCCAACTACTCGGGACCAACATGTTTAAGTACAGTCGAGGACATAAATATGTATACAATTAGTAAAATTCAACAACGGTTTCCTCTTAAACTACTGATTGAAATTATGAGATATTATAAAGGCAGAATCTTCTAACATATACTATTATGATTTGTGTAATAGCTTAACAATTAAATGTTAAACATGCGAGAAAATCGCTTTTGAATTTCAAAAAGTGTATACATATTTTTGTCCTCGACTGTACCTTCCGAAGCACGGGTAATGTTTTCGAGTTGAAATACCACTAGGAATGGAAAGCTAATAAAAAAAATACCTAAACATTTGTCACAAGCAACTGTCTTTGTGATGGAAATTTGGAATTACAGCACAAGGGATATAATAATACATGACATTTAATTATCGTTGTAGAACGCTTTTAATTGCTGTTCGTTTTATTTATTGGTTTTAAAATCGGCAAATATGTGTCGGACTTGAATTTACTCAGGGTTTTGTTAGCTCCTGTAGACTTAATAAAAGCAAGACAGTCTCCATAGATTTACAATATTAATAGAGGTACTGTACTAGAATACGGGCCGTGAGCACGGGTACGGGCAAAATGCCTTGAAACAAAGTGCGCGTACAAGTTTGAACGACTAAAATAATAATTAATTGCTCAGAAACTATCTGCTTATAGTATAATACTGATTGCAGATTAAAAAAACAAAAAACAAAAAAAAAATGGCAATTTCTCGTTTTTTATCGATACTTTTACCGAGAACCAATGACAAAGAATCCATATCGATATTTTGTCTGACTGTAAATCAACTTATGTACGATATATCTGTGAATGCATCTATATGGAAACTGCTCACACTGTGCATAAGGTTACGCTCCATAATATTCTAACTCTATGGTATTCTCTTTGGTTCTTTTTGGTGCATGGCTGAATACCAAAGAAATTGGACTAAAGCAATACCCAAAAAGAACCTTCAAAGTGGGTTTTTAAATATCGTAAAGTTTTAATCGAATAACAATCTTATTGCTTTGAGTCAAGATTTATTTTATGGGCTTGAAAATTAAGTTTGTTGACGGCACATTGTGAACACAATATTTTATTTCACGAGAGTAAGAAAATAGCATTTCACTCAAAGAGAAGCGTTACACTACGCCACGATACAATATAAAATACAAATCTTAATACTATATAACTAATATCGATAAGCCAATTTGATTATACCCTAAGTTTCATGAAACGTTTTAAAAATATTAAAGATAACAATTAAAATAAACTGAAGTACAGAATAACCAATGAGTAAAACGACATCAATAGTGATTATTACAAGCTTGCAATGTTTGTTTGTTCGGGTGGAATCTTGCAAGTCGAATTTCACCCACTTCCAGTGGTCGGATTGACTTGATATTCGGTATACATTAGTATATTGGAAGACAATGCAAGTACAGTCAACAAAAAATACAGTCACCAAAAAAGCTTGAATTAAATATTAACCCCCTTACTCATAAAGCACTATTTAATTAATATACTGTTTAAAGGGTCACGTAAATAACGTCACTCTATTGTCATTGTCAAATAATGTGACATTATTTACGTGAACATTTAATCAGTATATTAGTTAAATAGCGCTTTATGAGTAAGGGGGTAAATTTTTAACAAAAACTTATAATCAAATAAATTGAGAATCATCCGAATTTTGACTTTAAAAAACTCTTCACATTTAAGTGCTATTAAATTCGTAGAGCGGATCTTCTTTTAATAAATTTAACCCTTCGGTTCCCAAAGATGGGTCTTTATTCATAAAAAGGTATATAATCCTGTGACGGATTTTGCCATGCTGCCTACAGTACCCTAAAAAATAAGTAAGAACCTTTTCGTGCTCCTACAATGAATGTTGATTGCTCTAGTCTTTCTTACCCAATTTAATTTTATTACTTTTTTCAGGCTCCGACATTTTTAATTACCTCCTCGTAACGCTGAATGCACACTAAGCTGTGGAAAGTAAACAATACTCTATGAATGTATTTTAATTAATGGGAATGGCATAGAAATATCATAGGAAATGGTTACTTCTTTGAATTTTTATCGAATACTAGTTTGAAGATCCTAACTTCAAAACTGACGGACTTTCATACAAACTTTCATCCCCTATTTTACCCCCTTAGGGTTGTAATTTCGAAAAACTCTTTCTTAATGGATACCTAGTCTTCACAAAGAATACAACCTCCAAATTTCATGTCTCTAGGACCAGCGGTTTAGGCTGTGCGTTGATATATCAGTCAATCAGTCAGTCAGTCAGGACTTTGAATTTTATAAATATAGATTTCTTGCGTTTAAAATTTTATAAAACTCAGGCGCCTATTCAACTATTATTAGACTTATGGATGGCAGAGGAATGGTTTTTCCTCCAGAGTATTATAATCAGACAGCAAGACTGGTAGGACAAGAAGCAAACTGACATTATATATCGTTTGTTTACCTGCACAGTTTATATAAATACTTATTTTAAGATTTTAAGAAGCGTGTATTTTCTCAAAGAGCAGCTCGACTGGGGAAGTACCTCCACCTTACAGAATACCGCAGCCAAATAACTTTATGTTGTGTAAAGTTGTGTTCCTGCGGATGAGTAAGGTCGCCAGAGCATATTATAGGGGAGGGGGGAAAGGTCGGTAACGCGTGAGCGATGCTTCGTGTGTTGCAAGCGTCCATATGGCTACGGTAAACGCTTACCATTAGGTGGGCCGTATGCTTGTTTACCGACTAAGTTGTATAAAAAAAAAACAATTAAAAAAAAATACAAGTAAAACCAGATCATGCAACTAGTATCAGATTTCAACCTAAACTTACCTAAATTCTCATATCCTAATCGGGCAATTTTCCCACTTGACAACCCAACGAACAAACCCGATGGAAATAAAATAAGGAAGGTCTAGCGGCACTGGGATCTCCTACTGTTACTCTCTCTCTCTCTCTCTCTCTCTCTCTCTCTCTCTCCCACACACACTTTTTTTTTTATACGACTAAGTCGGCAAACAAGCTACTTTCACTCTTCGGAAAATAAATATGAAGATTATTATTTATACTTTAAATATAAAATTGCTATGTAGCTTAAATGCATATCTAGGAATATAAATATGAATATTCTGTCTGTTTATGTGTTTGTTTGTATTAACTTTGGTGAGTTGTGCGCAGGCTGGGAAAAAATTCTGACAGTACCCTAAAAAATAAGTAAGAACCTTTTCGTGCTCCTACAATGAATGTTGATTGCTCTAGTCTTTCTTACCCAATTTAATTTTATTACTTTTTTCAGGCTCCGACATTTTTAATTACCTCCTCGTAACGCTGAATGCACACTAAGCTGTGGAAAGTAAACAATACTCTATGAATGTATTATATCATAGTAAATGGTTACTTCTTTGAATTTTTATCAAATACTAGTTTGAAGATCCTAACTTCAAAACTGACGGACTTTCATACAAACTTTCATCCCCTATTTTACCCCCTTAGGGTTGGAATTTCGAAAAACCCTTTCTTAATGGATACCTAGTCTTCACAAAGAATACAACCTCCAAATTTCATGTCTCTAGGACCAGCGGTTTAGGCTGTGCGTTGATATATCAGTCAATCAGTCAGTCAGTCAGGACTTTGAATTTTATAAATATAGATTTCTTGCGTTTAAAATTTTATAAAACTCAGGCGCCTATTCAACTATTATTAGACTTATGGATGGCAGAGGAATGGTTTTTCCTCCAGAGTATTATAATCAGACAGCAAGACTGGTAGGACAAGAAGCAAACTGACATTATATATCGTTTGTTTACCTGCACAGTTTATATAAATACTTATTTTAAGATTTTAAGAAGCGTGTATTTTCTCAAAGAGCAGCTCGACTGGGGAAGTACCTCCACCTTACAGAATACCGCAGCCAAATAACTTTATGTTGTGTAAAGTTGTGTTCCTGCGGATGAGTAAGGTCGCCAGAGCATATTATAGGGGAGGGGGGAAAGGTCGGTAACGCGTGAGCGATGCTTCGTGTGTTGCAAGCGTCCATATGGCTACGGTAAACGCTTACCATTAGGTGGGCCGTATGCTTGTTTACCGACTAAGTTGTATAAAAAAAAAAACAATTAAAAAAAAATACAAGTAAAACCAGATCATGCAACTAGTATCAGATTTCAACCTAAACTTACCTAAATTCTCATATCCTAATCGGGCAATTTTCCCACTTGACAACCCAACGAACAAACCCGATGGAAATAAAATAAGGAAGGTCTAGCGGCACTGGGATCTCCTACTGTTACTCTCTCTCTCTCTCTCTCTCTCTCTCTCTCTCTCTCTCTCTCTCTCTCTCTCTCCCACACACACTTTTTTTTTTATACGACTAAGTCGGCAAACAAGCTACTTTCACTCTTCGAAAAATAAATATGAAGATTTTTATTTATACTTTAAATATAAAAATGCGATGTAGCTTAAATGCATATCTAGGAATATAAATATGAATATTCTGTCTGTTTGCGTTTGTTTGTATTAACTTTGGTGAGTTGTGAGCAGGCTGGGAAAAAATTCTGACATAAAAAAAGAGACGCTAATACATTGTAATATGCTCTAAATTTACATAACAGTCAACATAGTACTTAACTTAATAGAGTCATGTTAGGGAGCACTAAATAAAACTGGTGCAGAGGTATAATTTGGCTCGTTACTCACGCAAGGATAGTGCTAGTACACCAAGTTTCCACTCCATGAATAATATTCTGCGGCGATCCCCAACCACTCGGCTACATCTGGTGTGACCACACGTTTATTTGTTTAATAGGATACTTCCTTATGTAGTCCATGAAATACTACTGAGAGAGAGAGAGTGCAAGAAATCGAGAGCAAATTACTTATCCTAACTAATACCTATTATAAATGCGAAAGCGAGTTTGTTTGTTACGCCTTCACGTCTCGAAATTTGAAATGCAGATAGTCTATGGTATGGAAAAGTACATAGGCTACTTTTTAGGGTTCCGTAGCGAAATGGCAAAAAACGGAACCCTTATAGAATCGTCATGTATGTCTGTCTGTCTGTCCGCCGTATGTCACAGCCACTTTTTTCCGAAACTATAAGAACTATAATGTTGAAACTTGGTAAGTAGATGTATTCTGTGAACCGCATTAATATTTTCATACAAAAATAAAAAAAAAACAATAAATTTTGGGGGTTCCCCATACTTAGAACTGAAACTCAAAAATGTTTTTTTATTAAAACCCTTAAGTTTGGGTTGTCTATGGATAGGTATTCAAAAATGATATTGAGGTTTCTAATATAATTTTTTTCTAAACTGAATAGTTTACGCGAGAGACACTTCCAAAAGGACTTTTTGGCGGGAACTTGCAGACGTAGGATTTTCATTTTTATTTTCATAAATTTGTGTATTTTGAGTTTTATTGTGTATTATTGGTGGTATTTTACCCAATAAAGATCATCTATGTGCACCAGTGAAGTGAAATGAAATGAATTATGTGTATCGTTACTTTTCAAGTTGTCTCAAAATGTCCGTGAAGAGTTTTAGTACAATGACCACCATTGTAGTAAAACATGACTTTTATGGACGGTGACTGACTGAGGACTATAATGTGAAGTGATTTATTGTGACTGGAAACTATAATATAACTCGACACTGGCAGAAATGAGCCCTAATTTGGGCTTAGTTGCCAAAATTAAAAATAAGAAGAAGAAGAAGACACTTCCAAAGTGGTAAAATGTGTGTCCCCCCCCCTGTAACTTCTAAAATAAGAGAATGATAAATCTATAAAAAATATATGATGTACATTACGATGTAAACTTCCACCGAAAATTGGTTTGAACGAGATCTAGTAAGTAGTTTTTTTTTAATACGTCATAAATTGAAATTCATATCAAATACTCAGGTCTATACTACCATTTACTTATATATCTACAGGTTTGTACGGAACCCTCGGTGCGCGAGTCTGACTCGCACTTGGCCGGTTTTATTATCTCGGGAACGCGGGTGAAACCGCTGGTGATAGGTAGTATTATAAAGGCGAACGAAACCAACTATCTCACAGTTTGTTTGTTACGCTGTCACGCCTCTCGACTAAATTCTCGGCACACAGATAGCCTATGGTATGGAGAAGGACATAGGCTACTTTTATCCCGGAAACGCGGGTGAAACACCGAGGGATAGCTAGATAGCTAGTATTTTTATAAGAGGAAGTTGGATAGCAACAGTGAACTACAAGTGGGTAGGAGGAACGAAAGCCATGTGCTAATAAGAGTGATGAATGTGGATCATGAAACGGAATTAAAAAGAAACAAAAACAAATGGATTGTGTAAAACCTGTGTGTAAAACATGTTTTTTTAAGCGCCATTGGCATTTACTTATCAAAGCAATACTCGACCTTTCCTCAAACGGCCCATCATTAGGATGTGGAATGAGTTCCCCTCTTTTGATTTCCCTCAGCGCAATGATTTCTCAAGATCACCAACGTCAATACGAATGCATCGTCGATACGTCAATGCAAATCTCGTGGCAAATTTATGCGAAAAAAAAAACTAAAATCGAAAAGTCTTTATTCGATTTATGCCCTGATAAGGCACTTGTGAACGTTAACAAAATGACTACACTGGTTCCAAATACAACTTGAACTGAGAAAACTCCGGCAAGAAACTCAGCAAATCCTTTTTTTTTTAATGTGTTCTCTTAGAAGTATTATAATTTACAAAATATATATAGGTATTTGAAGAAACTATTGCCGTCGTGCTATGCCGCTATGTGCGGTAGGGACATCTATAGCTCAGACCGATTTATTCTCAAAAAAAAACTACGAAATCGACGTTTCATTTTCCCCATTTTCCTCCTCTAAAACTAAGCCGATTCAATTATATTTTACATTAAAATTTTAAGTAAGGGGTTATCTAGGTCCCTATTACTTTCTTTTATATTAAAATCTTTTGGAATTTGTCTGGTATAAAATAATAAAAATTAAATAAAATAATGTAATTTTTGGAGGGCCATAATTTTTTTAATAATTAGTTTCTTAAAAAAAGGAAGTAAAAGGGACGTATCCAAAGCAGAACTTCATTATATGAAAAAAAAAAGATGACTAGCTAGAGGCATTATTCAGGAAGAAAACAGGGGAATACATTTGTATGGAATAATCGCAGCCCAAGAATAGCCTGCGAAGCGAACAATTCATTCAAATGCATTCTTGTCATCTACAAGATCAGAAACTTTATATTAAGTACCCTTTCTTGCATATCTTCTGTTTTACTATCTTTGCGAATATGGTCAAAGCAATAGAAATGTATGTTATCTGCGTTTATCAGCAACATTATCTAATGCCATATTGTAATTTACGGGCATTTATAATTTAAAAGACTTTTTTTGTAAAGTTAAACGTTTGGTCACCGCAATGACAAATCATTGCGTGAGAATAATTTTTCACCTTAAAGTAGTTCGATTCAATAAAACATGTATTAGTTTCTTGTTGGTCTCTTTGACATTGTTATAATATATTGTTACGATTGTAGATCTTCATCATCAGCCTATAATGTCCCACTGCTGAGAACAGGCCTCCTTTCACAAATAAGGGTGAAAGGGAATGGGCAGATACTCCACCACGCGTGCCCACTGCGGATTGGTGGAGGTAGGCTAGTGGTCAACCTACTGTTGGAATTTTTCAAGCCGCCTATGAGGCATCCAACTAGCTTAACGACTATCACAAATAAGTGATAACCGGGACCAACGGCTTCTTTTTTTTAACCGACTTAAAAAAATGTAGGAGGTTCTCATTTCGGTTGTTTTTTTTTTATGTTTGTTACCTCATAACTCCATCATTTATTAACAGATTTGGAAAAAAATCTGTTAATAAATGATGTCCCATTGTCATCAGATCAGGATTTGATTACTTAAAAAAAAAAAAAAACTGTTTATTTCAAAAAAAATACACTAGTTTATTAAGGTACATAAGGGTACTAAAATCTTCATAGCAAAGATTGTTGACCCTTAAGGAGTCGTTACATAATATAGTTACATCTGGAATCGCATATCTGCCCACCACGAAATACCTTTTCATAATGTTTTTAACTTGTTTATGACTTCCTAGTGTACTTTGAAGTCGGATTAAGTTTTTTTGTAAAACAGTCGAATTGTTTATGAAAAAGTGTTTTCATTCGAAATATCGTCCTTTGGCACAAATTAACGTCATAGATGCTTTGCCCCACTTTTTAAACACATAAAAGGAGCATTATAACCTATATCAGTGTCGGTTAATATTAAAATACACGCTCCTTCGTGCCCCATGTTGGAAATTATTCACTGTCGAATGAACAATCGATTATATAAAATGATGGATATATTCCCAAGCTAGGTTTCAGCTCACCTGTTATGTAGGTACTTACCATTTTCCTTTTAAGAATACGCTGAACTCTTCAAAAGCATTTCTCTTTATATTTTCTCATATTTTATAACTACATTATTGTTAAAACTGGTTTCGCTATTTTATAAACGACTAACTTTTCGCTCGCAGTTTCACCCCCTATTTTACCTCATTATTAGGGGTGGAAAAACTGTACTGTAACAAAAAACTTAAAACGACTTCAAAGTATACTAAAAAGTACCCGACCTGATGACAATGGAACAAAACGGGAAGTGTACCCTTCCAAAAAAAAAATTCCAAATCGGTTAATAAATAACGGAGTGATGAGGTAACAAACATAAAAAACACACACAACCGAATTGAGAACCTCCTCCTTTTTTTATTTTCAAATATCAAGTTTATCTTTATTTTGCATGTTTAAAATAAGGTTTCCACACTTTAAATAGGTATCTGATATATTTAGTTCTTATAAATCACATTTTTAAGCGACTACCCAAAATAGGTTTATTTCTATGTCTTTGTGTGTGTTTGTATGTTATCACGTGAACGAATTTTCATGTTTGGTTTATCGTTACTTTAGATACCACGGGAACTGGTTATCTCCCTCTCTTTCTAACTATACCTACCCAATTATAGATAGACTTTAGTTACAAAATTCTAATTGAAGATTAATTCAGCCGTAACAGCCTCAGGTAGGTTCTGAAATCGGGACACCAATTGTTGCTTCATCAATAGCTGTCTTAAGCCAGTCTACGAGTGAGTTAATAGCCAATTTGTATTGTTAAGCGACGATTAGACATGAAGCTAGAATATGATCCTTTGTGAAATAGAATTAGTAATTCCATAAGTATGTAATGTTGTTAGACATAATCCCCTTGACGAGTGAAAACTGGCACTAAGTAAGCGAGATTCAAAGCAGTAACGCCAACTAATGCTTGGAAAACTCCTAACAAACGTCAAATCGTTTTAATTTGTTTGAAAAATCTGTCATTATGAGTTTTATTAGAAGTTACCTCAGTGAAAATATATCATAGCCCTAGCGCGTTTTAAAATTCGAACAACGCCATCTATGATACAAAAACAAAAGTGTCATACAACGCATTTACATTCTCAATTTAAAAATTGTTCACGTCTTTCCAAATATTTAACCGGTCTCGATCCATACCAATTTTAAAATTCGAAAAACGCCTTCTATGATATAAAACACATGTGTCATACAACGCATTTACATTCTTAATTAAAAAATTCTTCACGTCTTTCCAAATATTTAACCGGTCTCGGTCCATACCAATTTAAGTCTCTTTCAAGCAGGTATTTCATGGCAATCGTTTTCATGGCTGCACGTCAGTACTCAGTATACAGACAAAGGATTAACATAACGCTTGCATATGCATGCAGCTATCGTTGGTCGGCTAACACCTAGCCAAATAGGCAGATAATTGCTCATATATTATAGATACGTTGTTGTGGAATTTATGGCTGTGGTTATGGTACAATTTTGGTGGCCATATTTTAAGGTTGCTGAAACCACAGTCTGAAACTGTGACTTACGATTTGTTGAAGTATGTTCTACTACAATTATTTAGGTAGAATTCTAGTAAAAGCTGACAACAGAGACCACGAAAGTCAGGTTTAAAAAAAAGATACGGTTCGTACTTACA
The DNA here is from genome assembly GCA_947623365.1 of Achlya flavicornis. NCBI lineage: Eukaryota > Metazoa > Arthropoda > Insecta > Lepidoptera > Drepanidae > Achlya > Achlya flavicornis. Next base: position 13,715,156 of record OX392480.1, on the reverse strand, counting down.
TCGCATTACAGATAATTTGCCACGTAACAGACAAAGTACATTTCGTTGCGTTTGCGCGAATAGAAACGCTACAAAATGTATGAGTTTGACATTTTGTTACGCTAGGATTTAATTTTTTTTCGGATAGTCTACAAAACCGTTTAATATTCATAAGTAACATTTTAAAACACGTTTATAAATGCAAGTTACTGTCGCGTCGCGACATTTAACTCATTATACTCTGTAATTATTTCCATTAAAATGAGATAATAGTAAATACAGTTTCAAGCGCGTCGCGGCACGCCGCGAATTTAATGCATTAACTCGGCGCAGGCTACTGTTGGCAAAACTTTAACAGGAAAATCTATTACACCGTGAAATATTAACGTTTACACACACTATAGTGGATAAATGGTTTTACAAATCCAAAATCTGAAGATCTGATTAACAAAACGTCATGAGGAAATTCTTAAGAATCAAAGTTACAGATCACTGAAAAGAGATTAGAGAAAATTCATTTTTAACCGACTTCAAAAAAAGGAGGAGGTTCTCAATTAGGTTTTTTTTTGTACTTTTTTTATGTTTGTTACCTCATAACTCCGTCATTTATAAACCGATTTGGAAAATTATATTTTTGTTTGGAAGGGTAATTCCCGTTTGGTCCCATTGTCATCAGATCAGGATTTGATTAGTTTTTAGTGTACTTTGGATACCAGTGTGTGTGCTGCTATCCACACAGCAGAAGATCGATCCAGATGGCGTGCAATAGTCCGCGAAAAGATAACCCAAAAAGGTCACGTCCCTCAGCAATCAGGTATACGATGCAAGGAGGGAGTGTACTTTGAGTTTTTTTGTAAAAAAGTATACAATCGCTTTCTTCTTCTGTATTTAAGAGCTGTGCTCTTGTCGGTGTAGCTTCTTCCACTCTGCTCTATCATTAGCCACATTTTGCACCTCCTTATATGACCCGACGCCTATTTTTGCCTTCATTTGATCTGTGTAACTTATTCTTGGTCTTCCTCTTCCTCGCTTTCCCTCTATCTTTCCTTCTATTATGTTTTTGATAAATTCGTCGTGTCGTATAAGGTGGCCAAACATATTTCCCCTCCTATTCTCTATCGTCTCCATAATGTTCCTTTTCTCTTATACTCGACTCAACTCCTTCCGTCACCATCTCCGTCCAGCTAATCCTCTCCATTCTCCTCCAACACCACATTTCAAAGGCTTCCAGTCTTTCCCTATCCCTTTGCGTCATAGTCCACGTCTCACACCCATATAGTGCTATGCTCCAAACGTATGTTTTAATAAATTTCTTCTTAACTTTACTTGATATTTTTGCCCTGAATATATGTTTTTTATTTTGAAAAGCTTGCTTGGCTATGGCTATTCTGCTTTTAATGTCTGGGGTACATCTAGAGTCACTGGTGATAATGCTTCCTAAATATTTAAATGTTTGTACTTGCTCTAATATGTTATTATTAATTTTGATTTGGCCGCCCGTAGATGGTTTTTTCGATACTTTTAGAAGTTTTGTTTTACTACTATTTATTTTCAATCGCTTTATTGATATTTAAAAAAACTGTTTTACCCGGTTAAATTAAAAATGCTTCGTCTATATACGAACTTACAGTGAGGTACAAACTTACCTTAATCAGGATAATCATAAAAAACGAGTACGGTAATGTAAAGTAAAAACATTCGTGTTTAATCTCTTTGATTATGAGCCTAAAAGATTTAATAAGATCCGCGATACGAGCAAATGTGATGAAAAAATATTTAATAGTACATAAATAATCGTTAAGTACGTATAAGCTATTGTCATACGTAAATACAACATTACTAATTTATTTTTGGAGGTCGCGTCAGTAGCTTTGACAATGACTATTGTGGATGTTTCATATTAAACAACAAATCCTTACTTATTTATTATTAATCGCAATGTATCTCTATCTAGAAAACCTCCAGAAACACTGCAGGGATATAGATACGGTTTTCAATTAACTTGGGAAGGTTCACTAAGAATCATTGTGCTGTGTCTGCTGGGTCAGGTTGACCGTATTAAATGTAACAAGTCTTCTATAAAGCGGGCGCGGGTGCGAATAAAAACTATTTTTATTTTAGTTTAAGTAATTATGAATAATTATAACCTAAAGTGTAAACGTAAAAGTGCCTAACCTTAACTAAAAAACCATCCAAGTGCGAGTCAGATTCGCGCACCTAGGGTTCCGTACAAACTTGTAGGTATGTAAATAGTTCGTTTATCACGGGAATCGAGTCTCTGAACATTTTTCCCGATACAAATTTACGGTTTTCGGATTTCTTCTTTTACATGGCATTACTTCTTTCCAAATTTCATGATTAAGGTGAGTAATGATGTCAACGGAAAATACCCAATAGGTTTTGATTCCCTTGCGTGTGTGCCGTATCTTTTGCTTGCATTGACTTAAAAAGGGTGATTTTGTCACTGCTCCAAGGGCTTGCAGACCTGAGTATTTGATATTAATTTCAGCTTGATAACTCCACGCGTTCCTGAGAAAAAGGGTTGTGACAGACGGCAGACATACGGATGGACAGACAGACAGCTGTTACAAAGTGATCCTATAAGGATTCCGTTGTTTTTCTTTTGAGGTACAGAACCCTAAAAAATACTGTTTTTTAATTCCAATTAATAACATTATTGCGTAAACAGCCCCGTAGTGTGAATGTAACGCACAAGCGGTAAATAAATTCCGCTGCACTCTACAATGCTTGTTAGTGGGTCGGCCAATGTTTGGCGTTTGCCGTGACCGTGTTATGCGAGCTCACAAATCGACGCCGGTTTTGGCATAGTCCACCAAGTCATAATGTGTTACAAAAGAGGTAATTTGTCTCCCGGACTATTGTTGGCTAGATCTAGGCCACAAAGGAGCGGGAAAGGTGCGCGCTACATAAATCATTAATTCAAAAGTAATAACTATTTATATCTAAATAATCATTTTCTAGTTAAACATTGCATGATAGAAAATAATATAGAAATATTTGTGTCACATTAACCTATATAATGGTGCGTTCATGCTACGGGAACCGAGCACGAGCCAAACCACCATCGAACAATTATCCGCGATGCGAGCCACGAACGAACAGGATTCGTTCGTTGTTCGCGTAGCGTAGACGGACTTGCGAGCCTCGAACGAGCGTCGTCTCGCGCTCGACTGTGCTCCGCCCGATGTAAGTTTTTTCACGAACACAGGGATTAGCATCGCATAGTATTTATTTACTCTGTCTGAGACATCGCGCTCGTTGTAACGTCCACACTTGACATCGCGAGCACCTAACAAATTCTGTTCTTTCGCCCCCAGACAATCCCAATAGCTGGCATAGATATATGGAATAGGACAATTAAAAAAAAAAGTAAATATCGTTATTCTTAGTTTAAAAGAAAAAACGAAAAGATATATCAACTAGGTACCTCACAGGTACCTATATTATTTTTAAATCCTATATTATATGCAGGTAGGTTCTTCTGCAAACGCGATAAGAGAAGCAAACTTTGTGTGTTTGATCACCTTCGGCCACATCATCTCTTACATTATTGAGGTCAAACACAAAGTAACACAAATAAAAATAAAATATATATAATTACCAAACCTGTACACAAAATTTCACGAGAATCAGTTGAGAAATGCGACCTGTAGAGAACAGCCGGACATCCGCCGGACAGATATACGCAAGCATTTTTGTCCAAACTGAAATAGAGACGCTTCTCTCGCTTGGTCAATAAAATGGATTATAAAAATCATTCCAATACTTCATCGAAAATTTCCCTTACAATGAATAATGTCCCAAGAGATTTTATACCAAAAATGTAATTTCCCCTAAAGAATAGGATATAATTAATATTTTTTGACAAGTGTCTCAGGTCGAGATGTCCTTTCTTTGTATAATTTATTACAGCGATGATTCATTATACTAGAGATAATTCTCGCATAATAAGTATACCAATTTTCCCTCACTGACTGGTAATTTTCGTCCACTTCGATTTATTTTTCTATGAGCTATTTTAAGCTAAAGTGATAGTAGGAATTTGATGGGCCGGTTGACGTGGAGGTACCTTGTCTGCCAGTACAATTTGACTCAGTCCGAGTTTTCAAAGTATAAATTGGTCTACTATAATATATAATGTGTATAAATTATGTTCTCTTTACATATGTACCTATAATAATAGATAATATGTATGTATTTTATGGACCTCCGGGGCTTTGATTACTTTTTTTTTTTAATTTATATTTTTATACTTTATTTATTTTGCTTTCCTTACATACATATAATATGTAACATAGGCACCTTAAAGTAAATAAATAACACTATATACTAAGGACCCTGTCGGGTACTAAGCAATGTAGGAGAGAGGAGGAGAAACTATATAAAAAATCATTAACTTAACTTATCGCTTATGTATTCATTTATAGTATAGTAAGATTTTGTTATTAATAGTTGTTTAATTTATTATTTATATTTATTTATACATGACTGTATGTGTCCGACTACTGAACCGATTTCGATAATAACTGTTCCCTAAGTTGAAGTAAATGTAAACCAAAAAAAAATAATGGTTACAAACATAAATACACCTATGAAATTTTATATATATTATGTTTGGAAGCCCTAATAGATTATCATATGTGAATATAATGCAGTTCCAATAATATAATATATACATACATGTCGAATTGATAATCTCCTTTTTTTAAATTGATTAATAAATAGCTTTGTTGGTTAGTTTGGATGTAGGAGATAATCTCCGGAACGACTGAACCGATTCTGAAAACTCTTTCACTAATAGGAAGCTGCATTATCCGAGAGTATAAGGCTACACTTAATTATGGGATCGCGGGTGAATCCGCGGGGGATAGTTAGTCTTTTATGAAGCCATGTTGTGTATCTTGACAACTTCAAATCGAGTTGATTTAGGATAACCGATAGTTTTAAAACAAACTGGCTTGAACCCTTGTCAGGAGTAGAACAAACTTCACAAGCTCTCACTTCATCTCGAAGAAAAACTTGTTGACTTGTAGGTTGACTTACAATATTGTATTCATAAAATTTACGGCTATCGCTTTCTGGAATCTTATTTTTGAAAGATTTGTATTTATGTATTCTACTTTTCGGCTAGTACTATCTCCTGAAATATATTTTTTTTTATTTATTTTAATTTCGTACTCCATGTGGTACTATATCGTACAATCCGTCATAATAATTGTCTGGTTTCTTTAACAATTAACTTCTTTTTATTTGTAGGCCTAAAGCAGCCGTTTCATTAAATGAAATTCAAAAAAAAACAAAATAATTTATTCAAATAGACACTTATGAAAAGTCTGACTCTATCTAATACCGGTTCGCAAGATTTTAGTTTTTTTAAGAGAGGTAGAGGATAGCGTTTATTCGCTCAAAAAGCAGTTCGTTTGTGGAAGTACCTAGTTAATCTAGTTGGTGGCTTGTAAACTCCAACAGTAGGTTGATCACTAACCTACCTTCACCAAACCGCAGTGGGCATGCGTGGTGGAGTATTTGCCCATTACCTTTCACCAACATTAATGAATTTAGGCCTGTGCCAGTTGGACATTATAGGCTGATGATGACGATGAGCCGGTTTCTCGAAACAGTAACTTTTTACGGTATTACTTAAAATTACAATTTCGTAAACAAAATTGCTGACAACCTGGGGGCCAAGTCTGCTATTTCAATTGTGTTCCAATGAACTTTCAGTGGTGGCAAATAAATAGCAAACTTAAGCAGACCAGCTCCCACAAGCAGCACCTGTTCACAAGTATGACGCGTGTGGCAGCCATCGCCCTCCTCACCATATTGGAGGGAAGTGAGCGACCCGTCACACGACGCTGCCGCAAGCAAAGGCCACTAGCCCACAATCTTTAAGTGCAATAGCACTACTAAGCTACACTATAACGTTCAATATTTGCAATGCATCAGTAGCGCTGCATCACACAAATGTATCTTCAGTGTAGGATGTGCCATGTGCTCTTAAGTGCATCGCTGATTAGAATTGATGCGTATGAGACACTTAGCAGATGAGTATAGTGCATTTACGTGCATCTAATTACATCTGTCACCTACTTGTACATAATAATGTTTACACGTGTTGCAGGTTTAAGTACCTTCCACATAATATAGGTATATACCTATAATGGGTGTACAGCAAAGGGTATATCTCTATCGAAAGGGGTGAAGACTACATCAGTTATAAACTCTGTATAAAAGTTTCAGATAAAAATAAATTACTCAAATATTTAGCTTTTACTTATAATAATGATTTTTGAAGCGCTCGTGGTATAGCATGATTAGCCATTCTTAATCGATCGGCAAGTTAAGCTACCACCGTCGTGGTCGGTACCTGGTTGGGTCAATCGAGCGTTTCCGTGCTTCGGAAGGCACACAAAGCCGTTGGTCCCGGTTATCACGTCGTTAAGCTAGTAAGAGGCCATATATGCGGCTTGAAAACTCCAACAGTAGGTTGACCACTAGCCTACTTCGACCGATCCGCAGTGGGAACGCGTGGTGGAGTATCCGCCCATTCCCTTTCACTCTGATTTGTGAAAGGAGGCCTTTGCTCAGCAGGCGATTACGTAACTTAATTTCAATCATTTTCAAATTGAAATCGGTTCAATATATCGGTTTGCAATAAAGTTACGTAGTCCACGTACAGCAGTGGGACATTATAGGCTGATGATTATGATGATGATGAATAATTTTTATTTAATTATAAATCATAACCAACGTGTCACCGCTCAGAGAGGGTCATTATCTTTAAACATCTATAATTAGGAGAGATTATTAAGACATAATTTGGTAATTTAACCTTTCTTTGAATAACTTTTAAAAAGGACAATAACAATTTGTAGTTAATAATATTATATTTTCATTCAAAATTATCAATTTTCTGAACCATAAAAACGTTAAACTTTTTAGAGCCAAAATGCTATTTTTCTTTCTTAAGAAAGCCATTACGTAGGCTTTTATGAATTATTTGTTCATATCATGTTCTTAAAAACCAATGGTTTATGGAGGTTTCTGTCCATATCTTACTATCAAAGACTACAAATTAATATTGTCTGTAATATTATCTTCCTATAATGATATACTTGCATTAATGTCAATATTATAACTATAATAACTAACTATATAGCTACTGTATAATAACAGACTTAAAAAAATAGCAAATCTTCTGTTATTTATCCAAAATACGAAGTATCCTAAAAATAGAAACGCCGCTATAAATTCAAGGAATTCCATAAATACGATGTTTCGGAAATCAGTCTATTTTCTTCTGTGATCCATTACTCTTGTTCCGAATTTATAAGGGTAGTTCCGATAATGTAAACATCGTGAAAAGGAAAAGTTGAAATAAAAAACAACCAACAAAATATATTTTCGTGACCTAATTTTCAGGAAGCGTCAATAGATAAACAAAATGCGAACTGAAGACATTAATTATTAATAAAATTTAAGTACTTTATAGGCTTGGGAAATTCGCGAGTGAAATATGAAAATCGCTTAGAGACTTACGCGCGATTTCCCGAATTGGGCAAAAATTTTCAAAATACTTTTTTGTATTGGGTTTTACGTAAGTACCAATATTATAAATATAATATAATATATTTGAGTTAATATTACTTTACATGATGACCAGCTCCCTAGACACGATGGTTGTCGACAATCGTCACCGTTAGTAAATGATCAACCTTTGTTTGGGATTCACATAAGAGATTGTTAAAAATCACGTGATAGGTATTTTGATTCGAAATTTCAATCCCAATAATGACCCTGGGCCAGTAGACAAGATGGTTGTCAACAATCGTCATCGCTAGTAAACAATCAAACTTTGTATGGGATTGACTTTTCAAACCGAAATATCACGTGATTTTTCGGATTCGTTCGTTGCTCGCGATTTCAAGCGTGGACGTACTTAACGAGCCTACAACGAGCGCGATGCGAATCCCTGTGTTCGTGAAAAAACTGACATTCGGGCGGAGCGCAGTCGAGCATGCTACGAATGCTCGTTCGAGGCTCGCAAGCCCGTCCACGCTACGCGAATCGTGCTCGCAGTGTGCTTGTTCGTGGCTCGGCTCGTGCTCGGTTCGACAAGCATGGACGCACCATTACATTAAGAGCATAGCGTTTATTCCAAAGAAATTGAATACGCGGTTTATTCACTCAAAGAGAAACTCGAGGGGGGAGGAACATCTACAGAATACCGCAGCCGAATTTTTATTTTTATTTGGCGGGGGATGGATCGGTAACGCGTGAGTGATGCCTCGGGTGTTGCAAGCGTCCATATGGCTACGGTAACCGCTTACCATCAGGTGGTTCGTATGCTTGTATAACAGGCTGTAGAGTGCTCCTCCTTGCTGTTTGTTACGCAATCCCAATATTAGATGACATTTATGACCCTCTGTTCTTTGTTTTAATTCAATGTTTGATTCTTTCTGAGTTTGCAACATATTTTTCAATCAGTCTCGGGACCATAAAACGTTTAATGAATTATCGATCGTATGTCGTAACACATAGCGCTTAGAATGTGGTTGATATTTTAAAACCATCAATATTGTCGGCTTCGTATAACGGCACGCTCAGTAGCTGAACTGGGAGCACTTGAAGAATCATTAATCGAATACTCTTTCTTGTGGAATAACTCCAATTTTCAAGCTAAGAAATTGTTTGGGAAACGTTGAGGAATTATAAAGCGGAGCTAATTTTGTGTCACAATCAGATAGTTTACGTGAAACCTCCCGAGCTCTGTTTATAATTGTTTAGGAGATTTTACCATTCCGCAGGTTCACCCGGATTCCTGACAACGAGTGTTTCTATCAACTAAAAGGAAACCGGTAGCGGTAATCAGATGAATTCAATAGATTAATCAGATAGTCCTTAACACTAACGGAATATCTGATTACCCAATGGACACCCTTAGGGGCTAAAAAAGAGGCTAAAGCAATATTGCTAATGGAATACATTTTTAGAATTCTTCACCAGATAACATAGATATTATATCAGAACTTGGCATGGAGCTGCTAATTTTGGTGGCGCCCTCTTTCCGTTTCACCTGCGCTCCTAGGATATAAATATCTTTGTGTATGTATCTCCAGAATCGATGTTTAAAATTTGTACGGTAGTTTAGCCATGAAGACGGACGGACTCAAGTTTGCTTTTTCAATATAATTGTAATTATAAAAATTTGGATTAATAACAATTCTATAGTTACATCATCATCATCAGCCTATAATGTCCCACTGCTGAGCACAGGCCTCCTTTCACAAAGGGTGAAAGTTAATGGGTTGATAGTCCACCACACATGCCTACTGCGGATCGGCGGAGTTAGGCTAGTGATCAACCTACTGTTGGAGTTTTCAGGCCACCTAGTAGGCCTCCAACTAGCTTAGCGACACCGGGATCAAAAGCTTTACGTGCCTTCTGAAGCACGGAAACGATCGATTTGAAATACCACTAGGCGGTCAGATGCTGGTGCCGGTCTATGAAGGTAAATGCTATCCATTAAAACCTTAGATTACCATCTACCTAACAAAGCTTAATTTATAAGAGCGTCTGGCTTATAAGTTACAAGGTAGCCCCTAAGTCAATCCGCAATCATTAGCCGCCTTAGCCGCACTTAACTCAAGTTAAAGTTAGACTCTGTCTCTACTAATGGCATTATGTTGTTTGGGTCAACTTAGCCAAGTTGAGTTAGCCACAAGAATAGGTACCTTCTTGCTATAATAATAAATAAATACCCTGGGACATTCCTCACACACGGTCATCTGAACCCAAACTAAGCAGAGCTTGTACTATAGAAACCAGATAACTGATATACTACATATATAATTACTTTTTGTTTGTAAATACATATACATAATTATAACCAAACTCAGGACATACAGACCTGTGTTGGAATCGAACCCACGACCTACGGCGTGTTAGGTGCGCCAACTGGCCCGACAATCCTCGAAAAGATAAATAATTAAATATCCCGGGATATTCTTCACGATCTGCAGCGTGACGTAGGGTAGGGTTCTTATCACAAAGTAAATAAAGAATCCTCTGTGGCCTTACCAACCACGACAACTGTCAAAAAAGTTTGTCAAAACTGACGACAGTTCTTGGACAGTTACATACGATAACAATTCATTATATGACCCAAGTATCACAAAGTCATAGTACCTACTATGCACACACAAATATGACCCTTAAACCCCAAGCATATTTCACCAGAGGTCTCTGTAGAACTAGAACGCGCTAAGTGCAATATGTCATAATTTCTCAAATAACGTGCGCGAATTTTGACGCGGCAGCTATGAGAAGCGAGACGTGACGGCGATGTTGACTTTAATATTTAAACGTATAGCAACACAGCTAACTGAATATTTACATGGAAAGTTATCCCAGATAATATGAAATACAGGGTTATTAAATAAAAACATATAGCAGAAATTAGTTTGCCCCCAGTCGAATTGATCCCTATAAGTTTTGTTGGTGCCATGGTATTTTGTGACACAGCTTAATAATCTCATAATAGTAGTTCTTCAAAAAGGGTGTGAAGAGATTTCTGCAGGGTCGGCAACGCGCGAGTGATACCCCTGGTGTTGCAAGCGTCCATAGGCTACGGTAACCGCTTACCATCAGGCGGGCCGTATGCGTGTTTGCCACTTAGTGGTACAAAAAAAAAGTACCTATTATGTGCACTCTTGGTATAGAAAATGAAGCTGGCGCGGTTGGTTAAGACTGGTCAGGATTCCACCTATCGCGCCGCATGTCTGTATTTCCTGAGTCTGGGTGTAACTATGTATATTAAGTATGTATTTACAAATAAAAAGTAGTATATGTATTATATCAGTACTTACGTGGATTACGTAACTTTATTGCAATGAAATTCAGATTGAAATAACCTCTGAATCGGTAGAAATATTACAAAATCTAAAATGATTCCATTTCTAATGAACCACTGTTTGTATTTGCAGTAGGTAATCAAAACGTAAAAAAGTTATCAGAAAACCGCTATATTGAACCGATTTCAATTGGAAAATGATTGAAATTTAGTTACGTAATCGCCCTGCTGTTATCTGGTTTCCATAATACAAGCTCTGCTTAGTTTGGGATCAGATGACCGTGTGTGAGGAATGTCCCAGGATATTTATTTATTTAATTTTAAATCGACCATAAATGAACAGCATTTTCACCTTAAAATATGTTTTGAAAAGCTTCAAGAAAAAGCAGCTACCAAACCTTGAAACTACAAAAAAATCTCATTTAATATTTCATGGGTACAGTCAAGTAACCGAATTTAGTAGATACCTAGTAAACTTAGAATAATTATATTCTAAGCCTAGTAATGCAAAAAAACACTCAAAATAACAGTCACGTGACGAAAAAGAAGCACATTCAACTTGATGAGTTGCCTGAACATTTTCGCTATCCTATACACTTTTTTTTTACTTTCACCGAGAACCTCTCGCACATAATAACCCATAGGTTTTTATAGGACACGTTAATACAGTGTTGTAAGTCGCTGGTACCAGTTGATCCGAGGCAATGCCACGCATGAGCGCCGCCCGCGCCTGCCGCACGAGATAAACGGATTACTGTGTTGCCCATAGGCGGACGGTAGAGGTGACTTTGTGACCTACTCTATTACCTAATAAATACGTAGAAAGAATAGTCTTTTTAAGGAATAGTTTTAAGTATTGCTTACCCAGCCTTATTGCAAAAGTTTTAAGAATGATTCTTAAAACTTCTTTTCTTAAAAAGAAGAATTTCTTTGCACAAAGGGCAGAAATCGGGAACCGAAAATTCTAAGTACGGCAAGATTTGTACATTCTAAAACAGGTATATTGCGTAGGTTTTGACCTTGTTCGTGACTTATGTTAAAAAACATAAAAAAAAATACCATTCCGCCATCTATTTATGGATATACCCATAGAGTTGGAATATTATAGAGTGTGTGCAGCGTGAGCAGTTTCCATATAGATGCATTCACAGATATATCGTACACTAACTACTCTATGCGATGTAGGATCGTGCGTGTGACACATGGTGTTTTATAAGATTTCAAACTGGTCAATGATTATATCTTTATTATACAGAGATATATAAATAAAATGAGGGACAGTGAAAATTTGTGTGTGATATATCAGAGTAGTCGAGTGATATGTTAAAAAACCTTGCATACCTACGCACCATCCTATAAAAAAATTCAAAATCATTTATTCAAATAGGCCTTCGCAGGCACTTTAAAAGTCTGACTCTAATACTCTAATACCGGTTCCGAAGGCTTCATTTGCTGCATTTGCTGGCAATAAACTCAGCAATTACTCTTTTCAAATCAAGCTTAGATTCATTACATAATATTTACATTCTAATCGCACTGGCAACAATTGCGTGCCCCGGCGCGGCGGCAGAACTACAAATTAGACTGAATCTATATTTAATAAGTAAATAGACCAGCCCCCACGAGCAGCACTTGTTCACAAGTATACCCACTACAACGATTAGAATATAGTTAATTTACAGTCAGACAAAATCTCGTATGGATTCCTTGTCATTAAAATTTGACCAGCCTCCCCCACGAGCAGCACCTGTTCGCAAGTATACCCACTACAACGATTAGAATATAGTTAATTTACAGTCAGACAAAATCTCGTATGGATTCCTTGTCATTAAAATTTGACCAGCCTCCCCCACGAGCAGCACTTGTTCGCAAGTATACCCACTACAACGATTAGAATATAGTTAATTTACAGTCAGACAAAATCTCGTATGGATTCCTTGTCATTAAAATTTGACCAGCCTCCCCCACGAGCAGCACTTGTTCGCAAGTATACCCACTACAACGATTAGAATATAGTTAATTTACAGTCAGACAAAATCTCGTATGGATTCCTTGTCATTAAAATTTGACCAGCCTCCCCCACGAGCAGCACTTGTTCGCAAGTATACCCACTACAACGATTAGAATATAGTTAATTTACAGTCAGACAAAATCTCGTATGGATTCCTTGTCATTAAAATTTGACCAGCCTCCCCCACGAGCAGCACCTGTTCACAAGTATACCTACTACAACGATTAGAATATACCTAGTTAATTTACAGTCAGACAAAATCTCGTATGGATTCCTTGTCATTAAAATTTGTTCTCGTTAAAAGTATATTATAGTATTCTAGCTCTATGAACCCTTTCCGTTACGCGTTGAAGCCCGAGAGAAAACTAATTTAAAATGTAAAATCAAAATGTACAAAATTAACAAACTAGCCACTTCTTTCATTATAAAAGATATTATTTTTATCTTTTAAAGGTTTGCCTTCTATTCAGCTCGCTCACAATTGTCAGAAAGTTTCTTTTTCATTACATCGCGCCCTCCTCGACCCCGGTAATTATTCTATCTGTTTTCAAGATGAATCCTTGACTCTTTCGGAATTAAAACAAAGTTGCAATTCTCCTGAGAAAACGACCAAGAGTTTAAAAGTGCTGATGAAGGAAAGTATAATTATCTTCTTTAACTTCAGGTTTAGTGCACACAGAATGAAACGAGTGTTGGCATATTGAACCTACCTTTTGAATAATTTGTTATAGTTTTGAAGAAGTCTTCAAGGAATAATGTCCAGATCATAGACTTAAGTATAGGGTAGAGTAACTTGCCAACTGGCCCATCATTTAGTTTAGTTGTGATTTACATCTTGCAGGACTTTTGAGTCTTAAGCTAATGTTTGAATTCTCAGTGAAATATGAGACCTTACTTCCAATATTTATTTAGATTCAGTCATCATCAGCCTATAATGTCCCACTGCTGAGCACAGGCCTCCTTTCACAAATGAGGGTGAAAGGGAATGGGCAGATACTCCACCACGCGTGCCCACGGATCGGTGGAAGTAGGCTAGTGGTCAACCTACTGTTGGAGTTTTCAAGCCGCCTTGGCCTCCAACTAGCTTTACGACTATCACAATGAAGTGATAACCGGGACCAACGGCTTTACGTTGGTACCTTCCGAAGCACGGAAACACTCGATTTGAAATACCACTAGGCGGTCACCCATCCAGGTACCGACCACGACTGTGGTAGCTTTCCAATCGGTTAAGAACGGCTTATCATGCTCAACCACGAGCGCTTCGACCTTTACTGACCATAATCTAGCAATTAATCTCCCTTCCTCTGTTAGTAGAACATGCCACAGAGATCACGAAATGCCCATTTCAAGCTATGATAACTAAACCCTATTAATAAACAGTAAGGTTTTATTTAGAGTGACACCTTTTTATGCACGCAAAAACGTGAATAAATAATTTCTTGTAAACATACCGCTGCCGCTCAGCAACTTTAACTAGTCTATTTTTGATATTTGTAATTTACACAATTTTACTGTGCATTTTATTAAAACCTCCCTTTGATACTAGTTTCTATGTAGATAAGATTAGTATTTCTTTTAAAATTATACGCAATTAGTTAAAAATGTCATGTACATACCTAAAGCTCATTGGGAGGGGGGTCGGTAACGCTTGAGTGATGCCCCGTGTGTTGCAAGCGTCTATATGGTTGCTGTAAACGCTTACCATGAGGCGCGAAGCAAGCTTATTTACCGACTAAATCGTATAAAAAATGTTGCGGTTGTTGGGGCAACTAACAACAGACCTGTAGCCACATCTATCAGCCATTTATTAGTAACACTGAGAAAGATAGATGGCGTGGCGCCATTTCTCGAGAATCTCCATGTATACAACTGTCCGACATGCACAGTTGGACCGCGGTCCCCAGGCACGATGACCCAGAATGGCGGAAGATCTTCGCTTTTTTTTTTTTTTTTGTTTTTATATACAACTTAGTCGATAAACAAGCATACGGCCCGCCTGATGGTAAGCGGTTACCGTAGCCATATAGACGCTTGCAACACAAGAAGCATCGCTCACGCGTTATCGACATATCCCCCCTCCCCTATGAGCTCTGGCAACTTTACTCACGCGCAGGAACACAACTTTACACAACATAAAGTTATTTGGCCTCGGTATTCTGTAAGGTGGAGTACTTCCCCAGTCGAGCTGCTCTTTGAGCGAATAAACGCTACGCTCTACCTCTCTTAAAATGTTAAATGGAGGTGTCATCCACCTCCATACAGACCTATCGTCTAGTAGTGATATTGTTTTTGGCGGGGTCTTACCATAATCACCATCGAGTATTGTAAAAATTCAGACTACAATGAACTAGCTGTTAAGTACAGAAGCCGATACAATACTGGTAGGTGGTATTTTCAACATGAGAATCCAGCCAGCCAGGGTTCAGTCGGCC
The DNA here is from genome assembly GCA_947623365.1 of Achlya flavicornis. NCBI lineage: Eukaryota > Metazoa > Arthropoda > Insecta > Lepidoptera > Drepanidae > Achlya > Achlya flavicornis. The sequence continues at coordinate 13,699,858 of OX392480.1, read as the reverse complement.
AGTTTCATCGCGATGTTTTCGTTCACCAAAAACTTAAGCTCCTTTTAGGATGCAAGGTTCATCGTAGCTTACTACGACACAGAATTCAAGAGAACAAACCCTTATCAATCTACTGAGATTTTCTATAGTGGCCACCTTCACCAACCGCTAGGTCATAAAAGACGGCACACTATTCCTGGCAACTCCTTACGAGGCGTCAGAGACCCTCTGCAGTGGGGTCACGCCGCCAGAGTACTCGCCCCTGGTACTCATGAGAAAATGTGAGTCGCACCGTGATCGCTCACTACCATTTGTCCAGAATGGTACCGGAGCAGTTAAAAGTCGCTCACCACGCGCACCCCACTAGCTTGCGTCTGTGCCAGTACTTACGCAAGCGCAAGCACTAGCACAAACACACTCTGGGTGCTTGCGGATTCAATCCCCGCTGGGGACGCCAGAGAAGCTGACTTCCATTTCTCCATGAATGGTACCGGAGCTGTCATGCGCGCTCACTTCAATTCAATTCAAGAGAACAATGATATTAGTTATTTTTCTTGCCGTCGGCATAAACATTGCATTAACTCAAACAATAGCCCGCAGCGGTCGTATTTTATTTCACTGCCGCCAGCTTGTATTCCATTTAAGAGCACTGTAGTGTGACCATACAGTGTTAGGTACATATTAACAGTGTTCTAATACTTCACAAAGAATCATGGCGAGATTCATACATTGAATTGTACAAAAAAAAACATTTTAGAGGGTTTTGAATCACTTCGAATGTTGAGATTACATTATCAGCTTAAACATGAAATATTTTATAAGCCCCGCAAAACACCGGTTCTGGTCGCTTATAGTCGCGATTCGCCGGCATGCCATAGAAATTCGTATTTTTATACCAGGGTTCTAAAAATATTTTAAATGGCTCAGGTTATTCCTTAGGCACCAAGGATCAATTGTCACTTCATTATAACGTCTCTAAAAATCTTTATATCAAACTATAAGATAACCAATGGCGAAGATGTGTTTCTAATAGGTGAATACATATTGAAAGTGTTAGCCGTTTCCCTGCTGAGGGACTCTCATTATTAAATTTACATTACATTAAATTTGTTTTTATACGAGGTGTATAAAAAACTAATTTTAGATCTACGCTATGATTAGTCTATAGAACTCATTTGGGAGAATTATGGCTGGACACAGTACAATAAACGAAACAATCTGTGATACTTTCGCCTAATAAAGTAAAAGGTGATGCAAAATTTTATTATTGTCCATAATTTCGAAGACGTACGAGCGTTTTACTTAAATATTTATGTTTAGATTCATTTTATTGGCACCTAATGCTCTAATAAACCACTGTATTTACAAATACTTACTGAAGCATTGTAAATTTGTGTAGCATTAAGCGGGCAGCAGGAGTTGGAGTTGCTTGCGGTACCCATATTTTCTAACTCCTACAAACTTATGTAACTCTTTCAAGTAGAAGCTTTTCCGGGCCAAACTTGTCCAGTATTTAATTATTTCATCATTTTATACTAGGAAAGTCTTTGATATTCCTAACAATTAACAACAGCATGGTTCCCCTCCTCTAGTGTACGTACAAGCCGAACTGTCGCGGTGTTCGCGCGTTGTGCCGTGAAATATTTTAAAATTAATTATAAACTTGCTAGAAGCAGGAGAAATAAATTGTTAGCAATTTAATACAATATTACAGATCTTTTTCAATCTGTTGATTGCTTTATCAAAAATATTAATTTAGTGATTTCATGCAATTTAATTTCACCTGTCCCAGTATCTGTTTGTTATCAAATCAAATCAACCATTTCGATTAGATCAAAATATATAAAATTTTCGCATTTAGGTACTACAAAAACACGGGAATAGTTTTACCCACTTCTCGGTTTCTGATTATTAAGTTGAAATGTTTCATGCATTATGTAAATAGGATAATGCAAAGATAAATCTGTAATAAAACGACGACACCCCATCGAGTTCGGGTTCGTTTGATTTGTCTTGACTATTACTCTGGAGTATGTTGATTAAGTTGATCGTCTATCATTTACAAAAAAGCTAGTCTTTAAAAAAACTAGTTTTCCAATAGACCTCAGACAGAAGCCATAGCAAAGTCAAGCAAGCCTAGTGTCTTAATTACAATTTCAAAAATCCGAGTCACTGAATGTCAATGTTAATTAAACTGACACTCTCTAGAGAATGACCCAAAAATATTGTGTTATGATAACAAATTATTCGTATTGAACATTTATAAAGCTTTAGTTTAAAGATACGCAAACTTTGAGAAGCAATAATAGCAGGTAGAGATCTCTGAGGAGCAACTGTGAAGCTATTGAAGTTCAATAATAAGGGGCTAGGGTTGCCAGATGACAAAATATTAGAAATACTATTGATACCATGTTTATAATACATGTACGGTGTATGGCACGTGACCAATAGTTTATTTCCAATAATAAAAGCTGAAATCTAAAATTCTAGATGAATGAGCTATATGAATGCGAAAAATGTACGCACTGAAATTACAAGGCAGATAGTGTGGCCTCGCTAAACGGTGTTGGATTGCAATTGTTTCTAACAATACGAGCATCTGATAGTATAAATAACGTACGGTATTTAACATAACGAAGAGTGAACCTTGAAACTTGATAGCTAAGGAATATAATGTCGTTATCGACATCCCGCTTATCATCGGGCTATGAAAACCTCGCAAGTGCAAGTTTTACAAGAGAAGTTAAATACTGTACGGTAATTTTGTTTTTAGAAAGCCGAGTAAAATATGCATGTGTTTTTCTAGTGTAGAAAATCACTCAATGTTTCTGAAGATATATATGTTTGATATATAATTTACCTAAAAGTGTCTACCACATGGTTTTTTCCTTCTTCTGCAAAATTTGGAGCAACGCACTTGCGCCCTAGCCCGCTGACACGGCGAAGCGACGTTATACGGGCACAGCGCTTCGCTTCTTCAGTCTTTATCCGAAGAGCAAAGGAGTGGAACTCTCTTCCGGGGTATTTGTTTCCCGACACCTATAATGATCTTCAAGGCTAAAGTGAATAGGAATTTTCTGGGTAAGCGAGCTACATACTCGGCCTCGTCATAACTCCTCCTGGGATCATTCGGAGGCCAAACGCATCAAACAAAAAAATGCATTGGTAAACTTCTCACGATTCACGCCATTCGCTTAGGTGGTTTAATTCCATAAAAAAATTATGACAATACATGGAGATATCCCAAATATCAGGGATGGTTCCGTGGCACAGTTAGGTAGGATGTGTCCGCTCTGGCAGGCCAGCTCTTTATGAAAAGAACTAGATTAGCTCAGAAAGATATGTTTACTCGCGTAAATTATAAGTTTTGAACCTGCGACCGGCAAAATTAGTGACGACTTGTCCACTCGAAATTGAATGGATCACAAATTCACAAGGACATTAAAACCGTATGAGGAAGCAAATATTACATACCTAATTTCACCAACAACACTACATAAATAAAAAAAACTCAGATCTATGAGATAGATAGAACTATCAGATTTTTCCAGAAAGCAAAATAAAACGCGTAATAAAACCAAACCAATCAGAGTTCTCAAATTGCTTCTTGGAAAAATAGAATAGGTATCCAAAAGTGTAACAACCCTGGGTCCAGATCAAATGGTAGTAGTTGAAGTTAAATTGATCAATTAAAACTTGAACGAACGTCTCAAAGATAGTCTCGACTCTCGAGCTTTGAAAACGCCTCAAGTGGTCGCACTCGCACTATTCACTATTTAAGTATTTAATCTTAGTTTTTCCATGATACCATGGATGATACTTTCTATAAAGGTATCTTTATTATAAGGTTTATGAGGTTTGAAGTATTTTTTATGATGCCTCATGATATATTTTTAAGACGAAGGTCGTGTACCCACAACTTATTACATCGAGGTTTGAGTGAGAAAATCTTAATACCCTTATTACATGACCTGGCCTGGTAGAGATCACTTTTAGTGATAAGGCCGCCCATTGTAACACTTTCTTTTTTAAGTTCTTGTATTTTTTTTTCATGTGGTGTAACAATAAAGCGTTATCTATCTATCTATTCTACATGACATGGTTTAAGGCAAGTTTACCAAAACCCAGGTTTTAAATATAGCCATCACTTTTTAACTACGTATACAAAAAGAGATGGTATTAAAACCTGGGTTTTACACTTTGCTTAAACCTTCTCATGTAATAAGACTGGGTTTGTAGCAAGATACTTTAGAGCAACTACCTGAAGTTTTATGTGACATAATGCCAGCCGAATAAAAACAGCGAATTTCCTCATAATATCTAAATCGTTCTCTGGCGAACATCTTGAATTCTTATTCACTCATCCTCATTTCGTATATTTTGAAAACAAATAGCCAAAACAGTATGTTCATTAAATAATGTAACCTTGCTGAGTTTCTAACCGGTTGACTTCCAAACCGGTGGTAGCTTCAATTGACCTTCATAAGTGCCTGAGCGGAATAAATTGCTTTTACTTTGACATAATGAACCAATAGTAAAGTTCAAATTCTACCTCAAATGGACTTACCTGCAGCACAAAGAGGTACCGCAGGATATTTCCAACCGATGTTCCGAACAAAGATACACAAAATGTTCGAAACCAATTGAAAGAACATTGTTTCGATCAAGGTCCCAGTAGATGGAGGAGTCATTACTATTTTGACCACGTAGTTGAATTTTGTGGAAAACTTTTCGTATGGATGGAAAAGGAGGTTTGTGTTTTACCATACTCTTAATGGGAAGATGACGAGACCAAAGATGGTAAGCTAAGCAAACAGAGATTACATGGAATATTTCTAAATTAGAACTGCCGAATTATCTTGTTTTGTTAACAATATAACAACAGGCTTGATTCCTGAAAAAAAATATTTAGTCCGTCATTTGGACCTGGTGACCTTGTAATTCAGGTCTGTAAAGACTTATCTCAGGCATCAGTCTCTCACTTAGAATAATTAGTGGTAAATATTAAGAGTCTACTAAATTGTATCGATTGTTAATTTAAGTGTTGAGAAATAAAATTTTATTATTATTATATTTACATAATCAAAAAATATTAGGCACGTATTTTAACTTTTGTCAATTAAACCAAAAAACACGAAGATATAGTTTGTAGAAACGTTGGGGTACACTTTTTACTCAAAAGTGACGTCACGAACGAACCCCATTCCCGTACTTTGACACGCATTCTTTGCAAAATTTTTATGATTTGGTAAAGCAAAATAGACGTGTAGAATATTTTTTGATAATCTAACTCAATATTTAGTTTTTTTTTACCCAGGTAACTCCTTTTCTATTGGTTTTCTGATAAATAGATTATACTCGTAAACTGAAATTCCAACGTTATAGGTAACAATTAATTAGTCAATCTATCTTTGCTATTTTTACCATTTTACCAAAATACTGTTTAATTTGCCACGTAAATAAAGTCACATTGTTTTACAATTATTAAAAGGTGACAAAACAAGGTAAATAAATAACTTCCCACCGTTGAAACAAATAAGCGATGTCAAACTCGCGACACTGAAACACTTAAAAAATGAAAACGTAATAAAAATACGTTGTAAAACACTGAATAGCGCGGATTCCACTGAAAGTGTTATAAAAGTAACAATTCCAACGTGTATATCTGACAGCCTGACAGATTCTGTATCTTTTTTTACGTACAACATGTTTATTGTAATCGCGATTTTATTATTCGCAGAGAATAATGCTTTTATTCACAATAGAACGTTATTTATAGGACGTGAAGATAATTATTTAAATTACAAGCCAATAAATACTGGAGTAATTCCGGATTACTTCGATTGGAGGCTTCAGAATAAGGTGTCGCCAGTGAAATCCCAAGGGTCTGAATGTAACGCGTGTTGGGCATTTAGTGCTAATGGTATTTTTTTTATTAATTAATAAACAAACTGTTCCCTGAAACTTTAGGGAGCTAAGAGTGAGTTGAGCTAGAGTGTTCTGACCGCCAAGATCACTGTGCGTTATTTTTCTTTTATAACTTTTATCACAGTGACAAACTAATAGAATAAGTGTTATTGGCTGATATAGACTGAGTCAAACTTATTGGCGGCTGTGATATTAGGCGCGGAACGCTGCGCAGTAGCTAAAACGAAGGTATGCGGTACATTCGAGTGGACTGAACCTGCGCAAAGCCGGCTCGCAGCGCACTTCACAGCCGCCATTAAGTTTGGTTCGGATACTAACTACTTAATTCTAAGCATCGTACCAATATTAAAAATACGAAAATCTCAATGGATTTAGAAACTTTGCACAAAAATAGAGCGTAAGATAAAAGATTTTTATCCCGGGACAACATTAGGGCACGGGGCAGAAGGTCCTGTGATTCCATCATGACTAATAATTTAATATTATATTTTATTTAAGATTTTTTTATTTATTTTTTTCTGCCATGTCTATTATATGGTATACTAGCCATCGATTATGAAACCCGCTCTTTTTATTTTTTACAGCTAACATCGAAAGTCAGTTAAAGATATATTTAAATCAAGAAGAAATTCTGTCGGAACAGTTCCTCGTGGATTGCACTCACAGAGGATGTAGTCCTACTACGGTTATTAAAACATTTGCGTGAGTTTATTTATTTTATTATGATACAAAATCCACAGCTATATTTTTTTTTATTGCAAGCTGTCTTTTATGACATTCAGCAATTGTTTAGTGCGTGAGGTAAGCTTGGGAGGAATATATCCATTGACATGCCCTCGTAAATTGTACTGCCTTAGAGCAGGTCTTGTGGGTTTTTTCTTTTTAGTCTCTTATTTGGTTTTACTGTGTCCATCAGATTTTGTGCAAGAATGTTTGGGTGTGATTTTAATCTCCTACCATAGGATATCAGTCTTTCTTTTATTTCTTGCCTTACTGTTTGGATGCAAAGGTCATGGTGGAGTCGTTCATTTGTAATGTACCAAGGTGCGTCAGCTATTATTCTTAGCATTTTAAATTGAAATCTTTGCAATATTTCAATATTTGAGTTGGCTGCAGTGCCCCACAACTGTATGCCGTACGTCCAAATTGGTTTGAGAATACACTTATATAGTAGTAGTTTGTTTTCCATGGAAAGTTTACTTTTTCTATTTATAAGCCAGTTCATTTTGCGCAGTTGCTGGCTCATCGCTAGTCGTTTAGTAAATATATGTTTTTTCCAGGTTAGACGCCTATCTAAATACATTCCCAAATATTTTGCATATTCAGATTGTGGGATCTGAACTCCATTTAATGTGACTGGAGGACAGGTATCTCGTCGGGTTGTAAAAGTAACTTGGACAGATTTGGTTTCGTTGGCTTTGATACGCCAGTCTTTAAGCCACTTTGAAATATTACCCAGACTTATTTGTAATTTTTGGGAAGCTTGTGTCGGTATATCATCCGTAGCCGTAGCCAAGTCAATAATAAGACAATTCTATTTCCAGGGATATAGTAACAGAATTCGGCGGTGTTCTCCGTGATAAGGACTATTATAAGTACACAGAAAAAGGTCAAGATTGCAGGTGGAACTCCACGAATCCTTCCCGATCACCAGTGCCCGTGGTTGGATTCAGACGGGTACCACCAAATGAGGATATAATGGCTGAATATGTTTACAGATATGGTCCTCTATCAGCTGGTAAGCTTTTATTTAATACATTCATTCCAGCTATGCTTGGACTATCTCTGAGTGAAAGAGACCACAGATAACGTATTGATGTAGATAGATAAGTATCATTATACAAAGTGTTATTGAAATAACTCAAATCCTGAAAGTAGTTTAGAGTAGTTAAGAGAGGTAGAGCATAGCGTTTATTCGCTCAAAGAGCAGCTCGACTGGGGAAGTACCTCCACCTTACAGAATACCGCAGCCAAATAACTTTATGTTGTGTAAAGTTGTGTTCCTGCGCGTGAGTAAGGTCGCCAGAGCTCATTGGGGAGAGGGGAAAGGTCGGTAACGCGTGAGCGATGCTTCTTGTGTTGCAAGCGTCCATATGGCTACCGTAACCGCATACCATCAGGCGGGCCGTATGCTTGTTTACCGACTAAGTCGTATAAAAAAAAAAAAGTTTGTTGAGAGTCATAACTTTACCTTTACTTTTTAATTTTTACCATAATAATGAACCATTTTTCTCTGAGGGTTTGAGGTTACACGTTGTATAAGTATGATTGCATCATTATAAGTGATGATGTGGCCAAAGATGGTAAGATAGTCTAGAATCCCGGGAAGCTTTAAGGTGCAACTGCCGATACCAATACTTGCCGATAGATTTTCAAATAAAGGGGTTTAACCATAGAGTTACAATTTTAATAGAGCGACTTATAAAGCACTTATGAACGTTAAGTACAAAAAATTGAATCTACCACCGGTTCGGAATACTCTTAAACTGAGAAGACTCCGGCAAGAAACTCAGCAAAGCATTTTTTTAACGACTAATATACATTCAATGGTGCGTCCATGCTACGCGAATCGAGCACGAGCCGAGCCACGAACGAGCCTACAGCGAGCACGATGCGAATCCCTTTGTTCGTGAAAAAACTGACAATCGCGCTCGTTCGAGGCTCAAGCCCGTCCACGCTACGCGAATCGTGCTCGCAGTGTGCTCGTTCGAGGCTCGGCTCGTGCTCGGTTCTCCAAGCATGGACGCACCATAACAAACGCCAATTACTCGTGTTTTATCTATACTTTTACCGAGAACAAATGATAAGGTATCCATACCGACATTCCCCCTTACTCATAAAGCGCAATTTAACTAATATACTGATTAAATGGTCACGGAAATAATGTCACATTATTTGACAATGACTATAGAGTGATGGTATTTACGTGACCCTTTAAACAGTATATTAGTTAAATAACGGTTTATGAGTAAGGGTGATTTTGTCCGACTGTAAGTCAACTGTTGTACGATGTGAATGCATCTATATGGAAACTGTTCACGCTATCGTACGCTATCTGTTCAAGGTAACGGTTGTTAACACTATCATTCTATAATTAGTGTAACTCTATGATAATAGCGAACCAACCAGCCACTATGTATATTACCCCACCATGCAACGTATTCATAATTATTTTTTTTAATTACAGCAATTAATGCTGCAACAATGTACAAGTACAACTACAACGAGGGAGTAGTGGATGTTCCAAGTGTCGAAGATTGTAGTCCAACAGATTTGGACCATGCCATTTTGATCGTAGGATACGGTGTTCATGGTTAGTACTTTTATTTTATGTCAGAAGACTCAGAAGGCCGTGAAACAGGTACCTATAGACCAGTGGCGTGCATTGGTTTTCGGACTAGGTAGGCAGAAGAAATCATGGCCATACACACCTAAATATGCCTCTTAGATAGATCATGTTTTTTGACCAGATTCGTAAAATTGTTTAGGTCAGCGTATCATTCCACACACATTCATTAGCAAAAAAATACATAATAACAGAATAATAGATTCGAATAACAGCACCCAGATAGCCAGGTGTTTAATAAACATAATATTCTGTGTTAAAATGTCTAAGATTTTTACCTTTGTTTTGAATCCATGAATGTTTTGGAGTTGGTCTACAGCAAGTTACCTACTATTTTCTACAAACGAAAACTGACTAAAGGACTAATTTATCGACACATTTCACCACAAAATTTCTTCATTTCACACAGATACACTTCGCAAAATCACAATAAGTAAATTATAACAACAACATTGTACCTATACAATGCCAGCCAAACCATAAACAAACCAACACAAATAAATTGCGAAGTTATATTTGAGTTGCTCTAATGTTGGTAAACTGTAGGTTTTTTAATTTGGATGGGTTACTTTACTTACAACAGAGTAGGTAAGGTTACTTTTGGTCCATAAATCGCGAATGTCAAATGTCAGTATGCTACGCATAGCAAAAGCGTGATTTATGCTTTCGTCGTATTATCTTAAAGAAGTGTGTGTGTGTATGAATATGTCGAAATCGTTTTAGTGTGCGTGAATTTGAGAGGCGAACTCGCGTGTGCCTGCGCGGCAAAGTTTGAAATTTCGTATTGAATGTTAGGATAGAATTTTTATTTAAAATGATTATGTAGTTTAATTGAATCAAAATATTATTTTATTGAATCTTATGAGGTAGGCATTGCTTATTTGCCTATATGGAATGCACGCCACTGCTATAGACTACATGGTGGTAAGGTGACCTCGTGGCCTAAAGCGGTACTTATTAACCCCCAAGGGGGTTGTCAATGAGTTACTGGCTAGGACGGGTCATCGAATCAGGGAGTTTGCCTGGAAGGGTTCCAACTAGATGTTCTTCGCCTGTCCTGCCACTCAATGTCTTTGTATTATTGAAAGAATATTCAAAGGATAGATAACCTTTATGGAGGTGTAAGGTGGATGGCAACGCCATTTAAAAGGAAGATCTCCCGCCAGGCTGGTTCATTCTGCCTGGGGACCGCGGTCAAACTATACATGTCGGACAGTTGTATATATGCAGATCGCCGAGAAAACTTCGCAAGCGCGTTGCAGATGTTGTGGCTTTGTAAGCGCGTTGCAGGATAATGTGGCGCCACGCCATCTATCTATCGGCGTGTGAACTTCATTATGTAGTTGGTCACTACAACCTTCTAAAAACAAACAGTGTGTAAGGAACCTACTCATTTGGGAAACATCGAACAAATAATGCGCTATGATTGGCTAAATCAAGGGTACAATAAACACTTAGACGCAGTGAGTGTCATAAATCAGTGCAAAATCACTTACAAGTCCGGATATACTCTAAAGGGATTAATCTGAACAAATTGAAAAGAAAACTTGTGATTGATCCAGAAAGGCCTAGAAGGTACCGGCTCGGATGTGCATCTGCCGGAACACACCAGTTGATCAGCACCAGTAGAACAATCAGCCAGAAGGGTACTACAAAGTAGCCTATCACAGCACTATGGATTTCTCGCGATATTTTCATCACTGAAAGCTCATCATATCATCGCTTTTTATAGCATACCTATGTCATTGATACTTATTTTATTTCAGTTAACTTTATCACTGGCGAGGAGCTACCATACTGGATTATTAAGAATTCATGGGGTACAGAATTCGGTGATCATGGCTATTACTACATGGTGCGAGGAGTGAACGCTTGCGGCATAGCCAGCGACGTATCATTCGCTATTGTCAATTAGAATTAAAGACTAACCCTAAAACGCAATTTAACTTGCACACTTGTTTGGGTGCTGTTTCTGAGTAAATGGCTGAATGGGTGTAAAAAAATGTTCTGTTGAAAATCACATATTACAGAACAACTTATTCTGTAATCTGTGTTGAAAATAATAAATAGAATTAGAATTTTATGAATTGAAAAAATTACTGGTTCATGACAATTTTTTGGCTTTTCATTCACATCCGTGAATTGCTAACATAGTTTCCTGAAAAAAGGTACTTCGCCGGTAGACGGTAAACTTTTACCAGTTTTAGAAGATAAAGTTAAATATTTAGTAGGTAAAACTAAAGGCACAAATCATTTTTTCACATTTCATCATCATCATCATCATCATCATCATCATCATCATCAGCCTATAATGTCTCACTGCTGAGCACAGGCCTCCTTTCACAAATGAGGGTGAAAGGGACTGGGCAATACTCCACCACGCGTGCCCACTGCGGATTGGTGGAGGTAGGCTAGTGGTCAACCTACTGTTGGAATTTTTCAAGCCGCCTAGGAGGCATCCAACTAGCTTAACGACTGTCACAATTTAGTGATAACCGGGACCAACAGCTTTACGTGCCTTCTGAAGCACGGAAACGCTCGATTTGAAATACCACTAGGCGGTCACCCATCCAGGTACCGACCAAGACAGACGTAGCTTAACTTTTCCGATCGATTAAGAACGGCTAATCATGCTACACCACGATATTCGCGTTTATTCATTATTTATTTATTTTTCACATTTACAAGATGTTAATTTAGAACATTAGAAAATATTAAATACCTTGGGAACGCGGGTAGCACCACTACAGAAAAGTAAAAAAAGAATTCGAAAATTCTTTTGCACTTTGTAGTACACAAAAGCCTAAAAGTGATTTTAAGTATCACTTCCGTTGTTTTCCGAACATGGTAACCCTTTTAAAGTATGTGATGAGATAATACCTACATAAAATTATGGTATAATATGTAGGCGGAAAATATAAGTTTTAGCCGCCCACCCTAACTTCATATGACTGAGGGAAGCAACGCGTTTTTCTCGTACAGTCGTATTCCTGATTTTCCTCTCCTGAGTTATTCCTGTAGCCCAATATATATATTTTATATACAAGTAGCTTATTACCTAATAACTCGCCTGCAATTTCACTAACATGAGTGAAACATACCCATGACCTAAATTGAACGGTCATCCATGAATAACTCTTTTTAACCGACTTCAAAAAAAGGAGGAGGTTCTCAATTCGGTGTTTTTTTTTTTATGTTTGTTACCTCATAACACCGTCATTTATTAACCGATTTGGAAAATCATTTTTCAAATTATTATTTTGTCTGGAAGGGTACACTTCCCGTTTGGTCCCATTGTCATCAGATCAGGATTTGATTACTTCTTCGTGTACTTTGAAGTTGGTTTAAGGTTTTTGTAAAACAATCCAATTATTACGATACCCGTTTACCAAATTTCGGTCCGGATCTTTTGCAAATATAATAAAAATATTAGTCAATATACTTCGCGTAAGCAATATTTAAAACCATTTCAAATCAATAGCATTCCCAAATATACATCTAATTCCGTACTTCACGTGTCAAAATCTGTGCAAAAATGGGGCACAATGTTCTTCTTTTGGAACTGTTTCGCGCGGACAGGGATCTCGCATAAGGTTGCATGTCCACCAGAGTGTAGCGACGGATATGTTTAGCTGATAAATAGGATAGCTTCATTTTCACGTTAAAAATCGAATGCCAGCCTAAGTATAATCTTGTGACATTATGGTAGGTTCACATACGGATGGAGGGACTTGCGTTATCTTTTTTTTTTTTTATACCACTTAGGTGGCAAACAAGCACACGGCCCGCCTGATGGTAAGCGGTTACCGTAGCCTATGGACGCTTTCAACACCAGGGGTATCACGCGCGCGTTGCTGACCCTGCGGAAATCTCTTCACACCCCTTTTGAAGAACCCCATGCTGTACTCCATTGGGAAAACCACGGCGGGGAGCTCATTCCACAGTCTGAGCGTACGCGGAAGGAAGCTCCTTTGAGCCCGCACAGTACGAAATAATTCAGGTTTCAATGTGTGAGGATGTACTCCCCGTCGATGGCGAGAGTTGCGATGGTAGAAAGTAGCCGTGGGCGTCATCTATTTAGATTTATGTCTGTGATAGCATTAGTGATTGGAAATATACAGCTGTGAGAGACGGACAGACGGACGGAGCGGTCCTGTATACCTTTCTGGTTCCGAACACTAAATACCTACGCCACAATAATATAGGAGCGTTTCAATTAAGTATTCCCATACAATGAAACTATCTAATTTGAACAGCATTATACATATTAATTAAGGACTCCTTTACACCCGGAGAGCACGGTGGATACTTGTACTTGGAACTTGGAACTTTTCAATCACGTCCCAGTAATGTTGTTTAGTCCGCCAACTTTCCGCTGGCTTTACATCTCGCCTGCTACTTGCTCAAACTGATAATAACTGCGAAGGAACTTCAATTCAATGGCTTCAATCCAGACTAATTAGTTTATACTTGCTATGTTAATGACGTGGCTAAAGCATCTTTTACTAACCATGGGGATGAACTTCATCAATCACTGACATATAACTCTTGCGAATGGCTAAATCAGACAAGCATCTATCAGTACGTACGAGCATTTGCATTTTCAGGTTAATTCATCACCAAGGCGAGATTCTGGTCAAACACCTACAATAATAAAACGATTAAAGATATTTCAGTCTACGTAATTTTTTTATCAGCCAATATAAGTACCTAATATATTATTCGGAATATAAATTATTCAGATCAAAACGCTAATGTGAGAGCGAATCAAAATTATGTCTACATAGTATGAAAGTAAGATCAGATCGTGTCTGTGTGCTATTCTCATAAAGTACTTTCGGAGAAAGTTTTATTAATATTTACAAGGTCACATTCCTTCGCAAGGTAGATGTCTAGTTTATAATTTTCTTTATACCTTTTTATTTTATTTCATTGTTATTTTTTTTTGTTATTGAGGTTATTAAAGTTGCACAAGCTGGGAGAGGACGCTGACTCCTGAATCATAGATTACACTAGTTTGGGAGCCAGAGGCTTCACATCATTTAAGTACAATACCTACTAACTTATGTCATTATCAATCAATTATTCTTATTCTTATTTAATAAAGTACCTGGGTGGCCGACCAATGCCCAAAAATTCTGAAAAAGGGCTTTTTAATAAAAACAATAAATTTCTTCGAAATCGTTAGTAACTTTCGAGTTCTCAAAAAATAGATACAAATATTGGTCATTTAGGCGCCGATCCCACAGAGAGAGCTCTAGAGTTCTGCATTCACTGCACTCTATGAAGTAATAGAAGTGTATGACGAGGCTACCGATCGGTAGCGAATATTGCAGAACTCTAGACACAAAACACTATTACTCCTTAGAACTTTAGACTACTTGCCGTGCGCTCTCTGCGGGATCGGCGCCTGAATAGTATAGGATATTATCAGTGCCTTAAATAGCATTTTCTGCGCCCTTGTTTTTTTTAGATATTATAGGTAGAGCAATGCTATGTATAGGCCTACTTTATTTCATTCAGGGTGATACATTTTTTTTTTTGTATACAACTTATTCGATACACAAGCATACGGCCCGCCTGATGGTAAGCGGTTACCGTAGCCATATAGACGCTCGCAACACACGAAGCATCGCTCACGCGTTATCGACCTATCCCGCCTCCCCTATGAGCTCTGGCAACCTTACTCACGCGCAGGAACACAACTTTACACAACATAAAGTTATTTGGCTGCGGTATTCTGTAAGGTGGAGGTACTTCACCAGTCGAGCTGCTCTTTGAGCGAATAAACGCTATGCTCTACCTCTCTTATGCACTAAGCACTTATAATAAAGCACTAAGAGGCCGCTTAGTCTACGACCGACCGTGTAGCCGTCCGGCCGCTTGACTCCAATAAACACTAAACACAAATACGCTCGTGCGCTGCCAAAAAAATGAGCGCGATAGACGTTTTTGATGATAGTGGCATGTAGGTACGTATGTGTTGGAATCGACCACTAGGGGCGCAGCGGGAACTTATCAGGAGCAAACCGAAAAAATAATAGTCCTGCCTGGTCTGGCCATTCCTGCGCCCCCCAGAGTCTACGCCCTGTGCCTGGGTACCGGTGGCACCGCACTATTTACGGCACTGGATATTATGCATATAAGCTAAGCTATCAAGTCTTAGTTAAGACCGAAGAACCATCTGTGTTAGATACCTAAGCTAAAATTAAAAAGTTGGCTCGTTGATAAGGCTTTTTATAGCTATGATGAATTCATGAGAAATTACAAATTAATTCTAAACGTATTTACTTATAAGATTACTAAATCAGATTTTCTCAAGGAAAAATGTATTATATAAAATATTATGTGAGTCTCTATGTTTAAAGAGATAAGCACCCGTGCAAAGCCGGGGCGGACCAACTAGCTACTAAAATCAATGTTATTCATAGAAATGGATATGCCAAAAATTACAATCGCTACGTAGCTTCGAATAACAAAAGTAATATTTCCAGTTAATCCCCGATTCGTTCCAGCGCTGGTTGTCACAGCTCGTGATATATGGATTAAAACCGGCAATGATTAACGGCGTCAGGTCATGGCTACAATAAAATACGTTTATTTTATATTGTTCTGGAGCCTTGAATAAAGAAAGAATGGTTTTCAGAGAGGTAGGCACAGCGCTATATCGCTCAAAGAGCAGTTTGGCTGGGGAAGTACCTCTATCTTACAGAATACTGCAGCCAAATATTATAACTTTATGTTGTGTTCCTGCGCGTGAGTAAAGTCTTCAGAGCTCATTTAGGAGAGGGGACGCGTCGGTAACGAATGCGTGAGCGATGCACCCTGTGTAGCAAGCGTCCATATGGCTTCAGTAACCGCTAGCCATCGGATAGACCGTACGGTTGTTTGCCGACTTCATCATATAATAAACTAGCGGCCCGGTACGTGCATCGCTATGTATAAAGTGAAATAATAAAAATGTGATAAATGAAGAACCGCTCGACCGATTTTGTGCAAACTTCACATAATCCATCTACTAAATAGTCCGAAAAAAGCCTAAACATTTGGTTTGAATAAGTGAGCCCGTTCTTGAGTTATAAAATCACAACGAAAAGTGGCATTGATTTTTATATAATATATAGAGATAGAGATAGATTGATGATTACAGTATAAAAAAACTATAAAAAGCACACTTTAAAAAGCCCTGCACTAAATATGGTTGAATAATAATAAAATTGATCCTAAGTATATTCTCTGTCTATCACGTAAGGGCCTAAATGTAAGCAATTTTTGTAATTAAGTCTAAAAAAAAAAAAGTTAAAAGCCTGGGGCGTTCGATCATGTTTTTTTGTGGAATCAAGTCTATTTGGGACCAATAAAATTGCAATTGGAGCACCAGTCAAATGTGGTAAAGTTAGGGAGCGTCGAAATCGCCCCATATAAATTGATCCTCGAACGTGACGTCACATTTGAGTAAGTACCGCTGTAGTGGAATGTATGGAGAAAACACGTAATTGGATTTTAAAAAAATAACCTACAGCGTTACTTTGAGTTCTCGTATCTTTAAATATATATTTTTTACCACGTTGTTATAATAATTTTCTGTTTTCGAATCCGTATAACTACGTATAAGTAGGTACGTTGTAAAATTCAACATGAGAAATCATCCCTATTCATTAAATGCAGCTCTATTTTAACGTTCTTTCCACACCAGGATACTGGCCAATGAACAATGACCACAGATTATAAAACTTGCAGAGCTCTGCAAACCTGACAAGTACATAAGGTGAAGATAAAGCAATTCCTTACAGTGACAGTCACAAATGCCCGCGCAGCTAAAGTGGCGCCGCGTATCGCTCTTCGGTTGAAATGAAACAACTGTTCATAGAAATCAAAACAAAAGAACTGCCCTATTGGTTTGGGCGTGTTATTTTAAACTCATAAATATGGTGATAAAAATAGTATCTAATTACATAATTACTACAACCTCAGAACAAAAGGACTATACAACAAATAATAATTAAGATTTAATAGATACTTATCTTGGTCCTGCGAATTCTGTACTTATATAACACACCAACTATTGACCATGGTAAATGTAACTACACTTACCATGGTCAGATTGAAGTCTAGCACAAGCCTAAATATCCTAAGCTTCCTGTCAAATTTCGAAATAGAATCCCATTTCAACAGGCTGACAAGCATGCAGACGGGCCACCTGATGATAAGTTGTGACCGCCGGCTATGGACATTTGCAATACCAGGGGGATTGCCGATGTGTTGCCGACCTTGTAGAGCTCTTGTTACGCGTTTTTCAATAAAAAGGCGTAAAAAGAGTTCTAAAAAAACGTCGATGATTTTTTTAGTCACAAATCTAAAGTCAAGTCTTATAAAGTCACAAGCAGTCACAAGTAAACAAGCGTTTGGCCTGTCTGATGGTAAGCGGTTCCGCAGCTTTATGGACGCTGCCCGCAACACACGGGGCATCACTTACGTATTACCGACTCTTTCCCCCTCCCCAATGAGCTCTGACGACCTTACTCACGCGCAGGAACACGACATAAAGTTATTTGACTCCGGTATTCCATAAGGAAGGTAGCGAAGTTCCGCAGTGGTACTTCCCCAGTCGATCTGATCCGAAATAAACGCTATGTTCTACCTTTAAATACCATTTAAGTGTAAACGATCAGTTCAGTACCACTTCTATACCAAATTAATAACATTTCTATATCTTGAACACCCTCAAAGACTAAATGGGATTCATCTGGTGCCCAATGAGCTCAGCAAATTGGTTTCGAAACTATTGCACTGTTGTTTTAATTTAGTAGCAACTATAGCAAAAGTTTCTGGTTTGATGTGATTTTGTTAATGACGTTGTGGAACATTTCGATATGCATATCTACTCTGTGTTTTATGGCATAACTAGCATTCTGCTCCGCGCACGTACGAACTTCTATTTTACCCCCATATAAATAAGTGGGCCTAATAAATAAGTGATCTATATATTTTTTCTCCGCGGCTACAATGCTACCAATTTCAGAAAACTTCAGACAGCCATGATACACTGTGACCATTGTACAATCCTATAAACATCATAACTCATTATGATTGCCATACATTTTATCGGTTTGGTCTGAACCGACAATTCATAATTTATACCTTCCGATATTTCCCAGTTTTGGTGGAAGTACAATAAAGATAAGTGACTACCGTCATTATATTTTATATGTAACGACGCCGTTGTAGTTAGATGCGCCACTTATTTATGTTTATTCGTGTAATATTTTGGTACTATTTTTATGGCAGGGCATTAAGTTTTTTAAACCATTTCAAAAAAATCGGTGAACGATCAGCATACATAAATAGTATTTCATGAAATTATGATACGTGTGTCTATATGCCCAGTTTGATAAAAAAAAAACCTACCATTGGTGAGCAAAACGATTCGTTTTTGTTTAAAGAAACCGGGCATTAGTAGAGATGCTAACGCTAATTGTTGCAGACAAATTCAGACAATTGTCGTAATTTTGCTAAGCGGCTACATGTAGCTATCTCTATCTGTACCATACGTTCCGTATTATCTATCGCATTCACCTAATTCAACAATAACTAAACGCCGCTTAGTATGAGGGTAGCTTATCTCTATTATAACATCATTGCGTAGAACGGTCATTGTTGATCGAAAGTAGAACGTCAACCTTTTTTGACATTTCTGTTAAAAATCGGTTTTATTTCCAATTTCAAATAGTGGGCGAGTAGTTCTTTTTTTTGTTTTCTACTTCGCAATCTAAGTTCGCAATGCGAATAAAATAAGTATTTGTAAAAGAAATCATTTTCAATACAAGTCTTTTTTTGCGACTGTATCTACTTTTTGTTGACTGCACTTGCATTATCTTCCAATACACTAATGTATACCAAATATCAAGTCAATCCGACCACTGCAAGTGGGTGAAATTCAACTTGCAGGATTCCACCCGAACAAACATAGTTACATACATACATTGCAAGTAAATAATTGCTTGTAATAAATACTATCTAACACAATAATAGGTTACTTCTCACGTCTTGCGTCTTGTTACTTGTGAAGCAAGTCTCAAACTTCTCGTCTAACTAATGTTATGGCTCAAGTCACGGTCCCTGTGGTTTGTCCGAAATCTTACTTCATTTGTCTGAGACCAAACTCCGCATCCTTGACAAATATTATGTAGCCATATTGTTTGTATATAGGAATATATTTCATACGTTGGAGTTGTGTTGTTTACGAATTCTAGTTCAAAATCAATTCGTCATAACACTTTTCTCCATAATTAATATACATGGATAATTTAGAGAAATAAAAAACTTTCATATTTTTTTTAATATTTAATAACTATGACTGTTGCACTTGAGAGCCATTTAAGTACATTCTCGGTTTAGCCTTTATTTATTTAGTCATTTATTTTCAAAAAGGTACATCAACAGCACACACATTAAAACAAATACAAAGTAACTTAGATAAAAAATAGATAGACTGATAAAATACACATATAACATTGATAAAATTCACAACGTAAAATACAAAAAAATAGAACAAGAAAAACCCTTCGGCCAAGTCACCAAAAATACTGCCTATATAATTCTGATGATACAGGCACGGAACAAATAATAGTACTAACGTAATACGGGGTTATTTTTCATGGGGTAGCCAAATTATCAGAGGTTATTTTAGTCATAATTATGAACAATTTGTTCTGAAATCACGAAACATTTTTTTTTTCATACAAAAGTGTACGTGGTATATTAACTAAGAGAGGTAGAGCGTAGCGTGTATTCGCTCAAAGAGCAGCTCGACTGGGGAAGTACCTCCACCTTACAGAATACCGCAGCCAAATAACTTTATGTTGTGTAAAGTTGTGTTCCTGTGCGTGAGTAAGGTCGCCAGAGCTCATTGGGGAGGGGGGAAAGGTCGGCAACGCGTGAGCGATGCTTCGTGTATTGCACGCGTCCATATGGTTACGGCAACCGCTTACGTATAAAAAAAAAAAAAAAAAAACTATGGGCTAAAGATTAACGCTGCACCAACAAAACGAATGAAAAAAAGTATTTTTTTTTGTTGGTTTCATATAATGATTAGTACAATAACCTAAGATAGATATATCATCTAGATATTTTATTTTCAAAATGCTGACTATGCCTGCAGTCGGCAGCCCTCCTGTGTTATGTATTACCGACTTGTGGCTCTCAAGTGCAGATATAGCGATACACTAATCAAACTTTTGGCCTTCCACAAATCCCTTGAAGCAATTAACCGCTTCTTTACATTTTACGCAGTTCCCACTGTCATCGTTATGGTTCAGTTTCGGGTGACACTTTCTGACTCCAACAGCGAGTATATCCGCAGTTATTTCAGCTGAAAATTAAAAATAAATGTAATTGTATACTTTTGATTGCTGTAAACAACGTTGAGTAGATTACCAGACCTTTTGGACCATTTGAAAGAAATTCTATAGATTTAAACGAAAGAGTAGAAGCTTAAACCTAAATATTTGCTAAACTAAACTAAGAAACGGAGCTTTCTATGTGGCAATGACCTCGATACTCATAATGGAAGTTTCACAGAGAATATACCATCCAATAAAATTACCCCCTGAGGATAGAAAATAGCCGCTCCATTTCCCAGCTCAGGTTTCAACTCTTCGTGAAAATGTTGTACAACGAATTAATAAAAATTGGTTACACAATACAAGTATAGCACAGTCGATAAAACCTTTCCGTCGTCCGACGCCTTTGATCTCGTGGAAAATGCCGACAACGTATACTATAATGTGCTGTGTCCCGAACTACTAACATCGTTTTGTTCGCAGTTCGGGCTCGGCTTGCCGCGTCTCGCCCCTCACACCCCGCCCTGTCTAAACGTCTTCATCAGACGACTGCTGTATGTGGTTTTATAGGCCGTATGGATTAAGGTGAAAAATTTATTCACTGTTCATTAGTTTTTTAACCGACTTCAAAAAAGGAGGAGGTTCTCAATTCTGTTGTATGTTTTTTTTTTTTTTATGTTTGTTACCTCATAACTCCGCCATTTATGAACCGATTTGGAAAATTCTTTTTTGTCTGGAAGGGTACACTTCCCGTTTGGTCCCATTATCATCAGATCAGGATTTGATTACTTCTTAGTGTAGTTTGAAGTCGGTTTAAGTTTTTTTGTCAGTCCAATTATGTTATAAAATAGTTCTTATAGTAGTGAAACGGTCAAGCTAAATATTTTGACTGCGGTGTGTAGAGTTTGAGAAGTTATGACTTGTAGAGTAAGGACATGTAGAGTTTTTACAGTGCGAGCCATGTCTTGTTTTTTACATAAAAATGTTTTTGGTGGGATTTTGTGTTTGAAATTTCCAAGTTTTATATTTTTTTGTTGATTATGTACGAATACCAGCTTCAACTCAATCCAATCATGTCCCGAGTATTTTGTTTATCTGGTATAATCCAAACCCAAGTTATGAGGGTTCAAAGGGATGAAGCGCTTTGAGAAAAGGTAGGTAGTGCCCTTGCGCTTCGCTTGGCTGTCTTGGCGGGGGGCACTCCCGTGCCTCCAGATAACAATAGTTGTTGTTTATGATGTTAGTAATACAAGGTTGTTAGTGTTTTACCAATAAACTTGTATAATAAAGAGAAGATCTAAAACCATCTAATCCACATCAAATGACTACGAATAGATCTCAGAATAGATAGTAAAATATGTACATACATGCCCCAGCTGCCATTGCAAGCTCCTTGAAGTGTTTCAGCGAATGATCTAGATTACTTCCCTGGCTATCTTTATAAAAGCCCATTCGCTTCGCAATACAATTCACAACGCAGCCTGTACGATCGTTCATTAGACGGCCATTGGGATATATGATACCATAAAGATCCTGGAATACTACCTGCCTTGTCCCCAGGTCAGAATATAGCCTATAAAATAAAAAACATACATTTATAAACAAGTGACGACAACAACAATCTCAACTTGTTTTGAAAAGAGTAATTGCTGAGTTTATTGCCGGCTCTTCTCAGCAAATGCAAACCTTCCGAACCGGTATTAGAGTCAGACTTTTCATAAGTGCCTGCGAAGGTCTATTTGACTAAATTATTTTGAATTTAGAATTTTTGAAGAAGTGTATTTCATAGCTGGACCCATAGTAAAGGGAGCTATACAACGTCCATCAAACAATTAACCCAAAGAAGCGTAATGACGTCGATTTTGCTTGCAATCTATTCTGCCAATTTGCCATCGACAATGCGCTCTGATTGGCTAAGACAAGGAGACATGCGCTCTGATTGGCCAAGTCAAGAACACACGATGCAGTGATAGGTCCTTACTTTTCAAAATCAGTGACAAATCACTGACTAGTTTCGGAATCGGATCGCTCGGTATTACTACTCTAAGGGATTGTTCCTCGATGACAACGTCGCTTGCTTTAGATAATGTCAGAAACCTTCCCGGCCTGCGGAGAAACACGACAGTTTGCCGAAATCATGCATATGTCCTGCCTAGTGGTAAGCAGTTACCATAGCTCTATGGCCGATTCTGATGCCATGGGTGTTGCATCACACATCACTCACGCTTCACAGTCACTTCCTTGTCTCCAATGAGCCCTGGCAACCTAGCTTACTCACACTCAGGAACACACAATTGGTATTTGGCTGCGGTATTCTGTAAGATTGAGGTAGAGCCCCAGTCGAGATGCTTTTCGTGCAAAAAATGCTAATTTCTACCTCTCTTAAAACTGCTCACCAACCGGACCGAAGATGTGGCAACTAAAAGACCTATTTCTAGTAGTGGAAGCCTACAGGGGCCTACCATAAGCTCTTAAAACAAGGTTAAAATAACATTATTTGTCTTTTGTCCCTCTTTGACATCTGACGTCAAAACAGGACCGAAGACAAATAAGGTTATTGTTGCCCCCAGGTCGATGATGATGATGAATTAACGTTAGCAAACGCTACTATCGCTTTTGCGCTTACGACATTTTAGTTAGAAATTAGCACAGCACCTCATAGAATTAATTTTTCCCATATTTTTTTTGTAAATGCAAATGCCTTTGGTAATGGTATGCGTCTGGAAGAGATCGCCCTTTAGCGATAATACCGCTATGCTATAAAGAGTTACAGTAGGACCCAACTGATATGGCTTACCGATGTACCTGAGCAGAAGATACATTTTCAAAGCGCGGGAAATGCTATTGGTTCGCAGCTGCCGCCGTGTGTGCGGAGGGGCGTGACTTGCGAGTGAGACGGAACTAACAGCTGCAGTGTATTATGAACCTTATAGTAGTGAAATAAGGTTGATTGTAAGTTTTAAGCATTCTTTCGTTAATCTTCGGGGCCATACTTTATTTTCTGTGCGAACGAAGATTCACGACGCGCCTTATTAGTTGAGTAGTACTGTATCTATCTATCTATGTATTTTTGTTAAAGTTAATTTATAAACACTCAAGGTAAAGAAGATATATAGCTGGGTACTTACTCTTCTGTACATGAAGCCACTGTGAGTGTTATGTTATAAATCGCTTTATCATTGAACGTAATTTGAGCATTACACGAAGACTCAAAACTGAAGATAATTGTGAATATAGTTATGGCATTTATCATTGAAGAAGACATGTAGGTATGTTTGGTTTTCGATGATTATTCAATAGATAAATGTATGTATGGAACCGCACAGTCCTCTGAACAGTGATAAAAGAATTATTCAGGCGTATTCTAATCTGAACAGATGACTTTTTTAATTGATTTGTTGATTATTTTTCTTGTATAATTTTAGTTATGACAATTATAACAAGCGTATGCCCATGTTTTAGCTGTGTTTTTTTTATTTTTAACTAGCTGACCGGCACGACTTCATTCGCGTGCTGTCCTACTAACCTATACCCTACCCTAGCCTACCCTACCCCAACCCAACCCTACCCTCGTCACTTTCTTAATATTTTCTTTCTTAAAAACCTTCTCTTGACAATAACAAACACAACAAAAAAGAATTAGCGAAAACGGACCAGCCGTTCACGCGTGATTGCGTGACCAAGGGACATAGGGATTCATTTTTATACATATAGATAAAAATAACAATAAAAAAACACGCTGTAATTTTTTTATTGTTAATTAATGTCGTTGTAGATATAGTATAAGACAGGAGTTCCTGAAATTCAACTGATTTTAAGGCGATGATAAATCAGTGGTTACGAATGTCCCAGGTTCGAATCCTACAATGAGCTTGAGCTTCCGGTAAAAAATGCATCGTGAGGAAACCATAGCACGTTGATAGGGTAATTTGTAGTACCCACCTGGCTGGCTACCACCCTCAAGTTGAAAATCTGTCGCCAAGCACCTATCGGTGTGTTCTGCAGTTGCACTTGAGATACAGTTCCTTCTACAAAATTATATACCTACCCTTAGAATTAACTTCATATGAAAATGTTGTGACAGTTTTGGATAATAGGTACCTACTGACAAAATAATGTATGTATAAGAACAATTTTAATAAAAATCAAGACAGGCTTTGATTACAACTATTACGTAATTCGGTCTAGACTTAAACAATTCTACACCATTTACTGTCTAGACGTCGACATATTTAGCTTTTTTTTTTATACGATGAAGTCGGTACACAAGTCGGCCGCCTGATGGTAAACGGTTGCGTAGCGTGGACGCTTGCTACAGACGAGGCATCACTCGCGCGTTACTGAACTTTCCCCCTCCCCAATTAACTCTGGCCACCTTACGCATAGGAACACAACATATAATTATTTGGCTGCAGTATTCTATGTTCTACATTTGTCGTTAAGCCTACAATTAAGTCCCAGCCGCTACACTTGAGAGCCAAATCCATTCTTGTTTTCTTGCGCATATCACCTTCGGCAACATCATCACATTGATAGTGAGATTATAGTTTAGTAATCGACTTTAGATTATAGGTCTGCTTATAAGTTTGCTATTTACTTACTAAATATTGATCGCGTCTAATTTGTATTTTTTCGACGCAATTGTCAGTGAGATCAGTAAAATGTTATAAATAATAAAATAAATAAATATCCTGGGACATTCTTCACACACGGTCATCTGATCTCAAACTAAGCAGAGCTTGTACTATGGAAACCAAATAACTGATATAATACATATACTACTTTTTGTTTGTACTACATACTTAATATACATAATTACACCCAGACTCAGGATATACAGACATGTTCATGCACACAAATGCATGTCCTGTGTGGGAAACCCACGACCTGCGGCGCTATAGGTTAAGACTCAACGTCTTAACCAACTGCGCCAACGGGCCCAATATGTAACGGTTATCTAACCATGTTTTGAAAAGAATCAATTGCCAGCGCCAAAGAGTATAGTAACTATCCATAAAGCTAGCGCTTCTCAGCAAATGCAACCTTCGGAACCGGTATTCGAGTCAGACAGACTGTTTATACGTGCATGTGAAAGTTGAATAAATAATTTTGATTTTTTGGAATTTTGACTATAATTGCACTATAAAAGTTACAATAGCAAAAACATAAAAAAAAACTGGTAAAGTACCAAAGGGTCAGACTCACGTAGGCAATAATCAACTGTTCAAAAGTTGAGTTTATTATATTAGTACTTATAACTTATTTTAGACTAATACTTCTTTACAAGAAATTACAAAATTTTCTCGAGGTAGTCGCTGTTGCCAATCGGCTACATTCCCACGAGACAGCCTTTGGATGGCGAAGCAAGCTAATGCGTCGGCGGAAAAAGCTCTCTGCCCGCTCTTGAGGCCTCAGTGAGTTTTAACGATTATAGTAGGTGTAAGAGGAGCCAGATCGGCGAACTTCGGATTCCTACATTCACTTATAAACAGATAATCTGGTACAATGGACGCGTATTTATTTATTTTTAGTTTCGCTTCGGCCGCAGCTGCCTATGCAACTCTACAAGTCGCCAAGTGAGATGGCGCAAGTGTATCAATACCACATCAAGACATCCCATACCAACTACCTATCGAAAATCCATGGGATCAAAGACAGTACGCAAGTTTGCAATACAATTTTAGCAGGCAACAAAAACAAAATGTTCTCGAAATGTTACACACTAAAGTACCTACTTAGGCTTTTTTTTTCAGTACTTGTTTGTCTTTTGGCCGCGGAAATACCTACATGTACAATGTTCAGGCATACGTAGGTACCTATAGCAGTTCAAAATAGGTCTCACAAGGTTTTAATTGGAGTTTTAGAGAGATGAGACAGTCGGACAATATTTTTTAATACGGTTCTCTCTCGGCATTTAAAAGAACGACCAGTTTTTAGAAACTTAGAAGTTTAACGTGAAGTGCGCGAAATCGTTTTTCATTTTAACAAACAGAGCGTTTTTTATTAGAAAAGTTTGGGTACCCTTTCAATATTTTAATATCCGCCATTCGTCGCTTATTGGATTTTCTTGGCTATATTCTTACCTTCACAAGTTAGGTATTTATAAGTACATAGGTATGCCTATGGGAGGCCTATGTTCAGCAGCGGACATCCACGGGCTGATATGAAGAGGTACCTACTTAATTATTTAATATAATGAAGACAAAACTAACAAAATTATATTTATAGCACTGCGTGTAATAGTACATTCTGATACATGTGTACAAATTTGGTAATTACAGTCGAGGAGATATTAAGATAAGAGAGATGATCAATGGACACGCGTGTCATACGACTATTTTCAACACACTTGCGAGGGAAAAACAGACTTGTATTTTTTGATGATAATAACTATCAACCATACAATGATAACGTTAACAAATATGGTGCGCCAGTTTTTTTTTTTTTTGGTAGCGGTTTTTCTGTCAGACTGCTGTACCCGTTTAAATTACGAATGCTTCGTCTACACACATATCACTTGCAGTGAGATAGTATCGGGATTATACCTGCAATAAATGTCACTTTAAGAGCAAGTGTATTGAAAAAAATTACATATTTGTACGGCGTAAAAATATCGCGCTCGCTGCGCTCGTACTCGTATCTATTTCTAGTCGGCCATCAATATTTATTTCTCTCTTTACAGAATTGTAATACCCTTAATTATAATAAGGGTAAAAAATTACCGTCGTCATTTAATGAAATAATTCAATGCCCTTAAGATTGACACGGCTCACCGCAACCTTCAGTAATGAGTTTACTTCTTATTGGCGTTTACGGAAAAGCAAGGAACTCCCATTTCAATTTATGTATAGAAGTTACTTAACTTTGTGCTTATTTGATTACACTTTTTGTATAAGTTACATAAGTTTAGTAACTTACGCACCCAGTGGATTTGCATTCTACAACGTGTACAAGAAAGTTGATACAATAATTTCAAGGAATAAGGGTCACCGCTCACTATAACACCACGGCTACGCCTCGGCATTTACCTTGCCATGCAAGTGAGGCCTTTAAATCGAATGCGTTGAAATAATTTTACAATGGCTAGATAAAATAGTTGACGCCTCGCGGCAAGCGTGCTTGCCGCTACAAGCTCGCTCCCTTGCCGTGTGACGCCAGCATGCGGTATCTTGCCAAAGCCGCGCCACCAATTTCATCGGCACGCTGGCAGCTAGTGATTGGATTGAGTTGAGGCTGTGCCGGGCCGTTGCTGTGATGGAGCGGTGCTGATATAGTTAGCGATGACCCTTTTGGATACTTTATAGCTCCACATACAAGAGAATAAAATACGAGAAACAAACACTTCTTTCTTCGTTTTCAATCTAGATTCAAGATGCTTACCTAAGTAAAATAAACAAAATCAATGTTTAAGAGCTATATCCATCATGGGAAGAATTGCCCACCATTTACGTATTACTTACATACAAATAAAAAAACAATCTATCTTATTGAGGGTTAATGTGTACCACATTACGGCAAATATTACGTTATTTTTCGTGTAGTGATCAATCTCCCACACCTATTCCCACAGCTGAAACAGCTACTTAACCGAGCAGCTAACAGAGTCAACTTCAGAACCATGAGTTATCTACGCTAACGTAATGTAGGTACATTCGCTAGCGACTACGGTAAATATTTTGTACAGATTTTGTATGACGAGCAACGCCTCTAGTGGACAATTTTGGAAGCGTTTCATATAAAGTGTTTCGCCGCGCCGTAGTCAGTCCTTAAAGAGTGTAGATTAGGTATAGAGTAGAAAAATCATGGTAGGTGTACCGACTCATTTATAATTTTTATTCCAATTAGGTTACCAATATTTTTACACATAAGTATTTTTATGACTGTAATTGTAACACTGCTTAACCATTAAGTGGGCCCACTTGCGTCAACCTGGGGCCCAAGTCTGCTATTTCAATTGTGTTCCAATGAACTTTCAGTGGTGTCAAAATTGTGCTAATTGTGTAAAATGTCACAATTTTGACATCACTGGAAGTTCATTGGAACACAATTTAAATAGCAGACTTGGGCCCCTAGGTTGACCGAAGTGATATAATAGTTTAAAACTCTATAGGATATCGAAGGTACCGGCTTCCCTAAAACTATTTTTACTTTCATTATTATTCGTAATTTTATTGTAGAACGGAGCGTAAATCTTCCATTTTGTTTGACGATAACTTCGTTATTCTCTGTCGCGCTAAATAATTTCGCGCGTAACTTCAGTAAGTAAATGTGACCTTCATAGGCCATGCTAAGAAGTCATATTTGACAAGAGGTTAATCTCCTTGCCGCACTATGTTTGTCTCCTATGGATGTACCTATATGGGTTGTCAAAAGTGGCCTATTAGGAAGGCCCAAGTTTACCTCCTTGTCTACCTTGCTAACTTAGCGAATTTTAATGAGCCCCCTTTACCCTAGACCTAGCTTTGGTCATAAAACGAAATTGAATCGTCTCTCGAGTTTATAGCAATCACAAGAGCGACCAAGCAGGTCAATCTCGTGACTTGTAAAAGCATCTTAGAGGCCTTCCAATACCAGAACCTAAGTTTGTTGAAGGTTAGACTCGAGGAAGCAGATGCTGCCATATACAACAACGAAACATCCCAAGTCCTCATGGGGGAAATGTCTGGGAGATATATGGCGGCATATAATGCGACAAGTGGCTTTGTGACCCTAGTCGAAGGGGATTCCCAAGAGGATGGCCTACCAACATTCTACACTCCACAAAATGACCCCATAGTAGTCACCGCCCGTTGCACAAAGATCATGCTGGACGATAAGATCCTGGAAATGGCGAAAACCATCTCAGGCACTCTTAGTCCCGGAGCAGCATGGGAAAAATGGACGGTACCAAAAATAAAATGGGTGAATGGGGTCCCCGGATGCGGCAAAACGACATGGGTAGTAAGAAACTTCGATGAGGAGAAGGAAGTTATAATCACCACCACAATCGAGGCAGCAAAAGACCTTCGCGAAAAAATAACACCCCGCGTAGGAGAAGCTGCAGCCAAGATCAAAGTGCGGACAATGGCTTCCGTGCTAGCTAATGGATTTAAAGAGCCGAAAAGTTGTAACCGCCTAACGGTTGACGAGGCTCTAATGAACCACTTCGGATCCATTATTTTGGCAACTCGGCTGTCTGGTGCTAGCGAAGTTGTCCTCATCGGAGATATCAACCAACTACCCTATATTGACAGAGACAATCTGTTCAATATTCAGTACAACAGACCAAACCTGGTAGCCAACATCAGCCAGGAGTTGTTATGCACGCATCGGAACCCAATGGATGTAGCGTATGCCCTAAATGAGATATACTCAGGTATATACTCTTCAAAACACCACGTACACTCCCTGAAGCTGAAGAGGTACACAGACGCGCAAATACCTAGCACCCTCCCGAACACCTTATTCCTGGTTCACACCCAGGAAGAAAAGGCATCTCTTACCAACCAGGGATACGGGGCTGCCATGGGATCACGCGTCCTTACCATACATGAAGCTCAGGGTTCAACGTACGAGTCGGTAATCATTCTCCAAACAAGAACAAAAAGGTTGCAAATCCACGAGAGTGTACCGCATGCGGTCGTAGCAGTGTCGCGTCACACTCTCAGCTGTGTATATTACACAGATGACAGTGATGACGCCATAGGCAGGTTCGCAAAACGGGCGATGGCAGCAACAACAGAACAAATCCTCTCTCAAAACCTAAAAATGGCCATGAAAAATAGAGACTATAATGTCGTGGAAGCTCAAATACGCGCGGGGATTTCCTCCGGGGCAAACAGGCAAGCAAACTAGACTGTAAAATGAAAACCGAAAATGTTTGTAATATTTAATCGCCCATATGTATAATATATTATAAATCAAAATAATAACAATAGTATAATATATGTAATATAGTATAGTAATAGCTAATAATATGTATAGATATGTATAAATTTATTAGAATAATTTATTTATTGCGCGGACCAAGATGTCCAAATTGTGAAAATTATAAAACATAAAATTTGTAAAAAACATATTATCTAAAAAGAGTATGGACCACGTGTCTGTAGAAAGTAGTTTAAACCAATAAAAAAAAAAAAAAAAAAAAAAAAAATTTAATAGTCTATCTATGCCATCTACCAAACAATAATGAGAACTAATTCTCAGAAGTTCAGAACTATTTATTTACGATTGAGCTCTGCCTGACCATCACTAGATGGCTTCAATTTCGACTAATCTACCGTGAATAGTGCAACTTCGCACTTCAACTTAGTGCGCTTCAACTAGCATCACCAAGGTTCCTAAATGCTTTATTTTTTTGCAAATAATCATTGAAAATAATAAAATTGTTTATTACTTTAACACACATAGTAGGAAAGCATCTACCTACTATAACACAGTAAAGTGGTCCAAACGACCAAGAGCATCTTTGTGGAATCCACCAAAGATACAAGAGCGTAAACAATGGTCGCTATGGTTGTCAATTTGCTAAAACCAGAGTTATTTTATAAGAATTTATAGTTCATTCAAAACTGTCAACGTCTTTGATAGCCAGCCAAAATATCAATTTTCCTAGCCTATTAGGTAAGTAGTAGGTAGGTAACATGTATTATGTAACATTATTGCAATCTGTTTCAATGAAACAACCTCTTTTTCGATAGAAATATAACAATGCGAAAATGGTTCGCGGGTAATAATGACCAATGACCATAATCAGAAAATCAGTATGTATCAAATTAAAACTGATTGAAATCTTATTCCTACAATGTAATTATTTCGTGAGGTCTTAAAATTACAAAGTCATTGGTGATAGAATCCTAAGTGAGTCACTTAGAATCCTGTGAGTCACTTAGGATTCTAAGGAGGATTCTTAGGACTTTAGTCACTTAAAATTACTAAACATAAACTAGCGCGTATAGTCCATAGACTTAGAATATTCGCTATGCTAAGCAAAACACAATATTGACGTGAGCCAAAAAAAACGAGTAAGAGCCCATAGCGTCTCGAGTAGGTTCTTTGTTGTGATTTTACATTTTAAAATAATTACATTTAAAATAAGAAAGTTGTATGTTATAGAGATTTGACTTGTTGCTTGAGCAATTGTAACGTGCATAGAATGGAATAATCCACAAAATCATAAGTTTCACAGGTAGGTATTTTTACATTGGAATGTTTTCAGCTTTATTTTATCACAATAATTTCACCAAGTGATCCAAAATCAGGTTATCAGGTTTGTATCTAGCACTCGTTTTTATTTTTCCTATAGGGGGAATTGGATTGGGGCACATAGATACACATGCATTATTTAATTATCGATTAATTGTATCCGCATCGTCAGCCTATCATCCGGTGGTATTTTACAAGAATAAAAGTGTTTCGAGTGCAGCAAACTAAAAAAATACTTGAGTTTTAAAATTGTTTCGGCGATCTTCTGTGCTATCTTGTAAACCAACCTTAAATTAGGGCATCCAGTATAAAGGATTTAGTGATTTTTTTCAAATAAATAAGTTAGTTTCATAACTGCAATTACCTTTTTGAAAAATAATCTATTGGGGTACTTTGATACAATAATGTACGGGGCACAATGATACGTATACGTACCTAGAAGTGCAATATAAGTGTTCTAAAATAATAACACTTAGTATGCTATTTTTGTTAATATATTACTGTTCTTTACGACTGTTTTTTACTTTGTATGATCTATTACTTTAATCGATGGATATTTTCAGCGATCCTGTTTTGAAGAATAAAAATATTTTAAACTAGGCTTGTTACATAACACGTATTGTTTGCGATAGAATATAAGACTGGTAATGATTTGTTCACAATAAAAGTACAATTTTCACAGAAGTGATTGAAGTGAGTGAGTGAAGAGAAGTGAGAGTTTTAAATTATTTCCATACTGTATTAAAGTGCCCCGTTGGTGGGGCAGAATGATTCAAATCATTTTTTTGCAAAACACGTAATATTCCTTTTCTTTCACAAATTAAACAGTTTTTTCCCTTGAAATTATAATATTTATACATTTAGCTATACCCTGAGCTAAAAATAATTAAAAACATGTTTTGTAACGTTTTTTTTTTAAATCTTTATTTGTAAAAAAAAGGAAGTTTGTTCAATGTCCTATGATAGGTATTTGATTTTGAATTTTCCTGCATCAATCTGCCCCACCTCCCCCTACAAATCCCTAACAATTATTTTTGTCACGTTTTGATGTGTCTCTGTTTATCTTAAAATACAAGATTCTTAGATATAGCTCAGAGTAGATAAATACTGGATATAGCCATCTAGCGACTACACAAGTCACTAGTCTAGTCAGTGCGTATAGCGCTCTCTGCTTAGGCCAAGATGCTTTTGGTTGTTTCAAGCGTAGTAATAATAAATACTTAGTTTACTTTTTTTAGAGAGCTAACCTCCTCAAGTCACACACCCACTTAATCGAAAGTTCATCACTGTCGGAAACGAATTATATTTCTCATCATGGACTTTTTGGCGGGAACTTGCAGAGTGACGTTGCATTTCGTTTTTATCGTCATAAATTCGTGTATTTTGAGTTTTATTGCATATTATCGGCGGTAATTTACCTAATAAAGATCATCCATATGCACCAGTAAAGTCAAATGAAAATAAATGAATTATGTGTATCGTGACTTTTCAAGCTGTCTCAAAAAGACCGTGAAGAGTTTTAGTACAATGACCACCATTGTAGTAAAACACACAGGTACAAATAAAACATGACTTTTATGGACGGTGACTGATTAGTGTGACTGGAAACTATAATATAACTCGACACTGGCAGAAATAAGCCCTAATTTGGGCTTGGTTGCCAAACTTAAAATAAGAAGAACTCGCATCATGTTCACATTCGTATGTTTGTGTCGCATCCTAATCTCTGCCTAGTCGACTAAATTCTGATCTCGATAGTCGAATGTTTTATTTGATTAGTTTTATTTATAGTCGCGCATCGCTACCGGCAACACTGCTCGCTCGCTCGCTAGCCATCGCCCTGCTAACGGTGTCATGGCGGTTTGACTTACTGTATGTTGGTTTTGTTGCAATATTTCACTAGTTAATGTGCTTTTTAGTGATTTGATCTTTAATTTCAACAAATAAAATCTCGTGATACATAATAGTTAATAATGCGCGAATACAAAATAGTCGTGTTAGGAAGCGGAGGCGTGGGAAAGTCTGCCCTGACAGTGCAGTTCGTACAAGGCATCTTTGTCGAGAAATATGACCCCACCATCGAAGACAGCTATCGGAAACAGGTGGAGGTGGACGGGCAACAATGCATGCTCGAAATCCTGGACACGGCGGGCACAGAGCAGTTTACTGCGATGAGAGATCTGTACATGAAAAACGGTCAGGGGTTCGTGTTAGTGTACTCTATAACCGCACAGTCGACGTTCAATGATCTACATGACTTGAGGGAGCAGATCCTGCGGGTGAAGGACAAGGACGACGTGCCCATGGTTCTGGTAGGCAACAAGATGGATCTAGACGCGGAGCGCGTGGTGGGTAAGGAGCAGGGACACAATCTCGCGCGAAACTTCAGCTGCGCCTTCATGGAGACCTCCGCGAAGGCTAAAGTCAACGTGAACGAAGTATTCTATGACCTAGTGCGACAGATCAACAAGAAGTCACCCAAGAAGGATGATGCCCGACCTAAAAAAGGAATAGTCAAATGTGTTATTCTGTAAGAGTGCCGCTGGAGCCTCAGATGCATCTAGGTATAAAATATTTAATAATTTGAAAGACTTCTCATACCCGGATTTGGCTCTCGACAGTTCCCAAAGTTAAACTAGGTCGGGTGTTGAGCATCGTCGCTCCGTGAATACCTGTAGCATTTTGAGAATGTGCATTTGTTGAGGTGTTGTGATGAGTGGTGCACAAGTGGAACATCCACAGATCATTATGGATCTTATACCAACTACTTCCTACCCGTGTGGACGAGACTAGTAGCTAATACTTATTGCTCTATATTTTTGGATAGTTATGAGATATATTGGAGGATAGATTCCATGATTCTGTGTTTATTTCACTTTAGAAATTCCAATTGTAAGTGTGGATGTTAGGTTCAGAAGTTGTAAATGATCCCTCACTAATGATATACATTAATTATTTTCCATTGAGACCATGATGCATACATTCTAGAATAAATTATGGATAACAATGCATTATATTGTAAACGTTATTCATTGTGAGTGATCAGACGTAATTTAATATTGATTTAGTTTCTCATCTCTTATGATTCTTCACATATTTATCCGTCATGGGCTCCATATTAATCATTAATTTCTATCACAATGGCAAAATTCAAATATAACAAGAATTTTGTTTTATAGTAGGAAATATTAATAATGTTAAGTGTGGACAGCATAACATCAATTAAAATAAGCAGGAAAATTACTATAAGGAATTATTGACCAAGAAGTTATCTTTCAAGGACAACAGATTGTGAGGTAGCATAGCATTGTGCTGTATATTGAACACTACACTGTATTATTGCAACTTTTAGTGCTGTCTATGCTTGACATTATAAAAGATTATTATTAAGTAATATTGTTGTAATTGCACTGATATGAATGCAGAGCTAAGAACTTCTGACCAGCAAGTATGAGAGTTGTATAGTGCAGGCTCCCGAGAGACCTGGAATATGTGCCAGCAGGCCTGAACCAGTGTGTAATGTTTAATAATTAAGGATACATTAAATTTTTTCAGATATATTATTGTCTTGTTATATATTTCAAATGTATCGAAGGAAAAGTTGATAGTGCGATGCAGTTTAGGACTCTGTAACTATTGAACAAATCTTAGTGAGCCTTAGGTGATTGCACCCTGCCAACATAGAGTCCAGTGTCCACCGTGGTGCACTGCCCATGTTAATATGGTGCACTACGGCACCCGCCACAAACTGTCCCCACTAAACCCTACCAAATTGATAACTTTGAAAAAAAATATCGTTATTGTAATGAAAAAGTTTTATGATTACAATCATTTAAATATAAAATTATCAACCTATGGTTTGCTGCTAGAAATTTTGATAAGAGGTCCCATTCCTGTGATTTTCCGTACAAACATAGTTACCACTTTCATTTACAAGATGAGGGTGCATCTGAACCAAATTTTGCAAAATGTAGTTTAGGAATGTTTTATGATTTCCTATTTTTGAAGATTGTAAGAGATTTACATCAAAATCCTCAACTTTTGTATCATTAACAAAATTAATGCAAAATTTGACAGGCTATCTCATTTTAGTTGCAAAATGTTCAGACCAACTTGTTATTTGTAAATAAGAGTGCAAAGAAGTATGTTTGTATGTAAACAATGGTAACAGCGTCTCTTGAATGTAATAATTATAATATAGGTGTTCAAATATTGTTACGGGATTAGATGTTTCCTCCGTTCTCTTTTGTGTTAACATATAAGATTTACTGCACAAGGATATTGGTAATGACTTTGATCCAAGTTGAATTATATTTTTTATATATAATTATTGTGCAAATTATGAACTTGTATATTTTTAACTATTCAATCAATAATCGACATGTACAATAACTATTAATTTCATTTTTTTTGCAAATTAATCAATAAAATCCGTTTTAAATATTAATGTTTGGGGGTGTTTTGTTGGTTCCTCACTGCGCGTGCGCCGTGACGTGGACGTGACCCGAAGCCAATCGAGCTAATGGCATGAGTCACTCGACTCGACCCAGCCGCGCCGCGCCGCGCCGCTCGCACTCCCCCACCGCCAATCGAATTAGCTTCAATTGGCTCGGAATTTTAATGGTATTTTAATTAATTGAAACAACTATATATCATCTACACACTATTTTATTGACTTGACAAAGTGTAAAAAAGTAGGTACATAATTATATCGTGTTTATTCTTGGTACATTACTGTCTAGACATTATGAAAAAACAATTCTGAAATTAATATGTAATGGCGGCAGTGTGACGTGGTGGGCATATGTCGATATTCTAGTAACATAAGAATTGACACAGTCCAATGGTAATGAATACAATACGCCTATCTTATGTAGCTATGACCTATGTAACCGAGCGATGGAAAACTACTCTATGCAAAACCAAAAAAGGTTACTCTGCTAGATTTTCTATTGACACCCCATGGAGTGTAACAAGATCTCATACATAGATCGAGCTCACTATGGGGCGCATGACTCACAACAGAACATAATTAATTATAATGGTGTAAATTGTAGTATATAAAGCTTATGGGAGAGTGCTGGAATCTAAATACAATTGAGCGTTAGAATTAGTAGAAAGTGATATGAAATGAACACTGCTAGGCCATTGTTATCGTGGCACCCTGTCGCCGGCTTGTTAGCGTCTGCTCCGCTTATCTACTCCTGCAATGAGGTCAAAATATCTATATCCTCAATGACGTGATACTTTTTTGCTTATTTAATACATTATATACTCAATTTCGCTCGCTAATAAATATGCCTACTACCTTAATATTTAGTGAGGGATACACGGGACATAGGCCCGTTTTAAACTTGCTTTATGAGATGAACATTCTAAGGTGTTCTAAAAAAGATAATGGTAACATAATATTATGTCACCATACCATTTTAAAAGTGTTGGAATAGTGTGTGGGTTACATGGTATAATTTTTTCCTTCATCATATTTTATTTCGATCGACCTAATACTATTTGAAATAATATTCACAAGTTATTGAAGGCGGAAAACGTGTCTAAAAATAACAAGTTAACTAAGTGCATATATTTGTAATTGGACGAAATTGTTTGTTTACGTCTAACTCGAATGACTAGCTAAGGACTAGAATTTGCATATACTTATATCACTAAATTAATAATAATAAGAAAATTCTACATAATTATTAGGTTATAAACCCGACCGCATCATGAGTTAATGACTTGAAGGGAATACCATTAAGTTAACTCATTTGTAAAGGAATTTTATTACACTTTGTTAACATACGACAATGCATAATGTTAAATATAAAGTTATCAACACTGTGTTATCGGACATAATAAATGACTACAATGTGACTTATAGTTGTAGTAATCTTGTAAATAACTACAAGTTGTTTTAATAGCAGAATAATACAGAGTTTTAAATGGCTTTAGTAAGATGAGCATTGATCAATAGATATCTAGAATTACAAAGGCGTTATGTCTTTGTTTTGAAATTTAAATTCACGCCCCCATACAAAAGTATTGTATGAAACCGCCGATTCTTAAAGGTCAATACCCTTCTATTCTCAAACCTAAGAAGTAGTATTTTATAAATAAAATTAAAAACACATACATACGTAATATTCTACATTTACAATCGCTCAACT
Organism: Achlya flavicornis; assembly: GCA_947623365.1. Lineage (NCBI taxonomy): Eukaryota > Metazoa > Arthropoda > Insecta > Lepidoptera > Drepanidae > Achlya > Achlya flavicornis. Next base: position 13,661,912 of record OX392480.1, on the reverse strand, counting down.
ATTTCGTTGCTCACTAAAAGTGGGCTGATAGATAAGTTTCAATGAATACACTTTGATGTTTATATTTTTGTGGAAATCCGTAGTAAAATCAAGAATAGGTTCCGCGAGAACAGTGAAGCATAAAAACATAAAAACGACATCCTTTTCCTTCCGGTCGGTCTTTGTACCATAAAAATGATTCACGATTGCAAGACGCTCTGACTCACACATAAAGGTATGAAAACAAATAGCTAAAATTAATCACCACAATATGACAAAATCACTTCAGTGAATACTGACTACATGTGCGACCTTCTAGTACTTAATCGAATTCTTTAAAATCATGTACAGTCGGCGTCAAAAGTTTGTGATCTTGGCAGTTTGTGAGTAAACGGAATTGCTTAATTTAACACATTACTAAAGTTAAATCTAGAAAGCTAAACGCTACATTTTCCGCATGGGGAATTCAGCGGGTTTTGTATGCAGCAGTCACGTGGCTTATATAATTTTCCATACAAAATAAACTAACGTTGACGGGACTATGGCTCTTGTCAAAGGGGACAGATACTTTTGACACGGACTGTACAAACTAATCTAATGACAAAAGGGTGACGTACAAAAAATGTATGACGTAATAAATGACTACTCCCTTGGAAATATACGATCGTATTTCACATTATCGTCTGACAACTGTTATAATAATATTATCTATTGACATAATGAGACAAATCAAACATATTTATATAGGAATAGCTACAAATTCTTCTGTGCAACGGCAGACTTATTTAGATGAGTCATAGCTGTCGTTGAGTGGTGGAAGACTGTGTGTTAATGTGTTGTCCAGCTTCCTCGCCTCGTGCTCCAGCGTGTACGAGTCCAAGGCAGGATCCTGATCGAGGAGAATACAATTATTATTAAATTGGATGCAACTGCCCGCGCCGGTAGAACAACGGTAGGTACCTATTATAAAGATTTAATTAGTTGATTGAAAAATTGCATATGAATAGTTGGGCTTGTAACTATGTCATAGTACAAACCTGAATATCAGGACAGACCCCTCTGATAACCGAGATTAATTTTAGTGGGCATTTTCACCAAGCCCAACAAGGTGTCAAGCCCTGACACCTTACAGGGTTAGGATCATCTGCGGTAGGTCTTGCCGCCTTACACTTTGGTACTCATATGCGATGAAAACCAGGACAGTTATGTAGGTAATACTTTTTTTTAACTGTGTACAGGCATATGTTTGACCACAATCTCATGGTCAGTGATGCTGTGGCCGAAGGTGGTAAACACAAAGCCTAGAATGAAACTGGCTCTCAAGTGCAGCTGTCAGCCGTGAAAATAAATTTTATTCTTATTCTTAGTATCCCTGAGCTATCATCGCCTTACAAGAATAAACCCTGAATAAATTGAAACCGAAAAACCAAACTTTAAGGGTCAGCTCATACCGAGAAGGGACGCGACGTGCGCTTTATCAAATAGTAGTTACATATACAAGATAGTGAGATTAAAATTAGTTTAGTTGTAAACAACAGAATCAGGGCCAATATAGAACTTTATTTACTACACATAAAGGTATATTTGAGTGAGAGAATTTGAATACGCATCGGGATGCCTATACCATGTTATCGCGCTGCGCCTATAGACGTCACGTGTCACGAATTCTCTGAAATGTGTACCTTTTTGTATATTACATAAAGTTCTATATTGTATGGCTATCTTAAAAAGTGCGTGCCGCGTCGCGTCTCTGTGTGAGCTGACTCTAAGTCCTTTTTTTATTATTCGTGGGCAAATCCTCATAGGATACCCGACAGCCCCGGGGGTAGCGGCCAGGTTTGCCGGACTTGTACCGGTTAAAACCCTACGGTAGTCTCCATCTGCGCTGTAGAGAGGGGGGCGGGCTCTCGTGTTGACCGCGTACCTGCTCACCCTTCCACGCGCGGCGCTTAGATAGCTCGTCCCGGGGGAAGTATGATACAACCCCACAGCACCCTCGCTGACCACATGGACCCATCGTCCTCCTTGGGGTCGCTTCTGGGCGCACAGAGCCCCCGCTCTGATTGCCCACGACCCCAAAGGCCCCGTTTAGTCGCCTTTTACGACAGGCATGGGAACATCGTAGCTGTTATTCGAAGCCCGATCTACAGGACAGGGCCAGAAAACTTAGGTTACCTATTCACTTTGTAAAGACTTGAGTTTGATCACAATCTCACCCCTAGAAGAAAAAGAATAGGGTGTTTTATGCCACGCAGAGAAGCATTGGTATTAAATAATTCTTGAAGTTAAATATACATCAAATAAATCGTTAAGTACCTATAACTACATCATACCATGTCAAGGTATTTACCCACGAGAGCATGTGACGTCATTATTGCGTCATTGATAGAGTTACAAATAACGATGACCTAGTTAATGATTTCAATTTACAGTTTTCATGAAACGTACAATTATTGCCAGGAATTGCTATTGTTAAAAATTCTTACACAATTATTATTTTCAGTACAATAAGGAAACTGACGCCAGAAAATTTGGTTTAACCCTTTATTGTAACCATGATTCTAAAATGCCATTTAATGCGTCCCGAATCTGACCTCTATATTCAACAAAAAGCAGACAATTAAATCGGACAAAAGAGTGGCTTATTGTTCATAAACAGATTGCCATGAAGCAGTAATGACAGAATCTCACCCTGAAGCTCAGGGAAGTGGAGTTCAGCTTCGCTCATGGCAAATAGGGAAATGTTTCTATAGTTTTAAAAGGAATAATTTATTTATCTCAGCTAGGACTCGAACGGTACGATTTAAAATTTCAATTTTTAAATTTTGAATTTTTACCGGGTATTATTTGTTTAAATTTATTAGATAAATTTTATGACAAAAAATTGTTATTCGTCCATGAGTGAGACGCAAGAATAGCAATGGATTATTGTATGCATCAATTATGCTTTAGCTATCTATTTAACCCCATATTTACTAGGTACTATTCAAGTAAAGCCTAATAGCTTAATTAGTTTAAAATGTGCGGGTCACTTGATTACAAAACTATATAGTAGTTTCAGTTATAATTGTTTTTAATTTTACATTTTTAGTGTCTGTTCCAACTAGTAGATGACAATACAAGGGTTAAACCTGCCCAACGGACCGTGAAGGACATGTTTAAATAAAGAGGGTTCCGCCCGGGGCTCTGGCAAATAATATCCTTAACTGTCGCTAGCGAGGTGAAATTACTTGAAAACTTGAAACCGCACGCACAGTGAGACCATTTCGGTTCCAATGTGTATGGCGTCGATGGCGAGAGGTGCGATGGCAGAAGGTAGCCGTGAGCGTCGAGGCAAACCATACCTCAGAACACTTGAGTGTTTTACAAACGCTAGAGAACACACATAAAGAGGCAGTATCTCCTCAGATAAATAAATGATAGTTGTAGTGCCATCCTTATTGATTTATCTACTTAAAAACTTCCACAATATTTCATTATAGCATCCTCTAAACCAGGATCATATCTTCAATATGGTATGGTATTACGTTACTTACGTAGGCTCTTGTAGTATAAAATAAATAAATATCCTTGGTCCCTCCCAGGATATTTATTTATTTTAAACTACTATTCCTCACACACGTTCATCTGATTCCAAACTAAAAAGAGCATGTAGTACGGAAATCAGATAACTAATATACTACATTTTATATGTACTTAATATACATAAGTACTATCAGACTTGGGACGCACAGACATGTTCATGCACATAAATGCATGTTCTGTATGGGGATCGAAGGAGGGAATTTCCCGCGCTTTGAAAATGTATCTTCTGCGCAGGTACATCGGTAAGCCATATCAGTTGGGTACTACAGTAGTTGATTTATTATTATTTTGTTCCGATTTTTTTATAGGGAATCCATACCTAATGTCGTCTTCACCCCTGTCGGCTAGACGTTGTATAGGACCGTAGGTTCATCATCATCATCATCATCAGCCTATAATCTCCCACTGCTGAGAACAGGCCTCCTTTCACAAACGAGGGTGAAAGGGAATGGGCGATACACCACCACGCGTGCCCACTGCGGATTGGTGGAGGTAGGCTAGTGGTCAACCTACTGTTGGAATTTTTCAAGCTGCCTAGGAGGCATCCAACTAACTTAACGACTATCACAATTAAGTGATAACCGGGACCAACGGCTTTACGTGCCTTCCGAAGCACGGAAACGCTCGATTTGAAATACCACTAGGCGGTCACCCATCCAGGTACCGACCACGACAGACGTAGCTTAACTTTGCCGATCGATTAAGAACGGCTAATCATGCTACGCCACGAGCGCTTCACGACCGTAGGTTAGGTGACAGTATATGTGTACCTGTGAGACGGTCCGCAGCGAGTCTCCCAGCGCAGTGCGCAGCCGCTGCACGTCTCTGGCGCGCCACATACGTTGTGTTGTATAGGACCGTAGGTTAGGTGACAGTATATGTGTACCTGTGAGACGGTCCGCAGCGAGTCTCCCAGCGCAGTGCGCAGCCGCTGCACGTCTCTGGCGCGCCACATACGTTGTGTTGTATAGGACCGTAGGTTAGGTGACAGTATATGTGTACCTGTGAGACGGTCCGCAGCGAGTCTCCCAGCGCAGTGCGCAGCCGCTGCACGTCTCTGGCGCGCCACATACGTTGTGTTGTATAGGACCGTAGGTTAGGTGACAGTATATGTGTACCTGTGAGACGGTCCGCAGCGAGTCTCCCAGCGCAGTGCGCAGCCGCTGCACGTCTCTGGCGGCGCGACCGCTGCGCGCCACATACGCCTGTCTCCGACGCAGTTCTGCTGCTAACGCTGCCCGCGCTTGCGCACCCTGCATCATACATCACATTCATTATAACAAGGTTTCTACTGCGCATAGCCCTGTATTTGACCACAATCTCACCATGGTAAATTATGTGACCGAAGGTGGTAAGCACACAAAGCCTCGAAGGAACTGGCTCTCAAGTGCAGCCGTCGGAACACACCAATAGGTGTTTGGCGACAGATTTTCAACTTGATGGTTGTAGCCAGCCTGATGGGTACTACCAAGAGCCTACCACCGTGCTATGGTTTCCTTAAGTTCATTGTAGGATTCGAACCCGGGACTTTCGTCCGGGTCGACGTCACTACCACTGAGATAGCTCAGTGCCATCACCTTCAATTTTTCCTTCTCATAAACCTCCACACCTAAGATTCAGTAAAACCGAGGTAATTAAAACAATCATCATCATCATCATCAGCCTATAATGTCCCACTGCTGACCACTAGCATCCTTTCATAAATGAGGGTGAAAGGGAATAGGCATCTGCTATAATCAGTATCTACTACACTATGCATACACACACGGATTGGTGAAGGTAGGCTAGTGATCAACCTACTGTTGTAGTTTTCAAGCCTAGGAGGCTATCACAATTAAGTGATAGCCGGGACCGACGGCTTTACGAGCCTTCCGAAGCACGGACGCAGGAGTTGGACACTGGTGGTTGCTTAACTTTGCCGATCGAATAAGAACGGCTAATCGAGCTACACCACAAACGCTTCTCCCTTGTTCCTTTAATAATAATAACATCCTGGGACATTCCTCACACACGGTCATCTGATTCCAAATTAAGCAGTACTTGTACTATGGTAACCAGATAATTGATATACTACTTTTTGTTTGTAAATACATACTTAATATACATCATTACACACAGAGTCAGGACATACAGACATGTTCATGCACACAAGAGTATGTCCTGTGTGGGAATCGAACCCACGACCTGCGGCGCTATAGGTGGAATCTTAACCAGTCTTAACCAACCGCGCCAGCTGACCCGTCAAATTAATAAAAAAACGTGTGCTGTTAATGACCTGTGCCTCGAGGCGCATGATCTGGTGTCGATGGGCAGCTTCCCTCGACTCGAGCAGCCTCTCGGCCTGCAGCACTTGCTGTCGGTACCGCTCCACGTCCTCCCTCCCCACTCCACTGCACCCCCCACCACAGCCGCCAGAGTGAGACATGTCCGTCAGGTACCGGTTGCGGGCCATTGCTATTTCTGACTCCTAAGGGAAACATTTTGGATGGTTTAGGGGCGCTATTAGGCCTTTTCATATTAAGGATTTCGTTTTCGTTATTATTACCTGTTCCAATAAAGAATCTTCTCACTTGAAGGCCGAGTTCCGAACCGGTGGTAACTTCAGTAAATGTGACCTTCATAAGTGCCCTTCTGGGGCCTAAATTGAATAAATGGCTTTGACTTTGACTTTAAATGATTTTGAGAATGACGGCTTGTATGTCCTTGTATTGACAGATTGTACAATAGGTACAATACAAAGATATAAATCTAAATAGATAACGCATTGAATTATTACGCTTAGAACCGAAGTATCGAACAAAAATCCTCGCGAAGCGTAAGCCACTTGACAACCAATGTGTGCGGGAGTACCATATAATTACACTCGCTGACACGCACACAAGCGCACGAGTAATGTTGCAAGCTAAACGAATTTTTTCTGTAAAATTAACCTTCCGATTTCGCCTACTAGTGAAATTGGAAGTAAGTATTCATACAATTTATTAAATAGTTTTAAAAGTTCTGCATCTTAGATAATTTATCATAGACACAGGCCTGTTATTTATTTATTACTAGTTTAATGGTTATGTTTCATAGTACTTATGTCGGGTATTTTAACATAATAAACCAAGACAATGTGCAGAGCTATGAACGATCGTACAATTTGTAGCTTTCCTTCGTAATTATAGTAATGATATGTTTCATATATGATAGGTTGTATAGAAAAAGAAGATTAAGTAGTATGTAGGTATTTAGGTAATTATCATTAACACAATACATAAAATTGAAATATTAAAAGCCTGTAAAATTAAGCTAGTTAATTAATTAAGTACATTTAAGCAAATAGAAAAAGATGGTAACAATCATTAAATTTGACGCATTTTTTAGTATTTCCACGCATATCTAAGAAACTATTACTATTAATAGTTTCAGAGATATGCGTGGACAAACATACATACACACACCTATGAAATTTTGTATATTTGTTTGGAAGCCCTGATAGATATTCATACATATGTAAATATATTATAGTTCTAATAATATTGCATACATACGTGTCAAATAGATCATCTCCTTTTTTGAAGTCGATTAAAATGACAGCTGGATGAGTAAAGCTAAAGACGGGGACTTACAAGGAGAGGGCTTAGCATATTTTGTTATAATACAATAAAGCGGAAAAGTTTTTTGTTTGTCTGTTTAAAAAATCTACCAGTGTAAAACTACCAGTTTGATTCGAAATTATTTCACTAATATGAAGCTACATTATCCCGAGTATTATAGGCTACTTATCCCAAGAAGCGGGTGAAACCGCGGGGGACAGTTAGTCGCCTAGGTATCGGACTCAATTACTTTAATAATAACAAATTCAGTATCAATTACGTAAAACAACGCAAATTCGCATACAAACAGCTGGCAACACTTTGCTCGAAATATGAGTGAAGTATATTTAATTTTGAATTTTGTTATTTTAGATGAATTACGCAATAAAATTAGTGGCTTTCCTCTGGAATGTTACAACAGGGTTCTTATCATTCTTCCTTGATGAATTATGACACAATTTTACTGCACAAACCGTCATATTTATTATTTTTCTGAGAGCTGCACTGACTATAACGTCACTCAGTACACTGACAGCGCGGCGGTCAAATGAAGCCATATATGGCTTCAATTGAATGGATTAGTTTTCGCGCGTGTACTTTGTTTCTATGTGTAATAATTCAATGAGATAACGCAAGTCCCTCCATCTGTATGAAAACCAAGCGTGCCACTTTTTTAGGGTTCCGTAGCCAAATGGCAAAAAACGGAACCCAATATACGGAATCTATAAAGATTCGTCATGTCTGTCTGTCTGTCTGTCTGTCTGTCTGTCTCTGTCTGTCTGTCTGTCTGTCCGTCCGTATGTCACAGCCACTTTTTTCCGAAAGTATAAGAACTAAAATGTTGAAACTTGGTGAGCAGATGTATTCTGTGAACCGCATTAAGATTTTCACACAAAAATAGAAAAAAAAAACGAAAAATTTTGAGGGTCCCCATACATAGAACTGAAACTCATTTTTTTTTTAAAAGAACCCATAAGTGTGGGGTGTCTATGAAAAATCTTAAAAAATGATATTGAGGTTTATAATATCATTTTTTTCTAAACTGAATGGTTTGCGCGAGAGACACTTCCAAAGTGGTAAAATGTGTGTCCCCCCCCTGTAACTTCTAAAATAAGAGAATGGTAAAACCAAAAAAAATATATGATATACATTACGATGCAAACTTCCACCGAAAATTGGTTTGAACTAGATCTAGTAAGTAGTTTTTTTTTTATACGTCATACATTGAAATTCATATCAAATACTCAGGTCTATACTAGCAATTACATATAATACCTACAGGTTTGTACAGAACCCTCGGTGCACGAGTCTGACTCGCACTTGGCCGGTTTTTATTTCTACCTACCATGGCGACACAAGAGCGCTTTAGTGATGTGAGTAGCCCATCTACGTGCAACAGCGTCAAAAGAAGAGCATTGCTCTCGAGTTATAATACATATTATTAGAGTCAATTTTAGTCTCAGATAAAAAAATCTGTGTCAGTTAATCTTTTGATCGGACCATCTCAGAGACTGCTAAAATAAACGGTGCAATCAATTGTGATACCTAATATAAGAATCTAATACCTTATCAGCCAGTTCCTTTTCGAGGCGTCTGATCTTCATCTTGAGCTCTCTGTTCTCCAACTCTAGGAGGCTCATCTCGGTCGAGTAGGACTTGTCCTTGCACGGAATATTCGAGTCTTTGTACCCGCGCATAGAGTCCTTTGTTGATTCTGGACCTGATGGTAGTAAAGTTTAAAGTTACCAAAATAAATTGCGTCGCTGGGTTCTTACATTTTATTAGAGGTCTTTACTTTTTTTCTCAGATCTCAATATGACGGTGTCTGCGTCAACGTAGATAAATAGCCAACGTCTTCGAATTATGTTTTGTTTTGAATAAGATTATTTCGGAAATAATACGATTTCATCAAGACCGTTTTTAAAGCGATGATAGCTCAATGGTACGTCGAATACGAGACGAAGGTCCCGGGTTCGAATCCTACAATGAGCTTGAGATTTCGGTGAAGGAAAACATCGTGAGGAAGCCAGAGCACGGTGGTAGGGTACTTTGTAGTACCCATCTGGCTGGCTACCACCTTCACGTTGAAAATCTGTCACCAAGCACCTATCGGTGTGTTCCGACAGCTGCACTTGCCAGCCAGTTCCTTCTAGGCTTTGTGTGCTTATCACCTTCAGCCACATCATCACTTACCGTGGTGAGATTGTGGTCAAACACAGGCCTATACACAGTAAAAAAAAAACTGAGCGATACTTCTGATGTTATAAGCGTCTATAGGCTACCTTAACCGTTTACCCTCAAGCGGACTCTATAGTTCTTTACCACCTAGTAAAAAAAAAACCTTTAGAGTAGTAATACCGAGCAATCCAATTCAACTAGTCTGTACTTTTGCACTGATTTTGAACACTAAGGACCAAATCACTGCATCATGTGTTCTTAACTCGACCAGTCAGATCGCATGTGCACTTGACTTAGCCAATCTTCTTCTTTGGTTGTTCGATAGGTATAAAAAGGGGATCTAATAATACTCAATTCGACTACAAATTCAACTTTACCCTTATTACCACTAACGGCAACTACACTTCACTTCACTCAACTTCACTGCTACAATCTAGGAACTTTCAAGGCCAGAGTGAATAGGTTTCTTCTGGGTAAGCGTGTTTCATCTTAGGCTTCGTCATCGCCCCTTATGGGCGGGTCAGTGGCCAAACGCAAGCCCATTTAATTAAAAAAAAAAAAAAAAAAAAAAAAAACACTTAATGTCAGTCAAAGAAACTCACCAGAAGTATCGAGATCCGAGTAATAGACACTCTTTTCCGTGCGATCGTGGCTCTTGCTCCTCAACACCGAGGGTCTGGTGATGCGCCTCTCCGCCTCGAACTTCCTCATGGCGTCCTGAAGGGCGTCGTTCTTGGCCTTCAGTTCGGACCGCTCGCGTTGTAGCGCGTGCAGCTCGCGCTCCAGTTCACCGTCGCTGCTCTTTTCACCGTCCCATGTTGTCATGCGGAGTTGGGACTCTAATCCTGACCTGTTCCGGTGTGGGATGGGATCAAATAATTATTTAGAAAACCGGCCGAGTGCAAGGACCCGAAGGGTTCCGTAAAGAGGTTTCTTGTATTCCCCCCCCCCCCTTCAATTTTTGATTTTAATTCATTTTTATTATAGCGGCAATAGAAATAAACATTTTGTGAACATTTCAACTGTCTACCTATTATGTTTCATGAGATACAGTCCACTGATAGACGGACGGACAGCGGAGGATTAGTAATAGGGTCCCGTTGGCACCCGTTGGTTACGTACAGAACCCTAAAAAGTAATACCAAAATAACCGTAAATCTTTGTCAATAAATGTTGGAGCATCCAAACCAACCAGATTTTTGTATAATTAAATAGAATGTCACACACAATCGTTCATAAATCCGGAATGTTACATTTGTTGAGAAATGCTGGCAAAATACTTCTTTTCGCAACAAGCTTCAGTTGACTCGCTGTTCCCGGAATTCATTTTTTTTCATATTTAGTTATATGTATAGGTCCCATCCGCGAGCCAATCAGTTAAAATTCATTACCTAGCAATTATAAATCTAGCAAATCACCGTTCCATACACAGTGGTCGAGTACATCGAAGTCAATTGTATGGCTTATGAGACGCAAGCGTACCTTTGAACCTCAACATTAGCTAGCTGGTTCGTGAGTCTGTGAACTTGGTCTTCGAGCGAGGAGTTTATTCGCTTCATTTCACCTAAAGCTGATTTAGCGCTTTCTAGCTTTTCGGTTAGAACGCGCCGCTCGTTCTCACAGTTTGCTGCAAGCATATAATATGAAATCAATAGCGTGTAGTTTTTTTTTTTTTAATATTAAAATGGCCCTGATTCTGTTGTTTACAACTAAACTAATTTTAATCTCACTAAGTCTCTTTCTAACAGAGAACATAAGAAAAGGATGTAAGAAATTTAGTCCTGTCAAATTAGTCCAATGCTTGTATTCAATATGAATTTAGTCGCCATCTATCGCGGTTACGCCTAAATACACGCAAAATAAGACGGCAAAGATTAATTTGACAGCTTTAAATATGTTCTATCCTTTTTCAATAATGTTTGTAAGAAAGAGATGAGATGTGACTAAAATTAGTTTAGTGCGATTTACAACAGAATCGGCACCATTATCATCTTATCTCTTTGAAAATAAACAATCCAATCATGTTTTTCATTATAACTTTACAAAATTTACTGTGAAAGAAATAATGATTGTTTTGGTTACAGCTCCTAAACTATATAAATATATGCCGATCCTCGTTTTGTTATATAAATATAGTAGTCCATAACATACAGAAATTCTATATTCCTAATTAGATTCGTTTTAGAGATAGACCCTGAAACAAAAATGCTCTCAAACTAACTACTTTGACGGACCCCATTTTATTATTGATAAAATAATAAAAAGTTAAAACATATCAATTAGCACTATACAACCGACTACAGTAGTACCCAACTGATATGGCGCGTCGTGAATCTTCGTTCGCACAGAAAAGAAAGTATGGCCCGAAGATTAACGAAAGAATGCTTAAAACTTACAATAAACCTTAGATCACTACTATAAGTTTCATAATACACTGCAGCTGTTAGTTCCGTCTCACTCGCAAGTCACGCCCCTCCGCACACATGGCGGCAGCTGCCTACCAAAAGCATTTCCCGCGCTTTGAAAATATAGCAGGTACATCGGTAAGCCATATTAGTTGGGTACTACTGTACCTGAATAAAGCTATGCAAAACAACAGACTAAACTGAAATAGTCTAAACTCACCGACACTCTTCTGTATCTGCCTAAGTTTGTCCATAGCGTTGTGTTCATTATTCTTGGCCTCGTTGAGATGCCTCGTGACCTTGCCGAGCTCGGCCCGCAGCTCGGCCTCGGCCGCGGCCGCCTTCTGCAGCGAGGCGGACAGTTGCTCCACCGTGCCTTTGAGCGACGTGCAACGTTCTTCTAGCTGGCTGATCGTGCGCGCGTAACCTTCGCAACGCTCTTGCAGTTTCTGTATATTGTGTATTCAGTGGAATTCCATATATATTTGGGAGACAATAAAACTAGCCACCTCTTTCTGATGATAAAGAAACATGGCGAGATCTATACATTAATTTGTACAAAAAATATTTTTTTAGAGGGTTTTGAATCATTTCCAATGTTGAGATTACATTACCAGCAACATATTAATATACTTGAAATATTTTATAAACCTTGCAAAACATAACAACAACATTACGGTTTTGGTCGCGATTCGCCGGCATGGCATAGAATGTCGCATTTTTATCCCGGAGATCTAAAAATATTTTAAATGCCTTAGGATCAAGGATCACCAACCATAACGTCATTTCAACGTCTCTAAAAATCTTTATATTTTTAAACAAATCTCGCCATGATTCTTTAAGAAATAATTTATTTACCTATTTGTTACCTATTAAAACGCTTACAGGTCGGTGAACGAAAGCTGGCACGTTCAAATACAGTATGTTTTATTACATTATTGCTTCTAATCTGTCAATTCGAACGGACGAATGCAAAAAAAGACCAATCTATATTTATGAGCAAAAGAAAAACAATTACTGTCTCCTTCATACTCATAAGCTTGACCGCGCGCGAGAGAGACGGACAGACTTGTCATGAGGCGCATGCACAGACACTACACAAGCGCAACGCATAAATATGTTGAACGTGCCAGCTTTAGTTAACCGACCCGTACGTTGTTTACCTTTTTGCTCTTTATACCCATTGTGTTGAGTGTCTAAATTAATTTATTTTTCCCCATTATATGATACAATTCACTTCGAAACATGTACATACTATATGAATTATATTTAATAAATTTAGAAAGATAGAAAGAAAAGAAAGAAAGAAAAAAAATTTGCCAAAATATTGGGCATAAAAAAGCCGTGGGACATATACAGGGTTACTTTTCAACCTCTAGCCATATCTTGAGGGGTTATTGTACTTATTATGATCAACTTTTGCTAAGGGACCGATTCAGAAATTTCGAAAAAAGAAAATCTTTTTCATACTTTTTAATCGTGCAGCATTGAACTTGAAAAGATTTTTTTTCGAGATTGTAACCCCGAGGGTGAGGTTGAAAAGTAATCCTGTATACATGTGAGAGTACAAGAGAGAGACGCATATACCTTGAGCGCTTGGTCCCTGTCCCTCGCTCCAACGGCAGCTCTCTGTATGTCTCCCTCCAGTTGAGCGCGCCGCACGTCCAAGCGGGCCGCGCGACCTATACACCGTTCACATTTTAGACAGGGCAGCTATCTTAAGGGTTGAAGTCACGCGAATATAGTCTTATCTTAGGAGACTATCCCTTACTTGTCGTGTTATTGATATCGGCACATACAGATTTTGAAAAAAAAAAATTGCAGGTCTGCTCCGACGGCACGTTTTCTCGCAAAGCCTAGCGTGCAACGTCGCAAATGCGATAATTTCGTTCCAGCGCCCCTAGACAAGGTGGCTGTCGACAATCATCATCGTTAGTAAACGATCAACCTTTGTATGGGATTGACATAAGAGATTGTTAAAAATCACGTGATATTTCGGTTTGAAATGTCAAGGTTGATCTTTTACTGTCGATGACAATTGTCGATAACCATCTTGTCTACTGTCCCTGGCGTTTGATCGCCTTCTCTTGGTCGCCTCCACCGCTCTGATGGACGACGCGAATCTGGTCATAGACCTTCGCATCCATGTTCGCCAGAATTTCAAGCGGCGGACGAGGGATATTTGCACGGCTCGTGTAATGAGCGTCCCCTGTATTGTCATCTGCATAACAATGAATGCCGTCAATAGAAATCATATCATTGATATGCAGCAGGAACAGTGTCGGGGGCAGTATAGAGCCTTGCGGGACGCCAGCATTAATGTCCATGCTATCGTCAACGTATCTTATGCATCTGCTTTAGTCTGAATTAAAGTTATTTCAAAATGAGCTTTATTAACTGAGCATTGTGTCCACTGGGAATTTGGTAATATAAGTTTACTTTCCTACCTTCAGCCGCTGCAAGCGCCTCACGCAACTGTCCGACCTCTTGTACGCGTTCCGCTAATTGTAGACGAAGATTTTCAGCTTTGTTCTGTAACATCAGAAATTATGGTCACTCTACAATTACTTTTGAATATAGGAGAAAGACATTTATAAAGCAAGTTCTAAATCCACAGTATAGGCAGTTAATGCGCCTATCAGTTGAATCAAAATTGCAACAAGTGAATTTAAATCCTAGACCTCTGGTGTATGATTGATTTTAGACCAACACAAACTTTTTGATTTCCCTCACGTGTTTGGACTTTAAAGGTAAATCACGCATAGTTGACTAAACGGATTTTGATAAAATTTGGCACACAGAATATGTTCTGGATTAACACACATGATACTTTCAATACTAGGAAAACATGAGGCGAAAGTTAATATATAAATATTAAGTACCTCAGTTTGCACTTTCTCCTCAGTAACGGATGCGAGTGCTGCCTCAAGACTCGTGATCTTATCTCTCAAGTTGCTGATCTCCACCGTCTTCGACTGCACCGACTCATTCTGTAACAAAGCAATCATACTTGATACAAATGGCAAAACTTTAATATTTAGCTTAACATTTATTTGCTTCCAGTTACGCTTAATATCGCGAAGAAAATGTAACAAAACTAACTGTATAGTATTTGCGAGAGTTGAATGCCGAGCTCAGGAATGTGCTAGTGCTGTGACTTATAAGTGACAGTCATGTCGATAAATTAGACAAAAACAAGCGGTGGTGGTAAAGACAATATTTTTTAGATAGTCCGTTAAATCGACTCACACTTCCGACATAATCATTTAAAGGCAAGGTCAAAGAGTTCCAAAACTCTTTTCGCTATCAGTCTTACTTGCCAAACTGGTATGTGCAGTCATGCTTGCAGCGTATAGCCGGGCTATTAAAGGTAAAATGACTGGTAGAAATCGTCAAAATGTTACCAAAGCGTTCAGCTGCGCCTCCTTCTGGCCCAAAGCGGCCTGCAGGCGCGACTTCTCCTCCTGCACTGTTCGCAGGTTGTTGGTCACCGACTGCAACTTGCCCTCGCCTTTGCCTTGCTGCTCTGTCGCCTCTTTCAGCTGTTTCTTCACCACATTCATTTGGGATTTGTAGTCGTCCTGGAATGTATTATTTCGGTCTATAAATCATAGTTTGTAGTCGCCCTGTTATACAACGTGTATCTGAAAAGGTATATCAAGGCACAGATCGCGAAAGAGATTGTTTTTGAATAATATTAGCAAATGAGTGAAATTGAGCAGTGGCACGTTGGTTATGATTTTATTAACCGACGAAAAAACGGAGGAGGTTTACAAGTCGACGCGTATATATATATATATATTTTTTTTTTTTTTTTCAATGAACTTGGAAGCAATTTGCTATGAATTTAAGAGGATAGGATGACTGCAAGAAATTTGGAAAATAGGATTTTTAACATATCTATTGCTGTCGTGCTGTGCCCGAGCTATCCCGCCCGAGGGCGATAGAGACAACTACAGCTTGGACAGATTACTATTTAAATTAGACGAAATCGCTATTTCGAAATCCCCGGTTTTCTCCTCCAAAACCGGATAATTAAAAAAATATATTCAAGAATCATAATAAGAAGGGCTATGGCTATGTCTGTCGGTTTTCCTTTGATTTTATATATTCGTCAAATTTGTTCGCTGGACGTCTGATAAGGGAGGACTGGGTTCACATGGTCTTATTCCTCCACAGTATAAAGGAAGTCAAGGAAAAAGCACTCTTAACCTAAGCGAACACGTAACACAGTGTAATGAACTTACTCGTTCCCGTTCGATCTGACAAACTTCATGCATCAGATTGCGCACGCCCTTCTTTATGAGATCAGGGTCCACGTCTATTATTTCGTTGCGATCTTCGGAATGGTCGCGACCTGTAAGAAAAATAATGAGTTTTTTAATTTGAAAAATATTATAAATCTTTACAGCTGACTTCATTACAAATACACTTTTTAACCGACTTCAAAAAAAGAAGGAGGTTCTCAATTCGGTTGTATGTTTTTTTTTTTTTTTTTATGTTTTTTACCTCATAACTCCGTCATTTATGAACCGATTTGGAAAATTCTTTTTTTGTCTGGAAGGGTACACTTCCCGTTTGGTCCCATTGTCATCAGATCAGGATTTGATTACTTCTTAGTGTACTTTGAAGTCAGTTTAAGTTTTTTTGTAAAACAGTCCAATTATTTTTACGAATTTATTCGCATATCATTTGATGCTGTAAAATTATGACGTAATAAATCTTTCCATTGAAAGACAAATGGAAACCCTTTAGAATAGTAATTCCAGGCAATCCAACTCCGCAACTCATAAGTGTTTTTGTACTGATAAATGACTGTACCGACCAATCACTGCATCTAAATATTTAGTATGTTTTCGGCTGTGCTATTCAGTGCGAAGTAAGTAAACAAGCTTACGGGCCGCCTGACCGTAGCCATATGGGCGATTGCAATACACGGGGCATCACCCATGCGTTACCGACCCTTCCCCCATTCCAATAAGCTCTGGCGACCTTACTCCCACGCAACAACACAATATTAAGTTATTTGGCTGGGGTACTTCCCCAGTCGAGCTGCCCTTTGAGCTCTCTGAAAATAAAAATCTCTATAGGTACAAGTTCCTAACCACCTGCAAGCTGCAGCAGCAGGCGAGCTTTTCGCGTGAAGTATTGTGTGACACACACACACACTGACCTCTGTGCGGGCTGTACCTCCTGGCGGGGCTGGCGAGGCGTCGTCTCGCGGCGGCGTGCACGGAGCCGTCGGGCTGCACGCCGCACACGCGCCGCAGCGTGTGCGCGAGCGAGGACAGCTTGGCCTCCGCCTCGCGCTTGCCGCCCTCGCAGTGCGTCAGCGACGCCTCCAGCGCGCGGCACCGACCCTCGCTGCCCCCCAGCCGGGCCTGAACACGACACATTCTCTCTTACAACGTACCTACAATCGACCGTAAATGATGTGGAAGGGGAGAACATATCACGCCTACTAACATTAGCGTCGCTGAAAACGGGAGGGGGGGCAGCTGCCCATGGATTTTGTTGCTGAAAGTCGACCGTCATTTTTCTGATATTCATCATCATCATCGGCCTATAATGACCCACTACTGAGCACAGACCTCCATTCACCAATCAGAGTGAAAGGGAATCGGCAGATACTCCACCACGCGTGCCCACTGCGGATCGGTAGAGTTAGGCTAGTGGTCAACCTACTGTTGAAGTGTTCACGCCGCCTAGTAGGCCTCCAACTAGCTTAACGGCTTTCACAATTAAGGGATAACCGGGACCAACGGCTTTACGTGCCTTTCGAAGCACGGAAACGCTCGATTTGAAATACCACTTGGTGGCCACCCATCCAGGTACCGACCACGATGGTTGTAGCTTAACTTTGCCGATCGATTAAGGACAGCTAATCATGCTTCACCACGAGCGCTCCACTTTCTGATATTACTACTCAACTTTCAATAACAGTTCAGCTTGGTGTTCCAAAAATACTCCCAGTAAATTAGATTAATTGTACTTAACCATATTAAATTTACAAAAAAGATAGCCCTGATAATATTTTGAACATTTTTATACCACTAAGTCCGCAAACAAGCATACGGCCCACCTGGTGGCCTTTACCGTAGCCCGGAATCTTGTTTTTTCCTTTGTAGTTGGCTTAAAAGTGTTACTTAAAAGTAGTACCCAACTGATATGGCTTACCGATGTACCTGCGCAGAAGATACATTTTCAAAGCGCGGGAAATGCTATTGGTCGGCAGCTGCCGCCATGTGTGCGGAGGGGCGTCACTTGCGAGTGAGACGGAACTTACCACTGCAGAGTATTATGAATCTTATAGTAGTGATCTAAGGTTGATTGTTCGTTTTAAGCATTCTTTCGTTAATCTTCGGGGCTATACTTTCTTTTAGGTGCGAACAAAGATACACGACGCGCCTTATCAGTTGGGTACTACTGTACATAATGTAAACATACCTTTAATTCTTGTATTTGCTGTGTAGCGTCAGCCAAGCAAACCTCCAAATTATGTTTAAGTTCTTCCAAACGACGCTCCTTCGAACGGCAGTCTTCTAAACGCAACACCAGTTCCTATGTAATTAAAACAAATACGTTACACATAGTCCATCGTGCTAATGGCATTGGCAGAACAAATCGTTACTGAATAAATTTTGTGTGATAAATCATTAATGAAACAAATACAACTTTTATTATAAGAATATGCGTTATATTTCAAACAAGTTTTTTTATTATTTACGAATATGAATCATCCCACTCAAAATTCGTCTTGAGTAAGACGCAACCCCAAAACGAGCCCAAACTCGATGGGCTGCGTCGTTTGATGACAGTGTTCCCATGGGCACCTTCCGGTTCCATCATCAGATCAGCTCCAAGTCCACGTGTGTGTACCTGGTCGGTGGCCCTGCAGGCGTCCTCGAGGTCTGCGGCGCGCTGCCTGCACGCGGCCAGCTCGGCGCGAGCCGCCTGCAGGAGAGCCTCCAGCTCGGCGCCGTGTGTGTTGTGTGATGGTAGTGTGTGTGTGTACCTGGTCGGTGGCCCTGCAGGCGTCCTCGAGGTCTGCGGCGCGCTGCCTGCACGCGGCCAGCTCGGCGCGAGCCGCCTGCAGGAGAGCCTCCAGCTCGGCGCCGTGTGTGTTGTGTGATGGTAGTGTGTGTGTGTACCTGGTCGGTGGCCCTGCAGGCGTCCTCGAGGTCTGCGGCGCGCTGCCTGCACGCGGCCAGCTCGGCGCGAGCCGCCTGCAGGAGAGCCTCCAGCTCGGCGCCGTGTGTGTTGTGTGATGGTAGTGTGTGTGTGTACCTGGTCGGTGGCCCTGCAGGCGTCCTCGAGGTCTGCGGCGCGCTGCCTGCACGCGGCCAGCTCGGCGCGAGCCGCCTGCAGGAGAGCCTCCAGCTCGGCGCCGTGTGTGTTGTGTGATGGTAGTGTGTGTGTGTACCTGGTCGGTGGCCCTGCAGGCGTCCTCGAGGTCTGCGGCGCGCTGCCTGCACGCGGCCAGCTCGGCGCGAGCCGCCTGCAGGAGAGCCTCCAGCTCGGCGCCGTGTGTGTTGTGTGATGGTAGTGTGTGTGTGTACCTGGTCGGTGGCCCTGCAGGCGTCCTCGAGGTCTGCGGCGCGCTGCCTGCACGCGGCCAGCTCGGCGCGAGCCGCCTGCAGGAGAGCCTCCAGCTCGGCGCCGTGTGTGTTGTGTGATGGTAGTGTGTGTGTGTACCTGGTCGGTGGCCCTGCAGGCGTCCTCGAGGTCTGCGGCGCGCTGCCTGCACGCGGCCAGCTCGGCGCGAGCCGCCTGCAGGAGAGCCTCCAGCTCGGCGCCGTGTGTGTTGTGTGATGGTAGTGTGTGTGTGTACCTGGTCGGTGGCCCTGCAGGCGTCCTCGAGGTCTGCGGCGCGCTGCCTGCACGCGGCCAGCTCGGCGCGAGCCGCCTGCAGGAGAGCCTCCAGCTCGGCGCCGTGTGTGTTGTGTGATGGTAGTGTGTGTGTGTACCTGGTCGGTGGCCCTGCAGGCGTCCTCGAGGTCTGCGGCGCGCTGCCTGCACGCGGCCAGCTCGGCGCGAGCCGCCTGCAGGAGAGCCTCCAGCTCGGCGCCGTGTGTGTTGTGTGATGGTAGTGTGTGTGTGTACCTGGTCGGTGGCCCTGCAGGCGTCCTCGAGGTCTGCGGCGCGCTGCCTGCACGCGGCCAGCTCGGCGCGAGCCGCCTGCAGGAGAGCCTCCAGCTCGGCGCCGTGTGTGTTGTGTGATGGTAGTGTGTGTGTGTACCTGGTCGGTGGCCCTGCAGGCGTCCTCGAGGTCTGCGGCGCGCTGCCTGCACGCGGCCAGCTCGGCGCGAGCCGCCTGCAGGAGAGCCTCCAGCTCGGCGCCGTGTGTGTTGTGTGATGGTAGTGTGTGTGTGTACCTGGTCGGTGGCCCTGCAGGCGTCCTCGAGGTCTGCGGCGCGCTGCCTGCACGCGGCCAGCTCGGCGCGAGCCGCCTGCAGGAGAGCCTCCAGCTCGGCGCCGTGTGTGTTGTGTGATGGTAGTGTGTGTGTGTACCTGGTCGGTGGCCCTGCAGGCGTCCTCGAGGTCTGCGGCGCGCTGCCTGCACGCGGCCAGCTCGGCGCGAGCCGCCTGCAGGAGAGCCTCCAGCTCGGCGCCGTGTGTGTTGTGTGATGGTAGTGTGTGTGTGTACCTGGTCGGTGGCCCTGCAGGCGTCCTCGAGGTCTGCGGCGCGCTGCCTGCACGCGGCCAGCTCGGCGCGAGCCGCCTGCAGGAGAGCCTCCAGCTCGGCGCCGTGTGTGTTGTGTGATGGTAGTGTGTGTGTGTACCTGGTCGGTGGCCCTGCAGGCGTCCTCGAGGTCTGCGGCGCGCTGCCTGCACGCGGCCAGCTCGGCGCGAGCCGCCTGCAGGAGAGCCTCCAGCTCGGCGCCGTGTGTGTTGTGTGATGGTAGTGTGTGTGTGTACCTGGTCGGTGGCCCTGCAGGCGTCCTCGAGGTCTGCGGCGCGCTGCCTGCACGCGGCCAGCTCGGCGCGAGCCGCCTGCAGGAGAGCCTCCAGCTCGGCGCCGTGTGTGTTGTGTGATGGTAGTGTGTGTGTGTACCTGGTCGGTGGCCCTGCAGGCGTCCTCGAGGTCTGCGGCGCGCTGCCTGCACGCGGCCAGCTCGGCGCGAGCCGCCTGCAGGAGAGCCTCCAGCTCGGCGCCGTGTGTGTTGTGTGATGGTAGTGTGTGTGTGTACCTGGTCGGTGGCCCTGCAGGCGTCCTCGAGGTCTGCGGCGCGCTGCCTGCACGCGGCCAGCTCGGCGCGAGCCGCCTGCAGGAGAGCCTCCAGCTCGGCGCCGTGTGTGTTGTGTGATGGTAGTGTGTGTGTGTACCTGGTCGGTGGCCCTGCAGGCGTCCTCGAGGTCTGCGGCGCGCTGCCTGCACGCGGCCAGCTCGGCGCGAGCCGCCTGCAGGAGAGCCTCCAGCTCGGCGCCGTGTGTGTTGTGTGATGGTAGTGTGTGTGTGTACCTGGTCGGTGGCCCTGCAGGCGTCCTCGAGGTCTGCGGCGCGCTGCCTGCACGCGGCCAGCTCGGCGCGAGCCGCCTGCAGGAGAGCCTCCAGCTCGGCGCCGTGTGTGTTGTGTGATGGTAGTGTGTGTGTGTACCTGGTCGGTGGCCCTGCAGGCGTCCTCGAGGTCTGCGGCGCGCTGCCTGCACGCGGCCAGCTCGGCGCGAGCCGCCTGCAGGAGAGCCTCCAGCTCGGCGCCGTGTGTGTTGTGTGATGGTAGTGTGTGTGTGTACCTGGTCGGTGGCCCTGCAGGCGTCCTCGAGGTCTGCGGCGCGCTGCCTGCACGCGGCCAGCTCGGCGCGAGCCGCCTGCAGGAGAGCCTCCAGCTCGGCGCCGTGTGTGTTGTGTGATGGTAGTGTGTGTGTGTACCTGGTCGGTGGCCCTGCAGGCGTCCTCGAGGTCTGCGGCGCGCTGCCTGCACGCGGCCAGCTCGGCGCGAGCCGCCTGCAGGAGAGCCTCCAGCTCGGCGCCGTGTGTGTTGTGTGATGGTAGTGTGTGTGTGTACCTGGTCGGTGGCCCTGCAGGCGTCCTCGAGGTCTGCGGCGCGCTGCCTGCACGCGGCCAGCTCGGCGCGAGCCGCCTGCAGGAGAGCCTCCAGCTCGGCGCCGTGTGTGTTGTGTGATGGTAGTGTGTGTGTGTACCTGGTCGGTGGCCCTGCAGGCGTCCTCGAGGTCTGCGGCGCGCTGCCTGCACGCGGCCAGCTCGGCGCGAGCCGCCTGCAGGAGAGCCTCCAGCTCGGCGCCGTGTGTGTTGTGTGATGGTAGTGTGTGTGTGTACCTGGTCGGTGGCCCTGCAGGCGTCCTCGAGGTCTGCGGCGCGCTGCCTGCACGCGGCCAGCTCGGCGCGAGCCGCCTGCAGGAGAGCCTCCAGCTCGGCGCCGTGTGTGTTGTGTGATGGTAGTGTGTGTGTGTACCTGGTCGGTGGCCCTGCAGGCGTCCTCGAGGTCTGCGGCGCGCTGCCTGCACGCGGCCAGCTCGGCGCGAGCCGCCTGCAGGAGAGCCTCCAGCTCGGCGCCGTGTGTGTTGTGTGATGGTAGTGTGTGTGTGTACCTGGTCGGTGGCCCTGCAGGCGTCCTCGAGGTCTGCGGCGCGCTGCCTGCACGCGGCCAGCTCGGCGCGAGCCGCCTGCAGGAGAGCCTCCAGCTCGGCGCCGTGTGTGTTGTGTGATGGTAGTGTGTGTGTGTACCTGGTCGGTGGCCCTGCAGGCGTCCTCGAGGTCTGCGGCGCGCTGCCTGCACGCGGCCAGCTCGGCGCGAGCCGCCTGCAGGAGAGCCTCCAGCTCGGCGCCGTGTGTGTTGTGTGATGGTAGTGTGTGTGTGTACCTGGTCGGTGGCCCTGCAGGCGTCCTCGAGGTCTGCGGCGCGCTGCCTGCACGCGGCCAGCTCGGCGCGAGCCGCCTGCAGGAGAGCCTCCAGCTCGGCGCCGTGTGTGTTGTGTGATGGTAGTGTGTGTGTGTACCTGGTCGGTGGCCCTGCAGGCGTCCTCGAGGTCTGCGGCGCGCTGCCTGCACGCGGCCAGCTCGGCGCGAGCCGCCTGCAGGAGAGCCTCCAGCTCGGCGCCGTGTGTGTTGTGTGATGGTAGTGTGTGTGTGTACCTGGTCGGTGGCCCTGCAGGCGTCCTCGAGGTCTGCGGCGCGCTGCCTGCACGCGGCCAGCTCGGCGCGAGCCGCCTGCAGGAGAGCCTCCAGCTCGGCGCCGTGTGTGTTGTGTGATGGTAGTGTGTGTGTGTACCTGGTCGGTGGCCCTGCAGGCGTCCTCGAGGTCTGCGGCGCGCTGCCTGCACGCGGCCAGCTCGGCGCGAGCCGCCTGCAGGAGAGCCTCCAGCTCGGCGCCGTGTGTGTTGTGTGATGGTAGTGTGTGTGTGTACCTGGTCGGTGGCCCTGCAGGCGTCCTCGAGGTCTGCGGCGCGCTGCCTGCACGCGGCCAGCTCGGCGCGAGCCGCCTGCAGGAGAGCCTCCAGCTCGGCGCCGTGTGTGTTGTGTGATGGTAGTGTGTGTGTGTACCTGGTCGGTGGCCCTGCAGGCGTCCTCGAGGTCTGCGGCGCGCTGCCTGCACGCGGCCAGCTCGGCGCGAGCCGCCTGCAGGAGAGCCTCCAGCTCGGCGCCGTGTGTGTTGTGTGATGGTAGTGTGTGTGTGTACCTGGTCGGTGGCCCTGCAGGCGTCCTCGAGGTCTGCGGCGCGCTGCCTGCACGCGGCCAGCTCGGCGCGAGCCGCCTGCAGGAGAGCCTCCAGCTCGGCGCCGTGTCTCCGCGCCGCGGCCGCATCGCCCGCCACGCGCTCACGCTCCTCGCACTCGTTCTGTAACCTATCAAACAAATCATTCAAAAAAAGATGAATAAAAAGGGTAGCTTATATTAAAAAATAAAAATAACACGACTGCCCTACCAAAAAACTAACTAAAAAGTCAAAAAATAACCAGTGTCACTCAGGATAATATAAGAATTCTAACAATACCCCATACATCAAAATCTGTTCAGGCACTAAAAAGTTATGGTGGAATAAAGAAACTCACTAAATACATGAACTCTGAAAACATTACACTCTTTTTTGGGCTGGCGTGTTTAAGCCCTCACCCAACGAAACCTACAATCTATACTTCTAATCATCTATACTATACATGTGTTACTGTCACACAAAGACAGAGAGTCGCGAATCGTTTATGTACACAATAAACAATAGAGGTCCCAAAATGCTTACTAGGGGCACTCCAGATTGATATTTTCGAGTTTTTTTTAAATATACAATTAATGTACCGGAGAGATCCCTGTTATTTTGATTTGATTGCTTCCTACTAAGGTGCGATTAAATAAGAATGAGCACTCCCTTTTACAAACATACAATTTACTATCCAATTTTATATGATCAACAAAATCAAAAGCTTTAGCAAAGTTCATATAAAATCGTGCAAACTGGTTTCATTTTATCTAGATTTCTCAAACCTAGTATCTAATTCTTAATGCGACGAAACCAAATGCTTATCATTAAATTTTTTTAAACAACGAAACAAAAGAGCATGTAAACATGCTCTTTAACCTAATTTTGCTGCATCTAAAGGATTGTTCGATAAACAATAAACCAACAAACCTTGACTGCAACTCCTTAATATCGTGATGAGCCTGTTCCAACGCAGCTCTCTCGCGCTTGAGCTGTGCTTCAGTGGCCTTCAGCTCGCGCGTCACGTGTTCACCGCCAGTCTCGCTCTCCTTCAACATTGTCTGCACCCGAGACAGATCTAGCTCTAAAGATGTTCGGGTTTCTTCTAGAGCTGGATCAAATATTAGGGTATAATTTATTTTATTCTACTGAGACCATCATACTCATTGACGCGCCGGTTGGTGTGGGTGGCTTAGACACCCTAACTGCACGACCACAGGAAACACATTTTGTGGGCTAGTCTAGGTGTGTCTATAGTTAACAAAGTATTCAATTTAGGTGAGTTGCTTGGTTTGGATGGTCTTGTGTGAAGAAGTATCTACAAAATAACAGAAGTAGTTTGGTGCATAAAATATAAGAGGGAGTCGCATAGGTACTAATACAGTATAATCCTAGAGCTTCACCTCTTTAACGTTCAATTATCGGAAAATAGTGTAATAAAAGATGCGCTAAACTATGCACTAAATAGGTGGCCACACAATCATTTGATCTGCGTGCTATGTCAAATAACGCGCTAATTAATCGTATTACACGCATGTAACGTTCGTAAGCGCCTTATTAGGGCCTAAATTGAATAAACGATTTTTGAATTTTGATTTTTTTTTTCTGTATAACCTGTGTCTGACCTCAACCTCCCAATGGTAAGTGAGGATGTGACCGAAGGTGGTAAGCACACAAAGCCTAGAAGGAATTGGCTCTCAAGTGCAGCTGTTGGAACACACCGATAGGTGCTTGGCGGCAGATTTTCAACTTGAGGGTGGTTCCCAGTCAGGTGGGTACTACAAATTACCCTACCAACGTGCTGAGCTATCATCGCCTTAAACAGTGACGTTGTGTTTTAATTTACATTTTTATAAATTCGTGTATTTTGAGTTTTATTGCATATTATCGGTGGTATTTTATCCATGAAAGATAATCAATGTGCACCAGTGAACTGAAATGAATTATGTGTATCGTGACTTTTCAAGTTGTCTCAAAAAGTCTGTGAAGAGTTTTAGAACAATAACCACCATTGTAGTAAAACATGACTTTTATGGACGGTGACTGACTGAGGACTATGTGAAAGTGATTTACTGTGACTGGAAACTATAATATAACTCAACACTGGCAGAAATAGGTACTAATTAGGAACTAAGAAGAAGAACATCGTGATGAGATACCAGCAGACTTTTTGGCGGGAACTTGCAGAGTGACGTAGAGTTTTCATTTTTATTTTCATAAATTTGTGTATTTCGAGTTTTATTGTGTATTTTTGGTGGTATTTTATCCAATAAAGATCATCCATGTGCACCAGTGAAGTGAAATGAAATGAATTATGGGTATTGACTCTTCAAGTTGTCTCATTAAGTCTGTGAAGAGTTTTAGTACAATGACCATCATTGTAGTAAAACATGACTTTTATGGACGATGACTGACTGAGGACTATAATGTGAAAGTGATTTATTGTGACTGGGAACTATAATATAACTCAACACTGGCAGAAATAAGTCCTAATTAGGAACTAAGAAGGACATCGTGATGACATACCAGCAATGTTATGGTAGGCCTCGTCGCGCGCGCGCGCGGCCTCCCGGCGCTCGCCCTCGGCGCGCTTCACGTGGTCGCGCAGCTCGCGGCACGTGCTGCTGTACTTGTCGCGCTCGGCGCAGCAGTTCGTCAACTGCCGCCTCACGTCCGTCAACTCCTTGCGGAGACTCTCCGACTCGTTCTCCACTGACCAATGGCATCATTGATTTCCAATATATTTATCTCATCATCAGCCTATAATGTCCCACTGCTGAGCACAGGCCTCCTTTCACAAATCATGGTGAAAGGAAATGGGCGGTGGAGGTAGGCTAGTGGTCAACGTACTGTTGGAGTTTTCAAGCCGCCTAGAAGGCCTCCAACTAGCTTTACGGCTTTCACAATTAAGTGATAACCGGGATCAACGGCTTTACGTGCCTTCCGAAACACGGAAACGCTCGATTTGAAATATCACTAGGCGGTCACCCATCCAGGTACCGAACACGACGGTGGTAGCTTAACTTGCCGATCGATTAAGAATGGCTTATCATGTTACAACACGAGCGCTTCATCTATATTCATCTATTATAGATATAATAAAAATAAACATCTACAGTCAATACAGTCATAAAAAAGTACTTGTCCTGACTACCTGACTGATCTATCAACTCACAGAATAAACCACTGTGGTTAGGTTTGCACATAGGTTGCTTTTGTACCTTAGGCAGGTGCCTACGTTACAATGCTGCCTATTTTGGAATATCCTTAGTGGGTACTAAGAGTATTCCATAAATCTATGCTTAAGATGGTAAATAGGAAATCGCAGGTGATAGACTTATAGTGAAACTAGCTGTCCCGCGCGGTTTCATCCGCATTCCCGAAGGATCGTATGTTTTTCCGGGATAAAAAGTATCCCATGTGTTAATCCAGAACATATTCTATCTGTGTGCCAAATTTCATCGAAATCCGTTCAGTACTTTTTGCGTGAAAGAGTAACAAACATCCATACATACAAACTTTCGCATTTATATAAATAGTAAGAATAGTAAGGACATCCCAAAATGTTTATAAAATAATTGTATAATGGCAAACATGTATTTGTAGAAAAAGCTACGAGTATAATTAAAACTCTTTTAATCGAAAATCTAATCAATTTTAAAGCTTTTATTTTTTTTTAAACATCAAAACAGTGTGTGGCGTTGGTTCTAGAAACTAGTCTCAAAATTGAATACTCACGCTCCTTCAGTTTCCTCATTGTCTCCTGCAGCTGCGCGTACGCATTGTCGTACTTATCCTCGGCCAATGAGAGGTGGGCGCGGACCTCGGTACATTCGCGTGTGACGGCTTCCTTCTCCAAGTGCAGCTCCTTGATGCGGTTCTCGAAACTAGCACAGTCGTCCTCCGCTGCCGCCCTAAGACCATTATCCCCGATTCAAATCCATAAATGTCTCGATAAAATATTCTTTAATCGTCAAAATTATAATGCAGTTTGCAGCTGTAACGCTCATGACACAATATAGCATTTTATGAAATGGATTTCACGTATAATAATTTATATCGGGTGGAGATTTCGAGATGGCATATTTTCGAAACATAAATGTTGGGCTAGTCATGCTGAACAACTTTTACTACAGGAGCAACACAGAATTGTAATATATATTATATTACAAAAGGACCAACTTTTTTTTTCGATATTTCAGTGTTTGACTCAATATAGGTTTCGAAAATATGCCATCTCAAAATCCATCTTTACTTCAAGTATCGATCTCATCGGATCGGAAATTAGTTGAAATGAAATTGTTTATTTCGCTAGAAATGTCGTAAAAATTAGGTGTTATCTTAAAATTGCATGCTATTCTGTAGCGAAATGTGTAGACCCTCTACACATTGGATACATGCAAAATTTTAAAACAGACACATTGGAAAGCGAGTTAATAACAACGTAGTAATAAAACAACGTAAACGTGGTATTATATGTACTTCATACTAGCTTTAAGTTATTTGATTGTGACCTGGGGCCCAAGTTTGCTATTGCCATAATTACAATATTCTGTTAGTAACTAGACTACCAAAACTGTAAAATGTCACAATTTTGACACCACTGAATGTTCATTGGAACACAATTGAAATAGCAGACTTGGGCCCCTGTTGTATATGCCTATGTAAATAAATAAATAAAAAACAATATCCGGGTTTAATCCAGTATCCTGTTAACTTTAATCAAAACTGGAGTCGGATGAAGCTAACACTCACTTAGCCTCCTCCAGCCTAGTCTTAAGAGCCGCCATCTCGTCCTTGAGTAGGTTGAGTGAGGTCCTGTCGTGGTCGGCTCGCGCGGCTCCCTCGCGCCGCAGTCGCTCGTACTTGTTCATCTCGCAGTCTAGAGACCGCTTCGCTTCCTCTAAACGTTCTATTAGAGCTTGCTGTTCTTGGTGAGCTGGACACAGGCCAGAATAGTTTGCATGAGAAAATGGACACACAGGTTTTATTTCAGCGGGGCGCCTCTTATGCCTTAATGATGGCGGGTATTTGACTAATTGGCGCCTTTTAGACATCATGCATGTTATGAAGGCGCATGTTGATTTTGCTAAGGATACAATACAAGGATCAAAAGCAAATACAGAGTGTCCCAAGAAGTAGTGTCAATGGGAAGTCCAGAGGAAAATCAAAAAAAAATCTTTTTTTTAACCGATTTCAAAAAAAGGAGGAGATTCACAAATCGGTTGTATATTTTTTTTTTTACGTTTGTTACCTCATGCCTCCGTCATTTATTAACCTATTAGGAAAATTCTTTTTTGTCTGGAAGGGTACACTTCCCGTTTGATCTCATTATCATCAGATCAGGATTTGATTACTTCTTAGTGTACTTTGAAGTCGGTTTAAGTTTTATGTAAAACAGTCCAATTATTTTTTACCACTAAGGTAGCAAACACGCATACGGCTCGCCTGATGGTAAGCGGTTACCGTAGCCTATGGACGCTTGCAACACCAGCGGTGTTACTCGCGCGTTGCCGACCCTGCAGAAATCTCTTCACACCCTTTTGGTAGAACCCCATGCTGTACTCTATTGGGTGCACCACTATGGGGAGCTCATTTCACAGTCTCAGCGTCCGTGAAAGGAAGCTCCTTTGAGACCGCGATGATGTAAGGTAACCGTGGGCATCAGCTTAAACAATTCTACAGAACACTGTCCGTTGTACAAAGCCTTACCAACGTACATTACCTTAGGTACGTTGTACCTTTAGAGGTACCGAATCACCCCATGTTTGTTCCGCAAAATGTCTTTATCTAACAATATGTTACCCATAATCAAAGCCTGCTGCTTATCATTCTCGGCTCTGAGCATGGCTTCATCATGCTGCAGTATGAGCTGGTCACGTGCGGCAACAAGTTTTTTCTCTCGCTCTCGCGCACTCGCGTCGCTAGCTTCCTTCTCGCTTGTAAGAGATGCTATCATTTGATTCAGTTTGTGCTCTAGACTTTGACGCAGTTGTTCCTGTGAAGGAATCAATTTTGAAATCAAACGTTTTTTTTTTATGGAATCAAGATTTTATTGTTGTGCCTTATCTAACAAATAAAAGGTCGTGCATGCATGTATGAAAAGTAGATTCTCTTAATTTTAGTGGACAAAAACATAACACCAAATGAAAGTGTTTGTGACCCCTGAAAATTCCCTTGTGCAATAAATAATTGACATGATAAAATAAATGATCAAACTTCATAAATTCTCCAAAGAAAATTACTAATTAATTGAGGATACTAGCTATTCCCCGCGGTTTCACCCGCGTTCCCGGGATACAAGGTAGCATATTGTTACGACATCGCGACATCAGGAATAAATTGCTACCAGTAACGCCATCTGTTATTGAATAGCGGTACTATCAGTAACGTCATCTGTTGTTGTATAGGAGTAAACATCTATCAAGCAACGCCATCTATCGCCGAATAGCTACCTGTTTCTGGAATATTCCCGATAGCACTGTAGGCATGTAGAATACGCGGGTAAATTATGGAATGTTCCAGATGCCGTTTATGAAGTATAAATACGAGACAATGCACAGGAGAGTTTGAGTTTGATTTGGTATAACAGTGAGTAAACATCGAAGTGAAATACAGTTAAGTGCTAGTGAACTATTTAATTTCTGAGTGTTTTAATTAGAGTTTTAATAAAAGTGTGACCAGTGTTTTGGTAAATTCGTGTACCATTATTTATCCTGAACCCCAGCTCGTAACAATTGGTGTCAGAAGTAGTAGGATAAATAATGTCGGTTATGCCAAAGGAAGTCACTGAGGGTATTCGTACAAGGGGCCAGCAGCAGCAGGAGATGGATGAAAGGAGGTTTGAAGGTTCTCCGTCGCAGACTTCGGGTGGCCAGCAGCCAACTGGCTCTTTGCCAGTAGCCGACCCACCTGAAGTCAGAGCAGTACCTGCAACCCCAGATCTTGACGCTTTGATGGTAATGCTACAGGAGCTGGCTCGCCGACAAGAGGAGCAGGCTCGCCGACTGGAGGAACAGCTACAGCGGGATAAAGAGGAGCAGGCTCGCCGTCAGGAGGAGCAGGCTCGCCGACAAGAGGAGCAGGCTCGCCGACAAGAGGAGCAGGCTCGCCGACAAGAGGAGCAGGCTCGCCGACAAGAGGAGCAGGCTCGCCGACTGGAGGAACAGCTACAGCGGTATAAGGAGGAGCAGGCTCGCCGTCAAGAGGAGCAGGCTCGCCGACTGGAGGAACAGCTACAGCGGGATAAGGAGGAGCAGGCTCGCCGCCAAGAGGAACAGATGGTTTTATTAGAAAATTTACAAGTAACTCTTGGCAAGGATCTCAAGGTGGTGAAGGAACAGCTTCAGCATCATGAGTCCCGTATCTCGGAATCCGAAAATCGTATGTCCAAGGCCGAAGTACAGATAGAAGACGTGAAGAAGGCCCTGGTTGTACTCAAGGTTGGAACTGCTACTTTTTTACCTGTGGCTTCTTCACGTGGTTTCAAGGTACCGCCATTTGATGGCACCTCGTCATGGTCAGCCTATAAAATCCAGTTCGAAGCTGTCATGAAGGCGAATGGTTGGACTAGTGCACAGGCGATGACAGCACTCACCTTGGGTCTTCGCGACCAGGCCCTCACTATACTGGAGGCCCTCGGGAAGGACGTGACGTATGAGCAACTGTTGGAAGCTCTAGAATCTAGATACGGGGACGCACACCTGGAACACGTATTCCGTGCCCAACTCAAGGACCGTGTGCAACGGAGCGCCGAAACTATACAACAGTGGGCTCTAGAGGTAGAAAAGCTGGTCCGTAAAGCATACCAGTCTGCACCAGCAATGATCAACGGTAATCTAGTGCAAGCGTTCGTGGATGGTATACGCGACTTGGAAGTCAGAGCTGCCGTGAGATTAGGGCACCACGAGTCGCTGAAAGACGCTTTAGCCCATGCCTTAGAAGTGGAGGCTGTGCGACGCGATGACCGACCTCACCGCATCAGGGAAGTAGTGGCCTCGCCCCGTTGCTACAACTGTGGAGAAAAGGGCCACCTTCTGATGAGTTGCCCGAAGTGGAGAAAGTATAGAAAAGAAGAAAATCGACCCCGAGAATTTGTGGCCTCGCCCCGTTGCTACAACTGTGGAGAAAAGGGACACCTGCGGAGGAGTTTCCCGAAGTGGAGAAATTACAGAAAAGAAGAAAATCGACACTGGGAGGGAAGAGCAGCGTTGACTGGTGACACTGCTCAGCAACAGCAACAGGAACACGAGTAAACGCCAGGACCGCGGGGCGGGTGCTGGCTAGTGTTCGAAGAGCCCCAGGGATCTCGATGGCACTGTACCGTGGGATTCACATTGCTCGGGACGAGCATGTCTAAGGAGGGGGTAGTGTTACGACATCGCGACATCAGGAATAAATTGCTACCAGTAACGCCATCTGTTATTGAATAGCGGTACTATCAGTAACGTCATCTGTTGTTGTATAGGAGTAAACATCTATCAAGCAACGCCATCTATCGCCGAATAGCTACCTGTTTCTGGAATATTCCCGATAGCACTGTAGGCATGTAGAATACGCGGGTAAATTATGGAATGTTCCAGATGCCGTTTATGAAGTATAAATACGAGACAATGCACAGGAGAGTTTGAGTTTGATTTGGTATAACAGTGAGTAAACATCGAAGTGAAATACAGTTAAGTGCTAGTGAACTATTTAATTTCTGAGTGTTTTAATTAGAGTTTTAATAAAAGTGTGACCAGTGTTTTGGTAAATTCGTGTACCATTATTTATCCTGAACCCCAGCTCGTAACAATATAATACTCGGGGATAATGTAGCTTCCTATTAGTGAAAGAAGTTTTCGAATCGGACTGGTAGTTCCAGAGATTAGCCCATTCAAACAAACAAAAAACTCTTCCGCTTTATTATATTAGTATAGATATCTATTGCATAATCTCAAAATCAAAAACTACCATACAAAAGAAAACACTTTTTAAATTATTTAGGTCAATCTCCTACCTTCTCTTCCTTCAACTTGGTGATATTCTCAGTGGTAGTGCGGTTAATGTTAGTGATGATCTGCTGGTACTCCGCCTCCTTCTTGCCGGATTGTTGTTGCATCGAGCTGCGAGTTTCGCGGAGTTTCCTCTCGCTGTTTTCCAGGTCTTTGGTCAAACGGGCTATTTGACCTGAGAAGGGGTTTTTAATATGAATGGTGGGATAAAGTTCGTTTTGACGAATCTTACAAATAGCGTTGCTTTTGGCGAAGGAAATTCGAGGATACCATGACTCTGTGGAAGGGTCGCATGGAAAGATTCTACCGACGCTTATGGACATTAGCAATAAGGGGATTGCCAACCAGATACAGTATTACCCAACTGATAAGGCGCGTCGTGTATTGGATCATACATAATACACACAGACTCATCCGTTTAAATCTATGGTTAATGATAAATGAACCTTATCGTTAAGCAATCAGGACCAATTTGCTCTGACCCTCTACCTACCTTTATGATTCTCCTGCTGCACTAAAGTCTCTTGAAGCTCATGGTCCAATTTAGCACGTCTGTTGTCAGCGTCCTCCAGCATGTTAGCCGTGTCGAACAACACCGCTTCCAGCGCGTCCTTCTCGGAGCGCACGCCCGCCAGCTGCTCTTGTAAGTGATGCTTGTCTTTCTCTAGGCTGTCTATTACTATCTGTCGAACATTTTGTGTTTTAATAACTGGTGGATAAGGTTGAGATTACAACTGATAGTTTACAAAGGACTGGGCATTAAATTAATCTGATCCCAAACTAAGCAGAACTCAATGAATTCTTTTACATATCGTACATATACATCGAAAGGTGGAATCTTAACCAACCGCGCTACCTGGCCCGTCAAATTGGGCTTCGCATTAGCCGATAACATATTTTACAATCAATCGGTGGACTCTCTTACAATTAGTTATCGAATCGGTGCCTTATCGATACAATATGAAAAATAAGTAATAACTTGTCAGTAAAGACTACTCTTTGACATGGGAAATGTTTCAGAACGATTTGCTTCAAGTTATAGTATGTTCTTGCAATGATTATGAATACCAATTTTAAGCTTTTAATGTTGTAGTATTTACTTTTATGTATTTTCATTTTGCATCCCACACATTGATGTCGATAATTGGTGCCTGATTTTGTTCTTTACAAGTAATTTTAATCTTACTATGTCTCTTTCTAACAAAGAACATAAGAAGAGGATGTAAGAAATTTAGTCCTGTCAAATTAGTCCAAATCCTTGTTTTTTAGTCGCCATCTATCGCAGTTACGTCTAAATACCCGCAACTGAAGACGGCAAAGACTTATTTCAGAGCTTTAAATATGTTATATCCTTTTTCAATAATGATTGTAAGAAAGAGTTGTCATGTGACTTAAATTAGTTTCGTGCAATTTACAACAGAATCGGCACCATTGTCATTTTAGACTTTTGAAAGCAGAAATACCTGTCAACTGTTCATGGAGTACGATCTCTTATTATATATTATTATCACATGTTATTATTTAATCACTCCAAATCCTCACCTGTTTCTCTTCACCATCCTTCACATGATCTTCGAGGGCCCTATTGATCCTGCCAATGGTCTCATTGGCCTGTTCCAGTCGCTGCTGCAGACGTATGATCTCTTCGTTTAAGGTGTCCTTCTTACGAACCATCGCTGTTAGTTGGTTGCTTAGTTCACCGCGCTCCCTGGCGAATATAAGTTCGATTTATGTTGACACAGATAGATAGACGGACGGCGAAGGCTTATTAGCCGTATGGGTACGGAACCCAAAAAATTACTCCAACAAGGTTTGCACTAAAAAACCATGAAAGAAAGTTTCAACTCAATCTGATATACAGTGAAATTAGAAAATCTGACATAAATCTGCAGTACCGTTAATTAGGGTAGAATTTTCCATGGAACATATCCTTCATACCCTTTGCTAAAATAATGACTTTTCTTTTTTTAATTTTAATCACACTTTTTTTTTTTTTATACCACTGAGGTGGCAAACAAGCATATGGCTCGCCTGATGGTAAGCAGTTACCGTAGCCTATGGACGCTTGCAACACCAGGGGTATCACTCGCGCGTTGCCGACCCTGTAGAAACCTCTTCACACCCTTTTTGAAGAACCCCATGCTGTACTCCACTGGGTGCACCACGGCGGCAAAAAGGAAACTCCTTTTAGCCCGCACAGTTCGAAACAGTTCTGGTTTCAATATTTCAATTCTAGTCTATTCTCAAGAATAGATAACGTTATTTACATATAAACTCTATGTCATAGATTTTAGGATTCGAATTCAAGATCGCTTAAGCGATAAGGCCTATATTGTATAACTTCCTTGATATGTGTTGTTATTATCATTAGTTATATTTTAGTGTATACAATAAAGAATACTTCATTCATTCATTCGTTCATTTAATTAATATTCATTTGGGAATACAATAACTTATTATGTGCGGTCAGAAAAAGGAGTTACTTACCTTAACACCCAGGAAATAAAGTTCAAAACCACCTAAGAGGATTATTCTTTTCTATGTTATCACAAAAATGAATGTGCCTTACTCTTTTGCATACCGGAAATGGCTATAATATTGTACCTAAAATTAATGACATCTGCTAATAACCCACATTTAGGCAAATAAATTAATTTGAACCTTACCTCATGACCTGTCGCAACTCCAACTCCACCTTCTCTCTCTCCTGCTCGAGGAATTTGATCTTCTCACACAACGACGCCTTGTCCGCTTCGAGCTCCATTCGGGTTTGTTCGGCGGCCAGCAGTTCCTTACGCAACGAGTTTAAGTCACCCTGCTGCTCTGAAGATTGGTTCGAGAGACCGGATTTCTCATCTTCGAGCTGTTTAATAAACACGGTGAAAAAGGTATATTAGATCTCCAGAATCAAGAGAGGTTTGTTTGATAAATATACACATCCTTTTATTTCTGTGACCGGTTAGTGGGTAAAACGGACAACGGACAGTGTTCTGAAGAATTGTTTAAGATGATGCCCACGGCTACATTCTACCATCGCAACTCTCGCCATCGACGGGTAGTCCATTCCTCACATATTGGAACCAGAATTGTTTCGAACTGTGCGGTCTCAAAGGAGTTTCCTTCCGCGGACGCTCAGATTGTGGAATGAGCTCCCAGCCGTGGTTTTCCCAATGGAGTACAGCATGGGGTTTTTCAAAAAGGGTGTGAAGAGATTTCTGCAGGCTCGGCAACGCGCGAGAACACCCCTGGTGATGCAAGCGTCCATAGGCTGCGGTAACCTCTTACCATCAGGCGGGCCGTATGCTTGTTTGCCACCTCGGTGGTATAAAAAAAGAACGGCCACTGAATACTAGATATAGAGCGTAACGTCTATTCGCGTTTATTTATTAATCTCAGTATTCAAAAGAGGTCTGTAAGATAAACCTAAGTTCACAATTTATTGTGATATACTAGCTGACCCCGCTTGACTCCTTATAATATCAGCTAACTGCCAGTGAAAGTCCCGTCAAAATAGGTCCAGCCATTTCGGAGATTAGCCAGAAAAACCGACAACAATTTTAAATTTGGTTTTTTTGTATAAGCGTCATATATACTTTCATATGCATTTGGATGTTGATTAAAAAACAGAATCATACATATTTGACATCATCTTGCAATTTCTTCTTGTCACCCTCTAAGTTCCTCATGGCTGCTTGGAGTTTCTCCACCAGGTCCTGAAGGTCGCTTCGTTCCATCAGAGTACGTTCCAGCTCTATTTCCAGATCACCTGAAAATTAAATGCTCTAGATATGGGTCGTTATAAAAGAGTTAATACGATTCGAGTTAGCGTTGGCTTAATCTATCCGTCACGCTCACACTCGCATGCAATAATATTTTCGTTCCGTTTATGCCGATGTGCG
Organism: Achlya flavicornis; assembly: GCA_947623365.1. Classification (NCBI taxonomy): domain Eukaryota; kingdom Metazoa; phylum Arthropoda; class Insecta; order Lepidoptera; family Drepanidae; genus Achlya; species Achlya flavicornis. The sequence goes on along the minus strand of OX392480.1, from coordinate 13,625,641 downwards.
ACACTTTATAGTGTAGTTTTGACTAAAAAAGTTCAGTTTTTTAAGCGATGTGGTCTAAATCGTTGGAGAGTGATGAATTTCTTTGGAGCATCAATAAATTGCCTTTACTCATTATTGTTATAATTAGAGGTTTTTGTCTTCGAGTTATAAGGTCAATTAAAATGCCATTTTTTTATGTTTGAGAACCAACGGGTTAAAAGGTTAATATTTGCAATCAGGTACAGTTGGAAAAAAAACTCACATTCTTATTTTTTTTTGTGTGTGGAATAATTATGGCCAAATACTGAAATGTCACACTTATTTTGTGATTAAGTATTCATTTGACAGTTAAATTGTATGGGGTAAGCATTTCTCAAGTATTTAAGACGCTCCTGAATTTTAATTGGCATTTCAGTATTTGGTCGAAAACACTTAATGTGACCTGAGCTAAGATGACATAATTGGACTGTTTTACAAAAACCTTAAACCGATACTAAGAAGTAATCAAATCATGATCTGATGACAATGGGACCAAACGGGAGGTGTACCCTTCCAAACAAAAAAAGATTTTTCCAAATCGGTTATTAATTGACGGAGTTATGAGGTAACAAACATAAAAAAAAAAAAAAAAATACAACCGAATTGAGAACCTCCTCCTTTTGAAGTCGGTTAAAAATAGCACATCAAATAGCATACTAAAGTGTATCTTACTTCTGTGTTTCTCCATCTGCGACAATATGCTGTCCGCCTCCAACTTCTGTTGGTCGAGCAAGTCTCGCGCTAAGGCCGTCTTGTTGAGCTCCTCCCTTATTGTGACCAGCTCGGAGCGGAGGCGGGAAGACCGCTCTTCCTCCGATCTGTACATGGATTGATATCCTGATCAAGCCTTAAATTTTAAGGCAATAAAGCAGTCTCAATGAAAGAGGCAAAGAAACCGGACAAATGTGAGTCTGTCTTGCGCACCAAAGTTTCCACCCAGCGGCGGCCCTAGCAACATTTTCAAGACGTGTGAGATCTGAGAGATGCAGGAGCTTATTCGTGATTATAAGTGTGTAGTATTAGATAGACCTCCCAAATATCTAGAATTCGAGATGTATCTGCGGGGCAAGCACAAAGGACGCTGTCTGTCTTGACATAGCAGTTGTTCAGCTAATTTGGGAAAATGTACAGAGTTAAATATATAAATAAATAAATATAAATATATACTATACTGGGTGGAGATTTCGAGATGGCATATTTTTAGGGTTCCGTAGCCAAATGGCAAAAAACGGAACCCTTATAGATTCGTCATGTCTGTCTGTCTGTCTGTCTGTCTGTCTGTCTGTCTGTCCGTGTATGTCACAGCCATTTATTTCCGAAACTATAAGAACTATAATGTTGAAACTTGGTAAGTAGATGTATTCTGTGAACCGCATTAAGATTTTTACACAAAAATAGAAAAAAAACAATAAATTTTGGGGGTTCCCCATACTTAGAACTGAAACTCAATTTTTTTTTTTCATCAAACCCATAAGTGTGGGGTGTCTATGGATAGGTCTTCAAAAATGATATTGAGGTTTCTAATATCATTTTTTTCTAAACTGAATAGTTTGCGCGAGAGACACTTCCAAAGTGGTAAAATGTGTGTCCCCCCCCCTGTAACTTCTAAAATAAGAGAATGATAAATCTATAAAAAATATATGATGTACATTACGGTGCAAACTTCCACTGAAAATTGGTTTGAACGAGATCTAGTAAGTAGTTTTTTTTTAATAGGTCATAAATTGAAATTAATATCAAATACTCAGGTCTATACTACCATTTACTTATATACCTACAGGTTTGTACGGAACCCTCGGTGCGCGAGTCTGACTCGCACTTGGCCGGTTTTTTTAAACATATGTTGGGTTAGTCATGCTGAACAACTTTTACTATGGGACAACTAGCGAATTCTCATTTTTTTTGAGAATAAATTGTTTACTATGGGACCAAGTAAAAGTTGTTCTGCATGACTAACCCAACATAGGTTTCGAAAATATGCCATCTCAAAATCTCCACCAATATGAGTTGGAGAAGATGTTACCATATCATTTTAGTAAGTGAATAAAAGGGGGCCTAAATGAGATCCCTGTGGTATACCGGATAGTATAGGAAGAAAACTTGAAATGACTACAGTATGAGGCACGAATGGTGAGCACAGATAGGAATTAGTGGGGGCAAGCTCGCGCATTTATACTTTTGGCCAAATCACAGTAGCCAAATGACACGCGAGAATCCAATAGACGACGAGCATTGACTGACGAACCAATCGTGTGCAGCTCGCCGCTCTCCCCGCCTTCATTCCGCCAAACAGACCAGAAAATTAACTACTGCGCAGGTGTCAATCTGTGCTGACGACTCGTGCCCCTTACTATACCTTAACCGAAAGTGCCTGACTAGGATTATTAATATAGGATTTTATCCATCGGAATCTCTCTCTTAGCTGATTTCACCCGTTCGATTCATTTGATATTGATAAAAAACTTACTTTATCGATGTTTTAAACTTATAAAGTATTATTACACTAACCTCAAAACAGACTCCCTACTAGCACCCTCGCGGCGCAAGTGATCCACTTCAGAATTGAGCGCCCTCTTCTCGCTCTCAAGTGACTCTATAGTCTTCTCAAGACGAGAGTTTAACTTCTGCAGCTTCTCGTAGTCTGACGTCAGGGATTCCACCTTCAATTACAACACATTATGTTTAGTAGGAAGCGCTCGTGGTGTAGCATGATAAGCCGTTCTTAATCGATCGGCAAGTTAAGCTACCACCGTCGTGGTCGGTACCTGGATGGGTGACCGCCTAGTGGTATTTCAAATCGAGCATTTCCGTGCTTCGGAAGGCTAGAGCAGTTGGTCCCGGTTATCACTTAATTGTGATAGTCGTTAAGTTAGTTGGAGGAAGAGAAGAATAGATACCACTTGTTCATTAATTATTTATGGCTTATGTTTAACAAACCACCAGATTTAGTAAAATGTTACGGTAATAATTGGACTGTTTTACAAAAAACTTAAACCGACTTCAAACTACACTAAAAAGTAATCAAATCCTGATCTGATGACAATGGGACCAAACGGGAAGTGTACCCTTCCAGACAAAAAAAGAATTTTCCAAATCGGTTAATAAATGACGGAGTTATGAGGTAACAAACATAAAAAAAAAAAAAAACCTCCTCCTTTTTTTTGAAGTCGGTTAAAAAATCACTTTATATTGTCAAAAATTGTAAATGATCACTAAAATTAACCACCATTTTAGCGTGAAATTAAAACCCAAATTATGATTGTTTAATACACTCATTAAAATTTGGTGATCATTTACTAAATTTGGTTTCATAGTACAATTTTAGATAATAGAGGTCACAAATATTTTTTTGGGCCTTTCATTATTTATTATGAAAGCGAACATATTATTTTTACCACCTATGATGAAATGAAACATCGCTACTGATTCGGCTACCCTTAAAGAGATCCCATGTTTTCCTGCGATAAACGTTCAACAATAATAAATAAAAATATCTCACCATAGCATTAATTTCAACTCTATTCCTCTCCAAGTTGTTCTTGTCTATCCTCAGCGCTTCCACTGTCTTCTGCATGGATTCCTTCTCTTGAGTCAGCTGATTAAGGTCTGCATTCGCTTGGTCTAGTTTACCTGTACAACATAATTTAATTTAAGCGAGGTAAAACATAACGTTTTTAGCTCAAAGAGTAGCTCGACCTTACAAAGTAAATAAGTTTTTCTTCTTTAGCACTCTGAAAATATACCTAAAAGTATCTAAGAAGCGGGATGTGGATGATACTTTATGTCCCTAGGGCCGCATTTATTTTTCAAAGCGCCTTAGTGCCAACCACAGACTTATATAGATATGATTGGTAATTATAATTAGTAAATATATTGGTCGGCAACACGCGAGTGATACCCCTGGTGTTGCAAGAGTCCATAGGCTACGGTAACTCGCTTACTATCAGGCGGGCCGTATGCTTGTTTGCCACCTTAGTGGTATAAAAAAAAAACGATATTTAGACACATGATTGTACTCATGATAACAAACAACTTTCCCAAAGACATAAAAACGGATAAATAACTAAATTAACTAAAACTTGATAAAGTATTCTTATTCTTGTTAGGTACTAAATATTCATGTGCTAAGTAAACTAAAATAAAAGTTTGTTTGGGAAAGTTGTTTGTTATCATGAGTACAATCATGTTGTTAAGTAAGCATCGTTTACTAATAACCAGTCACCCTATATATGTCTGTGGTGCCAAACAACTTTTTTCAACTGTTTTTTCTATTAGATGCTTCACAGAAAAAATCACCACTATACCTTGTAGATCTTGTACTTTGCACTCCAAAGAAGTGATATTAGTGTCGGCCGCCTCTCCGTGCTTCCTGCATGATATCAACTGCTCCCTAGAGTTCTGCAGCTTTACCTGGATGATATAGTACGTGGATTACGTATTTTTTATGTTTATAAATAGAAACACCATGTAAAAAAACCATTCGCCATCAAGTTCTGTTTGCAATTGCCGCTATCAGAATGTAGGCAATGTAAATATATTCCAAAGGTTTCAAATATAATCTAGCTCTTTATGGCTCTTCTATTTATTCCGTCAGACTTCTTTATTTTTTTTAGCGAAATGTGACGTCACGCATAACGTTAACGGCTATATCTTCATCATTTTGACGAAAAAAAATACGACTTCAATATTTTCTGATAATCTAACTGACGAACTAAATATATTTTTTTAGGAAAGTAGCCAATTATTTTTAAACAAATATAATTCAGCAATAATGTTTACATAAGTTTTAATTTTTCTCACATGTCACTAAGCTGCAATCAATCTAGAACCTAGTATTGGTTACAAATAAGGTTGATTCCAAATTTTGTAATCAACCGGTATGGTTGACAACTGTGTCTTGCGAAAACGAATATAGAAGACAAATTGACAAACCCTATATTTGTAGATTATCAATAAGTTAAAAAAAAAACATCTCTAAAAATACAAGTCACAATCAACCTGGCAATAATAAGTTGTAACATAACATAACGAAATGGCCATATTCATTGCAAACAGCAACCGATTGCAAGAAAGTTCCATTATAGAACTTTGAAAATGATAAACATACTTGTAGTTCGTGTATTTGTATTTGATACTTGTGGAGCGCGGCTTGGACGGCTGATATGGTGCTCTCGGCGAATGCGGTCGCGTTCGCAGATTGTGAAATGCCGCGTTTTGGTGATCTGGATACAAAATTGATTTTAAAACCTTATCCGCTTTAATAATTTGTAAAATTCAGGGTTTTTAGAAGCCATGGCTCTTTTTTTTATATGACATTAGAAAGTGATGGATATAGGTGTATAATCAGAGTTTTATTTACTAGACTTGCTTATAAACAATATCGTGTAATAGGCGTCTATTGAGGCTGAATAAAATTAAGCTAAAGCCGTGTAAAATCACAGGGCACAGTTAGTTATATAAATGTAACCTGTCAGCGATGTGTATGTTGTGCGCCTGCACAACGTCCGTCTCGGAGTCGTGTATGAGCGCGCGCGCCACTTCTTCCAGCGCGGCGCGCATCACGCCCGCCTCAGAACATAAGGCTTCCGCACACTCACACCGCTCCTCCTGGGAGACATACATTATTTTGCTAATATGACGAAGGTATATTTGGAGTGAGATATGGAAGAATAATAACGTTTAGGATATTTTAAGAGTAGATATCATATCATTGATATGCAACAGGAACAGTGTCGGGGGCAGTATAGAGCCTTGCGGGACGCCGGAATTAATGTGTATGCTAGCAGAGGAACTACCATCAATGACGTCTCTTATGCATCTGTTGAACCTAAAAATAAGGACCCAAATATGAAATTCAATTATACTGACAATATTCGATGTTTTAATCTGTTTTTGAAGTAATTTAAAGGTATCGAATGCGGTCAAAAGAGCGAGAATCATTAGAGTTTTCGACACCTGTCAAATACATATCTAGTAAACATATCTTCAATTCTAAATTATATTCGATACGTACCAATCCCTGCAACTCTGAGAGCAAGCGTTGTATACGGGCATCCCTTTCCCTCAGTTCGGCGAGCGCGTGGTCCCTCTGCGACACAATGTCACGAAGCTCGACGCGCATGCTCTCCACAGTCACGTTGCCGCCCGATGACGTCATGCCCGGCGCCTGGCTGCATGACGTCATACCAGGCGTCTGGGATGACGTCATGCCTGGAGTCTGGTATGGCGTCATGCCTGGTGTTTGGTACGATGTCATGCCCGGCGCCTGGACTTGGTACGTTTCCGGCTGTTGAGAATTGAAGAGAAAATATTAGGTCCAAAAATTAAAAAGACTAGTACATACATTGCTGCATTGCTATTTTAACTACGAAGAAAAGAGTTACGGAAAACGGTTGGTTTACTTTATTATGGACTTATTGGTAAAAATACATTATCTCACCATGATATGTAATGTAGCCAATGATTGCCCTCATGTACAACTGCCGCACTTCAGTAAGTATTTTGCAAAAGGTTGTCAACTCAATGTGGTAGCTTGCCAAACTTGCCTATTTTAAGCCCAAAGATGCTCATTTTATTTCCTTACCTTAAGAGTTTGAGCAGCAAAAGCATTGATAGAGTAACCACTCAGTGTTCCAACAAGCTCCCTGACCGAGGAATCAAAGTCATTCTTGACACGGTACAGGTCACGTTCTGTGGTTGTCTGCAGCTCGGAGAAGAAACGCTTGACAGAGACTACTTCGCGCCATAGGCTGAGCAGGCGGTTGTGCTCGCTTGAGTAGTAGTCATTGAAAGCCTGGGGAAGGCAAAGGAGTGTTAGAGTTCACATCACTTCAAATGTATGCAGGTTTCCACATACAGGGATACTGAATCCATTGGCTTAAAAAGGTATCCAAACCTTCCTATAGGAATCAAACTTAAGGCAGTTAGGCTACGTTCGCACGAACGCTTTTCAATGCGCGTTGTTTTTAACGTTATGAATAGTACATATGAATTCTATACGTGTTCGCACTGTTATGAGTCTAGGGTTAAAAGGCTTTAAAAAAAAAAAGGTAAGTTCAATTCCTAAAGCAGCCGTCTAGTGTGGTTGGCCGATGGGATGGGACTGACTGGAGTGAACGCACAAATGACGAACTATTGCGAGAAAATACTGAGTGGAAAGAAAAAGATTGTAGTGTGCAAAAAGGGATGCATTGCCAATATATAACAGCATGCTGACGCTTTTACACCCGTCGTAAAAAAGCGTCAGCGTCATAACGTTAAAAATAACGCGGGTAAGCGCTCGTGTGAACGTAGTCTTATGATTTCTAACCCAACTGACCCTAAATAAAACAAACACATAAACAACACCACAGAGGTAGCCTCCCTCATGATATCACTAAATTATTACATAAGACAAAACCTCTACCAATTTAGCAGCTACTACTAAGTGGAGGATGGAGTTGGACCTTTTTTTTATATATGACGACATTGGTAAATAAGCTTATGGCCCGCCTGATAGTGAGCGGTTACCATAGCCATATGGACACTTGGAATACACGGGACATCACTTACATTTTACCGACTCTTGGAATAAGGCTGCAGCACTCTGTAAGCTGGAGGTACTTCCTCATTTGAGTTACTCTTTGAGCAAATAAATCCTAAGCTCTAAAATCCTCTCTTATAACTAACTAACTGACTGCAAGGAGCCCCCTCCTATCCCCATAGCAAATTAAGAATGAATAGGTACCTGTTCCTCATCCTTCCACTCATCCTCTTTGATAGACATCTCGTCACGCAACGCTTCCCAGTCATTGGTCAGTTTCTGCAGATCACCGGTGAGGGCTTCGTTCAAGTGATGGGACTCCTCCAGCTGTTCACGGAGTAAGTTGTTCTGATTTACCAACTTCTCACACCTATAAATAACATAGATAGGCAATAATTTTGTTGGTTAATACATAACTATACTGTAAACTACTTCACAAGTCACTATACTTGTGAAGTTGGTAATATAATCAAAATTGTTCAGTAAAAACCATGTAGAAATCTCAACGTCTATTAGCAGTAGATCAGATGGTTGCTGCACAGAGATGACAAAAGAGCTTAGGTCCATTAAAGAGATATCATACCATTAAAGTTACATAGTATTCCTAAGACCCAGTTGAAAACGTTCCCTTGAAAAGGTCATGCAACAGTATGAGTTTCAATGTGCTGGTGTGATTTCACACACTTTGCAGTAAACTATGTATACATTAGTACTTGTTTACGTAGCAAATCACATCTGAACGCCCAGTACCACAGTACCTAACAGATATTCCTCTATCTTCATCCTTTTCTGTCGCCCAAACATGTACATTTGCTAGAGCTATTTTCTCTCACTCTAGCAAACAATATTTATTAGTAACACAAATGATGGAGATAGAGCAGTGCTTTCGGCGCCAGATCTAGCGCTTTTTTTTTTGTACAGCTTGTTTTAGCGCCTAGCACTAAATCTAGCACTTTTTCCACAATCCAAAATTGTGTCGAAAACTGATGCAGTCTGACTATCTGCTACATTTGGAGCAAATGAAATCGTATCACAGGCTAATGAAGAAGTTCCAAGAATCAGATGATGATAAAAGTACAAATACATTAACTACCTCTTCTGAAAATTAAAAAAAAAAGTTTATTTACTTTATTTTTTTATCTCAATCGTGCTAACTCATGCGAAATATTGTAAAAAATGCATGGTGGTCACTTCAATTTATTGGGTGCTAAGTTTCAGTTTGTATTTGGTGCTGAATGCAACAACTGCTGTCTATTTTTGTCATTTATTTATTTATCGTGTGAACAGTATTTAGCTAGAGCTTTTCAAGGGACTGGCAGCTCCTCTTTGGTTAGAAGAGTTGGCAGCACTGAGATAGAGGAATACCCGTTGCCGAGCGGTCAGATATAGTCCATACTCTTTGTGTAGTCCAACCCAAAAGCTTGCTACTCTGTGACCCTTACTTGCGCTTCTCCTCATCAAGTCGCCGCAGCGCTGTCTCCAGGTCGTTGATGCGCTCATCGCGGCGCGAGTCGGAGCAGGAGGGCAGAGCGGCCGGCGCCGGGAGCGCGATGCTGCTCTTGCTGGCTGGCTGCCGGTAGGAAGACGGAGGTTCGCTGCGCGGAGTGGTCTCGATCATCTGGGTCTCCAGCTCTGCACAGCGCTGCTTGTATTGCACCACCTTGAGGAGGTTTTGAATGGGGCATGTTTTAATTATACGTTTAAACTGTGTGTTATCATAAAATTCAATTTCAGTAAATATTTGTATTTGTTGTGACTTTTGAAATTTAAACTATTTGACACTGACAGTTTTGTTTGACACTATTGACAGATTGATTGAACAGGATTGCTAGATCGAGTTTTTATTTTCCCCAAAATGGTAGGTATTCTCATTTTTCTTAAACATGAAATAATACAAACGGTATAATTTATAAGGAACGAATTAATGTTAATATCAATGTAACAAGGGATTTCAATATTTTGACTAATCACCAAAGAGAGACTTTTTACAGGTTTTGGGTGAAATTCTCCATCATATGATAAAATACTTCAATGTCACACAATAGTGTGACATTGAAGTATTTTCAACCAAACCTTGGACTGAAGCCTGGACACCAATGCAGCCTGGCCTTGTTGAGCACGGCGGTAAGCATCGAGCCTGCGCTTGTGGTCAGCAGCCTCGCCGGCAAGGCGCGCGCGTAGTTCCTCATTCTGCCGCCGCAGGTCGCTGCTCACGCTGCCCACTGGTGAGTCCATTTCTGGTGGACTCTCCAGGGACTTCTGTATGCAAGAAATATTAACAGTTGATTTAGATTCAAAATATTATGTGTAGACTGGAACTGGATTTGCTATAGACATGAAAATGACCGCTCCCCGTTAGGTGGACTGTGAATGGAGGACATACAGGAAGTCCTGTCCTGCATTGGATGTCTATAATCTGATGAAGATGATGACTAATCTAACTTCGGTGTATACATACCTAAGTACCTATATACCTACTTACCTGACCGGTAGAAAATTTCCACGACATATAAAGATCATGGCGGTAGTCTAAGTAATTTAGAAAGATGGTATATGTAGTTTTGGGTGTCATACATACCTCCTTCTTCAAACGCTGATGGGGAAGCGTACCCGGAGCTCGACGACCGATTGGAGCCCTAGCGCTCCGCGGCGTAGTCAATCCTTCTCGCGTGGGCAACTAACAAAAAAGGAAATAGAAACCATATTGTTATTGACATAATTTTATTGGTCCCCATATCGATGGCTCAAAAGAAGCCTATCGCAAATGTAAAAAAAAAACATAGATAACAGTAGTTTACTACGTAAACTTCGATACTTGTTGCCATAAGGAATAATGTAAGGCATATAAAATATTTTTTGAAGTGTAGAATCAAAATTATAATAGGTACCTACCTACTCGTTTGAAAGTCTTAACAAGACCAAAAATTGCTATTGTTCTTGAGTTTTGATAAATAACGAAATACCTACTACTTATTAGAGATTTAGGTAGGTACTTACTCACTACTGCCGTACTTAGAGAAGTCATTTATGATTTAATTGATGAAAAAACTAATAAAAGTACATAGATAGGTATATCTTTGTTTAATGAATAGCCGAATAGGTGTAGAAATAATGAACAAAATAAAATTGAACACTCTAAGCGGCCGATAGAGCTAAGTAGAAGTAATTAGATACCTAGGTCAGTAGGTAACTAAATATTTATAAATTAATTTCAATGACCTGAAACGTTACTTTCTTTTTAGCTTTCCTCCTATGTTTAACTTCAAAGAACAAATGACGTGCGGACTTAAATTCTAAAGACATTTCCACAAAAGTTGAACTATACAGGTGCAATAGCAACACTTTCTTTTTGTACGAAAACTTCACGAAAAACTGAAAGGAGGTCGGTAAAAAAAGACTAAGACAAAGCAAGTCTAGAATGGAAATGCGGTGTGTTTCACTGCAGGAACAGGGCGAGGAGGCCTCCGTGGGGCAAGGAACGCTGGCTATCGGGCCAGCCATCTAATTAACGCCGCCCACAATGCAGCTATTACCCTTATCATGAGTTGAATAAACCTGTCCCTTTTAGCACTGGATAAATCAGTTTAATATTTTGGGGTTGCCAGTAATTACGGAACCACAATGAGCCGTAGAAAGAAACTACACTTTTCGAAACTTTTTATTTGGCTGTTTTCTTGTATAATTTTCCACGAAATGGAACGTCTGAAGAGGAAGTTCGAAGAAAGCGTAGATATGATTACCATTCAGTTGATTGATATCATAAAATAAGTGTAAGCTTTATGTGAGCAATAGACTAATAAATAATGTGTAACGAGCCGGCCAACTTCTCGAACGTTTTTTTCTCAAAATGCAACTCTATAAGCACCTACCTGCACCTACCTAGGTAGGTACAACGTACATCTGTTAACTTTATTAGGAAAATTTAGGTTTTGCTTTTTAACTAAGGTACAAGGTTTTTGGTCAAATAAGACGACAAGTAACTAAGTAGGTAGGTGGTACTAAGGTTAAAATCTTAATAAATTATGATTTTATTTTAATTGTCTGTCTTATTCAATTACCAAATTTTGTTTAAAGTACCTAGCCTAAAGTGAGCGTAAAGCTTCCGACCTTGTCCTTGACAACGAACACATAAAAATCAGAAAACATACAAAAAAGACTCCACTTTTGTGCCAAGTAACCTCTCTATACAGTTATATTTGCCTCGACTGCAGTACCTACGCAAGTTAGGTCAGGTCAATTACCTAACCAAGTCCTAACCGCTAATCTATGTAAATTGTTACCAACAACGAGTAACCTTGTACTTAACAACACGTAAACAAACTATATTTTCTAATAAAAGAGCAAAGAGCTCACATAAGGAACATGAATGAAATCTTACCTAATTATGGTTTATTCTGGTTGTAAAATTCATGATTCACTATTGGTTATCCACGAATGCTTCAATTTCACTTTCATTATTATAGTTGGTTGCAGTACCTAAGTAGATGGATTTAAAAGTAAATACCACATGTGGTATCCTAGCAACACAATCAGGAACTTTGTTATGTCAATGAATTTGGTCATGATAAATCATTTTACACGAAACCGAAACACTATTTACCTAATTAATTAAGAGTTTATTTTCATTATAATGGTATTTAATTCAATCAAACCAATGGGTTTATTTAACACTAGCTATATACATATCATATTTCTATAATGTATTCAAGCATTAAGATAGCTGTTTTATTTTTAATCAATTTTGTTAATTTATATATGTAATTACACTTAGATAATTTGAGTATTTGTGTATTGTTATGCGATAATTATTATTTATTCATTCATCTATATATATGTATATATAGGTATACGTTACAAACAATATAATTAAGTATTTAAATATATAATAATATGTATATACTCGTACATGCATTTATTTAATATGATCCATATCTTTTTTTTACATAACATGTAACATTTTTGTTAATTTTTAAGCATTATAGTTCTTGTTGTTTTTAATGTATTTATGTTAATATTAGGAAACCTGTAATTGGCTTTTTTTTTATGTATATTTTTTTGTTAATTATGAACTTGCTTTTAAGCTGTTGGTTTCGTCAAATAAATAAATAAATAAATAAATAAATTAAACAAACTTGAAATCATCGCTATAAGCGCCTACTGTAACATTAATAGCAAAGTAATCTATTCACGACATTTTGCACTCATATAATCCTTATGGTATCTAGTTATCAAATCGAACGTGTAAAACCACTCACATATTTAACGTGTATCCCTCAAAAGCAGGATAGGAGTACTGTTTAATATTTACGGATATTGTTGTTTCACAGGGGTGACGTATTGTTGGCGATTCGCTTGGGTGGTCACCCCCAGGTTGAAAGGGTCTCATAAAGATAACACTATTTAAATCGATCGTACCTATGCTGATATCAGGCTAGTATAGTACTAGGCTATTTTATACTGGACAATATTATATAAAATAAATTATAGATGGCGATTTCCCGAAAACCGTCAAATTGACTCACTTGGTTGGCACAGAAGATGTATGTAATATAAGCCCAGCCTATAACCTAATTTGTTATTCTTATACCTACCTATAGACTGACCACTAGTTATATGGAATGTTCTGTGAATTTACGTAGATGTGCAGGGTGCTGCTGGTGTAGAGCAGCCCCACTGAAGTAGCCCTAACCCGCACTGCTTTCACCAAAGGGAAACACTTGGGGTGAGACTAATAATTACAGGCCTATTACATCGTATATTGAATCGAAAGTGCGGAGAACCTACCTATAGATACAGTAGTTATACCTACATCATACAAAACAGTCTATTCAGTTTATAATTGCCGCCAGTCGTCTGTTTCAGAACCGGTCCAGGATTCAAAGTCACTTGTTTGAATTAAGTCCTACAAGATTGTAAACAATTTTTAAAATATCGGTCTTATTTTTGGGAAAATCTAGAATGCGAAATTGGAGTCGAGAGTGTTCGACATTAATCATAATTTGTTACCTATGACAATTTCGCTACGTGTCGTGCGTGACGCATTAGTTTAAGGTCACTAACCTGATTTATTTGTTAAGGGATATAATTTTAATTTATTGCAGTGTTTTTATATATTATCGGATTACATAATCCGATTATCCAGTATTAGATTTTCTTCACCAGTAGCAAATAAATAGCAGCAAATGATCAGATAAAGAACACAAATGTGTTGTTATGGTATTTGTAGGCAGGTTATAAAATGATATATGTAGTTAGATAATGCTACCAGTTGCTCTATAAAAAAATATTGGCCCTGATTCTGTTGTTTACAACTAAACTAATTTTAATCTCACTATTTCTCTTTCTAACAAAGAACATAAGAAAAGGATGTAAGAAATTTAGTCCTGTCAAATTAGTCCAATGCTTATTTTCAATATAAATTTAGTCGCCATATATCGCGGTTACGCCTAAATACACGCAAAATAAGACGGCGAAGATTAATTTGACAGCTTTAAATATGTTCTATCCTTTTTCAATAATGTTCGTAAGAAACAGATGAGATGTGACTAAAATTAGTTTAGTGCGATTTACAACAGAATCGACACCAATATCAACTTAAAATTGACTAGGTGGTCGTGGTCATATCTCATTCATCCAACTGAAATGTTGTTCATGGCCTGTTTTATTTATAAGAAAAAAATACACATCAATAAAGTCACATGTTTATTTTATTTGGCTGTTTTTTATAGTATTGTATAATATTACAATGTATAAAATAAATTATAACAATGTTTCCTTTCATTGGGTAAAGTCACAATTTTCTCTTCAGACTTCCGAACTGGTGGTAACTTCAGCTTTGACATACAAGTGCCCTACTAAGGCCTAAATTGAATAAATTGTTTTGACTTTGACTATGATGGTGACCAAAGGTATAATCATACAAAGTAAATGGCTTTTGACGTCATACACAGAAGAAAAAAATGCACCGGTAGCGGTAGGTGCTTGCTAGCGATTTTCAATCGAAGATGGTTGCCGGCCTGGTACTACGAAGTTCACTCATCTCATCATCATCATCATCATCTCATCTCTTCGGTTCGCAATTAATAAGCAGTCATAAAGTTAGTCTTGCATGACAATATCTAATACCTAGGTAGGTAAGTATATTGTATATGAACAATTTCAATAGTCCAATAGGCACGGCACTATCTGGGATCAACGACCGATAACGCACAATCCGTTTATAATGATAAGCTTACACACTTGCAAATGTTACAATTAGTTATGACGTAGAATTCATGTAACAATTTACGCAATAATTTTGGAACATGCGCTTAGAGTTCCACATTGCAGCGTCTGATATAGATGGTGATCGGTCTGAGTGAGACGTACTAGACGCAAGGTTCCTAAGATATATCACACATCACAACCACTAAATAAATAATAACCTTCTTTCCAACTTATATCTATACACGTCTACCGCTATGGCAACCTTACTCACGCGCAGGACCTTAACATTGTTACTGGGCTGCGGTATTTTGTAAAGTTGAGGTACTTCCCGAGCAGCTCGCAAAAAAGCTATGCTGTACCCCGAGTGTAAAGAATTGACGTTTATATAGGTACTAATTAGTTTGCGTTTACGACACTTCTCTATATGAATAGGCACAGCGCCTCAAGCGGAATACTCATGGTACTAATTTCTCCCGCAAACGAATTAGTAAGCGTTCTTTACACTCGGGGTACTGTACCTCTCTTAGAAATAAGTATCAATGGACGTATTTTATACGTCCACGTGAGTATCTCATATGCATGGCCTAATGTTTGTTCTTGGCTATGATAGGTATATGTCTAATATCAGTAGGATTTATAATAATATGTAAACTTCTTGATTTCTCGTTATTAAAAATGAGGGATAGAGTTTCAGAATGTTCCAAAGACTCTGCGATAAGGCCGGTACCGACGATGCAAGTAGGTAAGTTACCCACTTCAAAAACTACTGCATATAACTAGTATCTTATCGCATTAATGTTTTTATTGAATGCAATTCAATAATATTCCGATTTGTTTATATTCTCGTATTTTAGCAAGATATCATTTTGACCTCAAAATAATAACTTATTGTTGGTACCTACAGTCACTAGTCAGAACAATAGGTTGAATGTCGTTGTGCAATCGTTTTATGATTATTATAATTCAGAACTGAAATGGTATTCGACTAATTGAGTTTTGGTTAATGGAAACGACATAAGACGATGATGGCTCAGTGGTAGTGACGTCGGTTCCCATGCAATGGTACCGGGTTCGAATCCTACAATGAGCTTGAGCTTTCGGTGAAGGAAAACATCGTGAGGAAACCATAGCTCGGTGGTAGGGTGCTTTGTAGTACCCATCTGGCTGGCTACCACCCTCAAGATGAAAATCTGTAGCCTTGGTGTGTTCCGACAGCTGCACTCGAGAGCCAGTTCCTTCTAGGCTTTGTGTGCTTACTTGGGCCACATCATCTCTTACCATGGTGAGATTGTGGTCAAACATAGGCCTATACAAAAAAAAATAGAAGAAAAAACATTGATGTAGACAATATAGACCAGCTTAGGAAGTCTAAATGCAGAATAAAGCGACATAACATTTGCAAATATAACTAATTACTAAAAATAAAAAATTCATAGGTACTTCTTTTGCCCAAACTGAAGATAGATTTGGTTGCTTAATTGAGATATTGTAAATGTGACAGATACCATCTAATAGACTCTAACTATCCCATTTTTACACACTCTGTCTAAGTGCCAGTTTACTGCGCTTCAAAACTTATGATACAATAAAATCGACAATTAGACCCTTTCGATTTCAACCCTTCAACCAAAATTAGTCCCTAACAAACAAAAACAAAATAACTACAACTCTGTTGACAACCACTTTGCAGATTGTTACTATCTTATGACGCAAGTAATGCGAAGTGTGGACCGCAGTTGCCTGAGCGTCGGATTGTCATCTCTAGGTCGTTGACTGACAATCTTCTTATCAGCTTGTTATTGATTTCTAAATCAAAATATTATTCAATGACTTGTTTATAAAAGAGAGGTGGAGCAAAGCGTTTAATCGCTCAAAGAGCAGCTCGACTGAATACCGCAGCCAAATGACTCTATGTTGTGTTCCTGTGTGTGATTAAGATCGCCAGAGCTAATTTGGGAGGGGGGAGGGGTTTTTATATCTGAACTTTGGACAGTGCACCATTACAAAATGTTCTTCAGATTTTTCTATTTTTATGTATAACGACTAAATCAGTAGGTATACAAGCATATGGCCCGTTTGATGGTAAGCGGTTACTGTAGCCATATGGCCGCTTGCAACGCAAGAAGCATCGCTCACGCGTTACCGACCTTTCCCCCCGCCCCTATGAGCTCTGGCGACCTTACTCACGCGCAGGAACACAACTTTACACAACATAAAGTTATTTGGCTGCGGTATTCTGTAAGGTGGAGATACTTCCCCAGTCGAGCTGCTCTTTGAGCGAATAAACGCTATGCTCTACCTCTCCCAAAAAAGAAAAAAATCTTAAGAAAATGAAGAATCACTAAGGCATAACCATAACTGTGTAGTTAGTAGGTACATTAAAAAAGTTGGCATAAACTCCGTGATTAGATTGAGTAAAGTTATATTGAAATATGCGATTTATGTTGTCGATAGAGACTGTTTGGGAATTGTTTATTTGTATCCCGCAAATTGTGCGTGTCAGTATGGCAGGGGAACAAACTAGGTCACAGTGAACGTTTACAAGCCAATGATAATCTGGCTGAATAATGAGCCGGAGACGGGACGAGCCCGACCGACGTATCTACGGATTTGTAATAACTCAACACGTGGCTGTGTTGCCAAGACAGCTAATATTTTAGACACGCTATGCTGTGCCCTGTGGGAATCTCTCAAAGTAGGTTAATGAAAATGTGACCAGGAGGACCGATTGCTTAGTCAGTCCCTAAGAGGGTAATGCAAAGCGTCTCGTATTTTTTTTTTTGTTAAAATTTAATTTTTGGTGACTGTACTTTTTGCTTACTGTACTTGCATTGTTATCCAATATACTAATGTATACCAAATAAATAAATAACCTGGGACATCCTGGGACATTCCTCACACGGCTAACTGATCCCACACTAAGCAGAGCTTGTACTATGGAAACCAGATAACTGATATACTACATATACTACTTATTGTTTATAAACACATACTTAATTATACATAATTACACCCAGACTCAGGACATACAGACATGTTCATGCATACTAATGCAAGTCCAGGGGCTCTACCGCGTAACTTTGGTGGTAATCGTAACGAACACCATTAATGAATTTCATCCAATCAGGGCCCACGAATGGTCTTCGTCGCATCATACCGCGTGCGCGTCATTGGATGAAATAATTAATGGTGTTCGATACGATTAACACCAAAGTTACGCGGTAGAGCCCCTGCATGGGAATCAATCCCAGGACCTGCGGTGCTTAGTTAATAAAAAGCTTGTAAAATCGGAGAGGTCAATGACAAGTACACCTCTAGTCATTAACCCTTCTTCCTCGGGGTGTGCGGCACTGCAGATGTACACAATTTGTTTGTAGACAATTTAATCCTCATACTCGAGTCAACTAGTACCAGATATTGATAAACATAAAGAATTAATAACAAAGGACCACCCAACAACAACTCAGACAAAGGGTAATTTAAAGTCTCCAGTAAAACGCATTACCTTGGACCAGCAACGTGGAAAAGTTCCAGATTGAAGACACAGAAGCAGGCGTGGCCTGACCATTGTATAAAAGAGCGTTCACCTTGTTAGGAGCAACTCATTTTCTGTCCGACCTTAGAATTAAGAAGTTTATATTTATTATTAAATATATCATTGGCTTTTAAATTTAATAAATATTTTTTTAAGAAAGTTTAACTTATGTATTTTGACTCTCGTACCATAATATTGTTCGTTCGTTCATAATATGTTTAGCAGTGGGATCATGATGCTGATAATCAATTTTCTTAAAAAAAGTAAATTAAATAATCCATGAACATTTCCCGCCATTGTGACCAATTTTCTAGCCTACACGATGCCTACACGATTATAGGACATTTACAACAGTTTATCAAAACTTAATGTTTTGAAAATACTATGGTAAAACTGCACACGAAATTAGTAACTAGCTTTCTTATTTCGAAGATATTCAATATGAATGAATAGGCTATTTCATATTCGCGTGGCGCGAAACTTTGCCTCATTAGTGTCAAACTTTACCACGACAAACGGTAAACGATGTTTTATTGCACCGGTTTTCGTAGTACCTACCTGTAAAAATATGAATAATTACCAAAAAAACTTCACATAAATAAAGTTACACGAATTAATAAGAATTGTTTTCAAATGGCGGTTTCTAGTTTGAACTCCAATGTCTCTGAACTAAATTCGAACTGACAGTACAGTATCATGAATCACATTAATGGTTTCGGATAAATTCGATAGCCTATGCCATCGACATCAACCAAAATCCTTTACATAAAACAGTCATGAATAGAAATGGTTCGTTAAAACCGTATTTCCGCGGTTCGTGACGCTCTCGCATGTCGCATCCCGGCTCGCGAACTTCCCGTCAATAAATAACGTTTTATGTCACGTGTCACAGCGGCCATCTTGGTTTACCGGTATATCCTGCAAACTTAACTTTACCGGCGGCTATGTGACATGGTCATATTTATACACGTTACGCCCTTGACATAGAAGTTATATTTCGAGTGTGTAAATTTTCACGTCGTCTGGCAAAAAATGCTTGTAAACCGTAGTTTATAAAAATGGGAGTCTCGTCTCCTATATCGATTGTGCCAACTGGTGCTTCCCGCCGAACTCGATTCGTCGGCAATCGAGTAGTTTACTCGAATTGTGGCATCGAGTGATGTTCCGTTGCTCCCGAGTGTAGTTTCAGACACTTCAGTCTAGTTCAGACTGAAGTGAAGAGCTTACGTAAAAGATAGTTTTTTTTACTGTTTGCAATGCAATTATGGACATTTTTGCTTCTAGTAACTAGTAGTGGAATTTTAGACTTGTTATTACCTACTTTTGAAATGTTTGAAAGAAAAGCTTCCTTCTGAAAACTTTCAACACCTGTTGGATGGACGTCGGTTTAAGTTATACCAAAGTATTGTTCCTTTAATGGTGCATACAAGAAGGTTTCTAGCTGAAGGAAATATAGTGAAATATTTGATGCAAAATTTTCTATGGCATCAGTGATCTTTCACAAGATATGGGTGAACGACCTTCTATAATATAATGCATAGATCTAACTATAGGTTGTACGTCGTGTAGTATATTATTTACTCTTTGCTATACGCAATCAGTTTTAGATAAACACATAAATATACAATGACATTATCCGCAGGGCTCTTGTTGTCGCTAACGTGCCTTCCGTTCTGGAACCAGTCGGTATTGCGCGGGGCGATGGCAAGAGACCGGGTGGTATGTCTTTGATCCCTTGGAGTGTCTTCAAGTATCTGGTGTGGGATGCCACATGTGTCGATACACTCACTATTACCGGCGACTTGTAAAGCTGCAGGAGCAGCTGCGGCCAGAGCGGAAAATTCAAACAATACGCATCGATTTGATATTTTTATGCCTTTTGCGGTCGACACCTTGGGACCGTGGGGGTCCGAAGCTCGCCGTTTTGCTCGCACCTTGTCATCAAAGTTGATCGAGACCTCCGAAGACCAGCAGGCGGGGAGCTTTTTCCGCCAATGCGTCAGCTTGGCTATCCAAAGAGGAAACGCTGCCAGCCTTCTGGGAATCGGAAACAGCGGCAGGCTTGAGGAAATTTTCTATATAAGTATAGATTGTATTTTGTACATATTAGTTGTGAATAAATAGTATACAATTATATAAGCATCGATTGTCTATTCATTGGTATTGAATCTAGGAGTTTAATTATGTGGGGGAAGGCCCCAGCTCCCAGAATTGTGACAGAAAACTAATTTATCGGACAACAAAGGTAGCGCTGAATCTGCGCCATACATTATAAGTATATTAACTTGTGTAAGTATGTTATAAGTTGCAGACATGACGCTGTATGTCTTTTAAAAACGCCTAAGTCACCGATAAAATGTGTTCTACCTTTATTTTAAGCTATAACGTTGTGCTACGTTACGTTATAGAGAAGACATGAACGGGCGCACATAGCTAAGTCGAAAAACGAAATTATGGTGCATCATAAAAAAAAAAAGTAAGTAAACCGGACCGTCTTGTAAATACAAGCATACAAGCACGCATAAAAACCACATATACCGATTGGTTTTCATTCCGCATTGAGACGTCGAAAGTGACAATAAGGCTCAGAATCACTTGTGTCTGTACTGATTTTACTTAATCACACAACCGTATGAAATGTTTTGCTCAATAGGACTAAGTAATTATCTTGATTGAGTAGTTTTAGCCAGTTGCATTAAACTTTAGTGATGTGTTACTTTGGTACATTATACGCATACCTACTAAGTATTACTTTTTACGAATTTGTACCTAAAATGTTTTATTTCGATACAACTGACTGTACTGACCGACTGCGCTCCGCCCGATTGTCAGTATTTTCACGAACACAGGGATTCGCATCGTGCTCGTTGTAAGCTCGTTGTACGTCCACACTATGTCCACACTTGACATCGCGAGCCACGAACGAACCTACAACGAGCCTACAACGAGCACGATGCGAATCTCTTTGTTCGTGAAAAAACTGACAATCGCCCTCGTTCGAGACTCGCAAGTCCATAGAATAAAGACTAGCGAAGAAACCCCGCTAATAAATGAAGCGACTTCTGAATAGCTGTACTCATTACTCTTATTGGAATTCGTTGTGCCAAAAAGAAACAGTTATATATTTACTATATCCTAAAATAGTAAGGTTGTACACTGTTGCAAGACTTTATTGATCAAGTAAATTTACAATAGGGTTCTGAATACAATAATATCGATATCGACAAAATTAGAAATGGTAAAACTTTCCTGGACGAGACGCGGGGAAGGGGGGGAAGCTTTTCCGCCGTTTTTGCACGATATTCTTTGTTTTACTTTGATTAACACATTTCAATAATTAAAATCTCAAAGACTATGAAGTTGCTTCTTGAAAATACTTCGCTGAAAGACTCCTTAGATCAACTACCATCTGTAAAAAAAAATTAGCACCAAGACCAGCGTCCCGTCCCAGAAAGTTTATCCTATTGTTTTTTCGTGCTTCTTGGTTCTACTCTACTCTAATAAATATTTAAACCAACCACGTAATAAATTAATCCTCAAATATTATAAATGCGAAAGTGAGTTTGTTTGTTACGCCTTCACGCCTCAACTTCTCAACGGATCATCATGAAATTTGGCATGCAGATAGCCTATGGTACGGAGAAGGACACATGCTACTGCTTTTTATCCCGGGAACGCGGGTTAAACCGAGGGGGACAGCTAGTTTATAATAATTGTTAAATTCTAAATGGCGGTGGGTGGCTATGCCAGCTCCCATACAAAAATGAATAGGTACATACTTTCTTCAAGTACGTACTTATACTATAGACAGTTTACAGATAAGGTTTTAAAATAAAATAAAAATCATTTACGCGTTTATTATTAAATTAATCATAAAACAATATTTTTGTGTACCGTTTAGGCAAGTAATTGTTTAAATAAATTATCAATAAAATTATAAATTTATATTTAAATAAAAATGTCGAAAACACAAACAACGAAAAAGGCCTAAAAACTAAAAAAAACTTCACTTTTTATTTCTTTTTCTGTTTTTGTATAATTCGTATGCCCTCTTCTTTTAGCTATGCACTTCTGAAGACTGGAATGCATGCTCTCGATCATAATGCCTCACGTTTTCAGCTGGAATCTCTTCCCAAGCAATTTTCAAAGCGTCGCTAACCCACCGTCATAGGGGAATCTAAAATAAACAATATAATCTTATAATTTAGACACTTTCATTATTTATGGTACTTTCATTGACGGGACGCAACGTAAGGGATGCGGGGGGAAGGCCTTCAATATTAATGGTTGATGTTGAGGTTAAGTATGAGTTTTTATGATATAAATTCATTTATGCGCCGACTCTGGCTCTGCAGGAATTACCGCAGCCTAGCTGTCGCCAGCCATTTCATAACGAAACGACGCAAAATAGTGATTTTATTAACAATCTTCTTTTATTTAACTATCTAAAATTATGAAAAAAGTCAAAAAAATACGAAATCCCCGACAGTCACCGACTCATGAAGGAAAAGTATCCAAAAGGAAAGTTTATCCTCATTGATTTGTCGATAAGAAATGTACGGCACTATTCGAGCCTATACCAAAATATTTAAAATATAGCAATATTTTGGTAATCTAATGTGTTTTAAACATATAATACGCATAATACTATAATACATAAATGTTAGTCTACAATTCTACAAATTATCAAAGCAATCTTACGAATAAAATCCGAAATATGTTCAAAATGCCGTCTTACCGATGAAAGCTAATAATTTCAGATTCATTTTCCTTTCGGTAGGAATGATATTTGCACTCGATTACAACACACACCATTTTTGTGTTTATCACAGATCACAATTTAATACATTTAGTTTTGCTTGAATCTAAATAAACAATATTAATTTTAAATTTTCGCGTAGACGTCGTCCGTCTGCTGTATGTCAACAAACTACGACTAAAATAAAAACAACATCTGAGGGCCAACACCATAGTTCACTTTTAGACCTATTCAATTTGGTAGTACAATTAGACCAAACGTAACCACTGACAATTCAAAATGGGTTACAGGCGGTATGAACAGAAACACACAACTATATCTCATTCCTTTTTTATCTTATGGAATAATCGTATGAAAATTATCGAGACAGATATAAATATAAAGTTTGCGCCTTTGACATTACTTCTACTGCTTTAGTCCAATTTCTTTGCGCAAGTCCGTCCTCGCTACGCGAATCGTGCTCGTTCGTGGCTTGGCTCGTGCTTGGTTCGCCAAGCACGGACGCACCATTACGTCCACACTTGACATCGCGAGCAACTAATGAATTCCGTTCGTTCGTGGCTCGGCTCGTGCTCGGTTCGCGTAGCGTGGACCTAGCGAGGACGCAACATTAGAAATGCTTAAAAATTAAACAAACTCTTTCATAATTTCCGAGCTCATGTATTGTTCGCGTTGGATGTTCAGGGGAAATTTGATTTTAGTAGGCACGCACGGCGGCTTACATTGATTTTGTTAGCAGCTTGGTAACATAAAGTTAGGTTCCTTTATTTTTATTATCTCATTATTAATACCAGCCCTTTATTGTGCGAAATTTCGTTTTTTCTACGCCATAATGTTTTACCTATTAAGGTTATTACGGGTATGAAGTATTGTACTGTCTAACTAAAGTACCTTACATCTTATTAGGTAGGCTAGATACCCTTATTGGCACGCCATAGATTGTTGGTTCGATTCCCGCATAGGACATTTGTGTGCTTTGTCTATTTGTGTAAAATATATTTACATTTAGTCCCTTTATGTAGTATCTCTGCTTAGTGTGGGATAAGTAACCCTATCCTGAGTGTAATAAGTAACTTTCATTTACTGTAATTGTGTATGGGAGAAATAAGATCCATGAGTAGTGAGAGTAAAAGAGAGGTAGAGCATAGCATTTTTTGCTCTACCTCTCTTGACTGAAGTACCTCCATCTTACAGAATACCGTAGCTAAATAACAATATTGTATTCCTGCGTGTTATTAAGGCGGCCAGAGCTCTTTGGGGAGGGGGAGGGAGAAAGGATCGGTAGAGCGTGAGTGATATCCTGGGTGTTGCAAGCGTCTCTTGTGATGCAACACCCGTGGCATCAAACAAACAAAAAAATACTCAACCGCTTTACGCTGCCAGCCTTCTGGGAACCTTGCCATTAATCGGAAGCAGTGGCAGACTTGAGGAAATTTTCTATATGTATATAGATTGCAATTTGTACATATTGAATACAAATAAATATTAACCGCTTTATTACATTAGTATAGATATAATATAATAGATATATGTCAGAAACATTACCCGACCTGCGCAAAACCAATCTCCAAATCTCGAATCTTGATCGCCGCCGGCTGATTGGTATAAGTATAAGGCTGCTTTTCCACCAGAGATGTGCTATGCAGCTATGCTGCGAGGATGTAATAGCTAAGCTGTGAAACTATGTGACCGTTTCCGCTGATGCTAAACTATGTAGCTGTGCGAGTAAGATGTGCTATGAAGATGCGCCGACGCAAAGTAGCTGCTCGAGGAAGATGCACAGCTTGAGCTATGCGATGTATCGATAGTAGGGAAGCGGCGAGGGCGGCGCGGTGTGGGGAGAGGCGCTCACACATCCATAGCACGCATCCGTAGCAAGCATCCATATAAAAAACATATCTTAGTTGAATCCGTTTCCACCAGTGCTAAGCTATGTGCACCAATGAATATGATTGGTGGATATCAAACGCATCCACGGCAACGTAGCATAGCACATCCCTGGTGGAAAAGCAGCCTAAGATTTACAAACAAAAACAAGCAAACAATGAGTCCTATATAGGGATATAGATGCGTATGTTGTTATTGATAGATCTTATAATCGCATGGTATTGGGTCAACAGTTCAAATCTTACATTGGACTTTAGTTTAACTAGTTTGTTATCAGAACCATTCATTGGTCCGTAACTCTCCGCTACAAAAATGTTTATTTATTTGCCATTCGACGAGGCAATGCTATGCCGCCATCAGCCTTCTTGGCACGTTTACGCAAGGCAGTGCATTTTTTTTAACCTTTACACTTACGAACCATACCATTGATTCTACTACCGGTTCGTTAATACACTTGAACCTATGAATATATAAAGTATATAGTAAATAAATACTACGTACAACTTGAACTGAGAAGACTACCGGCAAGAAACTCAGCAAGGGTACCTATCTTCTTCTAAATTTTAGATATAGGTAATTCCTCCACTCTGCTCTATCGTTGAATGCTTATATAATACCAATTTAAATCCGGGTAGCCCCAGTATCCCAGTCGATTAAAATTTCACTTGTTTGACCTCAAAGCTGATTATCTTGGCTTATCATAGGTCAGTACCGTGGCGGAACGAAGGTCGTACGATAAAAGGCACACGATTGGTTCTCGTGGTGAGGTGTAACATTTAATTTTTTAAATATACCTCCTACTAAGATGGCATAAATTGGCAGTACCAGTAACTAAAACACGCCTCCACTCTCAACACTTCTTCCAACTCCTTATCAAGAACGATGTGAGAGATTGCTGGGTCAGCAACGCGTGAGTGGTACCCCTAGCTATGTATTTAACTGCAACAGAGCAAGGAGTCCTCCTGCGCGACTATTCTGGGTGTAACGAAAAGGGTAACCTACATCCGAAAGGGGGCTGGCTGACGTGGTAAGCACACAAAGGGAAGGGACTGACTTTCAAGGGCAGTTGTAACCGGAACATACCGATAGTTACTAGGTGAGGGTCTTTTTAAAGCCATCCCGGAAGGTTCTACAGAGGTATAAGTATATACCGACCACGCTGCTGTGACTTCCTTAATGAAAGCTCTCAAGCTCCCTGTAGGATTCTAACCGCGATCATCGCCTCAGCTTATTTCGAATCCACATGGACTTAACATTATTAGGAATGACAGAAGTTCCTTTTGGATTCTAGAAAAAAATCGGGGCCAAAACGAATATGTAGTTCTAAATCTAATACCCTACCCTGTGTGATAAGTAAATCCTTATCACGCAGTGTCCTCATGTCCTCTCGTGACAGACAAGAGCAAAGTTAATACTAATTGCAGAGGTCTAATTACGTACGATCATCCACTTAATTATATTTTCACAAGATATCGTATTAATGATGTTTGCTTGTTTACGATGCTATATATAACTTGTCTCTTTAATGAGCTATTCAAGTCAATGGTTCTGAATATCATTTAGTCCGTAAATGGGTTATATCTTCACGATGGATCTAGTTATTGGTTGCATATAAGCTAAACGGTATACCGCGTGTAATGGCAGAGCTAAATATTACTTTCAGAACATATAGTGTAGCTTGTGTTAATTCATAGTCAACCGGACCAACAATTTCAGAGATAAAGTACATAAAAGTTCATTTCAAAAACGTTCATGCTCCCCTGAAATTAGTAAACAAACCACACGCCATTAATACATTTTGAATACATTGAAATACGTTCAGAGCAGCCACTCAATCAACAGGGTTCCAGCATAAATTAATTCACAGAAAAAATGTGTTTCATTAAATTCATATTTTTTTTTATTAATAGGCACCTGCATATCTTTGAATATTGAGTTCGCCATTTTAAAGATTCCTGAGTGAAAACACGAAGAAAATCGTAGGTATTAAAAATATGATCACAATCCAAACACAAAGAAGAGAAATCTATCTATTGATCTCGTCAATGAGCTCGGCCACCATGGGCTTTCGTGCTCCCTAAGTGCTGGTCGAATATCACGGCACTCATATCCGCAGGGCTCTTGTTGTCGCTAACGTGCATGCTAACGTGCCTTCCGTACTGGAACCAGTCGGTATTGCGCGGGGCGATGGCAAGAAACTGGATGGTATGTCTTTGATCCCTTGGAGTTTCGGCAGGTCGCTGGTGTGGGATGCCACATGTGTCGATACACTAGCGCATCTCACTTACCGGCGACTTGTAAAGCTGCAGAGGCAGCTGCGGCAAGAGCAGAAAATTCAAAATTCAAAAAATTCGCATCGATAGGACCCAATTATATTGTTAAGCCTTTTGCGGTCGCGACCATGGGACCGTCGTGGGGGCTCCGAAGCTCGCCGTTATGCTCGTACTTTGTCACCAAAATTGATCGAGACCTCCGGAGACCAGCGGGCGGGGAGCTTTTTTCGCCAACGCTTCAGCTTGGCTATTCAATAAGAAGAAACGCTGCCAGCCTTCTGGGAACCTTGCCGTTAATCGGAAGCAGCGGCAGTCTAGAGCTCTTCTATATATAGATTGTATTTTGTACATATTTGTTGTAAATAAACTTGAATGATTTTTTGGAGAAATAAAATTGTATTCGACACTACGGGATGGTGCACAATATGTATACAGGGCATTACAGGGGCTGGAAATGCACGAATTCAAAAAATTGTGTAAGCATACACCAAAGAAGAGTTTTTCAAGGGGGCAAAACATATGGGAATTAAATAAAATCGTTTTTACCGATAAATAGGTCTGAATAAGGGATTGATAGGCGTCTCTCTAAAGGTTCTTAAGGGTTATAAAACGAATATAGGTTGTTTAGGTAATTTAAAATAAACGAGCTGTCTAAATTTATTTTGCTTCATCCGCTGATAGTAAATTATGAAGGAAATTCAGTTCATTGCATGCAACTGCGCATTCTAGCTCGTGCACTCTAATTGATTCTTATTCATTGTTAGATAAGATCTATTTTACTTTGCTGTTCAACAAAGTAAATATGGACCTGTTTTATCTATTAGATTAGGTGTCAGTCGGTTACTGTATAAAAACTTTTGAGTTTAGTGCAACGAACTTGATGCAGTTCAGCAGTTCATAACCTATATACTTATACTATACTAGCTGTCTCGCGCGGTTTCACCCGCGTTCCCGTAACAAAAAGTAGCATATAATACTCGGGGATAATGTAGCTTCCTATTAGTGAAAGAATTTTTCGAATTCTACTAGTAGTTCCAGAGATTAGCCCGTTTAAACAAACAAACAAAAAAAACTCTTCCGCTTTATTATAGTAGTACATATTTAGGAAAAGTGTACTACCTACATATTTATTGGTAACTAGAACTAACGACTTAGACTTGATCAAGTACCAAAGATACACAAAATCACAGACACAAGAATGACCCCTATGCAGGGCCGGCTTTACCAATAGTGCTAGGTGTGCAGCGCACACGGGCGCAGTCTCAGGGGGCGCCGAACGCCATGCTGGCGACGCTTCCAAAAAGCATGCGAGATGCGACGCTTTTACCCCCTTATTAATAAATAAGGCTTAAGTCGAGCATTGCAAACCCCAGGCCTTAAGATAACCCCAGCCCTTTCTGTTATATGACATTAGAAAGTGACGGATATATTTAAATCCTAGGTTGCACTAATAAGGGGGTTAGAGTTTAAGCCCTGCGCCATGGTTTTCGGTCGAAAACCTATATGGTAGTTCCCGTTGACCTAGAATCATGAAATTTGGCAAAAAGCAAGGTCTTACAGCTCAAGTAAAGGGAAAATTCCGAAAAATAGGTAGGTACTTTACAATTTTGCGCCTACTATTCATTTCACAGTCAATTTGAGTAAGGTTACATTATTATTTCTCTTTATTTATTTTTATACTTAAAATTAATTTTTTTTATAACATTGTAGTAAAAAAATAATTCAAAAATATTATAAAAAACCTAATCCTATGCATATGATTATTATTTTTACAATATCTTTACAAAATCTAAAAATGTTATAAAAAAACATTATTATTATTATTGTACAGAACCCTCCGTGTGTGAGTCCGACTCGTACTTGACCCGTTATACTCTATTTAACTAACGTATATTATCTATATCTATTATTTATCTAAAGATCGGAACTGATAATTGGTTGATAAACGTGACTCGAACTGATGAACTAAATACCATTTATCGTTTAACAGTATTCCACAGACTTCCTTATTAGATAGATACCACGACTTCTGTCTGGCCTGTTAAAAGCTTTAAAGCTCTTGAGGAAAACCTGCAGCTAATCAGAGAAGAGTTATTTTCTTTTTTTAAGAGTAATTTATGATAATGTTCATAATGTGCCATAACCTCTGTGCCAGTTGGCGCAATTTCACCTATAGCGCCTAAGGCCGTGGGTTCGATTCCCACACAGGATGCATTTGTGTGCATGAACATGTCTGTATGTCCTGTGTCTGGGTGTAATTATATATGTTAAGTATGTATTTACAACCAATTAAATTATTAAAAGAAACAAAAAACCCGACTGCGTAATACAAAAATTAACTGAAAAGAGAAAAACAAGCTCTGGAATATTACTATAATGTTATAAGGTATTGCAGTCGGGGACAAACTAATAACCTAGGTATGTGTTTTTTTTTTTGTAATATTTGTTTATCCCTCATATTGACACCTTGACACCTCATATGCTTAAATCCATCAAGCCGTTTAGGCTGCAGAGCGTGCCAAAGAAATAGACATACATACACACATACATACATATATACATACATACATACATACATACATACATACATACATACATACATACATACACTCGAAAAACATAACCCTCCTTCCGGGTCAATCGGGTAAAAAGTAGTATATGTTATCAGTTAGTTAGTTGTATCAGTTAGTTATGTTATAGAATAAATGAATGAATATGAATATGAATATCTGGTTTCCATAGTACATTCTTTTCATACCTACCACCAGCTCGACGATGTCCAATTACATATCATGCAATTCCAACGTAAAGCATGGCATAATATATATTCCAAGGGCTATAATAAGAATAAGAACTATAACGAAAGCAACTAATGCCTAGAGCTATGCACAAAAGCTAAAGTGGAAATGGGCAGGTCATGTAGCGCGCCTTACAGATCAGAGATGTACCTACCGTAAGTAGCACCACAGAATAAATAAAAGTACTAACATAGGTGGAATGGCTCACCAGGCAAAAGAAGCAGAGGGAGACCTTTGACACGATGGGAAGGCGCGATAAAAAGAGCAGCCGGCCCAAACTGGGGCCAAATAGCACCAGACCGCGACAAATTGGCATCTTTGGAGGAGGCCTCCACACAATCAGTGGTTCTTGCATAAAAATAACATTAATATAA
Organism: Achlya flavicornis; assembly: GCA_947623365.1. Lineage (NCBI taxonomy): Eukaryota > Metazoa > Arthropoda > Insecta > Lepidoptera > Drepanidae > Achlya > Achlya flavicornis. The sequence continues at coordinate 13,595,269 of OX392480.1, read as the reverse complement.
TAACAACCAATTTTAAGATAACTAACCAAATTAACAACAACTAGAAAAAGATAATCCTGTAAATATGCAAGGAATAAAAGGCATATTTTTTATTTTATTTATAAAGTATGAAAATTCCAAGGAATACAATGTGAGATTTGAATTTGGATCATTAAAATTCTTATGAAAACATTGCATATAAATCTATGATATAAAATATAAATAGATACCTACGGGCATTGTAAAAAGAATTTATTCGAAAATGGAACTGGGAGCCATAGGCAGAACCGAAAAATAGAAACAAAATAAAAGTGTTTTGTTGTGGTAGATAAAGCCTGTTTTCGTCTTGGGCGGCTTGAAGCCCTCGCTTCAGGGTGCGTATAAAGCAATATAACATATCTTAGAATTGAAATTTAAAGATGGCTAAAGGACCTGAATAGAATTTGGAGTAACAGGAAAGTCTCTAAAATGAGGCTTGTGCGATCGTTTAAACAATTATATTGTTATGCCTTTTGCGGTCGAGACCTTGGGACCGTGGTGGTCCGAAGCTCGCCGTTTTGCTCACACCTTGTCTACAAAATTGATCGAGACCTCCCAAGTAAATAATATTTAAATGAAAAAATATTTTTATATGTGTATTTTCATTATATACACAAGGGTTCAGTCAGAGCAAAAACATAATGGAATGAAAATTCCTCGATAGAAAAATATCACAAAGTTTCCTCTAATATTAAATAATTTTCGTTTTTATTCGTTCATGGTGCATCTAATTAAGATAAAAACTCGATAAATAATATCACTAACGTATGACCTAGGGCTGATACTAACGATTTTTTTTAATATTCTATACTTTACGTGTTATTTAGATTAAAAGCGTTTTGTTCATTTTTGTTCCGTCTCATGCCACGCGAATATTAGATATAAGTTTGTCTCATTTGCCAGTCGCTATCTTTTCTGGCTTTATGCGCGATCTTCACTCACGACTCTACATAACTACTTATTTAGCTTTTTTAGCTGAAAGCGTAAGAACACGTGTCGATCCGTATGTTTATCTCATCTGTTATTTAATTAACTTATCAATTAAATTATCGTTAAATAATAAATGAACAAAAACAAACGTCGGTGTATCAGACATGGAAACATCGCAGGCGAACAAAGTCCACCAACTATCTTATTATAATAGAAGGTTATTCTTGAAAATGATGTTTCACGTACTTTACGTGGAATTACTAATAGTATGAGTTTAAACTAAGATCTATGTCTATTATACCTATGACTAACTGACGACCTAGGTATAAAAACGTAGAAATTCAACCCGGGGGATGGAAAGCTAGATATTGTATAAAAAATACATCATGATGTTTTTCTTACTTAAAAAAAATACCTATTTTGAATTTTTTTATTTATTTTAAATACACAAACATATTTTTTTTAAACTAAACTAAAACTACATTAAAATTATAATGGCAATATATACATGGAAATAAATAAATAAAAAACTGCGTTTAAATCGCCGAAACTTAGGGAATTCTGGAAAATAAATCAAGGAATAATTCCAAAAAAAAAACTAGTGCTACTGGTTTTCTACAAAGTTTAAATATTTGGAATTATAGCTAATGAAGCAAATCTATAAATAATTAGAGGGTACATAAACATGGTAGCGTACGCCGAAGAGGTCACGTAGTCACGCTCCGAATGGTAGACACTCACGGTCAGGAGACGAGCCGTTGATAAGTCCACACATTTATAACATAGCTGTCTGTTTACGTTGAAAATACGCCGCTAATCAGGGTAGTAAGGTAGATACATACACTTCGACCTTTACCTACCTTATTATTATAAAATCATAGCAAATAAAGCCATCAAATAACCCAGAGACAGAGTCGTTGCTACATCAGTTGCGCTTTTCGCAAGCCATTCACGTGTTAAACTAACATTAGAATGTTGCAAATCGCCCCAATATCGAGCTATTTCACCCTTTCAAACGCCACACGTCAACGCAACTCGTAATTTTGTTTTGACAACATAATTTTTCCGTGGAACTTTTTCTGAAACTTTTATCTTATGATACATGACTTACATGAGATGGTTTAAGCTAAGTCTAGTAGAACCCAGGTTTTATTATAGTCCCGGCTCTTTTTGTTATGAAGTAAGAAAGTGACGGATATATTTAAAACCTGAGTTTTGCTAGACATACTTTATATAAAACAACTCGTGTAATAAGGGGGTTGAACCTCGCCGGACAATAGTAAAACTGTGTCGCCGGTATGAGTCAATATTTTATGACAGTCAAATAAGTCGTTTGGTTTGGACAAATACCTAAGAATCTAAAAACGGTAATGCTTGACAGCCATTCGTTTCAGGCCCGATTTTTCAAAAACAAGGTAAGCGGTATTGAATTGTTAAATAAATTTCGTTTAAGTATGGACTTAGTGAGTTGCAAGCGATTTAAAAAAATAGTAGTTCCTGTATAATTATGAATAAAGAAATGATCAAGAATCAAGTTTAAAATCACATACATAACAGTGAAGTTATTTAATACCAATTTGTCTGAATAAAAAAATGCATTCACCTTTGTTTTTAAATGTAGGTTTTAAAAAATATACATCGATTGGACAGCTGTTGATAAGAATTATAACCTATTTATTATATTATACGTACCTATGTATAATTCATGTTATTATACATGTGTACTAAAGATAATGCGATTTAGATCGAGGCCGTCTCGTATCTTATTCCTAGTTATTTGGATTCTACCGTCTCGGTGGTAATCTATTCAGTTTGGTTTGTTCAACCTTTTGACAATTTTTTTTTAGAGTTCCGTATCTCAAAAACAAAAAAACGGAACCCTCAGAGGATTATTTGGTTGTAGAACAGGTGAAATTTATATTGAATGTTATGGTGTAAGGTTCTTTGAAAGTATAAAATATTTAAGAATTTAATGGCAGATTGGCAGCGCATTCAAAAGATACTGCCGTTTATGTCACAATGATCCCGTTGATCTACAATGTTGACATTTTGCAAGAAATAAGGTTTATCTGGGTTTATCAATAAAAGTTAAAGAAAACATCAGATGATAATAGTTAATTTGTAGTAAAAAGTTTTTATTGTTTTAGCGTTTCATATGCATTTTCAATATCTCTCAAGGCCACCGTGTTGTCACTGGCCGAGGATTTACATATCATTGATAAATGGTGGACACAATTGAATAAAATTCTTCAATGTTGTGCTCTATTTTGTTGAGGAATTCCATCATATCTTCAAAGCACACGGTCAGACAGAACTTAATCATAAGCCGTTTCCGAGTAATCGATGAACACACATAAAAAAATATACGCGTCGAACACGGAACCTTCTCCTTCTTTTTGAAGTCGGGCGCAGCGTTGCGTCGAGGTGTGAGCTGATATACCTTATTCATAAAAAAAATAAGTGTGACTAAATAAATACATTTTTGATGTCTAGAAGGATTGCTTCTCCGTATAATCTAATCTCAGTTTGCTAACAGAGAGAGATAGAGGGAGATCGTGCGGGTAGCCATGTCCGGCTCTACCACCAACGTGGACGCCTCGACGTGACCACGGCCGTGAAATGACAGAGAAGAAGATGCTAAATCTCACACTCCTAATAGAGGTACATAGTTTTCTTAATGTATTTTTAGGCTTTTTGTTCTGTAATCTGTGATTTTTAGATAAATCAGTATTCTTTCTTTCAGAAACGAAATACTTTTACAGTGAGTCGTAAGTTCGATTCCTACAAGCATGAACTTTCGTTTAAAGGAAGGGTACCAGGGATTTTGGTAGAGAAATCTGTAGTACCTACTCTTCTGGCACCCTAAAATTTTAAATTTTTAGTTAAGAACCGATCCAAACAATTTTATAATCAGTCAAAAAACATTTCGAACATATTCGGACACAAACCAAATTTACTCGGGATTATATCATAAAACACGAGCGCGAATCAAACTTACTCGTGTTTAAAAAGCTACATTTTCTTATGCTCCAAGTGCATTATGAACCTAAACGCTGCAATAAGAGTCACTTTAAAAGTGTTGAAAAACGTCGTATGAAACACGTGTGCATTGACCATCACACTCTCGGCTCCCTTATAGCATAAAAACGCCTCATTTATAATGATTGATTGGACAAAATTGGAATAGGTAGAGTTTACCTATTTATTCTGACTTCTGTGGGTAGAGTGTATTTACCTCACAAACATCTGAAGTTACCTAAACTTTGAGGGTGTAAGTAACATAGAGTGGTAATACCTCTAAAATCCCGGAATGATCGTAATGACGTTATTTAAAAATCTGGTGCGAAGCGCTCGTGGCGTAGCATGATTATCCGTTCTTAATCGATCGGCAAAGTTAAGCTACCTGGATGGGTGACCGCCTAGTGGTATTTCAAATCGAGCGTTTCCGTGCTTCGGAAGGCACGTAAAGCGTTGGTCCCGGTTGTCACTTAATTGTGATAGTCATGTGATAGTCGTTAAGGTAGTTGGATTGCCTCCAAGGCGGCTTGAAAAACTCCAACAGTAGGTTGACCACTAGTCTACCTCCACCAATCGGCAGTGGGCACGCGTGGTGGAGTATCGCCCAGTCCCTTTCACCCTCATTTGTGAAAGTAGGCCTGTGCTCAGCAGTGGGACATTATAGGCTGATGATGATGATGATTTAAAAACCACGAGGTTTCTTTCAAATTTGTTACGAATAAATAATTAGCAATTTCTTAAATCCCGGGACTTCATTGCCATATTTATGATTCCGGGATTTTAGATGAATTATCCAGGCTCATACTTCCTCGACGTTTAGGTATCTACCTATTTCATTCTCTGGTAGGTAATGACCAACACAGCATACTTGTGTACTTTGTATTTTTTCGAACATTGATCACGTTTATAAAAAAAAAACCTGTACAAAATGTCTTCACAAAATCGATTCTCATTGAAAGAAGGAACCAGGGTAGATCCCAATTCCCGATTAGGTCGTTATGGCATGACTATCGGATATTCCATTTGTCAAACACAAGAACGTACACCATTTGCATTACCAATCGAAGGGTTCTTTTGAACTTTGTACAAGTATATGTATAATTTGATGAGCTATATGTGTCTTTCTATAGACATCCGATTTTACAGGCCAAGAATAATGTTATCATTACTCTACATCTAAAGCTGAAGAGTTGATGTATGAATGCTCTAATCTCAGGTCCTAACATTTCAATTTTAAAACATCTAAGTACTTTTGTGTATTCACAGTTCAATTGCACTTCAGTAATCGAATATATCTACAATTGAAATTGAATCTTCGAGTCAGTACACTATAATGTAACAATTCTAAAATCTGCATAAACGTATTTAGCGAACAACAAAATAATCTGCATGTTGTTTAGTTTCAATTTACGAAATATTTTCAAAGTAACTTACCGGCATGTCTGGTATCGTTAGCCCGCGTATTCCGCCCTCCGCGCCCGCCGCCCTACTGCCACGAGGAGCAAGACTCCACTGTGCCAGCTCACCACCTGGCCCCATCTGAAGCCTCATTGCGTGACTGACATCCTCATCGATACCATTACCAATTTCAACCCTATCTGACATACATTTATAATCTATTTCACAATATCCACTATTCGCATTCAAATTTGATGTTTCTTCGACATTGTCTCCAGTTATTATAATAGTTGGTATGTCTTTTCGAATATCAGCCTGAGGTATGTTATCAATAGAATGTATATTTGCTTTTGGGGCGACAGAGAATTTTTCTTTTAGTGAATTAATGACAGCCTTTCTGGCTTCCTCATATTTTGCTTTAACTCTGTCTTCCCTCCATTTTTTGAGAACTTTATCTTTTGGTTCCGTATACACAGTTTTATATAATTTGTCAGTCGACTTACCATATCCTATATCACTAGTTGATGTAGATTTGTCTACTTTGTTACCTTTACTAGTCCCTTCTATAACTTCACTTTGTACATAAAATGTTAGTTCACTATCATTTGCACTGTACATATCCCACCACTTAACTCCAGCAGCATCTATAGGTACTCTTGATCTTGGTGCATGAGGAGATTTAGTGAAATTAGACATGTTTTTAGTACCTATTATGTTTCCATATTTATTTTACTTCATCGAGATATTCCTTCTTCCGCAGGTGTGGCTCTACTGAATATTAAAGTAAAACCTGCCAAAACTGCAAGTCAAGCATAATATAATTGTATCTATATATTCAAGTCATTACTATTTTATCCCCTTCTAACGTATTTAATGTAATAGAGACAGAACTAGACCCTATATTAGCAACAATAGCTTTTGTTACCTGTTATTAATGATGTATATTTTCGTTAGTAGGTCAGTAGGTATATAAAATGTTGATTTGCAAGTCATTTGCTTGCAAGACAGGGGTGTAATATTATTATTATTGTACGGAACCCTACATGTGCGAGTCCGGCTCGCACTTGGCCAGTTTTTTATGTTTGTTAAGTAAAACCATGAAATAAAATACATACAATCATGACTCTCAGCCCGAATATAAACACTGCTGTGTACAAAAAACTATCCCTGTTTATCAGTCACTTGTATTCTTCAGTTAATAGAATAAGTATACAGCATAGCATACATGTGTACAGTTAATAATATTTATAAGATGATTACATAAACGCGTAATAGCTAAGTACCTATATGGCCGATCGGCCTATGTACCAAGAGATCCGGGACGCGAGGTAGGTGTCACGTTCGAAGTCCACCGATAAACTTTCCGGATATATATCTGTACCGAAATCTACTCCACCACTTATCTAAACTCGATATTTAACCCGTGAACCCGAGTCTTACTAATTAGTATGAGTTATTGCGTAATTGATGCATTGATACTAGATTTATGGGAGTATATAGCTATCTAAAAAAAAAGGGTTAATTCTTGAAATGTCGAGTGGTTTCCCATGGGATTACAGAAGGAGTTCTACAAGAAGGGCGAATTTCATAGAGTAAGAATAATAGTGATAATGTTAACAACATTACAGTAGTACCCAACTGATATGGCTTACCGATGTACCTGCGCAGAAGAGACATTTTCAAAGCGCGAGAAATGCTATTGGTTGGCAGCTGCCGCCATGTGTGCGGAGGGGCGTGACTTGCGAGTGACGGATCTAACAGCTGCAGTGTATTATGAACCTTATAGTAGTGATCTAAGGTTGATTGTAAGATTTGAGCATTCTTTCGTTAATCTACGGGGCCATACTCTCTTTTCTCTGCGAACGAAGATTCACGACGCGCCTTATTAGTTGGGTACTACCACAGGTACTACTGTACTTTGTACAAAGCTTGAGCAGTTTACATGTAGATGCATCATAGATATATCGTACACTAGTTGATATACTGTCAGAAAAATGTTCGATATAGGTTCCTTAAATGTTGTTCTCGGTAAAAATATCGATAAAAAACGAGAAATTGGTATTAATTATATGTATTTAGTCGTTCAAGAAAGAAGCGCTCGTGGTGTAGAATGATTAGCCGTTCTTAATCGATCGGCAAAGTTAAGCTACGTCTGTCGTGGTCGGTACCTGGATGGGTGACCGTCTAGTGGTATTTCATATCGAGCGTTTCCGTGCTTCGGAAGGCACGTAAAGCCGTTGGTCCCGGTTATCACTTAATTGTGATAGTCGTTAAGCTAGTTGGATGCCTTCTAGGCGGCTTGAAAAATTCCAACAGTAGGTTGACCACTAGCCTACCTCCACCAATCCGCAGTGGGCACGCGTGGTGGAGTATCTGCCCATTCCCTTTCACCCTCATTTGTGAAAGGAGGCCTGTGCTCAGCAGTGGGACATTATAGGCTGATGATGATGATGATGATGAGTCGTTCAAACCATGAACGCGCAGTTCGTTTGAAGGCAGCGTTACAAATACCCGTGCTCACGGCACATACTCTAGTACAGTTCTCTATATGGTGTAAATAGATTTTACAGGGTCGTAATCGCGCGAATGATGCTCCTTATGAAAACATGCATATTTTTCCATATTAGCAATCTTTCTGCTGCTAATATCCATACGCGACGGTGACCACTTCCCCTCAGTTAGATCGAAGTCCTGCTTATAAGGCTCCTTACATTAAAAAAAACTCCAGAAAGCAGCAGCCATGTTATGGTCACAATTTGACACGATCGTTTGTCTTAGAAATGTCTGTCTATGTGATCGTTCGGAATGCATTATGAATATGATAACCTCACTAATACTTGTACGTAGTATTTATCTACTCTGAGCTAATACTGAAAACCCAAATAAATTTCTGTAAAAAAAGCACAATGTATATGTTTATTTTTCTACAGCTTTGTTAAAGTTAAGCTAATTATAATCAAAATCAAAAAGACATTTATTTAGTTTATGCCCTGGTAAGGCACTTATGAACGTTAAATTGGTACATGGTACCTACAGTTGAATTTACCACCGGTTCGGAATACACTTAAACTGAGAAGACTCCGGCAAGAAACTAATGCACCCTAAATACACTATTTTATATTTACTTAGACAATTATAGATCATTAATATAATACAGTCCCACTCGGCTGCCTTTTCAAGTCATTATCAGCGACACCTTTCCTCTACGCCATTAAGTAGGTATCTAATTATAAAGTTACATCAGACGTCTAGACAGTACGAATATCCATTGAACTCATTAATCAAAGGTTCATAAGTAGAATGTACACAGTTTTATTGGAATACGGGATTTTTAACCTAAAACCTCATGTGTTAGCATTTTCTCTTGAGATTCCAATTGCATGGGATAGACTAACGTAGCCTCCAAAGCGTGGAAAAAAGATATCACAATCCTTACGAACACTTTGCGAGAGAGAAAGAGACGCATAGACAATTTAGATGTGAGTGATGTGTTTTTTCGATTATCAACCCATATCTTATTAACCCGGGTGCTTATGTATGATTTCTTATTTTACTGAAAATAATTACGATCGTGCAACTAAAACTAAAGTGTACTTATGTTATAGAAATTTTCACTTGTGCTGCGAGCAAATGTGAATGTGAATAGTATGAAATGAAATAACCCACATCATTATACGTTTCATAGGTGTTTTTATCGTATCGTATTTTTTCATTGGAATGTTTTCAACTATATTTTATCACAATATTACCATTAATCGGCTTCAAAATCAGTTTTTACAACACAAGTATGTTACACAGCAATAGTTTTTATTTTTCCCATACTGATCCCTCACACTTATTTTTGTCGCATTTTGAATCTGTCTCTGTTTATCTTGTACCTATATAGAGATCTCTGGACACACCTATAATCCCCTCGACTACCTTTTTCACACTTCGCCATCAATGGGGAATCTATCATCGGAACCAAAATAGTCACGCGCTATGCTGTTTCAAAAGAGCTTTCCTACCGCGGACGATGAGCTCCCCCAGTGGACTTCCCAAGGGCTAATAGGAGGTCCTAAGAAGGGTTTGATCATGTTTTTGCACGGTTGGCAACGAGCAAGCGTCTATAAGCTACGGTACCAGCTTGTCATCAGCCCAGCTGTCCGTATTTATTTACCACCTTTTGTATGCATTATGAGTTGTATGAGGCCAAAAATGCACTATCTTACGCTGCAGGCAGTGTGAGATGTGCAGTGCTTGTTATTGAATAGGGTAGACAGAATCGAATAGAATCTTGGTGACAGAGCAAAAACTGAAATAGGTATGCTTGTAACTATAATACCGGGGTACTGATTAAAAACATTTCCTTTATTTTGTATACTACAAAGTCGGTAACTAGCGTAAGGCCTGCCTAATGGATGGTAAGCGGTTACGGACCCTTCCGCCTTTGCGTACGGTAATCCGCCTGATGGTTAGCGGTTACCGCAGCCATATGGACGCTTGCGACACACGAAGCATCGCTCACGCGTTACCGACTTTTCCCGCCTCCCCTATGAGCTCTGACGACCTTACTCACGCACAGGAACACAACTTTACACAACATAAAGTTATTTGGCTACGGTATTCTGTAAGGTGGAGGTACTTCCCCAGTCGAGCTGAACTTTGGGCGAATAAACACTACGCTCTACCTCTCTTAAAACCAGATAGTCTTTAATTTATTATAGGCAAAGTCTCAAAAATATATAATATTATGTACACAGAACCTTTATATCTCCAGACACATTTATCTCAAAACCATTTTACTAAGTGTCTCTGAGGTCGCTATTAAAAAGAGCAATCAATAATACACTAATTGGGTGCGTGGAATATTCCTATGTCTACCAATTATTAGCTGGCCAGTATCGTGCAGTTTTGCTTGACGACGACGCATACATTTTTTTGCCAAGTTGAGTAACTAAGCGAGACTAAAAGAGTAAGGAACCGCGAGCGGAAAATTAGTAATGTAATGCGATTTTATGTGACATTCGCGCTCGTTCAAGGCTCGCAAGTCCGTCCACGCTACGCGAATCGTGCTCGCAGTGTGCTCGTTCATGGCTCGGCTCGTGCTCGGTTCGCGAAGCATGGACGCACCATATTTTGGAAAAAATAGCCAATATTGTCAGATTTTCCAATAAAAAATATTTAAAAAATGTAACCTTGCTGAGTTTCTTTTTTTCTTCTCATAGTTGAGGGTCGACTTCCGAACTGGTGGTAACTTCAGTAGCTTTGACCTTCATAAGTGCCCTACTAGGGCTTAAATTGAATAAATGGATTTGACTTTGACATCCAACTCACCCCTTGGTAACGCTCCGAACCAAGGTGCGTGCCCCATTGCAGGGCGTAGTTGACAATAATCTTACTTGGTTGAGTGTCCCCATTATTTCAATCTCGGATCAACGTTGGCCTATTTTAATTCACGTTCAATTATAACATAGAATTCCCATTTTTTATTATACCACTAAGGTGGCAAACAAGCATGCGGTAAGCGCCTGATGGTAAGCGGTTACCGTAGCCTATGGATACTTACAACACTAGGGGTATCACTCGCGCGTTGCCGACCCTGCAGAAATCTCTTCAAACCCTTTTTGAAGAACCCCATGTTGTACTCCATTGGAAAAACCACGGCACTCATTCCACAGTCTGAGCGACTTGAATTATGAGTTCATCGATCAACCGAATATAGCATTCGTATTCTTCTCCAGTAATTCTCCAAAATCCAAGTCACGTGAAAACTTTTATAAACAGGAAAATTACACGGATCCATTCGCTCTAATCACCAATCCCGATTGTTGTGTAAATAACGGGAAATTATTGAAATTATTTACCTACATGCATTGACCTTTGCACAGGCCGACATATCGAATCCGGATACCTAATTAATATTAATAAATCTTTATAAACATAAATTGCTCGTTAAAAATAATATGTGCATGAATATCATGTCCGAAGCACGTGGTATGCTACGGAGCTACGTTGCGTCCGCTTCGTAGCGCTACGGGTCGTAGCGTAGACACAGGTAAGACGTAGACTTTCGTAGACACACGTAGGTGCGTAGGTAGATTTATTTGGACGGGCCCAGTATCAATATTTGTTGATATTTTCTCTCCTTTCTACCTGATTGCGCCAAATGGAGGGTAATTTTTTTTCGAATTTTGAGAATACCTTGAGCATTGCACAGCCCGATCGCGTTTTTATAACAATAGAAATCAATTGTTATTTTTTAACCGCTGCGGTCAAAGTGGTACACATTCGGGGTCCCTGCAGCTCGGGGGCCCCGAAATCAATATATCTGAAAAAATCAAAATGGGAACAAAAAACTAAACTAATCCTGAGATCGGCGGGTGGGGAGCTTTTTTCCGCCAATTTGGCTTGGACATCCAAACAGGAAACTCTGCCAGCCTGCTGGGAACTTTGCCGATAGCAGCAAACATAATTCTAAATAGATGATGCGAGTGTATGTACTTCGGGTACCAAAAGCTGTGTCAAAAGGGAGAGCAATGCTCTTCTTTTGAAACTGTTTCGCGCGGACAGGGAACTCGCATGAGGCTGCATGTCCACCAGACATGTGTAGCGAGTTTAGCTGACAAATAGGATCGCTTCACTTTTCTCTAATGCCAGCCTGACTAAAGCGCTTTGTGACATTATGGTAGGTAGGTAGAAAAAAACTGGCACGCTTGGTTTTCATACGGATGAAGGGACTTGCATTATCTATTGAGATGTATGTCTGTGTGCAACCTAGAATACATTTTCTATACCCACAAAAATAAGAGGTATATGTTATCAATAATTCCATAACTCAAATTTTCCTTGATAGTTGTTGACATGTTCTTGTTTACCGCGAGTGCACACAAGTGTGTCGTGTCTACATTTTGTTGAACTTTGGACGTCTGCGTCTGGCGGTGGCGGGACGCGCCCGCCTGTCGTAAGGGTAAACTATCACCGGGAGCGGGTGGACACTGGAACATGTAGCACTATCTGTATGTACCTACCTATATTATGGATGGAGCGGAGCGTTTTTAACTCGGCCGTATTTTTTTTATATAAGGAACAATTTCAAACTTAGCAATCAAGTCAGTCATTTTTATTTGTAACCGACTTCAAAAAAAGGAGGAGGTTCTCAATTCGAGTGTATTTTTTTTTTTATGTTTGTTACCTCATAACTCCGTCATTTATTAACCGATTTGTAAATTTCGTTTGGTCCCATTGTCATCAGATCAGCATTTTATTACTTCTTAGGTGTACTTTGAAGTCGGTTTAAGTTTTTTGTAAAACAGTCCAATTATATAAGTACTACTTTTCACACGGATCGACCCGCGATTTCAATAAGAAAGTCTAGACGGGCAGTAGGGGCAAATGAACCCTCCAAAATGTCCACCAAGTATGGTATTCTAGATTATGATATCCTTGCGTGTTCAATACAATTTTATTGGTTGTCTAGTTGAGGCGTCAAGACGCACTTTAGCATTTATTATATTTGTGGAACTAAATAAGCCTCGATACGTAAATAACTTGAAAACCTTTGATATCGGTATCAAACCCATATATTTTATACAGATAAAAAAGAGATAATACCTTGATAATGAAAAAAAACTGCAGAGTGAAATATAATGGCGGTTGGCCTTTCTTAACACTGTTAGTATAGAATCACGCTCGTATTCGCTAGCTGTCTCTATATAAAATGTCCCAATAAATGCGTAGATATTGTAGATAACGTGTGTACACAGATAATACAATCTGCGGCGTCTACAATGCGTCTGACCATCGCAACCTTGGATGAATAAGAACCAAAGATTGACCAACAAACTGCGCAATTTGTTTATCAATCATCGACATACTTACACATAATTAAGCCCAGCAGGTAATGAAAAAGAAATGAAACGATATATGCTTCATCCCTCTTCATAATATATATACATCGAACCAGCGCAATAACCGCCAATTCCCCACAACCGACTGTGCGCTATGATTGGCTATATCAAGGATACACTAAACATGTAGATGCAGTGACTGGTCGGTTATTAATCAGGACAAAACCCTTATCAGTTGAGAAATTCGATTGTAGAGTATTACTTATTAATCGACTTAAAAAAAGGTGTATGTATGTATCTTTGTTGGAGTTCCTTAATAAATAAATAAAGGAAAAACATCGTTTTCGTTAGACAAGTAAGTGTGACGGCCTTGCTTATTGATACGAGCTAAAGGTGTGTTTTCAAAGGAAAAACATCTCAATACCAGTGGCGTGCATTCCATATAGGCAAATAAGCAATGCCTACCTCATAAGATTCAATACAATAATAGTTTGATTCAATTAAACTACATAACCACTTTAAATAAAATTTCAAACTTTGCCGCGCATGCACTCGCGAGTTCGCCTCTCAAATTCACGCACACTAAAACGATTTCGGCATATTCATACACACACACACACTTCTTTAAGATAATACGACGAAAGCATAAATCACGCTTTTGCTATGCGTAGCATACTGACATTTGACATTCGCGATTTATGGACCAAAAGTAACCTTACCTACTCTGTTGTAAGTAAAGTAACCCATCCAAATTAAAAAGACTACAGTTTACCAACATTAGAGCAACTCAAATATAACTTCGCAATTTATTTGTGTTGGTTTGGCTGGCATTGTTTGCAATGTTGTTGTTATTTACTTATTGTGCTTTTGCGAAGTGTATCTGTGTGAAATGAAGAATTTTAGTGGTGAAAATGCAAAATGTATTGATAAATAAGTCCTTTAGTCAGTTTTCGTTTGTTGAAAATAGTAGGTAACTTGCTGTAGACCAACTCCAAAACATTCATGGATTCAAAACAAAGGTAAAAATCTTAGAATCTTAACACAGAATATTATGTTTATTATAGGTACACCTGGCTAACTGGGTGCTGTTATTCGAATCTATTATTCTGTTAGTTATTACGTATTTTGTTTGCTAATGAATCATACCAAATGTGTGTGGAATGATACGCTGACCTTAACAATTTTACGAATCTGGTCAAAAAACATGATCTATCTAAGAGGCATATTTAAGAGTGTATGGCCATGATTTATTCTGCCTACCTAGTCTGAAAACCAATGCACGCCACTGCTCAATACCATGGTCAAATTCCAGTGCATTTAAGAAAAACTAAAAATGAATTAAAAAAGTAATTTAAAAAAATTAAATCGACTTCAAAATATGTACATTAAAAAGTTTGAAATAACTCTAATCTGACACTGATTTGAGGTCAGCGAAAGAGCACGTCCATTGAAAATATTTCGCTGACTAATTATTTCGATGGTTTATATACTCACTATTTTCAAACCTTAGGTAGACTGCATGTAATAATAAAAATCCTTTCATTTACATCAATAAAGTTCTACCACCAACGGCTATGTCAATCTAACCTTTTTTTTTTCAATATAATGATAAAGATAAAATGGTATTTATTAGATACACGGATTGATTCCCAACACAATAAAAATAAAATAAAACCGGCCAAGTGCGAGTCAGACTCGCGCACCGAGGGTTCCGTACAAACCTGTAGGTATATAAGTAAATGGTAGTATAGACCTGAGTATTTGATATTAATTTCAATTTATGACCTATTAAAAAAAAACTACTTACTAGATCTCGTTCAAACCAATTTTCAGTGGAAGTTTGCACCGTAATGTACATCATATATTTTTTATAGATTTATCATTCTCTTATTTTAGAAGTTACAGGGGGGGGGACACACATTTTACCACTTTGGAAGTGTCTCTCGCGCAAACTATTCAGTTTAGAAAAAAATGATATTAGAAACCTCAATATCATTTTTGAAGACCTATCCATAGACACCCCACACTTATGGGTTTGATGAAAAAAAAAAATTTGAGTTTCAGTTCTAAGTATGGGGAACCCCCAAAATTTATTGTTTTTTTTCTATTTTTGTGTAAAAATCTTAATGCGGTTCACAGAATACATCTACTTACCAAGTTTCAACATTATAGTTCTTATAGTTTCGGAAATAAATGGCTGTGACATACACGGACAGACAGACAGACAGACAGACAGACAGACAGACAGACAGACAGACAGACAGACAGACAGACATGACGAATCTATAAGGGTTCCGTTTTTTGCCATTTGGCTACGGAACCCTAAAAACAGCGTAATAATAACAGGTGGAGATTTCGAGATGGCATATTTTCGAAACCTATGTTGGGTTAGGTTACGTTAGCTTGTTGAACAACTTTTACTATGGGACCAATAGTGAAATATTTAATTTTACTTTTCTTACAAAATGTCAACCTTGCTCGACCATAATGTATAAAATGTGTATAAACATTTTTTTTTGAGATTTCAGTGTTTGTCCTATAGTAGAAGTTGTTCAGCATGACTAACCCAACATAGGTTTCGAAAATATGCCATCTCAAAATCTCCACTCAGTATAAAGCATAAACTGGCATAAGTACCTACATACAAACTAAAATAAGTAACAAGAATTCAATAATTAGACCCCAGCTCAGCATATGCTGCAGATCACTACAGCGCTGATTTTCAGCTGAAGCCACGTGTGATCACGGACATTATATGGATCACCTGTTTCTTTATAGTTCGCGTAATGTATTTACTACCTACCTCATTACCTACATATGGGTGGCGGATGTTTCCACGCCACAACAACGAAAGTAAATAATGCTCCTACATATAGTATCCGGAATCTTCGATTAAGGTCAACGGTGTAGTTATATTAAATATTTACAATTACAATAACGTATGCATATATCGTGGAATCGACCAAGCTGTAAATAAGTGCAAAATTATTAAAATACTCTACCTGCCGTGGTTGCCAATGGAGAAAACCAAGGGGGGTTCTTCAAAAAGGGTGTGAAGAGATATCTGCAGGGTCGGCAACGCGCGAATAACACCCCTGTACCCCGAGTGTAAAACTTGCAGAGAAATAACGTAACTACGTTTACGTTTTTAGTACGAATTCTCCTAGAAATACGGAAACGCATTAGTTACGTTAATTCTTTTGAAGCGTTACACTCAGGGTACTGCTGATATAAACGTCTATAGGCTACGGTAACCGCTTACCATCAGGCGGGTCGTATGCTTGTTTGCTACAATAATTGTAATTATATATTATTTATTTTATATTATTTTATTTTTCTCATGTACCTAGTATGATATTTATTTAATTACTAGCTTTTTGCCCGCGGCTTCGCTCGCGTAGACTATAAGATTTGTTCGCGTAATAAACGCTAAGATATTAATTTCGTGAAGATTCCTAATTGTTCTTGTGAACTCGGTGGCCAATGCGATGATGGGAGCGCGGCGCGGCGACGGCTGGTGGAGGACCACGTGCTCCCATCCATCAATCATCAATCAGCCAGGACTTTGCTTTTTAAATGAGTTATTTTAATCTTTTATATAAAGCCGACCAAGCGCAAGACTTAGTCTCACTCGCGCACCGAAGGCTCTGACCTTCCTTGGACGTATATTTATTGGATTGGGCCATCACTGTTGTTTAAAACCGGACAGCATAATTAAGTTTGTTTGTGAAGGAATTTTGATGATATTGAAAAAACTGTGCTAGTTAGAAACATTGTTCTATTTTTCCTATACTTTTTCCAGATTTTTCGCATTGCGGACCTCGGAGATTGGAATTATTCATCAACAGTCAAAAAGTCTTAAAAATAATAGAAACATGTTTTAAAATGTATAAATAAAGCCCTTTCACATGATACCTCACTTAAATTTGTAGCCCTGCTTTGAAATTGCAGGCCCACTCTGTTCACCTTTACAAACGTAAAAGTAAAAAAATATATATTTGCAATAAGGTTGGGTAAGCAATATTTAAAACTATTCCAAATTTTAAATCAACAGCATTACTGGTTGTTGAAATACCGCTGTAACAGTCGAACATACAGACTATAACTGGCACCATAAGGGTTCCTTTATTAGCTTTTTAGTTCGGAACCCAAATAAAAACGAAATACCAGTCACTAATAACGATACCCCAAGCACTATATAATCATTTTATAACTATACTAAAAATTAGTGCCAAAGTAGATGCCTCATAGTGTAGGTATAGGCTACACGTTATGAAAGGATTTCCCGAAACGTAACCACTTTAAAGAGAAATTGGACTCTGGCTGCAAGCAGGTTCTCTCGTTATCAATTTGGAGCAGTCCGAGCAGGGAGGTTCCTCCACCTTACATCGCAGTTGTGTTCCTGCGGTGAGTGAGGTCGCCAAATCTGGGTGTAGGGGACCAGTATGTAGTAGGCACCAAATAATACCTACCGCTGCCGACACAACGACTCCTCTCAACCACGGAAAAGAGGTGCTCTCAACCTTCAAACACTTTTTCAAGAAGGGTGTGGAGAGAGATTCGGTAAAGCGTGAGTGATACCCCTGGTTGCAAGCGTCTATAGTCTACGTTAACTGCTTGCCATCAGACGAATAGCAAGTTTTTTATTTGTCCTGTCTTCGTCGTAAGTGTAACTATTTATATGCCCTATATATGCCTATATGGCTACCAGTATGGTACTTTTGTCGATCAGGCTGGACACCACATACTATCGTGCGTAAAAAGTACAGGCAGGATTCCGCTCCACTCCGACTTTAATGATATTCATACATAGGGCTCTTGCCAGAGCTCTCGTGTCTATTCAGAACTATTCGTGTATCGAGTGGCTTGAAGCGTAACGATGATAAGAGGTCAAGATGCTCATTGTATTTTTCGCGACATATCGAGGCGTCTGATTGACGGTTCCTATAGCCAAAGGGCTGACGAATACTCCAGCTAGAAGATTAGCATCACCATACAAAAGGGCATCGCCCGCCGCCTGCAAAGTTTGGGCAAACTACCAACTGGCAGCTTAGATCAGCTATATTCTCTTTGTGAACTTCTGGTCTCTTTTTTTATTTTTATTTGTGTTCTGTTTGTTTTCTATTTCCCACTTAGTCTGTCAAGCAATTTCATCATATCTGAATTGTTCATGGTCGTTTTTGAGAAATCGATGAACATACATGAAAAAAGAACATACGCGTCCAACTTAGAGTTTCCTCCTTCTTTTTTGAGTCGGTTAAAAATAGGAAATCTTTTATCACGGGAGAATTCCCGCGAGGGTGGTACAGTGGGAATAGTTACTCGACCCAGAGCTATGCCATATGTATGCAAAGAACTTTAAATGAGAACACATCGTGAAGTTTTGCAGGTTCGATTCTTACTTAGGTAAGCCTTTTTCATTAGTTCGTCAATGCAGCTGTACTTATTTTATTTGTTCATTCAAGCTAGTGTACGTTAAACATCGATAGACTATCGATAGTATCGATAGTAAAAGGCTATCGATACTATCGATAGTTTTTATAATTATCGATCGATTGTTTACTTGAGTAATATTATTACATCCCTAGAGTCGAGGTGTATCATAGACGAGACATATCCATAGGCAATATGTAGGTTATTCCCCGGTAGGAGTGACAATTTGACAAAGACGTAGGCGTTGAGATTGTGTTCTATGGTAGGGGAATTACCGTGCGTATTTCATTCATTTATACGAAAGAAGTCAGTCAGTTTGTGGATGTTTTTTCGAAACATTGAAGTTGTGTTGTGTGGAGTTCTTATAAAGATATTAATACCAGTACAAAAAAAATGAAATATGATCCATTGTTTGTGGTCAATGACCTGAATGAGTTTTCTTTCTCCAAGGCTCTCCGAAAATGAATGTATAAATATATATATATAAGAATGTGTGAAAATAGGTTAAAAGAAAAGAGATTGAACGAATTGTTGTTTATAAAACAAAATAGCTGCTACTTTGATGACTGATTTGTGACTATGTTAATGTGATGAATGATAGGTACTTTAATTATTATGATGAATATTAATGCTGATTTTTTATTGTTATTTCGAATATATCAAAATAAAACTCTCTGTTTCGTGTAACATTTGTTATTTTATTGATATCACGCTCAGCCTACAAATTTTAAAACTATCGATAGGCTATCGATACTATCGATAGATTTTAGTAAAACTATCGATACTATCGGATTACCAAACTATCGATGTTTAACGTACACTAATTCAAGCTTTTTTTTGTAGTGAACAAAACTAAAAGGTCAAACGGGAGAGCGCCGATGACTCTCATCAACCACAAAGTAATATTAAAACCATTGATCCTGTCATAAAATTGTGAGAACGAAACCATAGTGCGATTCAGGAAAAAGACAACGCCATCTAGTAGTTCTCTCCCTCTGTGTCTCATAGCCGTGAGACGACCTGTAAATAAATAAATTGAGATATCTTTTTTTCCCGTGAGCCGATTTTGATGAAACAAAGCCTAGTTGAAGCGCCAAGCAACGCTCAATCACCCTGTGAAAACCCCATGCAAATCCGTTCAGTGGATTCGAAGATTATCCTGTTCAAACAGACAAACAGACAGACAGACAGACAGACAGACAATTTTTTTTTAAATGGTATTTATGTATTGTGTTAGTCATTCTACATCACCCCCAATCAGTTTTTGGTAAATATATTCAATGTACAGACACGACTTTTCTACAGTTTTATTATATGTATAGATTTATAATACCAATATAATTTTTTTGTTTTGTTTATCTATTGTTTTGCTTTTGTTATAATATTGTTTTGGTTGTTTACTTCTTCAAAGTGTTGTAGTGTATTTATTAGTGATCCTACCGTGTTTTCACTTGCCGGCCCCAACGGAAGATCAGCGTTGGTTATACGTACACCTACGTATTACTAACAACATGCTGAGTTGGAGGACCGATTTGGGGCAATATTTTTACCTCTTTTTTATGTAACATTTCTGTGTAATTTTTATGTCACAAATAAATTCTATTCTATTCTATTCTACCTAAGTAGTATAGCCAAGTTGTGGAATGCTCTCCCGGACAACGTGTTTCCAGACACTTATAACATGGGTTTATTCAAGGCCAGAGTGAACAGGCATCTTATGGGTACGCGCGGTCCACCCTAAACTACATCCCAAATGGCGCAAACCCAAATAATATTAAAAAAAAAAGTATAAAAAATAATGCGACTCAAACCTTAGCAACTAAAAACAAAGCAAGCGTCTCCGTTTCAGGAAAATGCATTCGTATGTCTGTCCAGTGGATGTCTGGTTGTTCTCCTCTACAGGTCGCATTTTACAACCGATTCTCGTGAAATTTTGTGAGCAGGTTCGATAATAATACAGATTTTTGTGCCGATTCACACAGACCCATTAAGGTTATAGTTAGCCATCACCATCGCCATCACGAACACATTTGAGGATTAGGTACCTAATTAAATAGCTTTAAAAATTACTATACCAAAGGCAACGAGACGCGATAAAGAATGTAAAAAACTTTCAATTCTGTTTAAAGCTGCATTACAGACAGCTTTCATGTACCACGAATCACACAACGACAGCTGTCGTCGACCAACTGACTTCAATATTACATGCGAGAGATAATGATCGCTCGCTATCAACGACAGCTGTCGTCGACCAACTGACTTCAATATTACATGCGAGAGATAATGATCGCTCGCTATCGTAATGTAACGCAGTAGAGGTCGGTTGTGTTGTATACATATTTTATCTCCACTGGATGGCTCTAGATAAAAAAATAATTAAATAACCGTCTGTTATTTAATTATTTTTTTTCGTTTTTTCAAACACCAGTAATACTATAGTAATAAAGTAACGCTTTGTCCTAAATAGAACAAATAAATAACAATGACGCATTTAATTTACGCAAAGCTAATCCAATAACACAATCTGTCTAGACTGTACTGGATTGGGTAGTCAACAAAGCTGATTGTTTCGGCACAATGATACCACTAGTCGACGCCTTACAGTCTGCTTAGGACAATTTAGGACACGGACATAAAAACATACTAATATATGTATATAGGTATGTTTAAGTATATACAAGTACTATATAATAATTACTAGCGATGAAGGCAGGTAAAGGTCGCTGATTTGTTGACGACTGAGAAACCAAAAATAAAAAAAAAACAAAAAGTATTTATTCAATTTAGGCCATGATAAGGCACTTATAACCTATGTGGTGTTTCCAAATACAACTTGAACTGAGAAGACTCCGCCAAGAAACTCACTGGGAAGAACACAGATCTAGAGACACTGGGAAGAATATGTCACAGGAAGATAGAGTAGATAGAGATAGAGGTAGGTAGGGATTAAATATATCACATTTATGATATCGCCGTCTCATAATCTAAACTTTTGAACAGATAGGTTCAAAAGTTAGCTCCCATTACGGTTTTCCCTTAGCGCTACGATATGGGGTTCTTCAAAAAGGACATAAAAAGAGCTCTTCAAGGTCGGCAACACATCGGCAATCCCCCTGGTATTGCAAATGTCCATAGGCGGCAGTGACCACTTACCATCAGGTGATCCGTCTGCCTATGTGTCAACTTATTGACATAAAAAATAGAAAAGCGCAGAAGCTAGTCAGGAAATAAATTGAATAGGAAATTTTGAAAAAAATAGGTATACAATTTTTGATCTAAATCAAAATAATTTCTTTGGCTGTTGCCGCGGATTCAGTCGGCAAATTTATTTTTCATTTTTAGCAAGTGTCATAAAAATTTCGTCATTTCAGTACGATAGTCTACATATCTACATTACATTCGTTCTTCTTATAAAAGGAAAACGTATATTTTTCATCATGAACAATTAAGTATATTAGCTAGCCTACATTACATACCTATCATCAGTGTAGTGCCGTGCCAATGTTATCTGACCATCGATACGACCTTAAACAGACTGGATATTTCAAAATCATTGTACTATATACAAGGTTCCTCATTATGGCTGCGTAGTTACTCGCAGAGTTGTAAATTTTCCACTTTCCGGTCACATAGCAACTTACAATTCGAACGGCTGCTATATTGTCTTTGATTTGAGTGAAAAACTTAAATACTGTGTAAAAAATTCTTTAGCTTATGCTGGTGACTACATGTTTGCTTGTTTGTATCTCAACACCAAAGTTATTTATTAAGTTTAGGCCCTGATAACGCAGTTGACTCTACCATGCAGCGGTTCACTGAGAAGACTCCGGTAAAAAACTCATTATATTTACACTTACGTACAATTCGCTGAATTGATAATTATCCTAACAATATATTTATCATCCTATTATAATAAATGTGAAAGTGAGATAACATTATAACTCTTAACCTTTATAATACTTACTAAGTAAGTATAGCCATTCTAAACCTGACCTATCAATAAATAAGCTTCCAAGATTTGCGGATTCAAAATGCATACATAATCTTCCACTTTATAGTTTTTTCTTTAATTCAATTCTATTTTTAAACATGAAAAAAAATGTCACAAGCACCAATTAGTCTTAAAATAAATACCAAAGTAGACTAAAGGCAGGTAATCTTCCTACAATTATTATCAAAATATACACAAATGTATCACGTGATCACACGAATGAGGGCTAAATTGTGCTGTAGCGTTTATCAGACAGAATATACACAACATGCACTTCGCCGCCTGTCATAGTTACAACGCGTGACATGGTTAAATTGGCGGTTCATTTTAGACGTGTACCTATATCCCAGAACGGTCATATTATAACAGTAATTATATTTCTATTTTATATATTTTTATTTTTGTAACAAAAGCTGTAATATTAAAAGATCTTCCACAAAAAATATGCCTTTCCAAGTTTCTTACCGGAGTCTTCGGCACGTAATATAATAAAATAGATGGTACCTAAATGATCCCATAGGATCTCGAAATTAGGATCAACTAAGGAAGGGTTTTTAAAATTTCAACCCCTAATGGGATAAACGAGGGGATTAAAGGTCGGCACTCATATGTATATGGACGACTACGTGAGTTCCATTGATGGGCCCCGGCTGAGCAAATGTACCATAAAATTGTGAATATATTCAAGGCCGGCACTAAATAGTGCAAATTACCGATTTAGGAACTCTAATCTGACTGTAATGAGGTAAGTAAATACTGTTTTGAATTTAGCGAAAAACTATTGGATTAGATAACTACACGATTACATATCAGCCGTGAAGTAAAAAAAAGTTTTTCCCCCCCAACCCCTCCACTACCGCTGGAACCAATACCTGTACTTCTGCACGCGGAAGATCGCTAGTAAAAACTAACTACTTATATAATATTTTTCCACGAGATGCGTGGTGAAAAGTACGATCTATGACCCGGACCGCGCCAGTTGACCCGGACGACTGATAACTCCTATCTCTTCAAGTGCACCACTACTTATAGCGTTACTTATAAATGTATTTCACACGTTATCACTTTTATACAAATGGCCAGATGTGATATTATACACTTTCTTATGAAAACAACATAGCATGCTTAGGTATTCTGTGAAATGTTCAAACGTGGAAATAATCAATGACTTAATAAAATTATTTATTGATTGATTACGTTAACAAACGTTATTAATTAGTTGGTTGTTTGAATTGCATTTAAGTATCCTTATATTTTGGAGCGTCAATATTCCTTTCGATTAAGTAGGTAGCTATCAGAATGTATGACGTCTTAGAATGAAAGGTAGAAGACATAGGTAATAATGTTGCGTAAGCACGTAACATGAGTTTTAGTTAAATTTGAACGATACCTATTTAAATATAATATTTTATTTTATATATAATATAATAAATAATAATTATTTATATTCACTGAGTAGTAAGTATTACTATTTTAAAGGACATAGGTCTGATGGCTTTTACGCAGACAGTTCAGTGAGAAAAACTTCCAAAGTGGTAGAGATATTGGCATGATCAGATAGTAGAGATCAGAAATGTTCAGTGTCTATCTCCTCCTATCCAAGAATTACAAATTACCAAATAAGTAAGAAGTGAATTTCCATGTTCAGGTGACGTGACGTTATGAAAATAAAAGAAATAAAGTAATAAGTTTACGATGATTTTATTCCTTAAAATTAACAGTAAAGTATATTATTTTAATTGGTACATACATGTGTACGTAAAATATCTACTTAGTAGTTACAAACATGTCATATCGCTTCTCGGCCTTCCACTTGTTACAGCCAAGTGAGACGAGAGGACGACAGACAGGACAGAGAGAGCGTGACTTAACTACGGCACTCGCCGACAGAGAGCTCCCACTCACGCACTCTTCAGGTACAAGAGTGTCTAATAAATAAATCCTACTCCTCAATTACACTGAGCACTCAGAGAGGCACGTTTGGCGGTGTCTTGCACGGCTCCGGCGGCGGCGGCCTGCGCTCGTTCGGCAACCTCGACTGATAATACGCACAGTATGGTAACGGATCCCAAAACGCAAAAAGCGCCTCTCTCGTATCCAAAACGGTGTCCAACAACTTCCCAACTGTTGCTTTGTGTCCACAATGCGTGGTTGCTTGACACAAGTATGGCAGCGAAACTCCAACTCTAGCTCCGATAGCTACTAATCTGTTTCCATGTCCATTTGCCGGGTTTTCCTCCCGCACTAATCTAAAGGAAACATGCCCGGTCATGGGCCGTGCTGGCGCGAGGAATGAGACGAATCGTTGCACCCAAGCATCACTCTCTTCATCCTTTTGGGGTACCAGCCCCTTTCTAGTGGAGTCCACGCGGCACGTTACGTTATTGACGGCACGAGACTCCTTTAATGTAGTACAAGTCACAATTCTCTCTCCTTTCGGCTCTCTCACAATCACCCATGGCTTCTCAACGCTTATTTCACGTGGAAATCTGAATTGAGCTCTGTCTTCTGGCATAAGAAAACGAAGGCGATCACGAGCACCGCGTGCTCCAGCACTCGCGATGGAATGGCGACCTTCCTTAGAAGCACCACTTTCATACCAGGCTCGTACATCTTCATCATTGGACACAACCCAAAATTGCGGAGTCGTGAGTCCCGCCGCGCGGCACACACGCATAAGTTCCAAAGGATCGTCTAATGTGACGACATCACGTGCACACGGTACGAAGCACTGGCATCCGATAACTTCAAGATGAGGCTTCGCAAGCGCATCGTAGTAGGCGGGAGTGGTGGAACTCACCGGCACATAAAACACCACCGACTCCCTTTCAACGATTTCCCTCAACGCGCGAGCATACGCCAATGGGTCCGCTGGGTTCGGTCGAGGAATCGAGTAGAATCTATTCACAGCTGCCGAGTACTTCAGCAACGTAAACTGCCCTTCTATTTCAAATGCCACAACTCTGGCGCCGGCCGAGTGAAAATTTCTCGCCAGATGTAAAGCTTGTACGGAACTCCCTCCACTAATGAGCACAGTGCGTGGCTTATTGGGATCCTTCGAGCTGATTATGCGTCCTATAATTTTCAGGAGACTAATGGGGCACTGCACGCACTTCCAGAAAATAAATAGCGAAGCGGCGATCCACAGGGTCGGCAGGACGACTAATATTTGCTTCCAGGCTGGATGCGCGACGAGACTCAGTAGAGCGAACAGGGGTCGAAGTAGAATTCGCGGTCCCCATGTTATTATCCTTAGGAAGCGCGGCAACGGCGGCGGTCTTTCGGGCGATATTGCCCGCTCTTCAGGTATCAGCGAGAAGGTGGAAGAGAAGGACCTCCTAAGGGCCGTGAACGGCGGTGGCTGATGCGAGCATCTTTTAACTCTCGGAGAAAAGATAAGGTCTGTGTTGGAGCGCGCGAGGCGACTGTACTCTGGCGCACAGGCCGGCATGGCGGCGGCGGGTGGCGGTGAGACTGGCGCGCGCGCCTACAGACGCCGCATATAAACTGCCTCGTTATCTCAACCACGGTAGCGGCGGCGCGCGGCGCCCCGCGCGATGTGCGGTCCACTCATCTTTGTACCCAATTAACACTAACCACATCAAAAAATAAACAAACAAATAAACTGAAATGGCAAATTTTAACGGTATTTATCTATATTATCCAGCATTATTATTAATTGTGAAAGAAAACTATAATATTTAATTGTGGTAGTGTTTTATTAATAATATTCAACAATTGACTAATTAAATTAAAATTATTATCATCTCAAAGTTTAACAACTCGCAAAGGGCAATGGAAAGTCTAGTCTACTCTTATATTTAGGAACTACGAAAAATAAATCTTTAAATTGCATATAATGAGATGACTATGTTTATTTACATTAAAATCTAGTGATTTGTCTACTACAGAATATTAAATGCAATATTTAATGTTAACATAATTACAAGAGAATAATTTAATAATGAGAAAATAAGTATTTTTAATAAACAGTTCCTTTGGCAGTATGGGTACAGTACTTACATACAGATTGATGTAAATAGTTGTAAATCCAGTTTGATTCTAAAATAAATAACATTAATTTACTTAATTGTCATCAGTAATGTAAAATTTAATGAAGCATTCTAATTAGTTATTGATTCATGGAAGACACAACATGATGATAAACAGATTAGAAATAATAAGCTATGATCAATTAAATTATTATCATATTCTACTGCTTATGAAATCATAGAATACATAGAAGTTAGAACACTATGGCGAATATTAAAATTAAATATGAATGAAAATTTATTGAAATACAGCTGTCTAATTCTCAATTCATTAGTGAATAGAAACAGTAATCAAACTATATTAAGAGAATCAAAGCAGTGAGTTTTGAAGAACATTTAATAAAAATAAATAACATTCACTTCATATAAACGTAAACAAGTACACACATTTTATGTGTACAAACTGAAACATCCTAGGTGTACAATTATTATAAAATGAGCTAAACATCTATCAATTATACAATAAACGGTAAGTCTGTTTCCTTCAAATCGATTGAGCCGTTCTTACACACTATATGCAACTCATTCTGTGGTTCCTTCTCAAACCTGAATCGCTTCGGATGAGAATCATCCATAAACCTCCCAAGCTTCATTATTTTGTCATCAACAGTTATCTTTTCGGCAATCAAATTTGTTGCCGGTAAGTTCTTCAATATATCTGTTATTAATAACTCAACTTTGCCTTTTTCATGAATGAAAATACTGCTTTTATCCGTTAGCTGTGATGCATGCATAAACACTTCTCCACTTTTCAAGCTAGCTTGTAGATTTCCAGAAAACCCCGTAATATGTAAGTTCCCTTGCTGAATTACATCAATCATCACTGACCTGTGCAAGTGGTCAAGACGTATATTTCCCATGAGGGTTGTGAAATGTGACTTATCACTGTAGCAAGACTTCACCACAATGGGGCCAGCATGTGTTGTTACAGTGAATGAGTTAGCCATTATGTTATTGCATGAGATGCCAGAATTTAAGCCAGTTTTCAATTCTATACAGCTGGCTTGCAGTCGCCCCTCTGTCTCAACTTGTCCCTCTGCACTCTCCACTCTAATATTCTGTGCCTTTATATCTGACACGTTGACCGCGCCCTTCTGTGTCTTTACAACGAATTCTTCACCTTCCAACTTGGTTAAATGCACCGATGCATTATCCGTAGTCATTACCTGCACTTTTAACTGATACGGTACCTGTATTAAACATACATCGTTCCTGTCCGATGAAGTGTTTTTGTTCAGCAGCTCCAAGCGTTTCGATGTCTGTTTTACTTGAAAATCACTTGTATCCTTGCCCTGACTATAGAGCGTCATAGTAAGTTTGTTATGAGCTGTTAGGTCATTGACGTCAATCGGCTGCACTTTAACGTGTATGGGGCTTTCGATAAATATACTCGTGTTGTTGTCTATCGTCTTCTCCACCGTCCTAACAACATTTAAGTTCTTGATATCAGGCAAATTGCTAAAATCAGCGACGGTTAACCTCAAAATCTTGAGGCACTTATGTAAGACTCGCAGTCCCATGAGGGAAATCATTTTTTATTATTACACTCTTTGCTGGTCTATAAAGTCATGATTTTTATATCTAATTCAATTATTTAAGTCCCGTTTTCTCCCATTTCATTTGACAGAAATCAATCAATAACACCTGACTTTGACAATTCTGTTTTTAAATTATCAACGTTTCATTCAGTGTTGCCATCGAAAATTTTTTTACTGCCGTGTTTGATGAGAAAAATTGCCGTGTTTTCAAGGAAAAGCTATCTTTCATTGCCGTAGAAAATAACTTTTTAAGTAAATTCCCACTCATGTCTGTACTTCTGTGCATAATGGTTCCTTGACACAGTTGGCGCTTTCTTTTTTGGTGTACTTGGCCCTTCGTCACTTTCAGAGTCCATGATTGATTTATATTATAGCTTACCTAATTTACCTATTTATCACAAAAGAAAGACGTCACACGAGAACTAAACAAAACGAATATGAAACGCAATGAAAAACACTGTCATTAGAACTTATTTATGAATAGCAGCGGAGAAAAAAGGAACTATAGAATTTCAATACAAATAACACGATACTAGCGCCACGCGCAACTGTAAAGCTAAATTTGTGCCTAGTCATGAAACAATAAACGGGTATTTCCCCATTAGTTAGTGTCAAAGATAAGCATTGTTTTTTTTGCATTTTCTGGCTTGTACCTAACCAAAATTAGACCTTTCAAAATTGCCGTAGAGTTTGCTACGGTAGTAGATATGCTGCCGTAGGCCGTAGATTTCCTTTTAATTATGATAAATTGCCGTAGAACACGGCAATTGCCGTAGCAATGGCAACGCTGGTTTCATTAAACGCACGCACGACACAATTACTTAAAATTAAAATAACATGATAAAAATCTTGATAAAAAGGCCATTCCTAAAAAAAAACTGTGAACATTATTTCGATATGTCTAATATAGTTCTGAGTAAAATTAACATTTTATCAAACAAAAATTAACTGTTCCGTTCCGTCTTTTTTCTCACATTTCCTTGCATCTCCCACACATTTTCCTGACATTGGATAGGTACCTAATTATTTACAGTCCCGTCCATAGAGAGAAATTACCCAAAAATACCCCTGAAAAGATTCGTCCCATTCCCACTTCTTCTTCTTATTTTTAATTTTGGCAACCAAGCCCAAATTAAGGCTCATTTCTGCCAGTGTCGAGTTATATTATAGTTTCCAGTCACAATAAATCACTTCACATTATTGTCCTCAGTCAGTCACCGTCCATAAAAGTCATGTTTTACTACAATGGTGGTCATTATACTAAAACTCTTCACGGACATTTTGAGACAACTTGAATAGTCACGATACACATAATTCATTTCATTTCACTTCACTGGTGCACATGGATGATCTTTATTGGGTAAAATACCACCAAAAATACACAATAAAACTCAAAATACACAAATTTATGAAAATAAAAATGAAAACGCTACGTCACTCTGCAAGTTCCCGCCAAAAAGTCGCATTCCCACTTCTTCTTCTTATTTTTAATTTTGGCAACCAAGCCCAAAGTAGGGCTCATTTCTGCCAGTGTCAAGTTATATTATAGTTTCCAGTCACAATAAATCACTTCACATTATAGTCCTCAGTCAGTCACCGTCCATAAAAGTCATGTTTTACTACAATGGTGGTCATTGTACTAAAACTCTTCACGGACGTTTTGAGACAACTTGAAAAGTCACGATACACATAATTCATTTCATTTCACTTCACTGGTGCATATGGATGATCTTTATTGGGTAAAATACCACAAAAAATACACAATAAAACTCAAAATACACAAATTTATGAAATTAAAAATGAAAACGCTACGTCACTCTGCAAGCTCCCGCCAAAAAGTCCCCGCATTCCCACTTATCTACCCCCTTAATATTGGAGGAAAACTTGTTGTTGAGAACCCTGGTTGGAGCCGTGGAGTGTTACCATATGTATGGATTTGTCCGTACACTTACGGATTTTGAATACTCTGAAGTATGTACGGCAAAGAGATGTATAACCACAACGATGTACGCACGATACTGTAAGCTACTTACTGTACGCTAAAATATTGAAGATTTTTTAGTAACATCAAACTAACTTTTTAAAAACTAAGCGTCCATCATGTGTTGTAAAATGTTTTGTTGTGTAACTCATCAAAAATACGCGAGCTGCATAACAGCTCAAGGCTCAGGTGTGTGAGCCGGTTTAATGGCTCAGCTCGCAGATCTGCTCAATTTGTACCTATAGTCCACGATACGCATGCACGCTCACTGCGTACCGCGTCGAATCGAGCCGACTGAGCTGCCGCGATTCGTTCGATTCCACCGAGCGACTCTTTTCATACTTTAGATTTGGAATTATTTGTTTTTTTTAATATTATCTAGTTATGTTACATATTTATTTATTGAATTAAATTATTATTTAAATGTTTAGAACGAAATAATAATCCGTAGATTAGAATCACAAGAATAATCTATGGAGGTAGTCGCAGATAGAATAGGAGTTAGATTGAGCCGTGAGCTAGTTAGTAATTTAGTTGTTGAGCTCGGCTCAAACCCGTGTGATCTGATTCATTGAGCTGGTTCAGAGCTGAGTTACACACCTCTACTCCTTATTGTGTTGTTGTGAGTGAACTTGTCAAAATAGAAAACCAAGAATCTTGATATTCTTGCAGAAAACTTTAAAAACCAAGATTTGATTTGACTGTCTTGATTTGATTTGCTTGTAAATGAATCGATATTCATAAAAATCGTATCTTGCATCCACAGATTACAGAATAAGGCAGATGTAGCGCGCGGAACACGAAAGTGAAGCCAAAAAAGCTGTCTGTAATCTGTGCTTGCATCCCTACCAAGCAGCGTTGCCAGAATGTTACTTTTGTAACATTGTACGTTACTTTTGACCTATCTACTCATGTTACCTCCATGTTACACGACTCAAAATGTTACTTTTACGTTACTTTTGACTTAATAAAAAATATACAAATATTTTCTAGTAGATATAAATTAACCGTGAAACGCTCCCTAGGAAATTCTCGTTCGTCGCGTTGGTGCACTTGATTTTTAGCAATCGTCCATTTTCTTTCTCTTTATCGCAATAAGAACAATTAAGAAGATAGCAATAGCATGAATGTCTGGATTTCTTCTTACTTAGGGAATTAATACAATTGTTACGATTTTTTGAATCTTAACAAATAGAAGTGAAGATTTTTATGAGAAATAAAGTGCCATTTACAGTATTAGTTTCGTTTTCTACATAAAATTAGATGTTACTTTTCTCGTGAAAATGTTACTTTTTGAGCTGTCTCATGTTGCTTTTGACTATTGGCAACTGGCAACACTGCTACCAAGTGACAGGCAGTGTAGTATCCCCCATAGATAATACTATATATAGAAGGTGCGTTCGAATTGGAGTATGGTAGCAAAAATAACAGTCCAAAATGCCAAAAACGATCACAACTGGCGTTCGATTTGGAAAGTTGTGGGCGAAATTGGCGTTTTGAACAGCTTTCGTTCACCGTTCGTTTTGCTTGGAAACAGTTAAAAACGACATCGTGAACTGCAAGTTTTGACCAGGGTTGGATTATGTACTATAATTATAGTATTTATACTATAATTTCGCCCTTTGTACTATATACTATCCACATCTAAGGATAGTACACTAAAATACTATAATTTAAAGTTTGCTCCCGAATGCTTATTGGGCGATTACATTGGCCAACCTGCAGGGGCCGATTTGGCATACATTGTTGGTTATCTGAGTACATTGTAATAAAATACTCAAGATAACCAGCAATGTATGTCAAATCGGACCCTGCAAGTTGGTCAGTGTAATCAGCCCTTTAGTTTTACGTTAAATGAATATTTCGACCGTGCGTGTATCCGACCGAATTCTGATCTTGCGATGTTTTCTGTGTTGATGGCCGGGGATTCCCCGATTATCCTCCGCAGTACACTTCTATCTTTCCACTAATCTCGTTCCTTCCATTCCATTCGAAATTCAATCAAAGTTTTTCTTCAATTCAATCGAAATTAAAAAAAAAATATTATCTTGTGACGCTATCAAAAGCGGTAGTAAAAGTGGGAATTGTACTGATTTTATTCCTACTGAGGATATGTTGATGAGATTAAATGCCAAAGATGAAGATATAACTAATAGTAATATTCAAGAACTGATAAACTTAGAAGAGGAGTAAATTTTGCCATAATTGGTGTTGATTTTAATGACTAATAACTGAAATTAAAAATAATGAAAGTGTACTATAATTTTTTATAAATACTATCCTTTTAATTTTTTTGTGCTATCTTTTTCAACGTACCTAAATCCAACCCTGGTTTTGACCCACCTCCGAGGCAGGGTCGTTTGTGATCATATTTTGACATCTTTGAATCTGACAGATAAGTTTCGGAAATTGCATACGGGAAGCGAAAATTCTAATTTTTATTATAAAATTTTATAGAAATACTAACAGGTAAGAGAATAATTTGTTAGATTAACTTTGTTTAATGATTAACTGAAGGAAAAAGGTAGGTTGAGACAAGTGACAAGCAGGCGATCAGCATGGAAATGTCATTTTTGTATTTAATCGTTCGATTTGGGAAATATCGTTTGTGGCAAAAGTTGCAAAATTGTTGAAATTTACCAATTCGAACGCCCGAACAAAAATGCCCATTTTGAAACTGTTAAAAACGACATCACTCCAATTCGAACGCACTAAGAGTATCCCCTATAGTGGTCTGTGCAGGCAGTCAAAACATTTTTTTTTTGTTATAGTTCTTTCTTTCTTCTTATTGTAAATTTAAATTCGGGTTAATTTGTAATAGCAACTTATCCCGGTAAGGTAATAATTGCTTTTCAAATATCTATACCTATTAGTGCGGAAAATATCGCCCCAGGTTAGTATCAGCTTAATTAAGCTCTGTAAACAAATTAAGTACCTACGGCTCCGGCGCGGGTGCGGCGCTTGAAACAAAATGAATGCTGATCTAAAAGAGGGGTTTTCTCGAATAAAACCTGTGTGCGATGTGATGATGGTGTGCCCGACGAAGGACAGCATAGCTGCCTTCATATCCCGGGTGTCAGATCTGAAGAAAGAGGTGGTACAAGAGTTGCAGCAGTACTTAGTGTTTCCACTCATTACACATATAAAATCTAAGGAGCTTGAGTAAGTCACATTTGTTGCACAATTATTAGAATGCTGCGTAAATTTTTGCCTACATTTAAATATGTCTTTACATTATAAATTATTTAAATTACAGGAAGAAGCATGAGATACAGTCAGGCCTAGCGGATGCATTGAGGGTAGTTCTAGAGAAGGTGAAAGTGAACAGCTTTGAGATGTGCATGAAAGTAGAGACGGGCCTTTTGCGGTTGATATTTGATAACACCAAGCCAGGAATGAGTAAGAACATTTATTTATGTCATAGATATTAATTTAAGGTTCAGCTCACATCACTAGCGATACAATTTCAACCCTTATTCCCCAACCAGAGGAACAAAAATTATTATTGTTATAAAGTTGCAAATAATACAAATTAATCTGTATCAGTCCCCGCACGTATCAGCACGTTTCCCTGACACAAAGGCCTCATCCATCATAGCCTTCCATATTGTCATGTCTCTTGCCATAGTAGTTCTCACTAGCAAACTGTGATCTAACCCTAAAATAAATTTTGTCAAAATACAACAAAAGTTTATTGCAAATTTTGTTAACAAACCACCTCGCCAACATTTTCAAACCACACAAGGGCAACTGTGCAGAATTTGAAAGAGACATTGATGAAATGATGAACCAAGATTTCCAACTATCTCCACCTCCAGACAAATGTAGTGATGAACACCATTAAAAGGTTACAATGTAACAAAGCTGCAGGATTCAACCTGATTACCAAGGAAATCCTTATTCAACTCCCTAGAAATTTCTGTTAAATTTGTGTTATTTGAATGCAATTTTTTCCCAGCATATAGAAGGTATCTATTATTACAATGATACACAAACCAGGTAAGCCACCAGAAGATATAGCATCTTATAGGCCAATAAGTCTTCTACCTATCTTATCTAAGGTTTTTGAGAAGATCTTCCTGGGTAGAATACCACCAATACTGGCAAACAATGAAGTTATTCTCAGACATCAGTATGGCTTTAGAACCCACCACTCAACAGTCGAACAAGGTCATTGCATATGTGAAAAAATAAGGAGTACTGCTTGGCTGTGATCCTGCACATCCAACAGGCCTTTGACAGAGTGTGGCACAAAGGCTTACTCTGCAGAATTAAAACATTCCTGCCAAACAGCTACTATTTGTTGATGATTTCATACCTCTCTGAGCATATTTTCCAAGTATGGGAAGGTGGAGATACCTCTGATTTGAACAATATTGCGGCAGGGATACCGCTGGGTTCTGTCCTAGGACCAGTCTTGTACACCTTGTACACTGCTGATCTCATAGAAGCAGAAGATGTAACTACTGCAATATTAACTGATGACACTGCATTACTGGCCAGCAGCACAGACCCCGAAACAGCTTCTAACATCCTACAAATCAGCCTCTAAAAAGTAGATCACTGGCTCCAAAAATGGCGCATCAAAGCAAGTGCATCCAAATCCATTCATGTCACTTTCACCCTAAGAAATGAAACTGCCCACCTGTGACTTTGTGAAACAATACTCTCTTTGTACTTACCTGTTTGAGATGTTTAGCTTTTATATTAATTTTTCTTTTTTTAGTTGCTGATGTCCCAGAGGAACTAAAGCACAGTGTAATAAGGTGTCTCACAGAATTAATGCTTAACTTGGATGACAGATACCGAGAGCAGCTGCTGACAACTCAAGTGCCACTTATTGCCCAAGCGGTTTTTGTTTCGGTTCATATTGCTAAGCTGGAAAAACTTAGAGCTCTGAGGTAATGTATAGCTGTATTTTATCAAAACTCGTAATCGGTCAGTACACACCAGCCGCGACACGACGCTGTGCGCACTTTATAAAATAACAGTAGAATATTAAACTTTATTTAGTAAACAAAAAGGTCATTTCAGGGAGATAATTGGGATACGCATTGTGGTGGTGCGAGTCATTTGTCACGAATTCTCTCACTGAAACATGCATCTTTTTTTGCAGTAAATAAAGTTCAAATTCTATTCTAGTTCGCGCAGTTGGCGAAGATTCCACCTGTTCCACATTCTTCTATTCCTAGTAATTCTCCTTGAGTTTTGCTTTTTTGTGCTATGTATATTTGCCATTTTTTTGTCAACTTAATTTTTTTAACAAAAAAAACATTATTATATTGGGTTCCGTACCCAATGGGCCTCCGCTATCCGTCCGTCCGTCTGACTGTCAGTGGGCTGTACGTCATAACCATAATAGGTAAACAGAGGAAATTGTCACAGAATGTGTATTTCTATTGCCTCTATAACAAAATATAAATTTTAAAGGGATACATACAAGAACATTTTTATGGAACCCAACTGTGTCCCATGATTTCAGCTTCAAATTCAAATTCAAAAAGCATTTATTCAATTTAGGCCCTGATAAGGCACTTATGAACGTTAACAAATGACTACAATTCCAAATACAACTTGAAATTTGAATTATAATAGTGTGATGCTATCTAACAATAAAAACACACGGCTCTAACACACAAAAAAATACAAATTAGACTAGTGGCAGTTCCTGTGGTTAAAGCATTCAAATATACAATCTCAATGTTTTATTAGTATATCGATATAATCATGTCTTGAGTAACAAACGCACGAAAATCGACATGGATTACTAAATATTTGCTTATTACCTATATGTTATTGTATATTTAGATTAGCGGCAATAAACTGTGTAAAAGCACACACAGCTAGCCATGACCAAAGTACAGACAGCAAAACAAGCTCCAAACTGGATGTGTTAACTGTAGACATGCTCTCAAACATACTGCCTGGTGTGTTGGCAGCATTGCAGGATGTCGCAAATTGTGCTGAGAATCCGGGACATGCAGTTGTTGTTGTAAGTTTTTTTTGTATTAATGTGGACGAAGTTAAGTATGTATCCTAAGTAAGTTTGTGGTAACGGACGACATTAAAATAGTAATTTTCTACAATTTTATTATGTTTATGGAACAAGTGAATATCAAACAAGTTAAGGAAGCCTTGATTGACTCGTCCAGTGACCCGATTGAGGTCTAAATGTTATAGAACTCCAAGCCACGTTTAATAATAGTACATTATGATACATGTGTGCAAAGTTGGTAATTACAGACGAGGTGGTATTAAGCCGATTAGAGAGCCGAGTGTTATGATCAATGCACATGCGTGTAATACGACGTTTTTCAACACACTTGCGAGGAAAAAAACGGACTTATATTTATTAAGTAGATTTTTTTGATAATCGTCAACCACACAGGTTAGCAAATATATTTTTTAACAGCTATGCGCTGTCAAACTATTTTAACCGTTTAAATTAAGAATGCTTCGTCTACACACATATCAATTGCAACATAATCGGGATTATACTTTTCATAAAACTGTGCGGTAATGTAAAGTAAAAAGCACTAGTGCATAATAAGTTGCATTAAGATACTAAAAACTGCAATAAATGTCACTTTACGAGCAAGTGTGTCGGAACACATCAATAGGTGCTTGGCGACGGGTTTTTAAATTGATTAAACCCTGGCTTGTGGGTACTACAATACTACAAAGTACCCTCCCACCGTGCTATGGTTTCCTCACGATGTTTTCTCATAGGCATAGAAATCACGAATTTCGCGACGCTGCATTAAACTGATTAATCATACCCTTAAAATTGGTTCTGTAACAAAGTTTCCTTTTCAGGCATCGTTACAAGAAATCCGACGAATATTATCCCTAACAATGCATGACAAATATTTGACAAAGAAAACTGAAATCACTGCCGAGGACTTTGCCAAAATGATCAAAGAGAAAGTACAAATAAAGGAGGGTGAAAAGACAGATGTAAGCAGTAAGGGTAATTGGTTATTTTAGAGGCTTTGATTTATGATTTTACTGTACCTTAGGCCGACTCATCACTTAGGCCTTAAGCCTGTATTAGAACGAGGATTGAAACTTAAGTCACTGCTGAATATATTGAATTAAACGAAAATAAACCTTGGGGCATGAATTCAAGTATCAATTCCTTATTCAAAAGGGATGTGGACTGAGTAAAAAAAAACTGTCAATTTGATTATCAAAAAATAATGGACAAACATATAAAAAATTACAAAGATAAAGCGCGTCGGAACGACACGAGCACGCACTTCCGAACATATCGGAAGTGCGTGCTCGTGTCGTCACTTGTTTGTGAAATGTGTACCATTGCGTGACGTCACGCGGAACTTCAAAACTAACTTCATTTTTTTTGTTTGATTGATTAAAGAAAAATAAGTGTTTTTTTTTTAAACTAGCCTATCCTTTCCTTAACCAACAGATGCTCATTTTGACGGGCCAGTTGGCGCAGTTGGTTAAGACGTGGAGTCTTAACCTATAGCGCCGCAGGTCGTGGGTTCGATTCCCACACAGGACATTTGTGTGCATGAACATGTCTGTATGTCCTGAGTCTATGTATTTACAAACTAAAAGTAGTATATGTATTATATCAGTTATCTGGTTTCAATAGTACAAGCTTTGCTTAGTTTGGGATCAGATGACCGTGTGTGAGGAATGTCCCAGGATATTTATTATTTATTATTTTAGGATTCGGCCCCACAGCACCCTTATAATCTTCCCTAAATGAGCAACATGAGCAGAAATAGGCAAACTAGCTAATGAAAAATAGAAATTCACGTCTAATATTTCAGGTAAGAGCCCTAAGGACCTGCCGAAGAGAACCCCGGAGTGGTTTGCAATGGCCGGTGATAAGCTGACGGTGGTCACAGAGAGCCTCGTTAACTTGAGGACTCATGAGCATTTCAAAGTGAGGAAAGAACTGGCTGTTTTGTGTTCTACGTTACTCAATGAATGTAATTCGTAAGTATGCCTTAGTAAACACTTAAGTAATATTATGAGGCGATGATAGCTCAGTGGTTGTGACGTCAAATGCCGATACGAAGGAAGGAAGGAAGGTACGGGCTCAAATGAACTTTCTTCCGCGGACGCTCAGGTTGTGGAATGAGCTCCCCGCCGTGGTTTTCCCAATGGAGTACAGCGTGGGGTTCTTCAAAAAGGGCGTGAAGAGATTTCTTCAGGGTCGGCAACGCGCGAGTGATATCCCTGGTTTTGCAAGCGTCCATAGGCTACGGTAACTGCCACCATGAGGCGGGCCGTATGCTTGTTTGCCTTACTTTACCTTAGTGGTATAAAAAAAAAAAGGTGAAAAAAGCATAGCACGGTGGCAGGGTACTTTGTAGTCCCCACCTGGCTGTGTACCACCCTCAAGTGGATAATCTCTCGCCAAGCACCTAACGGTGTTCCGACAGCTGCACTTGAGGTTCCTTCTAGGCTTTGTGTGCCACATCATCAATTACCATGGTGAGATAGCGGTCAAACACAGTAAAAAAAAAAACATGCCTGAACTTTGTACTTTGATAGACTTGTCTTGTCTTAATGAGTATTTTGTTGCCACTCAATCTCACATTGTATAGGATTTGGCCAGCTTATACTGGAAATGTTTAGCTTGAAATTTATAGCTTTTTCTAAATTAAAATTGTTTCATAAACATAATCCAGCACGATGCAGTCATCCACACCGCTAGCGCTGGACGTTCTCATCTCACTATCAAAAGATGATCATCCGGAAGTATCGCTGTACTGCACTAATGCAGTGAACGATTACTTCGCCAACGCGTCTCATGACACTAAACAGAAGACTATGGACGCACTCTGCGATAACTTCTTCACATTGTTGACTAGTTTGCCGAGAGTGTTGAATAATATTGGTAAGTTTAATTCACATTCACCGAATCTGATGTAAAGGTCGAATAATTTCGTATGGAAGTAGAGTACTGAAACAAGTTTGCTGAAAAAATGAAACCGGTATAATATTCATATATCCGTACAATAGTACCCAACTGATAAGGCGTCGTGAATCTTCGTTCGCACAGAAAAGAATGTATGGCCCCGAAGATTAACGCAAGAATGCTTAAAACTTACAATCAACCTTAGGTCACTACTATAAGGTTCATAATACAGTGCAGCTGTTAGTTCCGTCTCACTCGCAAGTCACGCCGCGCTAACATGGCGGCAGCTGCCGACCAACAGCGTGTCCCGCGCTTTGAAAATGTATCTTCTGCGCGGGTACATCGGTAAGCCATATTAGTTGGGTACTACTGTAAAACCCCTGAAAGCGATATAGATCAGCTCCTTAAAGCGGTATATAATTGACAGATTCGTCTCGAAAGCTATCGGCTCTGAATCTGTTAGTGGGGTATACAGAAGCGCTGTGCGGGCGGTGGTGCGGGCGGCCGCAGCGGCTGACGGGCGCGGTGAGCGCGCACCGCTACATGCGGCCGCTGTGCTCGGCGCTCGCGCACGCCGCACAGTTACATGCACACCTCACTTTACTCACACGACAGACGGCTAGAGGTAAGCATGTGTATGCAATCGTCAGGGGCGCCGGCTTTAAGAAACGCCCGTTTGATGACTGGTTTATAAGAACAGACAAGCATTAGGAATAACAGATGATTGATTTTTTTTAATGTAGTAAAGATAGGTTAGTAGTATTTGAAAAAAAAAAAAATTGCACACTTCAAACCGGGAGCGTTTGGAATAGGTATTTTTTTTTTGTGCGTGTGAGGTTGTAGAGATATTGATCAAAGTCAAAGTCAAAGCCCAATTCAATGTAGGTCCCAGAAGGGCACTTATGAAGATCACATTTACTAAAGTTACCACCGGTTCGGAACTCAGCCTTCAACTGAGACGAATTCGGCAAGAAACTCAGCTAGGTTAAATTTTTTAAATATTTTTTGGACAATCTGACTATGTTTGGCTTTTTTCCAAATATATAGATCAAAACCATTATTCTGATCAATTTTAATGTCTCTGGTTATGGGTGCTCTGCATTTACTCTTTGACTTTGATGGATGTTGGCCCCGAGTTGGAGCCCATGAAGTCGGCGCCCCTGGCTATCCTTCCAAAGGTTGTCTGGTAGATAGTTTATTGTCCTAAGTAGAACGACCATAAACTAGCTAAATTAAAATAAGCTTGCTGATGAGCTCATACTTTAGACGGCAGGACGACATCGAGGATGTACCATGTAATATGTTCCAGACGTGGTATCCCCCCCACCCACTCGCTCGCCCTGGGTGTCTCTGCGTCACATAGACACTGTGGAGTGTTCTGAGAGACTGGCGCAGGTGTGCCGGCTGCTCGCCGAAGCAGAGTGCGCTGAACTAGTGCTGGATGAGATACTACACATGTTTCGAACACATCCTCACAAAGAACACGTATATATTATTAATTTGATGCAAGCAGGTAATTACCTAAGACATTTTCTTTCAGCTGGTTTTGAAATTGATCCTTTAAATACTACAAATAGTTGAAAATACGGATGGTACAAATGATAATGTATACTAGTAAAACGTTATTAATGTTCATTTTTGTGTAATATGAATGTTTTAAGAGTTAAAAATAAGTATGTATATTATAGAAAATCGAAAATATAGACAGTGGCGTAGCTAGGTGACCAAAGGCCCTGGGGCAAAAAACAAACTAAGGTCCCTAATCTATACTTTTTTTTCATATCCATCTAATTTTTCACCTGGAGCAAGACTACACTCACACATTAAAAATAGACAGATTGTAGTATATTCCGCCATCTTGTACGTCAGGATAATCCGTATGAAGCGTCACATCTGTTTGTTTTTATGTGAAATATATAATTATGTTCCGCGACACAGCGAGCGAGCAGTCAAGAGTTCTAAAGGGAAATGAGAACTCTGAACGAAGAACTCTAGTACTCTCTCTCGGCGCCTAATATTTTATGGTATTTTCAACCAAACTCTAAAACCCTATGGAAAGAAAACGTCTCATTGCTATGCAATTTTTAGCGAATTCTTCGTCTGCTTCTTCTTATATGTCTATGGTCAATTTATAGTTTGTAACTCAGAGTCCGAGGGGCCCCCTGAGCTTGGGGGCCCCGGGGCACTGTCCCGTCTAGCCCCTAGGTAGCTATGCCACTGAATATATAATGCCAGTTGTATATAAATAATTGTACAAAATTAAGTTATTAAAAGCATAAAACTAAACTAAAGTACTGTTTTAAATGTCTTCCTTAAGTTGAAAATCACCTTTCTTATTGTTTATCCGTTAATAAAATCACCTTTTCCAGCGCCGAATTCCTCAGAGAACCTAGTAAAGCGTATACTGAATACATACTTAGAGGAAGACGTGTGGTACCTGCCGCTGGAGGTGGGCGGCGCGGAGGCGCCCCTCACCGCACGAGACACTCTCGACGTCTCCGTCTATAACCCGAGGGCGTGGGTCAAAGATACTGTACCTGGTAAGTTTATAAAGAAAATGCCTTATACGACAATGCTGAGTATGAACATTTCATTTAATTAGCTCGAGTTAATCTGATATGTGTACTGACTTTTTTTAGATATAACGTTGAATGTTTTTGCCTTGATCCATTACAAAAATTAAAAGTGTTTTAAAATTAATTGGCATGAATATAAACAACTTTTTTTGTATGGACCAATTATCTAAATTCTAAAAAAAAAAACCTTTTTAACCGACTTCAAAAAAAGGAGGAGGTTCTCAATTCGTTGTTTTTTTTTTTTTTTTTTTTATGTTTGTTACCTCATAACTCCGTCATTTCTTAACCGATTTGGAAAATTCTTTTTTTGACTG
Source organism: Achlya flavicornis (assembly GCA_947623365.1). Taxonomy (NCBI): domain Eukaryota; kingdom Metazoa; phylum Arthropoda; class Insecta; order Lepidoptera; family Drepanidae; genus Achlya; species Achlya flavicornis. The sequence continues at coordinate 13,553,295 of OX392480.1, read as the reverse complement.
GAAGGGTACACCTCCCGTTTGGTCTCAATGTCATCAGATCAGGATTTGATTAGTTCTTAGTGTACTTTGAAGTCGGTTTAAGTTTTTTGTAAAACTGTCTAATTATTTTACTACCTTATTGTGTTCAGAAAATAAAAATCATAGAACACTTTTCGCTATCGATTAACAAGTAATCATGTATTTCTCCTAGATCGCTCTCCTAGGTATGCCAAACTCAATACAAATAATTGGACTGTTTTACAAAAAACTTAAACCGACTTCAAAGTACACTAAGATGTAATCAAATCCTGATCTAATGACAATGGGACCAAACGGGAAGTATACCCTTCCAGACAAAAAAAGAATTTTCCAAATCGGTTAATAAATGACAGAGTTATGAGGTAACAAATATAAAAAAAAAAAAAACATACAACCGAATTGAGAACCTCCTCCTTTTTTTGAAGTCGGTTAAAAATATTAGACACTCCTTACCAACTAAACCTGTTAAATATTCTATCCAGATCTATACGAAGGCGCGACAGAAACCCGTTATACAGATATAAGCTACAGTACCCCTCGACTACCCCCATACAAGGACCCCAACTACTGCGCGACTTTAGCCGACGCGCAAAACAACATGGTCATGTCGTGTTTACTCACAGAGGGCGTGGGTATCGCCGCCAAGAGACTCATGCATAAATATCAACCTTACTTACTCAAGACTTTGTGTTTGATTTTGGAGAGGGTCGGTGAGTTAAACCAATCAATACATCAATTTAATCAATAAATAAATTCAATCAATACATCAATTTAATCAATAAATAAGTTCAATCAATACATCAATAAATCAATTCGATCAATTCAATCAATTCAGTCAATAAATCAATTCAAGCAATAAATCAATTCGATCAATACATCAATTCGATCAATAAATCAATTCAATCAATATATCAAATCAATCAATACATCAATTCAATCTATAGATGCATTACATTTCGCATACTTAATACCAAATATCAATCCACAATCGTAAAATACAGGACAGATTGAATATTGAAACCCGGTTTTATTTATTGTTAGAGATATTGGCCAAATTAAAAGTGTTAAGTAAAGATTTTTAGAGTTTCATATAAAAACAGAAACACATTTTGGTTGTCTACTACACTATCTGGGCACTATTTAAAGCTATCTTTGATTAAATTAATGTCATAATATCATCTCCAAAGGTTGCAATTTGAAATATCTGAAATAGTTTGTGGTGATATGTTTAAAAAGTCTTTAAAAATGTACGATGCAAACTGTTTATACCGTTTATTTTGAATTTAATAAAGCGGGTGCAATGCAACTGCGGAAGAATGCTATTTATATGTGAGTATTATATATTCTATATTAAATATTTCAGGTAGTAAATATGAAATGCTGCATTTAGCCGGGCTAAAGGCAATCAATGACATCGCGACCGCCTGCGGACACAACTCTGTAGTCGAACTGATCAAATACAACGCGGATTATTTCACTAGTCAAATCACTGGCAGACTGAAGAAGGTAATGTACCCTCATCTATTTACATTTACATAACCGAGCGAGATAAATATCATTTTATATAAGTTAAGTTGTGAGAAAGAGATAGGGTAAGTAAAAAATATTGGCTACGTATTTTTTTTTATCTTAAGAGGAAAGGATGGCTGCTAGAAATTTGAAAAATAGGTTTTACATATCCATTGCTATCGCGCGGAGCCCGAGCTATCCCACCCGAGGGCGATAGAGACAACTACAGCTTGGACCGATTATACCTATTTAAATTAGACGACATTCTAGTTTTCTACTTCAAAACTGGATCGATAAAAAAAAAACAAGAATCATAACAAGAAATGCTTTGGCTATGTCTGTCGGATTTCTTTTGTTGTTTTATATTCGTCAAATTTGTTCGCTGGACGTCTGATAAGGGCGTTAAAAATGGTATGTTTTTGTGATTTTAGAAGGCTCCCAATTCTTATAATAATTAATTAATTATTGAGAAAAACACTGCAGAGGTTATACAGTGGTACCTACAGATTGCATGGTAAAATAATCATTGCCCTACTGTCATTATCCAGTTGTCTATCCAGAGAGGAAACTGAGGATTACGTTTGTATGGAACAAACGCCACCAGCATTTCCTCTTAAAGATAAAGCGCATCAAAGTTCGAGAGTTGGGGCACGTGAGTCGTGACGTCAGTGTTCGTGAAAAGAGTACCATCGCGTGACGTCACGCGGAACTTCAAAACCATATCTACGTCATGTTTTGTTTGATTAACAAAAGAAAATATACGTGTCTATTTTTTAATAATGTAAATGACAGACTGAACAGATTTTTTCAGGACAAACAAAAAAGAACGCAAATTTACCATTGACTTCATGATGGGTCTGCAAATAATTAATAATAAATATCGTTTCAGGCTTGGAACTGTCAATCAGCATTGCAAATATTATCAGTAGTCATGGAATACAGTGATTCCAGTTTATTGGACTGTCTGTATGGGATTGTACAAGATGTAAGTATATATTTTTAATGCTCGCATTTGACTACAATCTCATAATGATAGGTGGCTCACATCGAGGAACAATCCCTTAGAGTAGTAATACCGAGCAATCCGATTCCGAAACTAATCAGTGATTTGTCACTGATTTTGAACAGTAAGGACCAATCACTGCGTCGTGTGTTCTTGTCTTAGCCAATCAGAGCGCATTGTCGATGGTGGGAAATTGGCGGAATAGATTGCAAGCAAAGTCATTACGTCAATTTGAATTAATTGATTGATGGTGGCTCATTACGTGGAAGACAAGAATATATGGTTGTACTAGCTTCTCTCTGCACTTGCATCCACCTGGCTAATTGAAAATTGTATGTATAAGTATTTAGAACAAACATTGTAATATTATAAGAAAGATTCACTTAAAAATGCCTTGTTGAGTTTCTTGCCGTAGTCTTCTCAGTTTAAGTGTATTCCGAACCGGTGGCAAATTTAACTGCAACGTCCATAAGTGCTTTATTAGGGCCTAAACGGGATAGATGTTTTTTGATTTGTTCAAACAATGAATTGGTATTTCTTTCAGGTTCTGGTTCAAAGTTGCGATATATTTCACAAGAAGGATCTATACGCTTACTTGCAAGTGTTCCTAGCATTTATAGAATGCATAAAGAAATGGTTTCCTTGCGACCAGCAAGAAACCAAAAATTCCCCAAAGAAGAACGATAGCAAAATAGATTTGTTAAAAGATGTGAGAGAGTATATGGAAAATACGGAAGAAACTGAACGGTTGCTAAGTAACAGTGAATTTGAGAAAGAGAGTGGAAAGAGTTTAGATGATATGTACAATGAAGATTTGAAAAATAAAGGAGAAGATTTATTAGATTATGACGATACAGTTGCGCGTGAGTGTACCAATCTTTCATTATTTTTTTCGAGTTACTCTTCAAAAGTTATTTAAATATATGATTTTACTTCTATACCTTGCTTTCAACCCGAGTCTCACACCCGATCTCTTATTTTGCCCCCACAGGGGTGGAATTTTGAGAAATTCCTCAGAACTAAAGCCTTTCTTCATTATGTATAAGTAAAATTATAAGAACGGGAAACCGAAGAAAGTTATTCTGTTTGTTTAAAGAAACTCAAAATATATACTAGCTATCGCCCCGTGGGTCCACCCGCGTACCCGAGAAACCTTATGTTTTATCTAGATAAAAAGTATACTATGTGTTATTCGGGTTATGATCTACCTGGCTAACAAACTTCATCACGATTGGCTTTGCCGTTGTTGCGGCCTTGAAGCAGAAAACACACTCGTATTTATTATATTACTACGCTGATCATTTGAGTGGAATAATCGTTTTTTCTTTCACAATATCGACGTAATCGCTTAAGAAAGATGTTCTTTTTCATTATCCAGATAGACTTTAATAGAGACTGGGAAAGTACCTCCACGTACAGTAGTACCCAACTGATAAGGCGCGTCGTGAATCTTCGTTGACACAGAAAAGAAAGTTTTCCCCCGAACATTAACGAAAGTATGCTTAAAACTTACAATCAACCTTAGATCACTACTATAAGGTTCATAATACACTGCAGCTGTTAGTTCCGTCTCACTCGCAAGTGACGCCCCTCCGCACACATGGCGGCAGCTGCCGACCAACAGCGATTCCCGCGCTTTGAAAATGTATCTTCTGCGCAGGTACATCGGTCAGCCATATTAATTGTTACCAGAGCTCATTATTGAGGGTGAAAGGGTCGGTAACGCGTGAGTTATAACCTTGTGTGTTGCAAGCGTTCCTACGGCTACGGTAAACGCTTACCACCAGGCGGGCCGTATGCTTGAAAAAAAACTACATATAAAAAATCTAATATTGAGTTACAACCCACAGCCGAAAAACCCCCCCTACCCCAACACATAACAGTGACAGTAACGGTCCTCAAACGCTGCCTCAACTTCATCACATCACAACGCGACGAAGCGATCCTAGCGCTACAAATACTCCACCAAGGCTTGCCGATACTACGGGCTTATGAGGACGAACTCCTGCCGCTAGTGCATCTGTGCTGGGCACCGCTGGTATCCAGGTTCGAGACTAGGGAACCCGTGGTGATGAGACGAGCGTTCGATTTGTTGGTCACCATGGCTGATGTTTCGAAGGATTTTATCAGGAGTCGGACTGTGAAGTAAGTAGTTTTGTGTAAACTAAGGAGCGAATTTTAGTTAAGTATCTCTTATTAAATTAATGGTTAATGGGGACTAACGCGCTTGAATTATCCGCGAGAGGCGCTAGTGTACAGTGAGCTCTCTTTTAATGTTAAATGTACTGAACGTATACTGTTTGCGAGCTTTTCATTGCGAATTTGCAATATACATGATTGTTGTGAAAATTGTGCTTCGGAAACGTATTCCCTCCTTTTTTTTCGGAACAAAACTGGCCCTGCCGCGCTAAGAAATACTTTTTCAATTACAGCGACAGGACTCACTCGCTAGTGGCGCTAACTGGTGGCCACAGAAACGGTAGCCCCCATTGCGTGGTGCTGATGATCCTTATTGTCAAGTAATTAGGTTGATTTTCCCCCAATAACATTGCTACAAAGTAATAAAATAGTATATTTCGATACGTGTGACTTAAGTAGTACATTTTTATTTCACGCCTTCCAAAAAAGATTTAAGTCACGAGTATGGTATAACATTTTATGACAAAAACCGCAATTATTGCACTTTTATTCGTGTAAAAATGAAGTATTTTTTTACACGAAAAAACGTGGGATTAGTCCGGTTATTTCACACGCATTGCTATAAACATAATTGGGTTGAAAGTACTCCAAATACAAATAAAAAAAACTGTGATTCCATATTAAAGTATTTTTTAAATTATGGTTGAGGTACTTGTTTATGGAACTTCTGACGCTGTGCTTGGCGACAGAATTTCAACTTGAGGGTGGTAGCCAGCCAGGTGGGTACTAAAAAGTACCCTACCACCGTGCTATGGTTTCCCCACGATATTTTCGTTCTCGGAAAGCCCACGCTCATTGTAGAATTCGAAAGCGGAACCTTCGACTCGGCATCCGACGTCACAACCTCTGAACTTACAAATTATTAAAATACACCTTGATATATTTTCTTGCAGAGAAGTCCTCCCGCACATTTACGCATACTTACACAAGTCATCTGAGGACAGTTACCTGAAGGACGCTGGGTCCTCATACCGCAACAGTCAAGCGTACTCGCTCCAACTGACCGCTCTAGAGGCTCTGCCACACTTGGCTGTAGACTTGGGACTTGAAGACGAAGGCCTAGAAGAGGCCATGGCATGCGTAGACGCTTATCTGTCTAAGAAACAGCCGAAGCCTTTGCAGGTGAGGGAAATTCAACCTTATTGTTGTAGGGGTAATGATTATTATAGACAAGTTTCCGCCCCACAGTTTCATATCACATGTGTACTGAGAAAAGGTAGTAGATTCAAACATATTCTACGAGACGCTGTTTTCAATGACATATTAACTCTGGACTACAGATACCTTGCCCCACCGGGAATTGAACCCAGAACCAGTTCTCTAGCCAAGCGCTTGACCACTAATTTTATTTTCAGGTATCGGCAGTTAACTTTTTCAAGTCGATCCTAGACTACGAGTATGGCGCCGCGTGGCATCACCTACGGAAGCTGTGCGGCAACCAGCTGGTACTACAGCCACCGAACATAGACGGCATCGATCTGCAGCCAGTCGTAGGCACGCCGTACCTTCCCGTCAATAAAGACTATGAAAATAATGTTAAATTGATATTCGATCATATGGTATCTTAATATAAATGTGAAAATATTGTATTGTTTTATTTGGTGGTGATGCGGGACGTACTTGGATTGGACGGAACGGAATGGTAGTTATATTTTGTATTTAATGTTTCACTCAAGCAGCAAACCTTATCCGCCTCATTACAAAAGATGATTTAAAGCAAGTTTAGTAAAACCAGTCACTCAGTCCCTTTCTAAAAAAGACTACGCTATTTTAAGAGCTGGGTTTACTTTAAACCATATTTTATAATAAGAGGGTGTTAGTACACTCAAAGAAAAAACACCGGGAAACCCTGATTCGGAGAAAATTCACTTAGTTAATTTTCGTGTAGTAGATTCACCCGAGACAAACTCCAATAGGCCCGGTCAGTTCCATTTCTTAGTGAAGAGTCGTTTACAATCAATAGGGTTGCTGTTGCCCAAAATACATCCTCACTTAATCTTTCCACATGCATAACCTTTAATATTATTGAACACTCGAATCGGGTGTGCAGAAAAAACAAACAAAATTGGCAGTAATTTAACTTTATTATATACAAAAACTCATTTGCCATAGAGAACAAATACCCATTTACTTCTAAGTATACAGTTAATATATCTATTGCAACCGCTCACATCTTACAACTCAGTCTAATTTGATTCAGTATTATGATTTTATTTCTCGACCGCAGTTCAAACATTTATACGTTAGGCTTGATAAATCGGTATATCAATAAAATAGCATTAGTCTGTTTTGTATCAAGATGTGAGGCAAACTATTTGTAATATTTGCTTGATAACAAAAATGTTTCGACCACACCTTTATCTTAATTACAAAATAACTAAACTTAATTGGTAACATATCATCTTACCATAGACCACTTTCCTAAATACTGCCTCTGGGATGACCACTAAGTTGACATTACTTCTAAAAGGGTATACTGACCCAAAAAGGTATTAAATAAGGTAATAAGACAGACTGAATAAAAATCGTTACTATCTGTGTTTATAAATCAGAATACGTATTTTTTTTGTTATCTATCTATGCGAAAACCAAAGAAATATAACTCTTCCGGGGTATATGTTTCCCGACACCTTTAACCTGGATGTATTCAAGGCCAGAGTGAATAGACATTTTCTGGGTAAGCGTGCTACATACTCCGCCTTGTACGCCTCATGGGGTCAGTTGAAGGCCAAACGAAAGCCACAAAAAAAAAACAGTATTTCAAAACGCTAACGACTTACCCGTTGGTTCTCCGCGAGTGTCGCGCGTCCTATAATAACAATTGATGTGATTGTTATATTTTTAACCGCGAGCCAAAGTAAATACCTTATCAGACTAATCTTGTATAACATACGAAAAACTACATAGTATTTAGTTCAGCTTAGGCATGAATTTAAAACAATCAATTTAATGGTCAATCCCTAACATTTGAATAAAAATGGCATCCGTTAATTACATCGAATCTAGGAGGATAAATGAAAACAAATTATGTATAGTGGAGAGATACGTAATGAATGTTATTTCTGATCATGAAACAAAATAAAATATTTCGTCAATAAAATAAAAACCATATGAAAAATAAAGCATAAATTTCAAGTGGTTGCAATTTTACTCAGTTCTCTTCAACAGACGCGAAACGATTTTTAAATAAACAAAATAACAAAGAAACCGCTCCATAATATAACAAATTAAAAACTTTTACCTTAACAGCTAATTAACAACTCTTTGTGTGAGCAAATACTTTTTAACGAGATGGGGGCATGGAATTTCGTTTCAAGACGGTATTTTTCTTGATAATGATGTGTACATGTAATGGTGCGTCCATGCTTAGCGAAGGGAGCACGAGCCGAGCCTCGAACGAGCATTCGTAGCGTGCTCGACTGCGCTCCGCCTGATTGACAGTTTTTTCACGAACACAGGGATTCGCATCGCGCTCGTTGAAGGCTCTTTGTATGCTCGTTGTAAGCTCTTTGCACGTCCACACTTGACATCGCGAGCAACGAACGGGCTCGTGCTCGGTTCGCGTAGCATGGACGCACCGTAAGGACATATCTGTAGAACAGGATATGACTGCCTTATCTCCTTTGTGTAAAGTCTATATTTTAGCTAAGCAGTAGAAATTCGGGATTTTAATTTGGAAGAATTGCGACTCGTACAGGGGCTCTACCGTGTAACTTTGGTGGTAATCGTAACGAACACCATTAATTATTTCAACCAATGACGCGCACGCGTTACGACGCGACGATGACCATTCGTGGGCCCTGAATGATGAAATTAATTAATGATGTTCGTTACGATTACCACCAAAGTTACGCGTTAGAGCCCCAGGTCGGTTAACTAACGATGGCACGTTCAACACATTTACACATTGTGCTTGTATAGTGTCTGTGAATAAGCGCACGGGGCGTGACGTCGCACTGCATGTGCATCATGAAAGTATGTCCGTCTCTCTCGCGCACGATCAAGCTTATGAATATAAGGAGACAGTTATTGTTTTGCTTTTGCTACTTCTCATAAATATAGAGTGGTATTTTTTGCATTCGTCCATTAGAATTGACTGACTGATTAGAAGCAATAATGTAATAAAACATACTGTATCGTAAAATCGTATATGTGTGAGTACTGTGAAAGTTCTAGCTTTCGGTAACCGACTGTACTATGATAGTATTTTCTACTAGTATTTCTACTGCGTTGGCGTTCTATATACTATGTATATCTAGGATTATAGAATCACCAGTCAAGTTAAATATCGTGTCGCACTGTACTCAATTATCTGTGAACGAGTCTCAATGCCCGGGTGCTATCAACTGATTGTTAGTGTAATTCTATCAAGATTGACTAGCTAGCACTACAGTGCAAGCTTGGTACTAACCTCGGGGCTTATTTTTTGTCAATAATATTTTGCGATATGAGAGTTAATTATTTATATTTAAAGAACTGGGAATAAATTAAAAATAATAATAATATAAATGTAATACGGTATTCACCAGATATTAATGTCAATAGCTTATTTAATAGGATTGAATGGGAATGAAGATTTACAAATTTAATAATGTAAATATAACTTTGTACATTTTAATAGTTTCCATACATGAAATTGTAGGCGAATTTGATATATTTACCGTTTTACCTTACCCAAAATCATAAATATGATCCCTATGAAAACATGACAGAAGTTTTTTTATACATAGTGTAGTGGATTTTAGTAACAGTAATTTGTTTAAATGCTCTGACAATAATAAATAATTCATATTAAATAAATTGTTGTCACCTTCTTACTATTTTCTTATAATGCATTAGAAAAGTTTTAAATTGTTTTTTTATTTAATAAGACAATTCAAAAGGATTTTTTCCGCGTTATACATGTAACGGAAAGGATATATCTATCAAAAAGGGCTGAAGACTACATGAGGTACAGACTCTGCATTACAAGTTTCAACTCAAAATAAATCACTAGAATTCATAGCGAAATTTTGCTTCCAAGTTTATTTAATTCATTCATAAAATTAATCATAACCAAAGTGTTGTCGTTTAATAATGATCATTATCTTTTCAAGTCACTTTTTAATCTATAGGTACTATATAACTAGCGGCCCGGTGCGTGCTTCGCTACGTATAAAGTGAAATAATAAAAACCGGCGAAGTGCGAGTCAGACTCACGCACCGAGGGTTCCGTACAAACCTGTAGGTATATAAGTAAATGGTAGTATAGACCTGAGTATTTGATATTAATTTCAATTTATGACGTATTAAAAAAAAACTACTTACTAGATCTCGTTCAAACCAATTTTCGGTGGAAGTTTGCACCGTAATGTACACCATATATTTTTTATAGATTTATCATTCTCTTATTTTAGAAGTTACACGGGGGGGACACACATTTTACCACTTTGGAAGTGTCTCTCGCGCAAACTATTCAGTTTAGAAAAAAATGATATTAGAAACCTCAATATCATTTTTGAACACCTATCCATAGACAACCCACACTTATGGGTTTTAATAAAAAAAAAAAATGAGTTTCAGTTCTAAGTATGGGGAACCCCCAAAATTTATTGTTTTTTTTTTATTTTTGTGTGAAAATCTTAATGCGGTTCACAGAATACATCTACCTACCAAGTTTCAACATTATAGTTCTTATAGTTTCGGAAAAAAGTGGCTGTGACATACGGCGGACAGACAGACAGACAGACATGACGAATCTATAAGGGTTCCGTTTTTTGCCATTTGGCTACGGAACCCTAAAAATGTGATAAATGAAGAATCACTCGACCGATTTTGTGCAAACTTCACATAAACCATCTACTAAATAGTCCGAACAAAGCCTAAACATTTGGTTTGGATAGGTGAGCCCGTTCTTGAGTTATAAAATTACAACGAAAAGTGGCATTGATTTTTATATAAATTGATTGATGATATAATATTATAAAGCTGAAGAGTTTGTTTGTTTGAACGCGCTAATCTCAGGAACTACTGGTTCGAATTGAAAAAATATTTTAGTGATAATAATGGATATTCCATTTATCGAGGAAAGCTTTAGGCTATATAACATCACGCTGCGACTAATAGGAGCGAAGCATCAGTGAAAAATGTTGCAAAAACGGGGAAAATTATTCATATATGGTAGGGTATCACCACGCGAACGAAGTCGCGCCGGGCAGCTAGTATGATTATAAAATTGTCTCTTTCTCCATCTGTGCGCCTAGCACCAAAGAAGTCGTTTACTTTTATGGATATACTCTTTCCGTTACTCTTTGTATAATGATGTAGGATGATTCGATCAGAATGTAGATATAATGAAGCAGGTGACGAATCCTGGAATGGTTGTTTTTATAAACTCGATATTACAAACCACTTTCAAATAAATAATACATCTAAATTGCACTACCTACAATTTTACATTAACTATACTGAATTGATTATAACATGATCGATTCTGCCACGGTGGATTTTAAAGGAACAAAATACGTATCTTAAAATAACACTTCATACGAGCGGCGATTGGGAGAAATGAGTCTTTAATTCATTAATTGGGAATAATTATGAAAATTTAACAATTAATATTTCATGAAAATGAATACTGATAACAGTATTAATTTTTCAGGTGTGTGTGTGTTTTGTGTTGATATTAATGAAAAGTAATTTAAGGTTAAACATTAGTACCGAGACGGGAAATTAGATTTTTTTTGAGGTTTTTTTACTTTCGTAAAACAATATGGATAGATATTTCAGTGATTCGCCACCATAGTAGTTCATTTAGCATATTGTAGAATTGATACTTTTTGTTTAAGATTAACTATTTTTGTACATTTCCCAAAATGGACAGATTTACGGTTTTTAGAGAAACCATGAGAAACTTTCAAATATGGCTCATATTATACAAAATACATTCATACCTCAATGTGCTAAATAAACTTCTACCATCGCTAATTACTGAAACATCTATCCATATTGTTCTACGAAGTTAAAAAAACAATACAATGTTCAAACCTTTGCAGAGTTGTTTTATAAACGCAACGATCCGGACCACATTATGATCAATAATTCACACCGATTTGAACTTTGATCAACAAATTGTTCTGAACCACCGGGAGCTTACAATACAGTTATAATAAATATCTATAAATATATTATTGTTGTGTATTTCTTTATTTACTTATGTGAATACTCACTATGCACGATCACGAAACTATTATAATATTTAGTGTATTTAAAAGTCCGTTAGAATTCTACGAAGTTTGGACCGTGTGAGGTGATGGCAGTGAGAACACTTTTATGTTACAATTTTGAACCTTAAACGTATCTACATTATGACTCATTAATAACATTAGACTTGAAATAAAGCGTAAAGCGTAAGCGTAACGACGCACGACTTGTGGCAACAGCCCCCCTAGACAAGATGGCTGTCGACAATCGTCATCGTTAGTAAGCGATCAACCTTTGTATGGGATTGACATAAGAGATTGTTAAAAATCACATGATATTTCGATTTGAAATGTCAATCCCATACAAATGTTGATCGTTTACTGTCGATGACGATTATCGATAACCATCTTGTCTACTGGCCCAGATCAGTTGCGTCCGAAAGAGACACGTTTATAGGTAAGTTTTTGTACCTATACACAGTTGTTATCAGGGAGTGAGTCTTCTGTATGGCAGTACTATTGCTTATTCTGTGTCACAGGTCTAAAATTTAAATTCAATTTTAGCAATCTTGATTCAAGACTTATTTTGCAGTGGGCCTTAATCTCCGACAATATATACAATTAACCATGTTTGTGACAGTCGTATTATTATGGGGAATCACGTTAAGCCTACGTACGCATGAGCGTATAATAAATTTGTTCTAGAACAATTTCAGCTTTTTCCTTATGAAAATGTATTGCAAAAAATTATATAAATTCATATTTCACAGGTAAACTACATACATTGAAACATTCATAAGCCTATTTGATTAAAAAGCACAAATCTCACTAGTTGACTCCTTATATTCAAATGACGACCTTATAAACCTAGCAGCACGGTCCAAACTCCTCCGTCCACCCGTCACTAAATGAGGTACTTACATCACTTCCACGCGAGCTTGAGTAACTTCCTCGATGCAAAGTATTTGGTGCTGTATGTGGCTAGGATTAAGGCTCCTAATACTAAAGTGATCAGGTAATAGTCGAAGTCGTCCTTCAAGAGATCGAAGGTTTTTGATGGCGCTACTCGAGTGTAGAATAGATCTGATGGACAAAAATAAATGAAGATGTGAATTTTCATAGATTACAGATCGATCTCCATTTATTGATTTACTTTAGAAGAGGTATAATTTGTAACATCAATGTAAATAAAGGAAGTAAAAGGTAAACCGAGAAGATTGAGCAAGATAAAATAGCTTGATGTAAATGTCGCAGCTATATTAAAAATACGCCATATAAAACAAAAAGTTTTTTTTTTAGATATTTAACTTTAAAAATGCTACATGCTATGCTATGCTAATGGTTTGTGTTGTTTCAATTTTACGAATCCAACGAGCCAGCAAAACAATTGCCATTCAAAAATTACAATCTAGCTCCTATACAATGTGTCCCAAAATTCAACCATAAGCACTAGAGGGTGGACATGCTCACGACTACTACAGAAAAAAATCTTTTAATTTTTTCTATTTTTATAATTTTAATTTTTCAGTATAAACTACAGGGTCTAGGATTTTATAGGGTTGTGGTGGATAGCAGTGCTACTTAGACTGCCGATACAAAAAACGGGAATATTAAAAATAAAATTGTGGTCATGGAAGTTAAAAATTCTCCCTCAGTTGTCCACTTATCGTTGGATTTTGGGACATGTTGTAAATCCGCGATATACATAATAAACAAAAGCGGTCTAAGATTGCCCCTTGAAGAACACCAGTAACTCACCCAGGCCAGTAGCGAGCACGAGGCTGGTAGACTCAAGTCCAGCGGGCGCGGCGTGTATGTGCGTCACGCGGTGCAGCGTGCGGTTGTAGTTCAGCACACCGTCTGCGGGCAGCGGCACGTCGGGCGAGTGCATACCCATGCCCATGCCCATACCCATGCCCATGCCCATCCCTGACCCGTCCGACTCGAGAGCCAGCCACGGCAGCTCCACCAGCGCGCCCGATGATAGTGCCACTGTCATATTAAATCAATAGAATGCCAACAAGAATTTGAAGTTAAAATTGTTTTTATTTTTGTTGACAGGTCAGTTGGCGCAGTTAGTTAAGACTCTGGTAAAGATTCCACCTTATGCGCCGCAGGTCGTGGGTTTGATTCCCGCACAGGACATGCATTTGTGTGCATGAACATGTCTGTATGTCCTGAGTCTGGGTGTAATTATGTATATTAAGTATGTATTTTCAAACAAAAAGTAGTATGTATTATATCAGTTATCTGGTTTCCATAGTACAAGCTCTGCTTAGTTTGGATGACCGTGTATGAGGAATGTCCCAGGATATTTTATATTTTCAGTTTAACTTTTTTTATACGATGAATTTGGTAATCAAGCGCACGGCCCGCCTGATGGTAAGCGGTTACCGTAACCATATGTACGCTTGCAATACACGGGGTATCACTCACGCTTTACCGGCTCTTCATCCCTCCCTAATGAGCTCTGGCGACCTTACTCACGCGCAGTAACACAACAAAGCTATTTTGTAAGGTATACTTCCCCAGTCGAGTCTTCCTCTTTCAGTAAATAAACGCAGCGTTCTACCTCTCTCGTATAATAAAGAGTAATATATATTGTACGAGATGCTATGTGTATACTCACAGAGCACATGTTTGTCCGTGAGTGATCGCTCGGTGATGGTGTTGGCGGCGGCGGTGGGCGTGGCCGCGAGGATGTACGCTTGTCTCTCCACTATGGGAGATCGTTCCGAGTCGAAGGAACTGAACGCTGCACCAGCTGGTATCCATCGCTGTTTGCCTTCATACAGTTCCATCGTTGCTAGGGGATATAATACTTTATGAGTATAGTAATAGAAATAATTCGATTTTGATAATAGGGGTAATCTATTTAAAAGTTATCTTAGTTAATTTGACCAACATAATTGCCCTCCTGGAGTCAAAATTTAATAAATAGCTTTGACTTTGAAAGCAACGAGCTCTGTGTGATTAAGGTAAGAACTCAATGATATTGACAAAATAATTCTGGAAATTTTCGAGATTGATTTATTTGAATTGTAGTTAATGTGCCTTATTTCAATGAATTAAAGTTCAATTTTGACGCGGACCGCCGACGACTGAGTCGCGTTGGCCCTAAACATGATGTAATATAGTCGCGCGGTCGGGCCGGTCGTTACGCTATGCTAGTAATATATAAGTGGTAGTAGGTAACAAGTGTGAGTAGGTAAGTTCTGTCTGACCGATCTCGGTGCGGCGATGCTTGTCGTTGTAGTAGAGGTAGGCGATGCAGTTGTCGGTGTGCACGGCGAGCGCGGAGGCGCGCGCGTGCCGGTGCGCCTGCGCACACCGCACCGCGCCGCTCGCGCCGTCCACGCACGTCGCTACCACGCTCTCTGTTATATAGTATGAACACATGACAATATCTTATCTTATCTTATCTTATCTTATCTTATGGTACACCACAGCCTCTATGGCTACATTCCGAATTGGATAATATCGCTCACAGTGCTCACAGCAATCATTTGCGTACCGAGTTAGATATCACGTTAATTACAGCTGAGAACTGTCAACAATTTGGAACGCTCGTGAACGCGCTCACAGCATTCAAAACAGAACATTTGAGAATTTAATTAAAATCTGAATTAACAATGCGCTAGGACTCCTTATATCTTTTATAAGTTGACTCGCAAAAAGGAATATTATTATTAATATATTAGTCGCTTTTTTTTATTAATTTTCTCTCATAAAACCATTAAAAGTATCTTTGGCAAATGGAAAACCAAGAATCTTATTAGATTTTTGCCGAAAACAATAATTAACCGTCACTTTTGACAGTGATGGTCGGTGTGGGCGCAAGATTGCGCATGTCGTGACGTCATCTATGACGTTTCACGGGACATCGTTAGCTGTCATGTACCAATTCGGTACGGGTTTAAGCACGCTCAAATCGATTACAGCGATTATAACTTCAATTCGGAATGCAGCCTATATTACACAAGCGATCGGATATAATAAGACATCACGTATATTGTTATACGTATAAATATTTGTATATATTGTATAAGTATTTGGAACAAAAGCTGTAATTTTAAAAGATCTTCAACAAAAAATAACTCCTTGCTGAGTTTCTTGCCGGAGACTTCTCAGTTGAAGTGTATCGAACCAGTGGTACATTCAAATGTATATAACAATTCAACGTTTATAAGTACCTTACCAGGGCCTAAACTGAATAAATGACTTTTTGATTTTGATTGATATTTGATACAAATTGACTGACCCAAGATTTGACATTCGAAAAAGATAAATGAATACCTGTTTTTTTACAAGAAGACAGTAGAAGAATACTTTGAAGCCGATTACCCATTCAAAAAAAAACAAAATCATTTATTGAAATAGTCCTTGATGTTGTAAATCGCACTAAGCTAATTTTAATTACATAACATCCCTTTCTTATTTTTTTTTAAACCGAACAATCCGCCTGATGGTATGCGGTTATCGTAGTCATATGGACGCTTGTGACACACGGGGCATCACTCACGTGTTACCGACCCTTCCCCTCCCTAATGTGCTCCAGCGACTTTACTCACGCGCAGGAACACAACATAAAGTTATTTGATTGCGGTATTCTGTAAGGTATACCGTTGATGTCGGTGGATGGGTTACCGCCTAGTGGTATTTCAAATCGAGCGTTTCCGTGCTTCGGAAGGCACGTAAAGCCGTTGGTCCCGGTTATCACATAATTGTGATAGTCGTTAAGCTAGTTGGAGGCCTAAGCGGCCTGAAAACTCCAAAAATAGGTTGACCACTAGCCTACCTCCATCTCGCCGCAGTGGGCACGCGTGGTGGAGTATTTGCCCATTCCTTTTACCCTAATTTGTGAAAGGAGGCCTGTGCTCAGCAGTGGGACAATTTAGGCTGATGATGGTGTAAGGTAAAAATACTTCCCCAATCGAGCAGAGCTGGACTTTGTGCGAATCTGTATGTTACCTTTATGCGTGGAGTCGGGCCCCTCAGTAATGAAGAGCACCAAGTTGGGGTTGATGTACTTGTAGAGCACGGAGCGGTCGGGCAGCACGCGGCCGGCCGAGTGCGTGCGCTCGACTCTGTATGTTACCTTTATGCGTGGAGTCGGGCCCCTCAGTAATGAAGAGCACCAAGTTGGGGTTGATGTACTTGTAGAGCACGGAGCGGTCGGGCAGCACGCGGCCGGCCGAGTGCGTGCGCTCGACTCTGTATGTTACCTTTATGCGTGGAGTCGGGCCCCTCAGTAATGAAGAGCACCAAGTTGGGGTTGATGTACTTGTAGAGCACGGAGCGGTCGGGCAGCACGCGGCCGGCCGAGTGCGTGCGCTCGACTCTGTATGTTACCTTTATGCGTGGAGTCGGGCCCCTCAGTAATGAAGAGCACCAAGTTGGGGTTGATGTACTTGTAGAGCACGGAGCGGTCGGGCAGCACGCGGCCGGCCGAGTGCGTGCGCTCGACTCTGTATGTTACCTTTATGCGTGGAGTCGGGCCCCTCAGTAATGAAGAGCACCAAGTTGGGGTTGATGTACTTGTAGAGCACGGAGCGGTCGGGCAGCACGCGGCCGGCCGAGTGCGTGCGCTCGACTCTGTATGTTACCTTTATGCGTGGAGTCGGGCCCCTCAGTAATGAAGAGCACCAAGTTGGGGTTGATGTACTTGTAGAGCACGGAGCGGTCGGGCAGCACGCGGCCGGCCGAGTGCGTGCGCTCGACTCTGTATGTTACCTTTATGCGTGGAGTCGGGCCCCTCAGTAATGAAGAGCACCAAGTTGGGGTTGATGTACTTGTAGAGCACGGAGCGGTCGGGCAGCACGCGGCCGGCCGAGTGCGTGCGCTCGACTCTGTATGTTACCTTTATGCGTGGAGTCGGGCCCCTCAGTAATGAAGAGCACCAAGTTGGGGTTGATGTACTTGTAGAGCACGGAGCGGTCGGGCAGCACGCGGCCGGCCGAGTGCGTGCGCTCGACTCTGTATGTTACCTTTATGCGTGGAGTCGGGCCCCTCAGTAATGAAGAGCACCAAGTTGGGGTTGATGTACTTGTAGAGCACGGAGCGGTCGGGCAGCACGCGGCCGGCCGAGTGCGTGCGCTCGACTCTGTATGTTACCTTTATGCGTGGAGTCGGGCCCCTCAGTAATGAAGAGCACCAAGTTGGGGTTGATGTACTTGTAGAGCACGGAGCGGTCGGGCAGCACGCGGCCGGCCGAGTGCGTGCGCTCGACTCTGTATGTTACCTTTATGCGTGGAGTCGGGCCCCTCAGTAATGAAGAGCACCAAGTTGGGGTTGATGTACTTGTAGAGCACGGAGCGGTCGGGCAGCACGCGGCCGGCCGAGTGCGTGCGCTCGACTCTGTATGTTACCTTTATGCGTGGAGTCGGGCCCCTCAGTAATGAAGAGCACCAAGTTGGGGTTGATGTACTTGTAGAGCACGGAGCGGTCGGGCAGCACGCGGCCGGCCGAGTGCGTGCGCTCGAC
The DNA here is from genome assembly GCA_947623365.1 of Achlya flavicornis. Lineage (NCBI taxonomy): Eukaryota > Metazoa > Arthropoda > Insecta > Lepidoptera > Drepanidae > Achlya > Achlya flavicornis. The sequence goes on along the minus strand of OX392480.1, from coordinate 13,534,902 downwards.
TCTGTATGTTACCTTTATGCGTGGAGTCGGGCCCCTCAGTAATGAAGAGCACCAAGTTGGGGTTGATGTACTTGTAGAGCACGGAGCGGTCGGGCAGCACGCGGCCGGCCGAGTGCGTGCGCTCGACTCTGTATGTTACCTTTATGCGTGGAGTCGGGCCCCTCAGTAATGAAGAGCACCAAGTTGGGGTTGATGTACTTGTAGAGCACGGAGCGGTCGGGCAGCACGCGGCCGGCCGAGTGCGTGCGCTCGACTCTGTATGTTACCTTTATGCGTGGAGTCGGGCCCCTCAGTAATGAAGAGCACCAAGTTGGGGTTGATGTACTTGTAGAGCACGGAGCGGTCGGGCAGCACGCGGCCGGCCGAGTGCGTGCGCTCGACTCTGTATGTTACCTTTATGCGTGGAGTCGGGCCCCTCAGTAATGAAGAGCACCAAGTTGGGGTTGATGTACTTGTAGAGCACGGAGCGGTCGGGCAGCACGCGGCCGGCCGAGTGCGTGCGCTCGACTCTGTATGTTACCTTTATGCGTGGAGTCGGGCCCCTCAGTAATGAAGAGCACCAAGTTGGGGTTGATGTACTTGTAGAGCACGGAGCGGTCGGGCAGCACGCGGCCGGCCGAGTGCGTGCGCTCGACTCTGTATGTTACCTTTATGCGTGGAGTCGGGCCCCTCAGTAATGAAGAGCACCAAGTTGGGGTTGATGTACTTGTAGAGCACGGAGCGGTCGGGCAGCACGCGGCCGGCCGAGTGCGTGCGCTCGACTCTGTATGTTACCTTTATGCGTGGAGTCGGGCCCCTCAGTAATGAAGAGCACCAAGTTGGGGTTGATGTACTTGTAGAGCACGGAGCGGTCGGGCAGCACGCGGCCGGCCGAGTGCGTGCGCTCGACTCTGTATGTTACCTTTATGCGTGGAGTCGGGCCCCTCAGTAATGAAGAGCACCAAGTTGGGGTTGATGTACTTGTAGAGCACGGAGCGGTCGGGCAGCACGCGGCCGGCCGAGTGCGTGCGCTCGACTCTGTATGTTACCTTTATGCGTGGAGTCGGGCCCCTCAGTAATGAAGAGCACCAAGTTGGGGTTGATGTACTTGTAGAGCACGGAGCGGTCGGGCAGCACGCGGCCGGCCGAGTGCGTGCGCTCGACTCTGTATGTTACCTTTATGCGTGGAGTCGGGCCCCTCAGTAATGAAGAGCACCAAGTTGGGGTTGATGTACTTGTAGAGCACGGAGCGGTCGGGCAGCACGCGGCCGGCCGAGTGCGTGCGCTCGACTCTGTATGTTACCTTTATGCGTGGAGTCGGGCCCCTCAGTAATGAAGAGCACCAAGTTGGGGTTGATGTACTTGTAGAGCACGGAGCGGTCGGGCAGCACGCGGCCGGCCGAGTGCGTGCGCTCGACTCTGTATGTTACCTTTATGCGTGGAGTCGGGCCCCTCAGTAATGAAGAGCACCAAGTTGGGGTTGATGTACTTGTAGAGCACGGAGCGGTCGGGCAGCACGCGGCCGGCCGAGTGCGTGCGCTCGACTCTGTATGTTACCTTTATGCGTGGAGTCGGGCCCCTCAGTAATGAAGAGCACCAAGTTGGGGTTGATGTACTTGTAGAGCACGGAGCGGTCGGGCAGCACGCGGCCGGCCGAGTGCGTGCGCTCGACTCTGTATGTTACCTTTATGCGTGGAGTCGGGCCCCTCAGTAATGAAGAGCACCAAGTTGGGGTTGATGTACTTGTAGAGCACGGAGCGGTCGGGCAGCACGCGGCCGGCCGAGTGCGTGCGCTCGACTCTGTATGTTACCTTTATGCGTGGAGTCGGGCCCCTCAGTAATGAAGAGCACCAAGTTGGGGTTGATGTACTTGTAGAGCACGGAGCGGTCGGGCAGCACGCGGCCGGCCGAGTGCGTGCGCTCGACTCTGTATGTTACCTTTATGCGTGGAGTCGGGCCCCTCAGTAATGAAGAGCACCAAGTTGGGGTTGATGTACTTGTAGAGCACGGAGCGGTCGGGCAGCACGCGGCCGGCCGAGTGCGTGCGCTCGACTCTGTATGTTACCTTTATGCGTGGAGTCGGGCCCCTCAGTAATGAAGAGCACCAAGTTGGGGTTGATGTACTTGTAGAGCACGGAGCGGTCGGGCAGCACGCGGCCGGCCGAGTGCGTGCGCTCGACTCTGTATGTTACCTTTATGCGTGGAGTCGGGCCCCTCAGTAATGAAGAGCACCAAGTTGGGGTTGATGTACTTGTAGAGCACGGAGCGGTCGGGCAGCACGCGGCCGGCCGAGTGCGTGCGCTCGACTCTGTATGTTACCTTTATGCGTGGAGTCGGGCCCCTCAGTAATGAAGAGCACCAAGTTGGGGTTGATGTACTTGTAGAGCACGGAGCGGTCGGGCAGCACGCGGCCGGCCGAGTGCGTGCGCTCGACTCTGTATGTTACCTTTATGCGTGGAGTCGGGCCCCTCAGTAATGAAGAGCACCAAGTTGGGGTTGATGTACTTGTAGAGCACGGAGCGGTCGGGCAGCACGCGGCCGGCCGAGTGCGTGCGCTCGACTCTGTATGTTACCTTTATGCGTGGAGTCGGGCCCCTCAGTAATGAAGAGCACCAAGTTGGGGTTGATGTACTTGTAGAGCACGGAGCGGTCGGGCAGCACGCGGCCGGCCGAGTGCGTGCGCTCGACTCTGTATGTTACCTTTATGCGTGGAGTCGGGCCCCTCAGTAATGAAGAGCACCAAGTTGGGGTTGATGTACTTGTAGAGCACGGAGCGGTCGGGCAGCACGCGGCCGGCCGAGTGCGTGCGCTCGACTCTGTATGTTACCTTTATGCGTGGAGTCGGGCCCCTCAGTAATGAAGAGCACCAAGTTGGGGTTGATGTACTTGTAGAGCACGGAGCGGTCGGGCAGCACGCGGCCGGCCGAGTGCGTGCGCTCGACTCTGTATGTTACCTTTATGCGTGGAGTCGGGCCCCTCAGTAATGAAGAGCACCAAGTTGGGGTTGATGTACTTGTAGAGCACGGAGCGGTCGGGCAGCACGCGGCCGGCCGAGTGCGTGCGCTCGACTCTGTATGTTACCTTTATGCGTGGAGTCGGGCCCCTCAGTAATGAAGAGCACCAAGTTGGGGTTGATGTACTTGTAGAGCACGGAGCGGTCGGGCAGCACGCGGCCGGCCGAGTGCGTGCGCTCGACTCTGTATGTTACCTTTATGCGTGGAGTCGGGCCCCTCAGTAATGAAGAGCACCAAGTTGGGGTTGATGTACTTGTAGAGCACGGAGCGGTCGGGCAGCACGCGGCCGGCCGAGTGCGTGCGCTCGACTCTGTATGTTACCTTTATGCGTGGAGTCGGGCCCCTCAGTAATGAAGAGCACCAAGTTGGGGTTGATGTACTTGTAGAGCACGGAGCGGTCGGGCAGCACGCGGCCGGCCGAGTGCGTGCGCTCGACTCTGTATGTTACCTTTATGCGTGGAGTCGGGCCCCTCAGTAATGAAGAGCACCAAGTTGGGGTTGATGTACTTGTAGAGCACGGAGCGGTCGGGCAGCACGCGGCCGGCCGAGTGCGTGCGCTCGACTCTGTATGTTACCTTTATGCGTGGAGTCGGGCCCCTCAGTAATGAAGAGCACCAAGTTGGGGTTGATGTACTTGTAGAGCACGGAGCGGTCGGGCAGCACGCGGCCGGCCGAGTGCGTGCGCTCGACTCTGTATGTTACCTTTATGCGTGGAGTCGGGCCCCTCAGTAATGAAGAGCACCAAGTTGGGGTTGATGTACTTGTAGAGCACGGAGCGGTCGGGCAGCACGCGGCCGGCCGAGTGCGTGCGCTCGCCGGGGGCCCGGCCCAGCGCGCGCACGATGCGGTGCCCCGACCCGGGGCCCCCGCCCAGGTACACGGACCACGTCTGCTGGGCTACCACCGTCTGACGACATTGGGAGCTTTATTATGACATCGAATCCTTCCTTTTTCGTCTGTATCTAAGCTTAGGCAAATGTTCTTGTATTGTTAATTATTTAGACAAAAAAAGCCAAACATAGCCAGATTGTCCAAAATATATTTAATAAAATTAACCTTGCTGAGTTTCTGGCCGGTTTCTGAATAAAAGGTGTTTTAATATGATCAAAACAGGGATTTTGAAACTACATGCAAGTAGAGTAATACCCAACTGATATAGCTTACCGATATGAAGGTTTCGCTGAAAACCAGCGTTGTGGCGCTTGTCGTCGCAACTTCATGCTGAGCGATTACCTTTTTACGACACACCTTAATTTTAATTATTTACTTGTTATATACTATATCATTTCTTGTATTACGTGTGTCTAAATAAATTATTCTTATTCTTATATACCTGCGCAGAAGATACATTTTCAAAGCGCAAGAAATGCTATTGGTCGTGACTTGCGAGTGAGATGGAACTAACAGCTGCAGTGTATTATGAACCTTATAGTAGTGCTTTAAGGTTGATTGTAAGTTTTAAGCATTCTTTCGTTAATATTCAGGCCATACTTTATTTTCTGTACGAACGAAGATTCACGACGCGCCTTATCAGTTGGGTACTACTGTAACGTTTCTTTGTTTAGATATGGAATGAAAGTTTAGTACTGTCAAACATTAAGACGTAACAGATACTTCACTTCCTTGAGCGAAGTATGCTATTTTGAGGTCAATTGCCGTGACGCTAAAATTCATATTGCTCGCCCCCGCGACAGGGTTGTATGGAGCACTAACGTTCTGAGTGAAGGAGCCCTGGGCCCCGAATCTCGCGTCCTCGATATTAATGTCGCATTGACATTTACCAAAACACATGATATCCGATCTCTAAAGTTTTTTTTTTTTTATGTTAAATGGGCTTGTGTTTGACCTTCGACTGACCCCATGAGGAGTTAAGACGAGGCCGAGGATGTAGCACGCTTACCCAGAAAAAGCCTATTCACTCTGGCCTTGAATACATCTAGGTTGTAGGTGTCGGGAAACACAGATCCCGGAAGAGAGTTCCACTCCTTTGCTGTTCGTATAAGAAACGATGAAGCGAAGCGTTGAGTCCGGGTACGCGGGATGTAGTTCTATGTTTTGATGGAAGACCGCCATGTTTTTCGCCAAATATCTTTTCGACATCGATGTCGAAAGCGCGAGAATAACGGGCTTGATACTGTGCTCAAGAGACAGCGACAATGATCACAGGTCATTACTTCACTAACGGTATTCTGTGTATATTTTTTGTACAAAGTATCTTAAAAATTTTAACTACACGTGATATCACACTACACCCCCTACCCTCATATGATATTTCGTTTTATTTTCCTAACCCCCTCCCCCCTTTCGAGCCTCACGTGATTATAGCACAACCTCTCTCTTGCCTCAATTTAATGTTGAACTAGCTGTTCCCTCTGGATTCAACCGTGATAACGTTATACATCTACAATGCTAGCACGGCTATTTAACGCTGCTACAAATAATTGTTCAAACATATACAAACTCTTCAGCATTATATTAGTATAGACCTACCTTTCCATCATATCGGAGTGCATAACCCTGAACCTTCGCCGTACTACGTTCTGCCACGTACATGTATATATCTTCTACCAGCGGCGCGGCCGATGGCGGGAACACCTGCAATACGTCCAAATTAATACATATTTGCTCACTGTCTGAAAATTCTATTTTTTTTCACAACTGCAAACTAGCATACGGCCCGCCTGGTAAGCGGTTAGCCCCTACCGACGCTTGCAACTCTCAGTGACGCGCTCCAGCGACCTTGATCACGCGCAGGAACATGAAGTCATTTGACTGTGGTATTCTGTAAGACGTACCCCGAGGCAAGCAAGAATTGTTCTAACTTTTCCACCATCCCCATTTTTACACTGAACCACAAGACACCGGGTAAATTTTAACCTTATGTTGTTGACTTTCCGAAAATACGGACACAGTGATACATCCTTATTTGTAATGCGGACAGCAAGGAACTTGCTTCCGGCCTCTGTTTCGTGATTCTTACCATCTAGGGAGTTTCAAGGCCAGAGTGAATAGGTTTATCGAATTAAAGCTATGCTCAACCTCTTCTAAAATGTAGGTGAAATTAGTTTAGTGCGATTTACAACAGAATCAGCACCAATATAATGTGACAGTATAACGAATATCAGTAGTTGTACCTGCACGTCTTCGTTAATATCGAGCAGTATGAGCGCGTGCAGCTTGTCCTGGTCGGGGGTGTGCAGCACGGTGCACTGCAGCAGCTGCGCGTCCAGCTGCAGCGCCCGCTCGCCCACCAACGTGCCGCGGATCGGGTTCAAACTCACTATCAACCCGTTGCCCGTCTCCTGCGATTATACATATACTGTGTTGTTATTACTCACGATATATAATAAATAAATAATAAATATCCTGGGACATTCCTCACACACGGTCATATGATCCCAAACTAAGCAGAGCTTGGAAACCAGATAACTAATATAATACATATACTACTTTTTGTTTGTAAATACATACTTACCGTCTTACTAATAAAAATATGGAACACGGTTGTTTAACAGCTGTATAGTTATGCAGTGTGCCTTACACAGTTGCTATACACTCCCTTTACTAATAATCAGTGTGTAAGCGTTGTATAGTTATCTATTTGTTAAAACAAAAACGACTGGCAACTTTTTAGGAACGTTTTGAAACTAAAACTATCTAACTTCAAAATACGGGAGAAAATATGGGGAAAAATGTGAAAATACCAAAAGATACTGAAAAATAATTATATAAAATATTAATCATATCATAAAAATCAGGTTTCTTTTTCTTAAGACTATTTTTATTTTAATAATTAAACAATAAAATTACTTTTAAAAAGCTTCAAATAGCTAATGGTGGTTTTGAACGAAACTGTCTTGTGCTTATGGCTACAGTAGCCATTTAACCAAAGAAGAAGAAGAAAGAAGAACGTCATTGTCAAATTACAAATGTTACGTCAACAAACGAAGCAAATGGCTGTGCCAATGACTTCAAAACTAAGGATACACCTACCGGAACATTTTGCATAAAGTTATCAAAATCAAATAAATTGTCAATTTTTGTTTTATTTTATCCATAACTCCAGTATAAAACACAAGCCTTTCACTACGCAACTAGGCATTTTTATGGCAATTATAAGCAAACAATTAACGAATGAACTGTTCCGTGGACCGCAGTATGACCGCAGTCGACTGAGTCGCGTTGGCCCTCAAATGACTTTTTAGGGCCAGCGCGTTGGTGTCATTTTGTTGCGCGGTTGGCCTGGTCCATAGTAAATAGACACAACACTTGATTGTCAGACACAGCTGATCTATTGAAATCCGCCATAATGTTCTTATACAAACACTAAACAAGGGTCCTGGCCCGTGTAAGCCCTGTGTAAATTTCCTAGGTAACTAAAACACGTGTATACAGGCTTTGTGTCAAAAATGTTTTTATTAGTAGCAATTATCCTATAACAGATGTGTACACCGCGTGTAACTTTTTATTAGTAAGGCTGTTAATATACATAATTACACCCAGACTCAGGACGTACAGACATGTTCATGCACACAAATGCATGTCCTGTGTGGGAATCGAACCCACGACCTGCGGCGCGTAAGGTGAATATTAGCCAACTGCTCCAACTGGCCCGTCGTATACAACCATAACAATATGCTATATGACGGAATTTTGAACCGACTTCAAAATGAGGTTCTCAATTCGGTTGTTTGTTACCTCATAACTCCGTCATTTATTAATCGATTTGGAAATTTATTTTTTTGTTTGGAAGGGTACACTTCCCGTTTGGTCCCTTTTTGTCATTGTCATCAGGTCAGGCTTTGATTACTATTTGGTGTACTTTGAATTTGGTTTAAATTCTTTGTAAAACAGGTTTCAATTATTTTATTTAGTTAGTCATTTTGTCAAATGAACAAAAAAATACGAAGATATCGTGTTGAAGAAGTCTCGTTATGGTGCAGTTTTTACTCTAAAGTAGGGTTTCGTTTTTCCCGACCTTTTTCCATTCCTGGGACCCGGGAATGGAAAAATGACTTCCCGGGAATTCCCGATTCCCGGGAAATTTTAAAAATTGATAGTTTTGTTATTTTAACGTGTATAAAGTCAAGTAAACCACGTAATTTAATTAAATTAGCAATTTATTTGTCTCAGAAGTAAATAATAGTACATTAAGAGACGTGTGCAAAGTTGGTAATCACACACGAGACGGTACCTATTAAGCAAAGGAACCCGAGAGTGTAATGATCAATGCACACGCGAGTCATACGACGTTTTCCAACACACTTGTGAGGAAAAAAACAAACTTGTATTTTTTTAACTTCGTCAACAAATATGGCGCGCAAGTTCTTTTTTTGACAGCAAAACTGTCCTAACCGTTTAAATTAAGAATGATTCGTATACGCACATATTAATAGCATTGAGTTACAAACTTAACATAATAGGGATTATACCTATCATAAAACTGTGCGGTAATGTAAATTAAAAAGCACTAGTGCGTCATAAGCTACATTATGGTACTAAAAACGGTGCAATAAATGTCTAATTAAGAGCATGGGTTGAAAAAAATTATTTACTAATTCACAAGGAACGAACTATGCTCCGAATTTCTCTATGAGACAGGGAAACGATGACATTCGTAGGACGACATATGTGATAGCAATGGGCAGGCCACATTGCTCGAAGCAGAAGTGAGTGGCGACCACGTGCTGGAAAGCGCCGTTAGGGACGACCTCTCACCAGATGGATCGACGACCTGGTCAGAGTCGCTGGGCGCCGCTGGATGCAAGCGGCCCAAAATCGTTCGAAGTGGAATTTAATAGGGGAGGGCTTTGTTCAGCAGCAGACATCCTTAGGCTGATATGATGATGATGATGCGATTTACTTGACTTTTGGTCGGTAAAAATAATAATATTTATTATTTTAAAAAAATTGCATTTTCGGCAACATTGAAATTTTTCAATACAAAAACGCTGATAAGCTTTATCTCCAAAAATATATATTTAAAAAAAATATTAATGTAACTTTCATTTTCTTCAAAATTACGCGCATTCAGAGATTTTCTCTAAAATCGGCTGTTTAGAAACTACCCATAGTAACTATGTATGTATGACCTATAGTTTGATATGATTATTTTTAATTTTCTACTTATGTTTGGGTGTGAGACACAAATAGGTAATTAAATTAAATTACGTATTTTACTTGACTTTTGATAGGTTACAAACAAACATGTTTTTATGGGTATTTTCGGAGAACTTGAAATTTTTCTAAGAAAAAAACGTAGTATAATGTGTAATAACCACAAATACACACTTCCTACAGTTCCTTTCAGCGATTTCTCATAAGCTTGTAGTTCAGTTCGTTCGATTTCGGTGGATATCGACATTTGTTTTAATATTTTATGCAACATCTTTGTGTTTCAAAGGTTTTTCGTTAATTTTGACCAATATTTGCAGTGTTTTAGAGCATTCAATCTCATAAAGAAATTCCCGGGAATTCCCGGGAAATCGCAAAAAAAAACCCGACTTCGGGAACGACGTATTTCCCGGGAATTCCCGATTCCCGGGACCCGGGAACGAAACCCTACTCTAAAGCGACGTCTCAAGGTCCCACTCCCGAACTTTGACGCGATTTATCTTTGTACATTTTTAATGATTTGGTAATGCAAATTATACGTGTCCAATATTTTTATACTATACGTGTCCAATATTTTTTGATAATCTAACTTACACACTAATTAGAATAATTATTGGTTGGTTTAATTACTACGAGCTAATGCCCAGAGCTTTTCAACTAGCCTCATTTTACTGGCAGATAATTTTCTTGGACTGCACACAAAACCTCATCGCTTTGAATTAATGGTATAGGAACACATACATTAAAAACATTGATTAAATATGTATAGATGATCCACGTTCCAACTCTGTGAATTTAATTTTACTGTCTAAATTAATGAATCAAGTCAGACTAAAATGTGTATCTTCACCTCGAATTTTTATGATCAAATAACAGTGTAACCTAAAGTACGCTATATTTAGAGAGCATAAGGTTCCTAATTGAATGTTTGTAAGTTAAAACAATAAGTAGAAGACTATAAGTATTGGGCATAATAATCCTAATCCGCTGTTCTTAGAAAATATATTGTTACCTCATGTTTACCGACAATAGTAAGGTAAGCGTCATGGGGAGGATATCGCGCAGATCTTCTCGTGAACACCACCACGTTCTCTGTATCTAGGTTGGGTTCATAGTGTTTCCATAGAATCTCCCCAGAAAGATTATCCATGCCGAAAATCTGAAACAAATATCCTAGGTTATTCCTCACACACGGCTATCTGGTCCCAAACTAAGCATATCTTGTACTATGGAAACCAAATAACTGATATACTACATATTTACCATTTTTTTGTAAATACATACTTAGTATAGGTACTTAATTACACCCAGGAAATGCAGTCATGTTCGAAACAGGTTCGGAATTTGAGACGGTGCAGTCAACGTAAACTTGTTTTTTTTTTTTTTTTTTTTGCAATTATAGTTTCTAGCTGACTGTACATTTTTTCCAAAATCTGTAAATACCGATAACTCTAAAAGTAACGGATAGTCTCCAGACCATGTTCGCGTAGCTTCAACCCTTAGTAGCTGCCCTTACTAATCCATCTCAATTTTCCACCCTGTATAACTTAGTTAGTCGGTTACCACAAAATATAGCTATATCCTTTTTTTGTCAAATAACCGTGAACAATCATCGATCAGTTGAATCATCACAGAAATGTAGGCATTACCTTCCCAACATCAGTGACCAGCACAATGATCTTGTGCAAGTTGAAGTAGTCCCTGACGAGGGCGGTGGGCTCGTTCTCTTGTGAGATCTCGCCCTTCTGCAGGCTCTGTACCAACGTGTGCAGTTGCTGGAACTGCGTCTGCAGGCGTCTGGAGAACGCTGCCCATATCGAACCTGATTGCGGATTATTAAACACTCTAGGAAAATGCATGGTTTAATTTAATAGAATAGAATATACATACAAAAATTATGTTTTACATAGTGGTAAGGTTAAATTGAGTGAAAGGTGAGAAAAGGTATATTTACAGAAAAGCATTTTATAGTAGAAAAATAACAAGGACGGAAATAAAACAATACAGTTGGCCCAAGCATGAATCTCATTTAAGGGAATGGGCAGACACTTCACCACGCGTGGAGGTAGACTAGTGGTCAACCTACTGTTGCAGTTTTCAAGCCTAGGAGACCTACAACTCACTCACAATTAAGTCTTTCACCCTCAATTGTGAAAGGAGGCCTGTGCTCAGCTTTATAGGATGATGATGATGATAAATTTCATACTGAAGAGGTATTTGAAATAAGGATTATCTATTCTTTATTTTTGATTGATTGCATATCGTTTAAAAGATAAAAACATTTGGAAAAACAACTGAATGTATAGGCATAAATATTATTTAGAATGGGCAATACAAAACTCGTTCACTTTTATATGAAGTTTGAAAAAGGCAAATGGCTTTTTTCTCTTAGAAAATATATCAAGTGCAGTGCAATAAGTTTAAAGAATAGAAAATATTTGCTGAACTTTTTTTGCATGAATTTGCTAAATGCGTCGCGGATAGAGGCTGGTTGCAGGCCAATAGCACACTTTTTAAAGGCAATGCTAGCTGTAGGGACTCTAATGAACTACTTCTGTCGGCGAAGACCTTGAGGTTCCTATGAAGGAAAACATCGTGAGGAACTGGTTTTTTTTTTTTTTTTTTTACTACTTTGTCGGTTAACAATCATACGGCCCACCTGATGGTAAGCGTTTACCGTAGCCATATGGACGCTTGCAACACAAGAAGCATGGCTAACGCGTTACCGACCTTTCTCCCCTCCCCTATGAGCTCTGGCGACCTTACTCACGCGCAGGAACACAACTTTACACAACATAAAGTTATTTGGCTGCGGTATTCTGTAAGGTGGAGGTACTTCCCCAGTCGAGCTGCTCTTTGAGCGAATAAACGCTATGCTCTACCTCTCTCAAACTACTGGCTACGGCCCTATTTTTGTCGTCAAGCACCATTCGATGTGTTGCTGACTTTGTGCTGGCTGACCATGGTGAAATTGAAGTCAAACAAAGTCCTATTCAAGTATTCATAGTGGAAAAACAATATTGTATCATATTCAAGCTATATAAGAAAACATTAGCACTCAAGACTAGAAACAAAGAATTAATAAAACAGTTGACTCGTTCGTAAGAGATTTCATCACACAAAACCTTGTTACACAAATCTACACAATACTTACTATACATCTTCGCAGCTATGAAAATAAAGAGAAAAACCATTTGAATATTACTTGATAATAACATATGCATAGATGTAAAATGTATGTTGTTCTATATATGTACATAGCTGTGCCCTGATATTTCCGCTAATGGCTATGGCAATCGTAGACACGCGGAGTTTAATTAAAATTAAAGTCACTTTCGCTTTTATAATATGTAGAGAGATCAACTACTTTTTAAATATTTACTTATTTTATACCCAGACTTGGAACAAATGTTGATCCAAACTAATGTTTATCCTGGGTGGGAATCGAACCCACGACCATCGTCCACGACCATGTATATCGTGGTAGTCACTTTATCTAACTCCAGGGATGTGGCCTGGGTAAAATAAAACAATTATTAAAAAATATTGGTCACGTATTTTCGCTTAATCAAATCTATAAACATTGACAAACATGAAGCGCGTCAAAGTTCGGAAGTGCGGGCTCGTGACGTCACATGTTTGTGAAAAGTGTACCATCGCGTGACGTCACGCGGAACTTCATCACACCATATCTCCGTAATTTTTTGTTTGATTGATAAAATAAAAAATGCGTGTCTAATATTTTTTCATAATGTAAATGACAATGACAAATTTTCAGGCCACTTGCCTATTATAAAATTTACAATCGATTACATTTCGTGGCAAAAGGCCTTAAATCCTTCCCTGTTTTGAGGTAAACCCTTATCGAACTACTGAGATTTTATATAGTGGCCACCTTGCCCACCGTTAGGTATAAAAGACGGCACACTATTCCTGGCAACCCCTTACGAGGCGTCAGAGACCTGGTACTCATTAAAAAAGTATTAAGTCCTGTATTGAGGTAAGTGAATAATAAACTGACCTTCTTTCTGATCGAACTCTGACTCGATAGCGGCGTCCAAGTCGGAGACAGGCAGGTCAACAAACTCCGCCGCCACTACGTTAGCTAGGGCTTCCTCTCTGCTCCAAACTACTTTACCTGTAATAACACATTACATATTATTATTATTATTAATAATTGTCCTGAAAAAAATACCCCATGTTTTAATTCAAATAATATGATATTGCGATAGTATCAAGTTCAAGTTTCATTTAAATGTGCGATACCAATGTCGAATATTGAAAATCTAATCAAACATCCAAATTGTTAAGCTGTCTGAAATCTGGATTAGGAAACATTAACAAATATTGTGTGATCCAACAAACTATTTAAGGCTTAAGATTTTGGCTTTCTATCTCTCTCATTAATAATCCTAACTAATATTATAAATGCGAAAGTCAGTTTGTTTGTTACGCCTTCACACCTCAACTACTCAACGGATCATCATGAAATTTAGCAGCAGCTAGCCTATGGTATGGAGAAGGACATAGACTACTTTTTATCCCGGGAACGCGGGTGAAACCGCGGGGGACACCTGGTATTAAATATAAATCTATCTCCTTCTCAATAATGTGTATTGAATTCATAAATATCAACCATCATACAATCAACCAAAAGAAAGGCAATAACATAAATTTTGTTTCAAATTTATTCCGCCATTACCCCACCACCTACAATGCGCTCTGATTGGCTAAGTCAAGGACACATTTAACATTTAGATCAACAAAACCAGTGCAAAATCACTGAGTAGTTGCGGAACTGAATTGCTGACTTACCACCATGCTGCATCAAGTTAACGGAGTCATCGGCACTATTGAGCAGTATCCTGCACACATGGCTCTCCCGCTGAGTCTTGGTGCACATCACTGCGGACAGCTCGGGCTCCGGCAGCTTGAGCGAACGGTCTGAACCACGGATCTCTGGGACTTCTACACCCGTGGACAAACTGTGCGCCGTTAGGGAGAAACCCTGAAGGGAAATACTAGCATATACAACGTGTAACAGAAAGGCTATATACAGGAGATAGGATAGTGAAAACGCTGAAAGGAACCCCGAGCTGAATTTAGAAAAAAATAAAAATGCCATTAAAACAAAAATGTTTTTTTTTCTTTTTCTGCTTCTACTTACAAAATTATGTATGGCTAGAAGCCATCAAAATTGACCTCTAATTGTTTGTCAGAATGCTTAGAGCTAATTCTTTATGGCTAAACATAGTGAGGTCCCTGCGAGATCTACTCCACCTCGTCAAACTACGCAGGATAAACCCATGGTCAAGGAAATATAAAATAATATTTTGGACAACTTCTAGCATACATAATTTTGTTCATATTGTGACGTAGAAGCAGAATTTAGAATTTTGCTTGAGTTATGTGAGCTTACCACCTATAACCACACACCTAAATCAAGGTCCCTATTCCAAACGTCAGTCAATGTTCAATTCGAGTTTTAAGTCAAGATATTAAGTTTGGAACCTGCACCAATGATATTAGGTTTATTTTCGATTAACATGATCTATTCTTGAGACTTGATTTGAATTTTGATCTCGCTATATGCTGGCCTAAATTTGAGGTTGATTAAAACATATTAATAAGCTTTAATAAAAGAGTAACATACCTTAATGTCATCACTCCAAGTCTGCATAACCACAGGTCCGGTAGCACTATCAACTATCGCCACACTGGCCGACTGGTCAGCAACATCAACACTAAGCATCTCCAACTCATTATTCTTCAGCACAACTATCTTCTTATCATTAATAGTAAAGCCTGGTAGAATGCTGTTGCCATCAAGAGCCCTCAAGTTTGCTTCAGTTGAGCTCAAAGGTACAAACTCTGATAATGGTTTGCTTAATACTTGGACTGCATTGGAGGTGACATCTAAGGAGATAAGGAGTTCGCTTCCAATCCTTCCTGATATGCAGGTGTAGTAAGGCGCGGACACAACGCAGCTGGAAAACATTTGCTTGATTTTAAGTAAAATACATTGCTTTTGTTCTATTTCAAGGGTCCTAGAACGTCAATGAATGCTTAAATTATGAGTCGACATTAAAAAAATTGCACCAATGTAATTAGGTTTATTTTAGATTTTACAAGATCTATTCTTGAGACTTCACTGAGTTTTGATAGAAATAATACAGGCCTGAGTCTTTTTGTATGTTATTGTTATCATATGTGTAACCAATAAAGAATGTTGTATTGTAAAACTAAGATGTATTCAGATATACAATACACAATATTTTCAAAAAGTGCTTAACCTTACTTGCTTTCTATTTAATGTGAAAAATCTCACCCATCATTGGTCCAAACAGCTGGCAGCTTGGAACTAGCACCACGATTACTACCCGTGACCAGATTGTACATGGTGACCTCTAGGTGGGAGCCAAAGACGGGCACCATATGGACTAGCATACCATTCTGCACCCACCATTCCGAGAATTCCGCTTTGTCTTCGCTTTGTAATGTTAGTGACCATTCCCAGAGCAGGATACCTTCATATAAATAAACATGTTAATTGCTGCTATTTTGAATGCATGCTGACAAGCTTGAGTTTATCAAGCTTTGAAGATCTCTTTGTTTTTTGTTATTGTCTTAGAAAAATGGACCTCATTCATCAAGAAAAGGAGTACAGTATTACCCAACTAATATGGCTTACCGATGTACCTGCGCGGAAGATACATTTTCAAAGCACGGGAAATGCTATTGGTCGGAAGCTGCCGCCATGTGTGCGGAGGGGCGTGACTTGCGAGTGAGACTGAACTAACAGCTGCAGTGTATTATGAACCTTATATAAGGTTGATAAGGTTGATTGTAAGTTTTAAACATTCTTTCGTTAATCTTCGGGCCATACTTTCTTTTCTGTGTGAACGAAGATTCGCTTTATCAGTTGGGTACTACTGTATCACAGATTAAAAAGTATTCTGGGAACCAAAACATATATTACCTGTGGTGGAATCCCATCCTCTCACCAGGTATGGATTGGAGCCTGATACTGTGACCACCTTTTCTGTGACATGCAGCAGCTGGATGTTACCAGAGGCTGCACTCTCAAAGACATGTCGCCATACTACTTGACCTGTGTGATTTAAACTAATTTACTAACAGTTTCACTTGCATTAGGGATAAAATGGTGGTATATATAATTAATAAAGTATAAATAATTATGTATACCACACCCTCATATTTCCACTGAAATGTATACTGCTAAGCATATCTTAATAGTTAACTATAGCATCCAAGAGCATACATAGTTTTGTAACATTATTCATATATCATTGTTGATAGACCCATATTGCTTATCTAACATTTCACATAAGTGCTAATTTTAATTCAGATCCTTTTGAACTGATACAGCATAAGTGATTTTCTTATAAACTAATCAGCCAAAATTTTAATGAACTGGGGTTAATGACCATTTTGTTGTCCTCTAATTAATGAATTATTTTTTATGTTTATATTCCCAGTAATTTGTTTAGATAATCACTTACACTATATCAGTTCAAACGGTTCTGGTAAAAATCAGCCTCAGGCGATTGTTAGATACATGGTATGGGGCTATCAACATACTTGATTGATATCTCATTATACTTGACTGTACTATAATTAAATTATTAAAAGAAACAAAAAAACCGACTGCGTAAAACAAAAATTAACTGAAAAGAGAAAAACAAGCTCTGGAATATTACTTGAATGTTATAAGGTATTGCAGTCGGGGACAAACCAATAACCTAGGTATGTGTTTTTTTTGTAATATTTGTTTATCCCCGACTGCAATACCTTATAACATTCAAGTAATATTCCAGAGCTTGTTTTTCTCTTTTCAGTTAATTTTTGTTTTACACAGTCGGGTTTTTTGTTTCTTTTAATAATTTAATTTATTTCAGACTTTTTAGTTCTATACAGAATGAGTTGTAAGTATTAGTAAGTAAATGAGTGGTACTGTAAAGTAACGCTAACAACCATCGCAACTCTGTTGAGTTACGTACGGTACCGCTCATAGTACCTACTGTCCTTGCATTAAACATGGTTTTTTTGCAGTTTACGTCAAAATGGTAGCACAAAAGTATTGCAATATATACATATATGGAATGGGCTGTTCACAAGCTTTCATTTGATACCCATATTGTTATAATAAGAAAAGAGAAATATTTGTTTTTAATTATGTATTAAAAACAAATATTTCTCTTTTCTTATCCGTAGACGCCATATAAAAACAATATACCCTATGACACTCCCACAGTCAAGGCGAATCTAACGACACCTCATATGCTTAAATCCATCAAGCCGTTTAGGCTGCAGAGCGTGCCAAAGAAATAGACATACATACATACATACACTCGAAAAACATAACCCTCCTTCCGGGTCAGTCGGGTAAAAACAAGACAATTTGCTAGATACACAGAACTCTCCGACAGACATAACAACTATACCTGAGTACACAAATACCAGCCCTGTATGGGAATCAAATACACAACCACTCCACATACAAAGAGACTAAAGAATAAGGGCAGATTTACAATAATTAATTACTGCTACAATAGCATTCATTTGCCTTAAATTAGTAGGTATTTAATGAGTATGTTTTGAAAATATTGTGTTACTTAGGTGCAATTATATAAATTGTTTGAAATAAAAAATATAGTTTTGTCTCAGGGAAATAATAAAAATATAATAATTGTATCATAAACGGATACAGTCAATAGAATCAATTACCCGTTTTCAAATTCAGAGCGGCGAGAACATTCTCTTCAGTGGCAACAATTATCTTCTTCGCAGTCGAAACTGTATCGAATTGTGCAAATTTAATCCTCCCAACGTAACTTTGACGCCTGAAAACGATAATTTCATTATAGATCACCTTTTCCCGAACCTAAGATGACATACAACCACCATAACCTAAAATGATAATTACCAATCGAACTTTCCAATTTGATCCTCGTAAATACATTCAGATAGATTAATTAGACTAAATAACACGATAAACCAATTTATATTGTTTAAAAATTTCAATAAACCCAAGAAATTGGGTTTAAAATAAATTGACAACATCCCCATAGCTGAATGACTGAAAAAAAAAAAACAATGTTGCTACACACATAAAAAAATATTTCTTGCCTTCATATCAAAAAGCAAATATACTGAAAAATCAAAATTTATATGTTTTCAAAATCAATGTTATTCGCTTTATAAAAAAAAATAAACATGTTTATTTTATAATGGTTCATTCAAACTATAAATAATAGACTAGTGTGCTATGCATGATATTTGAGCACTAGCAACATTTTATATACGTTTCATT
This sequence comes from Achlya flavicornis, assembly GCA_947623365.1. Lineage (NCBI taxonomy): Eukaryota > Metazoa > Arthropoda > Insecta > Lepidoptera > Drepanidae > Achlya > Achlya flavicornis. The sequence goes on along the minus strand of OX392480.1, from coordinate 13,516,461 downwards.
TCACGAAAAACTTTAGTAAGTAGACGAAAGAGCCCGGGACTTTTTGGCGGGAACTTGCAGAGTGACGTTTCTTTTTTATTTTTATTTTCATTTTGTGTATTTTGAGTTTTATTGTGTATTTTTGGTGGTATTTTACCCAATACCTATTGTGCCCAATACAGATCATCCATGTGCATCTGCCAGTGTCGAGTTATATAATAATTTCCAGTCACAATAAATCAATTTCACATTTAGTCCCAAAGTACATCACATAATCTGAGTTAGTCCTCAGTCAGTCACCGTTCCATAAAAGTCATGTTTTACTACAATGGTGGTCATTATACTAAAACTCTACACGAACTTTTTGAGACAACTCGAAAAGTCATGATCCACATAATTCATTTAATTAAATCTCTATTTACTCAATGTATCTACGCTTTAGTTTTTACGGTTCTGTAGCCAAATGGCAAAAACGGAACCCTTATAGATTCGTCATGTCTGTCTGTCTGTCCGTCCGTATGTCACAGCCACTTTTTTCCGAAACTATAAGAACTATATTACTACTGATTATATATGTTGAAACTTGGTAAGTCTTCTGTGAACCGCATTAAGATTTTCACACAAAAATAGAAAAAAACTATAAATTTTGGGGGTTCCCCATACTTAGAACTGAAACTCAATTATCTTTTTAATAAAACCCATACGTCCCACACGTATGGGTTACACGGATAGGTCTTCAAAAATGATATTGAGGTTTCTAATATATTTTTTTTCTAAACTGAATAGTTTGCGCGGGAGACACTTCCAAAGTGGTAAAATGTGTGTCCCCCTCCCTGTAACTTCTGAAATAAGAGAATGATAAAACTAAAAAAATAAATGATGATTACCATGCAAACTTCCAACGAAAATTGGTTTAAACGAGATCTAGTAAGTAGATTTTTTTTATAACTTATAAATTGAATATATATATAATTTGAATAAATTCAAATACTCAGGTCTACTACCATTTACTTAAATACCTAAAGGGTTGTGCGGAACCCTCGGTGCGCGAGTCTGACACGCACTTGGCCGGTTTTTTTTTGTTATGTGTACGCACACAGAATGTTAAACATGTTCAACACAATGTTGTTTTATATTTGTACAACATTTAGGTCTTTTAGGTATCAAAATATTTATAACAATATTCTGTGAGTAGGTACCTACCTATCGTGATCGTGAACGCAAATTGATTGCCAGGTGCAGTTAATATGAGGGTTGTTATAGGTAGCTAGGGATTTATTTTATCGATTGCGCCTAGGTAGGTAGAAATCAATTGTAATTTTTTAACCGCAAGTAAAAGGAGGAGATGATAGCCGAGTAGTGACTTTGAATGTCTTAGCTAAGGAAGTGGACTCTAACTTCGAATCCTAGAATAACTTGAGCTTCAGAAACCATAACACGGCGGCTGCGCTTGAGAGCCAGTTCCTTCTAGGCGTATGCTTACCACTTTCGGCCACATAATTCATGGTGAGATTGTGGTCAAAACAGAACCCTATCCAAAACAAAAAAAAAGGAATCCCCATTTGAAAATACAATTATCCTTGGAATTGGTAATATGAGACAGAGCTACAATCACAATGCTCTTCAGATGTCAATGTTATGGTGCGTCCATGCTTGTCGTACCGAGCACGAGCCGAGCCACGAACGAGCACACTGCGAGCACGATTCGCGTAGCGTGGACGGGCTTGCGAGCCTCGAACGAGCATTCGTAGCGTGCTCGACTGCGCTCCACCCGATTGTCAGTTTTTTCACAAACACAGGGTTTCGCATCGCTCTCGTTGTAGGCTTGTTAAACTAAGTACGTCCACGCTTGAAATCGCGAGCAACGAACGAATAGCATCGCGTAGCATGGACGCACCATATAGGTATCTAGTTCTGAAATTTCGAAACTATGACGTCACGTAACTGCAGTTGGTAAGTAGATGCAACAAGAAATGCAAGCAACGTGGACATGCGACATTGGCGTTCTACGGGTCAGGTCAATGAACTTGATCCCTTGTCAAGTATAACTTAGTACCAACACCTAAGTAGGTACCTAGGTACCTATCTAATGAAAATTACGAAAGTTTACATGACGAGCAAAGACTATGTAAGAACCTTTGAGTATTTAGAATACCTACTCAAAGGTACGAACCCTTTCTTTAGACTGTCACAAACGCGTCTATGGTAGGTACTTACGTACTGCAATGAAACAAAGCCAGTTCGTTCGCGAACAGATGGCATCGTCTCACATGCATATGCTGTACATTAAATCCCAAGTTTTACCTTTAACCTTTACTAATTGAGCTGTTTTGATCTCTATAGGTTTGAGTTTAAAGTTGATAATAATTTGTATGTTATGAATACACGCTTTATATCCAATGGCGGACTGTAAGACTCTAGTAGTTCAGTTGTGGATGAAACTTTAAAGGCTTCTGTTTTACCGTACCAGTCAACGTCTAACTAGGTAGGGAGGTAGGTATTTATTGATCCACCTATGAAGCTGTTTATTAGAATTTATTACATACGAATAGTGGATAAAAGATCCAATCTGACCCTGGTAGGTTTTGTGTTGGATTAATTTATGCCCTTATGAAGGTCGTGTCGTGGGTTCGACAACTGTCGACAAGAACCGGCAGCGTTCCGGCAGCTGCACTTGAGAGCCAGTTCCTAAGTTGTGTGTTCGGCCAAATCATCACTGACCATGTTGAGATTGTGACAAACATAGCTACAAGAGACCTGATTAATTAGCCGGGTTTTCCAATTTTACCAAAGTTGGCTAACCATTTAAATATTACAGTTTGGCAGATTCTCTATTCAAATTCTGTCACTCAGCCATATTTTATACCGTGGATAATTGATGTTGACAAAATTAGGCCTAAGATAGCAAACAAGCATACCTACGGGCTGATGCTGGGCGGTTAGGCATGAAAAGGAAATAAATAAGTAAATAAATATCCTGGAACATTCCTCACACACGGTCACCTGATCCCAAACTAAGCAGAGCTTGTACCACAGGCTTGTACTATGGATATACATAATGCATGTCCTGTGTGGGAATCGAACCCACGACCAGCGACGCGATAGGTGGAATCTTTACCAGTCTTAACCAACCGCGCCAGCTGGCCCGTCAAATGATTTCCTTCCTATCATCGTGACCTGAAAATATTGCATCAGCCGAAAAAACGTCGTATAGGTACCTACTAGTCGTCGCCCATGCACAGTGGATGAACCATAGAGATATATCGTATAATTTTAGAGCATAAATACCTAAGTAAGTTGTGAATTTCTAAACAGCAACCACTCATTTTATAGGTATTTAGGTGAGTATAAATTAAAATACCACCCCAAGTAGGTCGAAAATCGATCGCACTGATTCACAACGGCACGATGCATAAGTATTTACAGGCTTTGAGCCTTCAACGAAATACACCTTTACACTATGTTATGTTTTGTAGCATAATTTCTGCCTTTCGTGCAGCCAAAACGCACGGGATATACTTTGTAGCTACTAAATAAAACTATAGGCGCCCTCAGAGAGAGTTCTAGGGTTCTGTGTTCCACGTACACTGTAATATATGCGGCACCTTTGAAAATAACAAAAATATATGACGACGTGATCGGTAGCGAATATTGCTAAACTCTAGAACTTTACACTGCTTGCTGTGTGGACAACAGAGAACGCGGAACGCAGAACTCTAGAACTCTGTGGGATCGGGGCCTCTAAGATTTTCCGATTTAGGTACTTACTGGTACCGGGCTGGTACTGGTACCGGGCTGGTACTGGTACCTATGATTCAGCTAGACTATTTATGCATTTTGTAAATAAAAATGTAGAGCCTCTAGGTTATTTACAGACTTAGGTACATTTCAATAATTAGATTGTCCCGTAATAACTGATAATTCTGACTCTTTTGCTAGATAGTTAATAATCTGAGGAGAGACTGCCTCCTTATGTGTTCCGCTTGTAGGTATACAACGGACAAATCTCTGAAGAATTGTTTGACCTGATGCACACGGCTACTTTCTACCATCGCAACCCTCGTCATCGACGGGTAGTCAATCCTCTTACATTGGAACCGCTTTTCGCACTGTGCAGTTTCAACGAAGCTTCTTACCGCGGACGCTCAGGCTGTGCAATAAGCTCTCCGCAGTGTTTTTCCTAAGGGCATGGGGTTTTTAAAAAAGGACGTGAAGAGATTTTTGCAGGGTCGGCAACGCGCGCTTGATACCCCTGGTGTTGCAAGCGTCCATCGTTACGGTAACCGCTTAACACCAGGCGGGCCGTATGCTTGTAGCCAATTAAGTGGTATAATAAAAAAAAATACGATTAATCGATTCACATGAGATTTGCTTTGAACATCCAACATCCATAAACGGCAGGTAAGATCCGTTTCAAGATACCAACCCGGTAATTGAATTCACAAGCTCTAGGTTGACATCCGGTTCTCATAGCTACTCAACTATGTGATGCAACTATATGTAAAATGAATAAATAGTAATTTTAAAGCAACGTAATGTGTTTTCCTGTCATTTATTCGTTTTGTACATAGAGTTAGAATTTTGCTATTTTGTGCCTTGTTTTTGTAGCTTGCCGGTTTCGTGATGTCGCCAAAGGTTCGATGGAAAATTAGAGTAGGTAAAGCCGAGTCTAAGACAAGTATAACCCTTCTCGACATCCCACATTATTGCAGTTTGTTGTACCTAAGTATTTTTTGCCTTTTTTCTATTGCGTGACGACTTTTTATTTTCTTATAAGTACTTAATGTAAAGAAAATGATTTTGTGTTAACTTTTCATTTGTATAAGAGGCCCTATATATGAAATAACTTTATAGGGGTACTATTTGTAAAACCTGCCCGTCTAGCTGACAATAAAGTCACTAAGCACCTCTATATGGTATATAGGTATGCTCCCAACAGCTGATAGGCAGATCCACCTTTCGCCAAAGGATTGGCCAAGTGGGTACCTACTGCAAAGTAACCTATTATCGATATGGTTTATCCACGATATTTTCCACCGAAAGCTCAAGATAATTGTATTCTTCAATACTGGCGAGCCTAATCATATCGATGTTACAAAATCCCTATAATGCGATGATCGTTCAGTAGTTGTGTAGTCGAATGCCGTGGCGAAGGTGGTTGGTTTGTACCTATCCAAACTTTTTCAACTGTCGCCAAGCAGTTTTATTCACACAGCGACTATTATTCTCTGTCTCCCTCACGAAGCCCCAAACATAGGAGAGATCCGAATAGCATAAGGTTTTTAATGTACAGTAAGTTAACACCTCCCACCGTATTGGGATGGATAATAAATGGACGTGCTAAATTGACCGACTTATATTGATTTATTTTTGCTTGCTAAGATCGGATACGATCTCTATCTACAGTTAGATGAGATTTATTTACTTGATAAGGTCGGGTGATATGATCATAGATGGCAAATGAATGGATGCTTTCCTTTCGAGGCTTGTCTGCCTATCCAGCTTGAAGCGCTGCTGTCTTAGTACCTAACTCTCTCCTTACCATCAATTCTTCATTTAACTTACAATAATCGTTTTTGTGTCAAAATATATGAGAATGTATGGAAAATAGTAATACCTATTTGATTGATAAGAGTTCATACTCCAATTTTCTAATTCAAAATTATTTGTTCAGATAGACCTTCGCACTCGCAGGCACTTATGAATTTAGTCTGACTAAGTATAATACTCTAATACCGGTTGGGAAGGTTGTATTTTCCGACAATAAAATCAGCACTTAGGTACCTAGTTACCTACCTACTCTTTTCATGTGTTTACTTGCTTGTACAGGCGCGGCGGCAAAACTACAAAATAAAGTCTCAATAACAGGTGCTACTGTGTATAATATATATAAGTTTGCTATTTACTTACTAAGTAAATAGCAAACTTATGTAGACCAGCCCCCACAGCAGCACCTGTTCACTAGTATGACGCGTGTGGCATCCATCTACCACATTGGATCTCGCCATATTGGAGGGAAGTGGGCGACCCGCCACACGACGCCCGAGTTTCATGAGTTGATGGTAGGCCCTCTGTGGCAGCCTCGGTACAGCCAATGTAAGTAAAACTACAATCCTAATAAAAAAATGTGAAAGCAAGTCTGTTTTTAGGGTTCCGTAGCCAAATGGCAAAAAACGGAACCCTTATAGATTCGTCATGTCTGTCTGTCTGTCTGTCCGTGTATGTCACAGCCATTTATTTCCGAAACTATAAGAACTATAATGTTGAAACTTGGTAAGTAGATGTATTCTGTGAACCGCATTAAGATTTTTACACAAAAATAGAAAAAAAACAATAAATTTTGGGGGTTCCCCATACTTAGAACTGAAACTCAAATTTTTTTTTTCATCAAACCCATAAGTGTGGGGTGTCTATGGATAGGTCTTCAAAAATGATATTGAGGTTTCTGATATCATTTTTTTCTAAACTGAATAGTTTGCGCGAGAGACACTTCCAAAGTGGTAAAATGTGTGTCCCCTGTAACTTCTAAAATAAGAGAATGATAAATCTATAAAAAATATATGATGTACATTACGGTGCAAACTTCCACTGAAAATTGGTTTGAACGAGATCTAGTAAGTAGTTTTTTTTTAATAGGTCATAAATTGAAATTAATATCAAATACTCAGGTCTATACTACCATTTACTTATATACCTACAGGTTTGTACGGAACCCTCGGTGCGCGAGTCTGACTCGCACTTGGCCGGTTTTATTTGTTATCTCTTGACGCTTAGCCAACCTAGGTATTGGTACTTAGGGTGCCTACCAAATCTGCAGATTAATTTAGTTTTTGTATTCGCTTACCCACATATTTGGAAAGAAAGGGCTTGAATGTACAGTCTCAAAGAAAATACTAACCAGCATTCCGGTGCTTAGCTTGCTTGTGACTTCCGTTGCTAGGCGACAGGCAACGTACGTAGTATTTGTATACTCTGAGGTATAGTCAAGCCAGTGCAACTCTGGTTCATTAATTTGAAATGTTTTATGCTTCTGTTGATCTTGGCGTGTACTAAGACCCCGACATCTTGTTTTTTATAAATGTTTTACCATCATTTACCAAGCCAGTGGGCATGGGCATGCATGGCTAAGCATGGTTGTAAGGAAAGTTCAAAGGTTTTATTCACAGATATAAATCTAAATAGATGACGCGAGTCTATGTACTTTGCGTGTTAAACACATTGCAAAATGGGAAAGCTCTTCTTTTGAAACTGTATCAACGCGGATAGGGAACTCGCATAAGGCTCTGCATTTCCACCAGATGTTTACCGAGGGATGTTTTTAGCTGAAAAATAGCTCTTATGCCAAGCCTAGTTACTTAAATAAATCAATCTTGTTTCATTATGGTAGGTAAAAAAAGTGACACGCTTCGTTTTCATACGGATGGAGGGACTCGCGTTATATATTTTAGATTTATTTCTCTGGGTTTATTTGATATGCAGTCCTTTTATAGCGTAATGTTTTTATTGTTCTGTGGTAAAGAATAAGACTTAATTTTTTTATTTCTTGGTCGCCATCTTAGTTCTTTTGCTCTCAATACAGGAACTAAAAAACGTATCATTAAATAATAAAACTACAATTTTATTCATTTACATAATAGGCTTCAAAATCATACTAATCCATGTCCAACTCGCGCCTGGCTGTCCTTATTTAAGCAAAGAGGTGTCGAATAAAAACATTTACCTAAGGGGATTTATAAAAGAGTTTACCAACATTAGTTCTTTACTTTTAAACTTAGAATATATGTATAATAGTTATTTGTTTTACAATAGTGCAAAGTAGCTTTTTAACCGCGTGCTCAATTTTGATGACGAGCAAGCGAAGGATTCTAAAATTAGAATCCTGAGCGTTACCGAGGGAATCAAAAGAGCACGAGGTGCTAATAATAATTATTAATAAATTCGGCACCATGAAAGAAAGAAAGAAAACATTTATTGGACACAACAAAATAGCACAATACACAACAATACAATACATTTATAATACTTATAATACACACAACATTATTAAAAAAAACAGTAAAATTTTGCGACATTGTAAATATGTAGGTACTATGATGGGTCCAAAAGGCCCCAGCTCAGCATGTGCTGCAGATAACTACATCGCTGATTTTCAGCTCAAGCCACGGGTGATGCACTGACGAATGTGCGGTAGATAAAAAAGAAAAAATAAACATAAGTTATATATTACTTGCCTACAAAAGGAATAAATTAATCAAAACTAAAAAATACTTTATACATACATACATACATATAGGTACTTATTTTATAATTATACCATGTGATAAATATTCTGATACAATAAATACAAATACAATAGATACATGATAGATACAATAATAATAATAGCATTATCAAAACAACATAAATAGAATAAAAAACTAAATAAATGCGGTTGTTAAATATTATATAAATAGGAACCTACTGAGAGCTGGATTTTTGAATGCCAATAAGGATTCCCTTCCACTTTGTCCTGAAGGACTGTACTGACTTGAGACTATGACTATGAGCATGGAGGTAGAAGTAAATAGGTTTAATGATGTTTTGAATTCACAAACTTAGTGCACACGATGTTCACGAATAACTTAGTACCTACATTATAAAAAAGGCCGTGATATAGGCAATTGCAGGTTGAGTATGAGTTTGAAGGCCGAGCCGAAGGCGAGTTTTTTATATATCACCTATCTTATTATTATACCTAGGTAGGTACATTATTTACTGAATGTAAGTAACCCTTCGTAAAAATAGTATTTATTTTTATAACAAAAACATCACACAACGCGATCAAAGAACTAGCTACAATAAACTAGATTACGACAATCCAAGCGAGATCAATCATGCGTCCCGCGCCCGTTATTTGTTCTCACAGTTCTAGGCATAGTCCTAGGCAGCCTATTGCGACATTATGAAGTCTAGACTAGACTGGTGTGAAATTCGCACCGGCCATAGCTTTCGCGATTTCAATGGTTGAGATTGATCGAGAGAACCGGTCGCGACAAGGTGCGATGCTGTTTCGCTATTATAACCGTTTGAGAAAGATGTTTTATTGGTTACAATTCTACTTTTGTATGCATGTGATTTTTATCCGAGCTTATAAAATGTATTACCTATGTTTATTAAATAGGTGTTTTTTTTTTGTTTTTATATAGTTTTGGCATTGCACCTTTATTGACAAGTTACTTTTTGGACAAGACAATTTAAATAATAACACCTCAGAGTATATACATACTACGTACATAACACTTCTTGTAATGACATGACATTTACATAGGGTTGCCATCTCTATAATCTGGCAACCAGGACAAGAAGCGTCAAAGCCCCTGATTTTGGAACTTGGAACACGGACATGCTAACATTTTATTTATATATTAATAAGTAGTAAATTACTCATGGAGTAAAAATAAAACTAGGGTTCAAACGGCGATTGTGTTAGCAACATTAATAGGTCGTCTCGTCTTTCGATCTCATATCTCGTTAACCGCTGAAGATAGAACAATGTCTTGCTATAGGAGAGAACTACTACAAGGACGAACAAATGCTTATAAATGTATATAAAAAACGAGACTATTTAAAAAATTTTTCTTGACGTTTGTATGGTTTATTCAACACTGATATACCCGAAAAAACTGATAGGATTTCATGTAATTTTCAAAAGTAGATAATAATTTGTCGAAATCAAATATTATATTAAAAATGTATATTTATAATGTTATAAAGCATATAAAAATATTTACAAAGAATAGCTAAGGAGCGGTTGTCACGATCGATGTGTCGAATTGAGATGGACCCGCAGCGTCCGACTGGGCCAGCCGGCCGCAACTCGCAAGGCAGCGAGGGGGCGCTCAGACCGGATCTCAGACCCTAAAATAAAAACATCTATCCAAATAATAATACGCACTGCTACGCGGGACAAGTACGCGAAACGAATGGCGTTGACCCCCTGAACATTCCCATGCTAACTTGCCAACCAACTGGATTTTTCTTAATGGTAGGGTGGTACTACGCTTGTAGAACTGAATAGGCTTTTGAAACGTGTGTTTGGACTTATTAGCTTTTATTTCTAAGACTAGCTTTCATGGGAGCTAAGTTGCGGTCGCGATCGAGCATCGCAGACATTGATGAATGGCTTTCTAAGACGTGATGAGACTTCCAATTCTTTATCTCTTCATTGTTTTGATCGTTAGGAGAAATTGTTAGATTGTCATCTTATTTCTTTCAAATTTTAGTCATTATTTATTTATCTTTCCACACTATGATGTGGAATGTTGCGATTAATGTGAATACGATGAATGTGATAGATTTATTTAATCCGTTGACGGACGAGGAAAACAATAGAAATCAATTGTTATTTTTTAACTGCAACTCAAGGGATGGAAATGAAGATGAAGATTTACCTATTTTATGATATGATTGGTCAAAAATATAAAGCCCATAAAAATTTGCAGAATCTATTGTAAGGGCAGGTTCAGGTCATGAAATTAATATTTTTTTTCAGCAGCCGTTCCAATATTTTAAATATTTTTAATTAAAATCAGTATTATTTTTAGTAGCATATTTTTCATCGTGTTTTTCATATCACTGAAGAAAATTCAAACACTAAGTACTCACTCAGTCAGTAAAATGGACGAGTAGGTACTTTGAGATGAAATCTTTTCGCTGTGTAGATTACGAATATTGACTCCGTGTTCACGAACAGACTACAACATGAGGTCTTGGTTCGAATCTCAAATCAAACGTAAACCTATATCTATTTTAGAATAATATTGCATCATTATTTCGATAAGTACCACACTAATTGCTATAAGCAGGAGCACTTTTGTTTGCGGCCATTCTTTGTTTCCAAATAAAAGGATCAACGATACCACATATTTTTACAACATTTATAGAGTCATCGCCTTTGTTTCTTAAGCATAATAAATGTATGAATGGATACATTTTTTAATAGACACCAATGTCAATATAATGCGAAAGTAATCCTAGAGACCTGATCTATAATACAATTCAGACAGGATTTTATATGGGGAGCAAGTTTGTGTATAGAAAACCATGTCCGGTCGTTTTAAATATAGGGTGAAATAAAATAGAAAGTCAGCCTAGACAAGGATCACTCAGGTCATACGTCACGAATTATTTTAGACCTTTCGCCTTAGTTCTTTCTTGAACCGACTAGGTTCCTTTCCACTTTCTATACAGATGCCCCGACCCGTCCCGTCTTCTGAATTGTATAATATAACGTGCCGCCTTTTCTTCCATTCTTCTTTTGTTCAACTTGCAGACAAACTCGTTGGCACTGCATACAGAAAAATATTAATGGATGTACGAACAATGGGGTGAAATTGTGATAGGTGAGAGTAATCTTATACAAACGACAATTCTTGTTCTTTTATTTTCCGCGAATAAACCCCAATTGTTGAGGTTAAATAGGGTCACTCACTGGTCTCTACTACGCTCCGATCCGATTCCAATTTTGAATTGTAAATTTTATTTTGAGTAATCACTTGGTCATTCTCATATTAATTTTGACCGGATTACCAAATAAAAGTGACCAAACAAGAAGGGGCCTAATTTTATTTACTCGTTGTACTAACGCTAAACTTTAAATTAAATTATGTTATTATTTATTAATAATACCTATATTTTCAAAAATAGCATTGGATCCATAATGAACATGATTCTATGTTTGTTACGGAAAAATGTGTAATAAATTACCGTAGTTTTATCTCAATGTTAATTATATAAATAATAAATAAATATCCTCGGACATTCTTCACACACGTTTATCTGATCCTAAACAAAGCAGTGCTTGTAGTGCAGATGACGGATATAATACATATACTACATACTTTTTGTTTGTAAATAAAAACTTAATATACATAATTACACCCAGACTCAGGACATACAAACATGTGCATGCACACAAATGCATCCTGTGTGTGAATCGAACCCACGACCTGTGGCGCAATAGGTGGTATCTTAACCAACTGCGCCAACTGGCCCGTCTTTGGAATTGATCACACACAAGACACACCACAGGCTATACATATTTATATCGGATTATCAATTTGTTTTCATATATTGCCGCAATCAAATCAAAATAAAAAAGTATTTATTCAATTTAGGCCCTAATAATGCACCTATAAACGTTAACAAAATATACTCTACACCGGTTCCAAATACAAACTTGAACTGAGAAGACTCCAATCAAACCACACGATCACACTAAACTGCGTTAAGTATTTAATTTATAGAATACTTACTATGTAGTTTTTTCGTGTGCCTAACCCGGAAAACACTATGTTACTAAAATTCACGCCGCGACCCGCGGGCGGCGCGGGGGCGTCCAGCGGGCGGATAAGTCCCGCTTAGGGTTAGAATCTGCAAAGAAAACTACGCCTCATTTCTCAAGCAACACAGATTGGCTGAATACTATAAAAGCATTTCTGGAAACGACAAGCTGATAGAGCTGAGACTGATTAATATTGTCTGTGTAAGCGCTTACACAGCTGATATTCAAGCAAATTGGGCATAAAATAGCAACATTATAAATGCATAAATGTACAACAAGCTTAATATAATCTGCATAAAAGCTGATCTGTCTATTAAGAAGCTATTGGAGTTGTTTTAAGCAGATTAAAGTTTGAATGAATACTTTAATCTGATTAATAGTAAGCTAATAGGTAGGTACTACTCAACATTTATAATTTCCGTACTTTTATGGCGAAAATGTGCAAATAAGTAAAATATGAGATTTATTATTTTTTAATTTTGCATTTTGACTCTCACCGCGCACGATAGTAATATTTTTTTTTATATAATAGTAATACAATAATAATAAAAAGAAAATAAAAAAAATATTATGTCAAATATAAGCTGCTCTAATATATCCTTCGAGTTCGAGTAAAAATTATATTAATCAATCCATCAAATCAGTGAAATGCCTGACATGTCAGACAAATGCCTGGAATATGGTAACCTTAGTCCCGTATACATACATACCTATAACGCTTTCTGAAACAAATAGTAGCTATAAAGTGATAGTATAGCTCCAACAATGGCTAATAATATTTTGCTAAGCCTATTGTCCTCTTTCTATATGGGATTGCCCCGAAAAACTGTTAGACTATTCAAATAATATCAAATTATCTCTTCAATTTGCAGGTCATGCGGAAACGCTATCATCGTAGCGGTTTTTTTGCCTATTTATGACTAGAAAATCTTTTGTGTCTGTTAAACGAGTGTAGTTACCGTAACCTACTCGGTAAATTAATGGTTGTTTGTAAATAATGACCAAATATGTTTTTTTATTTAAGAGACGGAGATATATGATCTCTGTCTCTTTTTCGATAAATCCTAAAAAACAAATACCGGGACTATGTTAGACCGTATAAATTTAAGTCTGTGTATTTGTCTTCGTCTTGGTTGCAGGACCAATCAGCCTCATCGCTGCCGCTGCGCAGATCTTGTCAACGAGCTCGGCCACCATGGGCTTTCGTGCTCCCTAAGTGCTGGTCGAATATCACGACACTCAGCTATTAATGACATTATTCGCAGGGCTCTTGTTGTCGCTAACGCGCCTTCCGTACTGGAACCAGTCGGTATTGCGCGGGGTGATGGCAAGAGACCGGATGGTATGTCTTTGATCCCTTGGAGTGTCGGCAGGTCGCTGGTGTGGAATGCCACATGTGTCGATACACTCGCACCATTTCACTTACCGGGGACTTGTAAAGCTGCAGGAGTAGCTGCGACTAGTGTGGAATATTCAAAATTCAAAAAATAAAAATCTATTGGACCCAATTATATTTTTATGCCTTTTGCGGTCGAGACCATGGGATCCGAAGCTCGCCGTTTTGCTCGCACTTTGTCATCAAAATTGATCGTGACCTCCGGAGACCAGCGGGCGGGGAGCTTTTTCCGCCAACGCGTCAGCCTGGCTATCCAAAGAGGAAACGCTGACAGCCTTCTGGGAACCTTGCCTTTAATCGGAAGCAGCGGCAGACTTGAGGAAATTTTCTATATATAGATTGCATTTTGTTTGTTGTAAACAAACATCCTAATAATAAATATATATTTCAATTCTTCACACATCGCTACCTGATCCAAAACTAAGCAAAGCTTGTACTTCCACTTTGTTGTCCGTCCGTCTGTCAGTCTGTCAAGGCCCTTTTTCACAAAAGATACGGCCGTTTCTGCCGCATATTTTGATGCTCGTAATGCAATCAAAAACTTTAAGGTACTTCCCGTTGACCTGGAATCATGAAATTTGGCAAGAAGCAAGGCACAAGCACAAATAAAGGAATAAATCCAAAAACAGTAAATGACCATGGGCACTGTTGTATGAGTTGCGTCCCAAGTCCCAACCCTTGTAATAAGTTGTTATTGGTAAAAACATGTTTAGTTTTTATCAATGGCTTTAATCTTTTTGTCCATAAAATACTAATTAATTAAGCTGTATTTGATACATTTTTGGATAAATTAAACCACTATTACTTTTTCCCTGAACGAGCGAGATACAGACTTATGCCCATACAAATGTAGCACTCATGGATACCTTTCATATGATATATGTAGATAATTGATACAAAGGAAGAAACGCCCATTGTCCTTTGTAGTTATTTTTTGGGATTATAAACAGATTTTTGGGATGACATTTACAACATAATCGGAAAAAGGGGAAAAATCTTCGAGACTCTATACCCGTGATATACGAACTATTTACATTTGTATCTCTATCTTTGTATTATATTTATTATTTACATTACAAGTTTGTACGGAATCCTCGGTCGTTTTTTGTGTCACGCAGACTCAGGACATGTTCAGGTGGGAATCGAATCGAACCCACGACCTGCGGCGTGATAGGTGGCCTGTCCTGTTGTGTTTTACTTTTTGAAAAGACCCATATAAAACTCTAACACTGTCTGATTTATTACATCTAGAAGCAAGACATTTTACACAGGTAAGCGAGCACTAAGAAAGGATTTCCCGAAATAAAATTTTGTAGGGTGCAAAAAGGGGATCAGCGATGCAGCTGAGGGGCAGAAAGTTGAGTGAAATTATAAATTATACACAGTCTAGAAGATAATTAAGTATATCACTGCAGTTATTAAGTAGTTTTCTAATCGATTTTCAAAAAAGTTCACTGATTTGCAAATGCTAGAGAAATACTAGGTTAGGGTTTTGTTCCCGGGACCCGGGAATCGGGAATTCCCGAGAAATACATAGGCTACTTGCCTGAAAAAATCTATTTAGTCCGTCATATACATTATCAAAAAATATTAGACACGTATTTTTTCTTTTGTCAATTACACAAAAAATTACGAGGATATGGTTTGTTGAAGTTCCGCGTGACGTCACGGTGTGGTACACTTTTAGTAAAAAGTGACGTCACGAGCTCACGAGCCCCGAACATAGTCGCACTTTATCTTCGTCAATTGTTGATGAGTTGGTAAAGCAAAAAATACATGTCCAATATTTTTTGATAATCTTACTGACGGACTAATTAGTTTTTTTTTTACCCAGGAATCATCCCTATTCTGAAAACCCATGAACGCGGATTACAGCGGGGGAAGACTAGAATTATACTGATGTGGAAAAAGAACAGAGTGACTGACATATTTGTGCCTGGAATATTTAAATAAATTTGAAATAATTGCAGTAACTGCGCAGTAAACAGATTCATGTCAGTAATAATACCCGGTAGAACATGCGACTGAGATGTCTCAAATAATTTATTTTTACTGCTCTGAAATGTAGCACACGCACCTTACGTTCAGATAAATAGTAAGACGCATATATTTGTAATATGGATCTTTCAAGAATGACCATTCTGCAAATGAATTTTCGGTCTAAAATCGATATAGTTACCAAGCATTGAGTTTTTAGAACTTTTAATGTCGGTCACGGGCGAGCATTTTCCTAAATTCCATCCCGGTGCTATAATAGTCGTTTGACTAGTGCCTACGTCATTTAGGTGAAAGAATTTCCTACGCATTTGACGTAACGTATACAAAGTATACCAACGCCTCGTGTTCGGCCCACATTTTCAAGAGGGTGTTTTTTATTCATTAATATCCGGTTTGTTAATGAAGTACAAGTACCTACCTACACCTACGAGAAACATGAATGAAAATGGTTTCTTCAGAAATGCGTATCAATGATGGACTGTTGATATAGGTACTTTTTGGGTCTTATAAGTCAGTCGGTTTTGCCACCTCTCCAAACTAAGAAGAATCATCTTTGATAGTATTTTTTATACCGATATCATGTTCTAAGGAATGTGTCAAGGACGAAGATGCCTTTATATGAACAGACGCTTCTTGAGTACTACTTGCAAGTAATTATGGATCCGAAATGTCTTCCTCTCGTCTACTGACCTAAAATAGTTTTCATCGGGAACTCTAAGGCCCTTCACATACAAATTAACTAAACTGTAAGCACTAGGGGACAGAGTTTCGGCATTTAAATATTCTTCCTTGAACATTCCATAGAATCAATGATATTAGAATAATTATTATTGCTATAGATAGCCGTTCTATTAGTATATCTTATTGGGAGCACCGAATGCCGTAGCATTTTTTTCAATGTATGGAAGGATTATTTATGAGATTATATTTTGAATTAATAGACGTCGTGGCAAGGGACTCGGAACAAAGGTTGTCGACAAGTGACTAAAATTACAGTAATTTTCAGCGTCGTATAATTTTGGTTACTAACTAGAGAGTAATTTTGATTTTATAATCTTTTTTTGTAGCTAAATTGAGAAAGGCCACACTCTTTATTTATCTTTTTAGGAAATATTTTTGGGAAAGTACCTCCCGATATAGACCTTGACTTAAAAAAGATATCCCGTGAAGTAGGAAGAATTATAACAAGATAAGTATCTACGTATTTTTTTTGATTAGCTGGACGATGCCGCGATGTCCTAATTTTTTATAACCAACGGCAGGTGGTATGTGTACGGTATCTAGATAATTTTGGTGCTTCAAATGAGTGGTTTTATGATAGGCAGGGATGTGCGCCCGCGCCGCTCATCTGTGGGACCGCTATCAGACGCGTCTATTGCGTCAAAATGTGGTCTATTGAATATGCGACGCTACGTGCTACGTACTATGCAAAGGTTAATAACCTCTCAACAATAGAGAAGATTCTTCCACGATTTAATTGCGTGTCTTAATATTCCTACGTTAGTAGGTAGGTACCTACCTAGATGCTAAAATGATTAGTCGAACGAGGATGGTACGGAAAGACACTAACATTCTACTACCTACTTCGCGACCGTATACCTAGTTGGCGACGAAACGCGATGACTACTCGTGCCACGAAGACGCCCTTGAATTAGCAAAAAAATAAATAAACAAATACTAAACCAATGACCTCGGCACACATGATAGACATGATTATACTATTATTCAAAGCGAGTCGGGTCAGATTAGGGCGAATATTATAATGCATAGTAGCTACAAGTTTTGTGAATATGTATGCTTTATTTTATAATAGAACTAGAAACACCGGCTAGTGGCGGCTAGTTCAATTTGATAAGATGACGTCACCGACGTCTGGGCCCCCAATTTGACGTAAGCTAGTACGGTGACCCACAAATCTACAGACACAATAAATTCAGCAACGTACGGCGCGAAACGGTGCAGGTCAATGAACTGTTGACGTATTAAAATACGCAAAGTATGTACCTTATCGCGAATGTAGTAGGTACGCGGTGCGGCAAGCGGAGCGGGCTTGCTGTGCTGTGTGTTTGCAAAATGGTTATTTATAGATGTGAGTGTCCGTGACGGATGATTCGTGCTATTTCTAAGGTCCCGAGAAACGGTGAGTAATAAGAATATCTTGGTGTAGTAACTAGTTTCAACACTTTCAAGTCCATGAATGAAGTTTTGTTACATACCTGGTCACATCGCTAAATACCTATATAGGTTCTTCTACTGAATGAGGTATAAATGGCTGGCAAATATTTCACATTATTTCTTTATTTAATCATAAATAAAAGCACCAGAAAAAAAAATTGAATAAAATGTGACGTCTGTCATGTCATATTTTGAAAATAAGGATGTCTATTTAATTTATCGGTTTTTAAAATGTTACTCAAAAACCGGTCTTTATTAATAAGCTAGATATGACATGTATATTTTATGCTCAAGTAAATTAAACTTGTAATAATTACTTCCTTTTCACGAAGTAGGTACCTATGAATTATAATAATCGTGCCAGCGAAATCTTTTTCTCAAGACTCTAGCCAATGCAACGCGCCGGATACTTGGTGAGAGTTCGTTTTACTGCTGTACTTTAGCGCTATTGATATCAAGAAAATGTGAGAAAGGAAGTGTGTCTGTCGTGCTGCTACAAGACACACTACACCCGAGTTCGTTCTTTCTTTGTAAAGAAAGGAAGAGTCTGCGAAGCTAAGCGATTTTCGACGCGATACTTGTCTTGAGTAAGATTCATTTTGGTAGTAACTGGGCCTATTGGAACTTTGTTCGTACAAAACGAGGCACCCGCAGTAGCCGCCCTACCTACCTACCCACATAATGCGGCGGATACAGATCCGAGTTTCTTACACATACACATAAAGTACGAAGGCCAGTTTTAAATATGTGTATGCGTCGCGAATACATACGGCTTCGATGGTCAGCAGGTGTAAGCGAACTACGTAAAGCAAGGGGTTATTGCGATTAACTCTTTTATCCCTTCGTTTCCATATCAAAGAGTAATGAACCTTGTTCTTCTATTGGACGATGTCGATTAGTAACCGTGTGATCTTTTATATCACATAATATTATACGTATAATTGTATTGTAGAATTTTTTATATTATTTCAAACGAGGATTGAGTCAGTAGACTAATTGATTCGTTTAGAATTTCCCAATTAGTTTATTGTTGTGGTTAGGTATGTATCGGGTTCGGGTCTATTCGTGCATAATGTAGAATATTATTTTGATAATAATCTGTGCGCGAATGGCTCTGGTAAATTACTATAAACTTGAATTTAGCTTTTTTATTTTTCTTATCTGCATGTAATAGGCATGTGCAAATTACTGCAAAAATAATTATAATAAGATTCTAATTAGATACAGATTTTCTCAAGGCTGTTGTGTTTGTTTTTAATGAGGGTATATTGATAAGTAAAGTGTTAAAAGTGTCCAAAGTAAATAATTGTAATAACAAAGGCGAAACTCTGACAGTGAATCGATTACAAGTAACGAAGGTCAGAGGGTTTGCAAGTGTGCGTATGTATGCAAGTATGCAGGCGAGCTCAGTGCGGCGTCGCTGCTGCACGCCTGCACTGCCAGTTGCAACACCCTCCCCCCTTCGTTCTCGGCTTCTCACTCGTCCGTCGCCGTCTTGCCGCTAGCCTGTCTCACCTCGCGGCCGGCAGCCTTGCGCGACGCGCCGCGCTCTTTTACATTCAAAATTATTCGCAACCATTGCAAAAATTCTCTGTGCAATAAAAGTATCTTATCTTTCGATGCGATCACAATTAGTCCAAAACAGAGAGTTTGTTAAAACTTTATGAAGAAATCAAGTGCCTTTGAAACTTTGAATGCACTCCTCGTTGCATATCCCGCGCGCGTCGTTATTATGAGAACCCCGTACTGGCGGTCACGTTGACGTCGCGCGGTGCCGCCATATCTGTCTCGGCCACCGACTAGCAAAATTTTATAGGTAATTATTTTCGTGTACAGTGCTTCTGATTGATTTAGTTGTAAAGTGATTGTGTGATAAAGTGTTTTCTATCTTCTGGCATCCTTTGTGCTCATTCTGATCGGATTCTTTTTAGAAAATAAGGCGCGCGCCGGCCGGTTCTTATCGGGTGCAATGCAGTTGCACTCTCAACTTATTGCAGTTTTGCATTCACCAAAGTTTCATGCGCGGAAAGTTTCTAGTGTTTATATTTAGTTACAGACATATTGTAAATGTGTTTAAAAGTGGTTAATCGTTAAAAGTGATATGTGAAACATTTTCTAAAGAGCTGTCACAGTTTACTCTGCTGTGTTATTTCGGTCATTGACCGCCGGAATTCGCATCTCCTTTATGTTAGTGGTGTTGTGTCGTTAGAATTTTGACATAAATCCGATTTTCGTTTTTTAGGCTCAAAAATTGTGTCACCTCACTACAAGAATGCAATGACCCGCGTATTCGCTTTTTGAAATTTCACCTTCACCCGGATGGAATGAGGAGTGCACAATCCCATTGTTTCACAGTTTCATATGTTTGAACAGCATTTGTTTTTTTGTTTTTCGGACGATTAGAGCGTTATCATTTTCTTCCAAAATTACAAAAAATTACAAAATAAAGGTAATTATTACTCATATACAGTTACACATTCACAATATTTGTATTGAATAAAATTTTGTAAGATTTAGTGCATAAAAAATTGTAGTTGGCATCAGCCATACGCGTGGCTTCCTTGAATTCGTTTTGTATGACATCATCTGTTAGCCAAGCCTTATGAGATCCCTATATTGAGTGTTTCTAAAGTTTTTTTATATGTTTATTTGAGGTTTTAAAAGCCCTGTAATTAGATGAGCCTAGTGAAACGTGTGTAAAATGTTGATAAATGTGCAGAATGGCGGAGGGTAATGGAGAAATATCCATTGAAGAGGTACCTGGGAAAGACTCCGACGTTGGCCGAACACCGGATTACTGCAAACTCATCGACTATGGCTTGGATCCTAAGGTGAGATTGATCTAAAAAATTTGTTTATAGCACCAATATTATATCTTTGTTCATCTCTGTATAAATATTTGAAAAAAGTTACATGGTGACCGGTAAAACAAAAAAGTTTAACTTTTTTTTTTGAGTAATGTTTCTTTGTACAAGTTTCTGTACACTATATTTATATTAAAAGCTTTGCATAGTGCCCTCAGAAAATATTTCATAATATTAATCATAGAATAAAAGTTATTTTAGTTCGGCAACATGGGATCTCTCCGTTAACAAGTTTCATGTCAAGTTTTATTTTGATTTGAGTTATATGTATTGTCATAGCAAATTAAAATTGAGATCAACTGCTGTAAATAGTATAATTAACAATTGTTGATGATCTTATTGGAATCTGATTAAGAGGACACATGTCATGTGCAGCATGTTGTCAGCCCCATAAGACTCTTATAAGAAAAACCATGTCAAAAAATACCAAATATACATTCTAATAAGATTCCAAATTTATGTTTATTTTATGGTTTTCAAAAAGTATTTTATTTGAGTTATTGTTTTTAGTATGGCTTAACTTAGATACTGAAGTAGGTACCTACCTACATTTGAGTTATTTCAATCAGGATCATATTTTTTATTCCAAATACCCCAGGCAAATACCTATTAGGTAATCTGTACTTATTAGGTAATTTTTATCATTAATTACTTGTTATTTTATTATCTAAGCATTATTCTGCCTATCCAAGTGATTCACAAATCTTATCAATAGGCAGGATATTGCACAACTTCAAAGAAGTGAAGTGGGATTCACCATAATCTAGTAACACACCTAATGTTACCACATTTTTATAAAAGAAAAAGTATGTTTTCTTATTAATTTTATCGTTTATTTACACTCTTTTCTCTGATAATGTTTTGACCTCTGGCACATTATCAGTGCACCTGCAGGCAGTGTTGTTGGTCATGCAATGTTTTTTTTTTAATGCACCACTGTTGCTAAGGCACCATTTTAACAGCCTTATTTAAAAATATGTAGCCAGTGATTTTTATGTATCCTTTATTATGTAAAGGTTGTGGTTGGTTATGCCACACCAGGATGTTAGGTTTGCCGCCAAGCCTCACTAGATGGCGCCACGAGGTTCTCTGCAGGCATATGGCGCGAATTTAGTGTACATTTTAACTGTGACGTCGAAGTGGCATTGCAACCGGTCATCTTAACTCATTTTGCCGACCTCGCCGGAGCAATGGCGCATTCTCCCTTTTTACTCGTAGGTACATTGTCATCGATTTAAAAAAAAACAAACATTATCGAAATAAATTCAGCCCTGTGACGAATTTATCAACAGATTGCCACCTCTTTCATTTAAGATTTAACCATTTGACTCCCTTTCTATACTTTTCCTACTACATACGAAATTACGTAGTAAGGAATTTATCAACAGATTTGTGTGATGCCAATCCTTCAATTAAGATTTAACCATTTTAGTCACAGATTTTAGCCCCTTTCTAAATAGGTACTTTTCCTACTACATACTACGTAGTAAGAAATTCCCCCTTTCCTTCCCCTCTTCGCTACGCGCATGTACATTTTACAAGACTACATAGGTACCTACTACACGTTGAAAAGACTTAGGTACTTCACTTATTTAAATCTTCAGTCTTATCATTCACATTTCACATCCATCAAATGCAAAACTCCAAATCTTACTTCGAGTTTTAACTAGAGTTAAAGTACAGGCAAGTATATTCGAGAAAGGGGCTACTGGTTTGCAGAGATTTATATGTATAAAAGACTTGTCGAGCGTAGGAAACTGTGATAGAACTTCCTTTGAGTAGGTAAAAACAGCCTGCATTCCCTCTAAAGTTTGTCAGCTGCAGATATTTATGAATGCACCTTCCAAATCATTCTAAAATGACACTTGCGGCACTTCTAATAAGATTCCAATTAGAAGACTCATAATAATATTTCTGATCTGACGTCAGTAACGTACACGAGTACAATAAGGCGAAAAACTATAATTGTGCGAACCTCTCGCTTCAATTAGGTACATACGACAGAAATGTATGCATTCCTTAACTTAAGGTCGATGTCGTGAAGGCGCCCAAGCTAAGCGGCATGTGTGTGGAGGGGGCTAGTGAGTAATTTTCCTCGTCAATGTCCTTTGTTAATAAAATGTTGTTTTCCTTTATATGCAAACATTATTCTGTCATTTTTTTATGAATAGATATATCTACCACAATTGTGTCAAATATTGTAGATTACAGATATGTTATCAATTTGTAATTGCGATTCTCTATTACCTGCATTTTTATTGTCAAATATGAAGCTCATATTGAGGTAAATCCGGTAACTCTAAGAAGGCGGTCTCTAACTAATTTAATCTAAAATGAACGCACCTACTTTTTCCGAACGTAGCTTATCTCACTGTAAGTGATCGGGGGAATACCCTGATTTCTAAGCGGAGATGGTACAAACTAAGGATTTACATGAATGAATCAAATGGTGGTGCTAGTGGAAGAGACTGAGCGAGGCATTTTAAGAGAGGTAGAGCGTAGCGTTTATTCGCTCAAAGAGCAGCTCGACTAAGAGAGGTAGAGCGTAGCGTTTATTCGCTCAAAGAGCAGCTCGACTGGGGAAGTACCTCCACCTTACAGAATACCGCAGCCAAATAACTTTATGTTGTGTAAAGTTGTGTTCCTGCGCGTGAGTAAGGTCGCCAGAGCTCATTGGGGAGGGGGAAAAGTCGGTAACGCGTGAGCGATGCTTCGTGTGTTGCAAGCGTCCATATGGCTACGGTAACCGCTTACCATCAGGCGGGCCGTAAGCTTGTTTACCGACCTTTTAAAAAAAGGCATTTATAATATTTTTACTAGCTGACGCGTTCCCGGGATAAAAAAAAGCCTATTAGAAAGTACTGAGATAATTTAGCTTCCTATTAGTGAAAGAAATTTTCGAAACCGCTTGATAGTTCCAGAGATTAGCGCGTTTAAACAAACAAAAAACTCTTCAGCTTTATTATTATAGTATAGATTTTGTCATCCTCCGATGCCATGTTATTTGCTTTAAATCCAAGAAACCCTTCACTCGTCATAATAGACTACTTAGGTATCGGTACTTTGTACCAATATGGTACCTACAATGTGGGTGGATTTGATCGAGAAATAGTATATAAATGTGTGTATTTGGTAATTTTCAGGTAGCCGCTAAGCTCGACGACATTTATAAGACTGGAAAGCTAGCGCACGCAGAACTGGATGAGCGTGCGTTAGATGCCTTAAAAGAATTTCCATCCGACGGTGCTTTAAGTGTTCTTGGACAATTTTTAGATTCAAATCTCGAGCATGTATCTAATAAAAGTGCTTATTTATGTGGAGTCATGAAGACCTATAGGTGAGTGCATGAGATGACCAGATTTTTCTTTTTTTTTCACATAGCAACTCGATCATAGTATTGGATGATTGCCAAACAGCTTGGTGAAACTGGGTCGCAATCTTGAAAAAATTGATTTGACGTTTTCTTTTTGAACGACCGTTGAATTTTGATTGCGGGCTGGCATGTCGGCTACCTTAAGTACCTAAAATTTGTCATAAAACTGCTCGAAAAAGGACACGTCGAACAAGTTTTAATCTAAGAATACTATAGTATGAATCATGACTACAAAGTAAAATACAATTAGTCTGAAGCTAAATAATAGCTCATTGACGTTGGATGCCGAGACGAAAGTCCCGGGTTCAAATTCTACAATGAGCTTGCACTTTCTGTGAAGGAAAACATCGTGAGGATACCATAGTACGGTGGTAGACCACCTGGCTGGCTTCCACTCCCAAGTTGAAAATCTGTCGCCAAGCACCTATTGGTGTGTACCGAAAGCTGCACTTGAGATCCAGTTCCTTTTAGACTTTGTACCACTTTCGTATTCACATCATCACTTACCAACTTACCATGGTGAGATTGCGGTCAAACACAGGCCTATACCACAGTCTATAAAACCATACAGTAGTCCGACGAAGACGTCTAGACAGGCAAACGTGCGGGGTGAGGGGCGAGACGCGGGAAAGCCGAGCCCGAACTGCGAACAAAACGATGTTAGTAGTTCGGGACACAGCCCATTATAGTATACGTTGTCGGCATTTTCCACGAGATCAAAGGCGTCGGACGACTGTATGGTTTTATAGAACGTGCCTATACACAGTAAAAAAACATAAGCCGAATTGCTGATTATATTTCATTTTTTCAGAAAAAGTAAGCTTTTTATAATAACGTAAGGTATCAGTGAAGTTAAACAGTTGAGGTTGCTTAAAGTAGATAATAATGTACTCGCGGCCATTAAAATGCAATAAAATATCATCACCGCAACGAAAATGACCATACCGTTGGCCTATGGTCGGTATGACACATACCAATACTTGTAGATCGTTGGTTTCTTTAAAAACCTCATTTTAACTTGACATTTAAAGCAATAGGTTTTTCCATTAAATGAGTCAAATCACTGCTTTAGGTCTTGCAACTCTTATCCGTAGTTTTAAAGATTGACCAATGAGGTGAGGGAGGGTTGTAAAAGAAGCCACATTCCGACCAGCCCGTAAGGCGGGTTTGCGTAATATACTTACTAGCTTGTGAGGCTCATGCAATTATTACGTAAAGTTTTATACCTTGGACGTACTATGTGCCTAGAAGTGATCTTCATAATAGGTAAATATCTTTGTAGATCAATCTAGGGAATCGATGAGAACGATTGCAGCCGTTGCACCATTAGATTGTGCTATAACAGCTGGTAGACTGTTTACGATTTTCTAATGCCGGGTTTCTATAAACAAAAACGAATCGTTTTGCTTACCAATGGTAAGTTTTTCATTGCCAAACTCGGTATATAGATCATTTCTTAAGCAAATTTTACCCGTGATAGCTACTTCTATATGGGAGGGTCTGCTACGCAAAGCTTTGAGGTCTTTGCTTCATTATTAGTAAAGATATAGGAGTCTTAATTTTAACCGATAACGGTCCGTTAATTATAGGAATCGGCCATAAGTCATCCAATTCGAGCAGAAGAAATATACTATAATCAGATTGGAAACATCAGTTTCGATTCAATCCAGTGTTTAAACGGCATTACTGTTGCGTACACAATTTAAACGAATCTTTGAAGCCAGACAAGACAATTTATTAAAAACTGGTTAAGAAACTACAGGCTCTTAATAATACTACTAGAACTTACGACGGGTCGGATTGCCGGCAAAAGCTACTTTTGCAAAATGACCTTTCGAAGTAGGTAGATAAGATAGTAGGGGCTAATCACTTGGCGAATGTTACACGGTGTATCGCGGCCCGCTAGTTGGAACGCGTAGTGAGGTTGTAACAAGATCATTTTGTGTCCTCGCGTCTCAGTGTTTGCGGCGTCGACGCAAGATTAGATTACAAATGGTCATTAGCCCCCGCAGAGGCTAAATATCATGCAGGACCTGTACATATTGTAAAATAACATAGAGTTGCAGATATGACCCTTGCTTGAAGCTGAATAGGTCTAGTCTCTGTTTTAATGACAAGTCGTTGTGTAGATACCGTATTCATGATTCAATTAGTTTGTCGGTTGTAGAAATAATTTAAAGTCTGCAAACTGGTTTGCTTTTCGTTTTTTTTAATCATAAAAATGTACCCTGTGGCAATCCAAAGTATGATCTATACATTTTTCATGAAAATCAATCTGGCATTATTCACAGAATTTATATCCATCAACGCAGAGAGATGAAATTTGGAGGGTAGTTTCTTATGGCGTAGGGATTTACGAAGAATTTTCCGAAATTTAACCCAAAGAGTGTAAAATAACAGGTTTCTCTCAGATATCTTACAGAAGATCCAGCATGATAAGCATTTTGTGTGGTCGTGTTTCAGACAGAAAAGCAGAGCGGGCGTGCAGGGCGCTCCCGCGCTGACTTCCACTGTCCAGGTCAAGGGGCCCGACGAAGACAAGATCAAACAGATCTTGGCCCGGACTGGGTACACGTTAGACGTTACCACAGGTCAGTACTGACTGCAGCATCAACATGGCCGCACTATGACGCACCCACTTGTATCGATTAGGATGATGCAGTAGGCATCGGAAATGATAAGACAATTGCATAATAATTATTAAGTGGCACGCCATTTTGGATTTTGTTTGTAAATTGATATAGGGCATATTTAGCCGCTTTGATGTTTATCTGATGTTGATCTCGTCAGAATGTTGATTATCTAATCAAAATCGCTCGTGATTTTATATAAAAATAAAGTAGCCATTGCAGCTTTTAAAATGACGTTGGAATCGAATTTTGAAAATTTACAGCAATTTAATGAAACCTACCACTGTATTACGGCTTTGTACTCGTAGACTATAAGTCTGTAGAGTATGTAATGGTGAAGATAAAGGCGGACGTATTGTATAGTCAGCAAAATAAGTAATTGTTGAACCTTCATCCACCATCCCCATTTTTATATCGAACTACAAGACGCCGGGAAACTTTTCACCCGTACGTTGTTGACATATAACATACGTACACAGCGTTTTTCATCCTCATTTTCAATGCGGACAGCAAGGGAGTGGAACTTGCTTCTGGTGAATCCGGTGGCTGTGTTTCGAGGCATACCTCCATTAAATTAAAAAAATAGTAAAATTTTCAAAGAAATTTATTATGTATAGGTTTTTCTACACATACATTTGCAAAACACCTTTTAACTTTATTTATCATAATATGGATAGTTAAAGTGTACACTAGTGTACAGGGCCCCGACTCTCGCGTCTTCGACATTATTGTCGAATTAGACATTTGACGAAAAATATTAACGTTGCATCTATTGACTTTTCTGGAAAAAACATGGCAGCAGTCTTAAAAATTCAATACATTTTGATATAAGACCGCCATGTTTTTCGCCAATGTATATTCGACATCGATGTCAAAAACCCGAGAATTGGGGGCCAGGTGTTATGTAAATTGAGAGCAGCAGCTCTACCGCGTAATTTTGGCGGTAATCTTAACGAATACCATTGAGTATTTCATCCAATGACGCGCACGCGGTATGACGCGACGATGACCATTACGTGGGCCCTGATTGGATGAAATTAATTAATGGTGTTCGTTACGATTACCACCAAAGTTAGGCGGTAGAGCCCCTGTTCAGGTAGTTATGTCGGTGAGTGTACATGGTCAGGTCAACGCAAGTATGGGGGGCCGCCGCCCGGGTGGGAGGGGGGCACGCCGGGCGCCGGCTGCGAGGTGTTCTGCGGCAAGATCCCCAAGGACATGTACGAGGACGAGCTCATCCCGCTGTTCGAGCGCTGCGGCAACATCTGGGACCTGCGCCTCATGATGGACCCCATGACGGGCACCAACCGAGGGTACGCCTTCGTCACCTTCACCACCAGGGAGGCCACGCAGCGGGCCGTCCACGAGGTGAGAACCGCGCCCGCACTCCTCACACACCACATCTCTCTCTGTCTTCTATATACATGCTGGCTGATGTTGCCGAGTCGTGTCGCCACCGCTGCGGCGCCCGCGCCGCCGACCGGTGGCGATTCGATGTACTATGTTGTGGTTCGAGATTGTGGTTCTTGTGTGACATAAAATATTGTCTTCACTCATATTCCATATCCGTTTAGATACAAGAGTGTATAACGTGTAATAGAAAGGGTTATATCCGATAGGGGTGAAGCTCAAATTCATAACAAAGTTTAATGAATTAAAATCTTTGTGTCAACGCTCTATCAATGTTCAATCTTTTCATTTCACTTGCTAAAATTATTATATTTTTTTTGCATTCGCGATATTTGCGTCTAGTACCAAAGAATTCGCGTACTGTTATGCCTTATCCGTTGTATGATGTATAGTTTTAGCGTGTTAATTACTAGTGACTCGGTATGTTCCAATGAACCGTTCAACTGAGACGTTAGTCACTTCGCGACCTAATTCCGATGTCTGTTTCGTTTTGAATGAATCTCGCCACTCTCTCGAACTAACAACTGTACTATAAGCAGTAGAGTTGTTGAACAAACATTTGATACGAAGATTGGTGCCATCTGTGAACACAATCTGAGTTGTTACAGCCTTGAGTATCGGCAAATATTTGATCAAAAAATTTGCGCGGCGATAGCGGGCACCTATCTTTGTGCAATACATGGATGTTATCGAGCACATGTGTACCAATAGCCGACTTACAGCGCACTGTGTTATCGCAACACTAAGACAAAGATGCAGTTGTTCACTATCAGTATCCATTGGTATCTAAATTGTGTCAAAACTCTAAAGCTTCAGTTCAACTGATTACGTTACTATGATATTAATTTGACTTTATAATTGGTGTATGAAATTGAAACAAAATTTATTCTAATTTGACATCTACTTTCCAGGTGACTCGCCGAAATGTTTAAGTATAATCCCTTAAAAGATTAACAGAATCACAGCACTTAGCTGCCGAATGTTTGGTCACTTCTCACTGCGTACACTGTACCATCCCTTGGGCAAAATCATCAAGGTCCAACACGCGTTCCGTTCATTCTAACTTGATACCTATGTGCTAATGAATAGAGTTTGTTTTGTTGGCTGTATAATGTGGAGCATGATGAGTTTCCCCGCGCAGTGGTGGTGTCCAAACACGGGCCCCACTTGCAGGACTAGTAGTAATGATCTGCTAGTAGTTCTGCAAGCCCCAATCATTTGCCTGTCGAATATATTCACAGTCACACAGTGGGAGATTTAGATTTTAAGCTTCTTCTATCATTTAAACAGCATGTCATTAATATCCCGCTGACGGCGGCCATTTGCGTCGAGACGATGCCCAATGTATTATAATATAACCAGTCTGTGATGATGTAACTTGTAGTGGGCGAGGAGGGGCAGGGAGGGGATGGGGGTAAGAGGCATCGAGGGTGGTAGCGACGCAACTAGCCGCCGTCGTTATAATATGTATAATCACTGAATTTGTGTAAATGTGCAATCATAACCACCTGTAAACTGATCAGCCTCGCTTGTCCTGAGATATCATCCCGTTCTTTACTGTTGCACCTCGTTCAATTTTAAGTTGCTTTAATTTTATTTTATTTTTTGTTACCATCACACTCGTACTCGCTTTTTTTTATTTTCACTTCATCAAACGGTCCACTTACAGGGTTAACTTAATTGGCTTCGAAAAGTTCTCAAACTGAGAATTTAATATATCTCAGGCTCTCCTCTTTGCTCAGTACAACACTTTCGGCTTATCATCCAAAAACAGTTAACTCATTACGATTGGCTCTAACCGTCATCACGATCACGCGGCGCCGCGAGCCGCGCTCTGTCCGGCCGGCTGCGACCGGCGCGACCGGCGCGTCCGGCTCCGTCCGGCTGCGGCCGGCTCCGTCCGGCTCCGCCCGGCTCTAGCCGGCTCCGACCGGCCGCGACCGGCTCGCGATCGGCTCCCACCGGCTCCGATCTACGAAAGCCCGGTTCCGAAATTGACCTCTTTTTCAAAATTGTTCCCTTGTTATTTTTCCCACAGCTCGATAATCACGAAATAAAACCAGGGAAGACTCTGAGAATTAAGATTAGCGTACCGAATCTGCGACTTTTCGTCGGCAACATTCCCAAGTCTAAAGGCAAAGAGGAGATACTGGAAGAGTTTGGTAAATTAACAGGTAAAGTGTCACTCGAATGAATTAAGGAGTTAATAGAGTTGTCGGGTTGAGTGCGTGGGGCTTGGTGTGGACCGCTGAGGGTGCCCCGCTTGCGTCCCGCTTGTGTCCCTTGGCCCGCAGTGTTCCCGTCCCGCTCCCACTCCCGCGGCCGCCGCAGTCCGTCCCGTACCGTCCCGCCTGACCCCGCGTCTCCAGTCATTGGGCCCGGACGCGGACGCGGCCGCCGCAGCGCGACCCGGCCTCGGCCGTTGGCTATTCTCCCTCGAATTGTTCTTGCAGCTGAATGATTATGAAATTCGAAAGGGGAAAAAGATTGGCGTTACAGTTTCCTTTAACAATCACCGGTTATTCGTGGGGAATATCCCTAAGAATCGAGATCGGGACGATTTGTTTGAGGAGTTTACTAGGCACGCACGTAAGTCCTTGTCGAATTCATAATATGTGCTATTCGGTTCTTAAAACTTGCGGCGTGACTCGGAGCAGGGTGACGCCATCGCCGTCGCCATCGCAAGTGAGTTGTCGGTCACTGTGGCGTCGCCGTGGCGCCGCTGTGGCGTCACTGTGCCCTGTGGCGTGACCGTGGCCCGAGGCGCGCCCGTGTGATCTATTGTAGATTTGCAAACCGACTGTTAACCTGACGATTGGCCTCCGCCTCGAGAATGCTCACTGGTAATGACTGGAGAATCTTGCTGTTGTTCTCTAGAATAGATTTCTTCAGTACCGTATATGTTCTCCTGGAATATCGTTTGATTTGCTTCATATTTTGTAGCGTTAAAGGAATGAAGTTGCGCGAAGGGGTCGTGGGAAGCTTGTTTATACTGTTAGATGTGGCTCGCCGCTTCACAACTCTTTACCGGTGTGGTGTGATTGCAGCTGGACTCATGGAGGTTATAATATATAGTTCGCCCGATGACAAGAAGAAAAATAGAGGGTTTTGTTTTTTGGAATACGAGTCTCACAAAGCGGCGTCGTTAGCTAAACGTAGACTGGGCACCGGTAGGATAAAGGTAATTATCAACCAAATATTATTAGTATCAGCTTATTCTGTAGGTGTAAAAATTCAATAGTGAGAATAAAAGTGGAGCTAAGCCACAATCAGTCAATAATTCAGTTATTAATCCCAATTACTCGTAAAAAAAACATGGCGGGATTAAGATTTCTAAAAACTAAAATATTTCTAGCGTGTTTTCAAACGTCTTCCAATGTGGAGTTTTAATCAACTACATGAAATTGCAGTTCTTGGCCTCAGTTTGACCGTTGGTCTCAAGTTCCTGAAGCACCAAGAATCAATAGTAAAGTCGTTCTAACTTAAAAAAAAAAAACAATTTTTCCCAGGATTCCGATTTGCTTTTGCCTATAGTCACTTTTTTATGTTATACAACTGAAATCTCAAAGGTTGTCTCTATGTTCAGGTATGGGGCTGTGATATAATAGTGGATTGGGCTGACCCTCAAGAAGAGCCCGACGAGCAAACTATGAGCAAAGTAAGTCCTACATGTTACAAACAATTTTCTTCACGGCTGTCAAAATTAAGGTCATCACTCACTTTAACAGCACCGCTCAGACTCGGTGAAAATTTGCCATGCAATAAGGCCTTTAAATCAACACTCAAACGGGTGGCTTTCGAATTACATCTGACAGATTTCAAATATTTTTTGTAAATATAAGCTAAAAAACACCTTAATTCTTTGCGACTAATGCCTAAATTCCCATATCAGGTGAAAGTGTTGTACGTACGGAATCTAACGCAAGAGATAACTGAGGAAGCGCTGAAGGAAGAGTTCGAACACTTCGGAACGGTGGAGCGCGTCAAGAAAATAAAGGACTACGCTTTCGTGCATTTTGAAGATCGGGACTGTGCTGTTAAGGTATTGTGCACTTTGTTTTCATTCAACGAGATACTTTTTTCCTTGTCAAAAATATTATGTAAAAATAAAAAATCTATATTGATAATTATTGCTTCGAAATAAATACCTTGTATTTATGGTAGTGGGGACTCGCCATCGCTAGTGGTTCCAAAGCCGCGTTTTCGATGGTAGGTTAGAACTGTATTCTACCAAACTACAACTCGATGCATGATAACTAAAGTTTAAGTTTCATAGAAAATGGGTTTTTTATTTTGACATCGGTCTTTAGTTTTCATTGAATCATCATCATCATCAGCCTATAATGTCCCACTGCTGAGAACAGGCCTCCTTTCACAAATGAGGGTGAAAGGGACTGGGCGATACTCCACCACGCGTTTCAAACAATAAAATTTCATTGAATACTAGAGTAAAATTATTACGCCCACGAAAAGCAACTCCCTCGTGTGACATTTCGTAACGAATGTGCTACGAAAGAAAGCTACGAAACCCGTGACGTAGCGGTCTAGTAGTAAACAAATTGTACGACTCGTAGCACGTAGTAGCTACGTGGATGTGTATTAAGTGGTGGTGTTTTATACAATTAAGATCAACCCATGTGCCAGTGTAGTGAAGTGAATCACGTGTATCGTGACTTTACAAGTTGTCTCAAAAAGTCCATGATAAGTTTTAGTAGAACTGCCAACATTCTACTGAAACCTTCATATTCATGTTCACATACATATTCATATTCATGTTCACATTCATATTCATTTTCAGTTCACTTACAATCAAATTTATATTCACACAAATGCACTATTAATAGGTATAACTCGACAGTGGCAAAAATAAGTCCAAAAAAGGATTTGCTTGCCATCATAGAGGTATCAGTATGGTTGCCATACTACATCGAGGAATAATCCCTTCGAACAATCAAATTCCGAAACTAGTCAGTTATTTTGCACTGATTTTGAACAGTGAGGACCGATCACTGCATCGTGTGTGACTCGGCTAATCATAGCGCTTCTATATTGCGATGCCATACTACAAAACTATGAATACGTAGTTAATAGCCGTAGCTAATGCGTGCTGCGGCTATTAACGGCTATTAATTTATTAGTTACTTAGCCACTTGGCTATGATGTACAGATTGTAGCTAACCAATAATAATTGGACTGTTTTACAAAAAACTTAAACCGACTTCAAAGTACACTAAGAAGTGATCAAATCCTGATCTGATGACAATGGGACCAAACGGGAAATGTACCCTTCCAGCATAGAAATAAATATACCTAGAAAGAACGTCGCTATACTACACGAATATATAAAACAGGCCAACTTTTATAGGCAGCTGCGCGTAACAGCTACGTTTTACGCTCCCTCTGCGTCATTCTGCTTGTCATAGTGACGTTCATAATGATAGTAGTTGTTGAAATATTCCAATTAAAATCGGGAGAAATTTAAATATAGGACATTATTTTGCAATTTTATTTATTTTTATTTGATTTAGCCCCTAACAGTTAGAGGCTATTTTTATCGACGCGGGCACAGCTGTGCCACTCTAACTGGATGT
This sequence comes from Achlya flavicornis, assembly GCA_947623365.1. Taxonomy (NCBI): domain Eukaryota; kingdom Metazoa; phylum Arthropoda; class Insecta; order Lepidoptera; family Drepanidae; genus Achlya; species Achlya flavicornis. Next base: position 13,482,723 of record OX392480.1, on the reverse strand, counting down.
GTCCTTAATCAAAGCCTTCCAGTTAAAAAAAGAATTTTCCAAATCGATTAATAAATGAGGAAACAAACATATAAAAAAAAAAAAAAAAAAAACAGCAGAATTGAGAACCTCCTCTTTTTTTTGAAGTCGGTTAAAAAGAGAACTGAACATATTGCAGGCCATGCAAGACCTAGACGGCAAGGATATGGGCGGGGCGCGCCTGGAAGTGTCGCTCGCCAAACCGCCGTCTGACAAGAAGAAGAAGGAAGAGATATTGCGCGCCAGAGAGAGACGCATGATGCAAATGATCCACGGCCGTGGCGGGTGAGTCCGTCTTTAATGTTGAACATTGCCGTACACTATACCTTACAAAGTTTTATTTTGATTTATGTGTAGTTTAATGTTATTATAGATGTGACCTAGAAAAATTATGGTAGATTGGAAATTTCGCTGGCAGTAGACTTTTTTTACAATATAACTTTTAATACAATATTTTAGTACTTTCTCTTCGTGTGGTATGACGTTGTATACAGGCTGGGTACGATAATGCTTGAATTTCGGTTTCGGAAATCTGATATACAAGGTAAGGTTACGCAATAAAATAATTTGCGATTTCAAAGTTGGTCCCATAGTAAAAGTTGTTCTTGTCTATGAGTACTTTACGTGGTTTAATTTATTGTCTTATTGACGTATCCACCCTGTATATCAGATTTCCGAAACCGAAATTCAAGTATTATAATTCCTCCTCAAGCTAAGTAAGGTGATCCAATAAGAATCCTAAACTCATAAGATTCCAACAGAGAATGAGATTCGGTTGGAATTCTGACTTGTTGAGTGATGGCCGATTCCTATATATTACGGACCCTTATCGGTTAAAATTAAGACTTACATATTTACTAATAACGAAGCAAAGACCTAGAAGCTTTGCATAGCAGACCCTCCCATATGGAATTAGCTATCACAGGTAAAATCAGAGAAATTACCACTCTGTTATTTACTTCCTTGAAGTTTAGGTAAATACACTACCAATTCCATTGTCTGATTATAAATTATGCTTGTATAATGAGGTGTAGTGTACGGTAACCATTAGATTTAGTTTGTTTCATTTTAGATTTAGTTTCCATATTCATGTCTAGAAATATAAATCTGAGTGAAAGTAGATCGTGACAATTTTATTTTATTTTATTAGGCTTGTTTAATTTCATTGAGCTAGTTTCTGTAAGTATATGAGCTTAGAGGTCAGGTTCGCGAAGCCTACATAAACGGACAACTCTGTTGGCGTGGACGTTTGGCCGTTGGTTCGATTCCCGTCCAGGACAAAAATTATGAAATTTTCAAGTGGGCATGGATGTCCAAGTCATTAAGTATAATAGGGAAGAATGCTGAGTCTCGACCGATTTTGATAATAAAAACTGAAACTGGAACTATACTTGCGAGTATCAAAAAAATATTATCTATGGGAATTAGTTGAAGTTTACTAAATTTATGAAAAATTTACTTTTTAATAATATAATTAAAACGCCTTCAAAGTACACTAAAAAGTATGAAATAACTTGAAGTCGGCGAATGAGCATGACGTCTCTGTAGAAACTATTTCGCTGACTTCAAAAAAGTGTCAGTTATTTTCAACTTTTTTGTATACTTGGAAGGTGTTTTTTTTTTAAATTGCACAAATAACGGTCTAATAGGCCAAGTCAGAAACTTGGCCATACTTCAATCGTTATATTTTTTTCTTTCAAAGTCAAAACGTTCGATTCCTAAATCGGTTTAAAAAAAAATACAAAGTTTAACTTTTTTTTTTTTACCAAAATCCTCCCGACTCCTTTGAGCTATTTTATACTTGAAAATTTGGCCATCCATGCCCACTTGCTAACCATGCTAAACTTGCTTTGAATCATCTTTTGTAATAAAACAAATCTTTTGAGCTTCATGACTACAAACACACTATGTTTTTGTAGTCGCGAAGCTCAATGGCACAGCGTTAGTTTTTTTTTATAGTCTTGAGTTATTATACAAAAATAGATACTTAGTTAGACTTAATAAATTTCACTCGTTAATTTCGCCACATGTTACTGTTACTGTCCATTCGACTATAAATAAGAGGATCCAGGGCTAGATAACAATTAGGGAACCTATCGAGGTTACTGCTAAGATATGCAGAGCCCTAAATAATAGCAGTATAATGCAAGAAACTAACCGCAAAAGTAAGGCATCTGAGTCCTGTCCGGTCTTTCGGGTGGCTTTCAGAAATGTGTAGCTAAGGATGTTCCAACCCGCCAATAGAATCGCTTCATTAGAGCTATAATAAATGAATCGATTTTATTTGTCAGCTAAACATCTCTACACACAATGTCTAGTGAACATGCAGCCTTAGTCAGTTCACACCGAGACGTGAAGCGGCGCGACAAGCTTAGATAGCGATAGAATATAGAACTTTATTTACTACACAAAAAGGTGCACATTTCAGTGAGAGAATTCGCGACAAGTGACTCGCGCCGCCTTGAGGCGTATCCGGATTCTCTCTGAAATGTGTACACACGGCTACAGATCAAGCTATATATTTCTAGTATAAGCTGACCTCCCATTGAACGGAAACCCTATACAATGCGAGATCAGCTTATACTGGAATTGTATAGCTTGATCGGTAGCCGTGTGTACCTTATTATTTACTGTGTACATTTACCCCCTTACTCATAAAGCGCTATTTAACTAATATACTGATTAAAAGGTCACTTAAATGTAGTCACATTATTTGACAATGACAGTAGAGTGACGTTATTTACGTGACCCTTTACACAGTATATTAGTTAAATAACGTTTTATGAGTAAGGGGGATGATGTGTACATTTTTATTTTAAAAATTGCACGTCACGTCGCGCCATGTCTCGGTGTGAACTGACCTTTAGGCAGAATATTAGGCTTCCGAGCCCTCACGGCCGGCCTTTAGGCAGGAATTTGATAAACAAAATAGTCGTTGATTCCCTGGATCCGGGCACGTAGTAGGTGCGTGTTCAGAAGGTAACTTGTGGCTGTTAACTGTCAGATTTGATTGGTGCAGCTGCTCGCCGGTGCACGGCGCGCTGCGCGGCCGCACGCCGCAGCCGCAGCCGCGCCCGCCGCAGGCTCGCGGCGACTACGGTCAGTCTACACACCACACACACACAACACACCACACACACTTCACACGTCACACGTGTACGAATCGTGCACAAGGTGTAGACGCTACGTTGATTGATTAATTTTTGGCGGTGATATATTATTGCAATGATGTTATTGGTAATGTATGGCCGCCATTTTGAAGTGAATATTGTTAATTTAGTGTTTGTTTTCATCTACTTAGCGTCTTTACGCCTCATACATAGCACTCCGTGACAGCACTCTCGAGACAGGTGAAGGGATTTTCGAGACACAATATAAATAGCTGTACTATATATATATGTCATCCGCGCGTTAGTTTATCGCAAATATAATGTCCATTTCCCTCCACCTAGCTCCCTATGTACCCTCCCATACACACACATGAATAAATGATGTGAACACGGTGTGGTCTCCACGCGCACACTCGCACATTCCGCTACTTATCCCCTACTAACAACATGGCCGCTACTATACACTCCGCGGAGGGACTTCCCTAGTGTGTTGCCACATGTCGACTAGTGTCGCCGATGCAAAAAGTTTTCGTAGAATTTGGGTGTGATTAGTGTATAGTCGAGGCCTCAGTACATGTTTCATTAACGCTACTATCTAGGCTAGATATTAATGACAGCTAAGTGTAGGATCGATGCATGGTTACGGATAAAGATTTTGAAATATGAAGAGACATAGAGAGAGGGCTCCACATCATCGTCATAAAATTGTAATAACAACATTAACAGACAGTGCATGCTTCGAACTTGAGATATCATCGCATCGTCCAGTGGTCGGACTCACGTCTGTCTGCCGGACTTGTTTCACATCGCTTACATAGGATTCGGTGGTGGGTCAAGTCACAATTCGCAGAAAAAATATAAATTAAATTCAAAATTAATGTTTCCTTTATTAATTTCTATACATGAAATACAGCATGTTTAATGAGACAAAACAAAAGCAGAAGATATACATAGACAAGGTTTAGAGAGTAAATTGGAGGTGCATGTTGTGTCCGTGTGGTGTATCGATGCGATGCGATGCGATGTGATGCGATGCGATGCGAGGAACGCTCCGGTCCGTGCGACTCAGTCGGCGAGCCACGGACGGGAGCCGAGGTGTTGGATTGAACCCGTGTGCTGTACTGTATCCCCGACCCGAGTAAAGTGCAATGAGCATGCGATGACTCACAATGTTTCCCCGGTACGAGTGCGTGGAGGCTACGTGGTATCCGCTATCCGCAGCCCACGGTAGCTTGTAAGTTAGCGTTAGTTTAGCTTAGCCTCTAAAAGGCCTGTGTTGTGTGTTTATAGATTATGATTACGACTATTACGGGTACGGTGATTACCGAGGTGGCTACAATGAGCCATTTTACCGGTACGATGAGTTCTATTTTGATTACGCGGGGCCACCGCAACCGTCCGCCGTCCGCCAGCCTTCCAACAGACCGCAACCGGTGGGTCCCCACACACACTCACTAATGTTATCACTCTTATTTACTAGTCACTAGTCGCTGTACTCATCATTGTTCTATCGATTTTTTGAGTTGCCAAATTTTTTATTCATCTATTATTGTTTTTTTACTTTTTGTTGTTGAATCCCATCCTCGAATGGAGTTAGTGACTCGGTAAAGACGGTAGTGTGTAGGCCTGACGGTGGTGATGCACTGCGGCGGGCGGGTCGTCCGGCCTCGGCACTGTTCGCCGTCTCGGGGAAAGTGTTAGCGGGCGCGCGGGGTGGCCGCTCGGCCGATCTCACCATCAGGTCTATATGTGGCCACTCCGACTAACATGCCATGCCCGTCTCTCACCCTACTTGTTGTTTTCAGTTGCCATTTCACGTTTGCACCGCTTAATGTAATGTCCCCTGCGCTTGTCACTCCCCGCTCCCCGCTCCCCGCTCCCATGTAGACTGGGGCTAGCCTAGGGCGGCCTAGCCTAGGCTAGCCTGGCCTGGCTCGGCTCGGCTCGGCTCGGCTCGCTTGTCACTAACCCGCTAACCGCTCGCGCTCGCGCTCGCGCTCGGAGCTTCGCCACCCCGCACACGTGTCAGGAATGTCTCCTACGCTTGGAACGCTCCAGTAATGTTGTATAATTTCTCGTTGTTGCAACGAGGTAGAGAATATGTTGAGAAGACTTACTGACCCGCTTGGTAAATGCCTCACCCCAGGACGACGAGCTCGGTCTCGGGCCCAACTCGCTTTACTACGATCTAACCGGAGGCATTCAGGTACCCACATCACATGAGTACATTTTTCCAAATTTATTCGTTGTTATTTGTTGATTAGTGAATGATGTTTCGGTGTTTACTCTTAGTTTACTCTCGACTGTTAGAACTTGAAGTAGACGTTGTTTATTTTATATATTTATAGAAGCGAGTACATGACTGTTGTAACCTTATCCTAGAATGCGATTATCATGTGTATATTATTAGAACCTTCGTAAAATATAGAAGCTTATTAGGTACCTGATTGTTTCACTGTTTATATTTAGGTTTTGTTTAGACTTGATCTATTGTTTTCGCAGTGAAAGTTCCCCATTTTGTGTAATATGAACCATGTTGGGACATCATAAAGTCTTATTTAGATATCAAAGTTGGACTTTGACTGTGAAAACAAGTTCATATTTAATTTCCTGTCTGTATGAATGTACCATTGACTTGGAATGTTCATAAAATAAAACTATAAATATAGTTCAGGCGTTATTGCTGTTTTTGAACACTTGTGAACATTTTAAAGTCAACACATATATTTCCAAAGATTACAAACATATTTTTTAAATAGATCTTTAATGCAAATGCGATTGTTTTATTTTGCCGCATGATATTTTAGTGAGCGGACAATACGCATTCTAACGTTTTCGTTATCTAAAATTACTAATTATACTAATTGGGCTGTACACTGTAGATACTCTCAAGAATGCGTTATTGTTTTGAAAATCACTGATCGATATCTAGGTTTTGAGGGGATTTTCAATTTTCTTATCAGATATCTATCAGAACCGTAATTGCATTTAGTATCTTATCTTAGCGTCAACTCATTTTGCGACACTTGAAGTGTTAGAACTTATCCGTTCGGGTGTTGCTGCCCAATATGCAAGTGTGGCAAAATGTATGACTTAACTGTATTTACTTTAATATTTTTATATCTTTTTTTTTCGTTTCGCCATGCACTAATTACGATGGACAGGCTTAATGTAACGGGCGATTAGTTTAACATTTGATAATTTTGACATGTGTATTCTGTCGTCCATTATAAATTAGTAATGTGCAGGCAGATTTATTAGATAGTCTTTGTTAGTTGGTATTGATTGATGAGTATATAAATCTGCCTCCACGTGTGTGGTGGAACTGACACGCTGCATCCTAGCTGACCCCCGCGTCCGTCGCTTCGAATCAAACATCGCGTTGCGGTACAAGCTGCCTGACCTACAATACGGAATGTCTAAAACCGGTGGTCGTATGTGGCTGCTTGAGAAAAACTAGCGGATATTTGTCAATATGTATCTAAATTTAATTTACAGGGTGAGTGAAACCAAACTGGCCCTAGAGCAAATGTTCCTAAAAGCATTTTTATTTTTATTATGTTTTTAAGGGTGATGCTCCTGATCCACCGTTCATTTGACTCATCCCGTATATCCGCCATGTTTCGCCACGGTCAACCGTAAACGGTTAGCCACGTACGAGCCCGGGGAGGGATCCGCAACGCGTAGTTTGAGTCGAGTCGTCGTGATCGTGACGCGATGGTCGAGTAGAGTGGAGTATTGTATAATCGTGGTGCGGTAGAGTAAGGTGCGTGTGGTCCGTGCTCTAGGCTGGGTCATGTGGGACGGGCGGGCGATGGGGGCGGCGCGGGGCGGCGCCGGGGGCGGCGGCGGGGGCGGCGGCGGCGGGGGGGGCGGCGCCGGCCGCGGCTGGGGGCCGTGGTGGTGCGCGCCGCGCCGCGCGTGGCCGCCGCACGCCCAGCGCCATGCGTGGCCACCCGCGCGCCAAGCCAAGTTTACCAGGTGCGTACACACACACACCGCCCCACCCCACACCACAACACTACACTACACACCCCACAGACCTCACCCCTCGTCGAGCGCACTTTGCATTCGATCCGAATACGCACGGATACTTACGAACGACTAGCGCTACGGATGCTCGTAGACTGCATAGGACGTTCGTGCGTCTACGATGTATGCAGTCTACGAGCCTCCGTAGCGCTTTATTTTTCGTAAGTTTTCTTGTGTATTCGAATTAAATATTACTTCGTACGAATGTCTGTTTAAATGTGCTCGGCCTCGGTCTTGTTATTTCTACTGGTGAAATACCGTTGATTCAATAAAAGTTTATAGTTTATCCCATTGTATTTCTCAATTTCCGCTTAACGGTGGAAAGGCTCCCAGAGCCAATACCTCTTTAGTCAGTTGGAAAAATGAATTTCTCATAGACAAGCAGTATATATTTTTTTCTGTTCAAAATATCTTCTTCTTCTTATTTTTAATTTTGGCAACCAAGCCCAAATTAGGGCTCATTTCTGCCAGTGTTGAGTTATATTACAGTTTCCAGTCACAATAAATCACTTCACATTAAAGTCCTCAGTCAGTCACCGTCCATAAAAGTCATGTTTTACTACAATGGTGGTCATTGTACTAAAAATCTTCACGGACATTTTGAGACATCTTGAAAAGTCACGATACACATAATTCATTTCATTTCACTTCACTGGTGCACATGGATGATCTTTATTGGGTAAAATACCACCAAAAATACACAATAAAACTCAAAATACACATATTTATGAAAATAAAAATGAAAATGCTACGTCACTCTGCAAGTTCCCGCCAAAATGCAATAACACATAAAATGTGTTATTAAGTAACTCTAGAGCGAATTGAATATAAATAATCCATACATCAAATGCAAAATTCTAAATTACCAAAGGAAATGTTGGACTCTCTCTCGGTCGACCTCCCTTTGCCGTCTCGTGGCGAGAACAAAGCTTAAACCCTTTCCTTTTATTTCAGCATGTTTGATGGTTTGCGTGTAATCTGGATTATGATACTTACTATATCGGTAACTACCCTCATTCCTTTACTGCTCCGCAGGGCTACCACAAACTTGTGTAATTCAAAAAGACATCATTTGTGAGCTCGATCGAGTGAACGAGTCCAGGTTTTCTGTTTTCGTTTTGTGAAGTTTGTGGGAGACCTTTTCTCGATTCAGTCAAAATAAACTAATCGTTACTAGCCTGATATATTTACATTTACCGAGCCACAAGTCTCGAATAGCTTATTTTGACATTTAGATCAAATATCCCTAATCGATCCTTCTCCTATTTCCTACATCGTTCTTTGAAATTGTAATTAAACCAGCTCCATTAACATCCCTTTTAGCTTCGATTCGAGTCTAGTGAAATTTACACTCGTAAGAGAGCTTCCCTCGATCGAGTCGTAGTAGTGAGTGCGTGAGAGTCGTTATGTTATGCATGGACGTGATGGAGTGTCGTGTCGTGTTGCAGGTAAACGTAAATACGACGGGGGTCACCAGAACCAAGGGGGGGAGTCGAAGCGTCGGTTGGGCGCGGCGGCGGCGGCGATGTGCGGCTGGGGCTCGGAGCCGCTGGCGCAGCAGCCGCTGGGCGGGGCGGGGTGGGGCGGGGGCGGCGCGGGCGGCGGCGGCAGCAGCTAGCCGGGCTAGCGCCGGACCGCCGCCCCCGCGCCGCGCCGCGCCGGCTGTCGGAGCCGACGCAGCCGCCGCCGCCGCGAACGGCCGCGGACGCGAGGGCCCCTGCTCCCGGAGACACTACAATCGCAGCAGGGGAAGCCCCCGAGCGTCCGACGCGCGCCGAGGCTCATGGTTACGTTTACGCCCGATCCTCGCTCTGTAACCGGAGGATCGATCTACTTTTTTTCTATATATGTGTTTTTTTATTTGATTTTCAAGTTTTCGATTTTGTATCGCATCGATTCCGTAAAAATCTTAAAGTAGGACGTTATGAAATGTTTCGATAGTAAGTTTCCCGTTATGCTTATGTTTTTCACTGTCGTATTGGCCGTATATATTGTTTAGTGTAATGTACACCTTGGAAGTAGAGAGGTAGGGAGGGAGAGAGGGAGGTAGGAAGGGAGGAGGGAGCGCGCGGGCGCGGTTGCCTGTTTGCGTCCGCGCGGGAGGGTCGCGGACCCATCGACTGTCTGTTTTTTTTAATACATGTTATTCGATATATTTTATTCCTGCGAACGCATTTTGCGATGTGATGTGTATTTTAGCAGTAATTATTATATTATAAGGAGTTTGACTGTTGTTTTTTGACATACTTACAACTTAGGATACTGAGAATGAATTAAATATATGGAATGAATTGAACTCTTGACTAGCGATTACGGCTAAAATAAAACCACCCCTGTACTCGACAACATTTCCCGACTGTGTTCCTGCTTTAGTTTTTTTTGCTTTATTTTTATTACATATTTCCCATTAAAATACTTTAGTGTGAGGGAGTAAAGTAGTATTGTAAAGTTCAGGATTTCTGTAATGTTTATTATAATTGCTGTACTAAACTTTGTTTGTATTTCGACCGCATAGCATGTCCGTACTGTTAGAACTCTTGACTTGTATCAATCTTGTATCAGTTTAATGTGGAATAAATTTGCAAAACTGTGTTTGCCTTATTATGTGCTTGTTTTCTTTCTCTCCTCCTCGTTTATCTATTTCTCTTTTCCACATAAACACACACGGAAACATTTCACGCTTTCGCTTGACGGTACCTCTTGCATCTTGGATTTCCTGTGGCGGGCCAGGTGTACTTTTTCTTGTCCATATAAGATAAACGATACTTTTGGCAAAGTTCTACTGGTAGTAGGGTAGACCGGGGGCAATAGTAGCACCTGGCAATAGTAACATCGTCCATATTTCGACAAATACACCGAAATAAGCAAATGTGAGTGTACACGAGTATGCCTTGAGCGTGTTCCGATCTGCTAACCAGTTGGCCGCTCGGTGCCACGCGAGACGAAAGTGCTAGACGACCATTTTCGTTTTCGAGTGATCAAAGTAAGTAATTAATAATAATGTTTTGTCTTATTATTTGCTATGAAATAGCCGTGGTTTTAAAGTGTTACTGAATTATGATTCGTTAGTTATCAACGTTTGAAATGTGCCACTTTTTGATGATCAGTTAGGTATAGAAACCGAGATTTGTGTAATTTATGTGATTTTGGGTATTTGGGGACAATAGTACCATGACAGTCGGGGTCATTTGTACCGTTACATTTAACCCCGCGTTACAAATGACCCAGAAAATAATATATCTTTTAATAATTAACTTTATTTTCTGTTTTAGGTTTTCATTATAAGCAGTCACGGATCGAAATCTCGAACATTAATTACTAGATTATTTCTTACCTTACCTACAGATGCCGAGGAAAAGACAGAGAAAAACAGATCGCGGTACAAAAGATCTTCTGCTGTACGAACAAGCGTATGAAGAAATTGTAAAAGGCATGTCTGTAAGAGCTGCTACATCATCCATGTTCAATTTCAAATTGATTATTTAATTATTGTTCAGTATTTTCATAATAATAATATATAGTTTTGTTTTGAGGAACGGGGTTACTTGTACCAGGGGACAATTGTAAATGTATAGGATCTGTGACTGTTGAATAATTTGATATTTTTGTAGTATTAAGTATTAATTAATTATAAATAGGGATGCCTTTGAACATCTCCTTGGCTGTGTTATTGATCATGAGTCTATATTACTGTCTGAAACTGAGATAACTATGTTAGAATTAGTTGAACATAAGTACTGTAGTTTTTAGTCTTACTATTAATCCTCACACTTGAGACTAATGTAACTCAACAGACTGATTAAGTTAAAGAAATAAACAATAAATACTATTCAAATAATACATGATTTTGGGTTTTATTGACATCTGAATTTCTGGTACAAATGACCCGAACTAAGGGTCAATTGTAACACAGGGAATCGATGAACAAATACTCGATTTTGCAGAGTTCTAAAATTATCAAATAAAAAATTTCTCCTAAAACGTATAGAGCATAAGTCTAGAATGCCATATGTATCTGCGATTTTTACGCAGTAGCTTTAGATTTGGATTTATAAGTGGTTATTTCAAAAGTGGTTCTATTGTCCCCGGTCTACCCTACTACCAGTAGAACTTTGCCAAAAGTAGTAGCCAAAATATAAATATTTTTTGCAGTAAGGCATTTAAGCGAATTTATGGATTTACTAAGTCGCGCTATCCGTGATTGGTCTAATTTTGAAGATTTTCCGAAACCATATTTTTATACAACGAAAAGGGTATATCCATATAACTACAAGACTTGTTTGGTACATGCTAGGCGCACAGATCGCGAGAAAAAATTATAAAAATATTAGCAAGGGGCATAGGTCCTACCGCCAGAGCATCCACCCTGGTACTCACTGTGACAGTTGCACCACCGTGATCACTCTCTAAAATTTCTCCAGAATGGTCTCGGAGCTGTTAGTCGCTCACCGCACGCACCCCTATTGGGATTCAATCGCACCTTTTTTGTGCTAATTAATGGATTCAATGCTCGCTGTGTATCAGAGAAGCTGACTCATATTTCTCACCATGGTGCCGGAGCTGTAATGCGCGCTCACCTCTCTATGCCTATCCACGAATCGACCCAATGCCTACAGCTGGATTGCCGAAAACTAATCTAGCGGGGTACTTCTACTTTCTATCCAGGAAAGTTAATACCCGACTCGTACAGACATGTATGTCCTGTGTGTGATTCGAACTCACGACCTACAGCGAGAACAGGTCAGGAGTCTTACCAACCACGTCAACTGGTCTGTCAAATATGAATTTTATGGGTAGTGGCAGATTTTACATTAAATAATTAATAAATCAATGTTTTTTCTTTCTTTTCTATGTGCACATTAGGTATGTAGTACGTCATTAGGTAGGGTTGGTAATTAATTTATAGTTATTGGTATCTATGACTATCCGATAGTCACTATCGCTTTTAAATAAGATGTTCTGTAATCAATTCATGTTAATAGATAGCTGCGCTTTTAGGAGATCAATAAAACACGTGGATACGTTAAAGTCGTGTATTGAACTATGTTGTGGGGCGTGCGTCGGCCGCGGCGTCGGGCACTGCAGGCGCGTCGTCATACGGTGTCGAGCGGCGCGGCCAGCCGGGCGGCCAGCGTGGCGGGGGCGGGCGGGGCGGCGCGGGCGGGCGTGAGCCGGGGCGGCGGGCGCGGGGGCGGGGGCGGCCGGCGCACCCGCCCCCGCGCGCGCCGCCCGCGCCGCCGCCACCACCCCGCCACCACTAGACCCGCGCCGCCCCCCAAGCACGCCACCCACCACCACGCCGCGTGCCCCGACCCCGCTGACACGCTCACGCCGCCACCTGTGGATACGTCACTTCTCGTACTCGACCGGGACCTCTATTCTTCAGCAGGAGGGCTAGCAAACTTGTGAAGTTGTTGAGACTAAGAAAAATTACGTGACCAAAAAGGTCAGATAAAAACGTGATAGATTTGTGATTTGCGAATCAAAAAGAGAAAAGAAAAATACGAAATCCTGATACCAATAAAAAAATATGCCTAGGTAGCTATGTTCGTTTGTTAGCCCTCCCTTAGATCCATGAATGTCTAAACTTGGTCGGCGTTGACCTGTCATGCTTTCCAGGTCTTTGTTATTCAATTTAGAAACCTTCATAAAATTCAATGAGCCTTATTTTGTAATTAAATACCATGGTCTTTTGTAATGAAATAGCCAATTGATCTCTATAAACCCCATCGAATTCTATAAAGTTTATTTTATGGTAGTTAATTTTTTTTTATGATTGATTTAAATTTAAAAACTTTTTTACCACATGCAACACTTGAGATTTTATAAAAAATGTTTAAACGGAGGAAGCAGAGTGTAATGTATGCAATAAAGCGATGGACTAGACAGATTTATGTTGCCTTTGATCATTTTTACACACAAAACCAGCTTTTTTAAAATAATGAAAGGCTACTAAACGTGACCCGTAATCATATCGGCACAACACATAATTTACAAGCATATGAATATGTGATAAGCATATTTCGATTTATGAATGGTCCTTCGAGCCGGATACTGCATAAACACCTCCAGATAGATTAGGTATCGAGCGTCTAGCGAATTGTAAATAAACCTATGAAAAAAATAGGAAGTTATACAACACATTAGAGCATAAATATGCCAATAATCTAGTGAATAAAGAATAATTAGTGCTATTATCTTCTCTAGATGCTCAAGTTCTTGAGATACAAGGCTAGCCCTTCCTGGAGAGGCCAATTCTAGCAGCCCACAAAAAAACTTGCCACTTTTTTGCATAAGAACTGTGTGCAATCGAGTCTTCGCTCTCGCTCATAATACGCAACATAGTCGAAAAAATGGCGCAGCAAAAATTTTTTTCTTCCTCGTAGCTAACATAACGAATACAAGATGGCGTTAGCTCGTGAAGGTTTCAGAAGCGAGGGAGTTTCAGAGGGGAAGGAGGGCAGGTAGTGCGGGGCGGCGTGGGGATTAGCAGGGTGTAGCCGGTCACATCGACTTGGCTGATGAAAAGAGCCCCGTCGGAAACAACGCCTCTAACTGCCGAAGTAGAGTTAGTATTTAAGCTTTCCTACCCTGTCTATAAGACTACGTAATTTAAAACTTTTTCTTTAAATATATACAGCTTGTACCTAAAAGGTTCTGAACTCTGTTCTTGGGGGTCATTCCGCCACATTAGAAGCTTCATACGTTTCAGATATAAATTTAATTAGCATTTTTTTCCCATTATTTCTCTCATACTTAAATGTTAATACGCCCCCAATCCTCGCGCTTTCGACATCGATGTCGAATAGACATTTGGCGAAAAACATGGCAGATATCCGCCATGTGCTACATGCTCCAGAGCGTAGCTAGGATTCTAAATTTAATTCCCGAGCGAAGCGAGGGAGTTATGTAAAGTCCTGCCTGAGTGAAGCGAGGACAAACAGTTAAAGACAAAGACAAGCTTTATCCTCGAGGTGAATACTCTACTTTTCATACCCTCTGCGAGACAACCAAACACCGTATTTTGTTTCACATCCTTTACAATCGCGTCTTTTTTATTTGTGTTCTACTCTATTTTCGAACAATTTATATTTTTGTTCGCCAACGACAACAAAAACCTATGTAGGTCTTTGGTCGAAAAATATTAGTAAAAGTTTTCATTAGAATTATTTAGTTGACGTTCCATATTCAAATCACATTATGCACCAGCGGGCAGCGAGCCAGCGGGTCATAATGAAATTCAGTAAAATATTATTTTCGCAGCGATTTTTTAGTAGCGCAATGAACCCCCCTGCAGTAAGTGGAGGAGAAGCGACGAAGCCCTATGTGATGCATGGTTCAACAGCCACGTCGTGTGGCCAGGTGGGGTGGTATGTATAGACTCACGTGCGCAGTGCGCCCGGCCCGGTCAGTGCGGGGCGGCGACCACGAGCACGAGCACGAGCACGAGCGCGACACCGAGTACAGCAAGCGCCGCGCCCCGCGCCGCACCCGCGCCGCCTGCGCACACCGCGCGTCACAACTCACGATACGACACGACACGTACCGACATCGCACCGATGCCAATCGCAACGGGGACGCACACATAAACGTTTACTGATGGGACTGACATATTGAAACTGGCTCTTGTATTCTTGATGTTAAAATACGTTAGAGCTCTATCTAGAGAGCTTAGGTACCCTGACAATTTTGCATCAAATACGTTTCAGTCGTTATTTGTTATTGAAGCAAACCGTCAGATCCCGTTTCCTTTAAGAATAAAGAAGGCTTTATGAGTAGGGCTCGGTAATATGCCCGAGAGACAGCGAAGTCGATCACCAAAGTGTCGTAGTGACGAAATTGGGACGACGTAACATTTAATCGTTACCGTATGCAGTTTTGAAGTGTAGGTAGGATTTCGCTCGTGTTTATCACCTCAATCCTGATAAGGTTCATTCGGTTATGAATAATCATCATTCCGTTCTGAAAATATTGAGTCCTGAAAAAAGGCCTCTGAATAACTTTTCCACCTATTCTCTCAAAATGACTCTACTTGTCGGATCCCCTATAGTACTAAGTAAGTTTCATAATGCCTAGCAACTAGTCTAACATCAACAGTACAAGATTAAATACAAATTGCTTGTTAAAACAGCACTGCAAAACCATAGTGCCATACAGAATTTAGATACATTCCTACAGCAATTTTTTATTAGAACAAAATTATGAAATTATATTTAAAATCGTATATCGTATTATCGTACCTTCAGATTTGGTTTAATGTTTTTACAATTCCCATCAGTAAACGCTCATTCGTTCATTAGCTCTAAGACGGCAGTGGTGCCCCGTGCCCCATAGTGCGATGACTCAATGCAAGCTTTGTCCCATTTGGAATTAAAATTTAAACGTAATCTAAACTGAACAATGTGCAAGTATACAACTCAAAATTTGTACGAAAAATTTAGACTTAGGACAGACAGAAGTATAAACTCTCCTGAGTCATCACATTATACAGAATGGAAGATAACAGTAGCCACGTATTTAGCGAAGAAAAATTGTGAACGTAAAAATGATTTTATATGAAAACATTGATAAGTTTAAAGGGGCTTGGTATGTAAATAAAAAAATCTGTAATCTTGCAACATAGTCATATATTCTACTAATTCACCAACAATAATATACGTTTTTCATTAACTGGGTTGTCTAAACACCTAGTATTCCTAAGTTATACATATTACAAGATCCCGTGAGACAAAGATTGCATTGAACCATCTTTAAATATACTGAGATAATAGTACAGTGAACATTATTAATGTTTGTTTGTTTAGAATTATTAGTTAACATTATACTACAGTATTTAGATATAATTTTACAACGAAATAGAAGATAAAAGCAGGAGTAAGCAGCAGCAGATGTACAAAAAGCTGTAGACTGCAACACAGTAGGTACAATAAACTGGCACACAGCAAGCGAATATGTACGCACATTTGTACAAAATGCTACAATAATACTGCTTACTCCGTGTGGGTAATTATCAACAATCTACATTTTATTATTAAGTTTAATTTTATATAATTAATTATTTAAATTATTCCCCTAGAATGCGACAACAAAATGCAACGGTGTTAATACAAAATTATATTCAGTGGGAATGCAATGTGCAGTGCCAATTGTTATCATACAGTGAAATTTGTCAGTGAATAATTTGGAAAAATATTAAACTTTGAAGTACCTAAATTAGGAACTATTTTAAACAAAAATACTTTAAACACTGAAAATTAAACAATTATTGGAATTATAAACATCTAAGAGAAAACGTCATCAATATTGATATGTGGGTTGTTACAACGTCAATAAAATCAGCTTCCTAAAGGTTAGATTAGGAGTCAAAGTGAAATATTATTAAGAACAACTACTTTAATTATAGATCGAAATTTACAAGAGACATTATTTTATAGATCCTTTAGATCGAAAGACCGTTTTCATTCAATAGATATTTCAGAAGGGCGCTCAAAAACCGCGTACACGCACATCTTCCGTACTATAGCTGCTTACCACCCTGGGAACCTTCCCGGCAGATCAAAAAAAAACTATTTAGCCCGTCTTTTACATTATCAAAAAATATTAGACACGTATTTTTTTTTTTGTCAATTAAATAAAACTATACGAAGATATCGTGTGTTGAAGTTCCGCGTGACGTCGCGTTAGAGTACCTAAACTTTTGACTCTAAAGTGACGTCACGAGCCCCCACTCCCGAACTTTTACTCGTTTTATGTTTGTCGATTTTTTATGATTAAGTAAAGCAAAAAATACGTGTCCAATATTTTTTGATAATATAACTGACGGACTATTTATAATTATTTTTATTTTACCAAGGAATCATCCTTATTTTCTTTAGCAGAAACATTCGAAAGGGATTGACTCCCACCCATACGAAAGTGGCCTTACTTCTAATATTCATCTCGTCTGATATCTTATAATTACGACTGCCAACCAATACTATGTTATTTCCCGCTTATGTTTCTGTCATACAAAAATATTAAACGAAGTAGTAAATATTAAACATGGGTATTTATTAAAATCTTTCCTAAAAATAGTTTATTTTCCCGAAAAAAGCTGGCAACCCTTAATTGGTAATCGATGTGCATGTGCGTGCAGCGTACCTTCTAGGAGTATCTATGTTTGGTGCCGTAGAATGTGTGCATAAAGCGTGTGTATACTAACAGTGTTGTGGTTTGTGTGAGGGCATGAGGGCGCAGTGCTTGAGCGTGGAGCAGGCGGCGGCCGGCGGCAGGCACGCGCCCAGGCACTCGCCCGGGGACAAGCCCCACCCCTCCCCCTCGCCCGCCCCTGCCTCCACCCCCGCCCCCGCCCCCGCCCCTGCCGCCCCTGGCGAGGGGCACGCCGCCCCCGCCTCCGGCACCGTCACCTCCGTCCAGATGGCTCGCCACCCCGGCGCACGCACTGACTTATCAGCTATGATAAACCTGCCGGCCATTTATACATCAGTGATCACAAAAACCAACCTACACGAATACCTAAGCAAGCGAGTAAAAGTGGACTAGTTTCGTTAGCTGAAGGATGGATGTTTGTGCATGCGAGTCTTAAATTCCTCGAAGAGGTAGCTGATCTTTGCTATATGTGAATAGCGAAGAATCAGGAGTAGACAATTTTGATACTGATGATTTTGATAATGAAGGAAAAAAAGAAGTGATAATTAGAGGCCATAAATGATCCCATTTTACAACATGGTAACAAACGCTAAACTAGGTTTGAAATAAAATCCCTTAGAATGTCAATTTATTATCACAGAATCATGACCTATACTAGGTAGGTACCCTTTATTTGTCTATAGCAGATCTGTATCCTCGACTACTTATAAAATGTTTTCGAGAAGAAACCGTCGAGACTCCGTATTTTTTCACAATATTGGCCTTCGTATCGATCTATAGACACGCGTCATACTTGTGAACTCTTAGCTTTAGAAGAACTCCACTACACCTATTGGTAACCTGTGTATTGTAACCTTCCGACCTAGAGGGCAACTAGGACCCAGCTCAGTCCAAGCTCCCTGGCTTAACACCTATCGCGCTCACCTCTATCGCCTCCTCTCGTCGGGTGGTCTTGTAAATTTCGTTTATATAAGACGAGTCGACAATTTGAAGAAAAGTCTCGATACTCACGATAGTCTTATCGAGTTGGATGAGGAGAGGTACTGCCAGCGGTCGGTGGGCGCCTTCTCGCCGCACAGCTCCAGCGGCGGGCCGGGGCTCTCGTACCACAGCCGCAGTACCGCCGCTGGACATCCTCGCTCTAAACACAAATATCATTCGAGTACATATTTAGGGAGTCAAGCTGTCACATTAGTCACTTATGGCAGTAACTGTTAATCTCTTCCGTTACCTGGCAAGGTGCTAACACTGTTCCACTGAGTCACGGACAGCCTTTATACTATTTTACTAATTTTGTTAACAGCACCATGCATTACGTCTATGCTAATAGGGTCGATAATAGTATGGAGAGAGCGTAACGAGGGAGTTAAATCCCGAATTAGCAAGGGAGTTATGTAGAGTCCTGAGTGAAGCGAGGGGTTCAAGCCACCCAAGACAAAGACAGGCTTTATCCTCAAGGTGAAAACCTACTCTACTTTTCATAACTTATGCGAAACAACCAAACTCTATCATTTGTTTAATATTCTTAATAAATCGCGCCTTTTTTTGTTTTCAGTCTGTGGTGGCCAGATAAACTCATTACAATGCCCATATCTATACATGCTAAGAATTTTCATACGAATTTTAACGTTCCAAATTCAAATCACATTATTTCCCTTGGGATATTTATTGCCTTGCTTTACGTTGCATGTCCAATTACATATCATGAAGATGGCATGATATGTAACTGGACATTGTCGAGCCGGTGATATAAAAAATATATTCTCTTTCTTTCTGTATTCTTCTAGAATAATTTCTAATACTTTCCTAAATTAAAACATCATAATAAACTACAATTTTCAATCTATCTCCTTCGACCTGATATCTCAATTTATTTTCATAGTCTCTGTAAACAATCACTTTCCGATTTTACTTCTATAACATTACTAACCAGTAAGTAATCCCTCGACGGCAAAATTTTCAAAATTGAGCAACAATCTCTTCCCGGGTCGGGCGGTGACGAACCAGTTGCAGACCCTAGAGGCGGCGCCCTTCGTCGGCGGCTCGTACTGCTGCGGGAACTGAGGAGACGTGATCACGCCCCACTCCGCACCAGACATGTTGCCCCCACAGTCGCCGAATATTGACTTCGCTGGCTGCAACGTTTCAACAAGTTTATATTATAAAGAGTAAACGTAATTGGCAAGTGTTCGGCAACGTCTACCCCCCAACGACACCCCATGATGATGCAAGTGTCAATAGGCTACGTTAACCGCTTAGCATGAGGTGGTCCATATGATTTTTGTTACTTAAGACGGTGCGGATGACACTGTTCCGGTGGTGAAATATGACCCAGAAGTTAGCAGATTGGATATGATAGTTATTGCCTCATTGAGAAGATCTTGTTGCCATCATTATCAGCCTATAATGTCCCACTACTGAGCACAGGCCTCTTTCATAAATGAAGGTGAAAGGGAATGGGCAGATACTTCATCCACGCATAACCACTGCGGATTAGTGGAGGCAGCACTAGTGTTCAACCTATCCAACCAGCTTATCAATTATCATAATTAAGTGATAACCGGGACCAACGGCTTTACGTGCCTTCTGAAGCACGGAAAGCGCTCAGTTGTAATACCACTAGGCGGTCACCTAACCGGGTACCGGCCTCAACTTTGACGATCGATTAAGAATGGGTAATCAGCATGTTGTCATCATCATCATCATCATCAGTCTATAATGTCCCACTGCTGAGAAAAGGCCTTCTTTCACAAATGAGGGTGAAAGGGACTGGGCGATATTCCACCACGCGTGCCCACTGCGGATTGGTGGAGGAAGGCTAGTGGTCAACCTACTGTTGGAATTTTTCAAGCTGCCTAGGAGGCATCCAACTAGCTTAACGACTATCACAATTTTGTGATAACCGGGACCAATGGCTTTAAGTGCCTTCCGAAGCAAGGAAACGCTCGATTTGAAATACCACTAGGCGGTCAGGACAGACGTAGCTTAACTTTGCCGATCGATTAAGAACGGCTAATCATGCTACACCACGAGCGCTTCATCCGAATGTTGTAACAGTTGTTTTTTTTTTTTTTTTTTTTTTTTTTTTTTATGTTAAATGGGCTTGCGTTTGACCTTCGACTGACCCCATGAGGAGTTAAGACGAGGCCGAGGATGTAGCACGCTTACCCAGAAAAAGCCTATTCACTCTGGCCTTGAATACATCTAGGTTGTAGGTGTCCGGAAACACAGATCCCGGAAGAGAGTTCCACTCCTTTGCTGTTCGTATAAGAAACGATGAAGCAAAGCGTTGAAGCTTTGCTTCAGCTTGTTGTATATACCAGTAGGCAAACATAGATGGTGCTCACCTCAAAGATGTACCTGGCCTTGAACCCGGAGGCGACGTGGTCGTTGTCGGTGTGCAGCGCGATGACGAGCCCCTGCGCGCCGCGCGGCGAGTGCAGCGGGCCCGGCGTGGCCAGCCCGCACCACCGCCCCAGCGGCACCAGCGACCCCTCGCGCCCCACCCACCACACCTCCACCCAGTCCTCGCTGCACGTTGTACCACTACCCAAACATTCGCAACTACACGTCACGCTCACCACACTCCAAAACTTACAATTGGCCGAATAGCCGACAAGTGCGAGTTGAACACAAAAAATTGCAGTTGAAAAACATGTTCTCCAACTGCAAATTTTAGTTTGTACGCACATTATTGCCATTTTTACCATGTTGTCTGAAGACCATAGACTTATTATAGCTTTTTCGGCAATCTATAAGGAAAGAACTGAAAAGAATCTGAGATAAAAGGGAATGGTGAATTTTCATCTAAGTAACCTTCGGTTAGATAAATATCATATTAATTTTAAGTTTATAAAAAATATATATTTGAGACCATCACAACTGAGCTTTCATTTTATATATCACACGGTACAGTTTGCAAAACATTTATTTTCTCTAATTTGCCCCCAAAAGTGACCCCCACTTTCCAAATTCATTAATTTACGATACACGTGTGTCACAGAAATTCATCAACTTAATCGGTCCAATAGATTCGAAGCTAATCGGCTGTGAGGAACTAAAACATTCTCTAGCTTAATAATACTAACCCATAAACTCCAGCAGTAGCGTTCCACGCGTCAGCCCTGACCTTAAAATGGTCAAAGACGACGGTGACTTGCTCGTTCGGCGAGGTCTCCAGGGTGTAGGTGCAGTTGGTGTGCGAGGGGTAGTTGGAGGGGTACCGTGGGGAGTTGAACTCCCCTCGCTTCTTCGCGTCCGACCGGTATGTAAACGCGCACTCCCCGCCAGGAGCCGCTGTACCTGGGACCCGGTATTCTGGCGAAAGATAAATTATGAGTTGGACGTATGCCTTAAGTATGACCTTGCCCTAAGCTTCACCTCGTGTGTGGGTTACACGATCTAGACTTTCAAATGAACATCAGAATTTTTATTTTGGGGATGATAGCTCAGTGGTATCGACGTTGAATGACGTGGAATGCTTTCGGCGAAAGAAAACATCGAGAAGAAACCATAGAAAGGTGGCAGGGTATTTTGTAGTACCCACCTGGCAGGCTGGCTGGCACCACATCACCATTTCACAGGTGAAGTTTTGGTCAAACACAAACCTATTCACAGGAAAAAATATGCAAGTGCTGCTACCATATAAGGTAGCTGAAAATCCTTATTAACATACGTTGGTACCACTCACCAGTCTCAAAGGTATATTTGGCTTTGAACCCCCTCCCCTGTAGCTCCCCCGAGCTGAACACCATCACTAGCCGCGGCCCGTCGGAGAGCAGGGGCGGCGGGAAGGGCGGCGCCGCCACCTCGCCCTCCGCCGCGGCCCCTGCCCCCGCCCCTGCGCCGCCCCCGGCCGCCCCCTCCCCGCACAGCTCGGCGTCGTGCTTGTCGTACGAGTCCGTCGCCTCCTGCCCGCGGAGGTATACCTTCAGGTACCCATCTGGGCATGAACTGAAATATAGAGAACCGACATATCAAGTCCAATGCCCATTTTCACAATGTTACATGCCTTAGCTCTATAGGAATTTATGACATCTATCATTGACAAAAGAAGTTTAAACTACTAAGAAATAGATGGCACCACAATACGATAGTTG
Organism: Achlya flavicornis; assembly: GCA_947623365.1. NCBI lineage: Eukaryota > Metazoa > Arthropoda > Insecta > Lepidoptera > Drepanidae > Achlya > Achlya flavicornis. Next base: position 13,460,315 of record OX392480.1, on the reverse strand, counting down.
CAAGATGACATCACAAACATGTTTCTTTTTTTTTAAGAATTTACTATTGTTCCGATAGGAAAAGTTACTCAGCATGACTAACCCAACATAGATTTCAAAAATATGCCATCTCGAAGTCTCCACCCAGTATAAGCTATTACTTGTAAGTATTAGGTATAGGTATTAGGCATCATGAGTCGTACAAGCGATGCAAATTCGCTTCAAAGTAAGTTCATTAATACAGGGCCAAAAACCAGAGTAAAAATACTAGCAAGTATTTCTAACTACGTAGGAAATTAAGCCTTATTTGGACTTTGATGGGTATCATAATCGCGCTTGATGACGAAATACTTTTTTTAGTTGTTTTTTTTAGTTCAGTATTTGGTTACAATTCAAACATTTATTGCATCACAGGTAGTTATAAACATGTGGCCTCATCTAGGGCATTGCAATATATTAATAGAAATAAATAACCTAAAGGTAATACAATACTATACAATATAATAATAAGACGCACCGCTACATTTCAAGAAATATGTCTGAAAAAAAATCTTCTAGCGAATAATAACATTTATTTATCAATATTTCTTTTAAGTTTTTCTCAAAATGTATGTCTTTATTTATGTCTTTAATGATATTTGGGATGTGATTGTAAATTTTTACTGCCATAATATTTGGGCCGGAGCTATGCATTTTTAACTTAGAGGTTGGAAGTATTAATTTATGTCGAAATCTAGTGTGGTCACGGTTCGGTTTGTCAGCTTGTCTATTGAAAAAATTTGGATATTTTCTTACAAATTTACAGATCTCAAGAATATATATGGATGTCAGAGTTAAAATTTTATTAGATTTGAAATGTGGATGGCAACTTTCGGGAACTCTAATATTTACAAGTGCGCGGATGCACTTCTTTTGTACTATAAATAGGTCGTCCGCTTCGACACTGTTTCCCCATAAGTATAATACCATACCGGAGCCAGGAATAAGCGTAAGCATAGTAAGCCACGAGTGCAGTTTTAATATCGGTAGTCTTTCTGAGCTCTCTAATTGCATAGACCAAACTGGATAGTTTCGTCTTAACTTTTTGTATATGTGATTTCCAGTTTATGTTAGTATCAATGTTCAAACCTAATAATGTCATTGTATTCACACATTCTAATTGTATTATTATTATATTCTCGTAGGTTCTCTCGTAGAAGTAATGAAAAGTAGAGTATTCACCTCGAGGATAAAGCCTGTCTTCGTATTGGGCGGCTTGAACCTCTCGCTTCACTCAGGACTCTACCTACATACCCTTGCCACGGGAGTTAGCTCTAGAACCCCTCGTTACGCTCAGGGTCCAATATGCCGCCCGTTACATGAAACTGCTTTATCCCCTTGGTGCATAATCTACTATTACTACAATTTTAAATACTTACTCCGATTTAGGATTATCACCCTTTGGTATAGAAAAGTTCTGAAACTCTAGTCGGACCCTTTCCAAGTTTTGAGAATCTTGCATACCATATATAAAATATCTGAAACAAATTATAACATTAACAAAACATTTCTTATTATTTTATTTTATTATTTTTATTATCTTATGCAATAAATTGCTTATGCTATCGACAGATTCGCAAGTGTTAGGTACTTACCTACAAACAACTTTTTGTATATAGGGGAATGGATAATTTGGATGATACACGAATCCCGTTGATTCCTTTTTACTAAGAATCTTCTGGTCGCACTCTGAGCCCCTAATGTGCTCGGCGTCGTGTTTACTTATAAAATCTGAAATTAAATGAAATTAATTACATTGTTTGACATACTTTTAAAGTTTAGAAAACATACTGGATCTACATAAATGGCAGCTACCAGAATCGATTTGTCTACAGGAATATTTTCACAAGACAAATCGAATTACATTGGGCGGCCTTATCACTAAAAGTGATCTCTACTACCTTTTGATGGAGAGGAGTTCAAATAAACTATAAAAAACGATAGCTGCCTTCTAGACTTCAATAATCGTCGTATACCTGACGTTAGACATTATACGAACAATAGTAGAGAGGCAAGTAACAGACCTAACTTAACAAAACTCTCTGAGAACTCGAAGATGCCCTTGAAGCCGCGGTTCTGCGTGGAGGCGGCGCGGGGCAGCGTGTAGAGCGTGACGAGGAGCCGCTCGTCGCTGGAGTAGAGCACCAGGTTGCGCTGCTGGCCGCAGTACGTGCCGATCACCGCCGACGAGTTGTCGGGCCCGTCGTACACGCGCACCCAGTCGAACGGACAACTGTACGTATACCACAGCGTTACAGACACACAATACGGCCATATTGACGGGCCAGTTGGCGCAGTTGGTTAAGAGTCTGGTAAAGATTCCACCTATTGCGCCGCAGGTCCTGGGTTCAATTCCCGCACAGGACATGCATTTGTGTGCATGAACATGTCTGTATGTCCTGAGTCTGGGTGTAATTATGTATATATAAAATTCAAAGTCCTGACTGACTGACTGACTGACTGATATATCAACGCACAGCCTAAACTGCTGGTACTAGAGACATGAAATTTGGAGGGTGTATTCTTTGTGAAGAGTAGGTATGCACTAAGAAAGGGTTTTTCGAAATTCCACCCCTGAGGGGGTAAAATAGGGGATGAAAGTCCGTCAGTTTCGAAGTTAGGATCTTCAAATTTTTAGTTTAGGCTGAAGATTGAAAATTAATGTATAGGTGTCTGAGCGTTTGTGATAATTACACCCCCGTAGGGGGGAAAAGAAGGATGAAGTTACTTATGCAAGTCCTTCATTTCCACATTAAACACCACAAAATATATTATTATACAGTGTAGGCATCCACTAACGAAGGATTTTTTGATATTATACTCCTAAGGGAGTAAAAAAGGGGATGAAAGTTTGTATGAAAGTCCGTCAGTTTCGAAGTTAGGATGTTCAAAATTAATGTTAAGGCTGACGATTGAAAATTAATTTATACCTGTCTCAGCGTTTTTGATAATTCCACCCTCGAAGGAATGAAAAGCGGGATGAAGTTGTGTATTGGATCTCACTGACTAATATATCAACGCACAGGATAAACCGCTGGTCCTAGATACATGAAATTTGGAGAGTGTATTCTTTGTGAAGAGTCGGTATCCACTAAGAATGGGTTTTTCGAAATTCCACCCCTAAGGGGGTAAAATAGGGGATGAAAGTTTGTATGAAAGTCCGTCAGTTTTGAAGTTAGGATCTTCAAATTTTGTGCTTAGGCTGAAGATGAAAATTAATTCATACGTGTCTTAGCGTTTTTTTTATAATCCACCCTCGAAGGGATGAAAAGCAGGATGAAGTTGTGTATGGGAAGTCACTGATATATCAATGCACAGTATTGCACAGCTTAAACCGCTGGTCTTAGAGACATGAAATTTGGAGGGTGTGTTCTTTGTGAAGTGTACGTATCAAATATGAAAGGGTTTTTCGAAATTCCAACCCAAATTAAATTCAACCAAGGGGCTGAATTTTCTGTAAAACATATTATTACACACGTACTTTAAGTTCTTGGTTTTTTCATGCGTTTTTATGATTGTGTATTATTATTAATACTTTATTTTGTAAATAGAAAAAATTGGAAAAAAATAGCCAATATACTTAGTCATCAGAATATAAAATTCAAAGTCCTGACTGACTGACTGATATATCAACGCACAGCCTAAGCCGCTGGTCCAAGAGATATGAAATTTGAGGGTGTTATTTGTGAAGTGTAAGTATCCACTAAGAAAGGTCACGTGTATCATAGTTTTTTCGAAATGGGAGATGCCTAACAGAGTCAATAGGGCTTAAACAAGAAAAAAAAACAATTGTGAGGGAGTGAGAGCACTTATTACGTTTGTTTTTGAAGAAAAATATGTAATTTGTTTCCTGTAGGCCACGCGGGCGAAGCCGCGGGCAGAAGCTAGTTAAATATGTATTTACAAACAAAAAGTAGTATATGTATTATATCAGTTATCTGGTTTCCATAGTACAAGCTCTGCTTAGTTTGGGATCAGATGACCGTATGTGAGGAATGTCCCAGGATATTTATTTTATATTTATTAATAATATCTAGGAAAATCCCTTAATAGTTGTAATAACGAGCAATCCAAAACTAGTAAGTAATGTTACACTGATTTATAACAGTACTGACCAATCAATGCACAATGTTTAGTATGTCCTTGGATAAGCCAATCAGAGCGCATTTTTTTTATACCACTAAGGTGGCAAACAAGCGTATGGCCCCCCTGATGGTAAGCAGTTACCGTAGCCTATGGACGCTTGCAACACCAGGGGCATCACTCGCGCGTTGCCGACCCTGAAGAAACCTCTTTACACCCTTCTTGAAGAACCCTATGCTGGACTCCATTGGGAAAACCACGGCGGGGAGCTCATTCCATAGTCTGAGCTGAGCGTCCGCGGAAGGATACTCCTTTGGGCCCACATATTTTCACCCACAAATTCAAATATAATTTCATTCAAATATACTATTAGGCTAGGGTTGCCAGATCATAATTTGATAAAGGAGGGCAGATGGGTCTAAAAAGGAGGATTTTCTATAAAAAAGGAGGACTTTCACAATTAAACGATTTTTTTGTATTATATTACTTTATTTTAATTATATTTAGCTGAGCTGCCAATTTTTACAAGAAGTTCTTGGTTTTTCAACAAATAATTATGAAAATCTTCACATGTCATGTTTTTGAAGTTGTATTGAGTAAGAATTACAGATTTAACTGACTGCACACTAAGTCTGTTCCTCTCTTTGCTCCACTGAGTATTAATCAGTGAAAAAACTCTTTGACCACGCTTCAGCATGCAAGCCGCATGTCACGAAATTTTCAATGACATGCTGCAAAAAGGAGGACTTACAGTAGGTGTGGGAGGACGGGAGGACAAAACATGAAAAAGGAGGACATGTCCTCCTTTTGGATACCATCTGGCAAGCCTATATTAGGCACTCATAAATAGTTTTCCTTGGGATTTGCTGTGAAGAGCCGGCAATAAACTCAGCAATTACACTTTTTCAGAATAAGCTTAGATGCATGTACCAAATGTACATGCATCTAAGCTTATTCTGAAAAAGTTCTAGTTCCAAAAAAAATAAAAATTGCAAGATAAACTCACTGAGGCCCGCCGAAAAACAGGTCGAAGTCTCTGAACTCGAGCCGGATCCTCTGTCCTGGCTGGCCGTGGAACAGGTAGTTGCATGTGATGTCCTTCGGGTACACGCCGGGGTACGTGGGCGACAGCAGCAGCCCCGTCTTCCTCTTGCTCGCCTCTATCACGAATGAGCACAACGTGTTCTGCACTGGGGTGCCCACTTCGAATTCCGCTGTACAGATAATATTCAAAAGTCAAAAACATTTATTCAATTCAAAGCTACTAGCTGGCAGAATCTTTCAACATAAATACTATGATGATGATGATGATGATGATGCTGAAGTTAAAAAAAAGACAAAAGATAAGACATACAACGATAAGATCAAACACAAAAACATATACAATTCGAGGGGCCAGTTGTCGCAGTTGGTTAAGAGTCTGGTAAAGATTCCACCTATTGCGCCGCAGGTCGTGGGTTCGATTCCGGCACAGAACATGCATTTGTGTGCATGAACATGTCTGTATGTCCTGAGTCTGGGTGTAATTATGTATATTAAGTATGTATTTACAAACAAAAAGTAGTATATGTATTATATCAGTTATCTGGTTTCCATAGTACAAGCTCTGCTTAGTTTGGGATCGGATGACCGTGTGTGAGGAATGTCCCAGGATATTTAGATGATCTTAGCCACGATCAAAGGTTAAAATGGAAATGGGCCGGACATGTGGCGCGTTTTAAAGACCACAGATGGACAATAACTATTACAATATAGAAAGGCCTACAGGGAAAACGCTACAAAGGAAGACCTCGCTGGGATGATGACATCCAAGAATTTCTGGCCCGCAATGGCATCATAAAGCACAAGACCGAGAGAAATGGCAATCTTTGGAAGAGGCCTTCACCTGAGAGGGGTTCCTGATACACAGTGTAATAAAAAAGAAATAATAATAAGTAATTAGAATATTGTAACTATCAGGATAAAAGGTTAATATTTATTAACATTTTGAATCAATAACACAGGTTCATGCCTAGCTTAGCTGCCAGATGCTACACATTATAAAAAATCCACCTATATGCTGTAATGTTTAACTTAAACTTTGTTATGTTAATGTTAAGTAAAATATCTTATGTATCTTAAATAATGTGTGAAATGTGTATGTTTTTCTTCTTGAATAAATTAAAAGTTTACATTTTGTAAGAATTTTTTTTTTTTTTTTAGATTTTTTTATTTATCCCATAGTAAAAGTTGTTCAGCGTGACTAACCCAACCTAGGTTTTGAATATATGCCATCTCGAAATCTCCACCTGTTATATATAAAAACCTACTCAATACATTAAGATAAACCTACTGAAGAAGGGTGTTTTTAGGTTTCAAAGTCAAAGCCATTTATTCAATTTAGAGTTTTATGAAACAAAAAATATTTCTTGCCGGAGTCTTCTCAGTTTAAGTGTATTTCGAACCGGTGGTAAATTCAACTGTGTGTAACGTTCATACGTGCCTTACCAGGGCCTAAATTGAATAAATTACTTTTTGATTTTGAATCTATACAGTGCGAGAAAATTGCTTTTGAATTTCACACAGTGTAGACAAGACATATTTATGTCTTCGACTTTACACTGACACTTACCGCCTTACTCATAAAACGCTATTTAGCTAATATACTGTTTAAATGGTCACAAGTCCTGACTCACTGTTCAGTCTAGAAGGAGACAGTTATATAACCTACAATTTTAACAAGTTTACCAAGCCTCGTAAAATTTTACCAAGCCTCTAAATTACAAGGAAAGCAGGTTAAGAAAGCCTTTTGGCTGCAGGTCTACTTAGACCCAGCTGTGCAGTCGTTTTAAGGCAGTGATCAAGTATTAGATACTTCGACAGTTGCAATTCAGTGGGACAAGCGGTGACAGAGTAAGTTTCACGGACTCGTGGAAAGTTTCAGCAGTTGAACATTTGTTGTGAATAACTTAGTTCGGCTGGCTAACTTTGACAGCTACTATCTTCGAAATAAACGAAATATGGATAGAAGTATGGCGGCTCTTTAATCTTGATATATCTTGACATTATAATAATATTGAAGCACAGATTTCCTTTACTGTTAATGAAAAGGTAGGTACTTTGTAAAGTATGTGTATACATTCTTTAATTTGAAAGAAGGCTGATAAGACCAGAGGGCCTACAACGATAGTTCGTTCATCGTTGTCAATCAATCAGCCAATAGAATTGCATAAAATCTACGTCTCGTCAGTTTTGCTGGAATTCTATTGGTTAATATTTGACAACGATGATCAGATCATCGGACTATAACGACTATAATGTATGGTTTTCGTAGTAGACCCTCTGGGAGATTACCAATGTGTTGCCGTCCTTTACGAACTTTTCGGAACGGCATTGACTGCCGTACTCAGAGATGTCTATTAGAATGAAATGATTCATTAAATTATATCCATCTCTGTTTATGGAATAGCTATAGAAAAAGACAGACTTGTAGATATGTAAAGAGTACGTTCATCACGAGACCTGAGTCGCTAAGATTTTCCCCTTTTTCCGATTATTTTTTTTGTGATGTCGGATTTTATCCTTTAATTGTGCTTTATGACCTTGCTTCTTGCCAAATTTCATGATTCTAGGTCAACGAGAAGTACCCTATAGGTATTGCGATCTTCAAAATATGCGGCATAAACGGCCGTAACTTTTGATTGCGTTAACTCACGAGTTTGATGTTTTCACTGCTCCAAGGGATTGCAGTCCCGAGTATTTCATATTAATTTCAGCTTATTACCTCCACGCGTTCTTAAGAAAAAGGGTCTTGCCAGACGGACAAGAAAGTGAACCTATAAGGGTTCCGTCTTTTTTATTTTGAGGTACGGAACCCTAAAAAGACCAATACATTAAAGTAAAAGCTACCTCATCATGAAATGAAACTTAGTAATCATAATTATTATTGCTTATCATAATTATTATAGTAATCATAATAATCATAACTATTATTACAGTAATGCTGACTACGCCGTAGCACTGTAGCAGATGAATGGCTACGAGACGTGGGCGCGGTAGCGTATCCTTTGTACGCTACGAAAATTATGTAGTATTTTTTTGGAATCCTGTGGATGTATCGGGCATGTATATTTGTATAAGTGTGGTTTGAAAGTAGTATGTGTGAGTGTTGTGTCAGTGAGCGAGTGTGGATTATTAGAGTTAGCTGCGCAGGTAACGGATTTACAACTTGACAGATCGAGACGCGGCGGAGTGTTTTGTAAACACGGATGGGTGTTTAAGCATCAGGAGAATCACGTAATAACGACACATGATAAATCGATCTACTAACTAACTACCTCTAAAAGATCTCCTAAGCGACTTTGCATACGCAGCGGAACCAAAGACTTGGACGTGGAGCTTGTAGGGCGCCGCGTGCTCAACATCATAACCACCGATATTTTTTCTATCCTGTGTGTTGTGCTTCCCCAACCCGTCCATACCCGTGACGTATGCCCCTTTCAATGAAACGACTTTTCCTAAAATCGTCCCGCATCCAGCAACCATTCGTAATACTCACATGCGTTGATAAAGCGATAAGTGCCAGCGAAGAGCGTCGGTTGTGTGAGCATCTTGTCGGTGTAGAAGGAGAGCGCGACGGCGCGGTGCAGCGAGACGCGCCGCCGCGGCGGGATGGGCCCGCAGTACCGCCCGCCGAACGCAGAGTTCACCAGCTCGCCCACCTCCAGCGACGAGATCTCCGAGTAGATATCCATATACTCGTGCATGCATCTGTTGGACGTGGTGGATATTATTAAAAGGGAAGGGTCTGCTTAAGTTTGCTATTTATTTACTTATTTAATATTTTTTCAGTCTACTTGGTCATTTTGCCGCACGCAATTGTTTTCAGTGCGATTAGAATGTAAATCCTAACTTAATCCTAAAATATTATAAATGCGAAAGTGAGTTTGTTTGTTACGCCTTCAAGCCTCAACTACTCAACAGATCATCATGAAATTTGGCATGCAGATAGCCTATAGTATGGAGAAGGACATAGGCTACTTTATCCCGAGAACGCGGGTGAAACCGCGGGGGAAAGATAGTATTAATATATATGAATATACGCTTGTTTCGAAAAGAGTAATTGCTGAGTTTATTGCCGGCTCTTCTCAGCAAATGCAACCTTCCGAACCGGTATTAGAGTCAGACTTTTCATAAGTGCCTGCGAAGGTCTATTTGACTAAATGATTTTGAATTTTGAATTATATTCGTGATGAAGTGGTCAAAAGTGGTAAATAACGAATTGGTGATATTCTTGGGAGATGGTGATAAAATTCACGATGTATCACACTAGGACTAAATATCTTCGATGAAAATTGTTTGTGTATTGTATCTACTCAGTAAGTCAGACCTCTGCCTCCGTCGCGCCCAATGAGTGAAGATATTTTCGATTTTTACTTATTGGCTAGTTGTGATAAACAATTTCTTTCTTTCAGCCTTTGCCAGTTATGCTCGTACCTGAGTACAGTAGTACCCAACCAATATGGCTTACCGATGTACCTGCGCAGAAGATACATTTTCAAAGCGCGGGACATGATATTGGTCGGCAGCTGCCGCCACGTGTGCGGAGGGGCGTGACTTGCGAGTGAGACGGAACTAACAGCTGCAGTGTATTATGAACCTTATAGTAGTGATCTAAGGTTGATTGTAAGTTTTAAGCATTCTTTCGTTAATCTTCGGGTCATACTTTCTTTTCTGCGCGAACGAAGATTCACGACGCGCCTTATTAGTTGGGTACTACTGTAATTAATTACCTAGGTAAAGGAAAAATTTCAAAAAGAAAATTCTATATGGAATATGAGAAGAGTTTAAAATAACAATTTGAATACTGAGTGCCAGTTTTTTGTTTGAATGTTAGGCCCGCAAGAAGCATTTAATTACACTAATTGTGCACAAAGGTTAATTGGAGTTATATTACACACAAGTCTCAATTAAACATTTGTTCAGTTAACTGTCTATCCCGAAGCCTCGAGCTATTTCAGTTTCAGTAAGAACAACAAAACGCCCTTTCGGGAGTAAAACTTTGAGGCTATTGCGGAAAATAACAACAGTTATTATTAAACTTCAAGGTCTAAGTGTCACTGGAAGTATCCTCTCCAATAAAAATGTTTGCGGAAAAGGGAAACATTGCGGAAGATATCAAAAGAAAATCTAAGACAACTTTTGGGACACTATTGATTTATCTGCAGACTGCGAAATGTCAGTTACTAAAATAGTTTGAATAAATCAAGTGAACTTCGCCCGAGCCGTTGTTTGCTCTAATTCCTAGGTCTATTGTTGTATTTGCCAATAAATACTATATGCGGAAGAAAACATGTTTGCGTCACATAATTTATAGAGGAAATTTGTAAGAGTGAGAGAGATAGATGGTGTACTTACGTCGGAAGCTCCCCCACTGCGGCTCCACTGGAAAAAAACAAGCATTTATTAGACGTGATAAAACCTATTGATAGAGCGTTATGAGCGGTAAAAATAGGCGATGATGAGTTTTAGCACATTGTTCCTTGCTCGACTTATGTTTTGCAGTTATTGACATAAACTATTAGTCAAAGGACAGTTAAACTTTATTACTCTATTAACTAGTATTCTATCAAACCATTCCTTCTGGGGTATGCACTTATACCTACTAGGTACATACTTTGGAGAGAAACTTAGTCGCAATCCTTTTCGACAATTTTCCTGAATTTGTTGTCTTTAAAATATTTGCTTCTTTGGGTGATGTTTTATTATATTTTTTTGAAAGTTTCTCTCTACGGACGCGCGTCCTAGGTATACATAACATGTCAATGGATATTCAGTGAATAAAAAAACTTATTTGTTGTTATTTAAAACTTATCGTAATCAATTTAGATTTGCCAGACGCCCATGGTTTTACTCAGTCCATTATAGACACTTGGTGGAACGATAAAAGAAGATTGCCAATCAAAAAGGTACCCTTCAGCAATGGCAGGTCTATGGCGTGTGTAAAGGCTATTTTGCGTTTATTTTTAGGGAGGCCGTAACGGCTGATTTGTAATACAAATAAACATTATTTTTTAGTGTCTATCCATTAGAAAACTCCATATCTCGGATGATATCCATTGAAGTCTTATAAAGTTTCTTTTTTTCAATTGTCACTCTGGAAGTATTTATACATATACTACACTATGCGCCGATTGGCGTGTGATCAGGCGTAACCCAATCGAACTTTTTGTTATACCACAAAGCTGGCAAACAATCAGGCGGACCATACGGCTGATGGTAAACGATTAACTCACCACTCGCACGGTACCGAACCTACAAAAATCTCTTCAAAGCGTTGTTGAGTCCCATGTAGTTGTTGGGATATCTCATATCTTGCTCATCACCCACACACACACACACACCATACTGATAACCTCAAAACGTTATTTAAAAATGAGCGACATACTCTGGCGGCTTCCCTCGCAGGTCGAACGTGCGGAACTCGACGAGCACGCGCTGCCCCGGCGCGGCGAGGAACGTGTACAAGCACTGCCGACTGTGGTTGTTGGGGTTCACCAGCTCCGGCGCGAAGAACGTGCCGTTGCTCGCGCCGCCGCGGCTCACGAACGTGCGGTCGCACTCTGGAACACGTTGTGAATGTCACATCATTTTGTTGTCGTATTTTTATACTGCTTTATTGCAGGATTTACTGCATATTACTTGTAGAGGCAATTTTCAGCATATCACCATGGTACATGATAATGTGGCTTAAGGTGGGTCGGGTGGAGGGTAGTCGGCTCTGAAGAGTAGCTGCCAGTATAGACCGGTAGGTGCTTGGCGACAGATTTTTGACTTGAGGGACAATCAGGTAAGTACCCTACCACCGCACGGCTTACTCGGATGTTTTCCTTCACAAGCTCCTTTCCTGCTCAAGCTTATTGTCGAACCCTCTTACCATGGCATAAATTACTACCTCTGACTTATCATCGCTTTTGATTCAAAATTGATGTAAGCGAGGTAGCAGAGGGGTTGTACACTGTACATGTACAAGCTTCGAAGCTAAAATTTGTATGCTTAATCTTTATAGTCTAAGTTGTAAATTAAATATTATATTTCATGAATACAAGCAGACATGATGGTGAAGGAAGGTTCTCGAGTGGCGACCACGTATTGGAAAGCGCCGAGCGGACGACCTCCCACCAGGTGGACCGACGCGGACGATCGTCAAAATCGCTGGGCGCCGCTGGATGCAAGCGGCCCAAAACCGTTCGAAGTGGAAGTTAATGAGGGACGCCAATGTTCACTAGGCTGATATGATGAGGATAATGATGAAGCAGGCATACAAATATTGTTTACACTTGAGTTACAGTGCTCATAAGCCACGTACAGTCGAGGACATAAATATGTATACACTTAGTAAAATTCAACAACGGTTTCCTCTTAAACTACTGATTGAAATTATGAGATATTATAAAGGCAGAATCTTCTAACATATACTATTATGATTTGTGTAATAGTTTAACAATTAAATGTTAAACATGCGAGAAAATCGCTTTTGAATTTCAAAAAGTGTATACATATTTATGTCCTCGACTGTACATAAAACAGAGTAATAATATTTATTTAATACTTTTCATTAAGAATCGTTCTAGGAGAAAATAAGTACGTTACAGTGTAGTGAACATTGTAGTGGGGACGCAATAAAACGGCAGGGTATAACGGTACCTCACGACCTTACAAACTGGCAACCTCGAAACATATCCCCTTTGTTTTGTGCCCTCATTTACCTGAAAAACTGCGATAGAACGCTACGTGGGAGGTGCCACTGCCGCCTCTTTGTTATTTTATTCGCATTACGTAAAAAGCATTTTCATTTCGTTCGAAGTACATTTGATTATACGAGTGAGCCCTTAAATACTTAAACGTTAACTGCTTTTTGAATTCACAGAAGGAAGTTATGTATGTACCTATATGGTTTAGAATTGTGATAATTTTATACTCGTAGTAGGTACTCCATACACATTCAGATTGTTCCGTGTTATGATTTTTCAGATATCTAGAACCGACAGAACAACAGACTGACGAGCGTTGTCTGAATGATGTGAAGCAAGTATGTGGTTTTTAGAATATGAAGAAATTCCTGTTATTTATTCTAGTAGTTGTACATATAGGTATATTATTATGTCGCAAAGAAATGTGGATATGCGGATTTAATGAAATCCGTAGGGATACCTTGAAATTGCGGACGATATCGAATATTCCAATCGATTACTGCTACAGAAAAGATCTATTGTCACTAATTGAACTGTCAGTTGTAACTGCAAGTGTTAGCTGGTACATAAGCATTTTACATTTAGAGGCCTAATCTACAACTGAAAATGGTGATTTCTTGAAATGCGCAGTAATTTCGCAAAATACCTGATAGCCTTACGAGCAAATACTGAAACGCCACTAGATAACGAATTGTCGCATCAGTATTTTGCCTACCTACGATATATATAAGAAGGCAATTCACCGAACATTATTTTAGCCTAGACTTCACACTTCGAAAGCAATTGACTTCAAAAATATGTATCTAATACAATACAAGAGTCTTTGCTACACAGAATACGTCTCGCAATCAATAAGAAGTGTTTTTCCTTCACCGGTAGAAAGGGATTCAAAAGCTTTACGGTTCGCTAGTTACAGAGAAGCAAGGTAGTCACTTGATGCACTCGGAGGCAGCTCGGAGCTAGAGAGACACTTTTCTATTGATAAAATGTGTTTTGTCGAGGGAAAGATCCCTGTAGAAATAAATATATAGATACCATTATTACAGTCTATAAAACCATACAGTCGTCCGACAAATTTGATCTCGTGGAAAATGCCGTAAACGTGTAGACAGTATCGCAACGGCCATATAAAGTATGCTGTGTCCCGAGCTACTAACATCGTTTTGTTCGCAGGTCGGGCTCGGCTTTCCCGCGTCTTGCCCCTCACACCCCGCACGATTGCTCTGTCTAAACGTCTTCGTCGAACGACTGTATGGTTTTATAGACTGTGCCATTACCGAGTAGTCAGCCTAATACCTAAGATGTGTAAGTGCGGAGAAAATCCTTTGTTTGTTAGTTAACAGCGTCTATTCACACGAACGGCAACCACACGACAGCGTCGCGACAAATTGAGGTAAAGCTGTGGTTACGTGTGAATAGAGTCGCTGCGGCTTTTTGCGGTTGCGTTGTGGTTGCGTTTTGGTACCTACAAAATGTTAAAATGTTTGTACCGCTAGTTCCCGGTGTCGCTGGTGGTTGCGTTGTGTTTGCGACGCGACGCCCCCGCCCGCCACAACCGTGGTGATACACCGTCGTCGATAGTGACGGGTGACGGCAAAATGTGGTCGGTGTGAATTCAACTATTAATTGTCATACAAATTAGCGCCCGCCGACGTGGTGTCATTGTGATGTGGTTGCGGCAGTCGTGTGATTGTCGTACGTGTGAATAGAGCCTTATTGTAAAAGTGACCACAAACACTCAATTATGGCTTAACGCGCACGATAAATAAATCCATATAATTTTATACGAAATAAAACTACGTTTGTTAAATATGTCACACCTCCGATTTTCAATAATACAGCGTGAACACTCTGCGGCTTAGGTCAACTCACGCTTCAGATACTTTCTTGAGGCCTTTCCTAGAAGCCCGTTAGTGGGGCCCATTAAAAGTTTCCCTGCGAGCACTAAGGCTCTCCACCGCCGCACCGCTGCTAGCTCCACGATTAACAGCTTAATTACGACGGATTTGTGCCACGTACTCACACATATAGCTAGTATATATTTCAGTTTTAAATCCTGAAAAGAGTAGAGTTAAAACAACGACTAACACGGAACATGCTTCGGAATCCACTACAGAAACGAACTCACATTTAATAAGCAGTCAGTACATATCAAATTTAAATTTCACACCTAGAGGAGTCGACAATAAAATGCAGGGAAGATAAACGTAAAAATACTCTCATGATTAACATGGAATGGCTTGATAGGGATCTGTGCTGTGCCAGGGTGTTGCGCGTATTGGATATATGCCAAATATAAATGGTTTCCCATTTCCCTATCCTCCACACCCGGCGTTTTGAATCAATTCTAATATTCCCTGTTTCCGCACGTTTATTTCGTCCCCGTAGCGCGAGAATTAACTAAGTCTAAAAAGTGTGTTTTGAGATAATCGCGTTTGAAAGTTTGGAAAATTGAAATGGCCCTAACTTTTTACAGGTATTGCAGATTTTCGAAATTCTTTTCTCGATTTGAAGGAAATATTGTAAAGTTTTTGACTAAATAAAAATGGTGGGTAAAAAACCGTAACTTAATTAGGTATAAATAAAATAAACATTTAATGAATTTTACTCTACTTATCTATTGCCATAACTTCGAGTTAGTTAATCATCGACCTGAGTTAGTGATTTTCCTCACGGCAATAGGCTAATATTAAAGAAATTAACTTGAGTTAAGTAAACTAGAGCTTACCATTAGACACACAAGCTACGTTCGGTGAATATTACCTAACTTGTATCACATTACTGTAATTTAATTATAACTTATTATTTTAAAGGAAATTAAAATAAAACAAAGTCTTTTTCGTTTGCAAATACCTTTGCAGTTACCTATATTTAAAAATCTCCATTAATAATCACATAAATGAACGAAAATAGTAAAATCAACAAATCGATACCACAATTGAGCAATCAATACATTAATTAGATAAACCCTGATGCATAAAATTAATCAAATATAAAATACCAGCCAAGTGCAAGTCGGACTCGCACACATAGGGTTCTGTAAAGACGTATCTTGTATGGTGCCCCCCTTTAATTTGAAGTTTTATTTCATTTTTATTATTTATTGTTTAAGCGGCAATAGAAATACACATTCTGAGAAAAATTTAATTGTCTATCTATCATGGTTCATGAGATATAGCCCACTGAAGGTACGACGACGGACGGATCGGCCGACAGACAGCGTAGGCCTAGTAATAGGGTCCCGTTGGCACCGTTTATGTGCGGAAGCCTAAAAAGACCATCAAACTTTAGCAGAGGGGTCCTATTCTTCTTCCTCGCCATCAGGCTCTGAAATCATCTCCACAAAATCATTACATGAAGGTAAAATTCGTACCATGGATGAAGCTCTTGGGGAATTACCCCCTTTGAGATAGTTTTTTATACTACCAAGGTGGCAAACAAGTGTATGACCAGCCTGAAGATAGGCAGTTATTCAAAAGATCTTTCTTTTTGCCTCGGATACCTCTGGTAAGCCTAAGCGTAAGCCTTAAAGATGGTATAGTTTGTAAAAAATCGTTGATTATGTTACGTTATCAGAAATAGACCGCAGTTAGTCAGATACCTAAGTCTCGTGCCGCATTTTTATTAAAATATGCATTTCATATTCCTCTTTTGTTCTGGTCGATCAGCTCCATCATAGTGAGTGCTGATCATACACTCATTTTTCTTGCATTTCAATTAGCTGCCAAATATCTTCCTATAAATATTGTTAGTTGCTCTTTATAAAGCTCCTAAATTTAAAGCTTAAGTTGTTGTTATTGTAAGCTTGCTATCAAGGTATTATCTCTTAGATTTTTAAAGCTCCATCAACTTAACTTGAACAGGTGCTGCTTTTAGAGGCTGGTCTACTTAAGTTTGCTATTTACTTATTAAATATCGATACAATCTAATTTGTAGTTTTTCCGCCGGGGCACGCAATTGTTGTCAGTGCGATTAGAATGTAAATATTATTTTATGAATCTAAGCTTGTTTTGAAAAGAGTAATTGCTGAGTTTATTCCCGGCTCTTCTCATCAAATGCAACCTTCCGAACCGGTATAAGAGTATTCGAGTCAGATTATTCATAAGTCCCTGCGAAGGTCTATTTGAAATAAATATCCTTCGCTTGATTTGATTTGATTTATCACTTACGGCTTTCGAAAGATACTGGCACACCAGCCCTCTAAGTAAGCTTCCTTCATATGGAGTTCCTGGTGGCCTGTGCGATTGGATTTCCGATTTCCTGAGTTAACAGTCTATACATAGACGGGTGCCTGTCGGACCTTTTGGCAATCAATCCCGGGTTCAGTTCTCTCTGCAACTTTATTTATGCTTCAGATTAACGATCTGTTGAGTACGACAGCACTGATGCACAAGATCCAATTGTTGCAAGAGGCCATGGTAGAGCGTTTGGATATGACCTTATAGGCAGCCTCCAATTAGGGCAAAGCCAATCTGGTAATTTTTACCTCCACCAAGAATTTACACCGCCAATGGAGTCCTTTCTAACAGCCTCTACAATTCAAAATATATCCTTGCCTTTAAGTGATCGGCTTGACCTTTACGGCCAAATTTAGCTTTAGCTATTCTATTGAGTCAAAGGCAGAAACAGCTGCTAGGATGCTGGGTATTCTGTCTAATTTCCTTTGGTACTTCATGCCTGAAAATTTGCTACAACTTTGTCAAGCAAAAGTACGATCGTACATGGAGTACTGATGCCATCTCTGTGATGGATCCGCTAAGCACCAGCTTGACACCATTGATTTAAAAGATCGCCATGTCAAGAGACTCATCGGAGCCTTGACTATCGAAGAAATGTTGCTTGCCTAGAGATTTCTAGAGTCTAGCTAGAGGATATATTTTGGAGAATGTGCGCAGGAATTATTCAATCTTATTCCACCATCCCTTTTTTACACCGAACAACAAGACGCCGGGATTTTTTTTACCCGTACGTTGTTGACCTACTGAAGCTACAGACGTAACGTTTTGCATCCTCATTTATTGCAGACACCAAGGGTGTGGAACTTGCTTCCGGCTTTGTTTCCTGACTCTTAAAATCTAGAGACTTTCAACGTCAGAGTGAATAGGTTTCTTCTGGGTAAGCGTGCTCCATCTTAGGCATCTTAATCGTCCTTTATGGGTAAGTCAGTGGCCAAACGCAAGTCCATTTATTATATTTGAATAAAAACTTGGCTCGACTGTATTCATAAAATGACTAATTCGTGTGGCGGCAAAAGAAACGCGTACGCACACTTCAACACATACGTGAAAAATGAAAGTCACCAACTGCCGCCTTCACGCCGCACTGCACACATAAAGTAACCAAGTCGCGCGTGAAAAATACCTAAACTACTAAATCAACACCAAATTCTTACAAATATTAACTAAACTAATATCATTACTATTTGAAACAGAAGCAATGTCACCCATTTTACTAGAATAAAAATAATTAAAACTGTGTAAGGGATTTTCGCATTTTTGTTTTTGTATGAATTATATTTCAATTGAGAAAGAGAAATCAACAAACCAAGTTAGTTAATTTTCGCATCCAAATGTTGAACCGAACTACTGATTTCCCAACTATCTAAATCTGTTTAGTGATTTATGAGAGCAAAGTATACAACAAAAAAATCAGGGAAAAACTAATTAATTGATTTTAATTCCTATTTATGTAATTTAATTTGAAATGTAAAATAACTAACTTAATTAGGTAATTTTATCTTTACGTGATATTGTCCATAATCATAACTTAGTGAATTTTCGAATTTTATAACTCAAAAACTATGACACCTACAAAAATGAGAGTTAGACAGAAATAAAGAGCTTGAAAAGCTGATTCATATTATACAATAAAAAAAGAATTACTTAACTCGACTTAGTTAATTCTCGCGCTACGGGGACGATTTGTTTGTTTTTGCACGTTACGCACGTAATTCAAAATTTAATTTCGATGTGGACCTTTCGGCTCGTTATTTAGATTTTCTGGTTTGAATCAACAACAGGGGTATGTGCTGGGTTCGGTAAATATAGTGCAGTACGGGATCACTATGGTTCAGCTAGAATAAGATCTCTTTAATGAAGAGGTGACATCATTTATAAAGGAAGCATTAGTAAATTAATTTCGAGGATAATTAATAATTTATTATTAAAATCTTTTCCCGCCATCATGATGTCTAATAGGAGATCGGATAAGACGCTTCTGTACATTGATTGCTTTGTTCGATTCCAAAGATTATTTTGGGACGTTATCTTTCCCGAGAGTTTTAATCCTCTTCAAAGTGTAGTTATTTTCAGGAGATCTTATTGTAGCGTGTTTTTTTTTGTTATTTGCATAAGAGACGTACTTGGAACTTTAGTTGGCGTGGGTTCTGCGAGTGTGGGCCGGCTCGAGAGGTCCGTGGTCTCTCCCGCGAGCGCTGCACAGAAATAACAACTCGTTACAGCTTGTGAAACACCACATTACAAATACCGTAACGAGTATGGTTACCTATACTTCATTATTTCATTGTCTTTCATAGATTGGTTAAGATTTGTTTAACAGATCATCTGCCTCTCTTGTTACTAATTATTTGTGGCGCAATATGAACGCTTCTTCCATTTGCTTCCTTACTTTCGCCATCCATCTCTTTAATCATCTTCCCGTTTTTTTTTTAATACAACTTTTTCGGTATACAAGCATACGGCCCGCCTGATGGTAAGCGGTTACCGTAGCCATATGGACGCTTGCAACAAAAGAAGCATCGCTCACGCGTTACCGACCTTTCCCCCCTCCCCTATGAGCTCTGGCGACCTTACTTACGGGCAGGAACACAACTTTACACAACATAAAGTTATTTGGCTGCGGTATTCTGTAAGGTGTAGATACTTCCCCAGTCGAGCTGCTCTTTGAGCGAATAAACGCTATGCTCTACCTCTCTCAAAATACCGTATTTTTTATAATAACCCGCCTGGTGGTAAGCAGTTACCGTAGCTTATACACTTGGGGCATCACAGCCATCAACAGACATTTATTTAGTTAGTTTAGTTTAACTATTGTAGTAGAGCGGTACAGAAGATCATTTCCTAACTTCACCTTACCATCGTCGATATAAACTACAACAAAAGTTGTTTCTAAGTTATTTAATATAAAAATTACAATTTCACGCTGTCCGCGGATGTAAATAAATTAAAACAAGATACAAAGGCTTCATAACATCAACGGGAAGTTTCACATAACTTCATAAAGTATTTTGTGAAGGACTTTGAAGAATTTACAAATGAGGAAATGAACTCGCACGGTTGAATTTGAGTTTTGGGAGAATTTACATCGGAAATGTTAGGAGAGTTTTATAGGTTCCTACTTTTGTTTTATTGGCCAAAGTTGGTAAAAACGTAGATTAGAGCTTTCAAAGAACACACGGCAAGGTGCTTCGCGACAGATTTTCAACTTGAACGATAGTAGGTTATGCACCAAGTGGATTAAGCATTGTCTTACTTCACGGGCGGCATATTTATGTAGAGTCCTGAGTGAGCGAGGGGTTCAAGCCGTCCAAGACGAAGACTGACTTTATACTCGAGATGTTTTTTTTTTCTTATTATTATACCTTCTGTGGGACAACGAAACATACCGTCTTTTATTTCACATTCTTTGCAAACGCGCCTTTTTTGTGTTCTGCCTATGGTGGCCAGCATACGTGGCCAGTTCGATTTTCGAATAAACTCCCTTTACAATGTCCGTATCTATGCTATAAGTTAACATACGAATTTGAATGGTGCGTCCATGCTTGAACGGAGCACGAGCCGAGCCACGAACGAGCATACTGCGAGCACGATTCGCGTAGCGTGGACGGGCTTGCGAGCCTAGAACGAGCGCGATTGTCAGATTTTTCACGAACAAAGAGATTCGCATCGTGCTCGTTGTAGGTTCGTTCGTGGCTCAGCTCGTGCACGTTACGTTCCAAATTTAAATCACATTATATTCTATATTTTTTTAATTAAACTATTATTACCACTGTTTAAGTTTGCTATTTACTTATTAGTTTTTGGCGACGGGACACGCAGTACAGGAGCACATAAGTGAAATGTAGGTAGGTAAATCTTATGTAAGTAATCTAAGCTTGTTTTGAAAAGAGAAATGCTGAGTTTAGCAAATGCCACTTTTTGCGAACCGTTATTAGAGTTATTCCTAAGCGCCTAAGGTGAATTTGAATAAATAATCCCACAATAATAAAGTATAGATACCTTATACATAATCCTAAACGAGGCCTCGCTACGCGTTGGTCTCGGCATGAACTTGGACAAGAAAAAAGTCATGTTCAACGCACAGGTTGTGCCGAGACCGACATGTACGATTGAGGGAACGGCATTCGAAGTTGTCCAAGAATATGTCTATCTGGGTCAAACTATCCAGGTAGGGAGAAACAACTTCGAGAAAGAAGCTGAACGCAGGATTCGTTTGCGATTTGGAAAACTTCGTCATATCTCAAATGTCGAGTCTCAAAACAAAGGTATACAACCAGTGCGTCCTGCCTGTCATGACCTGAGAGTGGAGACCGCGACTTGGCAAACGTAGTGGCGCCCGCCAGCCCGATGGACTGACGACCTCAAAACAGTGGCCGGACTGGGCTGGATGCGGGTGGCAAGAAACCGGAAGGAGTGGCGCGCTCTGGGAGAGGCCTATGACCAGCAGTGGACTTAAGAAAGGCTGATGATGATGATGATGATGACCTTATAAATAGTATATAATATATGATCTATGTTAATTTAAATAATGTAAAAATAATGTTAAATGTAATGCTAATTTAAATAATGTTATTAGTAAATTTTATAATATTTAAATTAAATTTGTATTTCGAAAAATTTGCATGCCTATATGAAGGCTTATGTGACCACTCTATATTATTTGTAACATCAACATGTGCACATATTAGCGAATAAATGATGATTTGATTTGATTATGATATAGGTCCTATATCATAATAGAGTAACTGACAAAAAATATCACTTCACCAGTAATCCAAAGTAGTAATAAGTAGGACATCTTCTGGAGTTCATGACTTATGACCTGTATAAACTTTTGTCATCTATCATTAGTGAGATAGCGACCACAGTTTATCAGTTATGAAGTCACTGTTATTACGTTAGAATGCTTGGAAGATTTATACAGTTACTTTAGACTCTGCCTCGTGGTCGCACCCGTGTGCACCGTATAAAATTTAACTTATGTCACAATCTGGTCCAGGCGGTCTATGAACTATCTATATGCAAAAAAATCCCATCTATCCATTGCTCTGTTGTTGCGAGAAAAAGGACAAATAAACAACCTTTCGCATTTCCAAAATTAGTAGAAATTATTGAGAACAAAAACTACCGATATACCTCGTAGAGTTAGTAAGCTACCAACAACACAACTACAGTAAGCTACCAACACACACATAACAGCATGGGGTTCTTCAAAAGGGGTGTGAAGAGATGTCTGCAGGGTCGGCAACGCGCGCGTGATACCCCTGGTGTTGCAAGCGTCCATAGGCTACGGTAACCGCTTACCATCAGGCGGGCCGTATGCTTGTTTGCCACCTAAGTGGTATAAAAAAAAAAGCTGAAGTGGCAATGGGCAGCCCACGCTCGAAGAACCGATAACCGATGGGGAAGGAAGTTTTTTTTTAATTTGAGTTTGAAAATAATAATCCAACTACTTAAACTTATACAGACGATAAAATTTCTAGTTAGCTCTCTACTTAACAACCTAAGTTAAGTACTAGAGAGCTAACTAACTCAAAGAGGCTTTGTGGCAACATAGAAGCCTCTATGTACCTTTAAGTCAGTCAAACGCTCTAAACTCTGCCAATATAGCTCGGAAGTGACAAACTAAAACCATCGTGTCCGGTTCTCACAGCGGTGTAGTTGCAACTTTACTAATTAATCTACTTGCCAGATGGTGTGACTTATTTTATACCTATTAATATATATTTATAAATATAAAAAGTACTTTCCTGTCCTGTGTGGCAAAGCAGTGAGACGCCCAGTGTGTACACAGGGCATCACAATAACAATTTTGGTCTTATTTGAATTAAAAACAATATTTTATCATACATTATATATTTTTTTATATTTTACACGTCCTACTCAAAATCCCTCGTATCTTTTCATCAAAACCTATAATTATATAGAGATAATGTTTGTAAGTTTGGATGTAGGAAGTAATCTCCGAAACTATACTCATCCGATTTTGAAACATTTTCATTCCGGGAACGAGGGGTGGAAGCTACTCATAAGCTGCTTATAAGGCCAGCTGAATTAAGCACAGTCAAACTAAACCACGTAAATGATAATCCTCTTTGAAGGCAATTAATGGTAAAGAAGAAAATATA
Organism: Achlya flavicornis; assembly: GCA_947623365.1. NCBI lineage: Eukaryota > Metazoa > Arthropoda > Insecta > Lepidoptera > Drepanidae > Achlya > Achlya flavicornis. The sequence goes on along the minus strand of OX392480.1, from coordinate 13,437,116 downwards.
CTACTACACAATACCTATAGACGGCAAGCGTGTGGTTTCCTGGGCGGGACACACGATCTAAGTTTCCTTTCGACGCAACGTCTACGGTTCCGGCATGCGGAACTGCTCTGAGATTGACTGGATGTTGTACAAAAATATACTAGAGCTTGTCAATCTTGTGCTTGACATTGTTACCGTGTAGACCTCTTGTAAGCTGTTAAATAATCATTATAACTGTAAAAATGTTGCAGAGATCGAAATTGGACCGTAATACTTCTATCTCCTCTCTTTCTCCATATAATCTTTAAAGCTATAGGTATCTCACACTCTTTCATGCGCGTAACATGCCCCATTGGTTCTCGCGAGGGATGCGCGTCCTATAATAACAATTGATGTCAATTTTATCTTTTTAACCGCGAGCGTAAGTATTAAATTGGGGTACAAAGATTTATATAATTACTTTACCTCTATTACAGACCTCATCATCATCAGCCTACAATGTCCCACTGGCTTCCCTTCACAAATTAGAGTGAAAGGGAAGGAACTCCACCACGCGTGCCCACTGCGGAACTAGGTAGAGCTAGTGGTCACCTACTCCTGTAGTTTTCAAGCCGCATAGCATAACTAATATCACAATTAAGTGATAACCGGGACCAACGGCTTTACGTGCCTTCCGATAGCACGGGAACGCTCGATTTAAAGTACCACTAGGCGGTCACCCATCCAGGTACCGACCACGACGTTGGTAGCTTAACTTTGCCAATCGATTAAGAACGGTTAATCATGCTACACTACGAGCACTTCACACCATTTAACCTTCACCTAAGTTAAACTCTCTTTAGTCTCTACCATAAATATCTAATCTGGTTCTCGAACTGCGATGCAGTCAGCAGGCAAAAGTTCTGCATTTTCGATGAGAATTTCTGTAAATTTAGGTCAACATTGAATCTTCCAAATAGCTGTAACTAATTAAAAGTCAATTAAAGTTGTTTATGCTGTTATATTATGGAAGAAGTCGTTCGTCATAATTTAGGGGGTTTTCCCTGAGGACTTATCGCGCGGTAATAATCTCTATCTGTACGCAAAAAGGTACACATTACAGTGACATAGTATACATAAATAATAACTGAAGCGTATTTATTATTTCTGAACGGTCGGCATAGAAAACGGTCGGAAATATTTCTTTAGAGATAATTCTGGATAATAAAAGTGCCTTCACGTGCCTTCAGGCTATTTGGGCCCATGCATATAAATATGGGACTGATAATGTAACTTAATAAACTATAGATAGAGATTATAGATTTATATCAGTTGCCGTCATACGTGGCCACCCGTACTAAGGGACTGCTAATGCGTTGCCGACCTATACAAAGCTTAGAAGTCAACTTTGCGAGAGAGACGCACAAGTAATGTCCACGTGAGCCAAAAAAATAACGAGTAAGAGCCCATAGCGTTCCGAGTATTTGGTGAAATTTCACATTATAATTAAAATAATTACGCTCGTGTAAATAAAATTAGAAAAGTGTATGTTATAGACATTGTAACTTGTTCCTTGAGCAATTGTGGCGTGAGAAAGAAATAACCCGCAAAAATGCGTTTGACCGGTATATACGTTATTTCTTAAAAATACTCTTCCGCATTATTATATAAAGTATAGATACAAGATCTCTGTGTAGAACAAACCGGTAGGTATATACTTGGTGACAGATTTTCAACGTGACTAACATAGACAAAAATACGGACAAAATGGATAAATACGAACACAGCGATTTGCATCCTCATTTATAATGCGGACAGCAAGGGAGTGGAACTTGCTTCCGGCGTCTGTGTTTCCTGACGCTTACAATCTAGGAACTTTCAAGGCCAGAGTGAATAGGTTTCTTCTGGGTAAGCGTGTTTCATCTTAGGCTTCGTCATCACCCCTTATGGGCGGGTCAGTGGCCAAACGCAAGCCCATTTAATAAAAAAAAAAAGACTGCAATGTGAAAAATACCTATGATGAAATTCAAAGCCTACACCTTTGTCTTGGTATTCGACATCATGAGGAAATCAGAGCACAATGGTAACTTGTAATACCAGTCTGGCTGGCTAGCTGTCTGTTGAAAATCCACCGCCAAGTAATAAAAAAATATGTTATATTAATACACAGTATCAACAGTATGGCAAGTATACGTCCCGAGATTAGCTCCACACAACAATGGAGTACAATATATCGTAGATGACATAATACCCTTATGGTCCTCGTCGACTACACCCGAAACATTTCTTATTTATTGTACACCAAAACGTAACATGGACATATTATTTCATACAATAGACATGTTGGTTTCCGCTAATGATGCAGGCAGCGAAGGGTCAGGGTACAATATAATTGTTTTTTGTGTTTTTACAAAACATAAATGTACTTATTATGTTTTGTAAAAAGTCATAGATTAAAAGTTGTTGTTTATGATGTTAGTAATATAGTCCTCTGAGGCGCTGGACAACCTTTTTAGACGAAATATGGCAACATTGATTTGGTTAATCCGCTAATTTTATAGTATAATTACGTCTCCATTTTTAAGCTTTGCGTGCCTACATCAGCGATCTTACGCAGATGATCGTGGTGAAAGAGAAAGCTAACAATAGGAAACTATATCGTCCAATAATTGCGGCTAGTAATTATACATATATAAAAAAGTAAGGTAAAAGTGTGCTCTTTTTGAAGCTGTCTAATTCTTATTCTAATTCTAATTTGTGCTGTCTGCCACGGCACCGCTTAACATTTTGTGGGGTCCACTATGTGGTAATTTTCGCCCACATATCATTCGGCATGCGGCACAAGTGACCAGCCCAGTCCCACTTTAACTTAGCTGCCTTAAAAGACACATCAGCGATTTGTGTTTTGGATCGTAGTATCGTTTTTTATGCGGTGTGTTTGACTCCCAATATACTACGCTCCATGGCACGCTGGCAAACTGGTTCAGCGTAGCAGCCGACCGAGAAGTATGGAAAAAGGAAAGAGAAGCCTTTGCCCAGCATTGGGACACTATAGGCTAATAATAAATAATAATAAAAAGTGTGCTAAATAGCACAAGACCGCGACAAATGGGCATCTTTGGAGGAGGCCTTCACCCAAACTGGGGTTCTTACATAAAAAAAACATTCATTTTTTAAGATAACTAACCAAATGAAAACTTTATAAAATTAGTTAATCCTGTAAGTAATGTAAGGAATCAAAGGCTTTTTTTATAAGGTAAAAGTGTAAAAGTTCCTAAAAACAAATTAATGACAAAAAAACTATATACATACACCCTTTTCAGAAAGGAATATAGATTGCAATTCCCTACCTAGTCCTAAATTCTAGATTTACGGAGAATATTACCCTGTTCAATAAAATCCTTATCCACCTGTATCAAAAATAATGGTTTAAACGTGCACTATTCATTGTTCCTTGAAATGAATCGTGGGTAAAAGGAAAGTGCGACAACGGTCGGCAAGGGTCATTTGATTTATTGCCCTTTAGACAACGGATTATTAATAGAAAAAAGACCTTTAGATACATTTGACCCAAAAACTAAGGTTAAGTTAGCCATTCTAACTTCACCACTTCAAAGGAGTAATTTGATTACTTTTTTCCTTACCAAAGTTGTTTTTATTTCAATGTGTGTTCTATCTACTCGTAAGGAATGAATTGCCATTCCTTGTTTTGATAGCTACAATTGTTTTTCATGTCCGATGTACGGGTTCTAATGGTGCATCCATGCTACGCAAAGCGAGCACACTGAGCCACGAACGAACAGGATTCGTTTGTTGTTTGCGTAGCGTGGACGGACTTGCGAGCCTCGAACGAGCATTCCCTCGCGGTCGACTGCGCTCCGCCCGATTGACAGTTTTTTAACGAACACAGGGATTCGCATCGCGCTTGTTGTAATGGTGCGTCCATGCTACGCGAAGCGAGCACGAGCCGAGCCTCGAATGAATAGGACTCGTTCGTTGTTCACGAAGCGTAAACGGACTTGCGAGCCTCGAACGAGCATTCGTCTCGCGCTCGACTGCACTCCGCCCGATTGTCAGTTTTTTCACGAACACAGGGATTCACATCGCGCTCGTTGTAGGCTCGTTGTAACGTCCACACTTGACATCGCGAACGCAAGGTTCCGAAAAAAATCCCTGTGATTTTTATGTCAGCAATGTCAGCATAGTTAAAATATTTCATGAAAAAAGAAACAAAACGAGAAAATCTGATATTTTTAAATAATAAAATATCGTAAATTCTATTTATACCTCGCACGTAAAAATAGGCACTTTCCTTTAAAACCGTGATAAGAATCCATAAAATGATCCGTATATTTTACGAAATATTTAAAATATGTTTCATAATACAATGATATCATGACAAAGGAGCTAGTCACGGAGCGTAAACCGCAACATCAAAATATATCAAACGAGATATGCTTTGACACATTTTTCGTTGGTTTCACACACATTATTATTAATATCAAAATGTTGATAAAACGAGCTTGTGGATTATTTACCCATTATTCTATTCATCGTCAAAATAGCTGGGAAATTATCAATATGATAAAAATACAGGAATAGGTAGAATGAAGAGAAAGATATAGAGCATGTAGGTAGGTTTTAGGCGATAGGCAGTGGTAGTGACGTCGGATGACGTGATGAAGGTCCCGGGTTCGAATCCTACAGTGAGCTTGAGCTTTCGGTGAAGGAAGACATCGTGAGGAAACCATAGCACCACGGTAGGGTACTTTGTAGTACCCATCTGGCTGTGTACCACCCTCATTTGAAAATCTGTCGCCAAGCACCTATCGGTGTGTTCTGACACGCGCACTTGAGAGCCAGTTCCTTCTAGGCTTTGTGTGATTACCACCTTCGGCCACATCATCACTTACCATGGTGAGATTGTGGTCAAACACAGGCCTATACAAAGTAAAAAAAAAGTTTGACGAGGGACTGAATACATCTAGTCTAAAATAGAGTTCGATCGTTTTGTATATTTTTAGCTATTGCACTCCAAACAAGAACATTACAACGATAATAAGCTAAAAGTTAGGTCATCCCGCACACCCGTACGTGGTCACCACTTAACCTTCCTTCCCCATCGGGTATCTGATCTTCGAGTGATGTTTCTTACACATCGCCACTTCAGTGTCCGTAGGTTTAGAAGAATTAAATTTAGCACAAGAGTTTCTTACCTATACGACGTAGGTGAACACTAAGAACTGATTTCGCGAAATTCAGGGTATAAAATAGGGGATCGCAGGAGAATCGGGGGCGAAAAGCTTGTTTAAAAAAAGTCGCAACGAGACGTTCTTGTCTCTGTCTCAGGCTTACCAACCACGGCAAAAATATCCGGAATCAATACAAGCACCTCTCAGCTGAGCTGGGTTAACGCTAATTACTTCCACGAAAAATAGGTACCTACAACAAATTGGTATAGAAATCGTATACCCTCCGTAACATAATGCTGCGTCCATGCTACGCGAATCGAGCATGAGCCGAGCCACGAATGAACCTACAACGAGCACGATGCGAATCCCTTTGTTCGTGAAAAAACTGACAACCGCGCTCGTTCGAGGCTCGCAAGTCCTTCCACGCTACGTGAATTGTGCTCGCAGTGTGTTCGTTCGTGGCTCGGATCGTGCTCAGTTGGCCAAGCATGGACTCACCATAACAAGGTACACCATAACAATGTAACACGTATGTTGAACAAATAAATTATCTTTATCCTTATCAAGTCTACAAGCGAGATTCTTAACAAAGTTTCATGTAGGAAAATATCTAGTTACAGCCTTGGGCTGATATTGATACGCTAGTGAATCCTGAAAATTGTTCGCGTTAGCTCTAGAAAATTGAATACGTTTTACGCACCTATTTGAAGTGAAGAACGGTAGTACTTATATCCCGTGCAAGGTTTTTTTTGCCGCCTGCTCTTTTATTGCAAGGATTTTAGGTTAAAAACTAACAGTTTTGTAAGGTTGGGTACCAGCTTTTGACTTACAGTTTCACTAACTTTCCTGGGATAATAAGTATCTATACTAGCTTATTTCAGGACCTAAATTAACTGTCCTACACAATATTTAATTATAGCACAATGCTGTTCATGCATGGTGTACTGATACCATCTCTGGGATGGATCCGCTAAGCACCAGCTTGACGCCCTCAATACTCAATAGACCGCCGAGCCAGTTTGCCAAAATGCCAAAATGCTAGTTTGTTTTTTTTTGATAACTTTCAAATAACCTCACTTCCTTCAACAAACCAAAAATCAAGATTTAATAAACCATTAATAATATGGTAATAATTACAAACATCGCATCTGACAACACGACAACATGGTCGCCGGATGTTCGGCCATCTTGATTGTGCTCTACGGGATATTGGAGATCGACGTTCGCCCGCCTGTGTAATTGCACAGATATTGCCTACACGTGTTTACACCCTATGTACCAGCTACGTACTACCTACGTACGTACACGTGTCTATTGCGATTTCAATCTCACAAAGTATCGATCTTTTATCGTTAATTAATATCGTAGGCTAAGTAAGTTAATCAAGGAAGTCATCGCAGAGGAACGGTACGATATCTTATGGTGCGTCAATGCTTGGCGAACCGAGCACGAGCCGAGCCACGAACGAGCACGATTCGCGTAGCGTGGACGGGCTTACGAGCTTCGAACAAGCATTCGTAGCGTGCTCGACTGTGCTCCGCTCGATTGACAGTTTTTTCACGAACACAGGGATTCGCATCGCGCTCGTTGTAGGCTCATTGAAGGCTCGTTAAGTACGTCCACGCTTGAAATCGCGAGCAACGAACTCAGAACGAATACAGTTCGTTCGTGGCTCGGCTCCTGCTCGCTTCGTGTACCATGGAGGCACCATTAGCTTGCCAAGAGATCATGTACTGAAAGATAACAGTTGACGGCTCGTGGCAAGCATCAACTGTTTCATCTTGTTATTATAAAATTTAAATTATAAAAATACTGTCAGGCCATTTCATCTCGCTGTCCTTAGACTCGTGTGGTCAGAAGAATATAGTGATGGTGATGGCGACCTGACAGTATTATTGTTATTTAAAATCGCATTGTACAGCAAATATTCCTAGTTTAAATCTCATAGACCTGTTCTAAGTCTTACCAAACAATCAATGATACGTTTTTGATGTAATACTCATACATATGATGATACATATTATTCATCTAAGTTTTCTATATAAATACCTATGTAATTCCTACTAATTAACATATTTCAGAGCATACTACTGTAGTATATTAATAACTCTGTGGTAATACGAACACCATTAGCCTATATCTGACTACTGGCGGTCGTGAGCATATTCCAAGGCACGTCTAAGTGCTTGGGCGAGCTTTTTCATGCTCTCTTAATAAAATAAAAACCTGTAAATACCCATAGTTTTATCTAGCAGAAACTACGTTCAATTTCGAAGTTTATTTATTTGTGAAAATACAGTGCTATAATTTATCTTCACTAACTATTGTTTTGGTTGAAATAGCAACCCTTCACCAACGAAGTAATGTCAACAGCAGGCATAGCATAATAATAATCTAATAACGTTTATGCGGCAAGATCTGAGCGAGTCTGTGGGCGGGACGCGGCCGTTGACAGCCTGATCCGTTACAAGATATATTGAATTAGTAGTGCCACTCCTAATTACATTTGCAGCCTACTGAGCAATTATATAACTTACTGGGGTATACTTACACCAAATTTAGAACCCAATCGTCGGGTCGTTTCTTGAGGTTAAGCAGGGATTTCAACACTTCCTAGCTCTGAGAATGCGACGTGAATAGATCACGTAACGTAACAAGACCGCAAGGAAGACTCGACGGTATAATCTTGTTTTAAAATTGCTACCTCGGAAGGAGCTCGGAAGTCTGATTTTCTAGACTACGGTGCAAAGTTGAAGCATCCTTGGAAGAGACAGTTTGAAGGAGCTGCTATTCTATTTTTCAGTGTGCCTTTCGGAAACACAGAATATGGAATTAAATTAGTGTCTGTTTTAAGGCATTCTTGCAGAGATAACTATATTCGTTATGGGAAGTTAAAATTATAATACAACAATGTATGCATAAACATACAGAAATTATTTAGAAACCAAAGTTCCAAAAGAAATTCAGCGAACCAGCAACTAATTAAATTAATGATTCCTCAGTTTTATTCAGGACATACAGATAACGTTTACTAGAAGTCCAAATCAGCAATTACAAAATAAAGATTATGTATCTTATTTTTGTGCAACATTTGTATTTTTTTCGCGATTTCAGAGCTTGTCCTATATTAAAAGTAGGTCAGTGACAAGAAAATAACATAATGGTTTAAAAAATAGGACATCAAATTATCCATCTTGTATATTTCTAACTAAAAAAACATGGGACAGATTAGACAAAAGAGATCATTCTGATTAAAATGTAAAAAATACTGTTTCAAAATAAGAGCGTAAAGTTCTTAAAAAAATACAGGCCGTAAGATAAATTAACAAATAATTTCCAAGTGATAACTCTCGAGGCTGGCGTCACGTTATAAACCATTAATTTGGTTCAGCGCTTAGGCAAAGTGATTTGCGTACTTTATCTCGTCGCTACACCTGAGTTTTATAATTTTGTTGGCGAAAAACATTAGTTAATAGAACTAATAAATAATAAAAAAAACATGCTTACAGCAAATAGACGGACCAGTTGGCGCAGTTGGTTAAGACACTGGTAAAGATTCCACCTATTGCGCCGCAGGTCGTGAGTTCGATGCCCACACAGAACATGCATTTGTGTGCATGAACATGTCTGTATGTCCTCACTCTGGGTATAATTATGTATATTAAGTATGTATTTACAAACAAAAAGTAGTATATGTATTATATCAGTTGTCTGGTTTCCATAGTACAAGCTCTGCTTAGTTTGGGATCAGATGACAATGTGTGAGGAATGTCCCAGGATATTTATTATTTATTATACTTTACTATCACTACGTAAATAAGGGACACTCACTCTCCTCCGTGACGGAGGCTCCGTGAATTTATTCACTACCTACTAGCTGTTCATGCCTGGCATCGCCCGCGTGAAACTTCCAACATTTCCGCATTTTAGCTTTTCCAAAATGAAAATCTTTCATTCAAACGTTGTCCTGGCAATTTACAAACACAAAAAAACACCCAAATCAGTCGAGCCTTTATCAAGTGTTGTTCTTACCATACATGTCGCAATTATTTGTATTGATATAGATATTAATTCACGTACTAACGTGATAGTCTAGTCAACTCAGCTCCAAATAAGTTTTTTTTTTTTAATTATTTATTTACTCAATAAAAAATACACTTTTACATTTGAAATATCTGCCAAACTGCATTGCAGTTTGTCGGCAAGTGTGTTCTCATGTTACATTTATCTACATAAGTATGTTAGAGATAATCTGAGTAGGTACATAAGTTCGCTGGCGTGTGCTCAGAGGTAGAGTCAGATGTAATAAACACTATGATCTCTTAATGCAATCAAAAATAAACCTGCATCGTTCTTTTTCGTACTCAATTATTATAAATTGTTTCCAAAGTAACAGAAGAAACCAAATCAATTGATCCAACACCCCTGAATGTGAATAGCAATGATCTCGGATGGTGCTTGAATTCGAAAACCTACAATATAGGTCGCCTCGAATGGATTTTATTATGAACTGAATATTCATATGCCTATAAAATTGTGCCTGGGATATTTCCTAAAAGATTTGCGACAGTGAATACATAAAGGCTCCAGCAAACAGAAGCGGTCTGCGGTGGCGATTAATTATAATAGTCTATGGATAACTCATATCAACAATTAACCCAAAGAAGCGCAATGACGTTCATTCTGCTTGAAATCTATTTCGCCAATTTCCCACCACCGAAATGTGCTCTGATTGGCTAAGTCAAGAATACATGCGCTCTGATTGACCAAGAAAAGGACACACGATGCAGTGATTGGTTTTCACTGTTCAATTTCTCCTCGATGACCGCTACCTACACCGTTTCGCCATGCGCCACTGCCTCTGTTTACCGGAGGCTTTATGTTGTGACTAGGCCGGGGGCGTGGAGCCGCCATTTTGTTATGCGAGGTGCGAATTAAGATGGCGGCGAGACATTCATTAGCGCTGGTGTTGCACTAATTGCAACGCCACTCAAGGGAGCTCGAGAAAAAATGTATTGCACTCGGAAAATATAGTAAATGAGTCCAGGCGGTGGAGATTAACATGATGTTTTACCACAGACAAATAAGGGGGAGTGATTGCGGTGTTGAAGAAAGGAGAAAGACGGAAATAAAATGATTAATCATTGGAGTCCAGAGGCTGTAATTGAGTATGAAATATACGTATTTAACCTACTTTTTTCCAGTGTTTTTCACTTAATTTTCCTTAACAAGTTTATTAATTACATTCTTATTTCTAATCGCTTACTTATAATATAACATTTACCAAATACATTTCACATAGAAGCAAAAATAAACATTCTGAATAAGTATATTTTCATTGTAATGTAGGTTATGATGTTGAATTTTTTTAAAATTAATGAAATACTATTCGAATTTCAAATATTTTAAATTATATAGATCAATTTCACCACAGATTTAAATGAAAGTATTTCGAGGTGTTAAATTAAACATAGCTCTACCATAAAGCATTGGGTCTGAACTGAAGAATTATTGATCCATACCTTTTCGAAGAATAAGAACCCCTATCAATTCTGAACTACAGTATAATTTGGAATGTATACAATTTCACTAAATATGAAATCACAATGGTAAATAATAAAAGCATGTATATTGCTCATAGAGCAGCCTCGCCAGTTGTATTCTGAAGTACAGTCAGATCGAGAAGTGTGGAGTGCCGTGCGTAGAGTGAACTGTAATCACACTCTGCAGTCGAGTCATCGAGTGGCACTGGCCACTCGTGCTTCGAGAGGCGGAACTTTCTGCAACGCCTTTGTTATCGGGATTTACTTGTTTTATCCGATAGACATATAGATAGCTATTTTAATTAAATATCAATTTAACAATATTTAATAGCAATCGTATCGGTCCCTCTGGTGCACTTTTTGCATTACTCGATAAAGATCTTACTAGTTTTAATTTTATTACTTCTCTCTCTTTCTCCTTCCTAAAGTAAGCGTACTATTATAATCTGAAGTGGCAAGGACTACCATCATAGCTCAGAGCCGGTCGGTATCTGATAGGGATGATACGTTTCTAGTGACGAGCTAATTTTCTGTCGTGATTCGATAGTTATATTATATGTACATAGAATTACATATTTTTATTCTTAGTTACTGTATTTGAATGCCAATTTAGAGTAATTTTTTTATACTGTATATAAGCTTTTGTTTGACCACAATCTCACCGTGGTAAGTGATGATGTGGCCGATGGTGGTAACCTCGCAAAGCCTAGAAAGAACCGGCTCTCATGATGTGCAGCTGTCGGGACACACCGAGAGGTGCTTGGTTACAGATTTTCAACTTGAGGGTGGTAACCATCCAGGTGGGTACTACAAATTACCTGTACGGGCAAAACCGTACATTTGTTTTATCTTTCTGCTGACATGAAATTGCAAGCGCACGCGTACCGACTTGACATGACATCATCATGTTCACCCTATTGACATGACAGTAAGGCTGCTTTTACACCAGAGATGTGCTATGCTACGTTGCTATGGATGCGTTTGATATCAACCAATCATATTTATTGGTGCACATAGCTTGGCACTGGTGGAAACGGATTCAACTAAGATATGTTTTTTATATGGAAGGATGCGTGCTATGGATGCGTGCTATGGATGGTCGCGAGTGGTGCATCGCATAGCTCGAGCTGCGCACCTTCCTCGCGCAGCTACTTTGTGGCGGCGTATCTTCATAGCACATCTTACTTGCACTGCTATATAGCTTAGTATCTGTGGAAACGGTCACATAGTTTCACAGCTTAGCTATTACATCTTCGCAGCATAGCTGCATAGCACATCTCTGGTGCAAAAACAGCCTAAGTGTGGTGGTTCGGACGTAGCCATCACAGTATCCACCGTGCTATGTTTACCTCATAATGTTTTCCTTCACCGAAAGCTCAAGCTCATCGTAGGTTAATTCTTTTTAACATAACTTCCCAAGATCCGTTCATCTAAACTGAATAACATAATATACGTAAAACAAATAACATACAGAAGGTACTATAAATTGTAATTCAATATAATACCGTATGTAGACCATTAAACTTTAAAACATTTGCCTGCGGTAGCTTAAACTTATATTGTAACCTCTACCTGTTGACCTATTAACATTCATAGTGTAATCACACGTGGAGTGAGGAACAAAAGACGGGCCACAATAGCTTGCGACCTTGGGACAAGCGGCGAGCACAACCGGATGGTTAGCATGTATGTCACGAGGTAAGCTGCTGTGTTTTCAGCTATATCATGCTGGGATTTTCTTTTAGCTTAGTATTCTGCTTTGAAATTAGCTCGGTTGGTAGATACTTCGTTATGACTTGATTATGAAGTAAATTTTGTTTGTTAGGACTACGATGGTTATACGGTGATTTCAAACTAACTAGCTGTCCCCCGCCCCGCGGTTTCACCCAAGTTCCAGGGATAAAAAGTACTACAAAGTGATTGAAACCATACACTTAGGAAATCGCTACGCTAGCAACAACCATCCTCAATACTATGAAGCGCATGATTAGCCGTTCTTAATCGATCGACAAACTAACTGCCACCGGTTATTCGTGCACCACCCCCACCGATCCGCAGTGGGCACGTGCGGTAGAGTATCTGTCCATTCGTGATTGTGGCAAGTAAAGCCGTTGGTCCCGGTTATCACATAATTGTGATAGTCGTTAAGCTAGTTGGATGCCTCCTAGGCGCCTTGAAAAATTCCAACAGTAGGTTGACCACTAGCACCTCCACCGATCCGCCCGTTCCCTTTCACCCTCATTTGTGAAAGGAGGCCCGTGCTCAGCAGTGGGACATTATAGGCTGATGATGATGATAGCCAACTTAAGCGAACTTTATACATGTAGGTACTGTAACATAATTTAGTAGTAAGCTACAATACAATAACTCCATAATACACGATACACGTAGTTTTTATTCACATTTTTTTTCTAACAATATCAACTATGTCGCAAAGGAAAGCAGTGGAACTCTCTTCCGGGATCTGTGTTTCCCGACACCTACAACCTAGATGTATTCAAGGCCAGAGTGAATAGGCTTTTTCTGGGTAAGCATGCTACATCCTCAGCCATTTAACATAAAAAAAAATGTTATCTCCTGTTACGGTAGTAAAAAAACTTGCCTATACAACCCGTATCTCTAAAAATGTCGTCATATTTTCACATCTAGCTATAAAAAATTGGGTCAATGAAAAATATCGCCTGCACAGCAACTTAAGAGAGGCTGTGATATCGAAGATGGCGCGCATTGTACACGAATACCCCTCGTTTTGTTTAGCACTTCACGTTAGAGAGGCCACTAGAAAACTGTCAAAGGAACGAGACGTCTTCCATGGTAATAACATTCCAGATTAGTTCGTTGGGTTATAATGAAATGATATTGAACCTGTGGCATAAAGTTAAGCATCAATGTCGGAAAATAGTTCACTACAAAACAAAAACAAAGAGGGATGAATGGCATGTGACTTAATGAGTTATGGATATTAAATTGGATAGATACAGGAAGAGAAAGACATTTTAAGGCTATGATAGCTTATGTCGGATACCGAGACAATGGTCCCGGGTTCGAATCCTACAATGAGCTTGAGCATTCGGTGAAGGAACACATGTGGCTGGCTACCACCATCATGTTGAAAATCTGAAAATCGTCAGCAGCACTTGAGAGCCAGTTCCTTCTAGGCTCTGTGTGCTAACCACCTTCGGCCACATCATCACTTACCATGGTGAGATTGTGGTCAACACAGGCCTATACACCGTAAAAAAAACATAGATGGATTGTGTGAATAAGAAAGGAGTAAATGCTGATATACTGGACTGAAGGACCGAATGGAAGAAGCGACATATTGCGCCAACCCCAAATACTTGGGAATGGCTAGGCAGATGATGAAAGATACACACAAGTCTACCACAAGTATACCGTTTGACTTTAGGTAGTCCGAGAGAATAGGTCAAGAGTCCATCAATAATTCACGTTTCACCCAATAAAGTGGGCTCTATATTCCACAGAGGCCATGTTGCATAAATATGAAACTGAATTAAAATTCCAATTGTGTTTATGTTTGGGCGGAACGGCGATTATAAGCTCGGCTCGGCTCTGTTTGCTCTATACAATTGAAATTGTTATGCAAATACTGGGTACGTGCCGAATGATTGCGACTAATGTGCAGACGCTTCGCATATTGCAGATTTTTTGTGATCATCTGGGCTTTTAGGCTGAGTCCAGTTATCACTTTTTTGCTTTAATTCGTTTTCAATGAGGTCACAGGATATTAATAGGAAAGGATGGCTGCAAGAAATTTGAAAAATAGGTTTTTAACATATCTACTGCTGTCGCAATGTGCCTGAGCTATCCCGCCCGAGAGCGACACAGCATAGAGACAACTACAGCTTGGTCCGATTATACTTATTTAAATTAGACGAAATCGCTATTTCGTAATCCCCGGTTTTCTCCTACAAAACAGGATCGATTTAAAAAATAAAACAAGAATCATAATAAGGAGGGCTTTGGCTATGTCGGTTTTCGTTTGTTGTTTTATATTCGTCAAATTTGTTCGCTGGACGTATGATAAAGGCGTTAAAAATGGCAAGTTTATGAGATTTTAGAAGGGTCCTAATTCTTATATTAATTAATTTATGTAGAAAACCACAACCAAGGGACAGTGGTACCTGCAGATTGCATGGTAGAATAATCATTGCTCTAGAGTCATTATCCAGAAAGGATATTTAGGATTACGTTTGTATGGAACAAACGCCACCAACATTTCCTCTTAAGAAAACTGGCTAAGGTGAGTTGAACATACACATGGAGAGTTCCGTAAAATAATATTGCACAAATTTTAAATTATACACAATATATTCAAACACGTCTGTAATTCATTCCGTTTACGTGCTACAGCTACGTCATCATAATCATATCAGCCTAAGTATGTCCACTGCTGAACATAGGCCTCTCCCATTAACTTCTACTTCAAACGGTTTTGGGATACTTGCATCCAACGAAGCCCAGCGACTTTGAGCAGGTCGTCGGTCCACCTGGTGGCAAGTCGTCCCACACGGCGCTTTCCAAACACGTCAATGTACTTCCAGTAAGTGGTCGCTTTTCGCTTTGAGTAAGAGATAAAGTGATAAAACTGTTTTACAAAAATCTTAAACCGATTTCAAAGTACACTAAGAAACAATCAAATCCTAATCTCATGACAATGGGACCAAACGGAAAGTACACCAAGAAAAAAAAACTAATCGAAAAAAGATTTTTCCAAATCGGTTAATAAATTACGAAATGAGGTAACAACATGGTACCAAACATTAAAAAAAATACAAAAGAGTTGAGAACCTTCCCCTTTTTTTGAAGTCGGTTTAAAATAACCAGCATTGTGGGGTGGAATATTCTAAAATAAAAACTGTGCTACGCTACGAGGTGCTACGATATGGCTACGAATCACTACGGCCTGAGCTACGGCGTGGCAGATGCTCTTTAGCTTGAAACTCATTATTAATTTAATATTCTTCCTCTATGGTGAAGATTATAATGTAAATTCTGTGTGTTTTAAGAGAACTCTAGATTAAATGGAATTTGGAAACCTTGTATTGTTAATGATAAATTTTTAATGTTACAATGTATCCCTGAGTTTGATCTATTTATGTGTCAATTTTCATTGAAACCCATTCATCCATACGAGCAAAATTGAGTAACAACCATAGTACATACGGATTTATCCATTTTTTTATATTTGTACGATTTACCTTTATTCTCCAGACACATTGTTCAATCGACAATCTTGTACCAATATAGACAAGCCCAGACGTACCAATCCGTCTTTATCTCCGTTAGCTGGCTACTGAAGCTTTAAATTAAATTTGTTCGTACACTAGCTGGCATCTACCAAAATTCACTACTTTTTATTTTCAGCTACATTTTTTTTTATATATTTATTTACGATTATAAAAAATTACATATTTATTTTATAGCCCTCACGGAAGCCTCGAGGCCTTATCTGTGTGGCGGTCGCTGCACACAGAGATCATAATAAAAGTAAATAAATAAATATCCTGGGACATTCCTCACACACGGTCATCTGATCCCAAACTAAGCAGAGCTTGTACTATGGAAACCAGATAACTGATATAATACATATACATACTTTTTTGTTTGTAAATACATACTTAATATACATAATTACACCCAGACTCAGGACATACAGACATGTTCATGCACACAAATGCATGTCCTGTGTGGGAATCGAACCCACGACCTGCGGCGCGTAAGGTGAACCTTAACCAACTGCGCCAACTGGCCCGTCAAGTAAACAATTATTATTTAATTTATATCATAGTAAGTATAATGGTGCGTCCATGCTATGCGAATCGAGCACGAGCCGAGCCACGAACGAGCCTACAACGAGCACGATGCGAATCCCTTTGTTCGTGAAAAATCTGACAATTGCGCTCGTTCGAGGCTCGCAAGCCCATCCACACCAAAGAAATTGGACTAAAGCAGATCCACACGCTACGCGAATCGTGCTCGCAGTGTGCTCGTTCGTGGCTCGGCTCATGCTCGGTTCGCCAAGCATGGACGCACCATAAGATTTAGAAGTAAAAGATTTAGAAGCATAAGAAAATATTTTTTAAAAGTATTGTTTAATTTTGCCTTTATAGTAGTCTGACTTCATATACTTTATTCTAATGTTCTCTGGTAGGTAGCTCATTAACTATTTCATTAACATTTTATCTACTCACTCATAAATGCTCCGTTACTAAAAGTCAATGTAATAAAGTTATATTGTTTGGTTTGGTTTATAAGTTGGTCTAAAATACGTGAACATTTATATGAAAATAGCCTTTATTTATAGTCATTATCAACCCGCGGTAATCCGATAATCCGTTTTGCAAGGCGGTGTCGGATGATCGAATCTATCGGACTATAGAGTGCGTTAAAAAAAGTGTGTAGTATTGACTGACACAAAAGTCATGTCATTTTAAGACATAAAGATCTGATAATAAGATACGCTTTTAATTCACCAAAAGTGCTTCACGATCCGCAGGATGCGATAGTCGATAAAAAAGGTATTTTAGCTGTCAAAGATGCGGGTAGATAGACATTATCAATGACACGTCGAAGGGTCTGATAGACCCCGTGAGGGATCGCGGGAAGTATCACCTTCCGACCTAAAAACATCAATTTGATCACACTGCCAGATTGCTTACAATCAATATTTCTTGGGAAGTGATCAACAAGAAACTGAAATGTTAAATTTCAGCTTAGTTCACTTTACGAAAGAGTGTCATTAAAGCGAACATTTTTGTGTTACTAAGCAATTAAAAAAATAATAATTTTTAAACATGAAACGTTTGGTTTGGTACCAACCATAACATTTTCAAAAAGCATTCCAAATCGAAAGGACGATAAATATGTAATTCTCTAATAACCTGAGTAGTTTTCTATCTATAGTGTATTAATTGTGAATCCGGGCAAATGCCCGCAAAAGTCAATTTCAACTTGAAACAAACGATGAAACTGAAAATTACGAAATTATATTACGTAAAATAATTGGACTGTTTTACAAAAAACTTAAACCGACTTCAAACTACACTAAAAAGTAATCAAATCGAGATCTGATAACGATGGGACCAAACGGGAAGTGTACCCTTCCAGACAAAAATAGAATTTTCCAAGTCAGTTAATAAATGACGGAGTTATGAGGTAACAAACTTCTTCTTCTCCCTTGCTCTATCCCACTTTAGGTAGGGTCGGCTCTCCTAATCTTCTGGCGCCAGGACAACCTGTCCTGGGTTTTCGGACAGTCCGTCAGTTATGAGGTAACAAACATTAAAAAAAACAGCCGAATTGAGAACCTCCTCCTTTTTTGAAGTCAGTTAATAAAAATAAAGGCTATTCAAATAATCTAAAGCATTGATATTTAAATACGCACATTTTCAGTAACGGCAAGGCCCCATTTAAAAACCGCAAAATCTCTCTTATTGAGCCGCCTCCCGACAGATTCCATCAGAGAGCGCTTTATACTCAACCAACACGCTTATATATGCCTTATGAATATTTCACGTATGAGGGACACCTCTTTACAACACTCGATGTTATTTAAAGTAAAAAGAAAAGGCCTCTTAAAAGCAACCTTGATGGTTGGGTCAGGCTATTTTAGGAAGCTTGAGGAAATGTTAAGTCAATTGAAGCTTTATTCAGCTGTAATACGAACCCTCTAACTCATTACGTTAATAAAACAGTAGCAATCGTTTCCGTCTACATTGACTATTTATTTAAATCTGCTAGAACGAGGCGAGCATCGCCAGCATGTAAAAGGATAACGTACCGTTTTCATTTCATTTTGTTCTGATGTCTTTTAAAGTCTGACCGTCTTATTCCATTCTTATCCGACTTCATACTTATTCAGAACAAGTTTTTATGTGAGTCTTATAATTCATTCGTGAATGGAATGCTAATCTTCGCATAGAATGCGTATAGTAGAACGTGACTGCGCGCGTGTTACTGTCGGTTAGGCGTTCAATAGGGCGACCAAGCAACTCGATAAAAGCATACTATTACAGCTAAGGCGCAATTTTCTTTTACGAAAGAGTCTTCTTCTTACATTTTTGAAAAACCTTTTCTTAGCGGATGTTTAGGTTGTAAGCAACCTGTGTGCAATATGTCAGTCAGAAAGTTTATCCTTTTATAATATGCTACGGCTATAAGCCTAGATGTAGATAACCTAACTGCTTACCGTCAGGCGGGCCGTATGCTTGTTTGCCACCTTAGTGGTATAAAAAAAAAGTAACTGCACTTTGACTATTAGCCGTATATAGATAACAATATATACATACGTTTCTTAACTTGAAGATTCTCAGTCCTAGTTCAAACGATAAGTTGAGTAATTACACACATTTAGGTACGTACGGAGTTATAATGAGTAGATATAAATAATATTTTATTATAATCGTAACATTTGTTATGACTGTTAAGGAAAAGTAAAATTAAATGAGGAAACACAAATAAAACCAATTTAATTTTGGCTGTAAGAAACATATGGACGGAAATTATGAAACCCAAAGACGAAAAATTGTTTACCAATATCGAATTTAGTGTCGTTATCCTGTTGAGCAGACTAAGGCTGCTTTTCCACCAGAGATGTGCTATGCTACGTTGCTATGGATGCGTTTGATATCCACCAATCATATTCATTGGTGCACATAGCTTAGCACTGGTGGAAACGGATTCAACTAAGATATGTTTTTTATATGGAAGGATGCGTGCGTGCTATGGATGGTCCTGCGTTAACCGTCTTCAAAAAAAGGAGGAGGTTCTCAATTCGGTTGTATGTTTTTTTTTTTTTTTTTTTTTTTTTATGTTTGTTACCTCATAACTCCGTCATTTATTAACCGATTTGGAAAATTATTTTTTAGTCTGGAAGGGTACACTTCCCGTTTGGTCCCATTGTCATCAGATCAGGATTTGATTACTTCTAAGTGTAATTTGAAGTCGGTTTAAGTTTTTGTAAAACAGTCCAATTATGTAGTGCGTGTGGTCTACTTACATCGTCACAGGGACTCATGACAAGTTTTACTGGCCCGCTTTATTGCAGTATTAATTAACCTCTTAATATAAAGGTCACCTCAGATAAGAGTACTCACAGAAAGTTAAATTAGATAAAGTAATTTAAGAGTCCTGCAAAAGTTTTAGATAGACGCCGAAGTTAGGATAAATCTTAAAACTAATAAGTAATACCAAAGTCAAATATACGAAAATCATACGAACTTCGAAGTAAATGTTAACTTAGGATTGTGATAACTGACCGCGCAAAAACCGTAATTAACTTTACAGATTGGTTTTAGCACGTATAGCTTACCTAAATATACACTACTAGCTTTTCACATCTTTTCACCCGAGTTTTTGATAAATATAAATCTAAATAGATGACGCGAGTGTACTTTGAGCTGTGCCAAAAGGGAGAGCAATGCTCTGCTTTAGAAACTGTTTCGCGTGGACAGGGAACTCGCATAAGGCTACATGTCCACCAGAGATGTATAGCGAGGGATGTGTTTAGCTGACAAATAGGATCGCTTCATTTTCACAATATAGTTTTAGAGCTATAACGCTATATGCCTAACTAAAATAAAGCGCTTGTGACATTATGGTAGGCAGGAAAAAAGTGGCTCATTTGGTTTTCATACATGTAGAGGGACTTGCGTTATCTATTTAGATTTATGTTGTGTGTGTTTATCAATTTTTTCCCCTGGATAGAAACATCTATCTATGTGCCAAATTTCATCTAAATCCGCCGGCCATACAATTCGTATTTATAATATTAGTAAGAAATTATATGATAAACAATTTACTGTGTTACAAGGTTTACGAACAAAGCGCGAGAGTCACGCGAACCTAGCCTTACGAGGCGCGAAGGACAACGCGCTGAGCGGCTCGGCTCGTGCTCGGTTCGCCTAGTGTAGACCCACCTTTATGTTTAGCGGTTCAAAGAGACATAGTAAAAAAATATAGGGTAAATTCAAAAGCATCAGGTCCCTCATAAAAGCGGATAGACCTACTCCGGGGCGAAAGCTAAGTAATTCAATAATAGTATATCATGATACATGTGTGCAAAATTGACTATTAACACTCGAGGCGGTGATAAGCGCGTTAGCCGAGAGTGTAATAATCAAAGCACACGCGTGTCATACTTGAAAAATAGACTTGTATTTTTTGAAGTAGATTTTTTTGATAATAATCAGTGAGAACGTTAACAAGGTTTTTTTTTACAGCTGTTAGCTGTCAACCTGTGTAAATTAAGAATGCTGGGTCTACACACATATCAATTGCATTGAGGTACAACGGGATTATTTATACCTATCATAAAACTGTGAGTTAATGTAAAGTAAAAAGCCCTAGTGCGTCATAAGCTGCATTATGAAACAATAAATGTCACTTTACGTGCAATTGTGTTGAAATATCTATTAATTAATTTAGATACTCTAAAATAGGTAACTTTTTCAAATAATTTCCACCGCAGATAAGCTACTACTACCAAAATGATTGCAAGTGCTAATGATATAAAAACTCATATTCTGAGTATTTCAATAACAAGAGTTGATAAAATATGTATGAATATTTTTAAAGTAGCCATTGAATCAAGACCAAGCTATGCCGCAGTTATGTACCTTTCAGAGATTTGTCTTCATAACTGAAACTTCTTGATTGCGTCTCTGGAGTTGACTGCGGCTTTAGACTTTGGAAAGCAATGATTGAGGTCTCTTGTCTACAATGTATGCTAATTCGGTGCCTAATTCATGAGATTTCGCAACGTTATATCTATATGTTGTTTTTATTTTCATAAATATGTATAATATAATAAAGATTTGAGTAATAGTATACAGTTCTTTTACAAACAAATACTTACTAAAGATAACTAACTAAGGGAACCTTGCCGTTAATCGGAAGCAGCGGAAATTTTCTATATACCTATAGATTGTATTTTGTACATATTTGTTGTAAATAAATATCCGTACTAAGGTTTGGATTATATTTATGAAAAAAAATACCAACCGACTGCGGTACGACTTGAGGTTAGAGTTAGATGAAGTAACCTAATCGAAAAATATGCCTGTTTAAACATTTTATCACTCAGAGTATATAAATACTACGTGTAGTAGGTTTGAGGATTTTGTTTTCCACCTGATTCTAAAGAACTCTATTATAACGATACCCCTTTTCAAACTTTTGCTAACAAGTTCCAGAATAATTAAAGTTGATCGTTACTTTGTCACTGTCTCCCTTCTGTTTTTAATTCGTTTTTGTGGTTACAGCCAATTTTCAAAATGTCGGCGCCAGACGAAGTCGAAGAAAGAAGTATTTTTTTAAATTATCTTCCAAGGTATTTTGTATCACACATAAAAAAAAAACAAAGAGCAAATTGTAAAAACATTCTAAATGAATAAGTGGCTGACAATACGTTGAAATTTATATGAGCCTTCTCGTAACACAGGAATGCGAAAGCCTATTTCAGGAACTGACCCACTTTTGTCCATTTGTTTCAATTAACATTCTCATGAAGGTTGGACATTTCATTTTTAGTTATTTTCGTGACCAATTTATATGTTTGTAACAATTTAATCAATTTTCAGTTATCAAATACCTTCGACAATGGTGGGTAAAATATATAACTTTTTGGTGTTTTATTAATAATGTAAATGTAAGTCAATGTTGACCACTATAGTAAGCTAGATCCCTTCATCATCATCATCATCATCAGCCTGTAATGTCCCAATGCTGAGCATAGGCAAGGCAAAAGGCTTGCAGCTAATTGTGTAGTCTATTTTAAATTAAATAAAAATTGCAATGAGACTTTATATGCTCACAATATAATTAATATTTACAATACAAATATTCTAAATCTAATATAAAACCCAACCACTGAATAATCACGCTATAAAAAGTAAAACGAAAATATTTTAATCTGAAATTGTTATGTACAAACTACAATATTTATAGTCTATTAAATAAATCACTTACACGAAATATAATTATACCGTAGTTAATACATATTTACAGTGATGTTCAAAGGGTAGCCGTGGTACAGGTCGGTTAACGAAAGCTGGCACGTTCACAGTACTCATAAATTTGCAATCAGTCAAGTCTAATGGACGAATGCAAAAATAGACCACTCTATATTTATGAACAGTAGCAAAAGCAAAACAATAACTGTCTCCTTCATACTCATAAGCTTGACTTTGCGCGAGAGAGACGGTGTAAATGTGTTGAAACGTGCCAGCTTTAGTTAACCGACCTGTAATGCCAGTTAGCCCTAAAGCACAGAGAGCCAGCATGATCGCTTAATACTTTTAGAATGTTGTTGTTTTAAATTGTTTGCTAGGGTAGGTGGCATATCATTTGTCAAATGTGATAAGTAGTTTATAAGTTACTTATAAATATATAGTAGTTTATAAGTTAGGAACCGATGGAACCAACATACCGTCAGGTCAATATCATAACCCTCCTTTTTGCTTCTCCCTGGGTAAAAACGAGCAAATAAATGCTCTACTTGTTTGTATTTTTACTTTTATTTAAAATCCTAGAAAATAATGTTAACTCTAACAAGGTCATAATTATGAGATAATGAACCAAGAGTATCATGTCGTCATTAATTATAATAGCTACTATAAATGTAAAATATGCTAGGAGATCCGCGCTAATGGCAAAGTACATTGCCTGGATCGTGTACAGATACTGAAGATATATATTTATTAATAAGGGGGTTAGAGCCCCCTTATTAGGTGGTGTAAGGTGTAAGTAAAGTATAGTAAAACCTAGGTTTTAAATATATCCGTCACTTTCCAATGTCTTATAACAAAAAGTGCTGGGGCTCTATCTTAATAACTGGGTTTTGCAAGACTGACTTAAACCTTATTTATTAATAAGGGGGTAAATGTGTTTAGAAAATATAGTCTACTATTAAATGGCCACGGTGGCCATGCTAAGAAATCATGTTTGACAAGAAGGTGTCCCTCCTTGCCGCACTATGTTTGTCTCTTTTTGAAACATGAATGTATAAGGGCTGTCAAAAGTGACCTTTTAGGAAGGCCAAGGTTCTCTAAAGACATGGTATTGTCGTTACTAGTACCACAACTTTTGTTTAGGAATTATTCAATATCAAAGTTTTTCTCAATTTTCACCATTTTCCGTACTTCCAAATCGGTGAAGTTAATTTAATATCCATACAAAACTCTATCGATATGCCAAAAATCATTAGTAGGCACAAATTTTGAGCTATTTCTACTGGACTATCTATGCTGCACGTAACTGTATTGTTTTGTTTTATGGTGCGTCCATGCTTGGCGAACCGAGCACGAGCCGAGCCACGAACGAGCACCTGATACAAAATTATTATATTGAACAAAAATCTATACAGCCATTCGTTATTTTTATAATGAGTTTATTCTTGTTTAGTAAAAAACGATACAAATAAAACTTTCCATTTATTATAAAATACGACTTAGATTAGAATATTATAAAGAATATTGGTACCTTATTATATAACCTCAGAGTAGATAAATACTACGTACAACAGAGGGTCAGCGCCCATACTTCAAAAGTTACCACCGTAACTCGCGCAAGTACAGCGCCGGTGGTGAGTCAAAGGTACTATTTGCTAGTCTTCCCACGTATGTCACTACAGCAATGTTAGTTTTGTCAGTAAATGACAACAGATGTCACTTTTTATGGAACAGTATTTTAAAGGACGATGGGCACTTTTTACTTTTTCCTAACATTTCCAATTCTATGGTATAAACATTTTTTTATTGTTTGAAATTTTTTAATTTAAAAGGCGTGAAAGTTAAAAAGTTTAAATAATGCTTACCTAATTATATCCTTTAACATTTTACCATTTTTGAAAAAAAAAATAACTGTATTATTACTCCATCTCATAGTGTCGCTTATAAAGATCTATATCTGGGAAACAAATAATTTCTGTGGAAAATTAATGGAAACATCTATTTATTAAGAAACCACTACATACATCTAGTCTGGTCGCAGTACTACAAGCTCTGGAAAGACTTGAAACAGCCACCTAAGAAACCACTATTTTATTTTTGTTATATTTATTAAACTTTAATCAAATGTTTGAATTGACGCTGTATAGTTTACAAAATATGTTTTGGAAAACATATTTTGTAAACTATACAGGTTGCCCGCGATACAGGATTATCCTAGTGCGGGGACCATTGTTTAATTATCTGTGTAATTTTTTACTTTTTAAAATAAATTATTTGGTTTGATTTGATTTGACGCCCATTGTATTTAATACATAGAACGGCTCAAGGATATATATAAGGATAGGTTTCAATGTGTGAGGATGGACTCCCCGTCGATGGCGAAAGTTGCGATGGTGGAAGGTTGCCGTGGTCATCAAGTCGAACGATTCCTTGGAACACTCCCCGTTGTACAAGCGGTAGAACACACATAAGGCAAAGTCTCTCCTCAAACTGAGAGATAGTATATAGTAGTGTATCAGTCGTAGTTTTAAACCGAATGGTGTGTATATAAGGCGCCTCAGGCAGTGGCGGTACGTCCATACAAGCCCAAAAGCCGGGCTTGCCCTACTAAAATAATTCTCGAACAAGAATATAAACTTCCGAACCATTTAAAAGTTCGCGCTCTTCGCTATTATTGCTTTTCGATGTCATCAGGTTTAAAACTAGGTAGGTACGGTATATCTATATCTATTTCAACTTAAATAAAATCTGTTTATTGCGACAGCCGTTAAACTCAAATTATTAGTGTTACGGTTCTCCATTATAACAAAGTGCAGTGATAATTGATAAATAAATATATTTCCTAAGTTAACATCGCACAAGAAAACAAATAATCACGCATTCTGATTTTGGCTCCGACACAATTGCGTACAGTGTGATCGCAAGCGCGTGGCGGCCCCGACAGTTTAGTCGAGCCCAGCTCGAAGCGAGCATTAGATGCTTATCGCGGTAGATATAGGCAAGTGACAGAGGCCTGACCCGGCGCTATATAGGCTATTGCCGGCCCTGATTAGGGAAAGATTAAAAATAGGTCAAGATAGCAATTTCTTAATCTTCTATATGTTTTAAAAATCACTTTAATACCGAGCAAGCGAAGAGTCTCCGTTTCAGCTTGGACAAAAATGCTTTCGTATGTATGTTCAGATAACCGGCTGTTCTCCACTACAGGTCAAATTACTCATCCGATTCTCCATAAATTTTGTGAGCAGGGTCGGTGATTTACGAATGGCTTTAATCCTTTTGACCATAAAAGACTTAATAATTGTTCTTATTTGATATTTTGTTGAATAATTGGAACCACTATACGTTTTCCTGCACTAGCTAGATACAGACTTAAGCCCATAAAAACAAATGAAATACAATTGGTACGAAACTGCCCATTGTACTTTTAAAAATAATCGCTGTAGATTTCATAATATTTAGACTATATTTATTTACCGTTGAAGTCTCTGCTTATTAGAAACAGGTTAATATTAGATTTATTTTATTATTATTTGATTGTTTCGGTCCTAGACGATAAAAAGAAATAAAAATAATCGACGGTAAGGCCATCTATGTAAGGTCGAAAGATTTAAATAAAATTAAATAAATTGCAAATATTGAAAATACGAGTTTAAAAAAATAATTAAATAAAATTATTAATATCAAATTGTATTCCTTTGCAATAAATCTCAATAAAAAGTGATTTAATAGCGTTTTGACTAAGAATTAATTTTCAATCCGTCCATACGATGTCTGTAGCGACATCTTTACGTGTGAATTCTACACTAATTATAAAATGTATGTGATTGACCAGACATGATATAACTACTACACCTGGTGACGTATTCATAAATAGTACCACGTTTGACCAGTGGCGTGCATTCCATATAGGCAAATAAGCAATGCCTACCTCATAAGATTCAATAAAATAATATTTTGATTCAATAAAACTACATAATCATTTAAAATAAAAATTCTAACCTAACATTCAATACGAAATTTCAAACTTTGCCGCGCAGGCACACGCGAGTTCGCCTCTCAAATTCACGCACACTAAAACGATTTCGGCCTATTCATACACACACACATACTTCTTTAAGATAATACGACGAAAGCATAAATCACGCTTTTGCTATGCGTAGCATACTGACATTTGACATTCGCGATTTATGGACCAAAAGTAACCTTACCTACTCTGTTGTAAGTAAAGTAACCCATCCAAATTAAAAACGCTACAGTTTACCAACATTAGAGCAACTCAAATATAACTTCGCAATTTATTTGTGTTGGTTTGTTTATGGTTTGGCTGGCATTGTATGCAATGTTGTTGTTATTTACTTTTATATAGTGTATCTGTGTGAAATGAAGAAATTTTGTGGTGAAAATGCAAAATGTATCAATAAATTACTCCTTTAGTCAGTTTTCGTTTGTTGAAAATAGTAGGTAACTTGCTGTAGACCAACTCCAAAACATTCATGGATTCAAAACAAAGGTAAATCTTAGACATTTTAACACAGAATATTATGTTTATTATACACCTGGCTATCTGGGTGCTGTTATTCGAATCTATTATTCTGGTATTATCTATTTTGTTTGCTAATTAATCATACCAAATGTGTGTCGAATGATACGCTGACCAATTTTAAAACAGTTTTACGAATCTGGTCAAAAAACATTAGGTACCTATCTATCTAACAGGCATATTTAGGCGTGGCCATGATTTCTTCTGCCTACCTAGTCCGAAAACCAATGCACGCCACTGCGTTTGACTTACATTCAACAAAAAGAGGAAAATCGGGTAAAATGCTGATAGGTATGGTAAAGTTGCTTGTTGTCGTCATTATTCTTTATACCTTAATTTCTTACTAATAAATATGTTTATCTGTTTATCTTAAGTCATTCAGTAATTATCTATTTAAAACAAATGTACAAAATACAATGTAGTCCTAGAGTATCTTTATTTTTTGCGGTGTTATATGTATAGATAGGTACTACCCAAATCACTGAATATAAAAAAGCTTTTAACATAAAACCTCCTTCATAGTAGCAAAAACTCTAGGAGGAAAAACGAATACCACTTGTTCATATGTCTGTGATCCCACACCACTTTTACTTATATCTTAATATTAAATAACTGACCTCTTTTCCGCTAGGAGCCACCCTTTGCCTCCATGTTCTGTCCGACGACGATGATGAGTATGATAAAGACCAGCAGCAGCACCAGTATGCAGCATATGGCCACAGCGAGCATCGCCGCGTGCTCGCCCAGCTTGGCGTCGCCGTGCGCGGCGCACGAGCGCGCCGCTGTCAGCGTCGCTGCGACCACTCGCGCGCTTATTTTGGCGCGTATTTTGAATTAAGAACGCGGAAATATTCGACAGTTCGATTGGTAGTAGGGTGATTGAATGTATATTGTGCCTGATATAGTTTTATTTTAGTTTAGTGTTTATTTAATAAGTCCATTGCTTGTAAACGTAATTTAATGATTTTTTTTATCATTAAATAGTTATTGTTTTAATTACTTAAATAAGTGTTTATGATATATAACACTTTTAATATTTGTTTCTAGTTATATATGCGTATTATTTCTTCACTTTTACACAGTAAAGTTTCACATAAACCAATTCGTTTATTAACTTTTTTCAGTGCTTCTTTTCACCAATCCACTAATGAACAACTCCCTGGCAGATTTCAGTCTTTCAAAATATCTTCAAACTTGTCGTGATATTATATTTATCGTCATAAATGACATATTAAGGATGCCTGTCTAAATAAAAAAGGCTTTTAGAAATACCATCAACAAAATAATTTGACATAAAAATTCAATCTAAACGTATAAGCGATAAAAAATAACGCAATTTTTTTATTAGCAAAAATGATGACCAATCTTGAAAATTGAAATGTGGAGCGCGCGTCCCAATTTCACCTGCTATAGCCGCGAGCGACAAACAAGCCCGTCATGGGCGTACCCAGGGGGGGGGGGGGGGGGTTCAGGTGAGGGCAGCTGCCGAATTATTTAAAAAATAATCATTTTACTAGATTTTATTAGAAAATTAAGAACTATTTCTTCGTTTTCACGTTATAAGTAATTACGCTACGTACGTATGCGAACCAAATGTGAAAGCGGGACATTTATGCTCTCACTGGTGACAGTGGGACAGACAAACTGAAAGCAGGATAGTCCCGCCTAAAGCGCGACGTATGGTGTGTCCCCGTGTCGTGTGTAAGGCAAAATAATTGAACTGTTTTACAAAAAACTTAAACCGACTTCAAAGTACACTTAGAAGTAATCAAATCCTGATCTGATGACAATGGGACCAAACGGGAAGTGTACCCTTCCAGACAAAAAAAAATTTTCCAAATCCATCCAATAGTCCAATTATTTTGAAGTCGGTTAAAAAGCACGGGAACCTGGCTTAAGAAAAATCTGAGTTTATAGACTGCGATCTGACCATGGAAATTAATTATATACTAATGTAACTGGAATGTGCACTTCCGATCAAAACCCGGTCCGAGGGAGCTAGTTGGGAGCTAGCGACGCGAGTGAAGTCTGTCTTTCTCGTTGAAGTCTGTCGAATATCAACTTTATAGATCTCAACTTTAAGTTTAGTTTTGTATAAAGTACCAAGAATGCATTCCAGTGACGTTAGTATATAATTTTCTTGGATCTGACAAAGTAATAGCACTGAATCCGGTAACCGTCTAAACATATATAATGCATCGTAAACACGAAATGTATATTCTCTCAAAATTATATTTCATCATCATCAGCCTATAATGTCCCACTGCTGAGCACAGGCCTCCTTTCACAAATCAGGGTGAAAGGGAATGGGCAGATACTCCACCACGCGTGCCCACTGCGGGTCGGTGGAGGTAGGCTAGTGGTCAACCTACTGTTGGAATTTTTCAAGCTGCCTAGGAGGCATCCAACTAGCTTAACGACTATCACAATTAAGTGATAACCGGGACCAACGGCTTTACGTGCCTTCCGAAGCACGGAAGCGCTCGATTTGAAATACCACTAGGCGGTCACCCATCCAGGTACCGACCAAGACAGACGTAGCTTAACTTTGCCGATCGATTAAGAACGGCTAATCATGCTACACCACGAGCGCTTCAAAATTATATTTATTAAAGAATTTTTATTAAAAATACTCGTGATGTATCAACGCACAACCTAAACCACGGGGATTAGGAACTTTAACATGGCATCCGCTAAGAAAGGATTATTGGAATTCCTCCCCTAATATAGACCGCGGAGCGGGGAAGCGGTAGGTACTCTATATTTTATGGAAGCCATTCACACCGTCATCGTTGTACGGATTCAGTCATATTGGCAGTGGATACTGAACTGTTTTGATTTATATCATTTATATATATATATAGATAGAGAAATATTTTTCCCAACGCGAGGTCAGGGTTTTATTTTATTGTTACAAAAAGCCAGTAATGATTTGTAAAATTAAACTCCAAAGCTGGTGAAAAATCATCGGGCACCGCTATTTTTCCATTCACGGTCGGGAGAGTTCAATCTCGAATAATACTCCCAAACCGCAACCATTTTAGACCTGGCAATTTTTGATAAAAATAATCATAGTTATGTTTCCCAGGAAACTGGTGGTTTCTGCCGAGGGCTTAGGAAAAATAATGAATTTTTCAGTTGAAAAAGTTTTTACATTATCTGTCAAGTTATTTAATTAAACATAGACAACGATAAAAATTGACTTTTTGGCGGGAACTTGCAGAGTGACGTAGCATTTTCATTTTTATTTTCATAAATTTGTGTATTTTGAGTTTTATTGTGTATTTTTGGTGGTATTTTACCCAATAAAGATCATCCATGTGCACCAGTGAAGTGAAATGAAATGAATTATGTGTATCGTGACTTTTCAAGTTGTCTCAAAATGTCCGTGTAGAGTTTTACTACAATGACCACCATTGTAGTAAAACATGAATTTTATGGACGGTGACTGACTGAGGACTATAATGTGAAGTGATTTATTGTGACTGGAAACTATAATATAACTCGACACTGGCAGAAATGAGCCCTAATTTGGGCTTGGTTGCCAAAATTAAAAATAAGAAGAAGAAGAACGATAAAAATGGAACTTGCAGAGTGACGTTGCGTTTTCATATTTATTTTCATAAATTCGTGTATTTTGAGATACATTATGTATTTCTGGTGCTAAGTATTTTATCCAATAAAGATATCCATGTGCACATATTGGTTAAGGCCATAACTTTTGTACAAAAACGGTATTTGACGGTATTTTATTCCTCCAGACGGTATTTTTTCCTGTTAATGCACAGACGTATGAATAGTACCTCTTGGAATCAATATATCGCTGGCCGCACATGACAAATAGTTTTAATCTTAGAAAATATGTTTTAATATACTAGAGAGAAAAACATAGATCATTTTTAATGAAATAGAATCGGATTGGATGAATTTACATTTCTGTCGTAGTCCTTTGTTGAGAATTATGACTATCGTTTGTTTCTTAAACTTGATTAATGGACTGCATTGTAAATGAGTTACAAAATAGATGGGATACTTTTGAATAATCAAAAGTTTTCGCAGTTCGGGTTCATTGCCGATATAGTGTTATCTAACATGTAATTAACAACAAATATGTACAAAATACAGTCTATATTTACAAAATACAATCTATATATATAAAATGCTTTGTCCTGAATGACTGAGAATCAACGCACAGCCTAAACCGCTGATCGTAGAGACCTGAAACTTGGAGGGTGTGTTCTTTGTATGACGTAGGCATCCGATAAGAAAGGATTTTCCGAAATTCTACCCCTAAGGGGGTGAAAAACGGGGGCAAAGTTTGTATGGGACAACGTGATTCCTTGGTCCGATCTACTTCAAATTTTGCATAAACATTCCTTAACAGAATTGATGGAAGAAGTGTTTCGTATTTTATTGAAAATCATCACCATAACGGGGTCAAAAGGGGGTAGAACGTTATCTTAGGGGTGATTTGCATCGAAGTTGATATCAATACTCCTTAGTACATTTGAAATAACATTTTTTATTTTGACACATGTTTGAAATCTCAATTCAATTTTCACAGATTACAGAATAAGGCAGATGGAGCGAAAGGAACACAGGAGTTAGGCCAAAAAAGCAAATACAACTTAAAAAACACATACCTGGTATTCGCTATTGAATTTGTATTTGCTTTGTTTAAACAACTTTATTTAACGAAAAACACTTTCTTTTTAATAAATTAGCACACAGCAGCTTTTAAACTTATCAAATACAAATTCAAAAGCGAATACCAGGTATGTGTTTTTCAATTTGTACCTAATTGCTTTTTTTGGCCTCACTCCCGTGTTTCGCGCGCTCTATCTGCCTTTTGTTCTGGAAACTGAAATGCTCTTTAAAATTGGAATGTCAAATATAAAAAAATATTTAAATCGGATTAGAATTCGAAATTGGTTTGGAAGTTAATTTTCTCGGACTTTTTGGCGGGAACTTGCAGAGTAACGTTGCGTTTTCATTTATATATTCATAAATTCGTGTATTTTGAGTTTTATTGCATATTATCGGTGGTATTTTATCCAATAAAGATCAATCCATGTGCTGTGCACCAGTGAAGTGAAATGAAATGAATTATGTGTATCGTGTCTTTTCAAAAGTCCGTGAAGAGTTTTAGTACATGACCACCACTGTAGTATAACATGACTTTTATGGACGGTGACTGACTGCACGAGGACTATGTGAAAGTGATTTATTGTGACTAGAACTTATATACTATAACTGGAAATTGGCGAAATACACACCCGTGTGACGCAAATGAAAAAAAAAGTTCATTTTCTCTATTTCATTCGAATATTTTGATTGTAGTTAATTTAATTTCTTTCTCATTTGTTGTTATCAACAAATATGTACAAAATACAATCTATATTTACAAAATATAATCTATATATAGAAAATTTCCTCAAGCCTGCCGCTGCTTCCGATTAACGGCAAGGTTCCCAAAAGGCTGGCAGCGTTTCCTCTTTGGATAGCCAAGCTGACGCGTTGGCGGAAAAAGCTCCCCGCCCGCTGGTCTCCGGAGGTCTCGATCAATTTTGAAGACAAGGTGCGAGCAAAACGGCGAGCTTCTGACCCCCATGGTCCCAAGGTCTCGACCGCAAAAGGCATAAAAATATAATTGGGTCCAATCGATGCATATTTTTTGAATTTGTTGTTATAATAATTAAATAAGATTCTTTGAGTTTGATTTTTTAGTGTAGGTATAATATAGGTTTTTAGTTTTAATTTTAAAAATATCTGTGTTTGATTTGTTGTGTCTAATAATCAGTGGCGTGCATTAGTTTTCGAAGGAGAAAATTCAAACCGTACGCGGGTGAAACCGCGGGGGTCTGCTAGTCTATATATAGAATATTTCCTCAAGCCTGCCGCTGCTTCCGATTATATATCCGAAGGTTGTAAGGAAAGGTTCAAATAAAAAATATTAATAAGTATCACCAGTAAACTGTTAAATTCCCCAAAAGTAAAAAACATGATATGGTTTTTAATGGAATTAATCAAGCGAAACTGCCTTAATGAACCAGAAGCATACGTGACATACTTAAATGATGAAAAATATTAATATATATTATATATTTATTCGTCGAACCAATTTTGTAATTCCATTATTAATAAAAATTATTAGAATTTATGATAAAACCAAATCTAAAATCTCAAAAAATATTAAAGCTAGGCTGATATCAAATTAAAGAGAGTACTAAAGGTTAGCATACAACTACAATACTAGTCAGATTTTTCCAAAGGGTTGCCGACCTTGAAGAACGGACAAACTTTTTTCGAAGAATCCCATGACCCACAAAGCCCTATGGGAGATTGGTAATGGAAAACATTCCTATGGGTTTATTTTTATACAAATGGTCCGCAAATTGATTCCATATTACATTTACATATTGACTGAATCGTTGTGTGTCGAAGGCGGTGCGAAGATAAGAGGACGAGCTCCACATCATCGTCGATGAGGAATGGGATGCCTTGTCAAAAGTTCCCAACAACTATTCCAGATATGATTAGAACATAAAGCAGGATGAAGCGATAAAAAGAGTTCCAGATACGAGATGAGTTATTATGTTGAATTCGGGAACAGTTGATGATTTACGAGTTTTGTTACAAAAACCATTGGCGTGTGTCACACAGCTAGCAAGGAAGCAAACTCTGATATTTATAAGCTGAAGAATGTTATGTTATAAGATGTCAAGGCAGCGATAGTTTTTTTTTTCTTTTACACAACTTTGTCGGTAAACAAGCATGCGGCCCACCTGATGGTAAGCGGTTACCGTAGCCATATGGACGCTTGCAACACAAGAAGCATCGCTCACGCGTTACCGACCTTTCCCCCCTCCCCTATGAGCTCGGGCGACTCACGCGCAGGAACACAACTTTACACAACATGAAGTTATTTGGCTGCGGTATTCTTTAAGGTACTTCCCCAGTCGAGCTGCTCTTTGAGCGAATAAACGCTATGCTCTACCGCTCTCGATAGTGGCTGAGGACGAAGTAACCATTTTATTTTATTCATTTTATTATTATAATATTTATGTTAGCTGGTAAGGTATATATCTATGGGCCCTAGTAGCCAGAAATAAAAGATTTATAAAAAAAAAAATATATTTATATAATGTTGAATATGAAAGTCCTAGGGTATTTAATTATATATTTTTGTAGCATTATTTTTATCCGACGAAATCGGTAAACCAGCATACGGCCCGCCTGCAAGTGGTTAACATAACCACTTGCTATGCACGAGTCATCTCTACCTTTACAGATATTTCCCCCTCCCCAATGAGCAGATCACGCGCAGGAACACACCATACAGTTATGTGGCTGCGGTATTCTGTAAGGTGGAGGTACTTCCCCAGCTGATCTTTGCGTGAATAAACTCTATGCTCTACCTCTCGCTCTCTCTCTATGTCGCTGTTTCCGAAACGGCGAATTTGTGCGTCCCTATATACATTTGCCTAAAATGTTAATGTTGTCTAAAATGTTAGTAGACAAGCATAATACAATCTAGACGATTATGACGTTTATGACGTTGATCTACATTAAACACGTGTTCGTTTTTATGAGGAAAAATATAAATTTATTACAAGAGAGGTAGAGCATAGCGTTTATTCGCTCAAAGAGCAGCTCGACTGGGGAAGTACCTCCACCTTACCGAATACCGCAGCCAAATAACTTTATGTTGTGTAAAGTTGTGTTCCTGCGCGTGAGTAAGGTTGCCAGATCTCATAGGGGAGGGGGGATAGGTCGATAACGCGTGAGCAATGCTTCGTGTGTTGCAAGCTTCTATATGGCTACGGTAACCGCTTACCGTCAGGCGGGCCGTATGCTTGTTTATCGACTAAGTTGTATAAAAAAAAAATTTTTTTTATCTCTGGTGGACGAAAATATTATTTGTGGTCTAGTCTTTTTTTCATGAAGGAAGACTGTCTAGCAAACAGGGCACCTGTTGGTAAGTGGGTTCCGTCGCCTTTAAGAATAGGAGAGGGGCTGCCAATGTGTTGTCCATTGGCGTATATAGGGGTGTGGGCCATTGATGGACAGTCCAAGGCTAAAAGTTGTTCATCATGACGAACTTAACATATAATGTCATCAGGGAACATCCACATGTCAAAATAGCTCACTGACGATTTTAAATATATGAAACACATACTAATATACATTAGATATTAATATCTACATTTGCTCAATTCAACACGTGTGACAAAACCGATCAACCACAATACCACAATGTTCACGAGTAGGTAGGTGTTCACGTTAACCTACAGTCAACATTAACATCTCTTTAGTTTTAAATAATGTATTCTCTCGACAGTTTGTATGAAAGACTGTGAATTACGTATGTGACACGGTACTAGTTGTACGTAGTATTTATATACTCTGAGGTACTAGTGATCAGCTAGTTTCGACGCTGACTATACCTACCTATCATTATGAACAATATTAAACCAATAATTGAGCAACGAGCTCTCAATAAGGTGTTAACATAAATTAGCACATTGTTAGGTTATTACAAATTCCCGCACCATCCTGTCTGAACATGGCAGTAGCTGTGTAGTCAATAAAATATTGGTGCCATTCTACTGAAGGCACCAACATGTATTTCAACATTTATTACATGGTGTTAAGATTCACTTTTCCCTGATATGTTTCACTACAATTCAAGCGTTGCTGTGACGTCATAATTTAGAGGAAACAGTAGTCATAATAAATAGGTATTTTGTTAATATTTAGTGATAGGTTTATAAGATTAATAGCTGTCCCCCGCGGGTACACCCGCGTTCCCGGGATAAAACGTAGCCTATATTCTTCTCCATACCATAGGCTATCTGCATGCCAAATTTCATGATGATCCGTTGAGTAGTTGTGGCGTGAAGGCGTAACAAACAAACAAACTCACTTTCGCATTTATAATATTGGTTAGGATGTACCTAACGGAGGCATATTATCCCCCTCATTATAAAAGATGGTATAAAGAGGTTTTAATTGTGTACCCGTCAATTTCTAATGTCATAACCATGAAAGTTTGGGGTTTTACAAGTTACGAAAGCCCCAACGAGTTCCCAATGGCAACAACGAGGAACATTATCACAAGTAATATTAGAGCCTAACGTACGATCAATATTTGACACGCAATCTAGATAACAAATATTCGAAACATGTTATTACATAGATAAGTCAACAGGTGCTGTAACTCCCACTATTATTTATTAACTAGCTGTCCCCCGCGGTTTCAGACACGTTTCCGGGACAAAAAGTAGCCTATGTCCTTCTCCGTAACATTGGATATCTGCATGATCGGTTGAGTAACTCACATTGGCAGTCATAATATTAGTTAGGATATTAGATAGGATTAGGATATGCATAATAACAGAATCTAACACATTTATCAATTCTTTATTATTTTGATGTGCCTCCCGGTGGAGGTACTCTGTCACTCAATCTTTTGCTACGCGTAGAGTTCGTAACATTTAGAGCTGTTGAATTTAAATATTTTTTCAACACACTCGCTCGTAAAGTGACATTTATTGCACCGTTTTTAGTATCTTAATTCGGCTTATTACGCACTTGTGCTTTTTACTTTGCATTACCGCACAGTTTTATGATAGGTATAATCCCGATTATGATAAGTTTGTACCTCACTGCAAGTGATAAGTGTGTAGACCAAGCATTCTTAATATAAACGGGTAAATACTTACTGATACTTATTACTTAAATTGATACTCATAAAACTAGTTTACTTCAATAGGTACAATAACATTTCATATTAGTTTTCTAAACTTTGTTATATTATTTACACTCGTTCTGAACGAATATGAAAAGAAAACAATCTGAAAGTTTTCAAGGAAATTGGTGTAACTAACCGCCAACTGACTTTAGTTTTTATTGAGGTTTTAATATTAATTCAAAAGTTATATACCACATACAACACAAAACAATACAAGATATTCGGTTAATGGTTATCAAAAATGGCGTGGTCCCACCCTTCCCTCCGCTTGGATTCGCGTGCACTCCAATAGGGGGCAATAGGTAGGTACCAATTTCGAAATAAAATATCGTATCTCAAAGATGTTTACAAACAACGAGACGTAAAATCCCAAAAATAACCACAAGTAGACCACTTATTTATTGGAGTTAATCTCATTTTAAAACCCATGTTCCTCCTAATTATTATTATAACAAGGAAACTAGGCATTAGTTTCCTTGTTATAATAATAATAATTAGGAGTAGGTACTTGGCAATTGGTATAAATTTCAGTAGGACGATTAATATCATATCAGTAACAAGAAGAAGCTCGTAAGAGGATTGTTCTAACTGACTGCAATATGAAAAGTGAGTTCTTTTAAAATATTATCTCTGTAAGGTTATTTTTTATTATAGTTTATAATCTATCTATCACCATCATACCTACAAAATAAACATATATTTTGAAAATAGTAGAAAAAAAATGGGCTATCTCTAGCTTAGCCCCGCGTTAGCTTCGTAGCAGGATTATGGTAAATTTACCATTTTAAATTTTTCTTGAAATAATAGATACCTACCTGATATCAAGGTCAAAGCCAAGGCTGATCTACCCAAATTGAAAAGGTTAACGCCATATTTGTTTTATTCAGGTTATAGTAAAATAGTTCTTTAAAAACTTCAAGGATTTTTTGACATAACTCGAAAAGTCACAATACACGCATTCATTTCATGTTACTACACTGGTGCACTTAGCCACTTTTGTCAAAGTACCTATACATAATTTATATTATTCTCTTCTAACAATGATGATTAAATTTGATGATTTTAATGTATATATATAATAAAAAACCGGCCAAGTGCGAGTCAGACTCGCGCACCGAGGGTTCCGTACAAACCTGTAGGTATATAAGTAAATGGTAGTATAGACCTGAGTATTTGATATTAATTTCAATTTATGACCTATTAAAAAAAAACTACTTACTAGATCTCGTTCAAACCAATTTTCAGTGGAAGTTTGCACCGTAATGTACATCATATATTTTTTATAGATTTATCATTCTCTTATTTTAGAAGTTACAGGGGGGGGACACACATTTTACCACTTTGGAAGTGTCTCTCGCGCAAACTATTCAGTTTAGAAAAAAATGATATTAGAAACCTCAATATCATTTTTGAAGACCTATCCATAGACACCCCACACTTATGGGTTTGATGAAAAAAAAAAATTTGAGTTTCAGTTCTAAGTATGGGGAACCCCCAAAATTTATTGTTTTTTTTCTATTTTTGTGTAAAAATCTTAATGCGGTTCACAGAATACATCTACTTACCAAGTTTCAACATTATAGTTCTTATAGTTTCGGAAATAAATGGCTGTGACATACACGGACAGACAGACAGACAGACAGACAGACAGACAGACAGACAGACAGACATGACGAATCTATAAGGGTTCCGTTTTTTGCCATTTGGCTACGGAACCCTAAAAATGAATCCCTATTTCCCTTGGTCACGCCATCACGCGTGAACGGCTTGACCGATTTCGCTAATTCTTTTTTTGTCGTGTTTGTTATTGTCAGGAAAAGGTTGTTATGAAAGGAAAAATTAAGACAGTTGCGAGGGTAGGGTAGGTTAGGGTAGGTATAGGTTAGTAGGACACCACGCGAACGAAGTCGTGCCGGGCAGCTAGTACTATAGAGATAGATTGAAAAACGGCTTGTAGCTTGCGCACATAGAAGATGAGAAGTATAGGCACAGACAATCCTCTGTGGCATAGGTACTCAAGAATACGGCTGATTGACGCTACTGTGGAGCTGAACGCTCACTGAATATAATGTTTAACCGATAAGCTTTGAATCATTTTAAATTGTTTATACCACGGAGTTTAGATTGTTTATGAAACGTCCAACGTGGTCCAACGTCCTATGGTCAGTTGGAAATAATACAAATCTTTATCACAGTTCACGTTTGTATGTTAATATTATAACCAGTTATAAAACCTACCGTAGGAGTTGAAGGCCCAACTGCAAATAATTATAGGAAATTATGCGAATTTTTATCACAGTTGGCCATGTGTTGGTCCTTTGTATATTAATATCCGTTATAAAACGTATCGTAGGAGGTTAAGGCCCAACGGCAAATAATGGATGGAAAATACATGAATCTTTATCACAGTTGGCCATGTGTTGGCCCTTTGTATGTGAATGGCCCGTTGTTAAACCTACCGTAGGAATTGAAGGCCCAACGGCAAATAATTGATGGAAAATACATGAATCTTTATCACAGTTGGCCATGTGTTGGCCCTTTGTATGTGAATGGCCCGTTGTAAAACCTACCGTAGGAATTGAAGGCCCAACGGCAAAGAGTTTTTAGAAATTATACTAATCTTTATCTCAGTTGGCCTTTTGTATATTAATATCCGTTATAAAACCTACCGTAGGAGTTTAAGGCCCAACGGCAAATAATTGTTGGAAAATACATGAATCTTTATCACAGTTGGCCATATGTTGGCCCTTTGTATGTGAATGTCCCGTTATAAAACCTACCGTAGGAGTTGATGGCCCAACGGCAAAAAAATGTTGAAAATTATACTAATCTTTATCCCAGTTGGCCATGTGTTGGCCCTTTGTACGTGAATGCCACAGTATATTATTGCAGATGGCACAATGTTGGGCCTTTGTAGGGAGAATCACTACGATATCCCAACTTATTCCCAACTGTTGGCAACCGCGTGCCAACAAAAATGCTACTAGGGAAAGCATCAAGAAAGATCGAGGTATCCCATTAGAAAACCGACAGAAGCACGCGAAGCATTATTTAAAGCATTATTTGCTCGTTCGGGGCTCGGCTCGTGCTCGGTTCGCCAAGCATGGACGCACCATTAGGTTGTACAGGTAAATCTTAGGTACGAGCTTTTACAGTAGCATATAGAGAGAGGTAGAGCGTAGTGTTTATTCGCTCAAAGAGCAGCTCGACTGGGTAAGTACCTCCACTTTACAGAATACCGCAGCCAAATAACTTTATGTTGTGTAAAGTTGTGTACCTGCGCGTGAATAAGATCGCCAGAGCTCATTGGGGAGGGGGGAAAGGTCGGTAATTCGTGAGCGATGCTTCGTGTGTTGCAAGCGTCCATATGGCTACGGTAACCGCTTACCATCAGGCGGGCCGTATGCTTGATTACAGAAGTAGTCGTATAAAAAAAAAAGCTTAATATAATACCACTTACTTTGTTCAAAATATATTTAATGTACAGATTTGGTTGTCTAATGATTTTATTATATTTATAGAAAATAATGTTGATAGGCACAATCTCCATTGAAATGTTATCAGAAACTACATTTAAACTTTTGCAGAAACATAGTTATAATATGAATAAGAAACATATTCTTATCATACTCTTTCCAGACTTATTAGTACTTGGAGTCGTTTTGATTTTCGGAACATATGTACAATGTTATGAATGGCTTCATGTGAACATGGAGAAAGACGAAATGCCCGAAATGGCGGTGCGAATAGGCAGTGACTCCAATGGAAAGGTATACCTTGGACGGGCGAACTATTCGGGTGACCTCCTGCCTGCTAACGTCATTCCTGGGAATAAAATATGCTACGTAACTTTCAACAGAAAAGCAATACAGTTGAAGGAATGCGAGGTATACTATAATTTCTTAATTTAACTATGAAATTTTGAAAAAAAAAATAGTATTCATTATTTTCTTTATGGTATACATTTTTTTTTTTTTTTTTTTTACTGTGTATAGGCCTGTGTTTTACCACAATCTCACTATGGTAAGTGATGATGTGGTCGAAGGTGGTAAGCACACAAAGCCTAGAAGGAACTGGCTCTCAAGTGCAGCTGACGGAACACACCGATAGGTGCTTGGCGACAGATTTTCAACTTGAGGGTGGTAGCCAGCCAGACGGGTACTACAAAGTACTCTACCACCGTGCTATGGTTTCCTCACGATGTTTTCTTTCACCGAAAGCTCAAGCTCATTGTAGGATTCGAACCCGGGACCTTCGTCTCGGTATCCGACGTCACTACCACTGAGCTATCATCGCCTTAAAACTACACGCACACTAATATATATTTATTTTATTTTATTGTTTATCATTTTTAGTTTTTTATTCGTGTGCTTACGACCGTGACATCACTAAAGGCGTCAGCTGAAAATCAGCGCTGCTGACAGTTGTCAGTAGCACTATGCTGAGCTGTGTCCTTTTTGACGGCACTGACCTACTGGTTTATTTTTAAATTAAATATTGTTATGTTTCTGTTAATGTATTCGTCAAATTCTTTCTTTCTTCTTTCAAATTGCGATCCCCAATTCGGCCCTTTTTGCAAAAAAAAGCAGTTTTTTTCTATTATAATAAAGTACGGCGAGCCATATTTAAAACCGTTCGAAATTTCAAATCGATAGCATCAGTAGTTACTGAAATATTTACAGACGGACTTCCTACGAGGAGCCATTTGAATGAAAATTATCGAAGGTAAATAATTCACTAAACGCTGGTATTTTTTTAGGTGTTATCGTACAACCAGACCACAGAGAAAAATCTTTCATGGCGGAAGGCCCAGGACGGCCAAGTCCCGCCGAACGCTATTCCAATAGGGATCGCAAGAAACGAACGCAATGATAATGAAGTTTTGTACGCTGGGAGAGTTAAATCAGTAAAATAGTTACTCATTTTGTACTAAAAAACTATTATACCAATTTATTTTTGGATCTGTTGAGAATTCGGAAAATTAATTATATTCGGCAATATTGCTCCCTTTTTTTATTTTTTATTTTCATGAGGTGTTTAAAACAATACTGATCTGTTAAAAATTGTTTCAGATCCACCCGAGTCACAAGGGCTGTTACTATCCGATAGTCAACGACGAAAAATATTCTAAAACATATGAGTGCCTGGTACACGAGTGATTCTATACGAAGAGGATGACTCTGGATAGACCTCTGTTTTCATGTAACGTGCTCGAGTATTTTTTTAAGCAAAAGTCAACCCCTTTTTAAACAAAAAGAGTGCATGATAGTTCTTAAGAAATAATAAAAAGTAATTTAAAAAAATTAAATCGACTTCAAAATACACTAAAAAGTATGAAATAACTCTAATCTGACATTGATTTGTAGTCAGCGAAAGAGCACGACGTATTCCATTGAAACTATTCCGCTGACTTCAAATCAGTGTCAGATTTTATGACAATTTTCCAGCCTGGTTTAACACGGTGTCTGAATTCGGAGTCTCCGAAAAATTTAGTGTAGTTTTTTGCCCTTCTTACACCATAATTAAATATCAAAATTGTTACACACACATAGTGTATAACTCGGTAATACAGAAGTATTATATGGAGTATATATTTTTTTGTATCTTGGTATAATTTTATTAATATAAGGCACCATTATTCATTCAACACAGTATTTAAAAATTATCGGAGTATAATTAGTTATTTTTAATCAATAAAAATTACAGCGACTAAATAAATTTAGTGCTGTTACCTACTTCAGGATAAGTGTTATAGGTACTGAGTCATTGTCATTGACTAATTTTAATTTTACATATATTTTAACTTCATTTTATAAGTATATTATGCTATATTTAGGGTATTGCGCGTATTTTTAAAATAAATATACATAAAAAATGCCTCAATAAAGTGTATAAACCACAGACGTATGAGTAGTACCTGTATAAACACGCTATGAGTACGCGGCGTGTATATAAATCAGTCCTGAAGACTTTTTGCCTTTTTACCGATGTAGTGTCATTTTGTTAAGGTTCATCAGGGCCTAAATTGAATAAATACTTTTTGAATTTGAGTTTGAATTTGTTACTTTATTAATAGGGGAAAACGTAATACCTATATGTATATTATATACAGATATCTTCAGATCGTTTATTCAGTCAAAACCTTTAGGTAACATGTTTTCATACTTTAACATTGTTGAGATGTTGAAAAGGGTTGACGTTGGGATTAAAGATCCCTGTCCAACTAAATCCGTGACTTGAGAATCAAGTACTAAATATAGTGGTTTAATATAAACTAATATTTGATGACTTTCCCACAAGAGATTAGGGTGGATAATAATGTGAGAATATGAGAAGGAATGAAAGCCACGTGACTAAATAGTTATGAATACTTATTAAAGTGGATGGATATAACGAGAAGAGGAAGGCCAAAAAGGGGTCGCCAATAATCACGAGAGGTTTTTTAGACCAGTTTTTGACCCCCGCTCCCCCCGGTGATATATGGTGAGGTTTTAGGCTACCCCTCCCTCCCTACCAAAATCACGTGTATTTTTAATCGGCCTCAAAAACAAGTAAAGATAGTCAAAAAATGTTTTATGAAATAGAACCACAATGGGTTTACTTGGCTGTCTTCAATGGTGAGGAGTGGACAAGATTTGGGTGGGCGCATCAAAAAAAAAAACGTGATACACCTCAAGACCATCCCCCTCTACCTTGGTTTTTCGTGATATTACCCGAACCCCCTCCCCCCCTATTCGGGACTCACGTGTTTAACGGACGCCTCCAAAGGAGATGGATGGATTGTGTGAAAGATGATATGGGTAAGAAAAGAGTGAATGCCGGTAATACGAATAGAAGAGACAAATGGAGGAAGCGTACATATTGCGCCGACCACAAATGATTGAGAACAGAGCAGGTAGATGATGTTGATGCTGCCTGCTAATACTATGGCTTTGTTACAATTTGAAACCGGTTCAATACAGCGATGTTAAGCTGTAAACTTTTCATACAATAATTGGACTGTTTTACAAAAAACTTACACCGACTTCAAAGTACACTTAGAAGTAATCAAATCCTGATCTGATAACAATTAAACCAAACGGAAAGTGTACCCTTCCAGACAAAAAAATAATTTTCCAAATCGGTTAATAAATGACGGAGTTATGAGGTAAAAAATCTTGGCAACATAGATTTACAATAATGACGGACTATCAATCCAGTATTGTTACTGTAAGATACTAAAAAAATCTTGTGTTTTTTTTACTTATTGGATCCCTCACTAGTTTTGAGGGATGAAGTAGTGACAGAATATTATGGACCATGGATATTTTCTAACGCAACTATTATAAGACCAAAGAATATTGTGAAATTGTGTTAAAATTAAAAAAGAAAAAAAACAATTTGTCGTCTAGTGAGATGGTTCTTCATTGATATAAAAAACGAATATAGTAATCCGCCAGGGTCCGCAGATTTTTTATGACGAGGTAAATTGTATTATTAGATAAATACTGTATATCAATAATATAGGTATTTAAATTGATGATGGTATACCTATCAAACACCGAAGAAATTAAAAAAAATATTATTTACACCCACAATTTCACTACACTGTTTAACATCAACACTAATAAACAACAACTCTGTAAATATATAAAACACTATATAATCAGCGTTGCCAACCGTACGAGGTTCCTCGTACAAATACGAGATTTGTGGTCTTCCGTACGAGGTACGAGGACACTATCGATCTCGTACAATTATATACGAGATTTTGATAAGGG
Source organism: Achlya flavicornis (assembly GCA_947623365.1). Classification (NCBI taxonomy): domain Eukaryota; kingdom Metazoa; phylum Arthropoda; class Insecta; order Lepidoptera; family Drepanidae; genus Achlya; species Achlya flavicornis. The sequence continues at coordinate 13,392,394 of OX392480.1, read as the reverse complement.
CCATTCGAACATTTTGCATCACCATTATATAATAGTAAAAACTAGTGCCATCTATCAGAACTTGTCGGAAATTACTTACACCAAACATTTCATTGCCGCATTTACACGATGATTGTCTATGGTAGGTAGCTATCCCGTCAACCGGGTAATCCCCGACTAATAAAACATTTCGTTCTTCGCATTAGTCGTCTCTATCACACATGTCACAGCAAATTTCTACTTTCTCTGTTCCTTACGTGTTCCATTCGCTGCAGGCCGGCCGTGTTTAATTGTACTACGTTAGTACGTGTAGCTAATTGAAGTTTTTGTAAAAAAGAAGATTTTTATTGTTAAATACCTGGCTAGTCTTTTCGTTGTTTCGTCTATTGTTTAGTGGTGTAATAAAAGTATCGTTATGAGTGATAACGACGAAAACAGTGACCGTTCGCCTACTTTGACTCCGCCTAGAAAATTACCCAAAAAAGGTGGTTGGACAAGAAAAAAGGAAGGTAACACATTATCGCAGCATCGTGTACAAAATTTTAGACAGCAATGGTTAAAGGATCCGACTTTTAAGGACTGGCTTTTGCCAGACACCAATGATTTAACAAAAGCTAAATGTGCATATTGCCCGGGAACATCAATGGTAGCTGAACTATCCAATTTAAAAACTCATGCCTCTACCAAGAAACACCTGGGCTGGGCTTACTATGAAACTTGCAATATTTTATTTATATATATTTCATTGAGTAAAAAGTCCTAAAACCAGTAGTTATGTGTATAATCCAGTATATAAGGTCCTAATAAATTAGTGAACTTCCTCTTGAGGGATGAATGTATAGGTCATTAGTAATCAAAAAATAATATTAGAAAAATAATCCAAGGAAAAAAAAATATACATTCATCCCTCAAGAGGAAGTTCACTAATTTAATAAGACCTTATATAAGCCTCAATTTTGATTTTAGCACGTTTTCAATGCATAATAAATGTACGAGGTTTGAAAGTCAAAATACGAGATTTTTAGCTGCATATGTACGAGGGATTTTTTTCTACGGTTGGCAACCCTGTATATAATATGCACAAAAAAATATGCATCAATTCAAATTTCGCGCGAAACTGAAAGCATCGGGGAATGGCGCACGCACGTATTCACCCTTCGAGGTTCGGACGCGCACTGACGCTGGGGAAAATGGATGCTGGGAAAATAGGGTGGGCGCCGACCACGGGGTTCAATCATGAGCGGGCATCACCCGCGGGATTTATTAGGAAAAACACCTTTTCTATACCAAAACGCTTTTAATGGATAACGTACACGTGCAAGCTGTAAATGAAAAAGTTTTAAAAGCTCGTTATGGATGGTTTTGAGCGAAGTGTTATATAAAATATGTTCACAGTAGCACAGAATTAATAATAGTACCAACATACAGTAAATTATGCAATTGGGAATAATGAACACGAAATAAAGTGTTGTTTGTTTGTCCATTTGCACTGAAAAAAAGGTTCTACGAAACTAGTTATGTAAACTGACGTTTTGTTGTCGGGAAACTAACTTTAGTTACATTTAATCGTATATCTCTTTCATTTAATCAAATAATTTATGAATGAACCAAAACTAGTTTTGTTACTGGTAAGTTTTAGTTCGCAAGTCTCTCTGTTTAGGTTATTGCTAGTCAAATTTTGTGTTACGGTTAAATAAAATAAAAAAGTGTGTGTTTTGAGCTTCTTAAAAAGTTTAACCTGCAGGAATCTTACGGATAGGTAGGCACGTATAAGTTGTTTCATGAGTAACTTTAGCTTTTGATAGTCAAATTCCACTCATCTTTTGCATTTCTTTTCAACTCTCGTCTATCTTTTCAGACGACATAAACTTTATACATGTTACAAAAATTAATGATCTATAATGTTCCCTTTAGGGGTAAACGATCAAAGTTTAGAGATGATGTAAATTTATTACACTTATACGACTCTGAACTTTACAGTAACAGCAAACTGTAAACTAATTAGGTGCTACTTAAAATTTTGGTACTTGACATAACTTATAGAGAACATCTTATCCCAGGAAGCCAAAGAGGTAAAAAAGGAACCCTATGGTGCGACTCTGACCGTCCGTGTGTCACAACGGTATATTTCAGCAACCACTGATGCTATTAATGTGGAAATTGTAAATGAAAAATTTCGCGCGTGAGATAAGTCGCCAGAGCTCATTGGGGAGAGGAGAAGGGTTAGGAACGCGTGAGTAATCGGTATGTTGCAAGCGTCCATATGGCTACGGTAACCGCTTACCACCAGGCGGGCCGAATGCTTGTATGCCGACTTAGTAGCATAAAAAAGCACTTACCTTAGCCCATCTCAAAGCCTTAGCCTATAAACGCTTGCAACACCTAATGGTGCGTCCATGCTACGCGAATCGAGCACGAGCCGAGACACGAACGAGCCTACAACGAGCACACCCAATATTACCTATTTTTTCAAACAAAGCGAACTAAACGAAAATAATTTAAAAAAATTATCTCGGGAACTCAGGTTACAAAACCACGTGAGAGTAAGTAATAAATAGTTCGTTATGTATGTAGGACCAATATAAGAATAAACTTTGCCACGAACGAACACACTACGAGCACGATTCGCGTAGCGTGGACGGGGGCTTGCGAGTCTCGAACAAGCATTCGTAGCGTGCTCCGCCCGATTGTCAGTTTTTTCACGAACACAGGGATTCGCATCGCGCTCGTTGTAGGCTCGTTGAGGACTCCGAATCCTGTTCGTTCGTGGCTCGGCTCGTGCTCACTTCGCGTAGCATGGACGCACCATTATGTTTAGTATACTGTATAATCCAACATGTGACGTCGAAGTAAACAAACAACTCCTTTTATCGGATTACAAGCAAAGTACCTACACAGCTAGGGAGATTACATCCTTCCACGTATATTTAAGGACTTGATGTTAGTAATAATTTTAGTTATCTATAATCCAACTAATATAATAAACTAGTTGGCCCCCGCGGTTTCACCGGCGTTTCCGGGATAATAATAAACACAATAAAAAAAAAACTATGAACGCGCAGTTCGTTTCAGCACATTCCCGTGCTCACGGCAAATACTGTACAGTCGCTATATTAATGTTCTATATGAGGAATCTTTTATTTTCCCGGGATAAAAAGTATCCTATTTGTTATTCTAACTTATAATCTAACCGCATGCCAAAATACATTACATCACGATTAGCTGTGCTTATGAGTCGTCAAGAGCTACTAAACAATAGCATTTCCGCATCGTAACTAATATTATAACTGCGAATATGAGTTTGTTTGTTTGTTACGCCTTCACGCCTCAACTACTCAACGGATCATCATGAAATTTGGCATGCAGATAGCCTATGGTATGGAGAAGGACATAGGCTATCTGCATGCCACTTTTTATCCCAGGAACGCGGGTGAAACCGCCGGGGACAGCTAGTAACAAAATAAATCAATACTATCCTAAATCCTTATCCTTACTAATATTATAAACGCGAAAGTTTGTATGTATGGATGTTTGTTACTCTTTCAAGCAAAAACTACTGAACGCATTTTAATGAAATTTGGCACGCTGATAGAATATGTTCTGGATTAACACATAGTGTACTTTTTATCCCGGGAAAGCAATTACCCCTTGGGTACGCGGGTGAACGGTACGGGGCGCAACTAGTTTCTTCATAGTTTAACGTTAAGTTAGCGGGTCTGAAAAATCCAGGAAACTATTTTTCTTGTGTTTGTCCACGATAAGTGATGATGTGGCCGAAACTAAATTGGAAAGCCAAGGACTTGGTTTAAAAATTCAGATGCTGGAATATACCGATAGCTGCTTTTTTTACTATGTGTATAGGCCTGTGTTTGACCACTGTGTTCGAACATTTCAAACATTTCTGGATATGTCCAAACTCACGTATGACAACGAATGTCACGCGGCAGATTTGTGTCTTTCAAATGCCGCGCGGCATTCGCACACACCCTTATGGGGCGTCCATGCTTGACGAAGCGAGCACGAGCTGAGCCACGAAAGAGCACACTGCGAGCACGATTCGCATAGCGTGGACGGGCTTGCGAGCCTTGAACGAGCATTCGTAGCGTGCTCGACTGCGCTCCACCCGATTGTCAGTTTTTTCACGAACACAGGGATTCGCATCGTGCTTGTTGTAGGCTCGTTGAAGGCGCGTTAAGTACTTCCACGCTTGAAATAGCGAACAACGAACGAATCCTGTTCGTTCGACTCTCGGCTCGTGCTCGCTTCACGTAGCATGGACGCACCATTCGATTTCAACTTGAAGTTGGTAACAAGATTCAAAATTCAAAATCATTTATTCAAATAGACCTTCGCAGGCACTTATGAAAAGTCTGACTCTAATACTCTAATACCGGTTCGGAAGGTTGCATTTGCTGAGAAGAGCCGGCAATAAACTCAGCAATTACTCTTTTCAAAACAAGCTTAGATTCATTACATAATATTTACATTCTAATCGCACTGAAAACAATTGCATGCCCCGGCGCGGCGGCAAAATTACAAAGTAGACTGAATAAATATTTAATAAGTAAATAAATAGCAAACTTAAGCAGACCAGCCCCCACAAGCAGCACCTGTTCACAAGTATGACGCGTGTGGCAGCCATCGCCATCCTCGCCATATTGGAGGGACGTGAGCGACCCGTCACACGACGCCGCCGCAAGCAAAGGCCTTAAAGTGAGCATGACTTACTTAAGTCTGCCTTAGCGGGAACTTAAATATTAAATTCCCGCCAGAAGGGCGGGTTATTAGCGGGAGGCTTATTATGGACCTCGAGGATACCTCCTTTCTATATTATCATGCTACGTGAAGTAAATCCCAAACAATAAATATTATCCTAACTCGTGAGGAAGTACTGAAGCACCACTTTAGAGAGTTGGATTACTTTAATAAATTACAAAGTTCCTCTGCACGCTCGACTAGGCATAATTATGAGTTAACTAACTGAAATAACAGATAAAAGTTTACAGTAGAGTGGTTATGTTTAGTATATGGATAAAATAATGGAATAGTCTACATATACTTATATAATAATACATAATGCGCGCACGGAGGAGTGCGAGATTTGGCATAGTTAAATTTTATATGGAGAAAAAGTGCACGAGAGTTTTCGACCACCGAGCGACTACAAGTATAGCGTAGCGTTAATTCGCTCAAAGAGCAGCTAAAATGGGGAAGTACCTCCAACTTACAGAATACCGCAGCCAAATAACTTTATGTTGTGTAAAGTTGTGTTCCTGTGCGTGAGTAAGGTCGCCAGAGCTCATTGCGGAGGGGGGAAAGGTCGGCAACGCGTGAGCGATGCTTCGTGTGTTGCAAGCGTCCATATGGCTACGGTAACCGCTTACCATCAGGTGGGCCGTATGATTGTTTGCCGACGTAGTCGTATAAAAAAAAAACATGAATATGACCAACAAGACGTTCTATGAGACGAGTTACATAACTCTATAATGTGCACCCGTTGGCTTGCAAATTTTCAACCTGAAATTTCGTTCATCGTACCACGTCATTGGATGAAATCGAAATACATTAATGGTGTTCATCTCGATGACAACCAAAGATACGAGGTAGCCCCGCTGTATCTGTTTTTTGTAAGTATTAAATGAAACCATGTACAGAAAACATAGAAATAGATATACCTAGAAAGAGCGTCTCCATACTACACGACTATATTAAACTGGTCAACTTTTTTAGGTTGGTGCACCCTACGTGGCAGCTACGTTTTACGCTCGCTCTGCGTCATTCAGCTTGTCATAGTGATGTTCATGTTAGCAGTTGTTGAACTATTCCAATTAAAATTGGGAAGAATTTTAAATATTAAACATTATTCCGAATTTTGATTTATTTTTAATTGATTAATTTATTTTTAAGAGTATGGGGCTATTTTTTCGACGCGTGAATATTTTCGACGCTCAATCTATTTTAGATATAACATTAATCAAAGACAGAAAATAATAAAAAAATACTAACTACGAACCAAAAAGATTGACGGTGAAAAGACTACAACACACAGTGCAGGCAAAGGAGATTTTTAATAAAGCCCGGGATTCACGGGACATGTCTGTGACGAACGTAATCTCCCGGTGGCCAGTGAACAGTGGCGGTAAAGCACAGTTTTTATTAATTACGGGCTGCGGCTGCGTGCTGAGCACTGTCGGTGCTGAGCTTCTGCCCGGATTACAGTGATGAGCGCCCGGACTCGCAAACAGCCTGAGATAATGCCCGGATATGTATAAAGGGAATGGAAGAGACAGCAACTTATAATTTGTATGACCGTGGTTATTCGAAGTTTCAGCACAATCCACCAATCGGTTGTTACCATACAATTTTCAGTATTTCCAGGAATCATACATACACACATCATGGCACATCCAGTACGTTCAAGTTCTATTGATATTTTTTTTTTATACAAATTAGTCGGTAAACAAGCATACGGCCCACCTGATGGTAAGCGGTTACCGTAGCCATATGGACGCTTGCAACACACGAAGCATCGCTCACGCGTTACCGACCTTTCCCCTCTCCCCTATGAGCTCTGGCGACCTTACTCACGCGCAGGAACACAACTTTACACGAGCGAGTGAGCGATGCTTCGTGTGTTGAAAGCGTCTATATGGCTACGGTAACCGCTTGCCATCGGGCGGGCCGTATGCTTGTTGATAGACTGGGTTGTATAAAAAAATAAAAATAAAAAAGATTAATTTCGTATTTTCCTAAACGACAAATACCACTTAGACTACAACTTTCATTCAGACCACAAAACATAAAGCAAAGAGGTATAAAAACTAAGTGAGTATAGTGTAATGGCGCGAATGCCACTCTAGATAAAGCTTGAGCGGAAATTACAGTCCACCTAGTTCAAAGGTCCATACATAGACTATTTTCTGATGAATAGCTGAGCACATACGATGCGCCAGCTATCTAGGAGTCAATGTACCAAGAAATAAATGTCTGCCACGTAAATGTATTCGAGTTTGTTGGAGTGTTTTGACTCGACTCGATTAGTTTTGAGGTCGAGTATAAGTGGACTGTATTTCGTTAATTTGGCAATGATGATATACGTTCTGGCTTATATGTCTAATGTATACTATGTAGAATCGAACCCACGACCTGTGGCGTCGCGCATCATCATAAAAACATAACAAGTTAATATTGTGAATAAAGGTGTATGAGACAGTAAACTTTTACTGCCGATCCATTTACCAAAAACATCTGATGTGTGGCAAAATAATGGTGCGTCCATGCTTGGCAAACCGAGCACGAGCCGAGCCACGAACGAGTACACTGCGAGCACGATTCGCGTAGCGTGGACGGGCTTGCGAGACTCGAACGAGCGCGATTGACAGTTTTTCCACGAACAAAGGGATTCGCATCGTGCTCGTTGTAGGTTCGTTCGTGGCTCGGCTCGTGCTCGATTCGCAAAGCATGGACGCACCATAACAAAATACCTTTAATCCTGATACCACATTAAGTAAACTCACGGCACCATTACTATATGTAATAGGATCACATAATGTTTATATTTGGGGTAAAACACCTCAGCGCGTATGTTTCGATCCCAAAAGTAATAAATTAGGCTGATACCCAGACCAGGCCAGGTATGACTAGCTAGAGACCTTGTACACATACTGTCACTTTAACAGTATTAACTCTTATCTACAAAAAAATTACAAAATACAATAGTACAGGTATATAATAAGTACAGGTTCCCAACAGGCGTTTCTGTGACTATAAGATCCTACAAAATTATATATGATATCTTTAACGTATAGGTCATAACTATGAGAAAATCTTTTTCACGACTTAATTCTAAAAAAGAGCTCGATGTAATTTGCCACACATATGGACATCGGATTAATGAATATAATGTTTTATAAGTACTAAGTACTATTTTTTTTTAATACAGGATTTAATAGTATAAAATAATAGTACATTATGATACATGTGTGCAAATTTGATTATTAACACTCGAAGCGGTATAACGCGATAAGGGAGCTGAGAGTGTAATAAAGCGAGTGGGTTTGATAATAATATAAACCACAAAAGAAGCATAACAGCCTATATATATTTTTTCCCATAAAATTAAAACAAAATACACATACGTACGTAGAAGCTACTTCTCTCTGTACTTGCATCGCCCTGACAATTGTATAAGTAAGCATATTATGTATTAGTATTTAAAACAAGAACTGTAAAATAAAAAGAAAGATCCATAAAAAAATAACGCATTGCTGAGTTTCTTGACGGAGTTTTCCGAACCGGTGGTAGAAACTGTATGTACCTACTTAACGTTCATGCCTTGTCAGGGCCTAAACTGAATAAAAAACTTTTTGATTTTGACATCTATTTTGTCTCCATGTGTATTTTAGCTAATGAATTTCCATTACTATTTTGTCTCCATGTGTATTTTAGCTAATGAATTTCCATTACTACAAGCCTACGAGCCGTAGCTGTAGCACTCGCTACGTCGTAGAGCCCGCTACGGTAGGCGGCTATTATTCTTACGTTAAATGCCACTTAACCCGTTGGATGCGACTGGGACATAAATTGTGTCGTTTGTAAATTCATTATAATTATGTTCTGCAGGTGACAGGTATATTTACCAAAATATATAATACAATAAGGAAAATATTGGCGTAAGAAATACACTCCAGGCTCTATCCGACACCTATAGATATCTTCAGGACCAGGATGTGTTGCCAATGTCTAGGAAATTCACTACATCCTCGGCCACGTCATAAATCCTTGTGGGGCCAAATATGAGCCCATTTTACAGAAAAAAGAGGCGGTTATATTTTATGAATGACAGACATGAAAGAAGAAGGATGCTCGAGATAGAGAACTGAAAAATGATTTCAAGACATCTCTAAATCTGTATCTGATATAAAATATATTTTTATATCTTATCTTATATATAATATTCTCGTGTTACAGTGTTAGTTACCTTACTCCTCCGAAACGGCTTTACTGATTTTTACCAAATTTTATATGCATATTCAGTAGGTCTGAGAATCGGCTACTATCTATTTTTCATACCCCTAAGTGATAAGGGTAGGCACCACGCGAACGAAGTCGCGCCGGTCAGCTAGTTTTCATATAAAAATCTATCATATTTCTATTTATTCATATTTTTATATACAGTCTCAAGTTTTTATGACTTCGAAGAGTAAACACTAAAGTGCATCACGAACGAGAAGACGCTAGACTTGAAACATCTGTACACAAGACCTGCGGAACTGAATCTATTTCCGAACACGCCTGATATTCTACGTACAACCGTACAAACATACCAGCACATACGATCTCGAGGAGTATCCCATAATCTTCTAGAAATAGGGTTCAAATCCGCTTGGTTATTGAGTGTAGGTGGGTAAATCCATGCTTGTGAGTGGGTATGCGATTTATCTTGCTCGAATATGAGCGGAATATCTAATATGACATTTACAAGCTCTGAAATATTGCTTCGTTATTTATCACAAGAACTTGTTATGATAAGATCTAACGGAAACTAATATCATTATTGATAATGTATAATAATCAATGTTTGCTTTTCCTCGGTACCATAAGGTACCGAAACGAAAAGGTAAAAGGAATCATTGAGCCATTATTTGACGGGCCAGGTGGCGCGGTTGGTTAAGACTAAAAGACTTAAGATTCTGGTCAAGATTCCACCTATCGCGCCGCTGGTCGTGGGTTCGATTCCCACACAGGACATGCATTTGTCATGAACATGTCTGTATTTCCTGGGTCTGGGTGAAATTATGTATATTAAGTATGTATTTACAAACAAAATGTAGTATATGTATTATATCAGTTATCTGGTTTCCATAGTACAAGCTCTGCGTAGTTTGGGATCAGATGACCGTGTGTGAGGAATGTCCCAGGATATTTATTATATTTATTTATTATTACTACATATAGAGAAGACGCTACACAACACAACTAAGTTCCGCCTGTATTGTTGTAGAACGATGAACGAAACGCGTAGGCGCCGTGAACATCATGGTGTTTGCGAAAAAATACTCCTAAAAGTGTTCTGATAGCGGTACGTGTTTCCCTTAGTTAGACGACTAATTATTGTAACAGCGCTAAAAGAAGAGAAAAAAAGACTTTAGTTAGTTGACTCTAAAAAATTGGACATAATCTCAATGAAAGCTCAATGAAAGGAACCCATGACGACATTCCGTCCGTCTGTCACAACGTTATATTTCAGCAACCACTGAAGCAATTGATAATGGAACAAAAAAAAATACAAAAAATACGCATCGATTGGACAAAAATATATTTTTACGCCTTTTGCGGTTGAGACCATGGAACCGTGGGGGTCCGAAGTTCGTCGTTTTGCTCGCGCTTTGTCATCAAGATTGATCGAGGCCTCCGGAGACCAGCGGGCGGGGAGCTTTTTCCGTCATCGCAAACGCTGCCAGCCTTCTGGGAACCTTGCCGTTTATCGGAAGCAGCGGCAGACTTGAGGAAATTTTCTATATATAGATTGTAATTTGTACATATTTGTGAATAAAGCTTATCTCTATTTTAAAAATTAATTAAAATAAAATGCATTTATTTTCAGACAACAGGGTCCATAGATTGTTAGTAAATACATAAATCTTAAGAGCTACGTTGGTGCAAATTTAAAACATTAAAACAACAGAAAAATTGACAGCCAGTTTTTGAAGCATAACACATGACGTGCAGCTTCATAAACCTGCCTAAAGTAGGCCCATCTGACCTCATAGCAAACACGTTCAGAATGCTGTTGGTCCCTCTCACCCTGTATAAAATAGAGGCCACATTTTTGCCCATTATGGCGAAATTTTGGAACAGTTAAGCTTTCCCAATCTTATTGCAAATGATAATGTTATAAATAAATATTTTTTGTTTCTTTGCAAAGGAGCTAACATGTGGTAACGAAATTTCAAAGAAATCTTTTTTTAACTATACCTCTAGTAGTGGACCACCAAGAGCCACACTCAACAGTCCAGAGTGCAGAAACTACTCGGCGCCATGTCCCTGCGAGTCGTTTAAATCGCCACGCGTACGAAGGATTTATACAAAAACAGGAAAATCCCATTCCCTTGGCATCGGACGCGACACTCCACAATTCTAATTTTCCAGCTTACTTGAGTGAAATTAATCGTACATTTATCTTACTTAAGTACCAATGGGTGTAATGTTACCGATTTTATTAAGCTTTAAGACCGGGAAATTCCATTAATGGCCGTGCGCAAGTACTATTAGAAGTCTACCGTTAAACTTAAAAGAATCAATGTTTTATTACTATTCACTTACGAGCTATTTCTATTTAAAACCTTTAAATATTTGTCACTGGCCTGCATTCAATCCTTAGTTCAATCCACGTAAATTTTTTAAACTAAGGCACTGACTAACAAGCAAAAACACGTCGGAAAACTGTATAGTTCAAAAGATAAATTCAAGTTCGGTAGAATATATGGCATTATTACACTCTCAAGTGAAAATATTTCGTCAAGTACCCACCTGTACGTTCAAGCAGCTTTTGTTATTATTATACGAAGACCTATGTTCTGACCACAATCTCACCATGGGTAAGTAATGGTGAGATTGTGGCTAAAGGGTGTAAGCACACAAAGCCTAGAAGGAACTCGCTCTCAATTAAAATTCAAATCGAAAAACAACCTATTTCAGTTTTTTCTACAGCAATCTCATTACGTCTTTTCCATAACGTAATTAGTTGATAAGGTATGACGTTTTCATTAAGGGCGATCTCTTTGAAAATAGTCAAAATGTTTTTGAAATGTGTTTAGAGTCGACGCAATCACACTAATGACTCCGTGGAAGTGGAAACAGAGAAAAGAACTCGCAAACAATATGCTCTTGAGATGAATGCCTGTGAAATTTTACTGTAGAGGGTCACTCGAGTTATTTAGGGCTTTTTGGAGCATTATACTGTATTTATTATGTGTCTATATTTTATAATTGGACTGTTTTACAAAAAACTTAAACCGACTTCAAAGTACACTAAGAAGTAATCAAAAAATTGATCTGATGACAATGGGACCAAACGGGAAGTGTACCCATCCAGACAAAAAAAGAATTTTCCAAATCGGTTAATAAATGACGGCGTTATGAGGTAACAAACATAAAAAAAAAAAAAAAAAAAACATACAACAGAATTGAGAACCTCCTCCTTTTTTTGAAGTCGGTTAAAAAGGGACACTTATTTACACTTAGGATTTCGCTACGCTAACTAGACCTACATAGTATGGAAACGAATTATGACAATCCGTATGACACTTTGCGAGAGAGAAAGAGACACATAGACATTTGAGTCGAGTCAAAGTTATTTTCGATTATCAACCCCTTGATCAACCCATGTCAACCCGGGATATGTATAATTTCGTATTGAACTGAAAACAATTACGATCGTGCAAATAAAATAAAACTAACTAGAAAAGTGTAGGTATGTTATAGAAATTGTCACTTGTTATGTGAGTAAATGTGATTAATAGCCCACATAAATGTTTCATAGGTAAATACGTATTTTTTCATTGAATGTTTTCAACTATATTTTATCACAATATTAACATTAATCAAATCATATCAAATCAAAATTCATTTATTCAAGTTAGGCCCTTATAGGGCTCTTATGAATGTTAACAAATGACTCTACACCGGTTCCAAATACAACTTGAACTGAGAAGACTCCGGCAAGAAACTCAGCAAGTTTTTTTTTTTTTTAATTTGTACTTATAAATATTACAATTTACAAAATATATATAACAATAGCGTGCGAAGCGAACAATTCATTCAAATGCATTCTTGTCATCTACAAAATCAGAAACTTTATAGTACCCCTTCTTGCATAACTTCTGTTTTACTATCTTTTTGAATCTATGTATAGGTATAGGTAATCGGTTCCTAAATCAGGATATATATTTATCTATATCTAAATATAAGTATGTAACTCAAGACCAGTTTTTATTTGTCCCATACAAACCCCTAACACTCATTTTCGTCTCGTCTTATAACTATGTTTTTCTTGTACATACAATTTCTTTGCTTAATTGCAAATTTGATAGGTATACGATAAAGTTAGATAGGATTCCTAAACAGGTTTTTCTAGCCGTAGGAAACATACGGGGTTATTCAGTGTACCTATACCATATACATAGTTTTGATCAAAAACAACACTAAATGCCCTTTTTATATGAAAAGGAAAAGTAATTTTAAAACGACGATATCTTTATTATTGTGATTTTTTTATTTTTACTAATACCCCTTTTTTACTTTAACATTTTACCTTTACCTCTTTTCCACCTTTTTAGGATTTTTACTCCTTTTTATGCATTAGTACTTACTGATGCAATTGATACATTTTTCAAAGCGTTCCATGAACTAATTTACAGAAGATAATCATTATTATTGCTGCAATAGTATAATAACCTTTCCCTCTATAAATATTCGATACAGAATAGCATCAAAACCATAATTTCCACTTCGTGCCCAAGCCCAAGGAACGACATCTTGTACGAATTTAGAATCTGAGTCCTTATTGATCGCTTCACTAGTACGCCAGAGCGGGATAGCTGGTATCCTGCCCATGTGATGGTAAAGGATGGATATATATCACGAAGGACCTACCAGGCCCTGAACGCATATCTATATGTCACTGTGGTTGTTATACAAGTTTTGATCCTGAAAGCGTCGAGGGATTAAGTGTTTAACTTATCGGTAAGCATTTTTTCACAGCTAACAAATAAGGCTTACAAGTATTTGTTTGGCCACAAATATGTTAATAATAAGTATAGAGATTACTAGCGAAAAAATTTAAAAGATGATGCAGTCAAGATTCGAGTAGCAGTATCAAGAGTATTTTGACGCAGCATGATAGTTTTAACCAGTTTTTGTGTAGCAATAGACTTTTTAGAGACATCAGTCCGTATTAGGTATTATATTAAGAAATTATGTTTATATTTGTACTGTTTTTTATCCCAAATAAATAAATATTTTTATCTGGAATTAAGGATATTCAATTTTATCAAATTGTGGCTCTGTGAGCTATTGACCTCGCGAATCGGTCTTTGCATAGCTTGAAACTGAATAAATGTTGACCCTTAAACAAAATCCTTATTTCAAGCCCCATGCATGACTCAGCCATTTTGAAAAAAATCTAAAACTGAATCTACAAAAGAAATCCATATAATTATCTTACAAAATTTCAAGAGAATCGGTTGCGATGAAAATCACTTTCGCTATCTGTGCGATAATACTAAAGAAGTCGTGTACCTACGTTTATGGATACACCCTTTCCGTTACACGTTTGTAAAAACCGCACGAGTAGGCATAATTTAAGCAAAGCTTTCGAAAGCTCAAACACGTCTGTGCAATTTAACACTCCAAAAGTAGATTTACACTGTACTTAAGGAAACAGCCTACTCGTTCGCTAAAAGCTACTTTAAAACACGTTGAAATGCATCTTAAAAGCAGCGAGGTAGTCACTCGCTTATGAGAGCTTTAGGCGACAGGTTTCATAGGATTGCAAAACGTTAAAATTTGGTAATGAGTACGGCATTTAACATGATAATTATAATACGTTGTTTCAATGATATAGAGAAACGGTATTGTGATAAAACTGGTAGCATGTACACGTACTCCAAAAGGAAACCAATGATTATATAGTGGGTCCACAATCATATGGTAAGCTCCGTGTAAAGAAGTAGTACTTTTTAACACGTATAAAAATTAATTGTAATAATAGCTATGTAATTAAGTTTAGAATGTCTTTACATCTGTGGATTTTGTATCATAATAAAATTAAATTAAATAAACTATTTCTGCAAAATAAATCAACAGCCATAACAAAGTCTATGAAAATTTGAAAATTTTCTTCTAAACCTTAAGTATGTCTTTTGTAAAATTTATGAATTTATTTTCCACAAAAATTGACAATTGTTGTGTCGCATTCTTGTGTTCAAGATAATATAAGTAAATTAATGTACTTCAACAAAAAGCGTTTACGCCTGTAATCATGCTTCAATTGCTTATCTACAAACCCATAGAATACCAGTGAATACCGGATCAGCCCATCAAGTGGCCGAATAGTGAAACGACTTTATTTGGTGTCACGAATACAATATTGTAGAAAATGCTAAGGAAAATCTACCAGCTGTAGTTTAAATCTAAAGGGAATTTTAGCTAAACTTACCGCTTGTGACTTGAAGAGTAGTTGCGAAGAGACATAGTAGCGACAGCGACAGGCATCCGAGCGAGTTGAGCCAATGTGCCGCGGCCATACTGTATCCTAGAAAAAAGAATGCGACTGATAACACCTAGATTTCAATAAAACCATAAGATAAGATTAAAAGCAAATGTTCATATAAGTAACCTCCTTGAAAAGAAAATAATTTACTTGGCCTATATACGGGGAAAATAGAAACCTCCTTAGCATTCAAGAAGCCTCGTTGATCAACGCCATCTAGTGGGTGGCGCGTGAACTGATAAAGAAGTAGGCACACCTAATACAAGGGAGGAGAAAGCTTAGACGCAGTACTATGATAAACCCCTAGATGGCGCTAATTCAAGAAAATTTTGAAATGGGTTCGGAATAATTCATGGTTCTTTTTATAAAAGCGGGAAATGTGACATGCAATTGGCTAATAATAGATTTAATTAGAGATTGTATTCTCCTTTCAAATTGTTCATAGGAAATTAAGTTATTCCTCTCCATCGTCCTATTGATAGAAGGAATAATTTTACGCACCATATCGTCAGCATGTGTGATTGCGCCGCGGCCGTCCGCTGCCCATCACAGATCACCTGCAAAGATAACAATTTCTTGTATTTTTTTTACCTGAATGTATGTAATAACATTTGCATTCATCAACGTAATTTTACAATATGATAAAAGATTATAAACGTAGATTTTCATCAAACATTTTTGGAAACATTACTCATTATACACCGTGCTTCGGAAACTGGATATTTGCTTCATGTTCGGAAGGCACATAAAGCCGTTGGTCGCGGCTGTCACTTAATAATAATTGCGATAGCCGTTAAGCTAGTTGGATGGAGGCCTCCTAGGCGGCTTGACCACTCCAACAGTAGGTTGACCGCACTAGCCTAACTCCACCGATTCGCAACGGGCAGGCGTGGTGGATTATCTGCCTATTCCCTTTCTTAACAGGCCTGTGCTTAGCAGTGGGTCAAGATTCCACCTATCACGCCAGAGGTCGTGGGTTCGATTCCCAAACAGGGCATGCATTTGTCTCGTGTCACGGTGTTTGTGGTCGCACTCCTCCGAAACGGCTAGACCGATTTTTATGATTTTTTAATGTATTGGTAGGTATGAGAATACGTCGTAAGATATATTTCATAACGCTTATATATACAATTATTATATGCCGTATATGAAGTATGTATTTCTTAACAAAGTAGTATATTAGTTATTTGATTTCCAGTACATACATGCTCTGCTTAGTTTGAGATTACCAGCTAGATTATTAGCCGTGTATGAACCAGGATATTTACATGTCGATTACATTACCAATAATATAATGTACAATTAGCGGAGAGCTTTTTCCGCCAACGCATCAGCTTGGCTATCCAAAGAGGAAACGCTGCCAGCCTTCTGGGAACCTTGCCGCAGCGGCAGGCTTGAGGAAATTATCTATATATAGATTGTATTTTGTACATATTTGTTGTAAATAAAAATGTTTCAATATTTACAATTAAAATATTTCCTAAACCTCGCGTACCTAAAATAGACTCTAAATAAAATTAAATAAATGTCCTGGGACATTCCTCACACACGGTCATCTGATCCCAAACTAAGCAGAGCTTGTACTATGGAAACCAGATGACTGATATAATACATCATACTACTTTTTGTTTGTAAATATATACTTAATATAGATAATCACACCCAGACTCAGGACATACAGACATGTTCATGCACACAAATGCATGTCCTGTGCGGGAATCGAACCCACGACCTGCGGCGCAATAGGTGGAATCTTTACCAGACTCTTAAACAACTGCGCCAACGGGCCCGTCAAACTCTGGTTTACTTTCAACAGTCGTAAGTATTTGTTACTCATAATATCATTATCACATACTATTATTTACACCAAGATCAATTGTAACTTAATTCCACCTCCAAAAATCTTTTTTCCTACAAATCCTGTCAAAATTCTTTTGCAGGTGTTCGACCCTTATTGGAAACGAAGTAGAGAAGATCATAAAATAATTTCCACCCCTATGGAAAGGGGATGCAATCAAATCCGCATTAAAGAAATCTGTCACGAGTCACAAACTCAAGTTGGATTCAATTAAATCTTGGTTTTAAATGTAATTTAACATGTCTGTATGTCCTGAGTCTGGGTGTAATTATGTATATTAAGTATGTATTTACAAACAAAAAGTATGTATATGTATTATATCAGTTATCTGGTTTCCATAGTACAAGCTCTGCTTAGTTTGGGATCAGATGACCGTGTGTGAGAAATGTCCCAGGATATTTATTTATTTATTTATTTATTAATTTGATTTGCGACGTCTGAGGACTGACGGACAAATTATTTTCGATTGTATTGTTATTATTATAATACTTTAGGTATATCTTCTTCATACTCTAATAATCCTTTATACAGGTAGATATTTTTTGACAGCCAGTGAACTACTATCTTTTGAACTACACGTCTTAGAAAAACACGCTGAAACCCCGTGCTGAATTTTGAAGAAAATAAAAAGCCAATCAAAATAACACCTGTAGATCAGTAGATGCCCTCACTGGCTGGAAAAAAAATCACCTGTATACTTATAAAAAATATAAAAAAATGCAATGTTCCTGAGTTTCTTGCCGCATTCTTCTCAGTTGAAGGCCGAGTTCCGAACCGATGCTAACATCAGTAAATATGACCTTCATAAGTGCTCTTCTGGGGCCTACATTGACTTTGACTTCTTCTGATACTGTGCTTTAGGTCTCTTTCAAAATCCTGTATCGCTCTTCACATCGGATCCAAAAAAAGCATATACAGGTGGGCAATCTACTTTAAGGGTTGAAGCCACGTATTAGAACTTTCCCAAACATTTTCGGAATCGGCTTTTTTAAAATTTTAAACACAATGACCTCTGCAAATTTGTCTACTCCTTGAAAAGTAAACCTGTATAGATTTTCTCACCCAGAGTAATAACAAACAACCATGTTTCTACATACAAATGTTTTTCTTGCGTTGGAATCGAATCACGATCTGCGGCGTGGTCGTGCCCGTAGCGTTTTGTAGCTGTAGCCAACGCTACGATACGACGTAGCTCCACCTACGACATAGCGTACTCGTAGAACGTGCGTAGAACTATACCCGACGAGCCATCTACCCATAGAATTTGTATGTAAAAGAAGAACGTAACCAGTTATTAATAACACGAGACGAAAATTAATGTAAGGGATTTGTATGACAAATAAAAACTAGTCTTGTTGTAATAACTGATATAAAAGCCGATTAATGAAAATATAGTTGAAAACAGTCCAATGAAGAAAATCGTATTTACGTGTGAAACAGTAAATACGTTTTTTTTCATTGGACTGTTGATAATTATGTTGACATTGTGTATAATTATGTGGGTCATTTCTTTCTATTCACATCAAATTTGCTCATAGAACAAGTGACAAACACTCTTCTAGCTTCTAGTTTTATTTGCACGATCATAACGAGTTTCAGAACAAATCGGTTACGCGAAAAAAAACAGAATTACATATTCATACATTTCGATAAAAAACATTGCATATTTTTTTTCTTTATTATTAGGCTTGCGTTTGGCCACTGATCCGTCCAAAGGACGATAACGAAGTCTAATGGTGCGTCCATGCTACGCGAAACGAGCAGAGCCACGAACGAGCCTACAACGAGCACGATGCGAATCCCTTTGTACGTGAAAAAACTGACAATCGCGTTCGCTTGAGCCACGAACGAATTTATTATATTACTAATAATAGATTTAATCTTTAATCTACTAGCTTTATTATATCTTTGAAGAGGTATCTGTCAATAAACATATGACAATAAATTGCTATGCGACAAATTTAAATACATTGCGATATACAAAAGTAAATAAAGTAATGAGCGCTGAGGAATTTATATCGACGTGAAGTTTACTCATGGCGGCTATTTGCACGACCTTATTCTCTTGGTGCTTCCACGCTACGCGAACCGAGCATGAACCGAGCACACGATTCGCGTAGCGTGGACGGACTTGCGAACCTCGAACCAGCGTTCCGCTCGCGCTTGACTGTACTCCTTCGATTGTCAGTTTTTTTACGAACACAGGGATTCGCATCATCACACGTGTTGTAGGCTCGTTGTACGTCCACACTTGACATCACGAGCAACGAACAAATAAAGGTTCGGCTCGTGCTCGGTTCGCGTAGCGTGAACGCACCATTTAGATTTCGTTTGCGCAAGCTTTCCCGCTGTTTCAATCCATCGAGCCGTGACGTTGCTTTAATTTTACATGACGTGTTTGCTTGCACCCTATAAATATTTACTAGTTTATGTCCTGCGGTTTTTCTCGAGGTTCTAATTCATGTTATGTTTGTATGGTCATGTTTAATTACAATTTAAAGCTGTGTTTAAAGTACAGTAACCAGCAAAATTCTTGGCACAACATTCTTGGCAAAAATAGTTTTTTTTTGTTAGTTTTGATAAGTTTACGAATATAATAGGCACTGAAATTAAAAAGCTTCAAAGTTTAAATCAATCAATAAATAAGTTATTTAGTACTTAAAAAATATAAATGCGCATATAGATTTAAAATATAGATGTCACCACCTTATATCTGAAAAGGAAATGTGTCCATCTAGAACGACAATCAATGTTCAAGACAAGTTTTGGGCAGAGATTAAAATAATTGAATTTGGAACCTGCACTGCAATCATATTAGGTTTATTTTCGACCAACGCGATCTATTCTTGAGACGTGGTCAGATTTTTGATCTCGTTCTATACAGGTGATTTTTATTTATTATTTGCAATCACAAAATGATAAAACAACTTCAACCTACTGTACCTACTGTATTAAAGCGAGTGTTTCGCGCATTTGACAACGCCATTAATTATCAAAACAATGAGCCCGAACACTGCAGCGGTCGCGTTGAATTATTAAAACTGCTAGAGCGAACAACGTCCAAAAGTCTAGTTATTCACAGGAATTGATCGTCATAAAGATTTGGGTCATTGTGCTGAACGAAATTAGAATATATTAACCTATTTGAGAACTTTTAGTTTAAATTAACTGATAAAGTATTGAGAACAGTGTCTGGTTCACTGGTCATATGGTATTAACAGTAAAGTACTATTTGTATTTAAATGTAAGTTCCTTGGTAAAATTACTACTTAGTTGTCCCTCTCCATCATCTATCATGGAGGTGCAAGGTGGATGACACCTCCATTTAAAAGGGAAGATCTTCCGCCAGGCTGGGTCATCGTGCCTGGGGACCGCGGTCCAACTGTACATGTCGGACAGTTGTATATATGCAGATTCTCGAGAAAACTTCGCAAGCGCGATGCAGGATGTAGGCGCGCGATCGCCGCGCCATCTATCTTTCCGTGTGTGAACTATCTCCGTGTTTATGATAGATGGCTGATAGATGTCGCTACATCACTCCCTTCCTAGACCGGAGGTCGATCTGTTGTTGCGTCGTTGCGTTAAGATTTCAAGTGCCAGTGCTGCTCGAAGTCTACGGTGAGTCGAGACGGAGCGCAGATGCTGCGACAGGTTGAGCCGGCTGGTCCACGTAATGCAGAAACCGCCACGCCGGAGAGATGATCCGGGCGTGTGCTGCGGTGGACTGTGCGGGCGAGGAGCTTAGTCGCAGTGTTGCCTTGCAGGACCAGGAAGCACGGTGAGTCGGCTGCGATGGACCTGATTGAGGCGAAGTTGGCTTGCTGTGTGACTGCTTGGCGGTGGGGAGTGATGAGCTTTGAGAATCTGCTCTGAAGTGCTACTGCATGTTCCGTGATTTTGGAGGGTTGGAAATATTCCCATCCATCACGTCGGGGTCACCACTATGGAGGTGCAAGGTGGATGACACCTCCATTTAAAAGGGAAGATCTTCCGCCCGGCTGGGTCATCGTGCCTGGGGACCGCAGTCCAACTGTACATGTCGGACAGTTGTATATATGCAGATTCTCGAGAAAACTTCGCAAGCGCGATGTAGGATGTAGGCGCGCGATCGCCGCGCCATCTATCTTTCCGTGTGTGAACTATCTCCGTGTTACTGATAGATGGCTGATAGATGTCGCTACAAAAGATTTGTTGTATCCATAGAGATCGACGTTTGTATCTGAGAAGTCAAGAGTATTTTTACTGGGAATAGACAAACTGATAAAGAATTATCCACTTCAGCCATATTCAAAGCGTTGCTTTGCGAGTGCTCCGCGGAGCCCTTGCAAAGCCTCTGCGGGGTCTCTGCCATATTACTGGCAATATTAATTAGTAGTTTTTTTTTTATTATTATTTGATCGGTTGGTTATTGTTTGAATGATTTTGTATTATTTTTATTTACTAGGATTATAATTATGATAGAATTTAAGAAATATAAAATAATAAATAAAAACTATTCTGTGATTATTTTGGAGCTCCAACAAATATTTCGCTTTCTAAAGTCCGTCGCCAAAAAAGTTTGAAAGTTTGTTATAAGAATTGTAATGTCAAACAAATATCAATTCAATCCACAATTGCAAAGTCAAGGATAGATCAAAAAAGAAACTAACTGTAAGGGGATAAACTAGGCTGGCTAACTATGATGGCTGGTGTGCCAGCTCACTTACTTAGAGGCAAAATAAATTACTCGCAATCAACAAGGAGTACAAACACTTTACCAAATTGGCGCAAGAAAATCAAACAACCAATACAGATGAAACAATCCATAAGCAGAATAAGCAATGTTTAATCTTAGTCATTAAGCAAACACCAGAACGACCGCAGCCCCTCGTAACTTCATAAACCGAAACTTTTGTGCCTCCTAATGACTCTAGACATCGATTTAACATCACAAAACCTACACGTAATGACACAGACTAAGCAAAAAACTTATCGGGCATGCGACCTAATCGAAAAGCACCAAGTTTAGCAGGAAGGGAGAAAACCAGCCGACCTCTTGAATTGGGTCAGAGTTACTCAACGATCCACGATGGGCCTTTTATCGAGTTTTCTTTACTTCCTGACTGCTATGATATTTTAAGAGCATATTCTACGCGCCACCGTCTATAAACTTTATTGAAGGAAACGAGGACGTGTGGCTGAAATGCTCCATAATCTAAATAGGTTGGCCATTGTTGGACTCTCATAACCGATATGTAGGCCTCGATAAGTCCTTCACCTGAATGAGGATATCTTTAGGAAAACCATTGAGGTTGCATTTTGGTGACATATGAAAAGGGCAGATTGTTTGTAGGTAAGTAAAAATAAATGAATAA
Source organism: Achlya flavicornis (assembly GCA_947623365.1). Lineage (NCBI taxonomy): Eukaryota > Metazoa > Arthropoda > Insecta > Lepidoptera > Drepanidae > Achlya > Achlya flavicornis. The sequence continues at coordinate 13,369,929 of OX392480.1, read as the reverse complement.
AATTATACTCAAAAAAAAATTTTTTGTCCGATGATTGCAAAATAAACCTTGTATAGATTGTTCAAACTCGACTATTTGCTACATACACTACATTAGTTAGAGATAACGTTAAAGAAACTTATGTTTTCCAGCTCATTATTGCTATGCGTATACACAGTTCAAAATTGTTCATCCCTCGATAAAATTGTTACGTTATAGCCGCGCCGGCGAATGTCGAGGCGACTTCAGCATTGTAAGGAGAATGTTAATAATTGAGTGCGTACCGCGGGATCCGCATCGTTACAATATTCACGTAGACCAGGCCGAGCCTTACCGATGTTGCACTCTATCCCGCGAGCCGGCACGTGCACGATGACTCTATGTAATTGTAGGATGTTTGCTGCATGTTATGGAAGGGAAAGGAGCAGAATTTTACGTTTAGAACTTTATCGTAGCGCGTAGACTGTAGTTGAGGGGATTCTCAAGAATGCTCAAGGATTCTCGGAGATTTGCGCTACAAGTTTTTGGTCTCAAATCAAAACTGTATCACTATATATGGATTCAAAATCCATATTTTACAAACATTCGCTTCAGTGCTCTTGCTCGTGTAAATTGAGCATTATACCCTGTCTAGGTCACAGATCGACTTACTTGTGAGAGTCAATGGCGCTTCAATAATTTTATATGAAACATCATATCACAGACTAAATAGTTTTATAGTATAATACTGCCTGCAGTTTTCCTGCATATCAGAGGAAACAAAATCCCTGATATGAACCTACTGACAATCTGTGGCTTCATCCATGCTTGGTGATTTATGACGTGACATAGTAAAAGTTGTTCAGCATGACTAACCCAACATAGGTTTCGAAAATATGCCATCTCGAAATCTCCACCCAGTATATGTGTTAATCAAGAACATATTCTATCTGTGTGCCAAATTTCATCCAAATCCGTTCAGTCATTTTTGCGTGAACGAGTAATAAACATCGTCACATATCCCATCCTCACATCCATACAAACTCACGCATTTATAATATATTATAGAAATTCGACTCCCAAGTCAAGCAACGAGTCAATTATAAATTAATTCCAACTCCCGGCCTACAATTGAGTATTTTAATCACACACGTCGAACTTCTTCAATTCTCATAATTGGAATCGGTGTTCGAGAAAGCATTTACCAAGTTAGAGCAACATTAGCATGCGATCGATGCCTGGAGAATGTTGGCAGATACCTCGGCATTAATACAGACGAATACGGACGGTAGATCCTGGGATGCCGAACTGTATGTAGAGGCTTAAACTATGCTATACATCTTGAGTATGTTACTTTATACAGCTATGCTGTGAGCACCAGGGTATATATTTCAACAGGTTCCAAAGGATTTCAAAGAATATACTACCCGTGCGCGATTAGTTGAGACCCGAGTGAAATGCGACTCACGTAACAAGCACGTAACTGTGACGTCACCGCGCCAGGTCTTAACTTATTGCGCACGGGTAGTACTAGGTTTTAGAAAATAAAGGTATAATAAATAATTTGAACAAATGAGTCCCTACTATTCCTTTTTCAAAAGACATTTTTTTTAATTCTCTTTTTCAGTATTTAGTCTAATTTTCAAATGTATGTTCTATAATATAGAGCATATTTTTTTTAAATTATTTTAAACATAGAGCATAGAGAACCTAATATAGATGGTCAGCTTGGATTTATCGTAGGATATCCGGAAGTATCGATCTGATTCTGAAAATTATTTCACTAATATGAAGCTACACCTCAGAGGCTACACTACCCCTAATAAATGAATTAAATTAAATCTGTGCTATAATTCGATAATGCGGTGAAACGGTAGGGCCGAAAGCCCTTTTTTTCCTTTTATTTTGAAACTGTTAATGGTAAGCCAAAACTATTCATAAAAAATGTAATCTCCCTTCGTTGACTTTCTAACCAATTCTTTTCAGCTGAAAACGGACTTCCGAACCGGTAGTTACTTCACTAACTTTGACCTAAGCTGAATAAATTGCTTTGACTTGTAATGGTGCCATGCTACGCGAATCGAGCACGAGCCGAGCCACGAACGAACCTACAACGAGCACGATGTGAATCCCTTTGTTCGTGAAAAAACTGTCAATCGCGTTCGCAAGCCCGTCCACGCTACGCGAATCTTGCTCGCAGTGTGCTCGTTCGTGGTTGGGCTCGTGCTCGTTTCGCCAAGCATGGACGCACCATAAGAACCTGTTTATTTCGCTTCATCTAGCTATAGGTATCGCAGCTTACACTATCAATTTGCCCCCCGAGTTACCGGGATAAAATGTAGCCTATAACACTCGGGGATAATGTAGATGCCAATTAGTGAAATAATTTTTCTAATCCGACAGGTAGTTCAAGAGATTAGCGCGTTTAAACAAACAAAAAAAACTCTTCAGCTGAAATAATTTCTCCAAATTAATTTTCATTAATCCTTTTCAATAATTTAATTTCGCACATAAGTTATTCGAGCTATTATTACACGAACTTCTGTCGATAGAGTTTGGAGGCAGGGTGCGTGGGCGCGGCGCACGGGCGGCGGCGGGAATTTCATTACTTACTACATCGCATTTTGTGCTTTGCTACCACCGTAGAATCTTCCTACAACGCGTTTGTGCTATGTTAGCCTCTAGGTATTAATTTTCATAACCTCTAGTAGTATTTAATCTCAAAGAAGACCGTTTACCATGATGTTATTAATTCCCTAGAGGTAAAACAAGCCGCGTATCCGTAAATAACAGTTGGAGATTTAGAGATGGCATATTTTCGAAACCTATGACCTTCGTTGGACGTATATTTTTGGTTTAGGCCATAACTGTAGTTGTAAAAAACCGTCCCGCATAACTAAGTTTGTTTGTAAACGAATTTTGATGATTTCGAAAAACTGGACTAGTTAGAAACTTAGTTATATTTTTTCTGTAATATTTACATCATTTATCAACTACTAGCTGCCCGGCGCGACTTCGTTCGCGTAATACCCTACCCTACCCTTCATTTAAACCTTCCCCGGACTTCCACGAATAGTTCACACCCAAAATTAGCCAAATCGGTCCAGCCATTCTCGAGTTTTAGCGAGACTAACGAACAGCAATTCATTTTTATATATATAGAAGATTAATTCGCATCGCATACTTCGGAAATAAGGGGAATGAATGGTATTTTTTGTTATTTTTCATCATAAGTCATAAACTACGCAATATAAAAGAAAATGACAACATGATTTTTGAAGAATTTCGATTTGCACGTACCCAAACGGTCAACTATTCTAAATTCCAAATCAATACCATTAGTGGTGGCTGAAATATACCGCTAAGACTGACGGACAGACGGACAGACGGACGGACGGAGAGGGCACCATAAGGGTTCCTGTTTTACCTTTTGGTTTCGGGACCCAAAAAATAAGAAAATTTTCATAGATTCATAATGGCCAGCAAAACGACATCTGGATGTTACTTTCAAATTAGAACCGTCTTTAGGTTTCCGTACCCACAGAGTGCCAACAGAACCCTATTACTAAGCCTCCGCTGTCCATCCGTTCGTCCGTCTGTCTATCAGTGGGCTGTATGCCTGTATCTCATGAACCGTGATAGGAATTGAAATTTTGGTATTTTCTATTGCTGCTATAATAACAGATGATAAAAATGAAATTGGAAATTCAAGTGAGCCCCCAAGAAACGTCTTTTGGCCGGTTTTTGAATGAATTTATCGGAGTAAATAGCTTATCCGAGTCGATTGAAAAATCGGTTCTCAATTTAATAAGAATGTTAGTCATCAAATTATTTGACCGATAATATTGCAACTTTTACTAACTCTTAAGGGGTGGGTCCCTTCCTACAAAAGCCACTCAAACAATAGGCAAACCTGAAGATGACAATGACGAAAAAAAGTTAACTTTATCATGGTACCGTTGCGACAGTTATTATGCAAATAAAACGTATTCTCGTCGGAAAAAGCTGATAATTTGTCAAAAATATACTCGTGACAAATGGTCGCCGCGAAGCCACAGCGGAATTGTAGGGCCCTCGAGTTATGGCCGCGACGATGCCGCATCGTTGAAACGTGCTGTGATAAATCACGAGTCACTATAAACACTTTTGTCTCTCCATCCCATTTCTAGTGATGTGATGAAATTTAATACGGAAATCTCTAGAAAGAAAATGGGTTTTAAAGACTATGTTTGTTTTAACCGTTTGCTGTTGTGTTAGCTATAACTCATTTCAGGGGCTTCCGCCGTATCTGCCGTATCAAAGATACGGGGCCCCCAGGATACAGGGGCCCCGAACGTGTGTCAGCAAAAAAACGTATAAATATTTACCCTCCATTTGGGTTTCACCGCAGTCAGGAGAAGGCCTCCCCAACAATCTTTGATGCAGGGCCCGTCTAGGGAAAGTTACGCCACTGACACATTTTCAAAGTCTTGCTAAAGTTTATCGAACATATGTATACATAAATATACTTTATTATTACACCACACATGATCTATATAATAAACTTAACTTTTAATAAGAATGTTACGATCGCCCATCGTCTTATCACTAAAAATAATCTCTACGTATATGTTTTCAAGAATCAATTTCTCTTGCAAACTGTAGACTGCGCCAAAATGGTGTGCTCACGCCCTATAACACTTTGTACAAACCTGAAGGCCGTCCCACAATTTACAACTTGCAATATCCGCCCCGCAAGCTTATCTAATCTTGTACGGACATTTTAAAATTTAAGCAAGGTAGATACACCCGTAAAATATACGCCATCGTCGGATAAGAAGCTTTATTAATATTTAATACAATTTTATAAGTGTATAAACATGTTCTGTTAGGAATTCATTGCTTATATAGCTTATGAAAGTTAAATTCAATATAGTTAAAGATTATCCCCCTTATTAATAAATAAGGTGTAGGTCAAGAACCTAGGATTTAAATATATCCGTCACTTTTTAATGTCATATAAACAAAAAAGGCTGGGGCTATCTTAATATTTTGGTGTTACAACCTTATTTATTAATAAGGGGGTAGGTGTTTGACTAGCCCACTACCTTATTTAGATTTCTACCTTTCCCCCCTCCCCAATGAACTCTGGCGACATAACTTACGCGCAGGAATACAACATTGTTATTTGGCTGCAGTATTCTGTAAGGTGGAGATACTTCCCAAGTAGAGCTGCTCAGTTATAAAGTTCAAACAAACCTATACTGGTACTTACTATTTTATTTTAATTGAAAGTTCATATTACGATCATAGACGTATAAAAAAATCAAGACGGAGTGTCAAGCGAAAATGAAGTGAAGCCGAAAATTAACTACGTATAAGTGACTAAAATAAATACTGGCCCAAGCAGGCACAAATGATACTGAGCCTTATTGTCACTGTCAACGACGCAATGTGGAATGGCAGTCCGCCTATGGTGTATATGTGTGTAAGGCCATATATTTACAAGAACGCCGGCTTCCTTTTGGTGCTTCACTCGTTCATAGGGCGACACTACGTCCGGATATTTTTATACGTCCATGATTACGATCTATTCTACACGTAATCTTAAGAGAGGTAGAGCATAGTGACTCAAAAAGCAACTCGACTGCGGAAGTACCACCTTACAGAGTAACGCAATCAAATGACCATGTTGCATTCCTGCGTGTAAGTTATGTCGCCAATCATTGTGGAGGGGGGAATGGTCGGTTACGTATGAATGATACCCCAGCCTCCCTAGACAAGATGAATCCCATACAAAAGTTGATCGTTTACTAACGTTGACGATTATCGACAGCCATCTTGTCTAGGGGCCCAGGTGACGCAAGCGTCTCTTGAATTGCAACATCCGTGGCATAACAAGCGTCCACACAAGAGTGAGTGTAGTCTGTAAGAGTCTGATTAGATAGTGTTCGTTCCATTAAAATACATTAATTTCCCTTTATAAATATATTGCACTCAAATGAACAATACAACTATTAAGCTAGATACAAGAAACATTTCGCCTCCATATTGGTTCTACAGCTCATAATCCCCAATGAATCGGACTGTCGGACCGAGATACGAATCTTCCACTAACTTGAATGAGAGCTATAAGAAAACTATTGATGTTAGTTATAACACTCATTTGGTATATCTATCTATCTAATTACTTTAAACGAGCAATTCCTGTAGTATATATAATCTGAATCTCGGAAACGGCTCGAACGATTTTCATGTTTTTTTTTATTTCGGGGGCGATAAATCGATTTAGCTAGGTTTCATTTTTAGAAATCGTCGTTTTATTAGTGTTTTCAGGCAATGACTAGAATATCATTAGAATACGAAGGTAAATTTCGCCACCATTTACAAGGTTATAATAGCTCAGTACCCCTTTGGTTTCGCTAGGATCTAGCGTATCCTTATGTCAATCTCATACATTTTGTAACGTTACTATCCGCGCAAACGCAACGATATGTACTTTGTCTAGGGGTGCAGGTGGGAAATCGGGCGGTCCCGAAACCAGAAGCACGATACTATAGTGCCAGAAGACCAAGTGCCTTCTTTTGTGAGAACAACTATTATGATTTACAAAATAAAAACGAGCAAAGCTCGGTCATTCAGGTGCTACTACTAATATCAAACTTAAAGGGCCAATAAATATGTAGTAAAAAAAACATATTTATAGGTAAAGGTTGAGGATTTTCTTAATTAAAAAAATGGTACCTATGTGTAATATTTCGTAGGTATTAACGTAGATAAGTAACCAAAGATAATGTAACACTAATTCATAACCAAAATCTACCAAAAGATATATAACTACAATAAGATTATTTGTAAAGAGTATCAAATCCCGACTCAACTCGCCAGCAAAACAAGCAATAAAAAATAGTAACAATCGAATTCCAAAAATACCTCGACCTCGCTACCCGACAGTCCATTTAATATCGGGAAGACAAGCCTCGCTACCCGGCGGCGCCCGACACCCAAATTATCATATAAATAGGAAAACGATCGCCCTTGTATCCCGTGGGTGTCCCTTTGATAGCATCCCAGGATTGGACAAAGGGTACTTTACTATTAGTCATTAGCTATATATTTTTGTAGAGAATTTTGTAAACGAAAAAAAATTACTTCGAACATTTTTCACACGACTCTGATCCCAAACTGATCAGAGCATATACAAGGAAACCAGACAACTGATATACTACTCTCTTTTTTGTAAATACATACTTAATATAGATAGTTAGACCCAGACTCAGGACATAGAGACACTTTCATACACAAATGTATGTCCTGTGTGGGAATCGAACCCACGTTCTGCAGTACTTAATATACATAATTAAATCCAGACTCAGGACATGCACACATGTTCATGCACACAAATGCATGTCCTGTGTGGGAATCGTACACAAGAACTGCGGCGCGATATTTGGAATCTTAATCAGAGTTTTAACCAACCGCGCCAGCTGGCTCGTCAATATAATGTATAATAGTTATTATTATTAGATACTATTACAATCTTATTTTCAAGACTTGATATGAACAATAACCAGTGAGCAAAATTTCAGAGAGAGCGCGCGATTAACCATGATAAAATTTTGTGATCGGTAGTAATATCCTGGGACATTCCTGGGATAGTAAGTGGTTACCGTAGCTTATATAGACACTTCCAGCACCAGGGGTATCGCTCGCTCGTTGACCACCCTGCAGAAATCTCGTTGCACCCGTAATAAGCTATATATACCTCCCATGCTGTATTCCCTTGGGAAAACTATAATTACATCATTAAATATTAATCGTAAAACCCATTTGTTAAGGTTTCAATTTATTTGTTGTTTTCTGATTATAAAGTTTCTGAGCGTAATTTTATTGAATTCCCCTAATTATTAAAAGCTTTTCCGAAACGATTCTGTTACCTGAACCGGTATCAAAGTATTAGGTTTAATCCGTAGATACTCGAATACTTTCGGTTGACATTTCCTTTACTAAATAATTAATATCTGACTTAATTATTATGTATAATTTATTAACCGACTTCAAAAAAAGGAAGAGGTTCTCAATTCGGTTGTACTTTTTAACCGACTTCAAAAAAGGAGGAGGTTCTCAATTCGGTTGTATTTTTGTTTAGTTTTTTATGTTTGTTAGGTACCCTCATAACTCCGTCATTTATCAACCGATTTGGAAAATTATTTTTTTGTCTGGAACACTTCCCGTTTGGTCCCATTGTTATCAGATCAGGATTTGATTACTTCTTAGTGTACTTTAAAGTCGGTTTAAGTTTTTTGTAAAAAAACAGTTTTCATTACCATTATGGTTCGGAACACCTATTAGTAAGTGAGTTGCTTATGGACTTTAGCAATACCAGAAAATTGCCAATTTGTTGCTGACGTTTACAGAAGTTAAAATAAAACTGGCTCTCAGAACTGTCAGAACACACTGGTAGGCGCTTGATGAGTTTCAACTTGAGGGTAGTACTACAAAGTACCCTACTACCGTGCTATGGTTTTCTCACAAGGTTTACCTTCACCGAAAGCTCAAGCTCATTGGATACGAAACTTGGACCTTCGGCATTCGACGTCACTACCTCAGAGCTATCATCGTCTTAAATATAATATGATGTTTATTCAATGGATACCAATCCCGTGTTATTTTGCCAACCAATTTCGTAATGTTTGCAACCTCTCTACACCTTCAGTTACAAGTTATTTGCAAACTACATTGCAAATAATTACAAGTATTTCTTTACGGGTCCCAAACATTTTACTTTTACTCCAAACCTAAATATAGGGAAGGCCCTTTCATCTTGCCTCTGTGTAATATCATCATTAAAACTGTAATACATTTTTTATGAATATTAAAAATGCTACATGAATGTTTATTACAATTGCTTTGGAAAAACATAAGAATTGGAGCAACTTTTCAAATGAAGTTATCAGTAAGAAGCTACGGAGTGCTACGGAGTGTTACGAAGTGCTACGAGTATGATGGTATCAATCACGGTATCAATAATATTATGATACATTTATTACGAGAATATAATAATAATAATAATTAATACCTATATTTTAAACTATATTTATAGTACTAATATATATAACATATTATTAGTTTACAAATATTTATAAATACACATATAATATGTACCTTTTTTCCTGTAAAAATAAAGTGTATGTTTGTTAAATATAATAAATTTTAATAAATGCCTGTAATTTAAATGAAAACTGATGTATTGAAGAAGTGATCTCATAACCAAGTCGCCAAATTCTACAAAATAGCGTGAGTACATACTTTCTTAATCTATACTGTAAAGTAATATAATAAAGCGGAAGAGTTTTTTTGTTTAAACGGGCTAATCTCTGGAACTACCAGTCGGATTGGAAAAATTCTTTCACTAATAGGAACCTATATTCTCCCCGAGTATTATAGGCTTTTTTTATCCCGAGACGCGTGCGAAACCGCGCGAGACTGCTAGTACATGATAAAGTCTGCAAGGAAAGCACAAAAGACTAAAATACGAATTTACCTTACCTACGTATGGAAAAATACATAGTATGAATAATACGAAGTAGGTATATTGTATATACTAGTTACTTTAGTTACTAGTACAATGAAGCTCTCTGCAGCACACCGCTGATACTTATCAGTGTCACATTTCAAAGATAAATGTTCACGAAACTTCATTCGCTTTCACTAAAAAAATATAGAGCCAAATTAAAACTTTTACATTAGGAAATATCATGATATCAGATTGAAATGAAACTTTTGAATAATACATGATTGAGTGAGTCTGCCTTAAACCCAACACTATCTTATGCCCTGTGGACTAGCTGAGATAATAAGCTGATACTTGTATAATGGTTTTAAATGAGTATCTTATTCCACAGCTGAGTGGTACAGAGGCTGCGACAATGTATCTAATTGCATGACCCTCAAACGTAAAGCAATCGCAGCACAATCTCCGAACGCGACACGAAAATCAATAGGCACGTCTTCGAGATGAATTTCCACTAGGTTTTAGCTTTTATAAGTGTCCAATGTTTTATATAATGTAAAGGTTTGTTGACAGTGGGTGGGCTGCAACGTTATCAGGCAGCTATCGCCAGCACGCCGACTCCGTGCCCCCACCCCAGTCGATGTCCTACCACGCCCTCGGAGATCCTCGCGGATGCTGCGCCATGGACCACTCAATGTTTTCAATCAAAAGGGAATTAATTCGAATGTTATGAATATGTTATGTAATGAACTTACCCGCGTGAGCGAGGTCCCAGTTTGGGCGCCATTTAACGCGTGGTGGTAGCGCGTCGGGGAGAGTTCGCGAGGTGCGGACGCGGTGACGGGCGGCGCGCGACTGCCGCGACGCGACTAAGCGCGTGCGTGATCCCCATACAGCGCATGTGCACATCTACCCTCCATTTGTTTTGCTCTGCGACTCTACGTATCGGGCTTTCGTTAAAAGCCGCAGAAAACGAGATTATTCTCTCGTGTAGATACGTGAGCGTTGCGAAGCATTCCAATGAACGTCGGCTAAAGTTCGCTGAGATATTGTCGGCTTTTATTCACGTCGCTTGACATGAATTGCAATGGATTTTGTGCGACGGTAGAAATGACAACATTGGTTCAGCTTTACCAAGATTTTTAAATAAACGTGATCATCATAATATGCAATTTTTTATATGGTTACTACTCGTCGTAATAATAAGTAACCGCGTAACTGCCAGCGAATTTAAAAATTATTATACGTAGGTACATACCTATTAGTATATAGTATATAAAGTGGAGTACATATCTTCAAAACGTTATTATATGGCCACTGAGTTTAGCGTCACGTAGCTACGTGCTATCCCCAACTGTGGAGGTCCGCACACGATCTGGTCACGTAATCCTGAAGCCTGTAGGTACCTTACTCAATTGTACGTGATAAATATCCCTAGCTTTTATTCCCATTTACGGAATAAATACGATCTTACGAGTAGGCTAGTAAAATTTGGTATGTTCTGTGCCGCGAGGGTTCCGTTTAACGGGATCAGTCGTGTTTTAGGTAAATTTTTCCCCTTAAGTATGGGGACCTCCAACATTTATTGTTTTTTTTCTATTTTTGTGTGAAAATCTTAATGCGGTTCACAGAATACATCTACTTACCAAGTTTCAACATTATAGTTCTTTCTTATAGATTCGAAAAAAAGTGGCTGTGACATACGGACGGACAGACAGACAGACAGACAGACAGACAGACATGACGAATCTATAAGGGTTCCGTTTTTTGCCATTTGGCTACGGAACCCTAAAAAAAGACGTTTGTTGTATGGGCGCCCCTTGAATTTTTAATATTATTTCATTTTTATTATTTGTTGTTATAGCGGCAATAGAAATACATATTCTCTGAAGATTTCAGCCGTCTACCTATTACCGTTCATGAGATACAGCCCACTGACAGACAGACGGACGGGTGGACAGCGGAGTCTTATTAATCTTCTTCTTCCAAAAAAAAAAACCACGGCAGGGAGCTCATTCCACAATCTGAGCTTTTTTTTATATACTCCTTAGGTAGCAAACAAACATACGGCCCGCCTGATGGTAAGCGGTTACCGTAGCCTATGGACGCTTGCAACACCAGGGGCATCACTCGCGCGTTGCCAACCCTGCAGAAATCTCTTCACACCCTTTTTGAAGAACCCCATGCTGTACTCCATTGGGAAAACCACGGCAGGGAGCTCATTCCACAATCTGAGCGTACGCGGAAGGAAGCTCCTTTGAGACCGCACAGTTCGAAACAATTCTGGTTTCAATGTGTGAGGATGGACTCCCTGACGATGGCGAGAGTTGCGATGGTGGAAGGTAGCCGTGGGCATCATCTTAAACAATTCTTCAGAACTGTCCGTTGTACAAGCGGTAGAACACACATAAGGAGGCAAAGTCTTTCCTCATACTGAGGGGCAGCTCTGGTGCAGTCAAATACGCGGTTTCCCACTGCAGATTTTACTTGGTCAGACCATTGCATAGATGACCTGCCACGCGATTTTCCCTCCACTTTTCCCTGAACAGCCCTTCTATGGAGTCGTAATCCCGCCTAGAAACATGCTCAAAATACTGCAGGATGTGCGACTTTACTACGGCCGATAAACGCTGCGTGATGCCTAGCTCCTGGAGTATGGACACGTTGGTCCGAAACTCCGTCCACGATATCCCGAGCATCTTCCTCCAGCCCCACATCTCCAGATGTCCCTATCCTCCTATCCTATCTTCCCCTTTTCCAACTTGCGCACCGTCCACGTCTCTCACCCGTATAGAAAAATGGGGAATACAAGTGTTCGCACGAGCCTGACTTGGTGGCTTTGGTTATGTTGCGATTCCTCCACACTTTCCTCAACTTCTCCATCACAGTTCTGGTTATGGCCATGCGGTATTTTACTTCATCTACGCAACCGCCGTTGTTTGAGATTAAAGCCCCAAGGTATACGTAGGACTGTGTCACTTCCGGCGAATTGTCATGACGCGATCGACGATCGTAATCTTGGTCTTAGATCGGTTTATTTTCAACCCAAACGTAATGCTTACGCGCTTCATTCTGAGAAGTAAATCCTCAATAACGACACCACAAAAAAAAGAAAAAAAAAGAAAAAAGTACCTAAAGGTGATATTATACATCCCTCCCTACAAGACATAATTTTTTTTCATAATTTTTTGAATTCCACTTTTATTTTCTTCAATATTCAGCTTGGGGTTCCTTTCAACGTTTTTCTCTAAGACCTGGTAGTTCAGAATATTTTTTTTTACTCATTTACATGCATATATTACTTAGGAAAATCATTAAAAAAAAACCGGCCAAGTGCGAGTCAGACTCGCGCACCGAGGGTTCCGTACAAACCTGTAGGTATATAAGTAAATGGTAGTATAGACCTGAGTATTTGATATTAATTTCAATTCATGACCTATTAAAAAAAAACTACTTAGTAGATCTCGTTCAAACCAATTTTCAGTGGAAGTTTGCACCGTAATGTACATCATATATTTTTTATAGATTTATCATTCTCTTATTTTAGAAGTTACAGGGGGGGGGACACACATTTTACCACTTTGGAAGTGTCTCTCGCGCAAACTATTCAGTTTAGAAAAAAATGATAGTAGAAACCTCAATATCCTTTTTGAAGACCTATCCATAGACACCCCACACTTATGGGTTTGATGAAAAAAAAAAAATTGAGTTTCAGTTCTAAGTATGGGGAACCCCCAAAATTTATTGTTTTTTTTCTATTTTTGTGTAAAAATCTTAATGCGGTTCACAGAATACATCTACTTACCAAGTTTCAACATTATAGTTCTTATAGTTTCGGAAATAAATGGCTGTGACATACACGGACAGACAGACAGACAGACAGACAGACAGACATGACGAATCTATAAGGGTTCCGTTTTTTGCCATTTGGCTACGGAACCCTAAAAATATGCCTACTATACTCATTGATGCCCCTCTTTATCAGGCTCAACTTTCATGTGCCCAAGGGCTGCGTTCAGTAACAACGCCGTGTGATCGCCCGACGATCATAGTATCGTTCAATAACTCGGTGTGATCGCCCGAGTGATCACACCGAACCGTTCAATAACATCGTCGGACGTCGTCCGACGATCGCACCGGTCGCACCGTGAAATAGGTGGGTGAAAGTCACACCAATGTCACTTTGACAACTAAATAATAAAAAAATAGCGCCAAAACTTTTTGAATTGTAGAAATTTATTTTCCTGGATTGAAAACCTATTTTACTACATAGAAAATTACTTTATTTATATTATTTAACAGCGAAAAAACTATAATAAAAATAATTGATTTATCAAATAATGTCAATGATTTGTCAATGTCACTTGTCAGTTGGTAATTTACGAAAATACATGGAAAATACGAAAGTCGTTCACTAACGTCGGACGATCGAGGTGCGAAAGTCACACGGCGATTTTCACACCCGGTGTGTAGTAACTGAACACACCCAAGGATTTTTTATACGTTTTCGTAGTCATAGACTTAGGATTTCGCTACGCTTACAAATTTTTTTGTTCGTAGTAATACAATATCCTTGCATGTGCCAGACCTATACCTAAAACCTTAAACCTACCTATGACTTTAACTAAAATAAAAATGAGAATATTTTTTTTATTTTTTTTTTATAACTGGCAATAAACAACTCTGCTGTCATCTTTTTATAATTAATATTAAGTTGGCAACATTGAAAACTTCTTCCAGAATCAAAAAGTGTGACGGGCGATTATATTTTACGAATTTTGTGTTGAATTTCAAATAAAAATGTCGACAATCGCAGCACCTTTATCCATCGCCGGGACCAGATCCTCGGGGGCACCAGTGCGGACCCAAAATGGTAATGTTTATGTGAAAATTTACACGAGGCGATCTTACCCCGGTAGATCACATGCAATGCGACTTATGGTTACAATTTTACGAATATCGTGAAAAATTCGTGATTAGGTTTTGAAAGTTTTACATAACTAACATAAATGTGGCATAAACATTACGATAATGTGCAAAAATAAACATAATGGGCCAATATTTTTTTATTACAATGAAACTAACCTATTATCGTTAGTCATAGCCGTAAGAAACCTAAAAAGAAGAAGTAAGAAGATCTCATTTAGTTTAGTGTATATTCACTGTAAAATTAAATATCTAGGATAGAAATAATCTTGAACAATTCCTATCACTGTCACTATAATTGGAGTAACTATTTCATTGATATTGAGCAGAACTCTTTAAAACTGCCATCAATTCCAATTATAAGCAAACCACAAAAATTGTCTTCCCATTGATAACACATGTAAATAATTTGTTACCATTCTTTCAGTATCATCTTTATAATGTATGAATTCCTGCATATCACTGGTTGGTTCACTAATATCATGCACTACCCCAATGTTCCCGGGTAAAAAAGTATCCTATGATCATCCCCAGTTCAGTTTTGTTGTAATATTGTAACACACAGATTGACTCACCTTTATAATTATAATTAACACATCTTTTTTTTCATAACTTTATCCTAGGCAAAGATGCTCCACCCACTACAATCCCTAGCTTTAGATAACAGACCTGATAACTGACTTAAAATGGGGTATATGTAATCAACAGTTTATTTAAAACAATTGAAATTAGGTATTGGGAGTACATAATAAGAGGAAATACCCTTTTGTCTTTTTTTATTCCAGTAATGGCAGCAGCTGCTATCGCCAACATAGTGAAGAGCTCTCTGGGCCCTGTGGGTCTTGATAAAATGATGGTGGATGATATTGGAGATGTCACAATCACAAATGATGGTGCTACTATCCTGAAGTAAGTTTCACATTATGGGACTCAAAGTAGTATTTAGTTTTTTTTTATACCAATGTAGCAAATAAGCATACCTGATATTAAATTACAGTAGCCTTTGGACGCTCGCTACAATAGGGGTATCACTCGCATGTTGCCGACCCTAAGAGCTTTTTTTAGGGTTGGTAGTTTTTTATACCACTAAGGTGGCAAACAAGCATAAAGCCCGCCTGATGGTAAGCAGTTACGTCGTAGCCTTAGTAGTACCTTAACTTCTTTGCCTTTTTTTAATAGGCTTGTTGCCTAATGTGGTAAGCACACAGCCTAACATATTATTGCACACAAATGCATGTCTTGTGTGGGAATCGAACCCACACGACCGGCGGTGCGAAACAAGGCATTTTAACCAACTGGCCATGGCAAATGGCCACTATATCTTTCTCACTATATCGTTATAACAAAGAACATAAGAAAGGATTTCAGAAATTTATTTTTTAATCAAAATTAGTTGTTTATTTAAGTGCAAATGAGCGCGGCAAAGATTAATTTGACAACTTTAAATATGTTATATCCTTTTTCAATAATGTTTGTAAGAGAGAGATATGATGTAATTTACAACAGAATAGGGTATTTTACAGTGTGAAAAATAAATGATAAAACACTATTCAGTGTTTATGACATAAAAATATACAGAAACATCATAATTTTTTAAGCTTTTAATGATATTTTTTTACCAGTTAAACCTATAAGAGTAGGTCGGTTGACACTGTAAAATTCTGACGTCACCTGCTTGTATTTCATACAAACTTCCATATAAATTATAGTTTTTGACATTTAATTAAAAGTTGCTGATTTGAACTGTCGTCAAAAACCCTATTGGCACCAATGGCTCATATACATCCCTACATCTGGTACACCATGTGAGCCCAGAGAGGTTTTGATTATTTTTCTGGGGCACAGTGGTTTCTGTCATTGGAGGCCAGTGGAGAATCTATATTTAATTATTACTCATCAAATGTTTGTAGGATGTTGGAAGTGGAGCACCCAGCAGCTAAAGTGCTGGTGGAACTGGCACAGCTGCAAGATGAGGAGGTTGGTGATGGCACCACATCAGTTGTTATCATTGCGGCTGAGCTACTTAAGGTAATTATAATTACTTTAAAAATGATCAAATAATATTGACAAATAAATATTTTTATGTAAATAAAAAAATAAAAAGATGTTGTTCATAAAGAGGTTCTAACATTTTTGTATGGGCACACCTAGAGTCTGTGCAAAATAATAAAACAATTTTTTTACCTTTTCCCAGAGTGCAGATGAACTAGTAAAGAACAAAATCCACCCCACAAGCATAATCTCTGGATATAGGCTGGCGTGCAAGGAGGCTGTCAAGTATGTGCAAGACAACCTCACCGTCACTGTGGAATCGCTCGGCAGGCCATCTCTCGTCAACGCAGCCAAGACCACCATGTCTTCTAAGCTTATTGGAGCGTATCCTTTTTTATTACATGTACCTACTACATACAGTGATGAATGTGATGATTATACTGTATTTTTAAGGTTGTAGTAAAATATTCTCATGACCATTTTGACTCTGAAATTTCCATTTAAAATTTATTCAACAAGCAATTAATTTTTACTTAACACTTAAAACTACTTTTAATAATATTTTAAAATTATATCCGGCTCGAAGGACCAAAAAAAGAAAGAACAATTAATTCAATATTTTCTCTTAACACAAATATCAGTGATTCAGACTTCTTCTCAGAAATGGTGGTAGATGCAGTACAAGCTATCAAGATTACGGACCCGAGGGGTAATTCAGCGTATCCCATAAAGGCAGTGAACATCTTGAAGGCCCACGGACGTAGTGCTAGGGAGAGTGTACTCATCAAGGGATATGCCCTGAACTGCACAGTAGCTTCTCAAGCTATGCCTAAAAAGATCTTGAATGCTAAGATCGCATGTCTTGATTTCTCGCTGCAGAAGACTAAGATGAAGATGGGTGTTCAGGTTTGTACATTCATGATAATTTTCAGCTGCAATTCACCTGTTTTATCCTCTTAGTGGTTGAATAACAGAAAACCCTTTCTTAGTTCGTCCATCTCACTCATATTATAAACTAGCTGTCCCCCGTGGTTTCATCCGCGTTCAAAGTAGCCTATAAAACTCGGGGGATAATGTAGCTACCTATTTTTGAAAGAATTTTTCGAAACTGACTGGTACTGGCAGAGATTTTCCATTTTAAAACAAAAAAAACTCTTCCGCTTTATTATATTAGTATAGATAGATGAGAAATTTTGGATGTATACATGTTTGTGCCTCAATCATGCATCAACAGCTGAAAGGAATTGGACCAAAAGCACATAGATAGAATAGATTCTGTAAGTTGTAACACATAGGGTACTTTTTATCTCGAAAGACAATAGAGCCCTTAGTGTGATATCACCGGGGGAAACAAATATGTTAATATTGTTAATTCCCATAAAAACTATGCCACTCCTTTCAACTATTAGGGATTTTGAAACACTCTGAAATATGTCTCAATGTCTGTAAACAAGCGTACGGTCCGCCTGATGGTAAGCGTTTACCGTAATTCTATGGACGCTTGCAACACACGAGGCATCACTCATTTGCTTTGTCGAGCCTTCCCCAGGCCACTAGCCAGGATCAATGTTCAAGGGGGAGATGAAATTTTCTGAAAATCCTACTATCCTACCATATCCAAACTAATATTATAAATGCGAAAGTAACTATGTCTGTCTGTTTCCTTTTGACTAAATCTCTGAACTTTGCACTTATAATTGCTATAAGCAAGTCAGTAAAGATAAATGTAAAGATATTCGCGACGAGCGGTCAGCAGAAGTGCGGCTACATCGCGTTTCTTTGCAGTAAATAATGCAGCATTTCGGGGGGTGTTTTAACACCTAAATCACCCCTCATGTATATACGGGCCCGCCCTTCCCCCCTCCCGAATGAGCTCTGGTGACCTTACTCACGCGGTAGTACTTCTCCAGCTGCCCTTTGAGCGAAAAAACGCAATGCTACCTCTCTTAAAAGATTTCAGTAAAGGTGTCATCTTATCAGTCAGATACTTATCTAACTCTGATATCTAATTCAGATAAGGTGAAGATTCAATATACATTATTTTTCTTACTCTGTTCACATTATTTTGTGTATTAAAAGAATATTGAACATAAAAGGCACAACATAGAACCTGTGCTATTTTATCAAAACTTGAGTTCAAGACCACATCATACAATAAAAATACATTAAAGGCCAGGACAGTAGAGACATGCGAAAGAAATAAATAGCGATTTTTTGTCCTATAAACACGTTACTAAGTGTTCTATTTCATCACCCAAACAAAAGACCTTCGTCTGTTGTTCAAAATTCCTAATATTCCGAAGCGAGCACGAGCCGAGCCTTGAACGAACAGGATTCGTTCGTTGTTCGCGTAGCGTGGACGGTCTTGCGAGCCTCGAACGAGCATTCGTCTCGCGCTCGACTGCGCTCCGCCGGATTGTCAGTTCAACGAACACAGGGATATGCATCGTTGAAGGCTCGTTCTATGCTCGTTGTACGTTCACACTTGACATCGCGAGCAACGAACGAATCCTGCTCGTTCGTGGCTCGGCTCGTGCTCGGTTCGCGTAGCATAGACGCACTATAAGAATAAAACTACTCGTATGTAACTAGTCGTGCCCAGCGGTGTCACTCGAACATGATGTTATAATATAATATACTCTATCTTCATTAATAAATGAGTTATCAAATGCAAAAATAATTAATGCTAATCGGACTTCTTAAGATGAGCGCATTCAAATACACAAAATGCCGCTTTATAACTTAGTACACATACATAAGTACACATAAAAAAAAAAAAAGGGCTTGCCTTGTTTCTTGCCGGAATCTTCTCAGTTCAAGTTGTATTTGGAACCGGTGTAGTCATTTGTTAACGTTCACAAGTGCCTTATCAGGGCCTAAATTGAATAAATGATTTTTGTATTTGAATTGAATTTGAATTTAGTAAACATTATCATAAAGCTTACTTCTCCATTTCAACAATAACAATATTCCAGGTACTAGTATCAGACCCGGAGAAACTGGAAGCGATTAGGTCCCGCGAGCTCGACATTACCAAGGAGCGACTTCAGAAGATCCTCGCGACTGGCGTGAACGTGATCCTGTGCTCCGGGGGCATCGACGACCTGTGCCTCAAGTACTTCGTGGAAGCCGGCGCCATGGGCGTGAGACGATGCAAGAAGGCCGACTTGAAGAGGATCGCTAAGGCTACCGGTGCTGCTTTCTTGACTTCGCTGACCAATATGGAGGGTAAATAAATTTTATTTTTAATATCTATATTATATTATATAATATATTAACCAGTGCAGGTTATTATTTTTTATTTATTTTGAATGTTGGTTTTGTTTTATGTTTATTCGTTTTGATGGTTTTGTATTTTATTTTGTAAAATAAAAAGTATGTATGTATACTAATGTTTTGGAAAAAATAGCCAATATATAGTCAGATTGTCAAAAAATTAAAAAAATGTAACCTTGCTGAGTTTCTTGCCTGTTCTTCTTAGTTGAAGGCCGACTTACGAACTGGCGGTCACTTCAGTAGCTTTGACCTTCATAGGTGCCCTTCTAGGGCCTAAATTGAATAAATGGCTTTGACTTTGACTTTGATTTTGACTCTGACGGGCCAGTTGGCGCAGTTGGTTAAGACGTGGAGTCTTAACCTATAGCGCCGCAGGTCGTGGGTTCGATTCCCACACAGGACATGCATTTGTGTGCATGAAGATGTCTGTATGTCCTGAGTCTGGGTGTAATTATGTATATTAAGTATGTATTTACAAACAAAAGTAGTATATGTATTATATCAGTTATCTGGTTTCCATAGTACAAGCTTTGCTTAGTTTGGGATCAGACGACCGTGTGTGAGGAATGTCCCAGGATATTAGAATTTTTTACTATGTAGCCTGTGATCAACATATCTTTCTTTCGTATCATTACAAAAATGTTATTTATTTACTTTGAATAGGCTTTAATATGTTTGACAACAATCTCACTGTGATAATTAATGATGTATACAATATCAGAGTTTTATACAATATCAATGATATCAAAGTTTCCACTCGATGTTATTGGCGAATATTTTTCGTATGGAAAACTCCAAATTTCTTCTGTCCTGTTATCCTTTTGATGTCCCTTATACAGTTTAGTTTTATTAATTGTGTTTTTAATTATTTCAGGTGAAGAAGTTTTCGAGCCCAACATGATCGGCGAGGCTGCTGAAGTCGTCCAGGAACAGATTTGCGATGATCAACTGATTTTGATTAAGGGGTGAGTGCTTTCATCTAGGGGCGTAGCAGTGGCGTGCATTCCATATAGGCAAATAAGCAATGCCTACCTCATAAGATTCAATTCAATAATATTTTGATTCAACTAAACTACATAATCACTTTAAATAAAAATTCTAACCTAACATTCAATACGAAATTTCAAACTTTACCGCGCAGGCACTCGCGAGCTCGCCTCTCAAATTCACGGCAATTCACGCACACTAAAACGATTTCGGCATATTCATACACACACTCACACTTCTTTAAGATAATACGACGAAAGCATAAATCACGCTTTTGCTATACTGACATTTGACATTCGCAATTTATGGACCAAAAGTAACCTTACCTTCTCTGTTGTAAGTAAAGTAACCCATCCAAATTAAAAAGACTACAGTTACAACTACTTTACCAACATTAGAGCAACTCAAATATAACTTCGCAATTTATTTGTGTTGGTTTGTTTATGGTTTGGCTGGCATTGTATGCAATGTTGTTGTTATTTACTTATTGTAATTTTGCGAAGTGTATCTATGAAGTGTATTGTGTGTGAAATGAAGAAATTTTGTGGAAAAGATGCAAAATGTGTCGATAAATTATTCCTTTAGTCAGTTTTCGTTTGTTGCTTGTACTTGCTGTAGACCAACTCCAAAACATTCATGGATTTAAAACAAAGGTAAAATCTTAGACATTTTAACACAGAATATTATGTTTATTAAACACCTGGCTATCTGGGTGCTGTTATTCGAATCTATTATTCTGTTATTATGTATTTTGTTTGCTAATGAATCATACCAAATGTGTGTGGAATGATATGCTGACCTAAACAATTTTACGAATCGGGTCAAAAAACATAATTGAATTTGAATTTATTTATTGCAATAAGAACGGCATACACCAATTATACTTATCACTAACAAAATACATCATATTATTACAATTATTAAATGTCATATCATTCCATACAAAAAACAATAAATTAGAAAAAATAAAAAATAAAATATAAATTCAAAGGTAAACATTGTCATAAATTCACAAATCACATGTATTTACGCATAAGGTCAAACATGAAGATAGAATGGTAGTCCAATTATCAAAAAATATATCAATATCAGGGTTGGCGTCGAGGAGTGCATTGAGGTTGCGCTGTGACCGGCACACGGGGGACTCGGCTCGGGCCGCTGTTCTACAACTCGGAATAGAGAGAAGCTGATGTCTTCGATTGGGTCTGTGTCGAATGTAGTTATCTGGCACGAATAGCCTACAAATGCGATCGTGTAAATCGGGGGAATCGATAACCCCTCTCAGGATTTTGAGACAAGTATTGAGCTGATCCAATAACCGTCTCACCTCCAGTGAGTTAAAGCCAAGCTGACCGAGCAAGAACTTGGTAGGGTACAGATAAGGGTAGTAACCGTAAAGTTTTTTATATAACGATCTTAGAAAAGCTTTCTGTACTTTTTCCAACATTAATGTGTAGGAAGCGTGATGTGGGTTCCATACACATGCGCTTGATTCAAGCTTGCTCCGAACCAAAGCATTATATAGTACTCTCAAGACCTGCGGGTCCCCAAAGTCCTTGGCGTTACGTAAGACAAATCCTAAACGACGAAAAGATTCTTTAGTCAGGTTGGAGATATGCTCGTGGAAAGTGAGACTGCGATCGAAAGTCACTCCCAGGTCCTTCATGTCGTTAACCCTCTTAATATTTTCATTACCCAACTTGTAATTTACAGTGAGTGGATTTCGCTTTCGGTCGTAAGTCATTACACAACATTTTTTGGGATTAAATAACAATCTATTTGAAATGCTCCAATTGTATACTGAGTTTATGTCTTCCTGTAAACTGACGCAATCTTCTTGTGATTTTATTTCAAAAACGAGTTTTAAGTCATCAGCATACAGGAGACACTTGGCAGTATTTACCACTTTAGCTAGGTCATTGATCATAATTAAGAATAGGAGTGGGCCGAGTACCGAACCCTGACTCACACCAGATCGAGTATGATACTGCTCTGACACATATATGCCATGTCTGACGTACTGGTGACGATCTTTTAAATAATCCGCAAAGAAGTATAGTAGGCGGGGAGTAAAACCAATGGCCGATAGCTTATTTAAAATAATGTCATTGTCGATTTTGTCAAAAGCCTTCCGGAAATCAAAGTATACCACATCAACTTGTAATCCACGGTCCAAAGCGTTGGAAATGTAGTCAACCAAACTTAAAAGGTTCGTATTCACAGACCGCCCAGGTCTGAAACCATGCTGCTCATCACCTATGCATTGTTTAATTTGCCTGTAAATTTCCTTATGGAGAATATACTCAAACACTTTAGCAGGCGCGCAAAGAATGGCGATAGGGCGATATTCACCTACAGCTGTCGTATTATTACTTTTTGGGATAGGCGTGACTCTCGATAACTTCCATTGGTTAGGAAATATCCCGTCTCGGAGCGAGAGGTTAAAGATGTGTTGAAGTGGAAGAATTACGTGCTTTTTATTGGCCTTAAGGACAAAAGTAGGTAAATTATCAGGCCCCGAAGAGCTACCTGGCTTCAACCTATTTAGGCCACGGTCAATATCAATGGGTGAGAGAGGCGGTATGTTAACATAACCACCACACATAGTACCTTGTTCACTGAGTGCCTTAGGGTCAAGTAATGGCGATTCGTCTAGAAAAACACTGGAAAAATAATCAGCGAAGGCTTCAGCCGCATCAGTACCAGTGTAGGACTTACCATTGTAGGACATGCAAGGCTCGAATCCACCCTTAGATTTTAGGCTATTGATATGACGCCAGAAATTCTGGGGATAAAACTTTAGGTTTTTCTCAATACAAGAAGTGTGAGCGCTGTATGCTTTAGATATTCGCGTTTTTAAGTCAGCCCGCAAGTCGGAGAATATTTTATACGCGTTAGCACAACCCGAGGTTTTCCAATCCCTATGTAGCATGGTTTTTCGTCGAATATCTCTTATAATAAGCCCATTAAACCAAACAGGATATCGTTTATTAGCTGGACTGGGGGGCCTTTTCTTTTTAGGTGTGCATAAGTCAAACAAGTTGTAGATGATGTCATAAAAGGCCAGGGTCGCGACTAAAACTTCATTCGATTCCATGACAGAAGCCCAAGAAGTTCCTTCTAGGAGTGACTTAAAAAGAACAACATCCATTTTATTGAAATTCCAATCGCGCGATGGATCTATATTACTCGGTTTCAAACGTTTACTCGTATTAGACAATGCATGACTTACCGTTATCTCAAGCGGGGGGTGGTAAGCATCGGGCGGGACGAGACCGTCGGTAGCAACAACACAAACCTGCTGCACTTGTGACTCATTGCACTCCTGCGCCAACACTACGTCAAGCTTACTTCCATGACAATTAATTAAGTTATTATATTCAATTAAATTGCAGTATGTCAGAAAGTAACAATAATAATTTTTTATGTTAACAGAAGCACTATTCATATTTAGTTCACCAAGTAATAAAAATACACTATTTAAATGCATGATAAAAGATTCAATTTTACAAAACAATTGCATGTAAATGTCGTCAGTCGCACTCGGTTTTATATACACAACACCGACGATCACAGAGATACCGCGATGAGTGAAGGAGGCCCATAGATCTTCCCCAAACTCAGTTTCGAATTCCCGTCGTCGCCGTAAGGTGATACCTGGCCTAGCCGCCAGCAGAACTCCCCCACAGGGAGTGACACGATCGCGTCGCAGTAGTGACCAACTCGTGGGAACAACCTCACCATCCTCGATTGAACTGTCAAGGAATGTTTCAGTTGCCACGATTAGAGAGTGGTCACACAATAATATATTCATATTCCATGTCCGAAGCTTCGTCTTAATACCACGTACATTTTGATATAAAATTGACATTTGTTTTAAAGGCTTATTGTTTTCATTTTTGTTCGCTATTTGAGTGACGAAAAAATGTACGGTTTTCAGTTTTATTCTCAGCGTGTTTACTGTAGTTTATGGCTCAACTGCCCTTAGAGACGTCACACCCAAGTCAGCAATACAGCGCTTCGAAAGCGAGGAACGTGATTTTTTGCGACCTACCTCCAATCATGGTTCATCATCTTTTTGTGTGCAACCGTCGGTAATTTCCTGTAGTGTTGGATGTTTATCACTATTATTGCCGTTATAAATTGCAGTACTAAGCTCAGTTGGAAATACTGGAGCCACCTCAGGCATCGGTGGTGTAGTATTGGGGGAATAAATAATCACGTTATTCCTCTCCGTACGGCGTTGTTGATGAGTAATCCTTTGGGGGCTTGAAATAATATCACTCACAGCTGATGCCAAAGATTCTACTTGAGCTGGTTTCAGGGTAAGATTTGCAGCCTGCTCGTTCGCACACGACAACTTGCTAGTTTTGCTCATCACAGACGATGGTGCGGGGGTCGGTTCTCCGGACTTAGGTTTACGTTGCAATTCCTTATTTGAAACTCTCACGTTTGAATCACGTAATAATTTGGATTGACACTCGATAACGGATTTCAAATCTTGGATGTCGGTTGATTGCCGTTCGATGAGTGTTGTCTGCCTAGTTATTAACTCCTTAAGGCACTTCATTTCACTTTCCATATCCTGGAGGCGAGTCACAAATTCCGGAAGTATATCGGGCGACAACTGTATTATCGACATCTCGTATGTCGTGAGAAACGGTCCTTCGAGGTAAAAAAAATTGCGTGCGCCGTGCGTACACGTCGACTGCGCGCGACTGACTGATAATCTATCTAGGAGGCATATTTAGGCGTGTATGGCCATGATTTCTTCTGCCTACCTAGTCCGAAAACCAATGCACGCCACTGGGGCGTAGCTAGCATGGGTGGCATCCGGTGCGGCAATAGTGGTGTCAAGCCAAAAATGAAATTGTTTAAAATAAAAATAAAATGTTTAAACGCGAACTACGACATGATTTTTATTCTATTGCTTCTTCTACAATTTAACTCCGTTTTTCTTTAATATAAGTCGAGGCAAAAAAACGTCGTCACAAAATATGTCGCACAAAATATATTTTTAACTTTTTATAATCTAAAAGTTTGTGTACCTTAGATTAATATTTTCAGTCGGGTTCATGTTTATATAATAATGCATTAGAAATGCCTACATAAAATCAATAAAAAAAAAACATTATACACACTACCATACCTTTTTCACCACACTGAGAAGAATGTCAAACATAATTATTGATTATGTCATAGTCAGATGATGATTGATTATTGATTGATGGCGTATGGCCATTTCTCGATATCTATGGATAAACTTGGCAAAATATGGAAGAACCGGAACATAACCAAAGCCACCAAAACCAGGTTCGTCAGATCACTTGTGTTCCCCATATTTCTGTATGCTGCGGAAACGTGGACTCTTAAGAGAAAGCGAGAAAAAGAGGATAGACGCTCTCGAAATGTGGTGCTGGAGAAGAATGCTTGGAATATCATGGACAGAATTCCGTACAAAGGAGTCCATACTCCAGGAACTCGGTATCAAGCAGCGTCTATCCTCCGTAGTGCTGGCTCGCATCCTAACTTTCTTCGGACACGTGTCGCGGCGTGGAGATGTCTCCATAAAACGATTGGTGGTGCAGGGTAAAGTGCAGGGCACCAGAGCGCGTGGAAGATCACCCATGCGATGGAGTGACCAAATTAAAGCCGCAATAGGCGGTCCTATCAATAACTGCACCAGAAGGGCAGCAGTTAGCGGAAGAATGGCGGCGTGTTGTGAAGCGGGCCACAAATGACACGTCATGACGACCCGACCACTCTGTCAAGAGTGCAACGCATAAGAAGAAGAGATGATGATTGCGTGACGGTGGACGATACAAACAACAGGCTCGTGCAAACTGTCCATCTGGGAGGATCGAAGTTCTTTAAGACCCACCGCACGAATAGAACCCAAAAACTTTCGGATGAGACTCTCAAAATCATGAAGCGACGACGTGATAGTTGCTGTCTTCAGCTGCTACAGCCGAATATCGGCAGCTAAATAGGCAGGTCTTAAACGCAATGCGACACGATTTGCGCCTCTTTAATACATCATGTATCGAAGAGGCAATAAAGCGGAACAAAGGTTCCAAATTGTTCACAAGAGATTTAGCTATTGGTCGAAGTCAACTGACCTAGCTGAAGACCGACACCGGCAACATCATCACGTCAAAGCCAGAGATCTTGAGAGGTTGCAGAGTTCATTAATATAAATAAGGAAAAGGGTAGGGCCGAGGACACTACCCTGTGGGACACCAATATAAAGGGGTTCTAATCGATCAGTTAGGTAGCTACGAACATAAAAAAAAATTATATTCATATTTCCCCAATGCCAGTGAGTGTTGGCATCACTGTTCTCGAAGTAGTAGACGAGTATGTATACCCAGGAAAAATTGACGACAAAGAGGTCAATCGAAGAATCTATCTAGGCTGGGCAGGGTTCGGGAAGCTAAAGCATATCATCACTTCCAGAACACCAAAGAGTCTCAAGACGAAGGTCTTCAATCAGTTATGACATACGGAACAGAGGCGTGGTCTTTTACTGCTGCATAAATAAGCTCAGGCGCTCAGCGAGCTATGAAACGAGCTATGCTCAGAATTTATCTCCATGACAGGGTCTGAAATGAGGACATTTGTAGGAGAACGAAAACGACCGACATAGCTCTTAGAGTTATAAATAAATAATAAAAAAATAAGGTTCTTGAGTGGTGAACACTTTCTTTCTTTCTTACTGGAAAGTGCCGAGCGGGACGACCTCCCACTAGGTGGTCTGATGACCTACTCAGAGTCGCTGGACTCTGCTAGATGCAAGCGGCCCAAAACCGATCCATTTGGAAGGCAATGGGGGAGGCCTATGTACAGCATTGGTAATTTTAATGATATGATGATGATGAGATTTATGGGGAGGGAGGGGGTCGAGCAAAATCACACGACACCTCACCAGGGGGGGGTCGAAAATTCGTGAAAATCGGCTCACGTATTTAATGGCTGGCCTCCCGAACCATCATACCGTCTAATTCCACACGAGTTATATTTAAGTGGACATTGTTTGTGTCCCCCAGGCCGGTAGCGCGCACCGCAGCATCGATGATCCTCCGCGGGCCGACAGACGCGTACTGCGACGAGATGGAGCGGTCCGCGCACGACGCGCTGTGCGCCGTGCGCCGCGTGCTCGAGTCCGGCAGGCTGACCCCCGGCGGGGGCGCCGTCGAGGCCGCGCTCTCTATATACCTGGAGAACTTCGCTACTACACTGGTGCGTACACTATCTACACTAGATGGAGCGCCGCGTGCTCGAGTCCGGCAGGCTGACCCCCAGGTGGCCCACCCCAGGATTTTCTGGTGTCCACCCCAGGATTTTCTGGTGTCCACCCCAGGATGTTAAGATTCCATCGGCCATCGATTTTTAGGGGCAATAAAAAAGATAATTACCCTATATACGCCAATGGTGATTGTGTATGAATGTAATACTTGCAGAGTTCCCGCGAGCAGCTGGCGATAGCCGCGTTCGCGCAGTCGCTACTCGTGATCCCCAAGACGCTGGCGGTGAACGCGGCGCGCGACGCCACAGACCTCGTCGCCAAGCTCAGGGCATACCACAACTCCTCGCAGACTAAGGTATACCTTTGGTTAATGATATATTCGGATTGAGGGTTGAAGCTGTTCACGCGTCGAAAAAAATATCCCGTATAAATATAATAGATAAATTTCTACCGAATTTAATAGGAATATTTCAACAACTTCACTATGACAAGTGCGCGTAAAACGTAGCTGTCGCGTATGTACACCGGTGTAAAAAAGTTGGCCTGTTTTATATAGTCGTGCGTCGTCGACTACGCTCATTCTAGTTAGGTATATCTATTTCTATGAGTAACACTTGCTGTGCCTTACGGTTTCACTCGTTACGCTGGACCGTCCTCAAACTAATTAAAGCAAAAAGATATTTTCATATCGGTCTGGTTACTACCACAGAAGTTTGTGCAGGTGTTTATCAATCATGGTGTTATGGTTATACTTAAAAAGAGGAATTAACATGAGTTCCATAAAGGAAATAAAACCACACAGAGCTTGTATGAAATAATAACTAACTAAACATATGACTTCAAACAGGTAGAACACGCAAACCTCAAATGGGTCGGTCTGGACCTCACAGAAGGCGTACTGCGCGACAACTTGGCAGCCGGCGTCCTGGAACCGGCGATATCAAAGATCAAATCCCTCAAGTTCGCAACAGAAGCCGCCATCACCATACTGCGTATCGACGACATGATCAAACTGGACCCAGAACAACAGAGGGGAAAATCATACGAGGACGCGTGTAACGCCGGAGAACTAGACTAAACACATAGTGTAGTTTTGTAATGATCTCAGTGCTAATTATGAAATATACTGTCGAAACGGTAAACATTATGCAATTTTTTTAAAGTGTACACCCATATGTAGGGTGTTACACTTCGAAAATTACACAATCTAATTATTAGGCTAGGAACACATTTTGGTACCCAGTAATAGTGTCATAAGCAAATTAATGAAGGAAATTAGTTAGCATTTAACATGTAACATGTGGCCCTAGCTTTTATAAACTAAAACAAATGAAAATATCAAATGTGCTGAGATCAAATTATTAAATAATTGAGTGCTTGAGGTGCCTGAATGTTATTATATCTATCATTTTAATTCTGTAAGTTGGAATTTTTCTGTGATTCTTGCTTGCACTAATCGCTAGTGTATTAAATTTTCTTAAACTGTATCAATTACAGCAACCTAAAAATAAATTTGATAGTATTATTTTTAATTATCTTCTCGAAATGTCTAGCACTATAGTCATTTGTTTCTGCATTTTTTTTAATAAATAGCACTGTTTCTGTATTGTCATAAGAAAGAAAATTGTTACGAGTTGGTAAGGAAGCCCGGGAGTGTCGATGTAAGCAGGGTTGTACCGTCACAATAACTATATTGTTCTGCATCTACGCGTTGAAGTGCGAGACCTAATTTATTTAAGCGACAAGGTTTCTTTTGCTTTTAACATAATATTGCTAGTATAACTTGCTAACGCGTGTCGCGCGTCACAGATGAATAAAATAATTTTAATACAATTATTGTTGTTTTAATTACATTTTGTATTCTCCTGAGGAAAGGATATTTTAAGCTTTTGGTATAATAACAACAAGCTAACAACATCCTGACTTTCCTGGTTTTGACAAGGCTGGAACTTTCCTATTCTTATCCCTTAAAACCTCTAAATTATAGAATCGGTTACTTTAGTTATGCCTTTGGTTACATAAAGCGTTGCGATCACATACTAACTTTGCACACATGTATCATAATGTACTATTATTG
The DNA here is from genome assembly GCA_947623365.1 of Achlya flavicornis. Taxonomy (NCBI): domain Eukaryota; kingdom Metazoa; phylum Arthropoda; class Insecta; order Lepidoptera; family Drepanidae; genus Achlya; species Achlya flavicornis. The sequence continues at coordinate 13,339,974 of OX392480.1, read as the reverse complement.
TATGGGGGCTCCCTTTATTTTATATTTTCATTATTTTACATTATGTGAAAATTTCAACTGGCTATCTGTATTACGGTTCGTGAGATATAGCCATCGAACAATTAATCCAAAGAAGCGCAATGACGTTCATTTTGGTTGCAATATATTCCGCCAATTTCCCACCGCCGACAACGCGCTCTGATTGGCTAAGTCAAGCACACATGCACTCTGATTGGCCAAGTCAAAAACACACGATGCAGTGATTGGTGCTTACTGTTCAAATTCAGGGACAAATCACTGACGAGTTTCGGAATTTGATTGTCCATTATGACTAACTCTAAAGTGATCTTTCCTCGATGGATAGCACACTGACAGACGGAATTGGACTAGCGGTTCCGGCGGTGCCTGGTTCTGCGCCATACAAATTTTCACAAAAGATTTAAATTTTCGCGCGTAAATTATATTCCGCTTAGATAAATAAAATCAACTGATGGAACTTTAATAATTGTATCAATATATATAATTGTCTATCTATTTTGTTTGTTCACACTTTACATGACTAAATTTTTCTCTTGGTAAATTCATATAATAGGACTCTTTACCTAGGTATCATTGTATGCAATGAAAATACGGAAAACGCTCTAAATTATCTTTTCAGTCTAATACATTTTATTTATAATTATCACTTTCATATAGTCCGCACATTAACTTTCACATAGTCCGCCAAAGACTACAATAGTATACTGGCTATAGTCCGCATTATCGGTCACCTCTCTAAGTATATACTGTAGTCTTTGCGGTCACCGTCCAGTCGTGTTTTCGTAAAATGGTGGTCATTGTACTAAATCTTTTCACGGACTTTTTGAGACAACTTGTAAAGTCACATAATTAATTTCATTTCACTTCACTGGAGCAGCATATCATGGATTGATCTTTATTTGATAAAATACCACCAATAATATGCAATAAAACTCAAAATACACGAATTTACAAAAATGAAAACGCGACGTCACTCTGCAAGTTCCCGCCAAAAAGTCCAATTTCTTTTATCAACCAACCAAGAGTAACTACCAAGACAGCTGTCTAATAAATTGATAAAGTATTTGATAATTTAATTTCCCATAATATTTAATTATATTTCTAATAAGGTATATGTGAGAGAGCGATAAAAAACTGTTAAGACATAAAACAAGTTACTTATTTAGTTGCATAGGTACCTATTGTAAAAATAATATGAATTAAAAACAAGCAAGTACAACAGCCAACACCTCCGAAAACTATTTTTTTACTGATAACGCAATCAAAGATGTTAAAACTACGAAATTTTGTCACACCGATACTTAAAATAAGCAATAATGTTTGCAGTGCTCTTTTATCAACGTCCTCTGTGCCAAAGGTAACACATATGTATGTACTACTTCAATTATCATATTTATCATAACTAAAAGAGAACCGGCTTTTTTGAACAAATGCACGTACTGCTTTATTTCCCTTGACTTGCGGATGAAAAATAACATTTCATTTTTATAACTTACCTCGCCCGCGCGGATCGCCAAACAGTCAAAGCTCTAGTATATAATAATAATCTATGAGTCAAAGGATTTAATTGTAATGACTTGCATAATTTAATTGACAGATATTGCATTTGACTGTGTTCTTAACAATAACATGTTTCAGGAAGAAAAAATAAAAGTTGGTAAGTGGGATATCAACTATGTGAAAGTTGGTAATGGTGCTCATAACGTGCTGTGTTTACCTGGTGCTATTGGCTCAATATGGACAGATTTCAAGCCCCAGGTTGAAGGGTTTGACCGAGAGAAATTCACTCTAGTGGCATGGGACCCACCAGGCTATGGCAAGAGTAGGCCTCCAGAAAGGGAGTTCCCCACAAATTTCTATGAGAAAGATGCTGATTATGCTCATGAATTTATGAAGGTAATTTACATGAACTATAGAGCAATCATTGTTAAAAATTCAGTATAATAAAAATCTTAATGTTTACCAAGTGATAAAAATTACAGTACCTTAACCGTTATAAACAATAGTTTTTATTTGTTATAAACACGGAACAGAAAAAACAAAAAGTCCATGCAGACCTTTGACAAGACATCAGATTATAGTACCTATTTTTAAGTGGCTTATCATAACCATTTGCAGGCACTTAAAATACCACACTATTCACTCCTGGGTTGGAGTGACGGTGGAATATCCAGTATGATCCTGGCAGCTAAATACCCAGATGCAGTCAACAAACTAGTAGTTTGGGGAAGTAACTCATTCATCTTGCCACATGAACTGGAACTGTATAATAGTATGAATTCAATTTCTTTCAATTAATTAGAGCCTGTAAGTATTTTACTTTGGGTCTTCTTATGAGAAGCCGTAGTTTTCCCAATGGAGTACAGCATGGGGTTCTTCAAAAAGGGTCTGAAGAGATTTCTTCAGGGTCGGTAATGAACAAGTGATACCCCTGGTGTTGCAAGCGTCCAGAGGCTACGGTAGCTGCTTACCATCAGGCGGGCCGTATGCTTGTTAGACATCTCAGTAAAAAAAAAACTGGTAATATTTTTTTTTATTTTTAGTCATCTTTCCTTATATTATGATCAACAAATAAGTCTTAATTCCAGAAATAAGGGATATTAAATCATGGTCCAAGAGAATGCGCGAGCCAATGATTGCATTGTATGGAGAAGAGTATTTTGCTAAATTATGGGCCAATTGGGTAGATGCAATGATTGCTTTATTCAAAGAGAATGATGGTAACATTTGTTCTGAAGTTCTAAAAGATGTGAAATGCCCCACATTCATTTTGTATGGAGAAAAAGACCCCTTAGTTGATAGTGCTCATGTATCACACCTCCACACACACATTGAAGGTTCAAGGTAAATATGTGAAAAATAATAAATAATAGCAGAATAAGTTATAAATGCAAACATTATAACAGCTGAAAATACAGCACTATATCTCGTATGGAACTCATTCATGTATGTTTGAGAAACATGTAAAGCATTAAAAGAAAAAAGTTGTCAATTAAGTCATCTGCATGAATGTACACAAGTATTTAATTTTCATTATGTATTATAATTTCAGGATACATTTGTACCCAGAAGGCAAGCACAATGTCCACATCAATTATGCAGAAGATTTTAACAAGAAGGTTCAAGACTTTCTACTACAGCCTTGATTTACAATAGCATTAAAACTTTATTCATTTATTTATTATTTTTATAAGGTTTTTGAAATATCTACACAGGCATGTATATTTTTATAAGGGGATAAACGAAAGAATATAACAAAAAATCCCATATTTTATTTTCATTTACTTCTTATAAGCATGTTTCATTTCAGAATAAAACAATTTACATTCAATAACACATAATTTAAGATTGAAGTGACTCATTTATATCTTACTGTACAAGTGAAATATTGTCCTCTCAATACAACCACCACAAACAAGCAGTTTATTATTGTATGGCTGCTGATCACACGTTTTGTTCTGATACCTTCATACATTGTAATGTTATTTAGTTTGCAACTACATAGGTATTACATAAAATTGGATATTGTTAGTGAAAACAAAATTACTACAAAGTTGTAGTATAAAATTACTACATATTGACTGAGTGTGTGCTCTACCTTGTAAAACTCAACATATTATTTCTAAGACAATCGACGTCAAACAACATATCCTCAACATACATTCTAATCATGTTAATAAATATGTATTGCACTCTACAGTAAAGTCGAATAAGAAAAATCTGATCTACATTTTGTAGTTCATAAACATGGCCCTTTAGAAAATTTTACATATAAAAATATTCACATTGCGAGAATAAGGCACACATGAGCTGGCGTCGCATCCGTCGGCGGCCTCTTAGAGGAAGCGCTCTGCAACTTTATAATTCACCACAATTTTCAAATGACTGTTAATGAAAGTGACTTTATAAGTTACGTTTACAAGTACATAAACAAACACATTTATAAGCGACCTACCTCGATAAATACATAAGAAAATATAGTGACAATATGAAATCATTCGCTAATTCAAGTAAGCTTGTTCTTATCTCATAAATAATTTCTCTAGTTACAAAAATAGTATACAATGAACGGAACGATACATAGTTGCGGACGCCGCCGCCCTGCAGCACCATAGCTTGCCCTAGTACTAACTAGCACTACTGTGATCCATCCGTTACATATATTACAATGAAATAAGATTACTCTTACAAATACATAACGATACAATATTACAACATTATCACCGGGATTATCAACAATACGGTTTTTAATTAATTTTAAATACGTTACATTCGTTACGTTACAAAAAAATACTAATGTTTTAATAGAGAGAGTCAAAGGCACACACTTTGTAAAAAAATCCTACAAGTTAGTCTCAGTGTCTCTTTTATCACTGTGGGGTTTCGTTTCAAACGTAAACGGGGCCCTGGTTGTCGTTGTCGTCGAGGTTGATTTTGTTCGTGTAGCCGTCGTCGAAGAAACGGCGGAAGGTGAACTCGAAGAAGCCGTGGAAGGTCTTGCCGTTGTCGAGGAGCTCGCTGTCGGACTTGTTGGAATCAGAGCTGCCAGAGTTGCGCAACTTGTCGGGGTCCACGGGGTCGAAGTTGGAGGTATCCGTGTCGTAGTCGATCCTGGGGATGTAGGGCGCCGCCTGCCGCCGCAGACCCTTATCGAAGTCGATGCCCTTCAGGAACGGGTGGTTCTTCACCTCGTTGGCGTCCTTGCCCAGCCTCGTATCCTGCCCGGAGCACAGCTGCAGGATCAGATCCTTGCTCTCCGGGGACAGGTTGGCAGCGTCCGGTATGTGGAGAGTGCTCTCCCAGTTTATTACCTGCAATTGTTTGTGTATTTAGACTTGGAATGGAGATATTCTTGAACTTTAACATCGATTAAAACAGCGAGGAAGAAGTTAGAACTAAATAATTTTAAACGGAAATACTTTTAAGGTGATGATATCTCTGTGGTGGTAACGTCGAAAGCCGAGACCAAGGTCCAGGGTTCGAATACTACAATAAGCTGAACTTTCGGTGAAGGAAAACATCGTGAGGAAACCACAGCACGGTTTTAGGGTACTTTGTAGTACCCACTTGGCTGGCTACCAACCTCAAGTTGAAAATCTGTCGACAGCTGCACTTGAGAGATAGTTCTTTCTACATCATCACTTACCATGATGTGAAAGTGACCTATACACAAAAAAAAAGGATACTGTGAAGTACATTTGCCTACTTTTGACAGTCAAAATCTCACAATGCGTTTGAGCCCTGTAAGATTACGAGGGAAAACCTTGTATGGAAACCATAGCATGTGGTAGGATGCCTTGTAGTAGTTAGGTACCATCATCATCTAGAAAAACTGCCTAGGATTGACCGTTATTCCGACTACTGTACTTGAGAGCCAGTTCCGTTCAGTACATCTTACCACCTTATGCCAGTTCAACTCAATGGTGAGTAGTATTGTGGTAAAACACAAGACATCAATTTACTAGCTGTACCCCGCGGTTTCACCCGCGTTCCCGGGATAAAAAGTCCTATGTCCTTCTCCATACCATAGCCTATCCGCATGCGTGAAGGCGTAACAAACAAACTCACTTTCACATTTATAATATTAGCTAGGATTCACAGAACGAGCGCGAAGCGTCTCACAACACAACAACATAGATATACCTTATGCTGCGTCTCAGCGGGCGTAGAGGCCAAGAACGGTGGCGACCCCACGAGCATCTCGTACAGTATGACACCGACCGACCACCAATCGCAGAGCTGCGTGTACCCAGTGCGCGTGAGTACCTCCGGCGCTATGTAGTTGGGCGTGCCCACGAGCGAGTGCGCCAGGCACCGCTGGTGCTCGCGCTTGCGTCGCCTCTCGAGCGGCTTGAGCTGGTGGCAGCGGCACTCGCCCATCGCGCCCCACTCCCCGTCTACCGGGTCCATTGAGTCTTGTCGACCGTGGTCTACCAACACAAAATCATCATCGTTTTGATATTTGTAAGTTGTTGGTTTTTATACTTGCGTATTTTACTTTATGGTAATTTGGAAAAAATTGCCAAAATCTTCCAAACAAATATATTTAAAAAGTAACCTTGCTGAGTTGCGAAATGTAACATTTATAATTGTTTTTTTTTTTAAGTTGGTACCCATGAGACAAGCTTGCTGAGTTTGGGGCCACAGGATACCTAATAATTGAAAAATGTTTTCTTATGCTACTAATTTAAGGCAAGCTCTGTTATTATTATGTATTTAAAGTAGTAGTAGTATTTTTGATAAATAAATAATTTTGTTTTTTTTTTTGAGTTTTTTGCCTGTTCTTCTTAAGGCCGACTTTTGAACTGATGGTAACTTCAATAACTTTGACCTACATTACTAGGGCCTACATTGAATAATGGCTTTGACTTTGGAGAGTTAGAGAAGGTTTAGTATAGGTTCATTCATTGCCTTGCTTTACCCCCGCGGGATCTTGAGAGTTTAATTTCAGGAAATCCTATCTCAGTGCTCACCTGTTATATAATGAAAGCCAGTGCAATATCTATCTGCAATATCTAGGTTTGGGCTGTGCGTTTTTTGTAAGTGTTTAATATGTCACTGGAATAGAAGTTCCTAGAATTTATCTTTTTCATATGTAGTTACAGAACGCGCACCCTACCTAAGTTAAACCCTTTTGATGCAACACCCGCTTACTTCCAGGCGGTCTGTATGTTTGTTTGCCGACTTAATCGTATAAAATAAAAAGTTTACATAATTTGAAAAAATATTTTGAAGAAACTTTAAAGGACTAAAATGTTTAATTTTAGTTTGTGGGATATTTGCTACTCACTCCAAATGACTGATTAAATTCTAATATTCTAATATGGTACATTGTACCCTTGATGTTTGGTGAGAAAGGGTACTATTACTGGGAAAACCATTGCTCAGGAACGCATGTGTAAATAAAAACATAAATATATGACACTCACCATTTCTCTGATAATATTTTGAGTTGTGAGTCCACCTGAAGCCCGTACACAAACCAAAATCGGTCAGCTTGATGTGCCCCTCGCGGTCTATGAGAATGTTGTCGGGCTTGATGTCCCGGTGGATGAAGCCCATTTTATGGACGCTCTCCACCGCGCACGTCAGCTCCGCTATGTAGAACCTCGCCAGGTTCTCCTCAAATATACCCAGCTTTATCAACAACGACATCAGATCACCCCCGGGTATGTAGTCCATCACGAAATACAAGTTATCCTTGTCCTGAAAACTGTAATACAGTTTGACGACCCACTCGTTGTCGGCCTCCGCCAGTATGTCCCGCTCGGCTTTCACGTGCGCCACCTGGTTGCGCTTCAACACGTCCGCCTTCCGCAGCGTCTTCATGGCATATAGATGACTAGTATCGATCTTCCTCACCAGCGTCACCTCCCCGAACGCGCCCACACCGATCGGCTTGATCTTCCGGAACATGGACCTGTCCATTTTCGCCCTCTTCAGCCTGATATAATTAGACTCCTTCTGCGACAGCATCTTCCTCATCTGACACTGCGCCTCCGCGCTGAGACCTATCTTGGTCATCTCCTTCTCGAGCTGCATCCGCCGGAACGTTCGCTGCTTATACGACTTGAGAATGTTCTCCACATGCTGCTCCATGTAAAATTTAAACGCCTGCGGGGAGTAGTTTCGGACTTTACAATCCCTCCGCTCGTCCTCCTTCTCCTTGCTGATGTTCTTGCGCTCCGGAATCGGCGACTGATGCCTGATCTTCTCGAGACCCTTGTTGGTCGGTCGACGCTCCGCGGAGCCGTTCGAATTCTTATCGGAGCCGGACGCGGCGATGCTATCCTTCATGAGATTGTTAGTACAGTTCTGATTCGAACACTTCATTTCCAGCTGGCCCTGCGACGTTTCGGCCTTCGCCTCACAATTATTTGAGAACTTTTTATGTAACGGTGAATGGTGGGAGTTGACAGTGGTGGTGCTATCGTTCTGATTGCCGTAGGGCGGCGGCGGGACGGGGTGCATGCCCCTCTGCACGGCGAGGGCCTGCATGGTGATCGCGTAGCTCGGGGGCTCCGTGGTGGGCACGGTGGGCGTGGGCGGCGAGGGCGCGGCCGCCGGCGCCGGCGCGGGCGGGGACGAGCCCGGCGACGAGGGCTTCGGCGCCAGCGGGTAGCTGGGCGGCGTCTGCGCCTGCTGCTTCTGCTGGATGGAGCTGGCGTACGAGGGCGGCGGCGGCGGCGGCTGCGACCCGGAGCTGGCCGGCGCCGGCGCCACCGGCGCTATGGCCGTCTGCAGCACAGGCTTCTGGACCTGCGTACTCTTCACCGACTGCATGATGATGGGAGGTTGCACCGCTTGTCTCGCTGTCCACGCCTGGATAGGCGTCGGGCGAGTCATTCCCGAGGCGGAGCCGGTCGATTGCGTCACCGTAATCGGACTCGGCGAGCCGGCGGAGGTGCCTCCCGAGTAGATGCCCGACGACGGGCTCTTCCTGTAGTCCTGCGACTGCGTGGGGCTCTGTCGGTTCTGCATCGACACCGAGTAGGAGGGGGGCGGCGGCACGCCGGACAGCGGGTAGGGGGGCGGCAGCTCGGCGCCGCCCCCGCCGCCGGCCGTCTGGTATATGCTGAGCGCCTGGATCTGCTGCGTGAGCTGCTGCTGCACCTGGGGCCCGTTCTGCACGATCATGGGCTGGCGCGCGGGCGGCGTGGGCGCGGCGGCCACGGGGCTGGTGCCGCGCGCGGGCGGCAGCGGCGGCGCGGGCGACATGCGCTTCATCAGCTGCTGCACCGACGGCGGCACGGGCGGCGTCGACGGACATCGCGGCGGGGGCGGCGGGGGAGGCTCCGAGAACCCCGAGGGGGAGTACTGCCTGCTTAGCTTCTCGTGAGGCAGGGGCGGCGCCTCCGACTGCCGCGGGCTGTCGGACCTGCTGCTGCCGGCGCCCGAGTCGAGGGCGGGGCTACCTCTGTGCAGGTTGAGCTCGCGCTCGAGGCTCGGTTTCCGTATGAGCTTCGTTCCCAGAGCGCTGAGGTTGCTGCTTTTGAGGACCCCATTTAAAGGTTCCTGCTGCTTGGACAGGTAATCTAGAGCTGCATCCAAACGCCCACCTGAATATTTCAGTGCTCTTACTGCTGAATCCTGCAAATAATAAAAAAATACACAGCTGCATCAACTAAACTGCTCTCATACCAGAGTAAAGTATAGCAATATCAACATAATGCTACTAATATGATAAATTCGAACATTTTGTTTATTGTAGGTAGCATTGTAATTAAGATTCAAATAATATATCCTGTATACATACGTACTAAATAATACTGAACTAGTATAATTACGTAGTATATTTCTTGAATAAAAAAATTAAAAACATATGCCACACAAACAAAAATGTATGAATGAGTGGAGCTTTATTAATTACATATTTTCAGCCTGTTAGACACCTACTTGGGTCACTTCATGTTTTACCACAACTAAGGGAAATTAGCTAATATGAGTTTGAGTTTCGTGAAGGAAAATATTGAGAGAAAACGAAAGCTGTGAATTCTTTTTAGTACCAGTCTGGCTGGCCACAGCCCTCATTTTGAAAATCTGTTGCGAAGCACCTAACAGTGGCCATTGCACTGGAAAGCCAGTTCCACAATTTAGTCCCGTGATAAAATAGTGTACAAAAACAAGCCTATTTACAGTAAAAATTTAACAACTCTGTGATTCAGGATTGTTGTCATATGTTATCACCCCACAAAGCAAAATTGGTTGCACAAATGCAGCTACCAGAAAACAAATTGAAGCTACCTACCTACAGAGTCTCCTATCATCATTTAATGGTTTATTTTATAGAAAGAACACAATTAAATATATCTCGATATATTACTATGTTGTTGTTAGTAAGCTTACCGTACCAAGAATACTGAACAAACTGATGCTGCACTACTAATGTGCCAACTAGTCAGAAAACAGCCTTACTCTGTTCATTTCAACCCACTGCTGAACATAGGCTTTCATATAATGCCACCATACTTTCCAAACTTATTGCCAATTTAATTGATAATCAATTGCAGCACCCTTTAAGGATTCCATACTTAAAGGATGCCAACTGGAACCTATTACTAAGACTCGGGGTCTGTCCACCTGTCTGTGGGCTGTATCTCATCTCTCTGCGCCGTAATAGGTAGACAGTTGAAATTTTCACAGAATGTGTTTCTTTTGCTGATATACAAATAATAAAGATGAAATTCAATTAAACCTCCGACCACAGATTACAGAATTCTGTAATCTGTGCCTCCGACTTGCACTTGCCTAGTTTTTCATGAAATATAATAGATGGTATAAACATAACTTGACTTTTACAACTTTACACAGCAAAAGGTTATCTGAAGGATTGCTACAGCACCAGCAGGGATTACTGTTAAGCAGTATTCCTATAGTTTAAATGTCCAGCTGGGTATATGTTATTCATTGACCAATTTAAACATTATATGCAGCAACAGAAAGATTTATCCTAGATATTATTGTTGCTAATACCAGCAGCTTTAAGCTGGTACATGTATTTCATTTCAGTGTTATCATCCTAAGATAATTTATATTTAATTATCAACTGTTCACTGAAGATTTATCCTATATGTTCTAAATAAATAAATAAAAAATTTAATAAATAAGATGCACTTATCACTGTCTAGTAGTTTAACTCACGCACACAACACACAATTTGGCAAAAAGATAGTTACATTATTGAAATTTACCTCATCATATCCTAAAACAATGAGTTGATTTAAGGATTGTGGTAGCACATTCAATTCCTTGTCCAGTCCATTCCCCGATGAGGAGCTAAAGCCTGAGCTCACTCCAGAGCTAACCGTGCTAGCTGCAGATGAGCCGGGTGGTTCAGAGTTTCCAATATTAGCGAATGGTAGTAATGAGTTACGGATTTCGGCGAGCGCCTTCTGGTGATAACCCGAGCGCGTGGCCGTCTTGCCGGGCGCCGGCGGGTTCATGGCGCCCGCGCCCGTGCGCCGCACCTCTCACCCCACCCCTCCCATCACATGAGCACACCCTGCTGGCTACACATATCACTGGTCACAATTCTCTTGCGCATTTAATTCACACCTTATTTGTACTGAAGTTTATTAGTCTGTGTATTTCAAAGATATGTTGGTTGTTCTCTCAACTCACTGTTTTATGAGTTTCAACATTTTCATTATCATTCAACACTATGAGAGGTGTGCTAAACTACTGAAACAAGAAAGAATATTATTGATAAGCAGTCATTAAACAATCATTGACAATAACGTTGAAGAAATGTTGATACTGGAATATGCTTCTAATCATTTTGTTATTTAAAACTATTCATTAATCGTTAAGCCAAGCATTACTTTACATGAAACTAGCGAAATCGAATAAGTATCACTCCAGCTAGAGGAGCAGTAACAAGCTGCAAAAGAATGTTCAACACGAATCAATCATGACATAGCGCTGTGGAATGCCAAAATTAGAGTCCGATTTATTTCTTCTTTAGAACAAATTTTATACCAGAGAAATTAATAATCATATTATGCATAATATTACCAGATATTTTTTTCACTTTCTGCAAATCCAAATAGGAAACACAAACGTCATAATCACGCAAAATATTTTTTTTATCCGAGCGCTCTCACATTACCGATGACATCCTTGCACACCACATTATATGATTTCGTTATCAATGTTTATACTTATACGAAAAAATAGAGAAATTGAAATAACCTTTGTATCAATATTAAATTATCAAACGAATTACGAAAACAAAGAACTCTGAAACACAGACATGCAAGTTGGCAAACCATACAAAGCGACCATTTTGAAGAATTACCACATTCTTTTGTATGTTCATAAAAGCTACGGCAAAGTGACGTTTATGATTTATCCATAATTTTTTCAAACATATATTATTCATATTATCTTTATTTTTTATTTCTGTTACATATTATGATAAAATCATTCATTTAATAATATATTTGAAGAAGAAATTAAATTATAGGAAAACATGAAAACAATCAACTGACCATCCAGACATGGTAGCTGCAGACCTATTATATATTTGATTGCATATAATGATGTTTTAAATTTCAATACTATTATTTGTACGTAGTATTTATATACTCTGAGCTATTATGATGTTTTTTAATACTAAAAAAGAAGGAAACGATCAATATTGTAATACTTAGGCTGCATTCCGAATTAATGATATAATCGCTGTAATCGATTTGAGCGTGCTTAAACCCGTTCCATATTACCTTGAGCGCCATCACGATGTCCCGTGAAACGTCATAGATGACGTCATGACATGCGCCATCTTGCGCTGTCAAAAAGTGACGGTTAGTTATTATATGTGAATCCAAAACACACAGCATTTTATGAAGAAGCATCTACAGATATTTACCATATTAAGCATGAAATTGTATACTTTACCTCTTCTCTCTTATATTACCTGTCTCTTTCACGCACAGCAGAGCGCGACATGTACCTGAACTGGAGCGCACCTGTGAACTCATAGCATCTAAATATTTGCCGCTGAAAGCATACAAATTTTTTTTCGTACTATTTTTTATTAAATAATAGTGATTATTTCTTCGATTTCAAGTAAAAAATCTCTAGTTTGTGTCAAGATAGAGTTATTGTAAAAGAATGAGAGATCATTCTATGTTAAAATACCGAAGATTCTGCGGGTAAGAACGGTGTTTATGTAGGGTAGGATGTTGCTATTTCAGTAAAAAGCAACCGACTCGAAGCCGCACTGGTGTCTCCAGGTATTGAAGGCATCTTCTTCATCTTCGGAAGATGAGGAGGGCAAACCCTTACCACCTCTAAATGGACGCCGTAAGTAAAATCAACTTGACACACAACAATTGACTCTATAATGAATAAAGTTAAATATTTCCGGAATTTTGGCTCAATTACCGTAGAAGATTACTTCCACCACATAAAATTCGTATTTGAGTCTGCAGAACCCAGTAACCAAGTTGAACAATTAACTTTTCCAGCCTCCTTACTTAGTTAATCATTGTATGAGAACACTATTTTCAATCAGGTAATTAAAATTCTCACTTTGAAGAAAAGAGGGAATTCCCTCTGCGAAGAAGTAGAGGCTTGAAAAGGTTAAATCAACTTGAGCATGTTGATATACAAATGTGGAGAGGCAAACGGTACAAGTCTTTATCTAGTATTATTCAGCTACACCAAGTTTTGTTGCATTAAAAATTAAGCAAGAATTAAGCCATTTTTACAAAATAAAAAGATGTTTTAGCTTCTGCTGAATATATGTCAACAGCTTTGACTAATAATTAAGTACGGGAAGAACAACAGGAACTTTTAAAGCAGGGTTTGTAGGATCTCATTAAACTAGGGTGCAAGAACCCAAATGACTGTTTGAAAAGATGTCTGGGCTACTGGGACCAGACTCCAATTGATAAGTGCATAGACAAAATAATACAATTTATTTGTGGCAGAAGGTAAGTGAATTATAGTCAAATGTTAAAAGTCCTTTTGTGGGACTTTCCTACAGGTGCCAATTACCTTTCTTTCAGTCACATGAAGATTCCCAGAGATGGTTGAATAAACCAGAATTTAATAAGGTACAAGATGTCCCTTGTTCTTTATTATATTGAACTGTGTCCAGTTACATTAGATCCTCTACATATTACAAACATAATAGATAGAGATAAATTATTACTAAGGCCTCATAAGGCCTCCCACTAACATAACATAATAAAACAATGCCTAGCAAAATCAGAAACAATATGAAAATATATTAAGCAACCTAGCATTCGGAGGAGGATGCTTGAAGCACCATGCACAGGCATGGGAGGAGCTTGGTGCAAACCAATTTATTTTAAACATCATTACTTGTAGTCGCAGTCCTTTCATAACAAAACTCCTATATTTAAAACCCCTTTTTACTAAGGAAGTTCAACAAAAGGATTCCTATAGAAATAACATTAGTAAAAGATAATAATAATAATTATAATAATCTAATTGAGGACTTACAAGAAAAAGTATTTTTGTAAGTGCAAAAAAACTGGGGGGGGGAGAGAGCATACCATATTCGACCAATGAGTTTTCACTCAACAGACTAGTAACCAGGCATTTCTAGACAGTGTCTTATACAGATGTGGCCGAATTCTTAGAGGAAAACAATTTGATGGCAAGAATAGACCTGCAACAGGCCTATTTTTATTTAACAATAGCAGAGTCACTCCATCAATTCCTAAGGGTTTACTATAAGAACCAAGTACTAGCCAGTACTTTTACAAAGGATCACAGAGATCTTGCATACAACGGAGTATTAGTAAATTAGAATCTTACTTAGACTACATCCTAGTCAATCAGGACAGAGGCTGGCTACAGAATCAGGTCTCGGAGACTTTCAATATTCTAAAAGTTCTAGGTTGCCATCTCAATTACCAGAAGTCTGTCACAACACATTTGCAAGAGCAGGAACATTTGTGAAACACGTGCCTTTTGTGAAACACCAATAGGTGCACTCCAAAGAAAAGGGAACTGTGCTATAAGACAACAGACATACCAAGTACAAGAGAGTGACCCAGACTTTACTAGGACTCCTCAATTTTACAATCATTACTACCCCAGGAGGGTACTAACGGGTAACACAATGGTTCTTGAGAAGCTTCACTGCTCAAAAAATAAGAGAGAATTGTCTCCTCCAGCATCAGGAACTATGATGGTGGCAGATGGTCATAACTCACAGTTTAGTAGCACTGCACAGGAAAGAGGAGACACAATTCTTAACCACAGACGCAGCGGATGCGAGCTGGGGTACTCACCACAATGAGAGGTAACTAAAAGGCAAATGGTGTGCTCACTACAGGTTGTGGCACTTAAAGGTAAACAACTGTTTGTGGTGTACTAATTTTTATGATGCGTTAGGTTCTCACCAATAGTTTCTCATATTCTAGTACAATACGACAAGACGCCCGAAGCGCATATAGGAAACAAGGGCGGCCTTACAGTCCCTAGTCTTATTGAAATTAACGACAAAGCTCGCAGAGCTCACTGAAGTGCTAAATATATCGCTCTTGGCGGCGTACCTCTCGGGGAGATACAACGGCATAGCCGACCGCCTGTCCAGAAGCCGACAAGTGCCGGAACGGCACTTGTTGCCCCCGGCCTCGGGGGCCGTATTCAGAATTTGGGGCGTACCAAGTATGGACCTATTCGCGCCAAAGGAAAACGATCATCTCTCCCAGAACCGACCAGTGCCGTAATGGCACTTGTTGCCCCCGGCCTCGGGGGCCGTATTCAGAACTTGGGGCGTACAAAGTAGGGACCTATTCGCGCTAAAGGAAGCCGATCACCTCTCCCAGAACCAACCTGTGTCGTAATGGCACTTGTTGCCCCCGGCCTCGGGGGCCGTACTCAGAATTTGGGGCGTCACAAGTATCGAGCTATTCGTGCCAAAAGAAGCCGATCTCCTGTACAGAAATCGACCAGTGCCGGAATGGCATATGTTGCCCCGGCCTCGGAGGCCGTACTCAGAATATGGGGCATACTAAACATCGACCTATTCGCGTCAAAAGAATCTGCAGTTGTAGACATTACAGGGGACTCCAGGAGATGGGTCAGCCCATAGAAATATCATAAGTATGGTCAGCCATTTTATTTTTATTAATTTTTATATTACGACGCGTTCAGTCAACCTTCTTGGAAGTTTGCGTTGGCATGAGTATTTCCACCATCCAATATAATGCCACTGGTGCTGCCCCACGTAAACTCCGCGACAGGGATGATAACTACTTTACTATTGCCTTTAGAGAGCTTTAGTGTCAAGCTAGTTTTTTCTTGCATCCAAGATCATAGTAGATCTTTGTAGGATGATATTGTAAAGCTTCTTTTCAGGAGATTTAATTTTCCATTACTGTGTCGTGAGATGTTAGGTATGTTTTATCTTGATACTGGTTCTGCTAGAACCTTCTGATCAGTTAGCCTAGATCAGTCAGATGCCAGGTTTCTAGATAAGTTACAGCTTATGGACAAACTGGCATATAGATTATACTCCTACATAGAGGAGCAATATTCACTTATTCAGCTAGTAATAGGGTCCTGTTTGGCACCCTTTGGGTACGGAACCCTAAAAATTTCATAGTACTAAGAATTACACAGAGACAAATTCTTTGTATATTGTTTTGAAAGCTATATAAACCGCAGACAAAAAAGATTTATGTCTGTGATATAAGCCCACCAGAGAAGGAAGCACCCATGTGGAAACAGAACTGCTTTTTGACTGACTTAATAATATTCTGATCAACCAAATATTGTTTGATACTGCTAGATGAAGAACAACAATGCCTTCATTTCAAGGAATTCATGACATAATTCATGACTTTCAGAGTTGTCTAATGATAGTTGATAATGATGACATTAATAAGTAGAATAATATTTAGGCCAAAATTTGGCTCAAAAACAGACAGTGCTGATAAAGACCAATCGGGTTGGTTATTGTAACAGCACCTGCACATGCCCGGTACAAAATAAAAAGCAGAGATGATAAAGAGACATAAACATTTTTATATCATTGATGGGCACACTTAAATCAGCTACTCAAACTATGATAGCAAGTGAGATTAAAAGCTGGTATAAATGCTTCACCAGGCAGTGTGCGACTAACAATCTTTAGTATCTCGCTCTAGAAGCTTTTTAGAAACTAGATCATTAGAAGAGAATCCTACTGTCGTGCCATAGATAGAAAAATAGAGTTTAGTCCAATTAAAAATAATAAGGATAAACTTTTAGATAATTGTTAGATTTTTTGTATTACAATTTTCTTTTAAATTATTAATACTGCATACTTGATGTATGTTATTTTGATCTTGGAATGATTTCTAAGTAATTAATATATATTTTTTTTTTTTTTTTTTTTTTAATCTTAAGATATCTTAGTAGAATACTTATCAAGTATTTTCTTAGGCTACCTACTAATAATTTTAATTCATGAGGCTTTGCTTCAAGAAGTTCCCTTAAGTTTTTAATAAGGTACTTACATAATAAAATAAGATGTTTATACAAACATTACTTGTAATTTGAGATATTGAATTTATAACTTTGTGCTTTATTATCATTAATTAAAGGACATTTAAAGATATATTATTAGATATAATAATAATGAATACATGAATGAATATGCATAATTTATTATAACATTGAGAGCATATTTAAATTTATTTATTTTCACATAGCATTTGTATGTACTCTTTCACCAGCAGATAACAAACAAGTCTTCATAAAATGCTGTGTGTTTTGGATTCACATATAATAAGACTGTTTTGCACTCCAACAAAACAGTTATTATGTGTGTGAAAAAACACACAGCATTGGAGCAAGGCTCTTGCCGGTGATGAATGGAAGACTATGAGTTCACAGGTGCGCTCCAGTTCAGGTACATGTCGCGCTCTGCTGTGCGTGAAAGAGACAGGTAATATAAGAGAGAAGAGGTAAAGTATACAATTTCATGCTTAATATGGTAAATATCTGTAGATGCTTCTTCATAAAATGCTGTGTGTTTTTTCACACACATAATAACTGTTTTGTTGGAGTGCAAAACAGTCTTATTGTGTTTTCGGCAAAAATCTAATAAGATTTTTGGTTTTCCATATGGCAAAGATACTTTTTATGATTTTATGAGAGAAAAATAATAAAAAATGCGGATATTCCTTTTTGCGAGTCAACTAATAAAAGATATAAGGAGTTCTAGCGCATTTTTAATTCAGATTTTAATTAAATTCTCAAATGTTCTGTTTTGAATACTGTGAGCGTGATAACGGGCGTTCCGAATTGTTTACAGTTGTCAGCTGTCATTATCGTGATATCTAACTCGGTACGCAAATTATTGCTGTGAGCACTGTGAGCGATATTATTTAATTCGGAATGTAGCCTTAGTAAAACCTCCGTTGTAGGTCCATCTGGCAACACTAAGGAAGGACAGCGCCACCGACTATTTGGCGGGAACTTGCAGAGTGATGTTGCGTTATATTATTTATTTTCATAAATTCGTGTATTTTGAGTTTTATTCACAGACCTATGTAACGTTTTATTAAATATTATCGGTGGTTTTAAAGGGGTGAAAACGACATCGTCGGAAACACTATAAAAAGTTTCAACATAAATTGCTCATAGTTTTTTTTTGTTCCATATGTTTATTGAATTCAAATCAATTTTTAAATTATTTTCAATTCAACGTGGCACAACCGCACAACCATCGAGGGCCATTATCTTTTCACGTTACTTATGTAAGCTTAATACATATAAAATCTTTTGCTTGATCGGTGCCCCTAGTACGAACAGCGCGCCCCGCTCGCGCGCCGTCGCCGTGTGGATATCCTTTTGGTATAATTACTATACTCTTTGTACTGACTAACTACTGTACCTCTACCATGAGTTTTCTACACTAACGTAATCTACAGTCGCTAGCGACTACGGCGATACGTTTTGTATGAAATACTTCCAAAAGTGTCCACTAGAGGCGGTGCTCGCTATACAAAATATTTACCGTAGGCGCTAGCGTGTGTAGATTACGTTTGTGTAGAAAACTCATGGTAGAGCTACAGAATCCGTGTGATCGCCCGACGATCATCGTAGCGTTCAGTAACTCAAGTGATCGCCCAAGTGATCACACCGAACCGTTCAATAACATCGTCGGACGACGTCCGACGATGTCGCACCGGTCGCACCGGTCGCACCGTGAAATAGGTGTGTGAAAGTCACACCAATTTGACTTGACAACTAAATAATAGAAAAATAGCGCCAATACTTTCTGAATTTATTTTTCCTGGATTGAAAACCTATTTTACTACATACAAAATTACTTTATTTATATTATTTAACAGCGAAAACACTATAATAAAAATAATAGATTTATCAAATAATGTCAATGATTTGACAATGTCACTTGTCAGTTGGGAATTTACGAAAATACATGGAAAATACGAAAGACGTTCACTAACGTCTACTAACGTCGGACGATCGAGGTGCGAAAGACACACGGCGATTTTCACACCCGGTGTATAGTAACTGAACACACCCAAGGGTAAACATCAGTTACGAGGCGGGAAAATTGAATTTTTTCGTTTTTTTTTACCTTCGTAGAATAATATTTCAGTGATTCGCGATCATAGTAAGTAATTCATTTTTCATTTAGCATATTGTAGAATTGATACTTTTTATTTAGATGAACTATTTTTGTTAATTTCCTAAAATAGTAAGTTTTACGGTTTTTAGAGAAACCGTGAGAAATTTTCAAATATGGCTCATATAATACAAAAAAACACGATATGCCTAATGAACTTCTTCTGTCGCTAATCACTGAAACATCTAAGTATCCATATTGTTCTTCAACGGTAGAAAAAAAACTCAAAAAAATCGAATTTCCCGCCTCGGAACTGTCGGAACCCTTAAGGCGTGAAAACGTAACAAACAAATAAACTCATTCACATTCGCATTTATAATATTAAAAGTTAGGATTAGTGTCGTTTTCTACATAAATTAAGAAAATGTTACTTTTCTCGTCAAAATGTTACTTATTGAACTGTCTCGTATGTTACTTTCGACCATCTTTCGATTATCGGCCACTGGCAACACTGGAATTGACACTTGACAGGTGACAGATAGAGAAAGAGCCAAGTGGAGCGAAGAGCAAGGCAAAGGCAAGGAAAGAAGTCAAATGGAAGTCATAACCAGAACTTCTACGTAAAATAAATAATCATTAATTTATTTGATTTAGAATGGATGTAAAAATTTAATTTATTTTTTTACGTGTGAGGTGTAAGTTACATAGGTACTGGTACAAAGACAGTAAATTATTATTGCTGTGTTCACTGCATCATCACAGACCTATTCATCGTTCAATCAATAACTTTCATCAAAGCTAAAAAATGATGAAAGCAGTAGCGGCGTTATGCGTTCTATTTATATTACCTAATTATGTTGCTCCTGAAGAGGGTATAGTATTCACAAGTGCGGTGTATGAGTACAACCCTCATAATTTCAAGTATCAAATTGAACAAATGGATGGTAATTTTATTATGTTTTATGCGCCTTGGTAAGTAATACTGTAGACTAAGCGAATAATATGATTATACAAAATAAAAAAATGAGCTATTATTATTAAGTAGTTTAGCTAGAATTTATCATGAAATCTTGATGGGTCAACAACTACTCAACAAACTGTGTTGATATTGCTGTTCGTGTATTTTTTTTGTATACATTCTAGTTAAAAAGGTACATAATAAATATTAGATGTCCAAACACAGACAATCCAGTTTCTGTCATAATTTTATGTGTATTTGTTTAAAAAATCTATTATAGTCAAGTCAACAAATTGTGAAATTCTAATAAAAAATATTTCCCCTTGGCTCACAAATGGGACTTCATCCCTTAGTTTCATATAAATAAAAATAGAATTCCAGGAATATTAGAATAAAGTGATTACCTATTTTGGCCTAATATACTCCCAAGAATCATTAAAAATATAAATGTAAATTTGCAGGTGTAGCCACTGCACAGAATTCCACCCAATATGGTGGGAACTGGCTGAACTGGTGAATACAAAGGATTCCAAGTTTGCTATAGCTCAGGTAGATTGCACACTGCATTCTAAGTTATGCCATGAGAATGATATAACAGGTAACATAAAAATATGAGTTAAATATATCCATAAAATAGTAGAAATAAATAGTCCTTGGCCGTTTTCACACGACACAATAACAACCGCAAAAATGCAGTGAAGATTTATTTTATTTCCAGTGTCATGTTGGTTCATAGAAATGTATGGTCCCCTAAAGTGTCATTATCATCTTGTATGAAAACAGCCTTGGAGTTGTTGATGAATGTAAACAGCTATCAAATTATATGACCAATAAGGCCATCCATTGTAATACTCACATTTAAATTGTGTAGTGCTACTCCAATCACATAAAGTGCAATCATTAAGTGTGACATGACAAGAGAATACAAAACAATATCTTAATTTGTTGAGGGGAGTTCAAAGAAAATTTAATGTGACATTCTAATTGAAGGCCTATATAGTTCAAGATGATCCTAATTCATTTATGAATTTAATTTCCAGGCTATCCAACATTGCTGTATTTCCACAAGAATACATTTACCCCAGTCGAGTATAAGGGTACAAGAGATCTACCCTCTCTTACTCTATTTTTAAGTGAAGTTTTTGCAATGGAATCAGAGGTACCAATGCTTTACTTATAATTATTACAAAAAAAAAATACTTTTTTTTTTATACTAGCAAGGTAGTAAACAAGCTTACGGACGGTAGCCTCTGGATGTTTGCAACACCAGTGTGGTATCACATGTGTAGCTGACCCTGCAAAAATCTCTTAACACCCTTTTTGGAGATTGAATGCTGTACTCCTTTGGGAAAACCACAGTGGGGATAAGGTTTCTTTTTCATTGAACAGGCTTGTTTTGCCTCTCAAGTAAAGTGACAATGCTCTGATTGGTGCTTGGTGATAGAGTTTAGACTTTAATGCATTTCTCACTATGTTTTCCTACAGCCAACACTCAAGTTCACTGAATTCTAGGATTCAACCCCACAAACTTCAGCAATGAGCTACCACAGCCTCAAAATTAAAGTACAAAAGCTTGTACTAAGTGATGACTGTGTTTTAAAGCTTACCTTTATTTTCAGAAAATGTATACAGAGAAAGATTCAAGTGAAGTGAAGATATATAGTGGTATGGGATATTTAAATGATCAGAATATTGAGAAGTATGTATCAAAAGGGCAACACTTCATTATGTTTTATGCACCGTGGTGTAGAGCTTCGCAGGTAATATGTTTTTTTTAATTATCCATATAGGGAGGCCGCATATTTTCGAGACCTATGTCAGGTATTGTCAATTTTAATTAAAAATAACGTAATAAAATACAAATAGTTAGTACCTAGACACTACTACTACATAACACCTCAGTGTCAAGTGTATTCTACAACCAATTAATATCAAAGGATTTAATTTGATATCTCACTACACATAACCCTACAGTAGAAGCGGCTATATCAAAGGGATATATAATACAGACTCTCGCGGCGCGGACACAGGGTCATCGCTCACTGTATCAGCACCGCTCCATCGCAGCATCGGCCCGGCACCGACTCTACTCAATTCAACCACTAGCTGCCAGCTAAAAGCGGCGGCGGCGGTGAAATTGGTGGTGCGGCTTTGGTAAGATACCGCTTGCTGGCGTCACGCAGCAAGCGAGCGGACCGCTCGCTGGAAGCGTGTGATCAGCAGGACTAGTGGCTTGTAGCGGCAAGAGCGCTTGCCGCGAGGCGTCAATTATTTTATCTAGTTATTGTCAAATTTACTTTAACGCAAACGATTTAAAGTCCTCATTTGCATGGCAAGGTAAATGCCGAGGCGTAGCCGTGCTGTTATAGTGAGCGGTGACCCTTATGGTGCATTTTGATTCAATACGAGCGCCGCAACAGTCGGTAGGTGATTATAACGAAGGTCGCATCGAGGCGTGCGAAGTAATATGAACGTTAACGAAGTTGTAACTGGCATGTTTGCTATCAGAAAGTTATCCTTCTGTTGTAATATTATTTATCCTGTGCATACGTTGGGTTAGTCATGCCAAACAAAAACTTAAATCACACATTTTTTTATTTTTTTTTTACTTTTTGATTGAGCAAGGTTGACCTATAGTATGAAAAGTAAATTTGATTTTGAGATTTACTGTAACAAAGGTATCGAAAATATGCCATCTCGAAAACCCCACCCGGCACATATAATCATACATAGTATCTTAAATATTATATTTTCCAGAAAATGGCACCAATATGGGCAGAATTGGCCGTGCAATATGCCCACAATGAGTACTTACAAATAAGCAAAGTTAACTGTATGGAAAATGCAATGACATGCAAAAACTTTGATATAAAACAGTTCCCTTACTTGTTGTGGATTGTCAATGGACGAATTGTAAGTAATGCTTACTTTACTATATATTAGTATTTCCGTAAAAATATTACATACCACCACAGCAGTGTGACAAATCTAAGAAATACGAAATATGAAAGGTTATTGAACCTTTGTGCCATAGCGTGCCAGCCGCCATTTTAGTTTTTTTTTTCAATGTTGCGGCGCACGGTGTAACTAGTATATAGGTAGAGGACACTTCCATAAACTAATAATTAAAAAAAAATATGGTAAGCGGCTATGTTAACCGCTTACTATCAGGCAAGCAAGCCATATTATGTGTCAGTATGTAACATTAAATATTGATATGTAATAACATATCAATATTTAATGTCAAGCATTGGAAGACCTTCAATATTAATTTTTAGACCAAATTAGTGATGCTGGCTCAATATTTGAACTCAATATTATTTTCAGATGGGTGTAGCTGATGCAGAAACTTTAGATGATCTCAATACTTACGTGGATAGAATGGTACTCGCCGAAAATCACGACCCAGCCAAATTCATGAAGAAAAAGAAAGCATTGCCAGTTGCTAGGATATCAGAGGAGACCTTTGAAACATTTTTGGAGAATGATTTAGTTTTTATCAATTATTTTGCACCTTGGTAAGCTATATTGATCCTAGCATTATATTTGAAGTATCATCATTGAAGAAGATAACAATTTTCATTCTTATTACTTTGTAATAGAGTTCAATTTCTTATATTACAGGTGTGCTCATTGCATGCAGTTGAGTCCCTTGTGGTTAAAATTGGGAGAGAAGTTTCAAAACGAAACTAGAGTTCTCATTGCTGATGT
Organism: Achlya flavicornis; assembly: GCA_947623365.1. Classification (NCBI taxonomy): domain Eukaryota; kingdom Metazoa; phylum Arthropoda; class Insecta; order Lepidoptera; family Drepanidae; genus Achlya; species Achlya flavicornis. The sequence goes on along the minus strand of OX392480.1, from coordinate 13,316,224 downwards.
AGACTGCGTACGATCTAAACCAATATGTGAAACAGAGAAGGTAAGATATTAGAGTAGTATCATTGAATTTTTTATTTATCTTAGATTATGTTATATGAGGAAGTATTCAAATACACCTTCGCAGGAATTTTCAAAACAAGTATAAATAGTAAACTAAAGCAGACCAGCCTCAACAAGCAGAACCTTCAGAAATATGACTTGGGTTTCTACAAAAAGCAAACCTGTATTTTTTTTTCAGATCAATGGTCTTCCGACTTTGATTTTATACAAACGGAAGAAGATAGTGAGTGTAGACCACGGCGGGCGGCCGCTGGAGAGTCTTATCACCCTAGTCAGTGAACACCTGCTCAACAACAGCACTCCTAGTTCAGAGGAGATTGCATCAACCGAAGACTTGATAACCAAAGATGAATTATAAATGAATAGGTGGATAGTAAATAAATGTTGTTTTTTTTTATTTGTTCTTTTACTCTTAATACTTGAATAAATAATCATAATTTGATACACACATTTCTTGTAATTATAAGGTATAATAAATCATTATAAGATATCTAAACATACTAATGTGAAATACCCAAAAATCTGAAGGCTAAGTTGTAAAATTCTTGTCCTATTTATTGAGGAAAACTATAAAAATCACACTAGCTTGGGGAACCACTCATTGAACAATAAAATAACCATTCTTGTCTTACCTTTTAATAAGCAGAAGTCCACGTAATATAGCTTTACTTAGTACATATTTAATTATATAAAATATAATTTGTGTGCTATACAAGCAGTTTGAGTGTTAATGCATTTGAGGAATAAGGTTACCATAAACAATTAAATCTGTAGTATGTATACCTAAGGGCTTTGCTATGAGAGCTTCTTGTCAACAGTCTGGGACTGGAAGAATGTGCCGTCTGCCTGCGTAGCCTGCCTATTGATCTGCATATGTCTGTTCCGCGAGACTATCTCTTCTATCACCTCTCCATCTCCTTTTATTAACCTGAAAACAAAGGCAACTGAGAGACAGCAATGAACATTTATAAGTGTTAACCATATTGTCGGTGATGCATGAAGCGCTCGTGTTGTAGCGTGATAAGCCGTTCTTAATCGATCGGCGAGTTAAGCTACAACCGTCGTGGTCAGTACCTGGATGGGTGACCGCCTAGTGGTATTTCAAATCGAGCGTTTCCATGCTTCAGAGGTCACGTAAAACCGTTGGTCCCGGTTATCACTTAATTGTGATAGTCGTTAAGCTAGTTGGAGACCTTCTAGGCGGCTTGAAAACTCCAACAGTAGTTTGACCACTAGCCTACCTCCACCGATCCACAGTGGGCACGTGTGGTTGAGTATCTACCCATTCCCTTTCACCCCATGGCCTGTGCTCAGCAGTGGGACATTACATAGGCTGATGATGATGATGATGAACCATATTGTCCTGTCTTCAACTAAGGTAAATGTTTTTTTTATAAACAATCTTTATTATGGCCAGTACTCTGCAATAATGAATAATGATGGAAGTCAATGATGGAGCATGCTTGCCCAGAAGAATTCACTATTCACTGTGGCCTTGAAATGGAAGTCTCCAGACTGTAAGAGTCAGGAAACAGATGCCAAGTCCTTTGCTTGTTCAGTCTGTACTTTAATTAATGCAAAATTCGGAAAAGTCACTGTATGTTACAGCAGCATTCCTGTATAGCTGTAATAAAATGACAAAACTAAAACACTGCAATCACACAGTGACTGGGTTTCATTTAACTTAGAGATCACAAGGAAGACTGTTCTAAATTTACTCTAGATTTGTACTGTTCAGGTGCTCCAAAAATAATCTTACTGTAGTTTACACAATTACTGCAAAAATGGCTCAGGCACTGTTAATAAACACTAGCGCCTAGTTATCCAGTGATTCTAAGCTCAATATATGATTATCAAACATTTTTCCATGGAATCCTACAATAGGGTACTTATTATAAGTACCTTATTGAAGGATTCCTTAATGGTAATCCAGGGAATAATTGATCGTGTTTATTTGCTACCCAAGTAGTATAAAAACTTATATTTATAATGGTAGTTGTAAATGTGAGGAAAACAGACGTAATAATCAAGTGGTAAGAACGATAGAATAACCTGTATCTTCCTGATTCTTCATCAAGCACCCTCCTCACTACACTCTGCCTCTTCTCCCATTCTTCCTTGGTCATTGGAGCCATTGCTTTTGACATCTCCATTAATTCTACATGTGAAAATATTTTAGTTTGAAGAAAAAAATTGTTTTATATAAACTTAAAAATCAGTAAACTGGAAAGCAAAGCACACAACTAGTACTAGGTACTTAGTATAATTTATTATTATGAGATTATTTCACAAATAGGTATATCCAATAGGAATTTCTACATATTATTAGGCCCATAACCCTACTACCAGTGCAAATAAGCATATCCTCTTTCCCATATGAAGCATTTGGAATTTAATCTTTCGAGATTTTTTTTTTTTTAATTATTTTCTAATTAAACTAACCAAGTGGAATATCCGCCGATACATTATTGATCTCTTCAGCTCCATCGCCACTTCTACTATCACTCTTGCTCCTATGCTTCTTCTTGAGCCTTCTCTTTTCTTCTTTCAACTTTTTCTTTAGAGCTTTCTCCGTTCTTTTCTGCTCTTTTTTGAGTTTTTTCTTTAGTTTGCGAAGTTTCTTTTTCTCTCGAGAAGAATCTGAACTGCTAGAGCTAGAACTATCAGAGCTCGAGCATCTTCTTTTCTTTTTTTCCTTACCCATTCTATCGTACGAACATGCTATTAGTTCTTAGTATACCTACTGCAACTAATCTCCCGTAGATACAATATAATTGATATATAATTGAATTAAATGATATTTTCAGATTCAAGAATTCAAGTTGAATATTGAATGAAAAAAAAATTTGACAATTTTGACATTTGTTGTTGGAAAAGATCACGGACTTTTTGCGGGAACTTGCAGTGACGTTGCGTTTTCATTTTTATTTTCATAAAGTGTATTTTGAGTTTTATTGTGTATTTTTGGTGGTATTTTACCCAATAAAGATCATCCATGTGCAACAGTGAAGTGAAATGACAATGTCATTATGACATGAATTATGTGTATCGTGAATTTCAAGTTGTCTCAAAAAGTCCGTGAAGAGTTTTAGCACAATGACCACCACTCGTGAGTAAATTGTATTCTATGATGACCACCATTGTAGTAAAACCATAGACTACCAGTAAAACATGACTTTTAGGGACGGACGGTGACTGACTGAGGACTATAATGTGAAGTGATTTATTGTGACTGGAAACTATAATATAACTCGACACTGCCAAAAATGAGCCCTAATAATAATTTCCAGTCACAATAAATCACTAATCGGACTGTTTGGCGGGAACTTGCAGAGTGACGTAGCATTTTCATTTTTATTTTTATAAATTTGTGTATTTTGAGTTTTATTGTGTATTTTTGGTGGTATTTTACCCAATAAAGATCATCCATGTGCACCAGTGAAGTGAAATGAAATGAATTATGTGTATCGTGACTTTTCAAGTTGTCTCAAAATGTCCGTGAAGAGTTGTAGTACAATGACCACCATTGTAGTAAAACATGACTTTTATGGACGGTGACTGACTGAGGACTTTAATGTGAAGTGATTTATTGTGACTGAAAACTATAATATAACTCGACACTGGCAGAAATGAGCCCTAATTTGGGCTTGGTTGCCAAAATTAAAAATAAGAAGAAGAAGAAGAAATCACTAATCCTAACTTTCGTAATCCTAATCCTAACTTAATATCCTAACTAATATTATATATGCGAAATTGAGTTTGTTTGTTTGTTTATTTGTTTGTTACGCCTTCACACCTCAACTACTCAACGGATCATCATGTTTGGCTAGCAGCTAGCCTATGGTATGGAAAAGGACATAGGCTAAGGAAACCGCGGGGGACAGCTAGTAATATTATAAATGCGAAAGTAAGTTTGTTCGTTTGTTACGCCTTCACGCCTCAACTACTCAACGGATGATCATGTAATTTGGCATGCAGATAGTCTATGGTATGGAGAAGGAAATAGGCTTTTTATTCCGGGAATGCGGGTGAAACCGCGGGGGACAGCTAGTCAATCATAATTCACATATAGTCCTCAGTCAGTCACCGTCTATCACAAAAAGTCCTAGTAACTAGTTACTCCCTGTGGTTACTCCGTAAGGAAACTATGATGGAAACGATTTGAGTTAGCGATGGGCTTTATCGATGATAATCATCAATCAAGATCATGATTTATGTCATCGATTACGTACTAATCTTCTTATTTTTAAGTTTGGCAAGCAAGCCCAAATTACGAATTATTTCTGCCAAAACAACTGTTCCATAGCTCAGAAAACCAAAACTTTGTTGCCTAAAACACGCCTAAAACCATTGATCAGACTCTATTTTGCTTAATGGTTATTGGTTGGTTGGTTAAGTTTAGGTTTTCAAAACACTTTTTCCACCCCTTCGGATTGGTGGTTAGTAGTTATTCATCCTTTAAATTATATGCCGACCGACGTACCTAGTCTAGTACTTATTACCTATATTATTAACTGAGGGAAACATGTGATTTTTTCAAGTGGGTATGGTTGTCAAATGCTAAAGCCGTATAGGGAATAGCGGAATATGCCCAAAGGAGTCTCGAGGGCGATTTTGATAAAAACTAGGTTGGTACCTAATACCTACTTATATTCACGATATTTCCCTTCTCGTTGTAAGAAAGGAAATACCTATCAAATCACTTTTATTTCGATCACTTTCAGCGTTTTTCTCTCACTTTGTGTCATATATACGCATAGGTAGGTAAGTGAGAGACAGGTATAAGTCAAAAAATAATTTATTCAGTTTAATAAGACACTTATGAACATTAGAGTTGAATCTACAAGTTTATACCATCTTATATTTTCGACGGGTAAAGCCAAAACAATTAAGAGTTACAAAGAAAGGCTTGAGCTCTTTAAAATATTACCTCTTTCCAAACGCAGGGATATTTTGGATTTAGTTTTCCTTTTTAAGGTTTTGCCAAAGAATATTTAATAGTACTTTGCGAGGTATGATTGATAGTCCCCAGATTTTAGGGTTCCCGCACGTTATCCGCGCCATCACATCACACCGCTTGTGCCACCTTTTCGTAGAACGGTGTTAGGAGCTAATTCATCCATACCTAGATTGTGCAGGCTTTACAACAGTGTCAGTTCAACTGCGGACGTACACAACGATTCTATAGCAAAATATCGTAGAGGTATAAATGTTGCTCTAGAGTTTAATTAATAACTTTTTCCTTGGTTCGAATTTCTTGTTTGTTTTTTTTTTATGTTTCCTATAATTTTAGTCTTTTAAATATCTTTCGTTAATTATTGTCATCATATTTTTTTATTTAGTTTTTATGTTGTCTTTATTATTTGCATTTTATGCTTACTTATAATTAGTTGTACATAATAGATTAAGGCTTCTAAAATAATTGTAATTAATGTATGAAAATTGTGTAACAACGGTTAGTTTGCTTAATAAATAAAATAAAAATAAAAGTCTTGCGTGAACCTAATTTGAACTTAATCAGTATCTACTCTCCTAGGTCCCCACCAGCGTTGACAGACGTCCCGATTTTTAGCCCGAAATTAAATGTCCCGTGCGGGACAGGCTCAGTCCCGCTTTTCGTGGATTACTCGACGTCTCAGTGAAATCATCGTTGAACGTAGAAGTGGGAAATTATAAAGACACCACGACTGTGACATACAAAAATCAAACTTCTAAGTCAACGCAATCAAAAGTTACGATCGTAGGTATATGCCGCATATTTTGTCGCTCGCAACTACTTGCAAGGGAATCAAAACCTATAGGGTAATTCTCGTTGACCTACTATAATAACATTTCGCTAGAAGCAATTCCATGTAGAACATACCTATGTAGGTAGATAAAGAAATCAGAAAAGCGTTTTGCCCAAAGAATTTAAAACGTCCAGAAGGATAGTCGCCTCTATGGCAACATGAAATAAACAAGCCAGAATGACAGTATTTGACAGCCGTGCGCAGTACGAACTGAGAGCGATTTGCTCAGGGAGCCCCTCAAGCGGAGTGAAATTAAATGTCATGCTTTAGTAAGGCGGATTATCCATCTGGGTAGAGGCACGAAGCCCTATGAAAATCTTTGGTTTTGCCATTGAAAAAAAATTTGCCATATTACAACATAATCGTAAAAAGGGGAAAAATCTTCGAGACTGGATTCCCGTGCTGAATATACCTACTTACAATACTGAATTACAGGTATTTACATACCTACAAGTTTCTACGGAACACTCGATGCTCGAGTCAGACTCGCACTTCGCCGGTTTTTTTAGTATGTCCCGTTTTCGGTGATAGAATCCCGCTTTTTTACTCAAGAGGTTACAAAATCCCGCTTTGCCCGTAAAAAAACTGACAATGCTGGTCCCCACCCACCAGGCGAAGATAAAGAGAGGTTTTTTTTAAGAATCATGGCGAGATCCATACATTGATAAAAAAATTAGAGAGTTTTGAATCAATTCCAAGTTGAGATTACATTATAATATACCTACCTACCTACTTGAAATATTTTACAAACCCCGTAAAATATAACAACAACAGAATGGTTTTGGGCGCGATTCGCCAGCATGGTACATACCTATAGAATGTCGCATTTTTATCCCGGGGTTTTTTTTTTTTTTTTTTATACCACTTAGGTGGCAAACAAGCATACGGCCCGCCTGATGGTAAGCGGTTACCGTAGCCTATGGACGCTTGCAACACCAAGGGTATCACGCGCGCGTTGCCGACCCTAAAAGGTTTTAAATTATTTTAAATCCCTCAAGTTATTCCTTAGGCACCAAGGATCAATAATATCGTCATTTCAACGTCTCTAAAAATCTTTATTTTTTTGTATAAATCTCGCCATGATTCAAGTTATTTAGTTCTATTTATTTAAATTTAAATTTCTGCAGATGTAAACAACCTTACAATAAACATTACTTACATTTTTAAAATTCTATTATGTACTAGTATTTACTTACAATCCTAAACACAATTTAATTAAAGCAATCTACCTTACCTATGTAAGAAAATTGTGTGGTATCATCCATCTACAAACGCCTACCTATTTCCGATATGCAATATGTTCGTTGCATAGCAAATATTCTGTATACTAGCAAGCTTGATTCATCATAGAACGGTGGGTGACACGACTCACGACGACACGTCACGGGAGTTCCGAGTTCCGATGAATAATTTGAAGCCAGCCACTGTCTCACGCATGCGCGTCACGCCGCCGCGCCCGTTGAGGAGCGGGGGCATAGCCCCTGGGTGACTATCCATATCCATTCGCTTCGCACTGAAACTCCAATATGACAGTGATTGCATTTTTCTAGGCCGGGCTTACATTTCTTTGTTTTTTGATTCAGAAATGTTTGCGGATTCGCGTAGTTATAAGTAGGTATTGTGGAGTGTTAGTGTGGAGCGCAGTGCGCACGATGCAGGCGGGGGGGCTAGACAGTGCGGCGGTCTCGGAGGCCCCCAGCAGCGGCAGCGAGGACTCGGACTGCGAGGCGGGACCGGAGCCAGACGCGGACGCTGCTCTCACTGAGGAGTGGGCGCGGGAACTCTTGGCCGGAGCGGGCGTGGTCGGTGCTAACGAGGTTTGTTTAGAAAAAATGTAGTTTACGGATGGATACCTAATTTTACTCTAATTTGGTTTTATTATAATAAAATAAAATAAAACAGTTAAATAATTTCAGTTCAACTATAAATTAAATAAATTAATTACAAAGAATTCAGTGTACGCATGGAACAAAAAATATAGTATGTAGGTATGTATAAGTACCTAATAATTTACAGCCCATTACATTTTCAGCAAAGCACGCGATCTCTAAGCGTGAAATTTTTTCGCGGAATTTACAACACAAACCATGTATACCTATTCTTGCGCTCTTTTCAATTTCGGTTATTAATTATAAGTTTTTTTTTAATTCTGATATAAAAAATAAAAAATAAGATGATGTGGTAAAAGGGCCATCAATTAACGACTTAACGACTTGAATTTAAAACTCTACCACAACCTTTTATCACATACTAATAAGAGTTATAGGTAGGTCCAGAGAAAAACTTTCACTGGTTCTAGGGTTGCTTTTAAGGATGTATAGAACGTAGTGATTATATACTCTTTGGATGTATACCTACTTCCACCCAAGACAGATCTGTCTTTCCGTTAAGATAACTTTATCTGAGTTTCTTGCCTGTTCTTCTCAGTTAAAGGCCGACTTATGTACGAACTGATGGTAACTTCAGTAGCTTCCTAAATTGAATAAATGGCTTTGACTTTCTCAGAAACAATTAAATAGGTATTTATAATTAAAAATAGGTACTTAGGTATATGTAACGTCAGGGCCGGCTTTACCTATAGTGCAGGGTGTGCAGCGCACGCGGGCGCAGGGTGTCAGGGGGCGCTCGGCGCCTGACTAATAGAGAAAAGATTACTTGTATTTTTGTTTGTAATGGATAAACTCAAAACTAATGGCCCGATTTTAAAAACTCTTTCACCAGTGGAATCATTTTATCATTTATCACTAAGTGACATAGGATAATAAGTATTTTTTTAAATTTGGATCCCTGCGTTTCCAAAAGACCGTGGTTGAAACTGCAGAACGAGAATATAGTCATTTATATTTGCACACGAATTTCCGGTCACTATGGTGAGAAATTGAGAATATAACTGTTAGTAGATATTCCATTTTGTTCGCGCGCCTATTGAGGGCGCCCCAGAGAGGAGCCGCGTGTAACGTCTAACTCCCTCTTCTTCTCCCTTCTCTTCTCCCATCTTTACCTACACAGAATACGTAGGTACGCCTATATGTATATGCCTTGCCATAGTTTTAGTATCTTATCTATAATTTCATAACGGCAGGTGCGCGTGGAATCTCGAGCGGGGGTAGCAGGAGCCCTTAGCAGGGTACTGGCTGTGACCGTCCGATACGAGAGTAATGGTGAACGTAGGGCCCTGCCCCTTGTCGTCAAGTTGCCCCCGCGAGACCCCTTCGGGAGACTCTTCGTGGCAGAAGCGCAGTTTGACACGAGAGAGATTCTTTTCTATACAGAACTGGCACCAGCACTTAATAAACTAGCTGAGGAGGCTTTAGGACCTGGAGGGGCCCTAGCTGTGCCTAGATACGTGAAGGCTAGGTTACCAGGTATGTATCTTATTATAATAAATTACTACCTAAGTTATAATACAACATGCGGTTTTGCATTCTCGACATAATTTACGCAGACGGATATATTACTGCCATACAATGGAAGCCAAATCACTGATAAATACACGGAACAAAAAAAATAAGTACCTAGTTGTTTTTTGTATTCCGTGGATATGTACTATGTACTTGTAAATTAATGTAGGAATTCAAAATAAACAGACTGTTTATACTATCAAGTATAATCAAATTTTATCCTGAACTAGCTTTCCGCCCCGTGGTTCCACCCGCATCCCCTTTTTTGAACCCTTAGGAATGGAATTTCCAAAAATCCTTTCTTACATTTATACCAACTGTTGAGTCAATCGAGACGCTCAGTAAAATCCTCCCCTTTAAACATTTACCCATTTTTGCCCAGTTAGGGTCACATTTTCGAGCAACGTTAGGTACGTTATGTCCAAAGTACTTATACTTAAATACCGAATTTCAATTTAATCGGACCGCGCGTTTGGTTTCTTCCATACAAACTTTAACATCCCCTAACGCCCTATTAGGGGTAGCTTTGGATAACTAATGAATCTCTATTATTAATTAGGTAGTTAAGTAATGCAAAATTTTAAGTTTGCACTGCGTTGATTATTATCAGTCAGTCTGTCAGTCACTACAAGTCCCCTTTACTCTGTGGTACAAGTAATCATACTCGTATATGGCGTGTTAATCATGGTATTGTATTTATTTAACCTTCACACTAACAAGAGCCCGTCAGTTTTAAATAGTATTTAGCGCCAAAACCAATTTAAGTCTTTCGTTTTATACATATATGAAGACGCTATCGAATTTTCAGTCAATGACTCATGAACTAATGAAAATGAATAAAATGAATTATTTTTGTCATCTCGTCAAGGTCTTTTCGTAAAACTGTAGTCATTTACATTTTTGCGGAAAATATGTTTTGGATTTACGTCTCATTTACTAACTATAGATTTTTCATCTGTAACTCGACGACGACCTATCTGAAATGCGGAGGTTGAAATCCCACTTTCACCCCCTTTATGACCTATTTTAATATTATAAAATTAGGTGAAAGTAATACAAAAATACAATGTTACATTCTTAAATATCAAATTATCGTATTTTTTTTATATTACAGATGATATTGGAGGAGATAGCGAGTTAGTACTTGAAGATGTAACATCTGTCGGCTACGAGGCCGCAGATTTTGCTGATGGCTTGACCGAAAAACGCGCGAGATCAGCGCTTTATGCGGCAGCAAGACTTCACGCTCTATCTCTCGCACTTCGGGAAAGAGAAGGACCTTTAGATCAAAGATTCGACTTTTTATTCCCGTGTGAGAGAGCTGCAGCAGGGTACTTACGCCTTGTAAGACGAGGTCTTCCACAACTCGAAGCATTTCTACGAGGACGCGAGGATTGCGTTGAAGAAGCAGCTGCTGTGTCAGCCTTGAGTGCTCGAGCACCATCTTTACTCGGAACATTATTAAGACCGGCTGAACCAGCGCCGCTTGCTCACGCAGACTTTTGGAGCGGAAATCTTCTGTTTAGAGAAAAAGATGGAGTTTGTGAGTGTATCGCTTTGGATTGGCAAATGGTGTCGCTTGGTAGACCGATGGATGACGTCGCACTGTTGCTACTGTCTTCCTTGACGCCGGAGATGAGAAGGGCTGTCGGCGATAACCTTATAGAAGACTACGGAGATCGCTTAGAAGCTGAGTGTGCTAGACTAGGTGCAGCTTCTGCCGGTGCTATAGTCAGACGTGGGCTGAAGCCTGATTGGCCAAGAGCTGCCCTTAGAGCGCTACTGTTGTGCGCGGGCAGTGTGGACGTTGCGTTAGGAGAACCCAGGGCTGAAACACGTTTGCTAGAAGCAGTCCGCGATCTTCACGCACAGGGTGTTCTCGCCTTGAAGCCAGACACTGAAGCGTGAGTGTCGTAAAAAATGTATATGTGCCAAGAGCGTGCTGAGTATTCAAAATCAACCGTTCATTATTTTATATAAAGGAAGCAGTCCAATAATAGTGTGTATTTATTTCGTAATGATTTAATCACAATTAATACAGTTGTGTGTAATAAACTTGTTCGTCTTAAGTTACAACGATCGAATACGACGGAAGCGCTTGTCTTCAGTGTTGTTTGCAGCTCGGGTGTGGCGACCGACGGTGTAAAGCCTAACCAAAGACTGAATTTACGTAATATCTAGGTACATCGTGCGTACAAGTTGTATTGTAGGTGTTAATTGCTAATCGTATCAAAGGCTAGAAATTCATTGCGGTCTATTGACTATTATTTAAATGGAAGAATAAATTATCGTCGGTAAAATTGATTTTTATTAATCCTAACTAACTTTCCCCCCTAAGGTGTCCCCGCACCTCCTTCTTTACCTCTTTAGGAATGGAATTTCCAAAAATCCTTTCGTATTCTAAATAACATATTATATGCATATTATTATAAATTCAAAAGCGAGTTTGTTTGTTTGTTACGCCTCCACACCTCAACTACCTACTCAACGGATCACCATGTGTGGCATGCAGATAGTCTATGGTATGGACATAGAAATAAATATACCTAGAAAGAACGTCGCCATACTACACGAATATATAAAACAGGCCTACTTTTATAGGCTGCTGCGCGTAACAGCTACGTTTTACGCTCCCTCTGCGTCATTCTGCTTGTCATAGTGACGTTCATAATGATAGCAGTTGTTGAAATATTCCAATTAAAATCGGGAGAAATTTAAATATTAAACATTATTTTGCAGTTTTATTTATTTTTATTTGATTTAGCCCCTAACAGTTAGGGGCTATTTTTTTCGACGCGTGCACAGCTTCGACACTCAATCTGGATATATCCTTAATCAAAGGGTATGGAGAAGGACATAGGCAACTTTATATCACGGGAACGCGAGTGAAACCGCGGGGGACAGCTCGTAGGCTATAAAAGGAACCAATGTATGACCAATTTTTTGTTGATTGTGCAGTAGAATTAGTTAATCAATTTACATTAATTTTGGTACCTACTAATGATTTTTGCCTATGGACCTATGGATTTGATTTGTAACCGATTTGGATGTACGTAAAATGGTGAAAATTGAGAAAAACTTGAATACTGAATTATTCCTAAACAAAAATTGTTACCTACTCTATTTGGTGCCTACTCTAGCAGTTTGGACACATATATACATCCGATATACGGCACATATCTAAACTTAAGAGTGATTTTTCGCCTTTATCTCCTAGGCAAAATGTGTGGTACTAGTTGCGAACTCATTGGTAACTTGTATTAGCTTTTTACACTCAAAAGAAATAATAATAAACAATACCTACTCTAAACTAAACCTAATATTTAAAAAATAAAACTATTCTAAACCCGTGCCAGTGGGTAACGTTCCCAGAACACTGGCAGCATTGCCACGTTGAATGGCTAATGGTTTTACACTTAGTTTTAAGTTTGCAGCCGGTTGCGATCTACGGAACCCTAAGAAAAATCTTTTTGCTAAATTCTACTTCTAGCAAAATTAGCGTATTCTGTATTATTGTTTACCTATATCATATTGGTAGGTTGACTTCTACCTACTTTTTGATCGCAACTAAGCAGTAATTTTGAGCTAATTCTACGGTAATAAAAAAAAAAAAATAGTTTATTTACTGTCCAATGCTGCAATGTAAGAACTGGCAAATGAACCAATATGGTCGCGAATCACGGAAATATTTAGTCATATTGTTCTTTCTATGAAGATAAAATTCAATAAAATCATGACAAAATTGAAATTTCCCGCCTCATGCTGAGCTCAAGGTGAGCTCAGCATGAGGCGGGATATTTCCACCATACCATAGATATTGTTGTTTGTCTTATATGCCCAAAGGCAGGCAAAGGTCTGAGTCATTTACTGTATTAATATAGTCACAAAATAAATCACTTCATATGTGCTTCATATAGTCCGCACTGTCAGTCACCATCCTTAAAAGTCATGTATAAGTACAATGTTGGTAAATTGTACAAAAACTTTACATGGACTTCTTGAGACAACTTGAAAAGTCACGATACACATAATTAATTTCATTTCACTTCACTGGTGCACATGGATGATCTTTATTCGGTAAAATACCACCAAAAATACACAATAAACCTCAAAATACACAAATTTATGAAAATAAAAATTAAAACGCAACGTCACTCTGCAAGTTCCCGCCAAAAAGTCCCCATACCATAGTTATTACCACTATAATACTATTGTCTTTAAGCTTTAAATATCTGTGCTTATTACCAAAGAGAAATTTATTATTTACGTTATTTCCGAACGAGCTGCGCAACTGTCACAAATGTCAGATAATCAGCTTGACCTTCGTGATTTTATTCGATCATAAATATTTGGTAATGTAAATTTTTCGTTGTTTTACATCGTATGAATCTATTTTTTTAGCTCATTAATGTGCAGTGATGGCTCAGGTTAACCAAGTGACGCTCGATATTGATGATGAGGACCCTGCAGAGGCGATACCGAGGAACAATACGCTGCATAGACACGACTCAGTTCCCAGACAAGTGCCTCCAAACAGAAATAACTTGGGCTTCGGAGACCGCCTCAACAGCGTCTTTAGAGAGATCAGACCTCTCGTCGAACAAGCCCGCATGGTAATTTATTAAAAAAATAATACTATGTATGCAATATCATAATGATTCAGTATCGATGATTCACTTATTTAATGCTATAATCTTATAACTATATCCTCATACTCCCCTGCTCATTTTAATTTCAGTTATTCATTTTCCATACATCATAGAATAAAAAGTTATAAAAACCTATGATTGTGTAATAGGAAAGAAATGAAGGTCATGAAAAAAAAAATGGGCTTTATTTGATTTTATGAAGCTCCACACAGTGACATGCTAAAAATATTTACTATTCATAGATAGATATAGTAAAATACCATAGGAAACTGCTGAGAAGATTGTTTGAAGTATTAACCTATCATAATATAACCCTGACACTGGCGGAATTGTGTAAATTATATGCATCTGGTGCCATTCATATAAGAAGTGAAGTGAAGTGAAGTACATAACATAAATGTTTCGCATACATAATTACCAAACCCATTGTATTTATAACTACATATGAAAGAAAAACCAAGATTGAATTGAAGTGATTAATGTATCTGTATTGAAACTGTAATGCAAGAAATTTAAGAGCGATTGGTGCCGATTCTGTTGTAAATCACACTTATCTAATTTTAAACTTACCACATCTCTTTCTTACCTACATTATTGAAAAAGGAGAGAACATATTTAAACCTGTTTATCGGAGCACGCAATCTGGCACTATATTTTTAACACAAAAGTGTATTTGTTGGTCTTTGTATGATTGCAATGTCAGGTCCATATTCAATATCAATGCTCAAGTCAAGTTGTGAGTCAAGATTAAAGCTATTGAATTTGGAACCTGTATCTAATGTTATTAGGTTTATTTTCAATTGACACAACATATTCTTGAGATTAAATTTCTATAATAGAGGTCTGAGTGTTGAATATAAAATGCAAAGAATACTAATTAACTAATTCTATACTTCCAGGGAAACAATGCCAGGCTATCGCTACCAACCTGGCTACCACGGAACACACCAGCCACACATGTAGTTGAACTAAACTTACAAAGACCACAAAGCTCTATAGCACACGTAAACCTAGGCCCAAGTGCTCAAACATACATCGTTACGGAAAGGGTGGCACCGCCCGTGCAAAGACAACAGTCCACTAATCGCGCCTTGAGCAGTAGTGTGTCAATTGACTCCAACTTATCACAGCAGGGTCAGGAGCACCCTGAGATCAATGTGTCTGTAAATCCTGCCAATAATAACAATATACATGATAATGCTGATAATGAGAGTCAAAGTGAGGATGGAACACAACAGGTTAGTGAATTATTAATTTTGATATTATAATTAATTGAATAATTGTCATGAGAATCTCTGAATTATCAGTTTATGATTGACCACGGTACTGACTTACTGTGCAGCCTTAACTGGTCATAGAACCATGAAAGGAGGGTTACTTTTTCCTTAAATGTAGGAATGTTTTAAGAGAGGTAGAGCATAGCGTTTATTCGCTCAAAGAGCAGCTCAACTGGGGAAGTACCTCCACCTTACAGAATACCGCAGCCAAATAACTTTATGTTGTGTAAAGTGCGGACGCTCAGACTGTGGAATGAGCTCCCCGCCGTGGTTTTCCCAATGGAGTACAGCATGGGGTTCTTCAAAAGGGGTGTGAAGAGATTTCTGCAGGGTCGGCAACGCGCGCGTGATACCCCTGGTGTTGCAAGCGTCCATAGGCTACGGTAACCGCTTACCATCAGGCGGGCCGTATGCTTGTTTGCCACCTAAGTGGTATAAAAAGGTTGATAAAAATGGGTGAAGCCGTGTGGCATACAACTACTTACATATAAATGACATAATAAACCTCCTAGAGCTCCTTCCATATATGCCATTTTATTTGGATTGGTTGAACCAATTTGGATGGTGGATGTTCACCTATCTCACTATAGTTATAGGTCTTCCCACTCTTGTGTTCTAGCCCCATCCAGTTTGTGACTTTTTTATTTACTGTTTAAACATTTTATTAATATTCATTCTACTTCTTATTTTCCAGGTAGTAGATGTAAGGGCAACCCTAAATGTGCTAATAAGTTACGCGCCATTCTACTTACTGCTGTTCATTAAGTTTATGTACGACTGCAGAGAAGGGATCTTCACATTCCTTATACTGTTCTTTACATTTTCACACAGCAACGGTCTGGTTAGGAGGTGAGTTATGTATAATGATGACTTTTTAGGGTTCCGTAGCCAAATGGCAAAAAACGGAACCCTTATAGATTCGTCATGTCTGTCTGTCTGTCTGTCTGTCTGTCTGTCTGTCTGTCTGTCCGTGTATGTCACAGCCATTTATTTCCGAAACTATAAGAACTATAATGTTCAAACTTGGTAAGTAGATGTATTCTGTGAACCGCATTAAGATTTTCACACAAAAATAGAAAAAAAACAATAAATTTTGGGGGTTCCCCATACTTAGAACTGAAACTCAAAATTATTTTTTTCATCAAACCCATAAGTGTGGGGTGTCTATGGATAGGTCTTCAAAAATGATATTGAGGTTTCTAATATCATTTTTTTCTAAACTGAATAGTTTGCGCGAGAGACACTTCCAAAGTGGTAAAATGTGTGTCCCCCCCCCTGTAACTTCTAAAATAAGAGAATGATAAATCTATAAAAAATATATGATGTACATTACGGTGCAAACTTCCACCGAAAATTGGTTTGAACGAGATCTAGTAAGTAGTTTTTTTTTAATACGTCATAAATTGAAATTAATATCAAATACTCAGGTCTATACTACCATTTACTTATATACCTACAGGTTTGTACGGAACCCTCGGTGCGCGAGTCTGACTCGCACTTGGCCGGTTTTTATTTTATACTACTTTGACAGTGATGATCACTGATTGATACATCAAAAATGTTATCAGCTAATATTCAGACATTTCTGTAATTAAGTGACAGCTGAGGACAAGTATATTATACCTTGCACGGCAAATCTTATATTTGTTCAAGTTATCTAAGAGCTCTTTGAACCTCAAACAAAGACACGTAAAGAAAACTATACTATAATTTTAATTTAAGGGTAGGTTCACATCGAGATGCTATGCGACAAGCTTAGCAATAGAATATAGACATTTATTTATTACACAAAAAGGTGCACATTTCAGTGAGAGAATTCGTGACAAGTGACTCGCGCCGCCGCGAGGCGTATCCGAATTCTCTCCCTGAAATGTGTACCTTTTGGTTTAGTAAATAAATGTCTATATCTATCTATATATCTCGGTGTGAGATGACCCTAAGAATTCTTAGTTTGGTATAGCGTATTATGCCACAGTTTGAGATACATTATACACCCCGACATTAAATTAAACCACGTAAAGTACTCATAAATACGATCAACATTTACTATGGGACAAACTTCGAAATCGCAAAAAAAAACATAGGTTTTCATAGATTTTTGCCGAGGAGACATGTACATTTAGTATAATTTAAAAAAAACTCATGTTATATCAGAGCGGGCGCACAATGGCGCACATGTCACATGAACAGAAAAATATACCTACGCCCGCGCGGTAACGTAATAAAATATAAATAGGTAGTACCTATACACTCAAAAATAATGTACCTACTTATTATCAGTAATGTTCTACATTACACCTCAGTCAAGTGTATTCTACTACCAAGTAAATATCAAAGAATTCAACATAGAAATAAATATACCTAGAAAGAACGTCGCCATACTACACGAATATATAAAACAGGCCAACTTTTATAGGTTGCTTCGCGTAACAGCTACGTTTTACGCTCCCTCTGCGTCATTCTGCTTGTCATAGTGACGTTCATAATGATAGTAGTTGTTGAAATATCCCAATTAAAATCGGGATAAATTTAAATATTCAACATTATTTTGCATTTTTAATTATTTTTATTTGATTTAGCCCCTAACAGTTAGGGGCTATTTTTATCGACGCGTGCACAGCTGCGACACTCTATCTGGATGTATCCTTAATCAAAGGGATTCAATTTGTTTTCTCATTACACCTAACCCTACAGTAGAAGCGGCTATATCATATATATATATATATATATATAGCGGCTATAGCGGTATAAATAATACAGACTCGCGGCGCGGACTTAGGGCGCATTTTGATTCAATATGAGCGCGGCAACTGTAGGTGATTATAACGAAGGAAGCATCGAGGCGTGCGAAGTATTGTGAACGTAACCGACCTTGTAACTAGGTTTAAACTCTCATGTTTGCTACCAGAAAGTTATACTTCTGTACGATAGTACTATTATCTATTCTGTGGTTTTATGTACAGCAATCGACCTCCAAAGTAGGCACAAATGAATAAAAAAAACGACGTTAATTTACAGAGAACACGGCAAACAGATGAACAGGAGTATCGTAGCGTTATTCAGTGAGCTAATGTTCACGTCATGTTGTGTGTTCATCGTGCACATTCTATTCGGTCACGAGAAGCTCCTGCCCAACGTGGTGATGTTCCCCGCGTACACGACGCGCATCGACGTGTGGGAGTTGCTGTGGCTCGTGGTACTTACCGATCTCATTGCCAAGATCATTACGGTCCAGATCAAGATACTCATCACTATGACGCCAGCGAAATTATTGCCGTTTCAGAAAAGGGTAAGTCTTTGTCTGGTGCCATCTTATTTAAAGAAAGAAAGAAAGAAAGAAAGAAAGAAAGAAAGAAATCATTTATTGGACACAACAAAATAGCACAATACACAACAATACAATACAAAACAAAACAATATAATACAATAATACACACAACATTATAAAAAAAAAACATAGTAAAATTTTGCGACATTGTAAATATGTACTATGATGGGTCCAAAAGGCCCCAGCTCAGCATGTGCTGCAGATAACTACAGCGCTGATTTTCAGCTGTAGCCACGGGTGATGCACGGACGAATGTGCGGTAGTTAAAAAAGAAAAAATAAACATAAGTATGCTACTTGCATACAAAAGGAATAAATTAATCAAAACTAAAAAATACTTTATAATTACATATACTTACTTATTTGAAATAGACTTGTCCCCATTATAAAAGGGTAATCGTGGGGCCAGAATTTGTACCTGATCAAT
Source organism: Achlya flavicornis (assembly GCA_947623365.1). NCBI lineage: Eukaryota > Metazoa > Arthropoda > Insecta > Lepidoptera > Drepanidae > Achlya > Achlya flavicornis. Next base: position 13,297,294 of record OX392480.1, on the reverse strand, counting down.
TTATAATTTATATGGGACGGTTTGACCCGCGCGTGTACGGTTTGATTTTTTTACGCGGAACCCCAATTATTTTTCTTTAATAAAAGTATCCTAACTCCTTATAACATCACCTATCTGCTAGTGAGAGTCCCGTCAAAATCGGTCCAGCCTTTCGGAGATAATCCGGAAAGACAAAAAAATATGTATTTATCAACCCCACATTTCTACATTCAATTTTTGCAATTGTAATCAGTGAAACTAGAACGTAAATGTATATGTGTAATGTGATTAATCTTAGCTTGTTTTAAAATGAATAAATGCTCAGTTTATTGCAAACTCTGCTCAGCAAATGCAACCTACCAAACTGGTATTACAGTTAGACAATTCATAAGTGTAAAAAAATCTAAATTAGTAATTTTTCAGTATTGTTGCAATCGAATAATTTTAGAAATACACATAAGCCCCCTAATTCCTTTAGATCAGAGCTTCCCAAACTTTTTTTTCCCGTCTCAAAATTTTCTGGTTTTGGTGGACCCCCTTCTCCTACACTTCTACCATATTCCCAAAACTCGTCAAAACATTTGAGGATTAGATCTATAGACGCCCGCTGAGTCTCACTTTGGGAATCACTGCTTTAGATTAAACAAAACTCAACTTTACTATTTGCAGGGTAAAATCTACCTATTCACGGAATCGGTATCTCAGATCTACCGCGCGTTCCTCACCATCCAGCCGTGGATGTTCTTCCTGATGCAGTCGTACGAGGGCTCGGAGAAGATGCTGGGCATGTTCCTCACCTCCGTGTACGTGGTGGCGAAGGTCATCGAGATACTGGTCCGGATCAGGCTGCTCAAGACTGCCACCTTCACGCTGCTGCAGAGTGTGGTAACTTCAAGATGCTATTATCATTTATTGTGAACAGGTGCTGCTTGTGGGGGCTGGTCTGATTAAGTTTGCTATTTGCTTATTAAATATAGATTCAGTCTAATTTGTAGTTTTGCAGCGGGGCACGTAATTGATGTAAGTTTTTTTTTATATACCACTGAGGTGGCAAACAAGCATACGGCCCGCCTGATGGTAAGCAGTTACCGTAGACTGTGGACGCTTGCAACACCAGGGTTATCACTCGCGCGTTGCCAACCCTAAAAGTCAGTCAGTGCGATAAGAATGTAAATATTATGTAATAAATCTAAACTTGTTTTGGAAAGAGTAATTGCTGAGTTTATTGCCAGCTCTGCTCAGCAAACTCAACCTTCCGAACCGGTATTAGAGTATTAGAATCAGTTTTTATCAAGTACCTGTAATAAAGGTCTATTTGAAAACATGATTTTGAATTATCAAGCTTTATTTTTAGGGTCCTTAACCTTCCTGTGTGAGTCCGACTCGCACTTTGTTGGTTTTTGTGAAATACCTATAATTACTTTGACTTAAACATGGACGTATAATGTAAATAAATGAATTTTGAATGTGAAAAAATTACAAGCTTGTCCGTGTTACATTATCAAATAAACATAATAATAGACTGTCTACGCATCTATAACTACATACTTACCTGAAATGAACTGTACCACCCCACTACCTCGGACGACGAACAGGAAAGGGATGAAGGCGCGGGGCGCGGTCACCCATCCTATCTACGACCGTTCGTTCTTTCGCACGCAGCGACAACTCATATACGCACATACTGTCATACTTATTCTACATTCATCAAATTGTAATTTTTAACGCATTATAACTTGATATCGAAGATCATCTTTCATTCATCGCATCATCATCACAAACATAGACTTTTGACCGGTTTTATCTAAATCTGATCTGACACAAATGTTTCAGTCATCTGCCATACCAATTGATTTTATCATTTTGTACATCATTGTTTTAGTCATTGCTACCAATCACAATACAAAATGATTCCCTTTTTGAGCCTAATAATGTGTTTGTGAACAGAATCTGGGCACAAAACCGACGGCGGAGCAGCTGATGTCGGCGGGCGAGTCGTGCCCGATCTGCCACGAGGAGTACGCGACGCCGGTGCGGCTCGGCTGCTCGCACATCTTCTGCGAGCTGTGCATCTCCGCCTGGCTAGACAGAGACCACACCTGCCCTCTCTGTCGCGCCAAGGTCGCCGACGAGCCCACCTGGAGGGATGGATCCACTACCTTCGACTTTCAACTATATTAGTGTGGTTAATATGGGTATTTAATGGTTTTTGAGTTTAAAGAAAAGGTTTGAGTGGCGGGAAGCGTGAAACAGGGATTTGATGGAGCTCCGTGACCGAAACTATCGGATATCCGAAATAGAAATCTATCTGAAACCGTAACCAAATCCATACTAGTCCATACTAATATTATAAATGCGAAAGTAACTCTGTTTGTTTGTTACGCTTTCACGCCTAAACCGCTGATCCGCTCGCGGTGAAATTTGGTATGCAGATAGCCTATGATATGGACAAGGACAGGCAAATAATTCATCATATAATTTCGGCTAAGGTCAGAGTCTAACTGAGACACGTGATATGATTGATAAGATTCCTAAAAAACGAAAATCCGTAACTGAAACTATCCGAAATAATTTCGAATTCATAACCGTGTTTGCAACCGGTATTATATATATATTTGTATATATATAAAAATCAATGCCACTTTTCGTTGTAATTTTATAACTCAAGAACGGGCTCACCTATCCAAATCAAATGTTTAGGCTTTGTTCGGACTATTTAGTAGATGGTTTATGTGAAGTTTGCACAAAATCGGTCGAGAGGTTCTTCATTTATCACATTTTTATTATTTCACTTTATACGTAGCGAAGCATGTACCGGGCCGCTAGTTATTCATATATCCATAACCACATCCAGAGTGGAATTACTAAATTCCGGCCTATTACTTTATATACGGGCTTTTTTTACGGGCCAGTTGGCCAGTTAAGACTCTTGTAAAGATTCCACCTATTGCGCCGCAGGTCGCGGGTTCGATTCCCGCACAGGACATGCGTGTGCATGAACATGTCTGTATGTCCAGAGTCTGTGTGTAATGATGTATATTAAGTATGTATTTACACACAAAAAGTAGTATATGTATTATATCAGTTATCAGGTTTCCATAGTACAAGCTCTGCTTAGTTTGGGATCAGATGACCGTGTGTGAGGAATGTCCCAGGATATATTTTGTTCATTCAGTTCATATGTATTACATTATCTAATTGTATTTTTATTTTTTATAAATATTTCTTTATTTCTTAAATGAATATATATTTATGTATCATTCCATCAGAACGGGAAAGGTCGTACCACAATGTAGTGGTCGTTCAATCTTTCAGCTCAGTCTATCATTTATTTTATTATAGTCATATTACTGTGCAACGAAGCTAAGAAATACCCTTTTGACGTTTATAAATACAAAGAAAAGTAGTCGCTTATTTCTTTATAATAAGGTTCATCCATATTATTATATAAATAACCATAGATTTAACAGATAAACCTTCTTGTGACGCAATAAGAATAATACAACAGTCTTAAACGTCAAAAGGTATTTCGTAGATTACAAGTTATTTGAATGTTATCCTTTAGTTTTTTTTTACTTATCAGAGCTTACACATTTTGATTACTTATCAGAGCATGTAATTGGTACTTTGTAGTACCATCTGGGTTAGCTACCGCCCTTAAGAAAAATAACTGCTATTCGCCAGCTGTATTTAACCGCCTATAAAGGACGTCTAGGGTTTGCTTAGTTCTTTCAGATACATTAATACTGCAGTTTAATGAAAATGAATGAATGAAATGGAAAAAAGAATATTAATTAAATGAATATTTTTTTTATTCAATTGGGCCTTCACAAGCATTTATGAATAGTCTGACTCTCACGCCGATAAGAGCCGGCAATAAACACACTCTTCAAAGCCAATCTAGAATTATCACATCAATTTTAAGAAGAGTTTGAAGATACATTTGTATTTTTGTTGATACTTATCTTGCCTACTCGTTAATCTGTAGTTAAATACAAATTCTATACTGCTTCGGAATAAATGAGGGACTTCTTCTACAACAAATAACAAAAATGTGTAGTGTTGTCCACTTGATTACATAAGCAACATCTACCAGACCAGGTTTGAACTCCTTTCTTTAATTCATCCATGGCCAAATAAATAACTACCTAATCACATAGTAATAAAGTATAAAGTAACAGCATATACTGTGCTCTTAAATTCCATAATCCATTTCAATAAAATAGTATTAATATAAGATTGTTTATGGCTGTGGTTGGTTAGAGTATAGTTAGGGTAAGGTATAGTTCTGTATAAAAATTATAAAAGTACTATTAATACATTGCTAAAGGAGTTAGACCAAATACATAAATCTCTTGAGCAGTCGCTGTCGTAAACTCGCGCTCGACTGCTCCGCGTCTTGAAGTTTGAGCAGTCTTGATTAAAATGCGGCGTTCGCAGCAAACTGTCAGACTATTGTTCTTATTAATAACTGCTAGGCATTAATTATGCTCTACGAATATTATAAATCAAATAAAAATTATATGTTTAAAACTAGTAGACCTAGTAGTATTTTTTTTCTATATGTATATAATTACTATTATAATATTGGATACAGATGTAAATAACGGCGAAAAAAGAAGCATGATATGTATACAATGATATATACCTCTACCTACTATACTTTTGTGTCACAAAGAAGCACAAGTATAGAAAATAGCCAACATTATAATATTTACAGCAGAAATACACAAAACAATCTATAAAGAAACATGGCGAGATTTGTACAAAAAAATAAAGATTTTTAGAGACATTGCAATGACATTACAATTGCTGGTGCCTTGGTGCCTAAGGAATAACTTGAGGTATTTAAAGTATTTTTGAACCCCGGGATAAAAATGCAAAATTCTATGCCATGCCGGCAAATCGCTACCAAAACCATTATGTTGTTTTTATGTTTTGTAGGGTTTATAAAATATATTTTTAAGTACATATATTAATATGTTGCTGGTAATATAATCTCAACATTGAAAGTGATTGAAAACCTTCTTAAATGTTGTATGTTTCTGGAAGAGATCGCTATTTAGCGATAAGGCCGCCCATTGTACAGTTATTAATATTATGTTACTTTCTTTATGTTTTGTGAACTGTTTTTCTGGTGTACAATAAAGAGTTATCTATCTATGTTTTTGTACAAATCAATGTATGGATCTCGCCATGATTCTTTAATTATATATAGAAAATTTCGTTGACGGTGCCGCTGCTGCCGATCGGCAAGGTTTATGATTTAGCAGGCCGGAAGCGTTCTCTTTGGATACCTAAGCTTATACGTTGGCGGAAAAACTAACCGCCCGCCAGTCTCCTAGATGAGTTCTAATTATGAATAACTAAAATAATAAATAAATAAATAAAATAATTGCTAATATTATACTTTTATGTAACCATTTTAAATTGCAATATTGCATAATTACAATCACAACTTTGGTTAGATAAAAATACCTATTATTTATAACGTATGTTTATTACTTTTACATCTCCAATTACACAGCTTATTTATATAGTTGTTTTATATAAACATTTTTTTATAGTTGATTCTTAGATGAACATTTGTGATAGTGGACACCCATTTTCAATTTTCAACCCAGATAGATAAATAGATAAGATACAAAGAATATAAAGAGATGTTGTTGCTAGGGGACTTATCTAGATTGAATATAAAGCTTACTAAAAACAGGTGTGTATAAATATAAATACAATGCTTATTCGAATATTTTATAATGTAGGTAACATTCTGAATAACTTACCAACCGCAGGGTCTGCCTATTAGATATAATGGGTGGATATTTTGAGATGTCATCTTTTCATACATTTTATTTGTCATGCTTTTACTTTGGGACCTCTGAAGTCTGACTGCCGAGGTGAAGGCCATCAACTGAAATCGCAAAATTAAAGTCAAGTACTAAAGATGAAAACTGCTCAATCAATAATTGGACTGTTTTACAAAAAACTTAAACTGACTTCAAAGTACACTAAGACGTAATCAAATCCTGATCTGATGGCTATGGGACCAAACGGGAAGTGTACCCTTCCAGACAAAAGAAGAATTTTCCAAATCGGTTAATAAATGACGGAGTTATGAGGTAAAAAACATTAAAAAAAAACCCGAATTCAGAACCTCCTCCTTTTTTTTGAAGTCGGTTAAAAAGTAAAAAAAATATTCGCGATTTCTGAGTTGGTCCTAAAGTTAAATTTAAAGTTTATTACTTTTTTTTTGGTTTAGTGTTTGCTTGATGACAATATTGTTTCAACATTATTATAAGTACTTGTACCGTAGTATTAATAATTATAGCTACAGCGCAAACACTGCTTTTCCGCTTGCGAAAGTACCATACTTTCGCTCCCACTCTCACTCATACTCATTATACTCATACATTATTATTATCATTGCGCGTTTATTTTACACATAAATTCACGTGTCCGAGAATTATACATTATAGAGTTATAAAATTAAATAACCTTATTAATTTGTAAGCATAAGTTAAATAAAATAAAATATTGATATATACTATTCTAAATATTACGTTATCGCAATATGTAGATTATTGAAATCTGACATACCTATAAGCAATGTATATTGTTCGATACTTTAGCATTCTTGAAGCCTTTTTGCGGCTTACATTCTCTTTAACATAAGTCAAGATTTTGTGATCTAGATAATATGCAAAGACTAGCTTTATCACAGAAATCTGGGTCTGTGGTGGTGTGATATTTTTAAAATTCTTAATGATTTCTGGTTCTCTCTCTTCCATATGTGTTAAAGGCCTACTCCACTAGCAGATGCAACATTCCAAAATGTAATTTTACCTGGCATTTCTTACTGCACGCTTATTTAATCTTTTTATTTGTGCGCCTTTTTTAATTTAGTTTTTAAGTGAACTCTGTTGTCTAATCAAATAGTTAAATTGAATGTATTCTAAAGTGAAATCACACATGTTTATATTATATGTTAAATTGTATAAAATAAATATTGAAGAGTCCGAATACGAGTGCCTACAGATACCGTATTGTCCCTAGGAGTCCTGTAGTATTTGATGACTTATTAAAATGTTAAGTGAAATTTATTTTGTTTGATTACCTACCTAATTATTTCCTTGTTTAGAGTTCGCAATAACAAGAGGGCATACAAAATGAGGTTCTTCAAAAATGGTGTGAAGAAATTTCTGCAGGATCAGCAACGCACGAGTGTTACCCTCGGTGTTGCAAGCGTCAATAGGCTACGGTAACCTCTTACCATCAGGCGGGCCTTAAGCTTGTTTACTACCTAAGTAGTATAAAAAAGAAGTGTGATTCTTGTTTTTTATTTCTTGTTTGTTGAAAAGTTTTGTTGGTCTGTCCGTGGCATTGTAGCTCCAACCGGATGGAACCTTTTTTATTTCATTGCTAGATAATATTGGATGAGTCCAACTAGCGACATCTTGTGAGCGCATAATGAGTAGCCCCCATTGATTTTTTAACTAATGCCAAGTTGATGGCCTTATTTGGCAAGTGTTTCACCATGTGAGTGCACTAAACAGTAACTTGTTCCACAAAGAGATAAACTGGCAGGGTATCTCAAGACCTTGATCCAAGGGCGTAGCCTGGATTGTATATGAGGGGTGGGGGGGGGGGAAGGGCGCAGAAAGAAAATCCTAGATTATTATCCTTATATTAGAGATCATATCCCGTATTGTTGGATTTTACAAGCCAGCCTTCAAGCCTGTTAGTTCCATAGGTCTTATAAGAAGCGTCGAAGAAGCTATGAAGCTCGTCAGAATTAAAGTTTACCAACGAAAGACCGGTCTTCTGAGGAGGGGCAGCTGCCCCTCTCTGCCGGTACCTCGCTACGCCCATGCCTAGATCACGTAGCGAAGATTGGCTCCCCGAATTTGACAGATTTTGTCACAGATCAATACCAGATTTGTTGGGTCCCTGGTTCAAATCGAAAATCAGGACGGGTTCTTTAAGGCAGAGCCTCTTCTGCATCTCAAAAATCAGTTCCCAGAGTATGTCAAACATCTTTTCAAAGAAATAACGAACGTTTCTTAGGTGGTCATGACACACGGGCTCCTCTGGGCACCTCTATATCTCTCTAAGATCTGTTTGCTCCCAGAATTAATAAAAAAACCACCAAATATCGACGTACTTGATCGTGTGAGTGGTCTCACTCTTTTATGTATATTTTGTAATTAAACAAGGTATAAATTTAATCACATTTTAATCGTAGTTTACACTTTTATATGATTCACATAACATAATTATCGCTTAAAATTACTTTTCGCCTACAAACGTGAAAAATTAAATAATTTAGATCATTAATAGTAATTATTATTCAAAGTATCACAAATATCGGATAGAGTAACACTGCTCTTGAAGCGCGAAGCGTCCATCGCGCAGAGCGCGCCTGCCGCCTAGCCGGAGTGTCGGTTATCACTCGACTCAATAATATCGATGCACTTTTTCCATATACCAAACTAATTAAATCACAGAGTCCTCTCAGGGTTATAAACTAATGCTTACCATTGGCACAGGGTACTTAATCAATATACAATGGATACGATTGATTCAAATAAAAAATAAAGTTTTTCCTCATAAGAAAAAAAATAATCTTACAAATTCTATTCATTTCCTTTCAGAGAGCTGACAAATAGATATGTGTTTAGCGTAACATTTAAGTCTACCACATCAGCACAAACAACTAAGACTTAGATTCTATAGCCTCGCTTCACAAACCATAGAGCTCTAAATATAGAGTTACGTTGCACGATTGAAAGGCGACCCATTTATTCGATTCTTAATGTCTCCTATTGAACATAGAAGGAACCACGCGAAAGCGGCGTCGTTTTAAACGCAAAAATCTTAGCACGCGAAGAATTCATCCATATACGAACGGGACCGGACGGAGTACAGGTATAGAATGATCCTCACTAAGATAACTCGAATATGCGGCGCGAAGCAGAACGCCGGCCCATACATTAAAAGATTATAGACCAACAATAGGCTATGATAGAGGACTTAATGCAGTCGAACCCCACGCCCTTACGGGTGCAATTGAGGCGCTGTAGCAGTTCCGACTTCACGCAGTCACAGCGTGCAGGCCACGCTTTAAGATATTTTGTGCTATATCGTTGTGGGAATAAGGCTCATTATCGTCCGAGTGGTGGCGCGGTTGAGGGTATGAGAGTGGGCGTGGCATCCCTACGGGTGCGGGTGCGTGTGCGGTGACGTTCGTTACGAGGGCGGGGTGCGCGGGCGCGTCTCGCACGCCGCCCGCACGCTCGTCTGCGCGCCCGCGAGTGCGCCCGCCTGCCCCGCCGGCCCCGCCTGCCCCGCCGGCCCCGCCTGCCCCGCCGCGCAACTGTGTGCGCCCGCGGACGGGCCCGCTTCCACGTCAGCGGGCGGCACCGCAGACCCATATAGGAATAGACTTCTGAAAATAAATTGATTTTTTTTTTGTTACTATAACATTATTACAAGATGATAAGTATGTAGGTAGGTATTAATAGATAAGGATAACACGCCTTTTTAGATTTTCGTTTATCAATTGTTTTCTTGGATTATGCGTAGGTATAAAGATTTTTCAAATATAAATCTTTAGTAATTACATGTCGGTTAACTAAAGCTGACACGTTCACAGTTCAATATACAATTTGACGATACAGTGTGGTTTATTAAATTATTGCTTCTAATCAGTAGGTCAATTCTAATGGGCCAATGCAAAAAAGGACCACTCTATATTTATAAGCAGTAGCAAAAGCAAAACAATAACTGTCTCCTTCATACTCATAAGCTACACGGCGCGCGTGGGAGACGGACCGACTGTGACCATGTGACGTCACGCCGCGCGCTCATTCACAGACACTACACAAGCGCATCGTGTAAATGTTAAACGTGCCAGCTTTAGTTAACCAACCTGTAGCTTGTATTCAAAATAAATGAATACATGTATAACCAACCTGAGTCTGGCAGACCTTGAGGAGGTGGAAGGCAGGTCATCGGGCCAGGAGGCGGCGGAGGCGGTGTCCGAGGCGGCCACGTCGGCCATCACCTCCACCCGCAGCGCGCCCGGCGAGTGCGGGTCGTGCGCGTCGTGCGGGTCGTGCGGGTCGTGCGGGTCGTGCGCGTCGTGCGGGTCGTGCGGGTCGTGCGCGTCGTGCGGGTCGTGCGGGTCGTGCGCGTCGTGCCCGCCCAGGGAGCCGGCCAGGGCCGCCAGCGACGCCGCTCGGGCTTCTGCCTGCCCTGATCCTGCTGATAGTGATGCGTCTCCTGTCGAATGAAAAGGCTACACTGAACAAGTGTCATGGAACAAAAATAAGGTTATATTAAATTAGTTGGCGAAACTTTACAGTCGCATTTGGTATCAGTTTCTAAGTACACCAGCGTGATAATATTTTTTAAATTACAATATACAAAAATAAATGCATATGCATGTATACTGTTAGGTTATGTATTCTCCAAAGAAACTTATAACCAGAATTTTGCCCCAGCCTGTGAGGGAGGATACAGAGAAGATAGATAGGTAGGTGACTTACCCCGGGCTCAGAGTTTTCCAGCACTTTTGATAATACATTTTTTTACCGGCGCGCTTTGTTTTCGGCGTTCGTGCGAACGAGTTTTTTTACAGACTGCCACAGTGGCGTTTTGTTTGGACTTGTGCGTTTAGCGTCCATAGATTGCGCTGTTTGACGAGCCGAGGTAAAGAAGTAGGAAATGAGGAAGGGATATAGGATTTTCATGCTCTAACTTATACAATACAGACAGTACGTGTGAATTTTTATATAACCTGTAACGGAAATGGCCCTTTCAGGGCTCGCTTTAAAAAAACACAGATCAAAATAAATTACAAAAAACTTCATACCAATTTTTTTCTTACAAGTTCATTGAATTAAAATCATAACCAACTTGTCACCGCTCAATGAGGATCATTCTCTTTTCACATCCCTTGCTAATATTCTGATAAAATTTTCTCTTTCGCGATCTGTGTTGCTAGTGCACCAAACCTAGTACCAAAAGTCGTGTACTTTTACATATTACATACCTTTTCTGTTACACGTTGTATAGCAAAATCGAGGAACAATCCCTTAGAGTAGTAAACCCGAGCAATCCGATTCCGAAACTAGTCAATGGATTTGTCACTGATTTTGAACAGTAAGGACCAATCACTGCATCGTGTGATCTTGAATTGGCCAATCAGAGCGCGTGAGTCCTTCTCTTAGCCGATCAGAGCGCATTGTCGATGGTGGCAAATTGGCGGAAGAGATTGCAAGCAAAATCACTGTCATTACGTTTGGGTTAATTGTTCGATGTATAGCAATAACAATAACTTTAATTATCGAGACTAAAATTCTATTATCCTAGCAATCGTTCTCGTGAAGTAATATAAATAAATTAATTAATTAAAATAATTGAACATTGCACATATAAAAAGTATTGAGTCTTAGGTGGAAACAGACTTAATCAAATCCAGTTGTATAATTACCTATACTGGGCTCGAGCCTCCTGGAGGCGGCGTCCTCCCTCAGGTCGTGCGCGTGGTCCCGGTCGCGGTCGCGGTCCCGGTCGCGGTCGCGGTCCCGGTCGCGGTCGCGGTGGGCGCGCGGCGAGGCGGGCGGCGAGGCGGCGGCGGGCCCCGAGGCGCAGCCCCCCGCGCGGCACAGCGACACCGGCACCACGCCGTACACGTAGAACAACAGGATCGGCACGCCGATGCCCACGGCTAGACCGGCCACCAGTGGAGACACTACCAGCTGTTTGTACATACATACATATTTTATTCACTTATCTGAATAATACACAGCGTATATCAATAAGTTATTTTACTAAAGTCGTTACAATCTAATAGGCCCGTTTTGACAGCACACATACATTGCACATATTTTTTTACAAGCTTTTATTTAGTTTTGTCCGTTGTCTGTAATCGAAACTTGCAAGCTAAAGAATCATGGCGAGATTTGTACAAATAAAATAAAGATTTTTAGAGACGTTGAAATGAGGTTATTATTGATCCTTGGTGCCTAAGGAATAACTTGAGGCATCCTTACTAGTAATATTATACATGCGAAAGTGAGTTTGTTTGTTTGTTTGTTACGCCTTCACGCCTCAACTACTCAACGGATCATCATGAAATTTGGCATGCAGATAGCCTATGGTATGGAGAAGGATATAGGCTACTTTTTATCCCGGGAATGCGGGTGAAACCTCGGTGGGACAGCTAGTTTAAAATATTTTTAGATCCGCGGGATAAAAATGCGACATTCTATGCCATGCCGGCGAATCGCGACCAAAACCATTATGTTGTTGTTATGTTTTGCAAATATTTCATGTATATTATGGATATATATCGATGAATATTATCTGTTTTAAATAAATAAATAAAATAAATTTATATGTTGTACTAAATGACAATGCAAGTACAGACAGCAAAAAGTACAGTCACCCATAAAAAGCTTGTATTAAAAATGTTTTTTTTATGTTACTACTTGTTTTTATACTACGTGGTCGGTAAAGAAGCGTATGGCTCGCCTGATGGTAAGCGGTTACCGTAGCCATAAGGACGGTTGTAACACACGAGGCATAACTCATTCGTTATCGACCTGTCCCCGCTGATGAGCTCTGGCGACCTTACTCATTTGCACAAACGTAACATAAAGTTTGCGGTATTCTGTAATGTGGAGGTACTTCCCCAGTCGAGCTGCTCTTTGAGCGAATAAACGCTATGCTCTACCTCTCTTTAGCCATGTGCCAAATGACAAATAATAGTGCGTCAAGAAGCACCCTCTTGTCAAAACGGGCCTTTTAGATTGTGACGGGTTTAATCACAGATTCCAAAACAAAAGGCAGATAGAGCGCACAGAACACTGGAGTGAGGCTAAAAAAGCAAATACAAATTGAAAAACATATAGCCGGTATTCACTTTTAAATTTGTATTTACTTTGTTTAAACAAAGTTTATAAAAGAAAGTGTTTGTCGTCAAATGAAATTATATGTATGGATGTTTGTTACTCTTTCACGCAAATACTACTGAACGGATTTGGATGAAATTTGGCACACAGATAGAATATGTGGAACCGCGCCGGACAGGTAGTTTATGATAAAAGAACGCAGGTGTGTAGATACCGCAGCGGCAACAGCAGCGGCGACGGCGGCCCGCCGGCGGGCGGGCGGGGCCCGGCGCAGGCGGCGGTGCGCGCGGCGGCCGGCCCACAGCGGCAGCCCCACCAGCAGCGCGGGCAGCGCCACGCCCGCCACCACCGCGATGCCCAGCGGCGCGCCCGCCAGCGTGCCCAGCTGCCACAGCAGCTTCTTCTTGCGGGACCACGGCTTCTTGCCCCAGAATGTGCACCCGCTTGGACTGTACGACATAAACACTGTTAACGTATCGTCCACCTACATAATCGAGTTCACGCGCCGGCCGATAGATAGATGGCGCCCCAATCCTGCATCGCGCTTACGAAGTTTTATCGGCGATCTGCATATATACAACTGTCCGACATGTACTGTTGGACCGCGGTCCCCAGGCACGATGACCCAGCCTGGCGGAAGACCTTCCCTTTTAAATGGAGACGTCATCCACCTTGCACCTCCATAGGACCAAGAGCAGAGTTTTGTTACGTTTAAGTAATAATAATAATAACTTAAGAGAAAGTTAATGTTGAAAACCGTATATAATAGCAATGCATATAACCAACCTTGCTAGTCAACCTTGAAGAGATCAATCTTTCTCGATCATAATGTATGAAAAGTAAATGAAAAAATATGGATAATTCTGCGTTGGACCCATACGTAATTAAAGTTCAACATGGGTTTCCAATTATGCCATCTCTAAATCTCCACCCGGTATATATCTTCAGAGAAGTGCTACATGCATTGTTTTGTTATAGCACCTTCTACATGTTTCTACTTCTACGTGATATTTTCCCAGACCCTTTACCCCACGTGAGATTGGATATGTTTCGGCTCTGGTGAATAGACTTTAAATTCTAAGGACACATAAATAATGTTTAATATTTGGTGAGTCACCTAAGGTAATGCAGATCGGAGACCTCCTTCATGCAGAGCCAGCAGAACTCTGCGCCGCACACGCAGCACACCATGTGGTTGCACGAGCCGTCCTCCACCTTCACTATCAGCACCGAGCAGCGCGGACATGGCTTCACGTCACCTGGATATCACACAAGGGAATCTTCATACCCTGAAGTGGAAGTCAGAAAACCCGATACTTATGTACAGTACACCCAATTTTTTAAATTCCTCTCTGCTTGGTTTCCCAAAGTGACGTGCGAAGGAAATTGCCTGTTGCAACCATCCAGGAAAAATCCCTAAAGAGTAGTAAAATCGAGCAATCCAATTCCACAACAAGTCAGTGCTTTTGCACTGATTTTGAAAAGAAAGGACCAATCACTGCATCTTTTAGAGTACAGTGCACCTTGGCTTCGCCAATCAGAGCGCATTGTCGGTGATGGGGAATTATCTAAATAGATTTCAAATAAAATTAGCGTCATTGCGCTCATTTTGGTTCGATGGTAGCCAAAGATTATTTCTAGTCAAACATCGCTTGTACCGTGTCTGACCTGAGAATCGAACGCAGAATCGTAGTCGACTTTTGTGATGATAAATTGCTAATATCAAGGCAAACCGTCCTAAAGTTCAAAGTCCTATAAATCAGCACTATAAGCTGACCTGGAGACCAATTTATTAACAAACTTCTCTCGTTATCAAGTGAGGCTTGTGCCTTTAGAGATGTTGATGTAGTTGCCGAGTTTATATAACTACGAACACGTGGAATCAGACTTAACAATAAGTATAATGACTTATGTCATCTTATGTTATGCAATGCATGATCCTGCAAAGGGTTGTTTAAATAAAAATAGTATTGTCACGTATTGTTTCAAATTGATAAGAATGGTTATTATTATGTAATGCGTTATAGCGTGATTGCCTCCAAGTTCATTCATCATTTACTATTATGTATTCTAATAGGTAATAGAAACTTGTACTGTGAGTCTTAGTCATATCTAAGTGACAATAAAAAAGCATTGTCCTCTGTCTATAGCAACTGCTACATATGGCGTTCCGCAAGGTTCCATTTTAGGACTTCTTCTTTTTCTCATTTACATTACTGATATATTGGTTTCTTGCGAAGCCACATCACAAATTCACTTGCTGAAGTTAAATTAGTTGATCCTTACAAAATAAAGACAACATGGTCCAAGTTTGACATCCTTTAGAATACATTTCAGTAGGCGTTTGATAACTGAGGTAGCTGATAAATGTGATCTAAGTTAGTCCTACGTAGTATATCTCACTCTCACCTTGGTCGCCATGATCGAGGTCTGTCTGCGAGGGCTGGGGCGCGCGCGGCGGCGGGTGGCGCGTGCGGCGAGCCGCGTCGCACGTCTGCGTGGGGTGCCACGCCGCCTTGCAGTGGTAGCAGAACATAGCGCCGCACCCCGGCGCCAGGCACGTCAGCTTGGGGCACGACGCGCACCCCGTCGCTACTACCGCGAAACTGGAACAAACACATGATATTGCTCACTTTCATTTCGTGGACGTTCACGGACTATCATTTTAGATGATATCAGGATTTCTTCCCCTAAGAGCGATTGTCAAATTACTTAAAATATATTTCTAAATGGTATCTACCAAGCTTCAACTAAGTGCCGTTTTGACAGCCAATATCTATTCTGAGCTAAAAAGAGACAACCGACTGACAAGGAAGGAGACCCTCATGACAAAACGCGGGTGAAACCGCTGGGCTCAGCTAGAGTAATAAGATAGTAAATTCTAAAATAGCGTTCTCCCTGGATAATGTCAGTGAATGGTGGGTTACCTGCAGTCTGGCGCTGGACACCACCTAGTATCGGGGTCGGCGGCGAGGGCGCGCCGCACTGAGAACTCTTCGTATTTGTCGTACAACACGGGGTTGTCCACTATCCGACGGACATCTGAAACAATATACATGTCCGTTATATTGTGTTATACAATTTTTCATACTCGATGTGACGCGCATGTGACACATGATTCGATAAAGGAACTGCGCACGACATTCCCTTATACAGGCATGAATGCACCGAAATACTTAATCGTGTAATATTATTTTGTTTTGTATCTCTGACTATTTCTTTTACTGTGTTTAGGCAGAACCACAATCAAATGATGTGGCCGATGGTGGTTAGGTTAGCCTAGAAGGAACTGGTTCTCAAGTGCAGCTGTTGGAAAACACAGGTAGGTACTTGGCGACAGATTTTCAACTTGAAAGTGTTTGCCAGACAAGCGGATACAAAATATGCATGAAAAAGACTAGTGAACTGTCCCGGAACCGATAAGATAAAACAATGACGTTCGAATGCTCGTTGCTTTTTTATTTTTTTTGGGAATTAATAATGCATTACTTTTTGTCATAGCTGATAAAAATGCAATAGTTGCTTTATAATCAGTTTTACAATGACAATGATACACAATGAATGACATGCTTATAGCAAATTGATGAAAGACACTCAAGTCTCAAGATTCTAACTGCATTATAATAAGTTTGGTGATTAACTTAATTGTATGTTTACATTCAGTTTGAGAACTAAATGTCATTGTAAACTTTGTATAAATTATTATACGAGTATTATAATGATATAAAATATCGGGATAGTCACACAAAGGCTAGCGAGTAACGGGACACAATACAATAAGGAAAGCGTTTGGAATTCCCATTTTAAAGAAATTGTTCGGGTTCGTGGAACATACAAAGCACTGATACTGCTTGCATTGCTGAGTGTTTTGCAGTTTCGCGGGGAGCTCATTCCACATTCTCAATCATCCGTGGCAGGAAGGTACTTTGAAACCGCACAGTACCAACCAGTTTACAATGTGTGAGGATGGACTCCCCGACGATGGCGAGAACTGTGGCGAGAGTTGCGATAACTAAGTACTTACTACTTTACTTTTAATTTCTTTAATAAACTAAAGAATTACGCAGTCTATGTTACTATAGTTACATTAACCTATTTTATAGATACATACGGCGAGCTTTCTTCTGAGCAAATTAACGAATGACATCATAGTCAATTGACTGCAATATTTCTGACTCTATGTACATTACAGAGACTGAATTTATGGTACATCTCAAGTAATTCTTTCCTCTCTTTAGGGCTGAAGTTCTGCTGAGCAGTTTGACGCTGGTGTAAACAGTAGCATTCGGAGTGCAATTCCTACTATTGTTTTTTTTTTTTTTTTTTTATACAACTTAGTCGATAAACAAGCATACGGCCCGCCTGATGGTAAGCGGTTACCGTAGCTATATAGACGCTTGCAACAAACGAAGCATCGCTCACGCGTTATCGACCTATCCCCCCTCCCCTATGAGCTCTGGCAACCTTACTCACGCGCAGGAACACAACTTTACACAACATAAAGTTATTTGGTTGCCGTATTCTGTAAGGTGGAGGTACTCCCCCAGTCGAGCTGCTCCTTGAGCGAATAAACGCTATGCTCTACCTCTCTTAAAAATAACCAAAAATATCCAAAAAGCCTTTTTCTAATAAATATTTGTACAGTTTTAGTGACGATAGTTCTATAAATCGAATCAGCATGAATATCAAACAACATTTTAAAATGCATTATACGAGGATATTATGCGTGCATGTAAAGATATGTACTGTATGTGGCTAAGCCACAGAATAATAAATAGTACTAACGTAGCAAAGCTAGGTAGTAAGTAAGATGATAGACCGTAACTCAACTCTTCTCAGGTGACGTTGGTTTGATTGACAATTTGGTAGACAAGTGAAACAGTAACACCGCAATAAGACGACTAACTGTTAAATAGCTCAAATGAGTAATTTCATTTCAAGACTTTTAAGAATATTTTAACCGACTTCAAAAAAGGAGGAGGTTCTCAATTCGGTTGTATTTTTTTTTTATGTTTGTTACTTCATATCTCCGTCATTTATTAACCGATTTGGAAAATTCTTCTTTTGTCTGGAAGGGTACACTTCCCGTTTGGTCCCATTGTCATCAGATCATGATTTCATTACTTCTTAGTGTACTTTGAAGTCGGTTTAAGTTTTTTGTAAAACAGTCCAATTATTGCTTAAGTTTTTTTTAAGGCAAGCCAGGATTTTGAGCTTGTATGCGCAGGTCCCGCTACTGGGACTGGGGCTCCTAGGCAAGCGACGCGAAAAGATAATGATCCTCATAGAGCGGTGATACGTTGGTTCAATAAACTTGAAGCAAACATTTCATATAAATTTTTGAGTAATTTTATTGAGCTTAAGCTTTTTATAGTGTCTATACCTGATATAGTCTACATCCCTTCTGGTTATATACCCCCCTTATACACTTTCCGTTACACGTTGTATAATATAGTCTATTATTAAAAAGTATATCACCGAAGTAGGATACTATAAAAAGTATTTATAATGAATTACTCGCATATTAACTATAGGGGCATAATAATGTCATATTTCCAGTTCACATTTTAAACTTCATAAAGAACATCGGAAAGATCAATGTGCTACAATTCATATGTAAATCTAACACCCGCTTATTACGTGAGATGGTTTAAGCCTAGTCTAGTTAAACCCAGGTTTTAAATATAATCCGTCACTATAGAATGTCATAATAACAAAAAAAACGGGACTATCTTAAAACCTGGATTTTACTAGACTTCCTTTAAACTATAATTATATCATGTAATAAGGAGGAAAAGGTTTACATAACATATACCTACCTACATTATTTATATTATTATTGACACGCGAATGAAGTCGCAAGCTATCGCAAGCGTTGAATAAATATTATGTTTAAATTGTTTGACATTCTCAGTAAATAAATATCTTTGTTGATTAACAAACACGTTGGTTTACAAATGAAAGGAAATTAAATAGTTACTTTATTTTAAGACATTTATTGACCGAGCGGGCGAAGCGTCCTCGTTTCAGCTTGGACAAAAATGCTTTCGTATGTCAGTCCGGATGTC
Source organism: Achlya flavicornis (assembly GCA_947623365.1). Lineage (NCBI taxonomy): Eukaryota > Metazoa > Arthropoda > Insecta > Lepidoptera > Drepanidae > Achlya > Achlya flavicornis. The sequence continues at coordinate 13,278,330 of OX392480.1, read as the reverse complement.
CTGCTGTTTTCCTTTACAAGTCGCATTTCTCAATCGATTCTCGTGAAATATTGTGACCTGTATCAAACTGACATATCAGATCGAAATATCACGTGATTTTTAACAATCTCTTACTCATGTCAATCCCATACAAAGGTTGATTTTTTACTAAAAGCCGTAACACACGTTCCGACCGTCCGCGTCAGACTCCTAGGAGGCGGGGCGTCCTGCCGTCGGAGCGTGCGTAGCGCGGCAGGATCGACATAATTATTATTAATATCGGTCGGAAGCGGTCCCATACAAAGGTTGATCGTTTACTAACGATGACGATTGTCGACAACCGTCGAGTGGTTTTGGTTATGTGAAAAGGCTGATAAGCACGCAGGCAGTCCATCTAATTCTTATGGTAAATGGCTATCTGGCTATCGTCGCATATTGAAATACCAAATTAACAATACCAGACACTGACAATGTGTCCTAGAAGCTATGACATAAGGTTCATAGCAAAGAGTACAGGATGTAAGAGAGAATAAAAACACATTATTCAAAGTATTTATGGTTTCATACCCAGGATCATACATACGAAATAATTACGGCATAATTGAGAAAGAAACATTCGCAGGACAACAACATACCTATGAATAAATGATATCAAATAAAAGGTAAATTTGTTGTCAAGCTAAAATAAACATTAAGTAAGGGCTCAACAGAGATAAAAGTTGCAGATGGCAAAAGTATAGATAATTTTACCGTGTACCAAGTACCAAGGGAATCAAAATATATTATATATACTTATAGGGTTCTAGTGAATTGTAGTAGGTATTTGTAGTGTAGCTAACAAAACAAGGTTTCGCAATACATATATAAATCACAAATTGACCTCCTTTCAAACGTAAACATTATTTATGATTTGCAAGCTTTTCCTTATATCGTTCTGGTAATTGGATAATCGCGCTTACGATTGCCCTTTGTAGAAATGTTGCAACATATAATAAGCCGAAGTGACGCGTCATTAAATTAAAAGTAATACACTTTCATGCTGAATATAAATATACAACTATATAGCGATTAATGTTGCAATGAAATTTAAATGCTGATCTTACTGTACTAAGGTCGAATATTAGTCAATAATGACAGTTTTATGAATCCTAATACGTTAGACATTTCATAATTTACATAAGATCGTCATGAGACCTGGCTACTATAGTTTGTTGGACTAAAGCTACGTCCATGGGCAAGGCTTCTATATTTTGAAAATAGCTTTCAAATAGCGAGTTTTTCAATTAACTTTAGCTAGTACCTACAACAATTTGGCAAGTGACTTTACGTTATAAAAATTCAGAGCTAAACGCCAATAAAATAAAAGATACAATGATAAGGCTAAATGTGATATGCTACTCCATCAGGGCAATTTTTGTTCAAAGGCCCAGGGCCAAAAGCCGATATTATCGATTACAATGTTTTCTCTATTTCCGGTTGATAGTAAAAAATATCGTAAACATGTATAAATTAAAATTTTAAAAACCAGATTCTCTCACTACTGACGGGAAAGAGCTTTAAACAATTAAAAATATGTTCATCCAATAACAAAACCAAAAAATTGTGTCTTATAGCTTTCAATTAAAATAAACTTAAAATTATCAATAAAAATCAAATCACGGGTCCCCAAATTTTTTGTGTCCAAGGGCCCCGGCATGGCTATGAATTAATTAATTTATGATCAGTTTTGACATCCTAAGGTTTAATTAGTTATATTTTTTATTTTTAGTAAAATTATTACTTATTATGTTATATAATTCAATTCCATTTATATAATTGCATGCCTACATTGTGTTAAGGCGAAACATGTAGCTATTTTATGAATACTTGTCATCCAAATGTACCATGCTCCGTGCAATAAATTATCTTTATCTTTTAAGACGGCCCTGTAGATGTAGACGTTTAAAAAATGTGTAGCTATGCATCGAAGTACATACACATAACAATCCAATTTCAAAAACCATTTGGCATTAACCACGTCATATAATAACCATTATAATTAAAAAAAACATAAACAAACAATCAATATAGAATTCTGGTTCTTAATTGTGTAATTAAAATTCCCACGGATATTACGAAGAAAAAGGTAACCGCACTGTAAAATCGTGTTAGGCATCTTATTGTCACTTGGTTGTGTTTTCCTTCATGTAATACTAGCTGCGTAACAATTATAAAAATAATGCGATATCTAGTATAGCCAAGCTTCAAACCCTCCGCAAATTTCCATCAAAATAGACTGTAAAAACTTAGCAGACAGACTGACAGTAGTTTTTAGGGTTCCGTAGCCAAATGGCAAAAAACGGAACCCTTATAGATTCGTCATGTCTGTCTGTCTGTCTGTCTGTCTGTCTGTCTGTCTGTCTGTCCGTGTATGTCACAGCCATTTATTTCAGAAACTATAAGAACTATAATGTTGAAACTTGGTAAGTAGATGTATTCTATGAACCGCATTAAGATTTTCACACAAAAATAGAAAAAAAACAATAAATTTTGGGGGTTCCCCATACTTAGAACTGAAACTCAAAAAATTTTTTTTCATCAAACCCATAAGTGGGGGGTGTCTATGGATAGGTCTACAAAAATGATATTGAGGTTTCTAATATCATTTTTTTCTAAACTGAATAGTTTGCCCGAGAGACACTTCCAAAGTGGTAAAATGTGTGTCCCCCCCCCTGTAACTTCTAAAATAAGAGAATGATAAATCTATAAAAAATATATGATGTACATTACGGTGCAAACTTCCACTGAAAATTGGTTTGAACGAGATCTAGTAAGTAGCTTTTTTTAATAGGTCATAAATTGAAATTAATATCAAATACTCAGGTCTATACTACCATTTACTTATATACCTACAGGTTTGTACGGAACCCTCGGTGCGCGAGTCTGACTCGCACTTGGCCGGTTTTTTTTTTATAATATTAGTATCTATGCCCCGTAGATTTGCTTTAGATTAACCATCCTTAACAAACTATCTAACGTAAAAATATAGGATGGGTACTTCCTGATATTAGCGCGTTTCATAAATACTTACTCTTCAGCATACATAATATTACTAACTATAATTTAATAATTGCCTTCCATTTTGCACAATAAATATAATTTACTAATATGTATCAGCATTGTTTGTTTTGATCAATAATTAAATATTTTTAAAGGATAATGACCATTATTTGCGGCTGCAATTAGGATCAAAATGGTATTTGTAAACAAGAACATACCTAAAACCTTTTACCTCTAAGCCCGTTATATCGATGCACAATAGCAAGGAATTCCCTGACTACGCAACATTACATTAGTGCTACCTAGCTTTTCCACTTTTGTTCGTGAAGTCATAAATCTAATATAGAACCAGAATTCAATTGCATTTCTTAGCGTACTCTAAGTTACCATTACGTTCACGGAATTTTGAAATGTGCTAAGAACCTTTTAATTTATACGGCTGGGGTACTTTCAAACCGTAACAATAGTACAAGACTGCCAGAATAAAAAGAGAGTAATGTTTTCATCAGTAATCACACTTATACGGACATACGGAGACATTATTATGTACGGATAAAGATTTTTAGGTCATAACTACAACTTACAACACCTATCACAGTCTGCATTTTAATAGTTGATTACCTCCATTTCGGCTCATTTGATCAAGACAGTGCTCTCGAAGTGACAGCGATCTTTTGCACTTTGATATAAGTCATACAATCCACTAAATATTCATCCAAAACTCACCTAAAGGGTGCATATTCTCGTGGCACGCAGGACAGTTGACCGGCACCCTCGCCTCGAAGATCTCGATGGCCAGGTACTGCCGGAGACAGGGCTCGCAGCAGCGGTGCGCGCACCACGCGAGCCGCACCATGCTGGCCGAGCTGAACATGGACAGGCATAGCGGACACTCCAGCACGTCGCCCTGGAAGATAAACGAGGACTATTTTTTATACCACTAAGGTAGCAAACAAGCATACGGCCCGCCTGATGGTAAGCGTTTACCCTAGCCTATGGACGCTTGCAAAACCAGGGGTATCACTCGCGCGTTTCCGACCCTGCAAAGATCTCTTCAGACCATTTTTGAAGAACTCTATGCCGTACTCCCTTGAAGAAACCACAGCGGGGAGCTCATTCCACAGCCTGAGTGTCCGCGATAGGAAGCTCCTTGCAGGGATATATGAACTGTTTATATTGATGGATAACTCAAAGAGTAAGCATGTATGAATGTGAGCGTGTAAATTTTTTCGTGCTATCGATAAAATTAAACATGGCCATTGACTTTGCCATAGAAAAAATCACCCTTGGAGAGGTTTTTACAATTTAACAACAATTGTAAAATCGCACGCACCATTTCGCTATTCACCTTCAGCCCGAACATTACCTACCATTGTGAGACCGTGGTCACACAAGCCTATAAATATCTCGAAAACCAAAATAAATCCGAGAATAAATCTTGAATCTTCAATTCCCCTTGAACAGAAGAGTAGCTATTGGTATTTACCAACGACTGTTGCATCCACAGACATTCAAATCTGCATGATTGAAATGTTGACGAGTCTCCTTGGCCTATCGAACTGCTATGCGATTTTGACACTCATTCGTGAAAACTAAGGTCGCGATTACTGTTTATAACCTAGATTTCTTAAGTTATATTTAAATTAGTAAGGTATCTGTTTATAACGAAGCTGAATGAGCGACAAACTCAGGTAATGTCGAGTAACGAATGACGTCAATTTGGCGCTACAAATATATCACTTGCTGCTATATTAATAAAGATAAATAAAGGAAGATAATAAGTAAGGATAAATGATTGACATCAATTTGGAGGGAGCTAAGCGCCCTAAGTCCGCTCTCATTTTATCGTAGTCCTTGATCCCTGATACTTAACACTTACAAAGACGTCGAGAGGTGTCGAGAGCTTCTCGAATGATGACTAAAATAATTATTATGACGGGTAGGTTTAGTAAGCATTACATACAATTTGCCGGATTATAAGATAATACTGTGTTTCATTAAGGACTAACGGTTTTAAGACCAGAATCAGACATTTTATTTGATTACTCATCTCACTTATGTCATCATTTCCTCATGTTTCCTTAAGGAAATAAATAGTTTGAGAACAGAAAATCCTACTAAGAATTCGCCAGACGAAATCAGCAACGGATAATAAAATGAGATATCAAACAACACATACAAACAAAAGCCGATTATAATTATGTTTAAAGGCGGAACACGTACCGAATTTAACTAAGTTTCTACCTTACCGGTAATTGTTGATTAGTTAGGCCCTTAGGCTTAGGTACTAACTACTAACCAAACGAATATGAGGATTTATCCTAACTTTTAACAAACATACAGTTTCCTTAGTTTAATTAATATTCACGGCTAAACTATCCAAGCGAGATTCATTAAACAGCGGCTTGGGTTTCAGTGACGATATAAACATGAGATTTTATGCCAGGAAAACAGGTGCAACGGTGGACAGCAAGTTTATTTATCGGCTTACATTTGGCCATAACAATGGCGAGAATGTTGTAGCACGCTGTCGAGAAAACTGACTTCATTGGCCACATATTTACATAATTCAACCTACTCTTTAAACATGATTAAATCAATTTGAGAGCATATAGTGCTTGAAATGCTGCAATTACAGTGTACATATTGGCAATGTGAATGCAATTACTTAACGGTTGGACTCACGGGGAATTGGATCGAATCAATTGCACCGCTTTACTGTAACAACAATCATAATTGTTTCAACGCGTTTTGTATTTAGGTTCGTTACCCTTATAACGATCGTTGCACTTCTGTTTTATTAATTTTCGACCCCATATCGCTTTATTTTATGTATAACTTCAATTGTGGGAACAACCGAAACTGTGTCAAGGAACTCGATTTTGGATTGATTCCAAATTGATTCGGAAGGTCAATTTCTTGAAGTAATCTGCGCAATGTTATCCTGTACTTTTTCTTGGATTCGCATTCCATAACCTCTTACCTGCCTCACTAGTTACTGCATCGCAAGTGTTAGCATTTTGAGAATAACGACAGCAGTTGAATAGGCTGCATGGGGCGAGCCTTTGCCTGTCATGGGAATAGAGTAGAGATTCAAGCGGCGCGTCAAAAGAAAATAATAGAAAAGAGGAGCTGATTGTAAATAATTACACGAATCAAGTTATGAGTTAAAGGAACTCAGTGATGTAAATACCTAGTTAAAAGGCAATTATGCAAGTGCATACAAAGTATGAGCTTTAGACGAAGCCAGATGAGGCTATACAAGTATCTGGATCAGAGACTCCAACCAGTATGAGCTGGTGAGCGTGGAAAGGGACGGCTAGAAGGGGAGGTGGAGGCCGTAGGGGGGAATCCCCAAAATAACCAACATGGATACAAGCACTAGATGCTTTCACAAGATAATAATGGAATATTAACATGAGAAAACAGTTTATGATCAAACCCGTGGAAAACATAAAATTCACAACACAACATTTGATCTTTCGTCATTGTTATCATTGATGGTAAAGAAACGACGGGTTAGTTACCTGAGGACAAATATGGGACAAAATACTTGACAGAGAAAGCCAACTTTGAGACATAATTGTAAAATATTACATGTAATTGCTTACGTATGTACAACAAATAAGTCGTCGTTGGTCTAAATTGAGAGTAATAAAGCCATGGCGAGCTTACTAAATACTTTTCATTTTGGAGCTACAACACGAGGCGACACGGTCAAAGACTTTTAGTCTAGCGGAGCTTCGTGTCTAATTAGTAATTTACAGAGTGTTGACATCTGTTCAAGTTGGAACAATCGGGGTCGGTTACCTTGCCTAGGGGCCTTACACGTGACTTATAGAAAAGTTATCTAAACAAGTCCTATGAACAAAGTAAGTCCAAATTACAACTAACAGGATAGATCTAGAAGGCCTATTCCGAAAATAAAATACAACAGTACGATCATCGTAACAGAACTGTTGCAAACAAACGGATTAAAATTCATTTGTTTCTATTACGGCTTAAACCAGGGGCCCAAATCTCCTATTACAAATTGTGTTCCAATGAACTATCAGTGGTGTCAAAATTGACTTTGACTGTTTTGGTAGTCTACAAATTACAATAGCCTCGAAAATGGAATAGCAATGGAGTTGGGATCGAGATATCTTTTTTAATACCAGGTTTGGCCCTGGTTTTATGCTCTATTATATGGACCTTAGTCGCTGTGACATTAACAGTTAAAGTTTGAGTCTCGATTATTATGTTCGGTTTAAGTTTCGAATATTGTGAACGATTGTGAAAATATAAGCATTAACTGGATCAATTTTAGCAAGTTCTTTTTCATTTAAGACTTGCATTTTCAGAAGCAATGGCAAAAGTTAAGTACTAACAAATATGACAATAATGATCTCAATTAGTGACAACTTCTTCCTTCTTAACCCTTATCTTCCATTTAGCACGGTTTCGCGCCATGTCTTCGTTCAATTAAGCATCTTTTAGGTATTTTTCAACAGTCGTCAAACAAGTGACGGGTGGTCTTCCGCGCGAGCGTTTCATCACTGGCAGGTCGAGGGCATACTTCACCATATGGTCGTCTAAGCGTCTTTGTATATGGCCATACCATCGCAATAAAATCACAATAGTGTGACACCCGCTGGCCAGCGTAACATACGCATTCTCAATTAGTGACAACTGTATTTTTTGTTATTAAGTAATTAAAAAAAAATAGTTTTCCTTAAATGATACATTTATTTAGAGAGAATAATAAAGTTGTATTGATGACGGAAAGTTCGTAAATTCTATAACAGATACAAAACGAGGAAAGGTACGGCCCCCTCTCATTATAATCAAGTGTTTTGTTTGAAAAATTATTTATAATTAGTGAAACTAGCTATAGCCATGCATGTTTTCTTTAAAAACTTGAAATTCTCAATCTGTGTGGAATTTGTACTCGGGTTCTATACAGCTGGCATCTACTAAGAAAGAGTTTCTCAAAATAACCACTAAGGGGCAAAATAAGGAATCTCTAGTAAAAGCTTGTCGCTACTTGAGCATGTCTTTTTAGTTCCTCAACTACGAAAATTACTTAGTTTTAAAAAACCTCTTTATTATTACAAACTTATTTTCCTCGTGTATTCTTTTTAAATTGTAATTTGCATTTTGTGACTCAAACTGAACCCTCACTTCCGACATGCAATTCCCCTATTTCTAGATCTAAAATTCAATAGCAAGGCTAGGTTTTATTGATTGCTTGCATTTGAATAAAGAAATTCTTTGTTACAATACCATGACAAAAGCAATGCACAACAAAGCAAAACACCAACGTCTATAAGGGGACCTGAAAAAACGCTGAGATATTGTTGTAGAGGAAATAAATCCTAAAAAGCACTCCCCTATATGCCGTACAACAAAGGGTTTTTAACCTGGGTAAAAATGTAATAGGGTTTGGTCCGCATGTGATGTTCGTCATTAAATGGGTCTAGACTCCAGACGTTGTTCGCAGGTTGCCCCTGTTAGCAGTTAACTTAAGTCTTTGAACATTTTGTCCTCGTTTCATTTCTCTCGAGGAGTTACTTTGATATCTTTATCACATTGAATACAGAAGACCTTTTTCTCAGACTACAGCTTGAACGAAATTTCTTTAAAATTCTACCGGACATTTGTAGAATTTTCAATTTCTTTGTTTTATCTATCTCTTAATTAATGATGAGATTCAGGACCTGTGATGTGGCTAATACCAGGAGATTTTATGAGAATTACGCGAGCGTCGACGTATTTCTGATACGGCAAAGCGTAAACAAAATACTTCGGTACTCTATTCGGGGAAAAGCTAATTTGTTGAAAGCCGACGACAGTTTCCACAGCTTCTGTAGTTAAGTTTACGTAAGAACAACACAAAAACAGCGTAACAAATCTGAAACAACGCCGAGAGAGCTAATAGGGTCGGCGGCAAATCGACAAAATCTAGGCGGCACAATCTAGCGAGAGAAAGGTGGTTTTGTCTAGCTAGACATTACGACACGAGTTAAAGGTAAGCCACTTGTACATAATAACATGAACGCTTCAAATAAATAACATTTGAATTTGTTCTCAAACTGTTTAAAGAACATCGAAATCTCTTTCCCGTTTTATGATACGAATAATCCTTCAAATCGAAATGGTAACAAAACGAATATGAAAGGAAATTTTATTGGTTTGAAAACAAGGGATAAGCTTGTGTTCGGGGGAATAAGTATAGTTGTTTTCGTTCCTTGTGCCAAATAATGTGAAGACTGCGAAGTCATATTTCTGTGAAACATTGATTTATATTTTTGTCACGCCTATCCTCCAGCCAGACCTTTGAGGAAAAAATACACTGTTATTATTTGTTGCTAGGTTCTAACTTTATACGATCCTGTCTCAGAGAATGACTATACTTATTCACAAAAATAAATTCTAAGCCCAGTATTTTGTGATAATTGGATAAATTCACAGAAACGCTGATAATGAGGGATTAAATAATTTTCCACAAATGACCCATTTCAAGGGCATACTGCAACGTTATCAAAACACTTATTCATTGTTATCGAAATGCGGACGTTGTTGCAATCAGCTCAGCCTACTCCTTTTATACGACTGTTTTATTTACATTTTCATTGTTATTGGAAAATAGTCTTTGGACCTATAAATGTAGATTGAATGACTCCATTGAACGGCTGGTCATACAGGGAAAAGTGGAGGGAACCAGATCGCGCGGCAGGTCACCTATGCGCTGGTCTGACCAAATAAAATCTGCAGTGGGAAACCGCGTGTCTGACTGCACCAGACAGTCTGCCAACAGAGAGAGATGGCGGGAGATCGTGCGGAGAGCCGTGTCCGCCTCTATCACCAATGTGGACGCCTCAACGTGACCACGACCGCTCTGCCAAGAGCGAAACGACAGAGAAGAAGATAAATGTAGACATGAATGATGTTGGTATAGAATATTATAAAGGGCAGAACTTTTTGAGCAACCAGAGTTGTTCAGCATGTTGGCGGTTTGCCGGAACTTGGCAATCCGCGGAACCTATCTGTTCAAGTTTTGGTTAGTAATTAAAATCACGTAAAGAACCGGTACATTGTTTGGTTTAGTTTCTTCCGGTGTTACAACATTCATATCGTTCAGTTTACTCGTTATAATTAAATGCATAGATCTTATGACGGAGCTCTTACGTTGTTTTCGCATTCATGAATGGCGTTTGTCACGAATGAGTCAGTCTCTGAACTGAGAACGCAACCGCAAATATACTCATCTTTTCATTCCGAGGAATTCCCGGAAACAACAACAGTAGAGAGATCTTCAAAATCCTTAATAATAAATTGTGTTGAGTTGTGGGTAAGGAAGTAACAAAATTCTTGTCTTTGAACATCACACAAAATTTTCCCACATCCGCTCCAATACTTTGCCAGAAGAATCAACGCCATTGTGTATTTAAATGAAAGATACAAATAAATCTAATAAAGACCTGTAAAAAACATAAGATAACTTTGATTGTGAAAGAACATTATAATCCTCGGATAATCGGGCAAGGTTAGCCAAATGTAGGTATTAAGTTGGAAACGTTAATGTCACAGCACAGTCAGACATTTTTAACCATTGCTCTCAAGGTAACAAAAAAGCATATCGCCCACCTACCTAGTGGTAAGTGAATTCCCTAGCCAATAGACACATGCAACACCAGGAGTATCATTCAATAATGACTAGAACACATCCAAGCTAAAGTCTTTTCCAAAAAAGTAGAAAACTAAATGCGTAGAAACACAGAACGAAGATGGATGACATGGTTGAACAGCTACCGAGATAAACTTGATATAATTTATCACGTACCCGGCCCCGTAATGATTAAGCTTAAAATCTGCTTCGTAATGATGCTGGAGACGACTTTCATTGGTGAAATTTCATCGTAAGCATTGCTCAGTATAAAAGGAATAATGAGCGACCAAATAAACCGTGCAACGTTGAAAGCAAAATTAATGATACAGTTTCAGCCTTATGAAAGTTATAATTTACTGACAATCGTTAAATGATTAGTTAAATCGTTAGTTAATCATTTGAACATGTTTGCTAAACTCTATCCCCCTTATTACCAAACGTGGTTTATAGCAAACCCAGGTTTTAAAGCCTCGTCCCCTTTTGTTATACTATGACGTTAGAAACTGAGTGAGTGACTGCCCTTGCTTTAAATCATCTTTTGTAATAAGGGGGATTCCCCCTATCACTTATATTATATTATTCATCATCATCATCAGCCTATTACGTCCCACTGCTGAACACTCCTATCACAAACCAGGGTGAAGGGAATGGGCAGATATTCCAACACGCGTGCCCACCGCGGATCGGTGGAGGTAGGCTAGTGGTCAACCTACTGTTGGAGTTTTCAAGCCGCCTAGAAGGCCTCCAACTAGCTTAACGACTATCACAATTAAGTGATAACCGGGACCAACGGCTTTACGTGCCTTCCGAAGCACGGAAATCATTTCATCATTTCATCAGCACGGCTCGATTTGAAATACCAATAGGCGGTCACCCATCCAGGTACCGACCACGACGGTGGTAGCTTAACTTGCCGAACGATTCAGAACGGCTTATCATCCTACACATATTTTGATTATTTTTTATCCTGTTACCTAAAGGTTGGTTGGTATTGTGTTGAAATAAAAAATCGTTTTGTTATTTGTTTCTACTTCGTTTTCTTGTACAATCATGTGAACAAATAATGTATATTCTATTCTTATATATATTAGCTGCCTCATCTGAATATTATTCACAACTAGCTGTTCCGCGCGGTTTCACCCGCGTTCCCGGGATCAAAAGTAGCATATGTCCTTCTACATACCATAGCCTATCTGAACCTGCATGCCTTTCATAGCGATCGGTTTATAGTTTTTGGGTGATGATTGAACAAATATTCAGACATTTAAAAAAGATGCCGCTGTTTTGTGGTCTGTGTATAATATATAATATACTTACCAGTTACTTTTTCAAAAGAAAAATGTGCCTATAGATTTGGCTTCCATACAATTATATTATGTGTATACATATAAATATTATGTAAAACCAGAGTCAGACGCGATAGCTGTTTCTTATTACGTAAAATACCATCAAATTTATTAAAAACCAGATAATGATGAAGACTCTTATTGTGTCTACCATGAATACCGATATCTTTATTCTTATTCAAAGTAAAACCTGTCGTTTGAATATTAAGAACCCGATAGTTAGAAGTATTTTGAATCAAGTTTCGATTATGTCGTAACTTTCGCAATGGAATCAATTTGAATGCGTGCACAGACCACTTACACTAGTAGAAAGTGTTTTTTCATACTGGCACCACACGCAAAGCATGCGGATTAAGGCATCTAAAACGTGACCCTTTTAGCCTTGCTTGCCATGCGGTTTGCACAATCTCTATATTTTAGCTTGTCGAACAATCTTATTAGTTACACAATCCTGTATCAAGGTTAAAAATATTACAGAATACGGATTATCTAAACGCCTGTTTCTGTCGTGACCACCATAATATATTTGCGACAAAATGTTAACATGAGGCGAGGTATCTATGGGTCGGTCTCAATACGAACTTTATCGTCCAATACTAACGTGTGCCTTGAATAAAATAACCAACAAGCGAGACTTATCGATTACTCCAGTCACAATACATATATTTGTCATTCAATCTCGTTACTTTATCATGATTAACCATACACTAGCATTCGTGATAATTTACCTTGTATCTTTAACACTAAAATGATATAAATAGTTATTTATTAGTATATTGATTCTCACCTCTTCATCTTCGGCGATGAATTCGACTGTAGTTTGTTTATTCTGTGACTGTTCAGAGCTATGTTTCACAGGTCTTCCGTCACCTTGATCCAATACTGAAACAAAAAACGATCACGTGAATCATAGTCTAGCCAATGACGTCAGAGGGGGACCACCCTCGATAGGAAGGGTAGCTGGTTGCAACTTAGTGCACCCTTGTCTTGAGCAGATTAGTCGGCTACGACAAATAACCTTATCCGACTAACCTTGGATCATTATCACGTACAATGGATGGTAATGAGCTGAATGTAATACAGCGCTGTTATTTAGGTACTTAATATAATTCAATGACGTTAAACATAGCCGTGACGTTGTTTATCTTTTAATTATGTTTTTCCTTAACATTTACAACTGAAACGTAAAAGAGCAGTTGACTAGTGAGTCATGCGTTTGTTTACTATCAATAGCACGATAATCTGCCTGTAGTGCCAACTCAGTCGGCTCTGGAGAAAACATGCGTTGGTCATCGGTACGTGCTCCATGCTGCTAAACAGAAATGCAAACATATCAAGTGCGAATTCTAAATGAAAGGATAATACGTGACACGGTTTAAAACATAAGCACGGTTTAAACAATGAAAAGAAATTGCACTGTGCAAAATGAGTGCGAATAATACAAGCTTATTTTGTGCTATTGCTTTTATATTCCTAGTTTTAAGAAATCTATACGGGGATGAAATTTATTTTCACATCAAAGTATGTCATCGAGCATTAATAAAGTGATGGGAAGTCCCATGTTGTTTGTTACATATTACATACAGTGTATATTAAGTAATTAAAACCCTCCCATTCACACAAAGTTGTTAAAGTATTTTGCAACATGTCTACTGCGAGTATAACTACCTATTTACTTACATTTAAGGAACATTGAATAATGTATAAACCTATAGTTTAGGTACTGAATTAACAACTCTATATTTGTTTTTCACTTTTGGCTTTTGGGCCGCGATTGTTTTAAATGAGTTTTTTTTATTTTTTTCATCTAGTAAGTTTAATTATTGATAAATGAATGTACAGAGATCAGTAATAAACTTGTTTGCGCTAAAAACACAGCACCGCAAGTAAAAGTTATACCTAACTGTGCAGAAATAAAGAATTGTTTTCCGTAAACTATCATAAAAACAAAAATTTACGTTGTCAATAATGATGTAATTCATCATCATCAGCCTATAATGTCCCACTGTTGGGCACAGGCCTCCTTTCACAAATCAGGGTGAAAGGGACTGGGCAGATACTTGACCACGCGTGCTGATCGGTGAGGTAGGCTAGTGGTCAACCTACTGTTGGAGTTTTTCAAGCCACCTAGAAGGCCTCCAACTGGCTTAACGACTAACACAATTTAGTGATAACCGGGACCAACGGCTTTACGTACCTACCGAACACGGAAACGCTCGATTTGAAATACCACTAGGCGGTCCCCATCCAGGTACCGTCCACGACGGTGGTAGCATAACTTGTATTAATTACATGAATACAAACAAATCGCTTCTCGCGATAACCTCATACGGATACCTCCGCGTAAAAATGCTACACTCGATACAGGATATTACGCGGTAACCACTATGTTTCCAGTTAAGTTACCTATCTGGTACTTACACACCGGAGATGAGACCGTGAGATCGTACAAATCACGATGATATTGTGATTCAAAGCTATGATTACCCTGAATTCTAGAAATCCGATCGATTGTTGCGTGGGAAACCACTGACTGGGGCAGATGTTACTAAAACCACCTGTAGCCTTTAGGTGTTAAGTGTACAAGGTTCGAGGAGATTGAATAAACATTCCCATGGACTTTTTGGCGGGAACTTGCAGAGTGACGTAGCATTTTCATTTTTATTTTCATAAATTTGTATTAACGTCTAGTCCTTGTATCCATGTTGGGGTTTCCCCCTACGGCCTCCACCTCCCCTTCTAGCCGTCCCTTTCCACACTCACCAGCTCCTACTGGTTGAAGTCTATGATCCAGATACTTGTATAGCCTCTTTTGGCTTCGCCTGAAGCTCATACTTCTTATGCACTTGCATAGTTGCCTTTTAACTAAATATTTACATTACTGAGTTCCTTTAACTCATAACTTAATTCGTGTAATTATTTTCCATCAGCTTCTCTTTTCTATATTCTTATTCTAACGCGCCAACTCAATCTCGTCCTTTTTCCCAAGACAGGCAAAGGCTCGACCCATAGAGCCTCTTCAATTGCTGTCATTATTCTCAAAATGCTAACATTTGTGTATTTTGAGTTTTATTGTGTATTTTTGGTGATATTTTACCCAATAAAGATCATCCATGTGCACCAGTGAAGTGAAATGAAATGAATTATGTGTATCGTGACTTTTCAAGTTGTCTCAAAATGTCCGTGTTGAGTTTTAGTACAATGACTACCATTGTAGTAAAACATGACTTTTATGGACGGTGACTGACTGAGGACTATAATGTGAAGTGATTTATTGTGACTGAAAACTATAATATAACTCGACACTGGCAGAAATGAGCCCTAATTTGGGCTTGGTTGCCAAAATTAAAAATAAGAAGAAGAAACATTCCCATTAAAGACTTTTCTTGTCATCAGTACCAAAATAAAACAAAAAAAATATTCGTTTTCGTGTTCGAGTTTCAGTACGCGAATAGTGGTTGGTAATGACTAGACTCGAATAATTTAGGTGCTTATATCATTAAGTATCTCTCTTCTTTTCTATCAATGACGATGCCTCTATTATTTGCACCACGCTAACAGCTCTAAGTTAAATACAGCACAACGATAAAAACATGCTTTTTATTGCAACAGTGCCTTGGCAACTTTTGTATACAAAAACCAGCAGGTGTCGAGGCACCTTCGATAAAATGAGTCTTTTTTGTTTTGGTTAATTAACTTTTATTTGTCGTACTTAATGTCGAGAGGTAGTTTTTTGGCAGCTCTATTTTTATCTCAGTCGAATTTTTTTTTTTTTTTTTTTATACAACTTAGTCGATAAACAAGCATAAGGCCCGCCTGATGGTAAGCGGTTACCGTAGCCATATAGACGCTAGCAACACACGAAGCATCGCTCACGCGTTATCGACCTATCCCCCCTCCCCTATGAGCTCTGGCAACCTTACTCACGCGCAGGAACACAACTTTACACAACATAAAGTTATTTGGCTGCGGTATTCTGTAAGGTGGAGGTACTTCCCCAGTCGAGCTGCTCTTTGAGCGAATAAACGCTATGCTCTACCTCTCTTAAAATATTAATTAATAATATCTATAAATCAGAGTTTCTCAAAGTGTGGTACGCGTACCCCTCGGGTCGGAGAACGTCGATTCGTGAGTAGTACGTGTTGAGGGCGCTGACAATCGTGACTCAATCATGATAATTAAAAATTCGCTTTGTTTTTAATGTGCACTGTATTTTCATTATAATGTAAAACATTTTCACCTACCAGATATTCGTATATTCTTTTCTTTTTTAAAGGGTTTAGAAAAGAACGCAGTCTTCAGAGACTTTTAATAGAGTACCGTGGGGCTATAAGTTTGAGAACCTCTGGCTATAAATAATCAAAGCGTAGACTTTTTTCTTCATCTCGCAATAATATAATAGTATTGTATTCCATTAAGTTTATTTCTTGTCTTATTTTCTAACGTTATAAATCTGGGCTATTAATTTCAATTTTTATTTATTTTAACTCCTCACAATAGGCTAGGAAAATCTGTCTAAAATGGTCAGCGACATAAAATCAGCGCGCCATGTCGCCCGTAGGCACTCTGGTACATAAATATTAAATTTAGTTGGGTTTATCCACGACCTATTTTTATTATAAAAACGGTACGTGTCAGTTTCGAGCTGAAATTTAGATCAGGGTAGATTAAAAACATTGCAGACTGGGAATCCCGATGACTCGCAGCCAATTTAGGGGAATTAAGTGGTCTAAAGTCATTGTGGGAGCATAATATTTGTAAAATATAGGTATCTAAGGTAACAGTGTGGTTAAAGGTATAGGTATTGTAATACAGAGGTAATTTTATTTCTACCGTGGTGTTCGACCACAGTTTCGCTATGAGAAGTGACAATTTGCCCACAGGTATAAGCATACAAAGCCTAGAAGGAAACTGAATATCAATTACAGCTGCCAGGACACAGACATGTGACCGGAGACAGATTTTCAATTTGGGGGTGTTAGCCAGCCAGGTAGTACAAACGGAAGAGCAAGCTCATCGTATTTCTAACCTACGCCTACCCCACGTACTATCGCTTCTTAGCTATCATGGTCAATAACCATGATGCTATAATATGCCAGCTAAAACTTGAGCTAGACTATAATAAACTAGAGCTAATAAAAATGACACATACACATACATAATTTGTGATATCACAGAATTTCTATCTTTTAACGAGGCTGCTAATCATATACGTCCGCTCACAACACAACATGCATATATATCGTCGTAATTGCACGCATGCATGTGGCTGCATCTGCATGGCATGATTGAAATTGACACAATTTCATTCAATTAATGTTACATTAATTAGAAAGTTACAAAACGCTATTAGTTGTTCGCTTTGAAGCTCATTATGAAGTGTCAGTGTTAATAAGTGTAAACTCTCAATTTCAAGCAAAGCCGAACAATTGCGTTTTTACGCTTTAATTTGCAGTAATTGCAATCAATAGTCACGAACACTGGAAATTGCAAAGTTTGGTCTTTATTACTATACAATTTGTTAAGACGACAACTGATGGTACTTTTATTTACTATTTATAACTGACCATGGTGAGACTGTGGTCAAACTATGTTTAACCACACAGGCCATGGTCATGTTTGATATGTTTTGAGTACAATCTTACCCTAGTCAGTAAGTGATGATAATGGCCGAAGGTGGTAAGCCTAATAGGGATCCGGAACACACATTTATTCTCATAAGAAAAGTGTGGAGGTTATTATAAGCATCTATCATTCGAATGTAAAGAATCTGAGTGGTTTCGACCTTTTACTATAATTGGAAGGAAGGACAGATTTGTACTTGTTTAATGTTAATACAACTTTACAGCATGAAGTTATATACATGATGCTTCAATTTAATAGCTGGTAACGACATTTCAGGACGTTTAAAATATCAGTAAGGTAATCAGGGCCAGTAGACAAGATGGTTATCGACAATCGTCATCGTTAGTAAACGATCAACCTTTGTATGGGATTGACATTTCAAATCGAAATATCACGTGATTTTTAACAATCTCTTATGTCAATCCCATACAAAGTTTGTACGTTTACTAACGATGACGATTGTCGACAGCCATCTTGTCTAGGGGGGGCTGATACTCTGTATAAATAACAACCACTTTTAGCAAAAATGGCCACAAATACCGTAGCAGTCGGTTAGAACAGAATAATGTTTGTTTTACCATGCTTAAGTGGAAATAATCGGTAATAGACGGCCGTCAATGAGCCATCAATATGAGCTATCAATACCATCGCATAACAATGCACACCACATTATAAATCAATAAAACATTTGATGGCACGACGACATACGTTACAATGCGAATCTACTGATAGTTACGCCGAAGCGTGGGTTTTTTTATGGGAAGAAAGTAGGTGTATTGTATAATCGTTCGATCACACAGCTAATGTACTCACTAACGATAGTTACTCAATTTTAACTACTGATAAGCTAATAGGCAAACAAATTGTAAGTTGATATTGAATTTTAACTATTAGTCCCCTAACTACCAAACGTTTCGTCCACAACGTTAAATATTGTAGGCAGCCAATCGATTGATCCAGTTACTTAAGTGGCGGACAGAGTTTCTGGTCTTCCTACGTCGATTTTGTCAATTGGATCGTTTGATACAAGAATTGCTCATTGAAATTTGGGATTGTCCCAAACACAAAGCCACTCTTTGACAACTTTCCTCAAAAATAAAAGCAATGGGAAGTCCTAAATGCTTTTCGGGTGTTTCTCTCGTATCTCACACTACATTTTTCAACAATAATCGCGTACTATAGCTGCGGTCATAATAGATCTCCTAATTTCGCTCGCTTGATTGCATTGCGTAATCTAAGTCATCAAGACTATGTTATTATTAACACAAACTAGTTTACTCATGTTTGTACTAAATCTGACAAGCAGATGAAAATCAACCGGATTTGAGGATTTGTTGTTGAAGTAAAAGAATAAATTACCTGTCAAAATGACGATCTCGTAAAAACGGCAGTCATCTCTGGAAATTCCGATAAAACCGGACGTACTATTGATACCTTTATCAAACAATCAAAACACCTTCCAATTAGTTCCAATAGTAATATCATCGACGTAAAACTACAAAAACAGTAGGATTAATCAAAACTTCTTGGCATTATTTTCAATTTATTAACCTTATTTATTCAGTTAGTCTAATCCTCATGAGATTAGAAGATGATTTCAACTTTCAATTGCTTTTTTAAACCCATTTTTTTTAATAATATTAATATAGTGCTGCTTATTATAGGTGTACTTATTTAAATCACAAGTGAAGAACGATCTTAACAGTAAATTATGACCACTGAACACTTCATTTATGAGCAAGTAGGTCAAGGATACATCTATTAAATTCACGTTTGCTACAATATAAATAACAGCTATTTTAACAATCCCAAAATCATTAATCAAATACTTTATCCTCGAGACAGCTCGAACAGTTTTTAGCTCTTACAAGAGCACGTAGAACCGGTCCGACAAGTGGACACAC
Source organism: Achlya flavicornis (assembly GCA_947623365.1). NCBI lineage: Eukaryota > Metazoa > Arthropoda > Insecta > Lepidoptera > Drepanidae > Achlya > Achlya flavicornis. The sequence goes on along the minus strand of OX392480.1, from coordinate 13,258,786 downwards.
CCACTGCAAACCGAACTAAAGTAATTCCAGCCGAATTCCTATCTGGTACAAAACCAATTATGTACCTACCGAGAAGCTGTGATTTAAATTAAAAGTAATTACTAGATTTTGCACAAATGAGAGCAAAGTTTTTAGTAGCAGTTGTAGATTCAAAAGGTATTCCAGCTTCAGCACTGAAAATTATTATGTTGGGCGGTAGTGTTTGTCAACTGACATCATAAAGGGACCACCTTATTACTTCTTCACAGTGTGTGACCAGTGTTTTTGTGCCAGTTACATAAATGAAGTTCTCGACTTGTCTAACATCCCACGCTTGTATGTCACATAACTCCCGTCTGTTTAAATAGGCTTAACATAAACCCCGTCCATTCAACGAACAATTTTAGCATTGTAGAGCTCTGATGACCACCCTCTACACATAGGTAAATAATCTTTGATAATTTATAAGGCATCTTTACAATAATGTGCGTAAGAAACAAATTCGGAAATCCTATTTGAAATACTGACTTTCTAGGACGTATTGAAGAGCAAGCTTTGGTTTTGGCACACTAGCGAGCTAAACTAAATGCCCTTAAAATTTCATGGTACTTAAGTAATATAAGTTTATTCTTTAACAAAAGGGTCGTCAGTTATCTATTAGCATGTACATAATTAATAAAAACATAATTTGCATGAGCGCACTGCAATAGCAAGGTCCGCTTAGCCTTGTCGCTTATTGATCACAATTCACAACACAAACTGTTTTATAAATAAACAAAATAAAATGGGACATAAATATTCTGTATATTAAATTTCCTCGAGGAGCGACTTATCGAGGTATGTTAATACAGGTTACAAACCATTATGCAAGGAAATATACGTTGAATTCTATTTTGAATAAATGCCAAGCCAACAAAAGCTAAATGATAACAAAATTCCCGATCAGTCAATCAGCAATGAGGTAGATCTGCTATCGTTGAAGGCAGTTTTATAAGCTCCATTAAATTCTTTACAATATGTCGTACCGATCGTAACAATGGATGTATAGCTAAGCCTTGAACGGTTAAATTGTTCGAGAGCTAAGCTCAACTCTGTAGATATTACTTCCACATGACACGTTCATAAACTTATACTATTTATTACCGGATTATGATCTCAGAATAATAGTTTCTTACCTACTGCAACCGCGATCAACTTTTCTGTGATGTAATACTTTATACAATTTAAGAGGAATTCAATTTTGGTACCACGTTTAAGTTTTTAAATTGAAGTGGTTAAGGAGAAAGCAAACTTTAAGTAATAAAAGAAATCATCGACGATGCAAAAAACTTCGGTTAGCCAGTTTCGTAACAGAAGTATTCGCGAACGGCTTCATTTCAACATGAAATACATTGGAAACAGTACGTTTGCTAAAGTCATATAAAATCAAAGAAACTGTGGGGCATAACTTTGAATTATTTCATAATAAAAGTCCAAAAATATTGCGAAACGGGCATGACCCGTACCAACATGATGAATGATGTATGAGTAACGGTTAATTTAGGTACTTTAGTAACAAGTAATATTTATTGCATTGCAAACATGAATAGTACCAAACTATAGAAAACATATAGGTACTCTCCACTTAAAATAATCCAATAAATGCGAACTTATACGCATATTGACCCAGTAACCTAGTTAATCAAAGACGAAGAACGCTTGCAACACCAGTACGTCACTATAAGAGTTGGTGATACGGCTCCTGGGATGGGTGAATTATGCCCGGTGTCAATACGTTACGGACCGTTGTCGGTTAAGATGTATTAAAATGAAGAAAATACCTCAAAGCTTTGCATAACAGACCCTCCCATATGGAAGTAGCTATCACAGTAAAAATGATCTATATGCCCAGTTTGGCAATCAAAAAACTACCATTGGAAAGCAAAACGATTCGCTTTTGTTTATTGAAACCGGGCATGAGTCATACGTCATACTGTCCAATCTAAATCATTATCTTGATCATTACAGGTGTTCGTGAACATCAAAAGAATTTGCTGTCGATTGTTCACGAATTCCATTAAGTATCATAAAACTGTTACCTACTACATAATTTCTCACGGTTTTGAAATGTCTCGCCCAGTAATTTATACCAATTAAAAGAGATAAGAACTTTTTTTCAATATTGCATTAATTAACAATCGAACTAAATAACAATCGTTATCTGATTCACGCAAACAAGCAATCAAATAATTAAATGCATATTTATAATTCAGACGATTTCGATTCAAACATTATCTTCTTAATGTTCTTATTTTAGGCTCACTTTACTTCTAAAGCCGGAATTTCTTACGTGAATATTCATAGCAACATTTTCAACCAACAATATCTGTGGATTACGGAGGCACAGCGCAAACACTGTACCGAGAATTTATTATCAAGAGTGAAATATTATATGTTTTGTATAGTACGCCGACGAGGCTGACACCGCTAGCAATAGTTTGGCCATGGGTTCTCAAACTATTATTTCGTCCCCCCATTTTTTTAACTTATCACCTATGTGTACCGAATCTTAAAAATGGCTATTGCAATTTATACGTAACATATCTGAATTCAAATTTATGTTTTAAAGAAGCACTTTCAATAAGAGTTGTTAATTAGTAGGTATTTAATTTAAGATTTTCAATGACTTTTTCAACAAAATCCCAACTTTTTGGCGATCTACCATCCACTAAAGGCTTTCAGCGCCCAAAAGGGGGCGTTATGGCCCAATTTGAGAAAGTCTTATTTAGCCAAATGAGTACAAACACGAGGCGCGGCGTACGGCACACAGTACGGCGAGGGCGACGCGCGACGCAGTGTCGCACCTACTACAATAACGTTGGATAGGTACTACTGACTGATGCACATTCAGGTCAGCATCTAAATCGTTCCGAACAATGTTATGCATTTCATAACACTATGCTTGATTATTGAGATTTGTGCTAGAGATGCACAAATATATTATAAAGAATCATGGCGAGCTCCATACATTGATTTGTACAAAAAAATAAAACATTTTAAAGGGTATTGAATCACTTCCAATGTTGAGATTACATTACCAGCAACATGTTAATATACATGAAATATTTTATAAACCCCGCAAAACATAACAACAACATAATGGTTTTGGTCGCGAATAGTCGCGATTCACCGGCATGCCATAGAAATTCGCATTTTTATCCCGGGGTTCTAAAAATATTTTAAATGTCTCAAGTTGTTCCTTAGGCACCAAGGATCAATTATAACGAAATTCCAACGTCTCTAAAAATCTTTATTTTTTTTGTACAAATCTCGCCATGATCCTTTCGGTTATAAGTCACCCATCCGGGTACCGACCACGACGGTGGTAGCTTAACTTGCCGATCGATTAAGAATGGCTTATCATGCTACACCACGAGCGGATTTTCATGGATTATTAAAGTCCATTAGGATGTGGAATGAGCTCCCCGTTACGGTTTTCCCTCAGCGCTACGATATGGGGTTCTTCAAAAAAGGCGTAAAAAGAGCTCTACAAGGTGGGCAACACATTGGCGATCCCCCTGGTATTGCAAATGTCCATAGGCGGCGGTGACCACTTACCATCAGGTGGCCCGTCTGCCTGCTTGTCAACCTATTGACATAAAAAAAAAAGTTGTTTGAGGTAAAAATAAATGACCCTGCTGTATTGTATCATGATTGCATATCAGCTCAAAAAAGGAACAAGTCACGCTCACACATACTTAGATCTTAGATTACAGGTTATAGATAATAATAAAACTGTACTAGATTATTAGAATACCGATATCATGTCAGCTGATACGTTAACAAAAGCATTGTTTTAAAAAGCACAAAGTAATATACTTGATAATAAATTTTGTGATGATACCTAAGATCGCTATCGTACTAAAACAAATACTCATATGGAAGATTAAATGCCTGCAACTGGAAATCTGATACATTCTACAATAATTGCGAGATTGAGCGCAGGGTCAAATCCTTATTGCAGCTCCTTGTAATTAATACAATACCAACTATGTTATGTTATGTATGTAGCTACATACAGGTAACTCAAAGATAAGTAGATAATAGTTAGTTATCATGATTCATATTTTTATGTGATTTATGAACCAAAAAGGTAATAAAATAAAAAGTTTAAAAAACTGCAAGTGACCCGACTTAGGAACAAAATAACGATAATTAAAGGAAAAAAATCGTCTTATTAATTAATTAAGACATGTCTTTTGATATATTAGAAATTCCTTTTATTTAGTTCTAGTGAAGTCTTCTGGCATTTTACATAAATAAAGTTATAATTCAATTCAAATGCCGTAGTCGTGCCCCCCCCCCCCTTATCTACGAAGTTCACAAAGCAAATAAACCGATGATTCTAACTACCACATTTTTTTTCCAAATAATCAAAATTCCTTCACAAACAAATTTAGTAATACAGTCCGTTTTTTTTTCGATATTTATGGCCCAAACCAAGAAATGATATGCCTAAGGTCGGAACCCTCGGTTCGCGAGTCAGACTCTATCTTTTAGCAGTTTTTTTTAAAATTAAAAACTATAAATTAGTCATCACCATAAACTTTGTGCGTGGTGTTATCATACCGGTCGGAATCATTCCGTGTTGAAAATTACCTAGTCAAATGATATTATGTTTTGTTATAAACTGATAGTAGGTAGGAAGGTACGTAAGATTTATCATCGTATTATCACATTAGATTGTTATCGATTGTTCTACTAAATGCTAAATAGGCAACTTGAGATCCGGCACTGTCATTAGTTGAGTACAGAAACAACTCTGTATTATATAAACCAACAAAATTTACATATTAAATAAAACTTTATCTATATTTAGTTAACAAATAAAACAGTTTTTATTCGCAATAATGTATACGTTATTACGTAAATCATAATCGCGGATCGTCAAGCCCACTCAACTTTCAGGGTTTCGACATGGGCGCAAGGTTGCGTCTGCGTTGCGTGCTTCTTAACGGAATCGTTTTAATTATATCTGTTTTTAAAAATATATTCCATGCAAGTAATAAATCAGTAATTAGGTGATTTTGCAAATCTGGCAACTGTTTACAAAGAAAACATTCACCCGCGAATGCAAATATTTTTTTAAACATTTTCAATGTGAACAAAGAAACTACAAAATTGTTTTAACAAGTGAGTTTTCAATCAGATAAGAATCGCTTTCACTCTTTCTTTCACGCTACCATAGTAATTTTATCGAAAAAATTCAAGCAATCAATTTTAACGCTTATCGTACAGACATAAAAGGCGAAATGACTTACCAGTAGTTACCAGACATTTTAATAAACAAACATGCGCATAAATATTGCCAAAACATCGGGAATGAGCTAAGTAACGGCGGAATGTCAAAGAAAATCTAGAAGCTATTGTGTGCTCTGATCTAAAATCTCATATTAGCAGAGGAACGTACCCTACGTAAGGGCATTTGTGAACTCGTGCCAAGTTTCAAGAGTCTTTTGTTCGCGACAAGTCAAAGACACGAAGACTATAGAAGGCAGTAAACTTTGTATCTCCTTTGCATTTCAATGGTACTTCAAAGTTTGTCAGACTGGCTCGATGTCTTGTTGAATAAGTTCTAGTTTCGGTTTCATAATAGGCGCAATATTATTAAGATCTATGATCCATTTTGAGTTGTATATTATACCACTAAAAATTGTTTTCACGTTGATCCTTTGAACTGCTTTATGTTTTCTAACCCCAATTGTAATACTGGCTGCCGTTCAACTCTGGCCTTTTGCTACTTTGAATTCATTGTTTGAATCATAGTTTCTTGCAATTTTAAAACGATATTTGTAAGGTTTCGAAAACAGCATAGTTTCAAGATGCGTACCAACCTCCTTTGTTTAAACTCCGTCAGCGGATTGCAACAATGACAGATTGCCCATGACTTAATTGAGGTTACCCAGTTTGGGAGTGACGAGAAAAAATACGAACGGTGCACACTTTCACCAGCATCCCAAAGCGACATGGCGTCTGAGGCAGCCCAACCAGAAACTGTAGACCTCGATTCCATTGCCGCTTCATCTTCGTCACTCCGCACATCTTCAACAATGCTTTTAACGAGTTCAGCGTGTAGTATTTTGACAGGTTTCCAGCTATATTGGTTGGCTTCCATGAGGCAGCGTTAAGAACATGCGGATATGGCACATATGATGTAACATGGCCTGATATAGAAGCGGAAGTTTAAACGAGCTTAAGCTTTACCTTAACATTAGTATTGTAAACATAAAGATGGAAAGTAATGGAGTCTTTTTGTTATCCGGCTCGGCTTTAATTTGACAAAAGAATTGTTAATTTTGAGTCACTTTGTTTAAGGAATATGACGTTTTAAATAATTTCTTTAGAAAAGAGACGTGACGTGACGTTCTAGCTTTTAGATACTTTGTAGTCTCAATGAAGTTGTCGACGTGACGATCTGCTCTATAAGATGACAGAATCATCTGCCCTGTAATTTCGGTATTGTAAGGTAATTTAAAACTGGCCAGTTAGTGATCGATCACGTAATGTTGATCAAGCAAGCAATGCGTTGGATTGGCCGCTCGGTGACAGCAAGGCAGTTTACAATCCCTCCCGAAACGAAGTTTATACATAATACGCCCCTTGTTAATTTTCATGTTTCATTTTTGCAACATCATCAAGTAAAAGTCGTTTAAACGTAAAGACATACCCCCTTACTCATAAAACGTTATTTAACTAATAAACTGATTAAGTGGTCATTTAAAAAACGTAAAATTGTTTGACACTGGTGCCGATTCTGTTGTAAATCGTACTAAACTAATTTTAGTCACATTGAAAAAGGATAGAACATATTTAAAGCTGTCAAATTAATCTTTGCCGTCTTATTTTGCGTGTATTTAGGCGTAACCGCGATAGATCGCGACTAAATCTACATTGAAAGCAAGCATCGGATTAATTTGACAGGACTAAATTTCTTACATTCTTTTCTTATGTTCTTTTTTAGAAAGAGACATAGTGAGATTAAAATTAGTTTAGTTGTAAACAACAGAATCAGGGGCAATTACAGCAAGGTGACCTTATTTATTTGACCATTTAATGTAGGATTAGCTATTTATCCCCTTACTCATAAAGCGCTATTTAACTAATATACTGTTTAAATGTTCACGTAAATAAAGTCACATTATTTGACAATGACAATAGAGTGGCGTTATTTACGTTACCCTTTAAACAGTATATTAGTTAAATAACGTTTTATGAGTAAGGCCAATACTTAATTATCTTTACGACTATTATTTTACGATAATTCTAGCCAGACCTCGGATGAGTCATAATTTAATTGTGTGGAGTTTTTGAGCAAACAGTTCAATATTGCATAATGATGTTAGCACTAGCCGTGTCAACTTACTAAGCTAAGTGCCTATCCAGAAGGGGCGATTTCGCCGCAATTGTCTCGCGCGAATGCATCATATTGTGTCCACAAGCATCGCGCGAGTAAAAAAAATAATAATATAAACATTCGAATTGAGAGAGATTTTTTTGAAGTCGGTTAAAAATACGCGCGTATTTTAAATTCGCGCGCTGCTTGTGGACGCAATGTATTGGCACAGTAGATATATCAAATATCTACTGTGGTATTGGCTCCCAGTATCTCGCCGTACGCGCGTAATGCATTCGCGCGAGTGAATCGCCTCGATTTCGCCCCTTCTGCACAAGTCAATACCTTCCAAATATTTCAAACGCGCAAGACTTTTGGGATCTACCCATAGACAGACAATCTAGAAGACATTGGATAATAGAAACGGAAGCGAATTTGTTTTATTGTCATACAACTTAATCATTTCTTTATTCACAAAAGTAAATATAAACAGATCAGTAAAATCTCGCGTTTCTGTTAGATCAACTAAGTGTATTTGCCAAAGATTTACATAAACAATAAGTTGTACATAATTTGACACTACCATGACAATTTGTATTCGTAGGTGATAGATTATTAGTAAGATCAACAATATATTTTCACAAATCATTCGATTGAACTTAAAACAAACTACGTTGATGATATATTTGTTACTGGAGTCACTATACGGCGAGTAAAGTTAATAAATTGACACTCATTAATAGCGGTTTATTTGTAAATGGGTTAGAATAGTTTATATTTTAACTACAACAGAATTCACATAAGAATAAAATTTTTATAGGTAGGACCCAAATTTGAATTTAGGTTTTTGGCATCAGGTAAATAATTCTCTGTTCCGAGGCATAGTGTTTTGAAGTCAGAAAAGAAGTGGGCAGGTCCATTTAGTTATTATGTGGCTCGACCGAGTTCTTGGAATAGTGTTCCAGCATTATTTTGCGGAATTTGCTGCGTGATCGAACGGCTAATCAAATTCGCTCTTGCTTACGTACTGTCAACAAATAAGGTAGTGTGGGTGACCATGTATCTGCATAATCATTTCATACGAAGCCTACTATTGTATAATAGCGGGAAGTAGCAAGAACAATAATAGTACCTACATGTAAATAGAATCTAAGGCATATTATTAGCATGACAGATTCACTTTTAATGTGTTGGGTTATTCACTCTTTATAAATAAATGACCTCCCATCAATGACGTTTTACCATCTTAGCTGCCCATTATGTTTTTCCCCCAGCGCTACGACATGGGCTTCTATAAAATGGGCGAAAAAAAAGAGTTATTCAAGGTCGGCAGCACATTGACTGTCTTAGTTTTGCAAATATGCATAATATAGGTCAGGATGAACATATATCACAAGGTGGACCTTTTATCCATCACAGTGATTTATGGTGCCTGCTTCTCGAAACGCTGATTAAAACTAGAGAAAAGGTATATTAATGGCAAAACGCTCTGCACAAAGACCTCACACTTAGCCTTGGTCTGCCATAAATCCGTATTACTGATGAACTGATATAGCCAAGCCACCCGTACACGTGCCGGCCAACGCTTCAAGAGTAGTTTCGGAGGGTAAGCTTGCTCTATGCACTTCAGACAAGAAGTTGCGAGACTACCTTGAATAGCGATTACCACTACATTTGCATTTAATCATTGTGAAAAGGTAATGTTAGGTGGAATAATGCTTGCAGCATTTTATAGAGCAGCTAGTAAAAATCTGAAAGCAGCATAATCCTTATCCATATTGTAAAACGCAACGCCTTTCTGCATGACTTTTTGTCCGTTAGTGTGCTTATAATTCCAGAACGACTGATGCAGTAAAAAATTCCGAAGGGGTTTTTTGAGGAAAGTTCTAGGCTTTATTAAAAATCATGAAGGGGTTTTTTGAGGAAAGTTCTAGGCTTTATGTATAGACGAGTTATAGGTAACGCGAATTTAACCGTTGAGGAGTTCAGCACGGTATTAAAACAAGTTGAAGCTGTCCTGAATTCCCGTCCACTTAATCCTATATCCACAAATCCACAAGACCTTATTCCCCTTAGCCTAGCCCACTTTCTGGTTGGCCGTCCACTCACAGCGCCTGCAGCGACGGATCTCCAGAGCACACTATCAATCACATCGGTTGACAAGCTACATGTTGATCGCACAGATCAGACAGCACTTCCGTTCCCGCTAGTCAAAGAATTTGTCCACTTCACGAAGAGTACTACCACTGAAGAGTAATCACGAAGAGTAGTCACCGAGTCGTCGTGCATCATTAGAAGCCACTGCTTCCAAGGCCGGGGGAATGTTCACGCACCTCATTACCCTAATACGCGGATTGGTAGTTTTGAACGTCACCCCAGTCTATTGTCTATGATACCTACCGCCTCCCTTGTATTTAAAATTAATATTCCGCCACTTTGGTCACTTTGTCCGTTACTTCTTTCACGACAACTACGCAACGTCTTTTTATGTATCGCATCAAGTTATAGATTTTCAAACGCATTATTTGTATAATCGTAATTAATATACATAAATAACTGCCGCAAGAAAGTATTTCATTAAGAACCACCAAACTGAACCACAAAGCTGCTGAGAACGAGATCATCATCGCGCGAGTCACCAATTTCCAACCTGAGCTATCGACATTTTTTGAAAGGCTAAGCAGTTTTTGAAAAGCGGTCTTAAAGATTCTAATGAATAGAAACATTAAGTCGGCTCTCACTATATTAAAATCTTGTAAACAACGCATTAGCAGTTTAACAAACTCGCAAACTCGTTGAATTTCTCAGAAGTCTGATAAGAATATGTCGAAAAAAATACAGTTGCCAACGTTGGTGTACAGACATTGTGGGTATTCCCGGTAAACCACAGGTTGGAACATTTCTTTTTATTGCCATGCATTACGTGTATTATACCTTGAGGAATGCCAAACGACTATCAAGTAGTTTAAGGAATCGTTTTGCATTACGTTTCTACTTAGATAGCAAATGTCGCAAAGAATCACATAGAGAAGTTTTTCGATAAGTTACTACAGAAAACTGGGAAATATAAAATTCGTTAGCAAATCTTTTGGGAAAATGGAAAATTGAGCATTACCTTCCCATAAATAACTTAGATGATCATCGAGCCCACAATATCTATTCATTTCCCTCACGGAAGGATGTGGTGCTAAATTATGAACGATAAATCAAAAAGCTTGCTCCCTTCCTCTGCTATTTCTATTAGGTGCCTTCATTGCTTGCGTCAAGGTTACCCAAATAATGGATCTCCTTGGATAAAGTGAACGTTGAAGATTAATTAGGTACCTAGTTCACATCTTTTAAAGCGAAGGGCTGTCGCTCTTTCCTCTAAATAGTGCTCTTGATCATTTTTCAATCGGGTATAACACTATGATCTGGAAATCATTATACATAATTAGAAATAAAGAAAGAAGAAAAAACTTGTATACAAGAAAATTAAGTTAAAAACAAAGGAACGAACACGAGAGACGTTAGTTATGTTACAAACGTAGTTGTTATTGTTAAGGCCAAGTTAACACAGAAAATAAATCTGTCTTTGAACTCGTGCAGGATTTTAATATCCAAACAATGATCTTCGCCCGTTTCTTCATTCTTGAGCTCGCACAAAAGATATTGACCCGATTTCTTCTGATGTCAAAGGTCTTTTAAGAAGAATGGAGTAACATAGATCATAGATGTACATACAGTTAAATATAACCTCATTCTTAGGGTTGAGTGAGATCAAAAATTATATTCACCGCTTCACCCACATATCTATTTAGGAAATTCATCGCAATAGTATGTTTGAATGTCCTTTAGAGCATTTGTTTCTTGCGGACCGAACCTTCCAATTCAAATTTAGACATATCAACATTTTAGGATTTTCGCTACGCGGACCGAACAAAGAGTGGACCGAAAGTACTAAAGACCCAATTGCCCGATTATATGTCGATGAGGAAATTATTTATATTCAAATTAACAAATGACAAGCGGTATTTTTAATAATATTGTTGTTAGTTAGGTCAGAATTTTTAGCTAACACGAGTACTAGGTACCTATTTACTTATGAATAGAATTATTTATTGTTTTTCTCTTCTAAGATTGAGTATTGCAAATTCAGTAACTAGCTAACCTAGTGTATTGCCCCGTAAGAAACAGACGCTCAATAAAACGCGAAAATAAAAATTATTTGTCAAAATCGTCCTCAATAAAAGATAATAGGTACAACTTTTATTGAGGACGATTTTGACAAATAATTTTTATTTTAACGAGTACTATCTGTCTTTTATGGTTTTCTAGCGTTTCTGTGTTTTAACAAGGCGCTAGGCTTGAAGAGATAATAAAGCCTTTCTTGATAACTGCTGCCAAAAGGTTTAACTACTAAAACAAAAGCTCGACTTTGTCTTTCAAATGAGCTATACTTAATAATTTTCAAGCTGGATTATAGATCTGACCTTAAAAGGTGTAAAACTCCGCAAGCTCATATTGGGGCACATAATAAAAGTAATAATCTAAGAAATAAATAAACAATTAGCTTTAATGCAAACTCACAAGGTTTGTTTGGTACTTCCCAAGAATAATTGTACTTTCTGACCTCTGATTTACGATGTTTAAACGTTACTCAACACGAATGAGTAATTAAATCACATAACTACGGATACCTATGCAAATATGGTAGCCCGCTCTTTAGTATTGAAGTTTTGTAAGTATAAAAGAATTCTGCCTGAAGGTTGGTAGGTCTCTTATTTTAACTGACTATTATGCCATCAGTTTAAAAACCCATCTGTTCTAAAATAACTAATGACCAAAATTATTTTCATGTCTGCAATCAGCAGTTTCCATCGAAATTATCTATCTGTCAATTTTTTTGCTAATAACAATCAGAGAGAAGGCTCGGACTTTATTCGAATCGCTATTCAGCAAAGAATTACATATTAGAAGAAAGTTACGGAGGCGTTGTTTTTCCAAGGTAAAAAGAAATAATGAATTAAGATGTTTTCCTAATAAACTAGCTTTTCGCAGGGACGCGGGTCCTATAATAACAATGATGTCATTGTTATTATTTAAACCGCGAGCCATAGTTTTGGAACCTGTGTGCATTTTTTTTGCGAATTGAGCAGTTTTCCCTTTTAAAGATAGATTGATATTAGATGTGGCCCATGAGTAATTCGCATGCAATAGTACAAAATTTTGTTATGAATGTGAGACAGGCTTGCCCGGCACATAGCGGCACGTACACTTGCGCAATTTAATTCGTCGCATGTCATCAGTTACGTGTTCACATGCTTAATATTATATCCTGGCCTTTATAACTCGATAAGCGCCAAGTATTTCAATAATTAACATAAAAATTAGGTTTGCCAAATTGAGTACACGTCGGCCATTAATAAATAATAGTTACGCGAAATTTACCGCCAAATGTTGTAACAATCGTGCACTAAATAAAGCGATATATATATATATCCATATTACTGGCATTGTTTTAGATAATATTGTTTATGTGTATCAAGTTGTCACGTTTCACGCCCCTGCCACAGATTACTATAACCCTGCGGCACGATTTTATAGGTTTTTACGGATTCCTTACATAATAATATGATTCAATGCCTTCATTATAAAATGCTTTCATAATTCTTTCAAGATTTTAAGATAAAATTCATCTTATAACATTACAAAATACCTTTAAAGGTACGAAAATATGATCGATTTAAAGTTATATCCTAAGTGCCATATATGAGAAGAACTGGCAACAATTACAGCAAGGTAAAATACCTATATTTATTAAGAAAAAACAAGGTCACTAGGAAAATTTTGCTAAAGGCATGAAGATACGCATACATATCTACATGCTAATGTCGAAAACAAGAGACATGATTCAAAATAGATGAAACGACTGTTTTAGTTCCGTCACTACAGTAAGAAAGAATCGCAGTTGCAAAATAACTGTTTTTGGTTACGCGTGTTAGTAACTCGTACACAGTGTAACTGTCTGCTATTAGGTCATTACGTGGTTATAGGAAATATAAATAACCGTTTCCTATTACTAATTGATGTCACTAGAAAACCCTACCATAATAGGTAAAGGTTTTTTTATGTCTATTGAGTAGTGAATGACGATTTAGTTAAATAATAGTTAGACCATGTTTATAGTCTCATGTAGAATAAGTAAGCTGATTGGTCTAAGTAAGTTAGGAGATACAGGGAGGATATAATTAATTATTAAAAGAAACAAAAAACCCGACTGCGTAAAACAAATATTAACTGAAAAGAGAAAAACAAGCTTTTTAATCTATAGAATTTGGAATATAACTTGAATGTTATAAGGTATTGCAGTCGGGGACAAACCAATAACCTAAGTATGTGTTTTTTTTAAAATATTTGTTTATCCCCGACTGCAATACCTTATAACATTCAAGTTATATTCCAAATTCTATAGATTAAAAAGCTTGTTTTTCTCTTTTCAGTTAATATTTGTTTTACGCAGTCTATTTACATACTAATTAACTTTTAGTTTCATATATACTTAAATACTTTCGCGTATAAAGGCCAATGCATATGTATGCGATAGCAGCAATCGCGGTTAATTTGCTGTCATTTTTTAAGAGTTCCGTTGTCTGTCTCCGAAACTCATCATCAGATCTATATGAAATTTATATGGGACCATTTCGGAATAAACCCCTTTCAAACAAAAAAAGAATTTTGAAAATCCGTCCATAAAAATATAAACATTCGAATTGAGAACCTCCTTTTTTTGAAGTCGGTTAAAAACTTCAAACGTCGTAAAAAATTAATACGAGACCTTGAATGAGATAGGAAGGATTTCCAGATATACCTCCTCGATGAATGAAAGTGAACATAGCTCGATCAAAAATTCGCTGCAGCTCACAACATTGACCAACGCTGGACAATCATGCAGAGCGTCCACTATTCGAAGCAAGCTCGCTTGCGTATCAAAACATTCTATCTCTATCGAATTGCATAAATAAAACGAGATGCGAGCGATCGAACGAAGATTACTATTCTTGGTATGACTTCGTATAAGATTTCACCGATTGTAACGCATAACAGTTATTATGTATGGTCTATCGCCGTGAATGGTGAATACGTAATACACACCGACCACGTCAAAGAGATGTCTAGCTAGAGTATCAGTTCTAAAAACTTTGCTTGTAAGTCCCGTATTTCTTTGTCTGAGGTTCGAGCTCTATGTAACCAGATTTTAAGTGCAGACGAATAAGGCTGGACGCATACATGCGTTTTCCGTATACGGTTTCCTAATCAGGAATTCCGATTCGGAATTCCGTGCGCCTAGCGCAGACGTTAAATTTTTTGAATTCGGAATATTATACTGCCAGTGCGTTTAGTGGTGGCATTGTGAACGCACGGCCATGGAGAACGACGATTTAATTGGGATTGCATTTCTGTTATCATTATCAATGAAGAAGAAAAAGAAACTTCGGTATTGGGTTCATCGGTTAAACAGTCGGAGAATCTACTAGAGTCCATTTTATCCAAAGAGATCTAAGTTACCAGCACATCCAGATAAATTTTCTTGGACTATTACTTGCGAGATCCGTGACTTATAGGTATTGTTGTAGTTTGATATGCGATACTTGGTTTTTGTATGTTTACCACGTAATAGGTAAGTAACAAATTAAATAAATAATGAGCGAAAGGCTGCTTATGTTCTTTCAACACCAGAGAGCAGAATCTACCAAGAGTGCAGTCTAACAATGCTGGGTTAAATACCACAGTACCTAAGTCATCGAACAATTAACCCAAAGAAGCGTAATGGCGTCGATTTTGCTTGCAATCTATTCCGCCAATTTGCCACCATCCACAATAAATAAATAAATATCCTGGGACATTCCTCACACACGGTCATCTGATCCCAAACTAAGCAGAGCTTTTACTATGGAAACCAGATAACTGATATAATACATATACTATTTTTTGTTTGTAAATACATACTTAATATACATAATTACACCCAGACTCAGGCCATACAGACATGTTCATGCACACAAATGCATGTCCTGTACGGGAATCGAACCCACGACCTGCGGCGCAATAGGTGGAATCTTTACCAGACTCTTAACCAACTGCACCAACTGGCCCGTCCGTCCATGCGCTCTCATCGGCTAAGGACGCGCTCAGATTGGCCAACTCAAGATCACACGATGCAGTGATTGGTCCTTACTGTTCCAAATCAGTGACAAATCACTGACTAGTGCCGGAATCGGATTGCTCGGTATTACTACTCTAAGGGATTGTTCCTCGATGACCTACGTAAATATTAATCGGCAACGATCATTCATTCGAAAGTCGAGTGTTTTTTTTTTTTTTTTTTTTTTTTTTTTGTGATATTTAGTCTAAGCTTGTCAATAGTCACAGTGATAACAAATTGTGTGTTTAGTGTTTCCCTTTACTTATTTTTTATTTCTAAGGCAGACTTAAGTAAGTCATGCTCACTTTAAGGCCTTTGCTTGCGGCGGCGTCGTGTGACGGGTCGCTCACTTCCCTCCAATATGGCGAGGAGGGCGATGGCTGCCACACGCGTCATACTTGTGAACAGGTGCTGCTTGTGGGGGCTGGTCTGCTTAAGTTTGCTATTTATTTACTTATTAAATATTTTTTCAGTCTACTTTGTAATTTTGCCGCCGCGCCGGGGCACGCAATTGTTTTCAGTGCGATTAGAATGTAAATATTATGTAATTAATCTAAGCCTGTTTTGAAAAGAGTAATTGCTGAGTTTATTGCCGGCTCTTCTCAGCAAATGCAACCTTCCGAACCGGTATTAGAGTATTAGAGTCAGACTTTTCATAAGTGCCTGCGAAGGTCTATTTGAATAAATGATTTTGAATTTTGAATTTGAATTTTTGAATTTTATCTAATAATACGATTATGAAATCATTTTATTGTTCTCAGATTTAGATAATTACGTATTCGGTCTCGCAACTTTCTTGTGATTTTACGCTAGATCAACAAATCAAAGATCATGAAAATCTGTCCAGCCGTTCTTGCTCGAGTTATAAATGGAGTAAGTAACCCGAATTTGTTTTATATATGTATATACAGGATGATATATCATCAAAATGATTAATTAATTAATTGATTGATTAGTGAGTAATCACGGTGTGACTCACATTTTCTCAAGAGTACCACGGGCGAGTACTCTGGCGGCGTGACCTACCACAGATGGGCGGTGACGCTTCGCAAGTGGTTGCCAGGTATAGTGTGCCGTCTTTTATGACCGAGAGGTTTGTAGAGGTGGCCACTATAGAAAATCTCAGTAGAATCAAGGGTATATCATGTAAAGATTATCAAAAAATATTGGACACATTTTTTAAACACCCGTTAAAGTTTAGCGTGACATTTCACAAAAAAAAGTATAGAAATGTGACGTCTCGCGGAACTTTAACGTGCTATATCTTCATAATTTTTTGTTTGATTCACGCAAAACAAAATAAAAGTCCAATATTTTCTGATAATCTAACTGACGTAAAAATAGAATTATATTTTTTTTACCCAGGAATTGCAATGCAATTGAATTGCTTATGTTTCTTATTGTTTACTTACGCTATTGTATTAAGAAATTTCTGTAAAGATAGCGGTAATTTGTGTAAAATATAAAAATAAATAAATAAAATAAATTACTCTACAATGTGTTAATGCAAGGTTTTAACTTTGCACACCCGGCATGGATATTTTTTTTATATGAACTTATATCATGTGGCTACAAGAGTTTATTTAAAATATATTGTGTTGACTGCCCACTAAAATACAAAATAAAAATACAAGACTTCATAAATAAGGAAAATTCGGCAACAAATAATTATACATGCATGAACTATAATGTAAAAGGTCAAGAGCTATTTCATGTTTGTGATGTAGCCAACAAGTAAACCAGTGCATTAAGTTCATTTCATCACATTGCTGCCATATGAGTCAAATAAGTTTAAAACTTGTTTTTTTTTTAATAAAGGCCATCTGTTTTTCATACAGGATGAGACACAACAACTATGTATATTTATGATAATATTTGATTCTAAAGGAAGTGTAAATTCAGGGCCGGCTTTACCTATAGTGCAGGGTGTGCTGCACACACAGGTGCAGGGTCTTAGGAAGCGCCGAGCGCCGAGCGCCGCCGCGCCGCACTAACACGTCTTTTCTCGCTCTCCTATACCAAAATGGAAGTCCCATCTTTGAGTAAGACCGCTCACGTGCACCCAGTGAGTGCTTAAAAAGGGCAACAGATCAGACCCGGCGAATCACAGGCCAATCGCCACTCCAAAGTGATGGAGCGAATGATCAACATGCAACTCACCATCGAGTTTCAAGCTGTGGCATTGGCAGGGAGCCTATGTGTGGCGAAGGTTTTTAATGCACCCGAATTTCCGATCACTGGTGAAAATATAATTGTAAGTATTCCATTTTGATCGCGCGTCTACTAGATGGCGCCTGGGTACTGATTGCACCCGGGCGCTTCATGGGCTAGAGCCGGCCCTGTGTAAATCTATCAAAGATATTAATTAACTAGCTGTGCCCTGTGGTTTTTCCTGTCAGTGTGGTGTTATATAGCCTATCCTACCTCAATAAACGGTCTTTCTAATAAGAATGAGTAACAGCTGATAGTAGCTTATTATATGTTAGTTAAAATCCGTACTAATATTATAAATGCGAATGTGAGTTTGTTTGATAAGCTTTCACTCCTTAACTACTCAATCAATCAAAATGAAATTTGGCATGCAGATAGCCTATGGTATGGATTTTAAACCTAGGTATTAGTATACTTGACTTAAACCTTATTTATTAATAAGGGGTAACCCCCTTTACCTTAATAACCTAACCTTTATTTTGTTAAAACATTAACATGTTTAATAAGAACAGTAAGGCAGGAAGTGGTCATTATGATAAAATCAGTTGTTATTAACAATGTAAGAAACATTATGCAGGTCAGTTTCATATTCAAATATTGCTTGTATCTAAGCAGGCTTATATAGATAGATATAAGGTTCATTGTTCTATGGCAACTGTCTTAGCAATGACCTATATGATTGGAGACCTTCAATGACTCAATTGGACGCGGTCATTTAATTTCACAAAGAGAATCATTAATTAATTGAATGCCCAGTCTCTTCTGTCGACAAATAGATTGGGAGTATTGAAAATAATAAAAACTGAGTGGTGTCTGGGCATGCAAAAAATGCATCGCATACATGCTAGCTATAAGCAAAGAATTATTCAACTTAAAGACCATGCTTTTGTCCCAAAAATAAATGTTTAAGTCTTTCATACAGGAAAAAACAATTATTTGAATGTTGAGATTACTTACACTACCCGCAAAATATTATACTCTTAATAGTTTTGGTCATCATATAATATTTTTCACATTTTTTAAATGCCCCAGGCATTGGTTACTAATACAATTTTTAAATATCATTTGAAAAACTTTTCCTTTTTTTGTATAAGACCGCACACTTCAAACCATATAATAACAGGCTTAATTTCTCAGCCCATATCCAACCAAACCAGACATGATAACAAAAAGATACACTTATTTATCAAATTGGGTGAATAGGTATTTCTACTAGATAGAATAATAATAATTTTGATTTTTATTTTTTTTGATAGCTTTTTAAATTAGTTGTAAGTGGCCAGCAGCTGTTTCTATCAAAGTAAACATAAATAATAATAGAAGAAAGGTTTTTTAAATTAATTTAGTGACCACATTTGTTATCTTTCTGAGTATTGGGGTTATAATTAGCTGTTATCAAAATTAATATAAGATAAGGTATTTAAAATTATGGGACAACCTATTTTGAATTGCTAAGATAAGTGCACTGTAAAAAGTTACAAAATCTTAGTGACTTCTTGTGATAACAATTTATAATGACATTATTATGGGTCAGCTGATCAAACAGCACTCTTTATACTGTTCAGCCAAAATAGTTGTAATAACAAATAAATAAGAACATTGATACACATTCATATACAGCCTTTTATACCTTCAATTATAGTTACAAGCTAAGTAAGTACATAGGCATAACCAATGATTCATTATGGGATAACATGCGATTACTTTCAGTAAAACTTATACAAATGAATATACTTTAAAGTATTTTCAGCTTTGATGACCATTGAGATGGAGAGATAGTTATGAGGCAGTAGGACACAAAGCACTAGCGAGAGTTTACAAATATGATAAGCCTAAAAGAGAAAGATTTTTATTCACAAGAATATGGTAACAAATGGGATGTTCAGCTTACCTGTGTGGGCCAGGCGACGTCCCACTAGGGGGCTGTCAAGCAGCAGCCGGCGCAGCGACCAGCGGCCCAGCACGCCGCCACCCCAACCGCATCCGCCGCCGCTGCCGCGCCTCATCCCCTCGCGTTCCACCATCACACCACACTACATACACATTACACTTCGCACTGTCCTCGCTGTGCTGCTGAGTCCGCTTCACACGACCGTCATTAACTCTTACGGTTTACACACTACCGTTAGGAGCCGTCGAACGACCACCGACCAGTCTTTGCACAACACCGTATTGAGTAACCGACTCCGCAACGCATCAGCGAGAGAAAGTAAGTGCCGATGGTCAGACGGTTCGTACGTGCTCGCGGCCGCGTTACAGATGCACTCTCAGGTGGGGAAGGCTCGCTATTATTGCGCTCCCATTGTACTGTTTGTCTTGTCTAGACTTATTGCTGGTGCCCGAGATGAAACAATGTCTCGTACAAAGTTTTGTATCTACTGAATATAGCCCACGGCAACAAATTACAGTAACGAGTGAACTGGAAATGTCATTTTATATAGTAATAAAATATACAAAACCAAAAGAACAAACTGCTTACCTTTACTATCACAACTGTCAAAAAATATACCTAACTAGCGATTGTAGCGATAGGCGTAATCGATTATAAAAAAATCGGTTATAATTTTAAACGATTACTAAAAATTAATCGATATACATTTTGTAACATTGTTTAGCGCGAGCTGCAAGAAGTAAATAACAGTTCTAAATTCCTCCAATATGGCGCTAGAGTAGCTATAGAGTATGGAGTAAAGTTTTTTTTTTTATGTAGTAATGTATGTACGCGTATGTACGCTGAGTACAGTGCTGCCAGATAAAGTATATTTTTTCCGCAGACTTCCATATTGTAGATATCACTTGTAGATGGTATAATGTGGTTTAGTATATAATATTGTCTTAATTTTTATTACTATTTATTTATTCTTTGTTTTGGTTTTATTGTACACCCCCGTCTTTACAGTTTGTTTTAACTCCTCTCCATCCAAAGGTTGCCTGGTAGAGATCACTTTTAGTGATAAGGCCGCCCACTGTAAAACTTTATTATTTTTATGTTTTGTTTGTTAATTGTATTTTTTTTTGGTGTAACAATAAAGTATTATCTATCTATCTATGGTGTGAAAATACTGTAGATCTACTGTAATTTATAGTGTATCTGGCAGCACTGTGCACACTGTAAACAACGGCTAACTTCATTTCATACCCTGTTGCTTATGTAGCGTCCCCAATATTAAGCTTTTTAGGGGACACTTTTTGTATGGAGATTATTAGAACGTAGTGATTATATTTTAATGTACTCTTTGATATTATCTTTGTTTAGTATGCAACAGTATGTGTCATAGCGCCCCCCGCCGGGGGTTGCTAGTTGAAGCCGGGGGGCCCCCGGTTCCAGCTAGCTGCAGCTAGCATTAGCAAATCAGACTTCAAAATTACATTAGTACGATTACCACCAAAGTTACCTGATAGACCAGCCGGTGTGTAGTAACTGAACACACCCCTGGGCTGTGTTCAGTAACTACACACCGTGTGACCGGTGCGATCGTCCGACGTCGTCCGACGATCGCACCACATACTATTGAACTGTTACTGAACGCTACCATGATCGTCGGGCGATCACACGGCGTTGTTACTGAACGCAGCCCTGTCTGTAGTGGTCTGTGTTCAGCGTTGCCAACTCTACGTCTTTTTACGTAGATCTACGTATTTTAGGCCTTTCCTGCAAACCTACGAACTTCAGCCTCAGAATCTACGTATTGTTATAAAACTTCAAATTTGCGAAATAAAGTGTTTCATTAGGGTAAATGATCATAATTTCCAGTACCTACCTTCGCGAAAATAGTTAATTACGTTCCATTCCATACTAACGAACACGTTGAATACTCACCTCGCGACACGACAAGACAAAGTGTGCTTTCCATAGAGCTGTGACTCGGACTTATCTTATGTGAGTGTGAACAACGAAATGTCTCATGGCGCAGTAAACAAGTGAAACATACCCTAAAAATATTTCGATTTGTATGATTGCGATATTTTTCAGCTTTTTTTCTGGTTAATTGATTAGATTCGTCTCAAATATTTCCCTTATTAACTCAATTTGCACAAAATAGTTTAACATTGCCAATAGGAGTGCAAATGTCGAGCGTCTGTTTTCTGCAGTCAATCTGATGTAAACTAAGATCAGAACAAGACCGAGAACCACTGACATGCTAACAGGCTTACTTTTGGCTAAAAAATAAACTGCGAGCCTACATACATTCAGCTATTTCATAAAAATATGTACAAATTTAATTTTCCTGATCATAATAAATAATTTAAATAAAACTCTATATATATAAAAATGAATCCCTATTTTCCTTGGTCACGCCGTAATTAATTTGAGAAAGGCTTTATCCATATATTTTTTTAAGTTTTCTCATACTCTGGAGAAGGTTTTCATGGAAATAAATTAATAAAGTTGCTTAGAAAATTAGAAAATGTATGAAAACGGTAGGGTAGGGTAGGATATCCCTCGGATACGCGAGAGTTACCGCGGGGCGCAACTAGTTTCATAATAAAACATTATATTTATAATGTTTTACCTACCCTAGTCTATTCATTTCATTTAAAAAAAAGGACCTAGGTCTACGAACTTTCCATATGCAAGTTTTACTAATTCTACGTACTTTTCTAATCTGGACTACGCCTTTTTGTAAATTCGAGTTGGCAACACTGTCTGTGTTATAAGTTATAATCGAAATCATTGATAAAATTAGTTTATTTTCTTTACTAAGAAAGAACTGAAGGCCTGAAGGCACTGACTGAAGGAAGGTGTTTAGCAAAGCAAAGAGGATTTAATCACTACGTATTGCTACGTATATAGTACTATACTCTTTGACTACGTGTGTTTAGTCAGAGCCTCATAAAATGATATTTCTTTCATATAAATTAGTTTTATGTATTTTCGTGATATTATGCACAGTTTCGTGCGAAAATAAATATTCCAAGTCTGCAAATGTCAAGAAAGAACAGACGAAAGATGCTGATTTCAGAACATTACAAAAACCGTTCAGAATGAGTAAATTAAACCTCTTGTGGGTAAAGGCACAGCAGGTAAGTTTTCATATTCTGACTGCCCATTATAATTTGTTGTAATGGTTTATTATTTAAAGTGAGTTAAACAACTTTTTTACAGCGCCTAACAGAACCAAAGCTAAAATCCTTATACAGTGACTTGATGATACATGATAAAGAAGAAATAACTCTGAAACGAGTTAAGAGTGAGGGTGGTGATAAAGAAGGGCTGAGAGAAGCAGAACTTAGGCGGAAACTCACAAATATTATGTCTGTTTATGGTTTGAGGGAACATTTTGAACCAGATGCCCCAGCACGACAAAAAGAAAATCCTGTGAGTACATAATAATTATGAGCATTTAGTTTATATACCACTTTACTGTTTCCAGACCCTCCATTTTGTACACCCACAGCTCAAAAACTCAAGTTTCCCAAAGAAAAGATAAAAAAATAATAATACTAAGTAGGGTAAACATACCGGCTATCGACCAGTTAAGCGACTTGTTGACTTCAGAGTTGATTTCTATCATGATGCTGTACTCCAAGACATTTCATAAAATTTTCATTTCATCCTACTATAGTCTAGTTTCATAAAACTTAACGTTCATAGACGTATCAGTGATACATAATTTAAAAAAAATATTACTTCGTAAAAATAGCAAATATACCGGCTATCGGCCATTTCACTCAGTTTTCGTCCACCAGTGCACTGGTTAACGGCCACCTAATTCACGGTAGAAAAACTACTCTTATTCAATAGATCATAGGGTTTATAATAGTATGAAAGTAAAAAATGAATACATTCACAAAAAGCGGTATATTTTTACTCTCTTCTATGAATTAAGTAACAGATTAAAAGCGAGATTCAAACAAATAACTACTTTTAGTATTAGCATCAATGAAAATGTAACACAATCATATAAAAATTAAATTAAAAAAATATGAAATTCTATGCCCGTAAGTATACCGAGACTTTAACAGCAACTAAAATAGATACTAAGATAATTTGCCGTGTGGTTCTCGGCATAGAATAGGGCCAACCCTTCCAATCCTGATGGTGTTGTTGGGACGGGCAGCAGCGTCCATCTGTGATACGTCATCACTACTGCGATCACCAACCCGCCTGCCAAGCGTGGTGATTATGGCAATACTCTCTACTTGACAACACAAACACAACTACGGCCTCCAGTCCTGGCAGCCCCGATATCCCGGGCTACGGTAACGGTAAGGCAGGGGTGCTAAGAGTCTCCGGCAGAGATCCGGCTACCAACACCGACGACTGGACCTGGTAACATACAATACACGGACTCTGAGGAACGAGGAGAAGCTCAGTGAGCTGGAGGAAGATGTTGACAGGTTGCGCTGGGATATAATGGGATTATCAGAAGTCCGAAGAGAGGGAGAGGACACGATTATCCTTAAATCCGGTAACCTGTTCTACTACCGGGAGGGTGATCACCTCTCACAGGGTGGTGTTGGGTTTATTGTCCGCAAGCCCCTCATCAAGAATATAGTGAGGATAGAGTGTAGAGTCGCATACCTGATACTCAGAATTACCAAACGGTATTCACTGAAGGTCATTCAGGTATACGCTCCGACCTCATCACACCCAGATGACGAGATAGAGACATTGCATGAGGATATCTCACAAGCCATACATGCCTCTAAAACTCACTATATTGATGGGGAACTTTAACGCGACGCTATACATTAGGCGATGAGCTGAGAGTGGGGCATATTGGGTAGAGGAACCCTAGAGGGCAACGTCTGGCCGACGGACGTCATGGAGTTGGAGGGACTATTTATGATGAACTCCTTCTTCAAAAGCTGCCGCATAGGAAATGGACCTGGAGTAGCCACGATGGATCCACCAAAAATGAGATAGACTTTATCTTGACGACAAAGCGGCAAATCTTCAGTGATGTTTCTATGATCAGGGTTAAGACCGGCAGCGATCACCGATTAGTAAGAGGCACACTGAACCTGAACATCCAGGTGAAGAGATGTCGTCTACGCTCCGACCACCATGTGCATGTATCCAAGACCCTGAAAGCTTTCAGCTCGAACTTCATAATCGCTTCCAATGCCTGGATGATTGCGTGAAGGTGGACGATACAAACAATAGGCTCTTAGAAACTTCCCATGCGTTAGGATCAAAGTTTTTTAAAACCTGTCGCACGAATATAACCCAAAAACTCTCGGATGCAACTCTCAAACTCATGAAGCGACTTCCGGCTTTCGCCAACTCAATTATCCAATCAACGATTTTCTTTTCTCCGCCTGAACTAAATTTAGGGTCTGGGCCAACTTTTCTCCTTTGATGAGCAACACTACCGGAAAGCCTGTCATAGTGGATCTTGGAACTCCGTAGTGCCGGCATGCTTCTCTGATGCCGCGTATATTTGAAAGAGTGGTTTTCAGTGCTTCTTCACTATAAACAAACCTTCGGGAAGTCAAAGCCATTTATTCAATTTAGGACCTAGTAGGGCGCTTATGAAGGTCAAAGCTACTGAAGTTACTACCGTACTATTTAATTTTTTATTTTTGTGGTTGTACATTATTGTTATTCTGATTTTTTTAATGTTTCTATTATTTAACTACTTTTGTTCTTTTCTTAATTTGTTTTTATTTTTTTAATTATTTTTTATTTTAAGTTTCGTTGTTCGTGACGTCACCTATGGCAGCGACTGAAAATCAGTGCTGTAGCCCTGTACTGGGCTTGCAGTCTACAACTGAGTCGCTGTCCATTTTTGATGTCACACAACACAATTTATTATTACTTTTATTTTCTTTTTTACTGTCTTCTGTGTATGTTATATGTAACAGTGTATGTAATTGTGTTGTGTAACTGTCAAAATAAATGTTTTTTCTTTCTTTCTTTCTTCTTTCTTACCGTTCGTAAGTCGGCCTTCAACTGAGAAGAACAGGCAAGAAAGTCAGCACTTAGTTAAATTTTTGGCATTTATCCGCAGCTTTTAATGTCCTAGGTCGAAAACAGATTTATTTTTTACTAATTATCGGCCGTTCTTTTTTCGAAAGGCCGGAATCAGGTGTAATTTTTACCAATTTTCGGCCGCTCTTTATTTCAAACGGCCGGGGACAGGTTTTGTTTTTACTGGTTATCGGCCGCTAAACGTTCGGTATTTTGATCGTTGATATCTTTGAAAATATGAGGTATACTGGCGGCCGGAATCTAGTTGTAAATTCACAAAATTCTAGCTGTTCACAAATATTATGGAATCTCTGTTGGTGAATTTAAGGTTTCCGCAATAAAGGCAAAGAGAAATGACGTGAATAAACCAGTTGTGCGACCACCCGGTCGATAAGTAGATTTTTAAATTAATTGTAACGTATTGTCCGACCACCAAAAATATCACAAATTTTGAAATGTTTGATGAGTTTGGGCACTTGAATATTGAAATTGAACATGCTAAGTATACGCAAACCAAATCAATCACCAATAAACCAACAGTAACACTTAAAAACTTACATTTGAAATTCAATCAACCTGCTATTTTTTTCGCTAAATTTTACACGCGCCAGTACACCAAATTTTGAAATAGCGACTGAGGGCTCAGTTCGCAAATTTCGAGTTCATGCCGTTGGATTATGAACCGTGAAGTTTGTCCGGAACGAATGGCGCGAAATGAGAAAGGAATGGTCTTTAACACTGTCTATTATTTGAAATAACGTGCGAAGTGGTCGATAAGGGGTAGTGGCCGGTCAACCGGTATGTTTACCCTATCAAAAATTTTACTTTTCAGAGTTATGAATGCCATTCATAAAAATGTATATGGTATTGTGAATTGATCCTATATTTATATAGCTGCCTTTAATACTCGGGGATAATGTAGCTTCCTATTAGTGAAAGAATTTCTAGAATCCTACTGGTAGATCCAGAGATTAGCCCGTTTAAACAAACAAACAAAAAAAACTCTTCCGCTTTATTATATTAGTATAGATGAGTGTGTAACTTACTTAATTATTAACTGAGACAACACCCCTAAGACATGAAACTACAGTTTTCAAATATATTCTTGATATTGAAAAAAAAAACAATAAAGTTGTAGTTCAAACTTAAAAGCCGCAGCCACATTGTTTGATTGAGTTGCTACCAATTTCATATGGCTAATGGTGAAAAAGTACTATTTGAGCATAATTGAAAGCATTAATTTTCCACTAATGGGAAGTGGTAGCAGCATTAAATTTGAAGCAGTGGTAAATACTATAGTATAGATATACATATACCCACATCTAAATAGATAATGCAAGTCCCTCCATCCCTATGAAAACCAAGCATGCCACTTTTTTTGTGCCTACCATGATGTCACAAGAGCACTAAGTTACGCTGGCATAAGAGCTATAATGTTAAAATGAATCTATCCTATTTGTCACATAAAACACATCCCTCGCTACACATCTCTGGTGGACATGCAGCCTTGTGAGTTCCCCATCTGTGCGAAACTGCATCACAAGAAGAGCAGTGCTCTCCCTTTTGGCACGCAAAGTACATACACTTGCATCATCTATTTGTCTGCATTTCAATTATCTGCTGTTTGACATAGAATCTGGCCATGTGTTTAGTTTATATGTATATATTCAAAATAATTACCCCACAATGTGACATTCTATAGATAACACACTGCTGGTAAAACAATTAAGATAAGGACATTCACAGATGGTCACATACTTGTTTTTCTGTCCATAATTATTAGGTGTATAAGTAACATACATCCCAATCAACACTCACATGATTAAAAGCAGCATAATAAAAGATATATTGCATGTTTCATCATTATATTTTCCTTTTTATTTGTGACAATCTACTGACTTAGATACAGGTAATCCAAATAACCCATGTAAGGAGCCAGACCTCAATACACCTGTGTTTGGATTACTATTTAATTATTACTTATAATGACATACCTAGCAGTTGTAATAAAAAATATCTATAACAGTAAAAAAACATCAAGTTTTGTTTTTAGATTTATATCTAAAAGTAATATATATTTATATTCATTTTTGGAATATCCAGGCTTACAACTCTGCAATTGATGACCATATAAACAAGAGTCTATTTAAAGACAAGAAGTTGAACCATCTGTGGTCAAAAGCAGAGGCTTCAGGGTTCACTAGTGAAGAGTTGTCTGCACTGAAAGAAGAGTTCTTGCACCACCAGGATAAGATTGACCAGTACTATGAAATGCTCAATAATATGGACAGTGGAAATGATATCAACGACGGATATAAAAGTATGAGTTTTTTGCAGTATGAATTAAAATCCTACTAATATTTATAAATGTGAAAGTGTGTGATGATGAATGTTAGTTACTCTTTCAGCCAATAAACAACACAGAATATGTTCTGGATCAAGACATCAATTAGTGTATAATAATGACTTGTAGAAGTAGAAAGTCTTGGTTTGAGATTTTGGTGATGGAAATCATTGTGAGGGAACACGTACATAGAGCTATGCCATGCTATGAAAACTACTAGAATCTTCCTTATTTAAACTGAATCAAGTCAAATAATGTGAATCTTCAAGTCAATTAGCATTTTATTATATCTTTGACCATTTTTCAGATGTAGTGAATGAAGAGGAAGTAGACAAGTTCAATGAAATAAATAATGACATTATAGATATGAATGAGATAACAAAAGAATATATTGATCAAGCTAATCTAATCAGGGACAAACACAGGGGCTTGAGGGACGGTTTTGACAGGCTTCATAGGATAACTGCCAGAGGTAAGTTTAAATGTTTTAATAATTTTGGTGGTGAATAGATTTCCGGCAAAATTATAGATAGCCAGATCCTACACACACTAGGAAACAGCTGAAATGTAATATTGTAAAAAAACAATGTTTTCAGGGCCTCACAACAAGGAGTTCATAGAACCTAAGGTGCAAGGCTTATGGCGAATGGCAGCAGCAGCGAACTTTACAGTAGAAGAGCTTGCTTCTTTAAAGGTAAATGTTATTTTTCGCTGACAATCTAACAACCCTAGATTCATCACTATGCACAATCAGGTGTACTGTCCGCCTGCTTGTTGACCTGTTGTGCATGAACATTGAAACAGACAAATGTAATTGATTGTTTCAGAAAATGTAAAGGTGAAATTCAATTCTCATAATCATGTTTTGTTTGTCAGGTTGAACTCCAGCATTATGAGTCGCGGTTGTTGAAGCTACGTCATTTACAAGCAGACCACGTAAGCAATCGAGACAAACATCACAGCAAGGTTCTTTATTTATTTTTTGCCCTTATTTTGAAATTGTTTTATCCTTATAATCCATGGCTTTATAAAAATCCATTTGTCATCTTTAAATTTTTCTTTGTTTTGTTTTTTTACCCAGAAACACTTATGAAATATTATAAATATGATATACATACCTACTTTATATATAATACCTACTTTACGAGCGTGTCCAATTGACAGGTGGCGGCAACTGGTGACAAGATGGATCATTTCGACGAGCAACAGCAGATGATCAAGAAACACTCCTTGAAAGTCGATAAGATGCACGCAGACATTGAAACTAGAATACTCGCACGCCATACAGAGTTGTAACTTACCATCGAAGTTAATGGTTTTTGCCAAAGTTGTACTAATATTTATAATATGTAGGTATAATTGATTTGTCTCAATCTGCATTTCTAAGAACAATTTATATATTATTTTGACTATGCTAAGTTTAACATAAAATGTAACTAACAGCACTTTGATAATAATGAGTATACTTTTTTAATAAGTAAAATTACTCACGATGACTCAACTTTTGAGTGGATTTGTTTAAGAGGAGGTGAAAATGCAATTTTATTGTAATGAATCTCATGCCAATAATAATGAATTCCAGTGTTTTTGTTAAACGATTTTACAGTAAATATAAATATTAAGTTTCCTATATGACTTTTATTCTTCACAAACATGGTTTGAGAACTGTTTGAGTAAGGGCGGATTCTCACCAGATTTGCGTAGCCAGGGATGTCTTTATAGCCATCCCATAGAATTGCTTCATTGGAGCTATGACGCGCAACGTGCCTGTGATAATGAAACAATCGTATTGGCGAGCTACGATACTTCCCTCGCTACGCTTGTCTGGTGGGAAGGCCCCCTAAGAGTGCCTTCACACGGTGCGCGGTGCACACACCCATTTCACAAGCATATTAACACGATATTTCTAACCGCATATTAATTAAAGTCTTAGGGCACATGTGGTTTCAAAATCAACAGCAAATGCAACCTTCCGAACCGGTATTAGAGTCAGACTTTTCATAAGTGCCTGTGAAGGTCTATTTAAATAAATGATTTTGAACATCCTGCTATTTTGACTTTAGTAATTCAGTTTAAATTTGTGTGTGAAATGGGGGTGCGTCTCGCACCTTGGTAATTCTGAAGAGATTGTTCAGTCCTATCAGAAACTGATTCGTACATTTTTCCACGTTAATGTAATAATCTTCTTTAGGTACCCTTTTCAATTAACAGAAGAATTTAAATGGCAATGAATTTAGTATACAAGAAAATATCAAACAAAAGAGGGGCATACTCAAACTCTATTTGTATTGATTATGCAGAAAAATGCTCGACCATACTTAGATTGTTACGCTTGGTTGGAATCGACTCATAGGCCCGGCGCCCAGTGGCGGGACGGCACGGAATAGATTGCTAGTTTGTTTGTTAGTTTGGGCTAACATTAAGGGATGCCGAAGGATCCATCCCTTCCAATGGCGTCCCGCCATTGGACGCCGGTATCTAGAGTGATGTGAAATGTGTTAGTGTTACGCCTTCAAAAGGCCCTAGTCAAGAACATACGCAAGATATTTTGACAACGGTTTATTTGCCTAGAACTTACCGCATATCCTGCTTTAATCATATTCGAGACAAAGTAAGTTCTCAATAATAATAATTTACTTATAAATATACACATTACCCAAATAAACCTATTAAAAAAAGAATTATTTGAAAAAAACAGGTGGTATTATTAAAAACACCAGTGGATACAGTGCATCAATATATGATATTTAATCTTCATGTACAAGCAAATTTATTAATACACGTTTAATATTCCGTTCCGGTTTGCGAGCGTACCGATCATCCAAAATAATATCGTATTATGCCATAATATAGAGTGTAAAATATGTATAATAGACGGCGGCGGGTGGCCCGCTCAAGGCAACGCAAAACACTCAGCGGCACTTCGGAATCACATTCCAAGCTACCTACTCTCACATGACACGCGCATATATCTACATCGGATGAAAACGGCGACGGCGACGCCGACTATAACACAACTATGAATCGTCTAAACGTAACCTCGCGGCAGTAACAAACAAATAAAACTACATCCGACTCCCCTCACGAGTTTCATTATAATGAATCGTTTAATGCTCACTTCAGTCGATCGTACAGTATAAGTAGTTCTCTTCTCGATAGGACTTCTCTATTATTGTATATAGATAATCTGTATAATATAATTGTTTCTCACTAATATCTACACCGTTTCCAAGGGTTACAATTATATATAATCCTCGCCGGCTGGGTGGTCGGGTCGGGGCGGGCGCGCGCGGGCGGCTCCGGGCGCCGAGCCGCTAGTGCGTCCACTTGCTCCAAGCCTGGGGGGGGGGAGAGACACAAGTTAACTATTTGTTGCTTGTTTATAATATACTAGCTGTTCCCGGGATAAAAAGTACCATATACCATATGATAGGCTATCTGGATGCTAAATTTCATCGTGATCGGTTGAGTAGTTAAGGCGTGAAAGCGTAACAAACAGAGTTACTTTAGCATTTATAATATTAGTATAGATATATAATTAGGATACTCGGAAAGTACAAAGGCACCTCGACATATGAGATAAATCTTATATTTTAATCTTTATTCCAGCGCATGATCAATCTTTGTACAAAACATATTTTTGATATTCACTTGTTGTCAAATACAACAATATTAGACAACTATCTCACAGTGATGATGTGGCCGAAGGTGGTAAGCGTACAAAGCCGTGTGTCGGAACACATATAAGTGCTTGGCAACAGATTTTCAACATGCTTGATGGTCTTTATTGATGGGTCTGCTGTATGTTAAATCAGGGGCGTAGCTACCGCCATACCAAAGATACGGGGCCCCCGGGCTACAGGGCCGCCGAACGTATTTTAGCAAAAATTCGAAAAATCTTTACCCTCTATTTGGGCTTCGCCGCAGTCAGAAGCGCCCCCCAACAAACTGTAGATCCGGGCCCTGCTAGGGCAAGCTACACCACTGTGTATGCGTAGTAGGAGTGGGAGTGTTACCTGTTTGTCTGGGTGGTGGTGCGGCTGGTCCCAGTGGTGGTGGTGTTCGGGCGGCGCGGCGGAGGTGGCGGCGGCGACGGCGGCCGGCGGCAGGTAGTGCAGCGGCAGCGCGTGCATCAGGGACAGCGCCGCGGCCGTGGCGCCGCCGCTGGCGCCGCCCACCGCGCCGTACGCGCCCACTCCCGCGCCCACGCCCACGCCCGCCTCCAGGCCGTGCCCCACGTTCACGTGACCGACGCCGCTCATGCCGCTCACACCCTGTACACACAACACACATTATATAACTCATTAGTTTAAAACTAATCCTGTAACTGAATAAAGATGAAATTGATTGTTATAACGGGTCGTGTATGGTTCTCAGCACCGTCGTAGATTAGAAAGTCAACAAAACAGAAAATCTTGAGTACCCGAAAAAAGTGACTTTTTTATATGGAGCGACGTCTGCGACCCGCTCTTATTTTATACATTCTAATCGCAAGGTGCAGACGTGCTCCGAGTGCGACGGCACGAGGAGAAAGGGAGACAGCTGCCGCGTTACATCGTATATTTGATAGATATGAACTATTCGAAGTTACATGAATAGGTATATAGCAGTAAATCCTAAACAAAAAAATACCTTAGTAGGCCTCAAAAAAACAGGAAAAACTTATCCGGTTGAGAGGTTTTTTTTATACTACTAAGGTAGCAAACAATACGGCTGGCTGATGGTAAGCTATCACCGTAGCCTATGGACGCTTGCAACACCAGGGGTATAACTCGCGCGTCACCAACCCTGCAGAAATCTCTTCACACCCTTTTTGAAGAACCCCATGTAAGTCAAGCGAATGTTATCTGTATTGTATGTTAGTAGTGAATAAGGCGGGTACTCGTATGTTACCTGGTATCGGTCATGGTCCTGTAGATGCGGATGGTGCTGCAGGTGCGGGTGCGGCCAGTCGTCGGTGGCGGTGAGCTTCCACGCGCGCTCGATGCCGATGGGCCGCGGCTTGCGCTCCTCCTCCTCGCCCCACCCGCCCACTCCCACTCCTACACCCACGCCCACTCCCACACCCACTCCGCGCTCCAGTAGGGATTGCTGGATGGGAAACATAATAAACAAAATAAAACATTGATCATTATGGCATTTTTTTATGTTATATGGTCTTGCCTTTGACCTTCGACTGACTCCTTGAGGAGTTATGACGAGGCCGAGGATGTAGCACGCTTACCCAGAAAAACCCTATTCACTCTGGCCTTAAATACATCCAGGTTAGGTGTCGGGAAACACAGACCCCCAGAAGAGAGTTCCACTCCTTCCAGGCTTTGTGTGCTCACCACCTTCGGCCACATCGTCACTGATCATGATGAGTGGTCAAACAAAGGTTTATACATTTAAAAAGGGGTTAACGAAAAACCTTGAAGACCTGTCATTTAGGTGTTGTACATTAGTACACATGTACTAATATTGAGATTTTTTAAAAAACAAAAAATTTGAAAAACAGGCTACAATAAAGGTAGCCGACTGCATGCAACAGCTGGAGACGACGTCTCGTCGCGACACTACTGGTTTCTACGTATTACTAAAAAATACCTTCCGTTGCTAGCGACACGTGGGTCGTCTCCATAGTAATACATAGAAAGAAATAGTGTCGCGACGACATGTCGTCTGCTATTGCTGCATGTCTAGACGGCTACGAACTTGCACCTATCCTAACTAATATTATAAATGCGAAAGCGAGTTTGTTCGGTTGCTACGCCTTCACACCTCAACTACTAAACGGATCATCATAAAATTTGGCATGCAGATAGCCTATGGTATGGAGAAGGATATAGCTTTTTTTATCCCGGGAACGCGGGTGTAACCGCGGGGGACAGCTAGTAGTTTTATAAAAACCAGAGCCATTTCTTACAGTACGGACATACGCTACTTGTAGCCAACTAGTAAATAAGTGTGTGACATACATTAGTAAGTTGATAAGGATGGTGCGGCTGCGGCGTGTGCTGCATGGGCTTGGGCGACTGGCTCATCGGCTGCTGGTACGACATCAGCAGCGTGCTCAGGTTGCCCGCGTTGCTCGTGCCCGCGAACATCTGCACATATATACGTTTACATTATTAATGTCACACAAAGGTAGAGCATAGCGTTTATTCGCTCAAAAAGAAGCTCGACTGGGGAAGTACCTCCACCTTACAGAATACCACAGCCAAATAACTTTGTTGTGTAAAGTTGTGTTCCTGCGCGTGAGTAAGGTCGCCAGAGCTCATAGGGGAGGGGGGAAAGGTTGGTAACGTGTGAGCGATGCTTCTTGTGTTGCAAGCGTCCATATGGCTACGGTAACCGCTTACCATCAGCCGTATGCTTGTTTACCGACAAAGTTGTATAAAAAAAATGTTCAAATATACGCTAGCACTTTCTCGGCTCTAATACCGTTTCGGACAGGGCCGTCTGTAATACTATCGGAGGCCCTGGGCTCATTAGTAATGGTGCCCCCTATGACTCTGACTGAGGGAAATTTTATGAAATAAAATAGGCAAAAACATAGATTGGTAACATTCTAGATGTATCGCTGTTTTATTTAATTACAATAACATTAAATTAATAGGTAATTAGTTTACATATAATCCGGAATAACAACTCTTTTAGCTTTCACTATATGCAAGTTAATTCTTAAACATGATCATGTTGATTGAAGAGGCACTTCTATCTTTGAGGTAAGCAAAATCATCAATCAGGCTTTATTCTGTCTTTGAGCACAAAAATGTATATATCGGTTTTCGACTGGTGATCTCGCATGAACTAGAGGGCCCCATCGATCAAGGGCCCTGGGCACTTGCCCAGAGTGCCCAGTGGATAGGGAACTCCCTTGGGAAAACGACTAGATGTAGTGTTAGTTACCTGTGCGTTATGCTTGTGTTGCTGCATGAGTGGGTGTCGTTGCGCGAAGTCGGGCGCGCGCGGGTTGAGGCGCGACACGGTCTCCACGCCCACGCCCACTCCCACGTAGCCCAGCCCCAGCGACGTGCCGCTCATGTTCACGCCCGCGCCGCTCGACATTGATACCTGCTAATATATTATATCATTAGGAGAAATAGCGTGACGTATATCAAGTACATTCTAGACTAAACTATAAATATTTTTGTACTTTTTTTTTAGTTGTTAAATATGTTACATCTGTACCAAGCCAGTATAAAGGAGCTGTACGCCTACCATGAGTTTCTTACGCTAACAACAAGACAGACAACGGTAAAACTTTTTGTATGAAATGCTTCCAAAAGTGTCCAATAGAGGTAGTGCTAGTCATACAAAATATTCACCATAGTCGTTAGTGAGTATAGATTACGTTAGCGTATGTAAGTCATGGTAGATGTACTAATCACTAGTACCGTGTCACATTACGCAATTCACAGTTTTCATCAGAAAATGTTAACAGATTATTATCAACAAAAATCTTCAGTGTCAAAGATAAGTAAACACTGATGATTGTTTCGGTGATTTTCATTTCGTTATATAACATAATCGTAAGTCCCATGTAAAATGTTAATATTGAAATTCACAGTACTCACCATCATATTGTGTCCGTTCCTAGAGTTATCCTGATATATGGGCCCGTTCCTCGAGAGGCCGGTCATGTCGTGCGCGTGCGCATGCCCATGTGCAATAGTATTAACGTTGTTCCCGATGGGCATGGGCTGGTGGTAGGAGGTCTGCACGATGGGCGCCGGCTGGTAGGCGGGCGGCGGCGGGGGCGGCGGCGTGGAGCCGTGCGAGGAGGTGCGCGAGCACGGGGAGCACCCGCCGCCCGTGCCCGTGCTGGTGCTGGCGGGGCCCCCGCCGCCCGCCCCTGACCCGCGGTACCCGGGGGCTTTGCTTGCGTCCGCCTGCATTCACAACACATACATGAGCCATACAGATCTAATGAAATATCAGTTTTGAGCAAATTGTTTCTAACTATATGTTAGGCCCAGAAATGTCTAGATTTTTCCATCGAGGAAAAATTCCCTAGAATAATACAGAGCAATCCAATTCTACAACTAAGTATGGACCAAAATATTTATTGTGACCTTGACTTGGCCAATTAAAGCGGTTTAAAATACAAAACCATGGCAAATACCATGGTATATGATGGGGAATTGGCGGATTGCTTCTGTGGGT
This sequence comes from Achlya flavicornis, assembly GCA_947623365.1. Taxonomy (NCBI): domain Eukaryota; kingdom Metazoa; phylum Arthropoda; class Insecta; order Lepidoptera; family Drepanidae; genus Achlya; species Achlya flavicornis. The sequence goes on along the minus strand of OX392480.1, from coordinate 13,222,629 downwards.
TAATTATTCGATGGTTTTATTTCATATCATAATCAAAATAAGGCAGACACTGCTAATGGTAAGTTTTTTCACCAATTTTAGACATTTTCAACACTAAGGGGATTGCCAATGTGTTATTGGCACCACCACCAGGGAGGGTAACCCTGGTGATGGAGAGAACTTTCACGCCTTTTATGTAAAATAATATGCATAATAGTGAAAAATATCGTACCGTTGGCCTGGTGTAAGAGTTGAGGGTTGGTGGCGGCTGTGGAGGCGGCAGGTCCTGGTTGTCGTGTCCCCACATGCCACCCCCCGCGCCCGCGGAGAGGTCCTTGAACAGCGAGTACTCCTGCGCTCCGCCACCACCACCGCCGCCGCCGCTGCTGCTGCTCGACTGTAGAACAAATACTCAAAATGTACAACTAATCGCCACGCTGTTTCATTCGCGTAACCGTAAGATTCCATATTTTCTCGTTATGATACCAAATTAATTCAAAACCGGTAAAACGTTCTGATTATAATACCAATGAGATGATAATATGATAAATTCTAAGTTCAGAGCTTTTTTACTAACATAAAGATGAAGGTTTTTTCAGTTTAAAAAGCAAAGAATTTTATTACATAAGACCATGCATAATCATTATAATTCCAAAGAAGTTTTTTTTTTTTAAATTTTATCTTTGATTTTAAAGGGATTAAATGAATTACCTGTGGCGTAGTGTTAATGTGTAAGGCAGATGATGAATTATTTGTGTTCTCTTCGTTTGCGCTCCACGAACTTGAATTATCTGGGCTTAGCTGCAAATAAAAACCACAAACATCACACTTTCGGCTTTACCCACTTTTTCGTGATTAAATGTTATTAAAAGGCTACCCTATTGTCCTTCAGTTCCATTTTGATTAGTTTTTGTCCCATTCCTTCAAGTCAATTAGTATATATTTACCTGCATGGTGCGGTCAGGTATGCGGTGGTGCTTGGGCTGGTGTTCGGGCTCGTCTTTGTGCGGGGGTGTGGCCGCGGGCGAGGGGGAGGCCTCGCGCGCCTTCAGCGGCGACACGCCCGCCGGGCTGGAGGGGCCCGGGGCCCCTGCACCTGTGCCTTGGACCGGGCATGTTCCCGCGCCTGAGCCCGTGCCTGCCGCGCTCGTGCTCACTGTCATCTGCTGCTGGTTGATAACAGTATCATTAGTGCTATGCCCAACATGCCAACAAATGGGGTTTGCTAAGGCTTATAGTCAAAAAAGATAAAGGAGCAAACTTTCTGGTTCAGTAGTCTTCAACTTTATTTTGGATTAAGAGACTCATGAGACACGATAAGTTAAATAACACAGTGGCGGATGGTACATTTATATCTGTGAAGAGTCCGCACTGTGCACTTGATTTGTGTCTCACAATGAGTGGTGCCACGCAGTCAACCAAAACTTGCTTGAGTATGTATTCAGAACTCATAAACGGAATCACAACGGAATGCTAGCATTGGTTTAAAGAAGCAAACACGTAACCAGCTTTTCTCAATGTATAGTTTGTTTTTTTTTCAACTTGTATTACCGAAATGTATAAGCACATTCATAAAATTACCTGTTGATGCGTTCTAAGTTTAGCATCAGTGGACGGCGCGTGCGCATTATGCGCGGGCGGCGCGGTCAGCTTGGCGGCGAAGGTGTGCGAGCGAGAGCCCACTATAGCGCCCGTGTACGAGACGGCATTAGCGGCACCGCTCGCACACGCCTTTACCGGCGTACTGGAGTTGGTGCCGGTACCGCTCGATGACGAACATGCTGTGCGCTTCTCTGATGGCGCCATACCTGTCAGAACAGTTCATGTTAATATAAGAATAAGAATAAATTTATTGTCAAACTACATACAAGAACATAAAGAAGCAGGTTTCACCCATACATGTAGTGGATTCGATTACCACTCAACGTAAATTTGTGCATGCAAATGGTGTAGGTTCTGTATGTATCGAGTCAAACTTAGTGTTCATAAAAAGGGTTAAAATATGTAATTAATTAGTTGTCTCGACTTCATAGCGCAAACTCTGCTTAGTTAAGGACCAGATGTAAAAAAACAGCAAGAATCTAGATTGGGTTCCAGAAAGATGTCATTCCCTATCCACCAAATTATTCTGGAGAAATAGAAACTGACTGATTAATAGATACACACAGCCCAACCGCAGGGTCTGAAAACATGATATTTTGCACACAAGTTCCGTAAGTTTGCCCAGGTAAGACAGGTATGCTGAAGATTGGACTGTCAACAGGTTTGACTTGAGCGTGTGTCCGGTCATTCAAGCCGCGCTTAAGTCATCGATGACACATCTATCAAATTGTGTGATGTGAATGTGAGCTCTCAGATGCAGACTTCTGTTTGCACTTGCTTACTTGCACGTGTGGCCAGTGTTTCGTCTTTTTTGTACAGTCATTTGTATTGAGCTGCGCATGCAAGACAGAGCGTGTCGTGTAGCCGGGCTATAAGTGTTGGGAAAGCTGATGTGTACGTAGGTCTCACCATGTGCCTGCAGCCGTCCCTGCGGCAGGCGTAGAGCGGGCACGTGGTGCTTGGCGGGCGGACGGGCGGTCGGCGTGGCGCGGCTGCTCGCCGAGCTGCTGCTGCTGCTACTCGCACCCTGTACACGTACACCATACACACATATTACAACAAAGTCACTGCGGCTGCGGGTGGACAACGAGGCTAATGTTTTGGCGTTAAGTTAAACCCCGTATCTATACTATAATATAATAAAGTTTTCTTCTATGTTTGTTTAAACGGACTTATCACAGGAACTACCAGTCGGATTCGAAAAATTCTTTCACTAATAGGAAGCTACATTATCCCCGAGTATTAAAGTCTACGTTTTTTTTACACGGGAACGCGGGTGAAACCGCGCGAGACAGCTAGTATGAAATAAAATATCAGTGATGTTTTAAATTTCCCTCTCAATTCCGCGGTAAAAAAAAAATGTATTTACTAAGATACTGAATCTTAGGAAAAACATTACAAACATTGTTTCATTATTTTAGAAAGTGTATCTTTTTTTACAAACATATGGCCCGCATGATGGTAAGGAGTTACCGTAGTCATATGGACATGGACGCTTGTAACACACGCAGCTTCGCTCACGCGTTACCGACCTTTCCCCCCTCTTCTGTAAGGTGGAGGTACTTCCCCAGTCGAGCTGCTCTTTGAATGAATAAACGCTATGCTCTAACTCTCTTAATATGTATAATTTGTTGTGTTTAAGTTTTATAACAACACTGAACAGGTTCTGAATAACATTTTTATAATAAACTAGCTGTCACCCGCGGTTTCACCCGCGTTCCCGGGATTAAAAAATGTAGCCTATGTCCTTCACCATACCATAGGCTATCTGCATGCCAAATTTCATGATGATCTGTTGAGTAGTTGAGGCGTGAAGGCGTAACAAACAAACTCACTTTCGCATTTATAATATTAGTTAGGATGACCAAATATGGTTGTATAAGCGATACACAAGCGCACCAACGTCAATACAAGAATCTCTTCACATCCAAAAGGGGAATAGAGAGGAGTCCCTGTGCCAGAACTGGGTAATTTACTGCTGTCTCCTCTTGAAGAATGTTATTTGGCTTCAAACTTTTGCAAGGTATAGTACTCCTCCAGTCGGGCTTTAAAAAGAAAGTAGATGAGGTATAGTGTACCTTGGGCGGCGGTTGTTTAGGCGGTTTAGGTTGTAAAGGCAGTGGTTGCTGCGCCGGTGTCTTGGTGGCGGCGCGCGGCAGTAGTTGCACGATATCCGCTTCAGGGTCGCGGATCATCGCCGCGATTAGCATACCCGCTTGTTTTGTCGCTTCTGCTGAACCCCTGTTATAACAAAAATAAATACATTTGGAAAGGCTTATATAAAGTTATGTTTCCACTACGCTCTAAAGTTCAGATGTTGGTACAAAACAGCCCGTAGGTGCCTATAGATACTGATGAGCTCTCATTATCCTCAGAAGTAATGATGACGCAGGACACTTCTTCGCAACATTTTTTTATGTCAACTTTAGAATTTTGTTGTATCAATACAGTATCTGAAAAAGTCTAGTAAACAAAGCATAGATCCACCGATGCTCCCAGTATTTTCTTAAGTTTAAATTTGAGGATAAAATTAAAACTATTTTTTCTGTGTATAGGTCTTTCTTTGACAGCAATCATATCATGGTAATTGATAATGTGGCCAAAGGTGGTAAGCACACAGAGACTAGAAGGACCCGGCTCTCAAGTGCAGTTGTCGGAACACACCGATAGGGGCTTGGCAATAGATTTTCAACTTGAGGGTGGTAGCCAGCCAGGTGGGTACTACAAAGTACCCTACCACCGTGCGATGTCTTCCTTCGCCGAAAGCTCAAGCTCATTGTAGGATTTAAACCTGGGACCTTCGTCTCGGAATCCGACGTCGCTACCACAAAACTTTAAAATGAGCCTTAAAATGTTGTAAATAAAGGTGTAATAAGTTACTTGATAGTGATGATGCGCTCGCCCTGGCCCTTGGTCTGCTTGTCGACCTCGATGTGCGCGCCGGTCGCGAACCGGATCGCGTTGATGTTGCTGCCGGCGCGCCCGATCACGCGCGAGATCGCGTGAGACGCCACACACACTTTCTTGCACCTATACACACACACAATGGACATAACATTAACAAAAGAATACTCTCTATATTCCGATATACTTGTTACATACATGTTTACAATATACAGAAACAATGACTTAAAAAAAAATATGTATAGGCCCGTGTTTGACCTCCCACCATGGTAATTGATGACGTGGACGAAGGTGGTAATCACACAAAGCCTAAAAGGAATTGGCTCTCAATTGCAGCTGTAACATACCGATTGGTGCTTGGCGACAGATTTACAACTTAACGGTGGTGGCAGGTAGGTGTTACAAAGTTCCCTACCACCATGGTTTCCTTACAACCCGGGCCCTTCGTCTCGGCATCAGACGTCAATACCACTGAACTATAAAAGACTTTTAAGCCCCGTATCATAGAACGTCAAAACGAATAAACCACATGAAACCGCTTCGTCTAGAAACTTGAATTTTGCACACAGGTTCATGTTGATGTGACCTGCTAATTAAACACGCCTTGTGCTACAATTAGCCATAATTCTCAATTCTTGTCCGTGCTCTTGCCCACCTCACTACGCACTCTAAATCAAATATTTAACTTGCATTATAGACATACTTCCATCTTTGATATCTACTAAGGATTTTTCCAAATGCAACCCAGTCCTGCAAACGGAGAGCTAGGGCAGTATATAATATAAGTGTTATAGGTATGTTGTGTTACCCAGGTTCAACAGTGGAGAGCGTCTGCACGCTGGACTTGCGCACGACCTCCTTCCAGCCCTCCTCGCGTCGCCCGCCGACGCAACCGCCCTTCGGCGACGTACTCTTGCCTTCCATCTCCCATCTGTTTTGTACACATCATTCATAAAACAAATGCATTTTTCTTACATTAAATAATCATTTACTATCGTCAAGATGTGATCTATTAAATTATATTTTTATATTGGTAAATCTGTTAGCTACACCTCTGAATTTACTTCACAATTTATATACTTTCAAGCATTAAATAAATAAACAAAATCTATGTCAGTAACACCATGCATCGGAAAGTAAAAAAATACATATAAAACAATAATAATATGTGCAGTTTCCATGCATGCAGATCCTTATCCGAGATCGTAGTGACATCTATAGAATCATAGTGAAAATAAAAGAATTATCGTATGATGTTAAAATGTAATGACTTCACATGTGTACGGAAACTTACTGATGGTTGGTGTGTGACTTTTTATTTTTGTCGCTCGAATCGACATCATCTTTTTCCACATTGTGCCTAGTGGATTCAAACACTTGGCTTTTCCTAGAGTTATTCCCGTATTTGTTAACATTCTGTACTGTAATGCTCTTAGGGCTATCCTCTTCGGGTTTTCTGCAAGAACAATATTTAACTTCCTTTAACCGCCCTATTAGTTTCACTAGCCCACGCGTCTCTGCCTCAAATACATTTAATATTGTACATAATAAAACAAAATAGTCGTAAATGAAGCATTATTTTGTCAATCAACACTAAAAGCATGCAGGCTAAAGTTACCGGTGGTATTTTTCATTCAAACCCAACCCAAATCATAACACTGTTTCAGCGACGGGACAGGTCAATTGTACAATTACAAAAACTGATAACCCTGCTGTAAATGTAGTCAGGCTTACATATTCAATCAGTATGCCCAGTTTACAATTAAACTGTCACCGCCCTGTTGTCACAGCCTCATATCATAAGCACAAAATAAATACACACAGAAGACCCCGCTCCGGCCCGTTAAATACTTTACGCGCACACATAGATACCGCTTCCATGCTGCTATAGGCGGCTTTAGCATAGATATACTGTACGCGTAGCTAAACTATAGTCAAATCATATTGGCTCAGTGGCGAATTCGACTCACTTTACTTTATATTATATTTTCACATCAGTTTCGAAAGAATATCTATCGACTTCGTTAACGATTCTGATAAACACTAACTGCTGCCTATCTCGCGATTAAAGTGTGCGTGCAAAATTCTCAATCGTCTATACCGTGGCGGCCCTTCTGAATACGGTTGTATATTTTCAAATGTCATTCTTACAAAACCTATGTGGGCTTCAACTAAAACTCATAATGGGACTAACTTTGAAATCTCAAAATAATTTTCATATGATCTTGCACATCGTATTTTTTGTAAAAATCTTTTGTATAACAGTTGTTTGGTAAAGATGACATCTCTAGTGTCTACGCTGTACATGTCTTGTGTACAGCATATGTGGATGTGTACTAACTTGTCTCGCTTGTCGGGCACGCGGCGGTCGGGCAGCGGCGGCGGCGGCTTGGCGGGCGTGGCGGGGGGAGACGCGGGAGCCACGTTCTCCTTCTCCTGCTTCTTGTCGGGCTTCGGCGTGCTCTCTTTCTCTTGTTTCACTTCCAATTTCGTTTTTGTCTATAGATTTTGGAAGATAGCAACATATTTTAATCTATGCTAATATAATGTTTCTTTGTTTTTTTTTTTTTTTTTTTTTTTTTTTATACCACTTAGGTGGCAAACAAGCATACGGCCCGCCTGATGGTAAGCGGTTACCGTAGCCTATGGACGCTTGCAACACCAGGGGTATCACGCGCGCGTTGCCGACCCTGCAGAAATCTCTTCACACCCCTTTTGAAGAACCCCATGCTGTACTCCATTGGGAAAACCACGGCGGGGAGCTCATTCCACAGTCTGAGCGTCCGCGGAAGGAAGCTCCTTTGAGCCCGCACAGTACGAAACAATTCAGGTTTCAATATGTGAGGATGGACTCCCCGTCGATGGCGAGAGTTGCGATGGTAAAAAGTAGCCGTGGGCATCATCTTAAACAATTCTTCAGAACACTGTCCGTTGTACAAGCGGTAGAACACACATAAGGAGGCAAAGTCTCTCCTCAGACTGAGGGGCTCTAAACCGCTTGTGAGCTCGGGATCGTCGACAATTCTGATGGCACGTCGTTGAACCGAGTCTAAAGGATCAAGCTGGTATCCAGGTGCCCCCGCCCATAGATGACAGCAGTACTCCATATGAGGCCGGACTTGCGACTTGTAAAGTTGCAGCCTTTGCCCCGATGTGAAGTACTGCCTCGCTCTGTTGAGCACTCCGAGCTTTTTGGACGCCAGCTTAACCTTGTCTTCTAAGTGACTTCGGAACAAAACGTCGCTAGAAATGTCGACGCCAAGGATCCCGATGCTTTTGCTGATGTTCAGGGACGTGTTCTGGAACTGTGGAGCCACAGCAAATGGGGTTTTCTTAGCGGTGAACGCGCAGGCTTGAGTCTTAGTGGGGTTGAAATGGACTAGGTTTAGTCTGCCCCAATCGGAGACACTAGTTAGTGTACTCTCGATTTCAGACAACAGCCGTTCGCGGCTTTCCTCCACCTCGGAACGAGGGATATTAGCACGGCCCGTGTAATAAGCGTCCCCTGTACTGTCGTCTGCATAACAATGAACGCCGTCAATAGACAGTATATCATTGATATGCAGTAGGAACAGTGTTGGGGACAGTACAGAGCCTTGCGGGACGCCGGCATTTATGTCCATGCTGTCGGAGCAGCTACCGTCAACGACGGCTCTTATGCATCTGCTGGACAGAAAGCTGGCAACCCATTTGCATAATCCCTCGGGAAGCCCGTATGCTGGTAACTTCGTTAGAAGACCCCGGTGCCAGACCCGATCGAACGCCTTCGCCACATCTAGGCTTACTGCCAATGCCTCACCTTGACTCTCGATGGCGAGTGACCAACGGTGCGTGAGATACACAAGGAGGTCACCAGCTGAGCGACTGTGGCGAAAGCCATATTGTCGGTCGCTCAACAAATCGTGATCCTCCAGGTATCTCAATAGCTGCGTGTTGATCACTCGCTCCATGACTTTGGAGAGAAGGGAGGTGATGGCGATAGGCCTGTAATTCGTCGGGTCTGATCTGTCACCCTTTTTGGGCACTGGGTGCACATGGGCAGTCTTCCACGAAGACGGGACTTCCTTTTTGGTGTAGGAAAGCGCGAAAAGGCGCGTTAGTACTGGACACAATTCAGGAGCACACCGCTTCAGCACCACTGCCGGTATGCCGTCTGGCCCACTCGACTTATGGATGTCCAGAGAAAGCAATTCCCGCCGGACCTCCCGTTGGGTAATGCTTATCTCTGGCATGGAGCTGTCACACCGCGGAATGGTAGGCGGTGAGGCGCCACCATCATCCAAAGTCGAGTTCGAGGCAAAGAGAGAGCCTAAAAGGTCAGCCTTCTCTTTAGCACTATGGGCTATTGTTTGTTTAAATGGGCTAATTATTCTGGAACTACCAAATCGGATTCGAAAAATTCTTTCACTTATAGGAAGCTACATTAACCCCGGGAAACAGCTAGTTAAAATATAATTTTATACTACTAAGCGTACGGTCCGCCTGATGGTAAGCAGTTACCGTAGCCTATGGACGACTGCAACAACAGGGGTATAACTTGCGCGATGCCGACCCTGCAAAAACCACTACACACCCTTTCTGGAGAACCCCATGTTGTACTCCCTTGGGAAAACTACGGCGGGGAGCTAATTCCACAGCATGAGCGTCCGCATGTGAATATGTAAATGACATACTTTATCTGGTTGTTTCTTGGCAGGTGGCGCGGGTGGTGGGGGCGTGGTCTTCTCCTCTTTCTTCTTCTTCTTGCATTTGGGGTTCTGCGCCGGCGGCGCCTTCACGTCCGAGGAAGAGCATGAGCCCTATAGTGCATAGAAACAACTGATGTAACATGGACTATACATACATACATACTAGTGAATATTTAGTTTGTTATATTTTGTATAGACTTCCGATTGATCAATGGTAAGAGAGTATGACAGGGAATTGGTTGTCGAGTACTGCATGAACACACGAAAGATTTTCAATTAGATTGTGATAGCTAGGGTGGTTCCTAATTAGTTAGGAAGTTCTAGCGCCTTCTCACAGTGCAATGAGTTGTATTGTAAGCCTTACTTAGTTACCAACTGTCGACGGATCCACACTGGGAGGATAAAAAAAAAACGGCGGCGCGGGGTCGATGATTAGGTCGGATTCCTTGCTCCACACATGTTCCATTATGCTAAGTACGCGCTCACAAGAAGCACTAGAGACAGGAATGGAGAGAACAAACGTGACAAGCTTTTTCCATTCAGTGCAGGGATTTCGGTCTTTAGATTTCTCAAAGGAGTGAACCCAGCGTAAATGAACTCGAATTTCTTCGATGATGACGTGGTTGCATTCCACGTACAATTCCTACCTCAAAATTTCTGTCCATTTTTAAAATTTCTTGTGGTATAGCGTGTGGTGTGGTTCGTTATGAGACAGACGTGAGGAGAAATTATTGCGGACCGGGAGCCCAGGAGGTTGAATACAATTCCCGGAGTCTCCCGGGCATGCCGGTAGGGTAGATAGGGTACCTGTGAGTTAGCATCGATGCCGGAGTCGCCCTCCTCCTTGGCGACGGGCTCGTCATCAGGCTCGCCGCCCTCCGAGCACTCGCCCAGCGCCTTCTCGCAGTACAAAGAGTTCTTGTCGTTCTCCGCTTGTAGCTTGCGACGTTCCTCCTGCAGTTTATGCACATACATTACTATTACAATAATATCAAAAACGCTATTATATGATATACAAAATGTGTGTGAAATGATAAAAATAATGTCATTAACAAATTTTCTGGTTCACGCTCTGCTTAGTTCGGGGTTAGATGGCACTGTATAAAACTTTTATTTTTATTTTTTTAATAGACTTTTTTTATTCAAATCCTTATTTGTCCTTCTAGCCTTTGTGGCGCTTACCACCTTCGGCCACATCATCACTTGGTGAGATTACGGTAAAACACAGGAGGTAAACCAGTAAAAAAAAAAAATACAGCTTGAATTAAGTCATGGTCTACACATTATTATGATTGAATTTTGGGCATGGACAATGGATTTCCATTGGGTACTATTCAATCACCTGTGCTTGGTAACTGGTGGTGCACTTGTTATGTGGTCACCACTCGAGAGCTTCTCTTTACCATCAGATATTGACTCTCCTAGTTATGACTAAATGATGTTACTTGCAAGTAAAAATTTAATGTATCAATATGAATTATAATGTACGATTTATGATTGATGAATCTTTTTTTATCTCCAGTTGTTAGATATTAGCCACAATGATGAATGTGATATTATTATTGTTAGCTCAAAAACACAAAAACTAAATATAGATATAGCACCGTGTCACTTGTGCGGACCTTCTTCTCCATCTTCTTCTTTTTCTTTCTCTCTCTGCGTCTGGCGGCCGCTTGGCGCCTGGACTCTTCCCTACATCTCTCCGCGTCTAGTTCTTCTAGTAGTATTGTTGCGTTTTGGTTGGCGCGTACCGCTTGCGTTTCCTTCGCTGCTCGTATCACGCGAACGCATTCCTGGCATTTTTCAAGGAGTTCTTTGTCTGAAATTGTGCTGATTGCTCTGTGGACAACGCAACTTTATTTTTAGTACATCATTACAGCCGATTTGTATCGGGGAAAAGGTTACGTATCTTTATACTAATACTAACTAATATAATATACTCGTTTTTAAATATTTTTTTCATATAGAAAATGCTGTTTTTTCACTTTCATCACACAACTCATGGGGATTCTACTACTGATACTGAGCAAACATTATTTCTAAATATGGTATACATTGAATAACCCTGAATATTTTGACTGCTTTATAAGCAGCAGTACGGCGGTACTAAACATAAGCTAAAATTACATATTATTTTGCATTCCAAGCATATTTATATAGATTGATATATTCCTAAAGACAAGTCATTTAAAAAAGCTAGGTGATAAGTAAAGTCAACATATACTTCTGAACGTTACCTTGTCATCTCCTGGTCTGAGGGGAACTGCGTGACGACGCCCACCATCCACTTGACCACTTTTGTGTGACCCTTGCGGAAGGCCGCCATCAGGCAAGATACCTGCAAATCAATCGACTATCTAGTAGATAACTCCTTATTGTGATCAGTATAAGACCTACATTTGAAACCTTCTTACTTTGATTACCCTGAAAATGCTAGAACTAATTTCCAAGTTGTCAATAAAAAGTAACAAATTGAAATCAGTTCATCCGTTAGGGAGATACGATGCCTCTATTAATCGCATCTGCGGGTAAAAAAGCTATTGTCTTTATATGAATATACCTTTCTATTGTCCTGTGAGTCGATGTCGGCGCCGGCCGCGTACAGCATCTCGACGACAGCGAGATGGCCGCCGTTAGCCGCCAGCCATAGGGGGGAGTTGCCTTTCTTGTTCTTCACCTCTACTGCCGCTCGCCTGGGGATATTACTTTATTATTATACGCACGAGTATCATTGTAAATATTATTCAAATCTATCTCTTATCTTGAATCTTCGTTCATGTTTGTATTCGAGAATTATCCTAAGAAGAATCGACCATTTCTGTCGCATTCTACGTATTATATCGTCAACTGTATTTTTTTTATACGACGATGTCGCTATACGAGCGTACGGCCCGCCTGATGGTAAGCGGTTACCGTAGCCATATAGACGCTTGCAACACATGAGGCATCACTCACGCGTTACCGACCCTTCCCCCTCCCCAATGAGCTCTGGCGACCGCCACTCACGCGCAGGAACACATCATTTATTTGGCTGTTTGATGAAAAAAATAATTGAATGATATCTTATGGCTTTCCAATCGTGACATTATAATAATACATTATTGATACACTAGCTTTAACCTGATGTGTGCATATCATTTTAGGGGTATTTTCTAAAGCAACGGATTTCGCGCTGTCAACGGCACCCATCGAGAGATAAAAAATTCAACATGAAATTCTGTATTAGAACATATAAATTGAGATCATAACCCCAATATACGCACCTCTGCAAGAGTAGCTCAACGAACTTGGTGTGTCCCTTATCGGCAGCGATAGTGAGGGCGGTGTCCCTGGAGGAGGGCACGGGCGGCGCGTTCACGTCGGCCCCCTTGTCCAGCAGCACGCGGCCCACTTCCACGTAGCCGCCGCTCGCCGCCTCCATCAGCGGCGTCAGCCCGGTCTTGGCGCGGTGCTCCACGTTCGCCTTGCGGTCCAGGAGGAGGCTTACTACTTCGTGACGACCTGTTGGTAAAGTTCTGTGTTAAAATCCGTGCAGTCGTTACACACGCGATCTATTTATCCCATTAGGATTGGAATCCACCACAGCGGAGATGGGCAGAAAGAAGTTGTGATCGCTCAGGTTATTCCATGAATCACTCGGTACACTGATTTAGGGTGTACATTTTCAGTCGGTCAGGCACTATACTGCATTGTAGTTCGCATAGACGTAACAAAGTGAAAGGAACAATAATTCTAATTGAAATTGGATAGTGCCTTTACTACAGTTTCTTTCAAATTCTTCTGTGTTACTATTTTTCTAATCGAAGACAGTTTTGACACAGCGGACTTTTTAAAAACTGAATATAAAGCTAATAGACTTAGTATGCTAAGCGAATTGAACTAAGAATAAGGATAATAATGATATTGTGAGTGGTAACTAGTGCCCTATAACAGATGGAGATTTCGAGATGGCATATTTTCGAAACCTATGTTGGATTAGTCATGCTGAACCAAAGTAAAAGTTGTTCAGCAAGTCTAACCCAACATAGGTTTCTAAAATATGCCATCTCGAAATCTCCACCCAGTATATGTGTGTGTACCTTGGAAGCAAGCGAGCGTGAGCGCGGTGTTCCGGTTGGTCTCGATCTGCGCGTTGATGTCGGAGCCGCAGTCGAGCAGCAGCCGCACCGCCGCCGTGTGCCCGTTCATCGCCGCCAGCATCAGCGGGGAGATGCCCAGCTTGGACCCCGTGCGGGAGTTTATCTCCGCCTGGTAGTAGCAGTCAACACAATGGCACATTACATTTTCATAATTACCACCACAGATATACATCTAAATACGACGCGAGTGTATGAACTTCGCGTCAAAATCTGGAAGAGCAATGCTCTTCTTTTGAAACTGTTTCTCGGGGACAAGGAACTCGCAGAAGGCTGCATGTCCACCAGAGATGTGTAGCGAGGGATGTGTTTAGCTGACAAATAGGATAGCTTCATTTTCACGTTAAAAATCGAATGCCAACTTAGCGAAATCAACCTTGTGACATTATGGTAGGTACAAAAAAGTGACACGCTTGGTTTTCATACAGATGGAGGGACTTGCGTTATCTATTTAGATTATTCTGAAAATGGATTTCACAGCAGTTTAGTGGATAAAGAAACTGGACTTTGCTACGCTACTGGTATTGTAAATGTGCAAATTATTCAATTACTTATGTAATCTACATCTTCTATCCATCACCTGATTTGAGGTAGCAAAAATAGTATTTGCAGCGACATTAAATTAGAACTTTGCAAAGTACAAGTAATCTAGCACTTTGACTGCTTTGGCTGTAAAATACTGTGGTATAAGGGCAATAAAAAATAAACTGATTGACCGCGCTCGTATGACACATCTAGTTTATTCATGGGAAGTCATAAAAATAAGACATATGTTTCTTCGGGAAAAGTCAGTTATCATGTGTACAGTCACATATAAAAGTTTGTCCAACTAATTACCAGCGACCAAAACTGACCTGATGCGTGAGCAGTAGCCGGATGATATTGACGTAGCCGCCAGACGCGGCGAGCGATAAGGGGGTATAGTCGGACACATTGCGGTGCTCCTTATTGGCCCCGCGGCTGAGGATCAGCTCCACGACCTCGTATCGTCCGCCGCTGCAGGCCAGCGAGAGGGGCGTGTCCTTCGTGCGTTCCGACTGCGCTTCGATGTCAGCGCCGTGGTTCAACAGGATCTCGACTATCTTCTCGTGACCCGCTGTCGCTGCTAGGATTAGGGGGGTGAAGCCCTGTTGACCAAAACGTTACGTTTGTTTATTCTTGTATATAAGGAGTTTTAGCTAATGATGTTTTTTTAAGTAGTCGTCCTGATGGTAAGCGGTTACCGTAGTCATATGAATGGAGCGTTAGATACTCAAGCAATCAAGTACTAAAAATGTGTTAACTATTCAATAAGCTAACAAAAGTTTACTCATACATATTGTATGCTATAGTGTTTCTGATTGAATCAAATTTTGTTTAACTGTATAAGATACATAAAGCCGGTCAAAAGTAAGTCTTATTCTGGCTCGCACACCTAGGGCGACCTTCCTAGGATGTATATTTATTGGTATGGGCCATTACTGTAGTTAAAAACCGGACCACATAACGAAGTCTGTTTGTGAAACATTTTTTTCTGTAATATTTACACTAACATGTTACACCAAATGTTTATCATTTGTAATTATTTCGAAATTTTTAGACGGGCAGACAGATGGACGTTGTGGCACCATAAGGATTCCTTTTTTAACCTTTTTGGCTCTGAACCGTAAACAGACAAAGTTAGGCACAAGTGAATAAAAAAAAAATACAAGTGACGTTTAAAACTACGGTTTAACATTTTTTTTTTATACCGCTGAGGTGGCATACAAGCATACGGCCCGCCTGATGGTAAGCAGTTACCGTAACCTATGGACGCTTGCAACACCAGGGGTATCACTCGCGCGTTGCCGACCCTGAAGAAACCTCTTCACACCCTTTTTGAAGAACCCCATAATATAATTAGTATAGTAACCTTTTTATCTCTATGTTCGATGTCAGCCCCCCTTGAGAGCAGCAGGTCGACGAGGTCCTCGTGGCCGCCGGCGCAGGCGAGCGTGAGCGCGGTGTCGTGGTTGGAGTCGGTCTCGCCGTCCACGTCCATGGCGGAGTAGGCGGCGGGCGCGGGCTGCGGCGGCGTGCCCGCGCCGAACGGCTCGCCGGCCGCGCCGCCCGCCGCGCCCGCGCCGCCGCCCGCGCCGCGCGACCCGCGACCGCTCCCGCTGAACCGACCCTGGGGACGAACATACAATCATAACAAACGCGTCTACACACGGCGACATACAATATGTGACATGCAAACGATATTTTCGCGCACTATTTAGATTAAAATGTTTAAATATTACATAAATCATAATAATAGTACATTGTCATACATGTGTGCAAAGTTGGTCATTACAAACGAGGCGGTATTAAGCTTTAGGCGATAAGGAAGCCGAGAGTGTAATGATCGATACACACGCGTGTCATATGATGTTTTTCAACACACGAACAAAACAGACTAATATTATTTTAAGTAGATTTTTTCACCATCAACATATAACACAATGAGAACGTTATCAAATATGGTGCGCAGGTTGCTTTTTTTTACATGCGCTGTCAAACTGTTTTATCCGTTTAAATTAAGAATGCTTCGTCTACACACATATCACTTACAGTGACATGAAAACTTTACATAATCGGGATAATATCATTATCACTAGTGCGGTAATGTAAAGTAAAAAGCACTATTTCATAATAAGCTGTCTTATGATACTAAAATCGGTGCAATAATGACACTTTACGAGCAAGTGTATTGAAAAGTATGTTAACTCTTCGTTCGCACAGAAAATAAAGTATGGCCCGAAGATTTAAGATTAAACTTTATGTTCAAAAGTGTGCTCACGACTCGTGCCGCTTACCTATACTAAGATCGAATAATGACAATGCGCTCTGATTAGCTAAGTCAAGAACATACTAAACATATAGATGCAGTGATTGGTCGGTACTGATATCAATCAGGGCAAAAACACTATTTGCGAGATTGGATTGCTCGTTATTACTATTAATTTTTATTCGATGCCTACTAAGTACGCTATAGAAATTAGTGTAATAAAATGTAAACGTCGATAGTTACATTAGGTACCTTTTTCTTAACGGCAACGGAGGTATTAATGTGATGGTGTTGCTGTTCTCGTTTCGAGTGCGGCTGTGGTTGCGGTTGCTGTTGTTGCGGCTGCGGCAGTTGCGGCGGGGGCTGCGCCGCCCCCGTATGAGGGGGGGCGAACCCTGCTGATCTGAATTACATAAAAAAAAAACATAAATAAATGTCCGGCCTGCAAGAGTTGGGAGTGTGGGGACCCTGTAAGTGTGAAAAACATGTTGTATAAGCCAGATGTATGTGAGCAGTGATGTTCAGTTACTGCGAACTGACTAATCCAAATGTATACATAATGAACATAGAATCTTGCCTGATCTTAGTTTTTTTTCTTCTTTTAAGAATTATTTTTCTTCTTTTATGTCTATACATAAGAATTCTGACCATGAAGAGGCCTGTGCCTCTTCATGGTCAGTGATGATGTGGCTGCAGCTGTCGGAACACACCGATAAGTGCTTGGCGAGAGTTACTCAACTTGAGGGTAGTAGCCAGCCAGGAAGGTACCACCCTGGCTGGCTGGCTAGTAAAGTTCTCTACCACCGAGCTATGGTTACTTCACGATGTTTTCCTTCACCTAAAGCTCAAGCTTAAGAATAGGAACCCAGGACCTTCGCCTCAACAGCAGTTCTGACAGACCATATCTTATTGTCACATCTTGCAGTGATTACTAAGCCAACAGAATAGTGACAGGGATGCATCATATACCTACTCAATTTGAATATCTTCATTTGGTTTGACTCATACCATTGAGTTTCCGGGTTTGCTTTCGGTGATAGGTAACATTGTGAGGACACCGTAGACTTTTAGATTGTTTGCCAAGCAACCCCATAGCCATTGACTATGGTCGCCATTTACCAACGTGGAGTATTTGCTAGCTTATAAAAAACAAGTCTATACTAGGTAGACTCGCGATCATCAATATGGGACCTAGATAATAATATATTCTACAACCACTCATGAGGCAGTAAGATACAAATTAATAGTCGGGTTGGCATATCTTTGATCAGTTGCCCCATGTAACGCGTTGTCAATTGCTCTAAATTTATACATTTGCTGTAAGATATCCAATCTTAAATGGGTCCCAAATGAATGTTCGCGATTGCACATTTGTTAATGTTAGTTACCTGTAGTCTTCATAAGGTAAGGTAGGCGGTGGTAGTGCGAAGTGCGGCTGGTGGTCGGGCTGCGGCTGCGGCTGCGGTTGCGGCTGCAGCTGCGGCTGTAGCGGCTGCGGCTGCGGGTCCGGCTCCTCGGGCCGGGGCCCCGCCTCCAGCCCGCCCGAGGGGGACGTGGCTCGGACGCGGTACTGGCACCCGTTGCCCACCTGCATATATTTATTTATTTTATATTGTAGGAATACTAAAGGAGGTGTCTCTACGGTAGGTCTAAGCCTTTCTGACAGTTTGACTGTTTGCGCAACGAATAAGTCACGTGATTCGTGCAGATAAATCCCACAAAATCCCGAATTCCTAAATATGTTTAGACCTAATGAAGTGAAAAAGTCCGCTATTGTGGGTTGCCATTATATTGAATGCACGAACCAAAGTTCCTTCCAGGGTCTCATTGCATACCTTTTTACTTAATGAACATTGTTACAGCTCTAATTTCACTATAACCAACATAGTACGAATTTAATTGCATACAAACCAACTAATCGAGCCAACAAGTGTCAAAATCAAAAAGTTTTTTATTCAATTTAGGCCCTGGTAAGGCGCTTATGAACGTTAAATTGGTACATACAGTTGAATTTACCACCGGTTCGCAATACACTTAAACTGAGAAGACTCAAAGACACAAAGTATTGTTTTTATTAGTCATTCCTTCACTATGTCACACAGCAAGGATCGACATATGAAATTGCTGAAAGGACAGAGCAGGATATCATTACATCCCTGGAACAAAGCTTTTAATTCCAAATAAATTTATAACAAACTGACCGTCAAATCAACATGATGGTGATGATGGTGGTGGTGATGATGGTCGTCCTGGTGCGGCCACTCGGCTGAGAGAACCTCCTCGGCAGCAGCGAGCAGCCTCCTCGCGTGACGTTCATCACCCTCGGGCGTGCTCACCTCCTCATCACCGTCCCCATCACACTTGGAGAGGAGGATCTCGTGGGACTTCTGCTGCATCACCTGCCGATGTTACACGCATCATTCAGACATTAAC
Organism: Achlya flavicornis; assembly: GCA_947623365.1. Classification (NCBI taxonomy): domain Eukaryota; kingdom Metazoa; phylum Arthropoda; class Insecta; order Lepidoptera; family Drepanidae; genus Achlya; species Achlya flavicornis. The sequence continues at coordinate 13,204,099 of OX392480.1, read as the reverse complement.
GATTAATTATGTATTTTAGTAAGGAATTAATCATACAAGAATTTTTTTTTTCGAATTATTATATATAGTATGTAAAGAGAGAGTTACTTGATTCAAAACGACTGCAAAACATTTTTAGGTCTCTATTTTTTCTCAAAATTATTACATGTTGTAATTGATTTTTTGCATTGTTGCGATCTGCAATCTTTACTACAATCAACAACATTATTGGCTGCTTGCGCTTGATAATTAGGGGCAATGTATTGAGAGAGATCGAATAATCTCATTTTAAGTTGAATCATTCTATTCAAATCAGTTTCGTACGCTAGTTACACTGTGTCGACTTACACCTTATTTATTAATAAGATTGTATAGTTATGTGACAAGTTTTAATGTAAGGCGGTGCCCCCTGACCTGCAGCACGAGCGAGCGCAGCTCGTTGGGCGGCAGCGCGACCAGCGAGGGCACCTCCCGCTGCAGGTACGCCAGCACGGCGCCCAGCTCGCGCGCCTCCACGCCGCCCACGCCCACGCCCACTCCCGCACTAGCGCCCGACCCCACGCCCTCCGGGACACACTCCGACTCACACACCTACAATACAACACAATTTACGCATGGATATAGAACGTTAATTTCGATTTTCGGCGTGTAAAATATGGCCGACTCTTATATATGAGAGCCGTGTGTTAGAAGAGTATTTTCACAGACCAACAGTAGGTCCACACATCTATACTGTCTAAACTAGTGGCTCTGTGAGCTGTAGACCTCGCTCGATGATTATGTTATTATTTCGTCGATTCAGTTTTTGGATTTCAGATTGCGAAATATTTCCAATAACTGGCTCAACTAAAATATATAGTTACAGAACCTGCTCACAAAATTGACACGAGAATCTGTTCTTGTCTACAGGTCTTTCACCTGTAGACAAGAACAGTCGGACAGACTTTGGATTTTTTTCAAATTAATGTCCTATTTGTAAGATTTCCAAAAATGTAATCTCTTTATATAATAAATGAAGATGTGTGTGTGATAATTGAACTAAATACAGACAAAGATAAACTATATCCAAGAGAGGATTTCTATTCTAGAGGGTACTTCTGCTTCTGCTTTCGCCTCGGAAGTTACAGATGCGAAAGTCTCAATGCTAACTCTGTCTTAGATCACAGCACATTATTGTATAATAGTAGCATACCTGAGGTATATATCCCTCGGGCCTTTGTTGCAACTCCTGCACATATTGTTGTTGTTGTTGCTGCTGTTGTTGCTGCTGCTGTTGTTGTTTCTTTTGTTGCTGTTGTTGTTGCGCAGCTAGCTGCTGGAACTGCTGCTGCTGCAACTCTTGCAGTTGATGCTGGAGAATATTTTCATCGGTAAGATTAACATGCAAATGAAATTATGTTTTCACAAAATACTGATGTCTCAATTAATGAACTAAATTACACAATATCATGATTGTCATGAACCTTATCGAATTCTAATTTGATTAATCGACAAATACACTATATCGATAAATTAATGAAACCTGTACAAAACAATATTTGAAATACGTTTCTGAACTACCTTTATATGAATTTACTTCAATCACTCATACACTAATTAATGTAAACTATTTCCGAGAATTTCAGAGAAAGATGGCATGGCGAAAAGTACAGCATAATATGTGTGAGCAAGATAAAGTCTCGCTTAGACACAGTCCACGAAATTCTCATACATTTAAATGGCTAGACAGAGCCACTTTCTGTCATCGTACACGACTGCCTGCATCTAAAAAGACCTAGGTAAGAGCTAATGAAAAGTCACGTGACTCCTGCTCACAAAACCTAATGTTTGGATTATTTCTAGACCTACTGATGTATGTAATGTTATGAGTGAGTGTATAAATACGCAATGATTGTACTCGCGACCATTACCGCGACGGCACCCACTTCACTTATGTGCTGGCCGAGCCGCTGCAGCGCGTCTAGCAACAGGAACTTGCAACCGAACTTCGTGCATTTACGTGACAACTTCGCACGGAGACGCTCTTGTATTGGGGTGTTCTATAATTCAGGTGCCATGTTATAATCGTCTACAATATTTTGAGTAACAAATCCACGACTATCAACATAACCAGAAAAGGGAGAGAAATGCTCTTCTTTTGAAACTGTTTCGCGCGGACATGGACTTCGCATAAGGCTGCATGTCCACCGGAGATGTATACCGAGGGCTGTGTTTAGCTGACAAATAGGATCGCATCGTTGTAGCTCTATTGCCAGCCTACCTAAAGCGCTCTTGTGACGAGTGGCGAAGCTACCTAGGGGCTAGACGGGGCAGTGCCTCGGGGCCCCCAAGCTCAGGAGGCCCCTCGTACTCTGACTTACAAACTATAAACAGAGTTATTGAAAAAAAAAGAAATGCAGAATTCTGAACGCGGATCTCTAGAACTCTCTCTGTGGGATCGGCGCCTAATATTTCGCATAAAAACATACAAGTTTTGACCCTTCATACGGATTATCATGACATAAGGTTTGATATGAAAATTTTAAATAGCTTAGTTGGGGCCTCACATGGGCCCTAGTTTATCTTTTGTCCCAGGACCTTTGGTTACCTAGCTACGCCACTGCTTGTGACATTATGGTAGGTATAAATAAGTGGCACGCTATGTTTTCAGACGGATGGAGGGACTTGCGTTATCTATTTAGATTTATGTATGTGGCTAGTATTGACTCAAAAAAGACGACTAATGATTTACCTGGTTGAGGTTTGTAGCGAGCTGCTGCACTGGGAATAGTTGCTGTGGAGGAGGGTATGGCGGCGTGGTGGGAGGGTGGATAGTCGTCACACCTGAGTACACACTTATTATTTAATTAAGTATTCAACAACACACAATTTGACTTGTTTAATGTGACATAAAGAGATCTATTATTGAGGTTTGTCATTTCATGTTATTTTCAATTTATTGCAATTTATACCCGAATAAAAAAAAAAGTTTTATTAGTTATTAATGGTGGTGGTGGTTCTTCTATACAAATGGCATGGTTTTTCTATACAAATGCAACATCTTATTAAAATGATTGAAATAGTCTCTAGGACATCGTCATAAAAATGCATTTTACACTTAACTAACTTTAATTTACTAGTAATTAATGAATAATTTACATAAATTCGTTAACTCCTATTCAATAATAATGATACTATATATGACATATCATAATTATGTCAATGACGTCATAAATAGAAGGAGTGACGTAGTTGTGTGGACAACTTGCCTTGAGCGCAGAACTGTAGGTCCAGGGCGTGCAGGGCCGACGTGGCGAGCGTCGGTGGACCTTTAGAGTAACGCACTATTTATAAATACATCACTAATATATTAAAATAAACGAATGGCCACACATAATGTAGATCGTCTAAAATCTTAATTCCTCTCCATCCAAAAGATGTTTGGAAGAGATTGCTTCGTAGCGATAAGACCCGCCATTGCACAGAAATTATCATAAGTTATTTCCAGTATTTTTAACTGCTTTTTGATATACATTTATGAGTTATTTATCTAATATTTATTATGGCTGGGCTGCTTAAGATAGAATAATTTAGCATAAATATTATCAAACCATCAGAGCCAATACAATGTAATCATTCTCAACCAAACTAAATTAGGCTAACAAACTCTGCATATTTGGCAGGATTTATATGATAAGACCGTGTAGCAACGACTTACCTGAGGGGTCGGTTAGTTCGAGAAGGTTCCTCTCAGTCTCTGGCAGTGACTCGTTACGCGGCTGCGTCGCGAGCGCCTCTCCTCTCTATACAAATTACATAGATATACATTAAATATCTATATTTTAAAGTTTATTATTATAGCATGATCAATTTGCCAGCACAACCAACATTTTGGAATGGTACTTTATTTTATGCATACACTAAGAAAACAAATGTGTATTAAAATAAAAAGAAGTTACATTAAACACTATATTTGTTATGCTGTATGCATATCAATGTTTATTACCTCAACCAGGTAACTTCTGATGAAGGTAAATAAGTAGCTAGTATTCGAGACATACGCATGTGTATTAGTTTAATATTTGACAATTTATTTAATTTTGAATGAACTTACATGACATTTATATTTGTCGTATTGTATTTTAGCATTCCTGTGTTCCTGGCACATCACACCCGGTGGGAGCGATAATTTAGTCATTATTTGGTCGAGGCATATCTACACCGTGGGAAGCAAGCACAAACAAATGAAACATGAAATAATGAAAAGCCTATAAGTATAGTACAGTGATAGGAAAGAATATTAGGAAGATACATTAATTAAAAATATGTATGATTTATAGATGTATATTTTAATGCAACTATATTGTGAGATGTATTCAGATAATACAGAATCAAAACTACAAAATAAAATGTGTGTACAAGTGAGAAAAAAAAGCAAAAACATTAGATGAAGATAGCGACACAAGCCTTTGCAGAGAATTGATAAGCAGCGGTAGTTGTATTGTTATGGTAGTATACTAACGTGTTCGTGCGGCAGTATGTCCGGCGGCGGCGGCAGGTGGTGGTCTGCGTGCGGGTGCGCCGGGCGCTGCTTGCGCGCGCACTTGTGCTTGCCCTCGCAGCCCGCCGGCGCCCCGACCGCGCCCCCGCCGCCCGCCGTCGCGCCCCCAGCGCCCCCGCCACCCGCGGCGCCCGCCTTCTTGCGCCCCGTGCCCGGGCCCACGCCCACACCCACACCCACACCACGCTCTATAACCATACACGTTTATGTTATTCAGCCTTCATTAAATTAAACTGAATGCGTGGCATCTCTATATAGAAAAGGAGAAACTGGTAGATTGAAAGATGCATGCACTGCTTTAACCGCAGTGTCTATAAACATGACATTTTTCGAACAGTTTCCATATACGATAATGTAGGCACCCTCAAAGGGATTTCCAAAACTCCATCATTAAAATTGAGATCCAAAGATTTGAACCAATTTTTACAACAGTGGACGTTTGGAGTGATGATCATAATAATAACTGAAATATTCATTTTAATATAAATAATAAAATGTATAAGTGTAAACTGACCGTCCAGGTAAACCTTAGCGAAGCTGGCAGGTATGCCCGCAACGAGGCCCGGCGCGGGCTCGGGTACGGGCACAGGTGCGGGTGCGGGCGCGGGTGCGGGCGCGTGCGGGTGCGCGTGCGGGTGCATGGGGTGTGCGGGCAGCAGTGCTCGCGCGCCCGCCGTCGCGCCCGCGCCGCCGCCGCCCGGCACCGCCGCGTGGCTCAGCCCTAGGGCTGCCGCTTGCACTGCCGATAGACCGTTGCCGTCCTCTGCTACAGCGTTGCCTGAGTAGTTGTTTATGATTAGCTTTACATATTCAAAGTACATATACAACAATAAATAAAAAATATACGTTTAATAGAAACTATGCTAACTCAGAAATGTTGTCAGTTAAAAGATTTAATTGTTTGATGCCCGACTGTAATAAGCTAACTAAAGAACTAACGAAGATGTGGAGAATTCGGGAAGTCATATATCCCAATTGACATGAGCTGAAGAAAACACAATAATGCTGATCATTGATAATATCCAAAATTCAACGGGCAACATGGCCTAATATTCAGTGGGAAAATAATAATATGGTATTAACCTCTCGGCAACATAACAGAATGTGGGTAGTCAAGCAGTAGCTGCACGACGGCGGTGTGGCCTCCCTTGGCGGCCTCGATGAGGGTGGTGGAGTTGTCCTTGAGCTTGCGGAAAGGGTCTGCGTCGCACGCCAGCAGGAACTTGACCACGTCAACGTGCCCGCCCGCGCACGCCAGGGACAGGGGGGTGTGGTCGCCGTTAGCAGTCATGCGGTTTACGTCTGCACCCTGCGTATCAGTTCAGCTGTTAAGTTTCTATAAGAACTGGGATGGAAGATCAGATGCGTTGAACATTTTTGATATGCTCCGTAAATAACCACTACAAGCACAATCATGATATAGATCAGAGGGGTGGGAGGTTAGAGTTCCGAGTTCAGTACGTAAAAGCTACGTAGTATACGTATAGTAGTACATAGTAGTAGTAGTCTGTCATCGTTACTTTTGTTATACTGGGTGGAGATTACGAGATGGCATATTTTCGAAACCATGCTCGATTAATAATGTAACAATTAAAATACTTTTTTTTGAGAATATTGTTTTGGTCGTAAAAGTTGTTCAGCATAACTAACCCAACATAGATTTCGAAAATATAATACCTCGAAATCTCCATCCTGTATATAGAAGATGTCAACACTCGCATGTTTAATAAAGCAGAATAAAATTGGTAGATCACCCATGAGGCATCAATGACTCTTGTACATCAAATAGAATTAGATAGTCCATAAATATGTGGTACCTTCCCGACGAGGAACTGCACGGTGCACACGTGTCCCGCTCGGCACGCCTTCATGAGCGGCGTGCGTCCGCCCTCGCTCTCGTGCTCGAGGTGCGCGGCGGCGCGCAGCAGCAGGTCCGCCACGTCCGTGTGCCCGTTCTCGCACGCGTACGTCAGCGCCGTGTCGCCCGTCTGCGTCTGAGCGTGCACGTCCGCGCCCGCGTTCAGCAGGTACCTGCACACACACACACGTCGTCGTGTTAACAGCTATCATACAGATATGTTGGTAATATTAATCTTTTTTGTGCTACGAAGTTACCGTAGCCATATGGATGCTAGCAACACACGAGGCTTCACTCACGCGTTACCGACCCTTCCCCCTCCCCAATGAGCTCTGGCGACCTTAGCAGGAACACAACATAAAGTTATTTGGCTGCGGTATTCTATAAAGTGGAGGTACTTCCCCAGTCGAGCTGCTCAACAGCTCTATCAAAAATCATAATCACACATTGTACGTGTAGAGGCTTGTAACCTAAGTAACCCAATACACACCTTTTTACTAGTTTCACATGGTGCTACACTGATGATCGACAACATAAAGTGGAGCAATGATAGTAATAGCAAAAGCCTCTCGATGCAAGTGAAGAGTACAGGTTGTTGTGGAAATATTTAAAAGCGTATTTCAGCAGAAGATATTCCTAATCATCTATACACTTGTATAATAAGTTGAGACTCGCGCTACCCCACCCACTTCTCAGATGGCACCCGTTTTGGACAGCATCGCGATTGTAACATCAACGCGCTATGTCTCAACTAATTAGCACGGGTAGTATTTTCCTAGGAAATATAAAAGGTCGCAATCTGACAAGATTTATAACGGATACCAAAGGAACTTATGACTATGTTACAAGACTATGTTGACGACGCTTATGCAATATATTGATGAGTGGCACTAACCTAACAAGTTCGATGTGTCCCTCCTGTGAGGCCTCCATGAGCGGCGTGGAGGCGCCGAGCTCGGCGTCGGCGCCGGCCTTGATTAGGAAGTCGGCTACTTCGAGGAACCCACCGCAGCAGGCCAGCGTCAGCGCCGTCTCCTGCGTCTCCTCCGTCTGCGCGTTGATCGACGCGCCCTGCCCCAAGAGCAGTGCCACCATCTCCTCATGACCTGGCGAATACAGCATATTAATATACAAGTCAAACCAACACATAAAACGTTATAATAATTGGCTTAAAAGTTTAAGGACAATGTGGTACTTTAATTGTAGTCTTGGCAGGTTACATTAGCCGCAAACGTATTAGAATAGTTCTCTAGTCGCTGCCGTTATTTGATGCGTGTTATGGATTTCCTCCTCCACAGTGCACATACTGAAGAAGTTGGTGTATATCAGCATTTTTGATGAACCAGGGAACATTTCCTATTGTCTTTTCGAACATATTCTGCATTTTTTGCATAATGAGCATGTACCCCTCGTCATTGACCACTTCGATGTTGGCGCCGCGCTCCAGCAACAGCATCGCCAGCTCCACGTGCCCATGTTGTATAGGTATAGGTAGGTATGTTACCTTCTCTAGCGGCCTCCATGAGCGGCGTGTAGCCCTCGTCGTTGACCTCCTCGATGTTGGCGCCGCGCTCCAGCAGCAGCATCGCCAGCTCCACGTGTCCGCCGCACGCCGCCAGCGTCAGCGGGGACTCGAAGCTGTCCGTTGGCATGTTCACCTGTACACACACACAACACAACTGGAGTACTCATTCATACTTCTTACTACACATTCTTATTTTTTTTACTGTTACTATTATAGTGCCCACAATCGCAGTGCTGATGTGGCCAAAGGTGGTAACTACACAACGCCTAGAACTGGCTCTCAGGTGCAACTGTCGGGACATACCAGTAGATGATTGACGAGAAGGCTTGCTTTGAGCTGTGTTTGAAGGGGCAGCGCCGGCCCTGTGGTAGAGCGAGAGAAAATGCCAAATGCGATAAACAGTTTGACAGAAAAATAAAAATTAAAGGCGCCTTTTGAGGCGCTACTAGAGAATCTCGATTAACCCTGGTCAAGGACTAGGGCCGGCGCTGTGAAGAGGGATTATTTTAAGAGAAACTACGCGCCCTTAGCACGTTGAGAGTAAAATTTCGACGTAGAATTTGGGTACAAAGTTTTTATTTAACGTTTCCGACAAAAAATAGGTACATGGCCAGATATTAAAAAGAGGAGTCCTGTTAAAGAAAAAGACCAAGATTTAGGCGCTTGCGCCAGAGACGGACTACTTGGCTGAGAGATAAAAAGAGAAAACTGTAGATTCACTTCTGTCACATGTACAGAGTTGCACGCGAATGTAATTTGGCGAGATTTTAAGAAAATAAGAATATTATTAGGATAGCTTTAACTTTTGTATTGTGTAACTTAGATTTATAGCTCACAGTGACCAATCATATACGTAGGTAACCCAATAATGTAAGGGACAACCAAATTTGAGCTCACAGTGAGTTTGAAGGCGTTGGTGGGTCAGTTGATGACCTTGAGCTCTTGATGAAGAATTATATTATAGGTAACCATAACACAACTAAGGCCGTGTGCTTACCACCTTAAGAAATGAAAATCACATTGCATTGTCAAATTAAAAACATCTTTGCAATTTGAGACTTGGCTGTACTTCAAGATACCTTCAAACTGAGTTTTTTTTTTTTATAACATTTAACTTTTTCGTTTGGAATTAGTTAGTAAGAAACTGAGCAATCTTACCTTATAAATGCGATTTTTATTTAATCACGCATAAAAGCGCAAAGGATTTGGATGAAACTTGGCACAATGGAATTACAGGATACTTTTATCCGGTGAAAAAAAAAAAGATCCTTCCAGAACATACTAGCTAGTACTTATATAAAATAAACAACACAACAAGTTATACCTGACATACCTGAGCACCAGAGTCTAGCAGGAGCCTGGCGACCTCCACGTGACCGTCCATGCTCGCTTCCATGAGGGCTGTGTGCATCTCATCCGTCTTGTGCTCCCTGTCAGCTCCGGCCGCTAGGAGGAACCGCACCATGTCCAGGTGCCCCTTGTAGCAGGCCAGCGTGAGGGCAGACTCTTTGAACTCGTTCGAGTGGGTGTTGATGCCGGCGCCGTGTTCTAGGAGGATCTTGGCGACGCCCACGTGGCCTGCTGACGCGGCCTGCGGGAGGGAACAGATGATGAATATTTTTCAAGCGAAGCTGCTTATAGTACTTTCAGGATGGGGTACCAAAAATTAATTTATTTGTAACGAACGCACACATGACCACTTGTCGGGTCTCGACAACGCGTTCACGTCTTCGCCGTGAGCTAGCAGGCGCACTATGTAGTCTAGTCTAGTGAAGTGTAGGTTAAGTGTATCGCGCCTTTCGAACGGAAACGACACTTGCTCAAAATATCAAATTGGTTATGATCATAAAACTTAATTCATTTTTCTGTTTTTTTAAATAACCGTCTTATTTGGGTGGGGGGAACAGGACAAATTTGCGGAATAAGTCGGAATTTTAAATACAAAAAGATAAAAAATTTTGTTATGTAATATAACTATTTTTAATATGTCGTTTTCTATGTAAAGGTGCGGCATTGAGGAAAAATCCCTTTAGAGTAGTAATACTGAACAATCAAATTCCGCATATAGTCAGTGATTGGTCGCTGATTTTGAACAGTAAGGACCAATCACTGCATCGTGTGTTTTTTCCTTGGCCAATCAGAGTGCATTGTCAGCGGTGGAAAATTGGCGGAATATATTGCGTTTGTTTGTGTTAGTAGTTCGATGAGGTGTGTTATGTACCTCCATGAGTGGTGTGTGCCCGTTCTCGTTGTGGTCCTCGACGTTGGCGCCGTTGTCGAGCAGCGCGCGCACGCACTCCTCGTGCCCGCCGGCGCACGCGTACATGAGCGGCGTGTTGCCCGACCCCGACACCGCGTTCACGTCCGCGCCGTGCGCTATCAGCAGCCGCACTATGTCCACGTGCCCCGCGCTCGCCGCCTCCATCAGGGGCGTGCAGTCGCCCTGACACAACAACAACACACATTACATACAACTAACGACATTTTTGTAAATAATCATTATGTATGACCAAAAATTAGATCGTGGTTGGAGACAAGACTCTCATAATAAAAATTGTTACTCTACATTTTTATGGTGATGTTAGCTTAGTGGATGTGACGTCGGATACAGCGACTACGGCCCCAGCTTGAGCTTTCCGTGAGGAAACCACAGCATGTTGGTGTGCACTTTGTAGTTCTTATCTGGCTAACTACCACCCTCAAGTTGAAAATCTGTCGCTAAGCATCGGTGTGTTCCGACAGCTGCACTTGAGAGCCAGTTCCTTCTAGGCTTTGTGTGCTTACCACCTTCGGCCACATCATCACTTACCATAGTGAGATTGTAGTATATACAGAGTAAAAACATATAGCACAATGTACCTTGACGCCGCGGTCCTCGACACTGGCGTGCATGGCGAGCAGCACCTGCGCGAGCTCGTAGTAGCCCGCGGAGCAGGCGAGCGACAGGAGCGACTCGCCCTCCTCCGTAGTCTCGTGGACCGAGCGGCCCTCGGTGAGCAGCTTGCGCACGGTTCCCACGTCCCCGTCGGAACAAGCCTCCGCCAGCGACGGCGCCCCCTCCGCGCCCGTCGACGACGCCGTCACCGTCGGCGTCGTCCCCGTCGCCGTCGAACCGCATTGCTGGCTAAAACTAACACTACACGTTCACATAACACATTCTACATTCATGTTCACTATCGACGATGCCACGTAATCAGATAAGATCAAAGCTTCACGAATCACAGCAGCGTAGCTAGTCGCGTCTCTATCGAACCGATCGGAGAGTGACTCGATCGCACACCGATTCGAGAGTCGACGACGAACGCATACTCAAATCTCGGAGTTTCATCATGTTTACTACGTTGATACTTAAATAGATTAAAAATTTATGTGGTTATCTCGATAAAATATGGTACGGGAAGTGTCGTCGTGTCGCTTTCGATCACAATGAAGGAAAAAGAAAACATAAATATTTATCATTTTTTATTTATATTATTGTAATTGGCAAAACCGACACGATTTCTAGAAGTGATAGTAGAGTTCACCAATTACACCTAACGAAAACTTACGAACTATACAATAACAACTATGCGATAAGTATCTTGCAGTGAAATTTTAATCGGGACAGCCAAATATGGAACAACGTACACATCGGAAATCAGGGCACAAGTCGAGACAAAATATTGATAGGAAATGAACACATTTATGTGTTATGAACTATGCATATTTAAAATTGTACAATATTAGGTATTAACGAGTTAAACGTGGGGTTATGTTGTGACAAAGATAACGTTATATGCGTGGATAATGTATAATATGCGGGTGGAAAGTATCAATATTACATTTATTAATTCTAATATGTTGACTATTTGCTAATCAGACAGATAATTTACTGAATATAAACAGGAAAACCAAAGGAAATCTTACACTAGTCCCTGAAATAAAGAAGTATTTCGGGAATTGTTTGATGTATTGCCCACGACTACCTTCTACCACCGTACCTCTCGCCAGTCTCGCACTGTGCGGTTTTTAATCAGGTGCTCAAAGAAGCTCCCATGGGTTTCTATCTATAATCTATCTTGTCTATAGGCAACGGTTTCTGTTTACCATTAGGCAGGTTGTACTTTGTAGTACCTTAATAGTATATAAAAACCGGCCAAGTGCAAGTAGGACTGGCACACAAAGGGTTCCGTAAAGACTTTTCTTGTATTTATTTATTTGTTGTTATAGCAGCACTAGGAAATAACAAATTCTGTGAAAATTTCAGCTGTATACCTTTTACGGTTCATTAGATACAGCCAACTGACAGACAAAGGGACGGATGGACAGCGGAGGCTTAATAATAGGGTCCCGTTAGCATCATTTGGGTAGGTAAAGCATGGTACAAACTTTTTGTCTGGATGGTGGTGTCGATGGTGTGGCGGGGGCTGGTCGCTGCGCATGCGCGTGAGGGCGGCGGCCGCCTCGTCCAGCGCGCACGACACCGACGACGTCAGCCGCCGGAGCACCTCCGGGTCTGCTAGGTGCTTGCCCTCGCCGGACAACTTGCCGATACCTGCTGACATACACAACACTATTAACAAACAAATATTATCTTACTTATATTACTTAATTTAGTCCCTCACATATTTTTTATATTCTCAATAAATCAAAAAATTACGAAGATATGGTGTGTTGAAGTTCCGCGTGACGTCACGCCATGGTAAACTTTACACAATCAAGTGACGTCACGAGCCCCCACTTTACGCGCTTTATCTTTCAGTTCTTATTGATTTGATAGAGCAAAAAATGCTTGTCCAATATTTTTGATAATCTAACTTACGGACTAATTAGTTTTTTTTTTACCCAGGCCCTGAATGTAAACATGGAATGGAAAAACAGTGCCCGCCTGGCTAATTCACAGCACAAGTTCCAACTATCATTTTTAGCGTGTGTCTGAATGAAATGAGGGACACTAATGTTTCAATTCGAGGACACTGAAACTATTTCTGGGATATTTACTCTAATTCTATTATTAAACAATACTTAATAAAAAACATAGTATCTGGGTAAACATTTGAAGGGTTTTTGAAATCTTAATTTAATGGAAAGGAAATCGAATGAAATTGAACTGTAAATTTGACATTCATACTGTATGGCATATACATTGTAACATTTTTTTACAGGTCGGTTATCGAAAGCTGGCACCTTCACAGTACTCACACATATGCAATTTCACGATACAGTTTGTTTTATTACATTATTGCTTCTAATTAATTAGTCAATTTTAATGAAAAAATACCACTCTATATTTATGAGCAGTAGCAAAAGCCAAACAATGACTGTCTTTTTCATACTAATAAGCTAGACCGCGCGCGAGAGAGACGGACAGACTTTTTGAAACATTTACCAGCGCAATGTGTAAATGTGTTGAACGTGCCAGTTAGTTTAGTTAACCGACCTGTAAGACAAAGATCACACCTCATGATCCTTTCACTATGAAAGCAAACACTTGTTTCATTTCAGAACTATGAGTATGTATGCTCCCAGTCCCAAGCCAATGATCACTCACAACATTTATATGGTTCAAAGCAAAGTTGACTCATATGTAAATATAAACTGTTTTGATTTGTTTGTGTAACAAGTTCAACTTATTTGTTTATTACTTTCTTGTTTTGAATAACTATGTCTAACTAAACCTGTATTACTATTTTTTAAGCTTAACCGCTATATAGCTCTTCTCCGCTAGGTCCGGGCGGAGTTTTATATCAATTAAATGTATTGTTTAAACAGCGAGTAATGTTTTAAAAAACAAACATCATCTTAAAACAGAAAAGTACCGCACATATGTCTCTACCAAATTATGTTTCAATGATTTCAAAAATCATAAAGTGACTGTCATATCACAAAAAAGGAATTTAAATATAACAATTTAGAGCCTTCAGAAGTACACCTAATAAACTATTTATTAGCTACTAGCTGGCCCGGCGCGACTTCGTTCGCGTGTTTTTCGCTTACCCTACCCTACCCTGCCTTGCCCTGCCCTACCCAACCAACCTTATTTTTCGTTTTTCTGTCTGTTGCGGTTTACGTTTATGTCACGTTTTATTTCACGTTCCACGGGAACAGGATAAAAAGTATCCTATATCCGTCTCCTGGTTCTAAGCTACCTCCCCACCTATTTTCAGCTAAATGGGTTCAGCCGTTCTTGAATTATTAATAGTGTAACTAACACGACTTTCTTATTTATATATAGATTTATAGTATACTTGACTTTGATCAAGGGTGTGAAAACTCTGTTTGTAGCAACAGGCAAATATTTCGCGAAAATTATTATTACATAATCGACTCGCAGAAAACTATCAAAACGTAGCTAAATGCTTGTATTGATTGATTTAAAAATGAATGACTCATAAATTTTATTTGACCTCTGATACGACTAGGTATCTAGCCAATCAAAGTTGTAATTAGTATGAAATATACAATATATAAATCGACAAGAACAATCATAGCTTTCATGGTAACAGATCATGTGATCCTATACTAGGGGTGAGGCATTTGTACCAACAAATTTAATAAGTAATACAACTAATAAATAGTACGCAAATTACATTTTATTACTCATTCAACTAAAAATGGCTTCAAAAAAGCTGGGTGTGCTTAATAGGTCTAAGTGGTACTTTACACCACTCCAGCGGCTGCAGCTATATAAAGCGCAGGTTGGGCCGCATATGGAGTACTGCTCACACCTCTGGGCAGGCGCACCCGCTTACCAGCTTGATCCACTTGCCTCGATTCAAAGGCGGGCCACTCGTATAGTTGGCGATCCCGAACTCACTGGCAGTTTGGAACCTCTCAGCCTTCGGAGAGATATTGGCTCTCTATGTGTGTTCTACCGTCTATATAATGGGGAGTGTTCTCAAGAACTTTTTGACCTGGTGCCATCATCACCTTTTTACCACTATGGAGGTGCAAGGTGGATGACACCTCCATTTAAAAGGGAAGATCTTCCGCCAGGCTGGGACATCGTGCCTGGGGACCGCGGTCCAACTGTACATGTCGGACAGTTGTATATATGCAGATTCTCGGGAAAACTTCGCAAGCGCGATGCAGGGTGTAGGCGCGCGATGCACGATAATGTGGCGCCACGCCATCTATCTTTCCGTGTGTGAACTATCTCAGTGTTACTGATAGATGGCTGATAGATGTCGCTACATCACTCCCTTCCTAGACCGGAGGTCGATCTGTTGTTGCGTCGTTGCGTTAAACTTGCAAGTGCCAGTGCTGCTCGAAGTCTACGGTGAGTCGAGACGGAGCGCAGATGCTGCGACAGGTTGAGCCGGCTAGTCCACGTAGTGCAGAAACCGCCACGCCGGAGAGATGATCCGGGCGTGTGCTGCGGTGGACTGTGCGGGCGAGGAGCTTAGTCGCAGTGTTGCCTTGCAGGATCAGGAAGCACGGTGAGTCGGCTGCGATGGACCTGATTAAGGCGAAGTTGGCTTGCTGTGTGACTGCTTGCCGGTGGGGAGTGATGAGCTTGGAGAATCTGCTCAGAAGTGCTACTGCATGTTCCGTGATTTTGGAGGGTTGGAAATGTTCCCATCCATCACGTCGGGGTCACCACTATGGAGGTGCAAGGTGGATGACACCTCCATTTAAAAGGGAAGATCTTCCGCCAGGCTGGGACATCGTGCCTGGGGACCGCGGTCCAACTGTACATGTCGGACAGTTGTATATATGCAGATTCTCGGGAAAACTTCGCAAGCGCGATGCAGGGTGTAGGCGCGCGATGCACGATAATGTGGCGCCACGCCATCTATCTTTCCGTGTGTGAACTATCTCAGTGTTACTGATAGATGGCTGATAGATGTCGCTACACCACCGCACCGCTCGCCGGCGATGTGGAGTTCATCCTCATATCCTCGAGCCGCCTCGATCGTCCACACAACGGTTCAGTCGGACGTTCCTACTGCGGACCATTAGGATGTGGAATGAGCTCCCCATTACGGTTTTCCCTCAGCGCTACGATATGGGGTTCTTCAAAAGGGGCGTAAAAAGAGCTCTTCAAGGTCGGCAACACTCTGCTCACGCTTTGCGCAAGGTAACGTTGTTAACGGTATCACTCTATAATATTCATAATCATCTAAATAACTCCATGGTCTCCAAGCACCTATCGGTGTGTTCCGTCCAACAGCTGCACTTGAGAGCAAGTTCCTTCTAGGCTTTGTGTGCTTACCACCTTCGGCACCATAGTGAGATTGTGGTCACACACAGGCCTATAAACAGTAAAAAGATGTGGTGTTTTGTTTTTACTATGTGCTAGCTGTCCCCCGCGTGTATGATATATGATATCCCCCAGGATAGCTTATAGGTACTATTCCTTATGAATCTGTCTGTCATATACACAATTACTTTTTCGAATCTTAATGGTACTTTTAGAGATAGGGGTGTTTAAACAATCAAAAAAACTCTTCAGCTTTATTAGATTAGTATGGATAGGCCTGTTTGACCAAAATTTCACTATGGTCATTTACTATGTGGCTAACTTTACCTGGTAAGCACACAAAGCCTAGAAGGGACCACCACAGACAATGCGCTCTGATTGGCTAAGTCAAGGACACAGTAAACGTTTAAATGCAGTGATTGGTTGGTAATGTTATTAACCAGTGTAAGAGTTTTACTAACTTATTTTCCCTCGATAGTCGGGGCACACAGGCAGTGTATACTTTACGTCTTGGAATAGGAGATAAAGGTACTTCCCATCCCAGGACCGTAGGGGACAGCTAATTGAAAACATGCAACGGTACAAATATATTTTGGATGCAATCGTGATATCTTTTAATTCGGAAGTGTCTCGGACATCCGTTCAAGAATCCTAAATGGCTTGGCATTGGGTAAAGAAGACAACCTTGATATTTTGATAGTAAAGTTGTTGTTGATATGTATTTAATACGACTGAACCAGAGCTAAATAATATCATCGTCCATTCTACAACTTTAACTGGCACGGTTAGACAGTAATCAATCAGTAAGTACAGACGAAAGATCAAATGGAGTTAAGTAGCTCTTAAATTTGCTTTCCATTGCAACGTCTGTGGGAAAACTGCACCTGTGTGGGCACTTTGAGATGCCAATCTTTTTTAACTCTGTGTTAGGTTCGTCATGCTGAATAACTGTTATGATGGGAACAACTCTGAAATATAAAATACTAGCTTTCCCCCGCGGTTTCCACTCACGTTCCCGGGATAAAAAGTAGCCTATGTCCTTTTCCATACCATAGGCTATCTGCATGCCAAATTTCATGATGATTCTTTGAGTAGTTTAGGCGAGAAGGCGTAACAAACAAACAAACAGTTCTCAGTTTCGCATTTATAATATCAGTTAGGATATTCGTGTTTCGTACATTTTGATTGAGCAAAGTTTAAATTATTTTCCGCGATTTAAGAGTTATTGCCATTATAAAATTTATACACTAACAAACCAAACATAGTTTTCGAAAAGATGTCATAAAATATCAACCAGATAGATAACAGATTACAATAATATAAGCCATAAGCCATATTATAAGCCATAAGCTGAAAAACATCATAGTAACACTAAATGTTTCCCTTGATCTTTATTATACTTTTCTAGAATTTCATTTTGCAATGCATATTATTGTAATCTGTTATCTACAAACATACACGTGCGGTGATACCATCGAACCGTTGAAATAATCGTTTTATAAATACTTATTAGGAATTTTAAATCATGAAGTCAACATCAAATGCCCGAATATTAAGGTGGTGCCCCGTGGGAGTTCATGAGTTATTACGGCGGTATAAAGGTATGCGGTGTGCACGGAAAACATAAGGAATGTTCATTTTATTAATTACTCATCACTAAGGTACACTCCGTTCACTTGAACGATAATAGGAGCTTGAATTTTATCTAATTATTAAGTCTCCTGATTGTTGAAAAAAGTGTCTTGTTCTATAATTCCCCAGTTACCGTAAAAAAACCGATATTTTCGGTGTATTATGGTCGATTTCGATTTTGTGTTTCCTGACGCCTACAAACTAGGACCTTTCAAGGCAAGAGTGAATAGGTTTCTTCTGGGTAAGCGTGTTTCATCTTAGGCTTCGTTATCGCCCCTTATGGGCGGGTCAGTGGCCAAACGCAAGCCAATTTAATTATAAAAAAAAAAATTTTTTCATACAAAAAGTGCACTTAATAATATTTTTGAGAAGATCAAAATAACATGGCATACAAGTCATCGGGATCGATTGTACTAATTATACTAATTTCTGGAATATGGTACCCCTTATAAACTCCCTGAAGTTACGTTGTTTGGGAAACACAAATGGCAGACAAATACCACATGTGGAGCACATAAGTTATTTCGACAGTTTTTTGTAGAGCACATGGAATTCAGTTCACATGCAATCACATGCATAATAGTTATGCGATCTGATCTGTCGTACCATCACGCCAGCCTATCCCACGAGTATAATGACACTAAATAGGTACACCTCATAATACATAATACATAAACCAGTTAGCACGACTAGGCCATATTTTAGTTCACTACATTATAAATCCTACTACAGTGAGCTTGAGGTTTTGACACCATAGCATGGTGTTAGATTACTTTAGTTTGTAGTACCCACCTGGCTGGCAAGCGCCCTGAAGATAAAAATCTGTCACCAAACACATAATGGTGTGTACAACAATGTTCACTGCAATCTGCTATCTCGCTTCGAAAATTAGTTCTAATAATTACAGAACTTCGATTAAGGTCTAAAGCGATACTGGAACTTGCGATAGTTTAAGAGTGCGGTAAAGTTTAATCGATGCTCTGGCATAAACTTTTCCGACTTGACTAAAAGGTCTTCTCGACTACTACTACTACCATAGAGAATATATAGGAGAAACGCCAATATTTTCATGCCTGACGCATTGAGTCAATTCTTATTTTAAAGTACCAAATCCATCACGGAAACTTATGCTTCCATAGGCTCCACTTAGAACAGAGCGCCGAAAATGACGTCATAGCTTCTGGGTGGTGGTAGCCGACTATATCGAACGTGTAATTAGATACGAAGAACTCCCCATGTTAGAAAGAATCCGATGCTACTGGTTTCATATGTCGGTAAGTGTATTCAATATCAATCGATTGTAAGTTTAGAGTATATGTTTACTTAAACTTATTAGAAATAAAGAGTTATTTTGTTGATTTTTTTAAACGGGCTTTCTAATCTCGTGCTCTGGAACTACCAGTCGGATTTGAAAAATTCTTTCACCAATAGTAAGCTACATTATCCCCAAATAGGCTATTTGTATCCCGGGAACGCGGGTGAAACCGCGGGTTACAGCTAGTACGTCATAAAAGGAACATGTATGCAACATTTCAAGATTCTAACTGTGTTTTGATCAGTCAGGGAGGACAAGTCATTTTATATGTATAGAATAGGGTTGGGTTTCTTCCCGGAATAAACCCAACTTCGAGTAAATTTCCAATTTAGTGGGAAAGAACCCGGGAATTTTCCCATTGGGTGGGAAAATACTCAAATGGTCATATTTAGTAGATTTTGCGTATATAGCGAGAAATACCTTTACTAAATCGTTTGAATAACATTTAACATGATTTCTATTAGGGTCATACTCATATCATACAATAAAAAAAAATAAAAAAAATGTTGCGTTGTTTTTAAAAAAAGCGACGTTTTGGGCTGTAAGGGTTGTGGTGGACAGTCGGTGGACAGTCGGACAGACGGTCTCGTGCAGAAAGAGCACGTGTGCACATGTACGACGCTTACATAGCCCGTCCCGGGTCCCGAGGGAGGTGTTGCAAGCGTCCATAGGATACGGTAACCGCTTACCAACAGGCGGGCCGTATGCTTGTTTGCTACCTAGGTAGTATAAAAAAAATGTGTGATAACTTCCTCCAAGGTCCGCGTAGGTCCGCGCGTAGGTGATGTAGGTACATACAACAGCGAGTATGATTAAAATAACAATCAAAAGCATAAACAAATATTTTTTTTGAGGAACATAAAGCCATTTGAGTATTTTCCCGCCGTTTGGGAATTTTCCCGTATTTTTTCCATTCTTTTCCGTATTTTCCCGTATTTTTCTTTTCTTCCCAATATTTTTCTTTCCCTGCCCATCCCTAGTATAGAAGATAGATAGGAACGTTGTCAATGAAGGCTTATTGTAATTCCATGGTCAAAGAAATTACATTGTTAAGGATACTTCAATAGAGTATATGCAATTTGGTACTTTAGGGAAGTACCTACTTGATCGTAAATCGTTGAGGGAGAACATTATTCCCCCTTGATAGTACAACTACTAGGCCCGCATGTTCCTCGCGCACCAAACACAATAACAAATCAAGTTTGTGAACAACTTTACGAGTAATCGTTCACACAGATATAGGGAGACGACTCAAAAGAACTAAGTAGTAAAGTGTTAGTTCTAATAGTGTAACGTCACAGTCTATAAAACCATACAGTCGTCCGACGCCTCTGATCTCGTGGAGAATGCCGACGTCTAGACCGTATCGCGATGGCCATATAAAGTATGCTGTCTCCTGAGCTACGAACATCGTTTTGTTAGCAGGTCGGGCCACGTCTCGCCCCTCACACCCCGCACGATTGCCCCGCCTAGACGGCTTCGTCGAACGACTGTATGGTTTTATAGACTGTGGTAACGTAGTTCAAGTGTTACTTATAAAGCACCCTAAGCTGTATTCCCCTTAATAGAGACAACGATAACTGTTGATGGACCATCGAGGTGAAATCCTTTGCACTGATAAATAACAGTACCGAGCAATCATTGCATCTAAATGTTTAGTGTATCTTTGACTTAGCCAATCAGAGCGCATGTGTCCTTAACTTAGCCAATCAAAGCGCATTATCGATGGTGGGGAATTGGCGGAATAGATTTCAAAGTCAAAAGTCAAAGCCATTTATTCAATTTAGGCCCCAGAAGGGCAGTTATGAAGGGTTCGGAACTCAGCCTTCAACTGAGAAGAATCCGGCAAGAAACTCAGCAAGGTTACATTTTTGAAATATTTTTTGGACAATCTGATTATGTTTGGCTTTTTTTTTCCAAATAATTAACAATAAATAAGAAATCATATACCTAAACATAGATTTCAAACAAAATGAACTTCATTGCGCATCTTTGGGTTAATTGTTCGATGTGATTAACACATTCTTAGTTATTGTGAAGTTTAAGCTAACAATTTACTTATTGGCCTATATTATTGGGAACACTACTCAAGGGGTACCCTAGAATAAGAAAAACAGTAATGTTTCGGGGAAATATAGTTAAATTTATGGTTCATCTACTTACATAATTAAAGGAATAGGAAATAAAAAACGCAGTCCAGCAACTATAAGTAAACGGAAAGCTTTGTTGACATGCTCAATTAATTACTATGACGTAGTCTGTACCTACGATTTAAAAAACCAACAATTAAAAGCCACGTTTATGAATGGGGTTCCATACCTTCTTAACGTTTCATAAACGTAGATAGTATTTATGAATGTATCAGGGCGATAGGCCTACGAAAGTTATCGATTTTGTTTAATACATAGACAAACAGTGAATGCAGCTGTGTGAAAAGGTCAAGGCAGTTTTTGCTTTACATTTAAACTAATCTGATTGTTAGTTGGTGTTGCAATTTTAATTCATACAAATGTGTCAATTGTTACTGTTGAAATAAAACAATGATATACTATAATGTATTTTGAAGTCCTTGGCATCACTATTTGTTGTGGAAATACTCATCAATATTAACAACTTTCATGGTGGGAACAACTGCGAAAAAATAACATGTGTGTGTTCCATACTAAAGTTCAATACCTACTCGACCAAGATTTGTGCAGCAAGTGAATGCTGGTTACTTTTATTTTATGGCTGCACAGTTGTTCCCATAGTAATAGTTGATCACAGTGAAGA
The DNA here is from genome assembly GCA_947623365.1 of Achlya flavicornis. Classification (NCBI taxonomy): domain Eukaryota; kingdom Metazoa; phylum Arthropoda; class Insecta; order Lepidoptera; family Drepanidae; genus Achlya; species Achlya flavicornis. Next base: position 13,182,296 of record OX392480.1, on the reverse strand, counting down.
GTACTTGCACCCTTGCAAGTATTGCTAAGAACTTCAAAATCACCGTGTATAAAAACGTAATTTTCTAAAGCTCTTTAGTAGATTTGCTATGAAAAATAAACTGCACACAATCGAACCTCACTTTCAGACAATAAAAGCATATTTTCACACATTTCTAGATTCACTAATGAACTGAGATAAAAAAAAACAATGCGTCATACATAAATCACAAAAATATCAACAACTTTTCGGCACAGTATTATAAATTTTTTCTCAAAGTGTTTACGGTTCAGAATGCATGGAGCATATAACGTTAGCATCTGGCCGGAGCGGCGAGTCCGAGTCGCGGGTCGTGAGTAGTGGTGTAGTGGAGGCCGGGGAGAACGAGGCGCGCGGCTCGGCCGTTTGACGCTTATCAACAGCTATGTGGTAACCGCAGCGGGTCGCGATACGTAAGCGGAAGCGATTTCATATACCTACCAAATTAATATATTATTGTGATTGGAAATTTACTCCATTTCATAGATTGAATAAACATAAACAAAGACACGGTGATCGTAAACCGTTTTCTTTAATGTTTTTTTTTTTAAATGGGTATATTTTAGAGCCAAATTAGATTATATGGATTATTTTTTCCAAACGAAGCATCGTTTTGAAACGTTTTGATTTAGGATAGTTTTACTATGTCTTAATTTCTTAAAGACAAGCAAATATGAATTAAGTAATAGGAGACTTACGTAAGCAGTAAGAACAACATATTTATTTTCAAACAGTCGATCACTCGCACATTGCACCAAACCCCAAGACTTGGGTCGACTACCGCGCGTCTGCTTAGAAGTGACGTTGCACATTTCGGACACCATAAGATGTTAGCACGCAATAAGGTTCAAAATGGTACTAAATTCTACACCGATTCATGCGAACATGGTATTGCGGAATGGCATGTGAAGTAGTAGAGCGCATGCATACTTAGCGGGATTTAAAGTTTCCATAATTAATAAAACTGAGAAAGATCATTAACATAATTGATGATGCCTATCGATACACACCTTTATGAGTGTATCTACTGCAAGAGGGATTGCATATTAGAAGTTTATAGGCAAAAAAGAGACGCGCATGCCTGGAAAGTTTTGATAAATGACATGATCCATCAAAATGTGAGCAATTTATTCATAGGCGGTTTTGTAACAGATGATAACAGTGTGAATTTAGACATTTGATTTTACTGGTCTACTTAAGTTTGCTATTTATTTACTTATTAAATATTTTTTCAGTCTACTTTGTAATTTTGCCGCCGCGCCGGGGCACGCAATTGTTTTCAGTGCGATTAGAATGTAAATATTATGTAATTAATCTAAGCCTGTTTTGAAAAGATTAATTGCTGAGTTTATTGCCGGCTCTTCTCAGCAAATGCAACCTTCCGAACCGGTATTAGAGTATTAGAGTCAGACTTTTCATAAGTGCCTGCGAAGGTCTATTTGAATAAATGATTTTGAATTTTGAATTTTACTACTGATTTATTATTGACTTCACCCCCTCCGTACAAATGTAAGCATTTCTTTAATCTATTGTTTGCTTATGTCTTTATTCCAATAATCAAACTATAGTGAAATGACTTAAAAGTATATTGACATCTGATTCTATCTTTAATCATTGAGAATAAAGTCTGTATTGTTGATTTAACAAAGAAAAAACTATCGTAGAACAGTTTGGTTCGGCACAACGCAACAACTCGTTTTTCATCATCTTTAAAGTAGCGGCTAATCTGATGAATTATAATCTTCTTTGTTATAAACAAGTTTTTTTTTTTTTAAGAAACCACAATCATATTTTCTCTAAGACTCCAGTGCCAAAGATTTCATAAGAGAAATCTCGGTAATATCTTGTTTCGCATTAAAATGTTGAACCAAATCAACGTTTATAACTGTCTGGATGAGGAGTGACCAAAAAAAAAATGTCTGCTAGCTTCTTAAGAGGCATTTGTTTACCTACATACATACGTCACACGTTATGTCAACAATTTAACAGCTGCGCGTAGATAACTTAAAAGCACATACTGTGCGTAAGTAATTTGCCCAAGCGCTATATCCAAAGACAATCTAGTCATAATGCATGCGTTTTAAATTCAGACAAGTTTGTTTAAGGAAAACTCATTGATTTTCTTTCTTAGCTCTCGTGAAATTATTAACAAGGTCGATCGAAGGTAAAAGGTCTACATCGGGCATATTTGACCGTGCAGTAATTTAATTCTATGTTTCAATTCCATTGTTTTCATATCGACTGAAAACTTTAGCTTCTATTTACAAACTTTAAAATAATAATGAGAATTAGAAATTAAAATAATAAAAAGACAGAATAATAAAGTTGCTAAAAGCGTGCGTAATTTAAAAACGGAACTAAATCGTTGAAATATGAGTGTGTTAAGAACCATTAAAGCTAATGTCAGTATTTTTTGGGGTAATTCAACTCTAGATAGATATTAAGCAAAAGCATAAAACAACGAATATGACTTTAATTTCTTAATCTCATAAGGGTATTATTCTTAATTCTCAAGATTTTTTAATGATTTATTGGAGTATTGTTTTGTATGCAATATAATTACATATATGTTTTGTAGTAGAATTTTAGCTAAATGGGTTTTACACTACAAACATTGAATCACTATAATAATATTATATTGTTTATTTACTGCAAAATATTGTTCATGGTCATTTGCCCACAAGTCCACTGCTGGACACGTGCCCCAACAAGTACCGCAACAGTCAATCATCCAGAGGAATGATGATATATTTACACACAGTTTATTCAATCTATCTTTGGAGAACATTTAAAAATGTTCACACCAAATGCAAGTTTATGGTCAAAATAATAGAGTAACAAATATTTTAATCATCAATGTTTGTATCTGTTTGTAATATATTGTTGTTGCACCCAAATTTTTTGGGGGAGATTTTTAACAAAGACATAATAAGACAGGCCAGTAATATAATAAAACTAGATTAGAGGGTTATGTAGGAAGAATAAGCACACAGTCTATCCCTCTCATCTCACTCATCTTTAACGAAACGGAGGATGGTTCTTGGGACTACCGACATATTGGATTTATTTTATCAAAATGGATGACCAGTTACATGAACTCATCAGTATTTATACTAAACAACATGATGTACTATACAGTGTTAATCTTAGCATACAAAAGAATGGATACACCTCAAACATTAAGGAATATGGTATACTAAGAATAACATGAATATTTTTTCTCTCTATTATTTCACAACACTATTTCAAATTGTATTTTCATACCTAAAGATAGAGACAATATTAATGAGCGTAGCTAGGTCACAGACATACTGTGTTGTCTTGTAAATAATATCTGTTGTATTTTTATTTATTGGGTATAAATACAGCTTATGGAATTTTACTACATACTTTATGTTCTTACAAAGAAGTCAGTGCTGCAAGCATGGATATATCAAATCTGACATAACTCTATGAGAATAACATTCGCTATTAATAAAAAAATATATCAATGTTTGAAAATTATTGACGATCCATGCTCAGCAGCCTATTTTGTTAATTACTTGCCGTGAAATTAATAGTAACCTACCAACCCTGTTTCACGCCCATTCAAGAGGAATCATATATTTTGAAGTACCCTATAATCGGTTAATTCCAGGAATGATTAAGCTAATATCATGTGATTGAGGAACCAATATCCACATTAGGAGTCCTTAGTAAAATGATAGTATTTATAAACATCTAAAACCTTTTTGAGTCCCAGAGTTTATTATTAAGTTGTATATACTAGGTCTATTGTGAAGATATTGTGAAGATATTGTATAGTAGTTTTTAATATCACAAAGGGACTGCAGGTCTTAATGATTTTACAAGAATAATAATAATTATTATTAGAGAATATAATGAACTAACCGGCTGCTTCAAGCAAAGCTTCAAGTCGTGCCTGCATCTCAGGGTCGACAGCCCGCTCAGGGTCATCGTGAGAGAGGAGGAACTTGGATGGCTCTGCACTGCCGCCTTCCTCTTCCATCTCCGCCTGACAAAACACAACCAGTCAATGAACTTTTCATTTCACATATATTTATCACATGCTTTGAGTCACTATAATTACTAGATCATGGAAATGTCTGAATGTAATTTCTAATATAAACAAATTTCTCAACAAAGCGTTTTATTTCTGAAAACCTTGGCAAATATATGGAAAGCATGTTTATTCTAGAGGTTTCTTGAATATTCTTATATCTAAGTAAGTAATCAGTAGCAATAGTTTACTAGGCGAGTCTTACATACAATGCAATTTGTAGACTGCTTAATGCAGGTTACGTTAGTTCAGTCATTGTATGGGAAACTGCTTAGCAAGAATAGACAGCTGCCATGACTAAATTTAGCACAGACTTAGGCAGAGTTGACACACAGAAGATTAGTAATGTTAATGCAAACACTGAAATATTCATGTTAGAATCACAAGGACCATTCAACATTGAAAAAACAAAAACATTTGTCACATTAAACTGTCCATAGCACACACATTATGCAGGTTAACAGTATGTCACTCAAACTGCAACAGCAATAGTTGTTGGTGAAGCTCCTGGCACTCAGTAAGGTTGTCTTCGACTTACCAACAGGTCTGGCCTGCTAAGGCACAAACAAGCCAGCAAGATCTATAACACCAATGAGAAAAACGTGTTATGTACCGACAATGTGGTGCATAAGGACGAGTTTACAGCTAAATACTACTGTCAATGGTCCTTGCAATTCACCAATGTTCATGGTTTTTGCGCGAATTTCAGTAGGCGTTTTGTAGACCTAGTACGCGCCTGACGTCACCAAACACATCGTGATCGACTGTGTTTGTGACAAATTCACATCGAAATTATATAATTCGCACATTCGTATCGAAATAATGTCATAAAAATACATTATTCAGAGATTTACATCGAGTGAATGCATGTGATCCGGGAAACATGGCCACCGTACATCAACCCTACTCAAAACACAAATAGACAATGAAAAGTATCTTACGGCGGATTACTCCGTCTATATCACAGAATTACGAAGAATCAATTGAATACTGTCTAGGAGCGGCTGGCATAAATAATTTCATGCATTACTCAGTAGTACGTATGTACTTATGACTTTCTGACGTTTTACGGAATATTTGGCAAGCGACGTACTGTATTGAGAATGTAAAATAGATTAGTTCGTTGCAGCGTGCTACGCACGATTTCAAACAAATACTGCTGATAGAAGATCGATTTTGGTGAGAGAAGGAATCCTACGGCCAGACCAGACATGTACAAGATGTCCCTCGCAGTATTTAGAGCGGTACAGATAATCACATTCCCTTACTGCCACCGCCTCTGCCGAAAACAAAACACGTTTTACCTCGGATACAGAGTCATCTTCGCTCTCCGAAGAGTCCGTCATGTATTTGGCAGGCGCTCCTGAATACGTTTCGGTTTCAGATTTGGCCGGACTCGAAGCCGAACTCTGAGGAGTGGACGATTTTACCACATCAAGTTGCACATTCACCTTATCGATATTTCGGTTTTCAGACTGTCCAACATTCTGCATCTTTGTCCTAATCCAATATAACTTAATTAGTCTTTTAGTATCAACACCTTTTCTACGAAATTAACACGTTCTTATATTAGCAAACAAAATTTATTTCGTCATTTAGCCAGGTTGATACCCGCCATGTCTACTTCTATGGCGAGGTTCCCGGATGCTTCAAGTAGGCTAACCAATTATCTCCCTCTGGCGACCAAATTATGAACAATAGGTGCTGCCATCTACTTACAAAAATGCAATAATTTGGTAATAGACAACAGGTCTCACTTTTTAATAATGATGAAAAAAGCGAAAAAAGCTAGTATGCCATTCAGTCTCAACCACACAACAAAACCGATTTTTAATAAAGTAATGAAATGCCTATGCCCTACTTACCGGGTGGAGATTTCGAGACGGCATATTTTCAAAACCTATGTTGGGTAAGTCATGCTAAACAACTTTTACCATAGGACCAACATAAAATTCTCAATAAAAAAAATTACCTCCTTTTACAAATGAGGGTGAAAGGGCAGATACTCCACCACGCGTGCCCACTGCAGATCGGTGGAGGTAGGCTAGCGATCAACCTACTGTTGGAGTTTTCAAGCCGCCTAGCCATGATATTAGCCGCTAGCTATTAACGATGATAACCAATAAGTGATAACCAGGACCAACGGCTTCACGTGCCTTCCGAAGCCCGGAAACGCTCGTTCTGAAATACCACTAGGCGGTCACCCTGCTGGGTGGTACCGACCACGACGGTGGTAGCTTAACTTTGCCGATCGATTAAGAACCGCTAATTATGCTACACCACGAGCGCTTCAACACTATAAACATTTAACTATCACTAACTAACACTGTAACTAGTTTTGTACATTTCCCAAAATAGTGAGTTTTATGGTTTTTAGAGAAACCGTAAAACACACACAATATGCCTAATGAACTTCTACTGTTGCTAATCACTGAAACATCTATCCGTATTGTTCTACGAAGGTAAAAAAAAATGAAATCTCGAAATTCAAATTTCCCGCCATTTCCATAATTTCTACTACAATACAGACACACAGACAGATAAAAGATTTTTTTTAGACCGCTTGTTGTAAAGCCCGCCAAAATGTACATATTAAAATTAATAAATATATTTGTTAATTTTATAGATATCGACTAGAGTTGGCGAGATCTAAATAGATCAACGTGTCAAAAAGAGAAACATATATCGACAAGAAGAGACACCCTCTTGTTAAAACGGGCCTCTTAGACACCTCTTAGATCACGACAACTTTAGTCGATATCTATAAAACTAACAAAAATAATTTCGTTTGTATCGACTAAGATTGATAATAATCATTCGAATCATAGACAAATACCAGTCTTCTAGTCTTCTTCTTATTTTTAAGTTTGGCAACCAAGCCCAAATTAGAACTCATTTCTGCCAGTGTCAAATCAAATCAAGAGGACTTTTTGGCGGGAACTTGCAGAGTGACGTTGTTACACGGAGTAAAGCGTAGGAGCAAGAATCTTATATTATATATTAGCATATTAGATGGATTTTGCGCTACGAACTGTCAATTGAGGATGAAATTTTCACCTTCAATTACGTCACGTATGTATTTCTTTCTCTCTCTTTACAGTGACTACACTGTTAAGTTACTCGGGACAAACATGGGACATATGCATACCTATTATATTGACGGGCCAGACCAGTTGGTGTGGTTGGTTAAAATCTCAACTTTTACGCTACGCCGCAGGTAGTTAATTCATTATTCACTATGATATTCCCATTGCGGACCATGACGCACGAATGTTTGGATGTTTGTCCACACCACAATCACGCCCATGCTGCAACGGCTGAACGGATTTGGATGTAATTTTGCACACAGGGTCAGAATATGTCCTTTATTAACACATGGGATAATTTAATCCCGTGAAAACCATAAATCCCTCGGGTAGGAATGGGGATAGGATTCAGCTTCCTACTAAAACTGCAATGAACTTCACTAGAGTTCTATTAGCATTAAGACTTAGATCGGGTCACGGGACGAAACAATGGATGGCTTTCTTGACTAGTTTGATATTCACGTGTTTCATCAATTCAATATCAATGAAGTTCACTGCCATTGACTTACAGGTTTCAAGGTGATTAAGAAAAAGCACTCAATCTATTATAAAAGAAATTTTAATTAATATTATATAAATATTACATAGATCAAAGTATACTAATACTTATTAATAGTACCTATACCAAAACTTATTATAAAGAGTTACAAACCAAACTTATTATAATCCAATGATCTGATTGAGAAAATTAATTTAGTTTAATAATTTCCAATAAGATGCGAGTCCGTCCGTACACATGATAATACATCATCCTATTATATTATTATAATGGTCTTCTTTAAAATGCAGGCTGCATCTCTTTGCAGTCTCGTAATTTTTTTGTTTACTCGCCTTCTTTTTGGATCTTTCGGAAAACTGAAAATAAATTAAATTAATATTACTTAAGTACATACACACCCAAAATAGAATTGGACAAGTGTGAGTCTGAGTGTGACTCGCTTACAAGGATTCTAACCTCCGTTAGATAGACATATATCTTGGTTTGGGCCATAACTGTTATAAAAACCGGACCGCATAACTAAGCTAAACTAATATACCACGGTGGCAGACGGACAGACGGACGGAGTGGGGTAAAGCTTTACATTAAGTGACAATTCCTAGTAGTATTGGCATATTATAGCGACTTTCGGATGTTAACGGCTTTGGCGCTGCGGGAAAAGCAGTCTCTTCGCCATTGCATAACAAACCGCTGACATTCATAACCGTGCACGGTGTCTGCGGATTGTTACAGCTGGCGGAGACTGCTCTCCCTACGCGCCTCCGTCTTCATAAAAACACTCTAGGGGTGAGACAGACAAGTACTACATGGAGTCGGGACTGGCAGATTCAGTTTTGTAACAGTTAGTATTTAAGATAAGATATTGTGGAGTACGTGCGCCAAAAGATTAAGTACACGCCGAGGGTGCAGCTGCTGGAATCGACCCGCAACGTCAACTTCATGGCGTTCGTGGTGCGAGTTCCAACGTGTTTTCTGCACCTCGTCATGGAGGAAAACTTTTGGCCGCAAGGCGTGGTGTTTCGTCGCTTCCGCGGACAAGTGCCACACGATCGCACTGTGACGTAGTGCTTTTTACTAACATAGTTTTAAGCTTTTATACTAGCAAAAAGTGTTATATTTTGATATGTATGTTAGTTTGTAAGGTATATATCTATGGGCCAAAGTAGCCTGATATTAAAGAATTATTATTATTATTATTCCATTTATTCATCTTTACACTTATTTTTACACATTTAAAACTTATTATTATTATTTATCAAAAAAAAAACACATCAACATTAGGTACACACAACACTCGCGCCGCGGCGCGCCGGGCCATTTTACAGTTATTTCATTCGATTCAGCGTCAAAGAAGAAATTAGTAAAACATTGTTTAAGGCTTGGACGAGAAACGAACATTTCAAAAAAAAAAAAATCGTTTCCTTACGAAATCGTTTGGTAAGTATGTTTATAATACATAAGTTACTTCTCCAGAAAAAAAATTGCGCCTATTCTCGTCGTCACTTAATGTAAAGCGTAGCCCGGAGGCACCATAAGGGTTTCTTTTTACATTTTTGGTTCGGAACCCCAAAAAAAATGACATCAAAAAAAGACGAAAATCAAAAAAATATGGTCACTTCAGTCCTTTTGTTTACATATTAAGAGATCTTATTAAAACAATAATGAGCAAAGAGAACAGGTTAAGAGAATGTTTGCATAGTTACAAAATATTATTGGTACAAAGATTGGAATTTGGAACTATGAATCGAGCCCAAATTCTCCCTAGAATGCGAAAATATTTCAACTTGTTTGTATTATGTTTAATATCGTAATAAAACACTCACCCATGCCATTTAATAGTTGTATTTGGATTCCAAACACTTTTGCAATGTCTGACCACGCAATACATACTTCAGAAGACACAATTTTACAATCGATGTTCAGAAAATCTCCAACAATAAATCGAAGTAATAAAAATATTTGAAAGATCTGCCATTTTCACAACCAGTGTTGCCAAAGTATTGACATTACATTTTGGAAACAGTTTAAGGAGTTTTTATTGTTTTGATAGACTTTAGATATGATTAAAAAAAGTTGTTTAATTTAAACTAACCATTCGTTTACACTAATCAGTTTATTTACTTAAATCGTAATGTAGTATAAACGTCTTACTAATAAAAATATGGAACACGGTCGTTTAACAGCTGTATAGTTATGCAAGTGTGCACAAACTAAGTAGAGATACTACGCATCAGACAGACATGTCAGTACATGCTGTTTCAACCTTAGAGAAATCCAGAACATGACAGTTTTTTTTTTTTAATTTTGTCGGGTCGTGTGTTGGTTTTTTTTATTGACCGAAGTATTTAGGCAAAGGAATCAGAATTCAACAGCCTACATGTGTAGTAGGTAGGTACCTAGCCTTTCAAAACTTTTATGTATTTGTTTGATATTTTGGACAGAGAAATAAAATACACATTCAATGTAAAGCCCTTTATTCAATTTAGGCCCCAGAAGGGCACTTATACATATACACTATATATTTTTGGACAATCTGACAATATTGGCTATTTTTCCAATTATTAACAATAAAAAAACATACCTAAGCAGTTAATACATACGAAAAAATAACATGAAAATAATAAAAAAAAAACAATAACCTAAACAACACACGACTATCTATATCATAAAGGTATATTTGTTACCAGAAATGTATAAATGGCAAAGATCTGTAAAAAAATATTAACTTAACAAGCTTTCCAGCCTTATTATAACAACTTAATAACAGTTAATAAGGTTGACATTAATGTGAAAATAATTGGGCACAACTTTTAGCCACTGGTGAAAAATCTGTACATAAGTATGAATACTGAATTTCAACTCAGTGGTACAACACAGTTCGCGTTCAGTACAAAATAGTGTCTTACATAGGTCTAAAACGACAAAACCAGCATGGCTACATTCGGGTTGATCAGAGAAGAACAAACATTGTTATAAAATTATGCAAATTACAGAATAAAATCTACAAAAAATATTTAATTTACCAGTGGCTTGTTCCAATTATCCTGTGTGTGGAAAAGCAGAGACAGAAGTGGATGTTGAAGGCATATGAAAAAGATCTGTAAACACATTAAAATGTATTAACTTAACAAGCCTTACTATAACAACTTAATAACAGGTGAAAATATAGCTCAATTAAACTAGCTTTCAATAAAAAAATAAAACATTGAAATAAGTCTTTTTTAGCTCTACAATGGAACAGGTACACAATACATGTTAAACTTATAGGTAACATTGTTTTATCCCATTCCCATTGTTTGCATCGGACGTTAAACATGATAAAAAATAAGGTAATTCAACCGATCCAAATTATGTATTATCGGTTAATGTTTAGTTTATCATATAATTTTAAAACTTTATTTAAATATAATGAAACAACATTTATAACTATTAAAGTGTTAATTCCCTTAAAGAATAATAGTTCAAGAGGAGTAGAACAAATATTTACCAGAAAGTGGCATGTTATGCTTCAGTACAGTGGATTGTACTTTTGGTGCTGCACAGTATGTATAGTCGTAGTGCCTTTTACGTACATATGAGTGATCAGTAGGTTTGTGTACTGAAAAAAAAAGGAAAATTATTAATAGATATAACTACCGTTGCCAAAGAGTTTTAATTATATTTATTTAACACCTCTGTATCTCAAATGATGCAAATGTTAAATTTAAAATATTTCTCTTAAAGCACTTTCTTAATAATTAAATTTCTTTTTACATGCTTGTAATTTTTATGTTAGTACCTACTTGTTATACCTAATTTATTTTATAATTTAAACCTATTTATTTTTCTTGTATAGTGTTCATCCGTCTTTCGGCGGTGTTTGTAAATTTATGTGGATATATAAAGTATTTATGTAGTTACCTAGCTGTTAGTTTTCCTTTGATCATAAAATAAAATACAGATAATGTTCAACTAAGTATTATACTTAATATATATAATTCAACAAGTTCAATTTAGGTATTTGGGAAGTAAGATCTTATTAACATACCATTATCATCAATTATGCTTTTGAGGAAATACCATCCTCAATTTCAAGTAAGTTGTCTGGCTTTTCTATGGCCGCTCTACCATAGGTTAATCCCGCGACTTGTCTTGTCAATCACTTTGGAATACAACACATACATTTCAAAAGTTTAAGTAACTCACAATGCACTATTAAAATAAAAAATAATCTAAATACGTCCTGTCGTAAGTAAGCACTAATGTTCCCAATGTATTATATTACTTTTTGTTCAATGTTGTTCAAACGTTCTTGCGTAAATTAACAGTAGATTTATAACGTCCTCTTTCGTAGATAACTTGCAGTATTTGATAACACTAATCAAGACTGGAATAATAGCGAAACGGGATTATTGAATTATTGATTGATTACTATGAATGATCAGCCATCATCAATGACGTAATAATTGTAATGACGGACGACACAAAATGGTGGCCCTTGTAAGGCGAAGCAGGGGGCAGGACGAGGGAGAGTGGGACGCGTAAACGCCACGTAATACATTGCTCCCACAGACTACATATGTTTTCTACGGTTCAATATTTTAGTTCCATCATTACTAGCCGTGGCAGTGTGTAAGCCATATATAATAATAATCTATGGTGTAAGCCTTACACAGTTGCTATACACTCCCTTTACTAATAATCAGTGTGTAAGCGTTGTATAGTTATCTATTTGTTAAAACAAAAACGACTGGCAACGTTTTAGGAACGTTTTGAAACTAAAACTATCTAACTTCAAAATACGAGAGAAAATATGGGGAAAAATGTGAAAACACCAAAAGATACTGAAAAATAATTATATAAAATATTAATCATATCATAAAAATCAGGTTTCTTTTTCTTAAGACTATTTTTATTTTAATAATTAAACAATAAAATTACTTTTAAAAAGCTTCAAATAGCTAATGGTGGTTTTGAACGAAACTGTCTTGTGCTTATGGCTACAGTAGCCATTTAACCAAAGAAGAAGAAGAAAGAAGAACGTCATTGTCAAATTACAAATGTTACGTCAACAAACGAAGCAAATGGCTGTGCCAATGACTTCAAAACTAAGGATACACCTACCGGAACATTTTGCATAAAGTTATCAAAATCAAATAAATTGTAAATTTTTGTTTTATTTAATCCATAACTCCAGTATAAAACACAAGCCTTTCACTACGCAACTAGGCATTTTTATGGCAATTATAAGCAAACAATAAACGAATGAACTGTTCCGTGGACCGCAGTATGACCGCAGTCGACTGAGTTGCGTTGGCCCTAAAATGACTTTTTAGGGCCAGCGCGTTGGTGTCATTTCGTTGCGCGGTTGGCCTGGTCCGTAGTAAATGGACACAACACTTGATTGTCAGACACAGCTGATCTATTGAAATCCGCCATAATGTTCATATACAAACACTAAACAAGGGTCCTGGCCCGTGTAAGCCCTGTGTAAATTTCCTAGGTAACTAAAACACGTGTATACAGGCTTTGTGTCAAAAATGTTTTTATTAGTAGCAATTATCCTATAACAGATGTGTACACCGCGTGTAACTTTTTATTAGTAAGGCTGATCCAGCCTTCTTGCGTAGGAGTAAAGACTGGTGACTTTTTGGTGGGAACTTGCAGAGTGACGTTGCGTTATCACACAGCGTTTTCATTATTATTTTCATAAATTCGTATATTTTTAGTTTTATTGCATATTATCGGTGGTATTTTATCCAATAAAGATCATCCATGTGCACCAGTGAAGTGAAATGAAATGAATTATGTTGTGGCGACTTGCGCGCCTCCTATTTATTAAAATATGACAGGAAGTCATTCAATGTCTAGAAGCCTAACTCTTCAGTTTTATAAGAGATTTTGTCTTAAGAAGAAGAGATTTGTTTAGTTTTGTATTTCTTTATAAGAATGGCTAAATTTCAGTAATCCGAAAAGCTAAATCAACTATGTAACTAACAAGTTGGGAAATACAGTTTCATTTTCAGGTTCTCTCAAGTCCCACAATGTGTATCGTGACTTTTCAAGTTGTCTCGAAAAGTCCGTAAAGTGTTTTAGTACAATGACCACCATTGTAGTAAAACCAAGAGTAAAACATAATTTTTATGGACGGTGACTGACTGAGGACTACAATGTGAAATATTGTGAAAGTGATTTATTGTGACTGGGAAGTATAACATAACTTGACACTGGCAGAAATGAGCCCTAATTTGGGCTGAAGAAATACCACTACTAGACCACACAGTTGGAAACACAAATTGAATGAAAGATAAACACAGATTAAACATTAAAATTATAGAAATTAGAAATATATTAATCTTGAAACATGAAAGCTGTGCATGAAAGATGTGAAAGATCGTGAAAGATGTTTGAAAGATGGTTGAAAAAAATCTGTTTCTAAATTATTTCATGTGATGTTTTGGAAAAAAGCAGTGAAAACTTTACCTATATCGGCATACTGTGAACATACAGTTATATCATAACAAAAATGATTAATCCAAATAGAAATCAGCTGAAATTTTCCGAAGCATTTTCAACTATTTGGCTTTTCGGATAAGTTGATGGGAATACTTACAAATTCCTGCATGAAAGTGACGGTGGATACTGTTTTCACGATGTTTATGAAGACTGAATAAGTAATTAATTAGGCAGAATGGCGCGTGACGGTGATTTGCCTACGATATTTAATCCGAAGCGCGTTCGCGCGCCTTCTGTGATAATAACAAGTGAAGAGGTGGAGCCTGAGCGAGGGTCTGGCGACGGAGACCGTGATCGTGACCGGCCGAACGGTCCGCCTACACCGCTAAGCCCGCGGGCACCGTTAACACCGCAAGCTTCTATATGTTCGGCGCCTCCATTGACGACGCAGCCTTCGCTTCAGCAAGCTTACAGTGAGTCTGCCGCCAGTAGCCAGGATGAAGAGCGCCAGCTGCGTGACAAGAAGTGTCCAAGATCATGCTGCTCTAGATTTGCTAAAAAGGTCTAATTCACTATGATATTAAATTTATTTTACTTATTTTCATTTTATTTATCTATATAAACAGAAGACTCTCATCAAGATTGTGTTTATTATTATATTACTATATTATATGCAAGATATAGTAATTTATGATTAACATTTCAGATCTACTATGGTATCTGCATCACCTTTGTTTTGACTGGATCATGGGTGACCACAACACATTGCATCAAGCACATGTATTTAATGGAGTATGCACCAAGCTCTCTTGGCACGGTGTACAGCACTGAATCCTCATCTGTTGCTTACAATAATCAAACATCTAAGTTTCGGTCAAATGTAAGATTATTACAAGTTTTATTTTCTATGAAGTCTGGGGTTGATTTTTAACATAATATCACGTCAATTTCTCTGTCTCCTAGTTCTAAGCTACCTCCTAACCAGTTTTCAGCCAAATTGGTTCAGCCGTTCTTGAGTTATAAATAGTGTAACTAACACGGACTTTCTTATATGCCTACTAGATTCCGCCTCCATTTAACCCGCGCCCCCTTCTTTATCCCTTTACTTACCCTACCAACCCAACCCTACCCTACCATACCCTACCCTACACTATCCTATACAAAGTATCCTATGTCCGCCTCCTGGGTCCAAGCAACCTCCCCACCAATTTTCAGCCAAATCGGGTTCAGCCATTCGTGAGTTATAAATAGTGTAACTAACACAACTTTCTTTTATATATAGATATAGGAGGGTTTCACTATAAAATCACAATTGTTTTATTTTCGACTTTAGTAGGCGCTTATGAATATTTTGCATGTAATTCATTGTACTTGCTGGGAACTCAGCAAATACTCTTTTCAAAGAAGCTAAGATTCATTACATAACATTGAAATTCTTGTCTCACTGACAACAATTGCAAAAAAATTGCCCTGTAAAAGTTGAATGATAAAATGTGACCAATACAATTGTTTCAGAATCTCTACAATGCACCATTCTTCACAGCATGGTTCTGTACTAACTGGCTCATCCTCTTCTACCCTCTCTATCTGATTGTAAAACTCATTCATAACAAATGCAAGTCTGCTAATGACATTGTGTTTGATGCGTTCAGTGACTTCAAGGAGAAGGGATTCACTTTTGGTAAGTTTCCGAACAATCACAATTGATGGCCTCCATTAATAGTGAACACTCATACATAACACATTTTGAAAAATGTTTATGATATTTGTCTATGTATGTTATATACCACCTTAAAACACAGTTTTGGTCTGTCTATCTATAAACTTAATATTATAAAGTTGAAGAGTATATTTATGTAAGACCAATTATAGTCTTATATCAGAAACTACCAATCTGATTTGAAATATTATTGTGCCATTCATTGACGTTGAAACCAAAGAGTGCAGTAAAAAATATAGAGACAAGAAACTAAGTGAAAGTTAAAGTACAATGATATATTTGATATTGGCAGTATAGGGTAAACTGATACACCTTTTATTACTTACACCTTTAACAGTTGGTTGCACAAAGATCCCCATTAAAACTTCATTACGTAATGAGATATTAACGCTAATGAATCCGTCAGTTTAAAGATGTTGCACAAAACCACTTTAGGCGTAATTAAAGGTTCTTTAGCTAAAGTCTTCAAAAAGTATGTTCTCAGTTACAAATCGCATAAAATGGCAACATTGAACGAATGGAATGAATGATTTCTCTACATTGATATTTCTGACCATTGATTATGTAAATGTATAGATTATTTAAATATATCTAAGCATTAAACGCGATGAAAAAATGGACCCCCAATTGTTGGTGGCTAAAATCTTGTCCCGCGCACAATGTGAGTTGAGTTGTCATTGAATACATTTGTGTCGTTTGTGTGACAATATTGTATTGTTTGAAATAACATTTTGTTGATTAGTGTGCAGAAATTACTTTTAGTATGCACGTGAAATGTTCTACCCCTTTTTAATGCTTATATAAATTGCAAATAAGTAAATCAATCAGATAAAATAGAATATAATAGAATTTAATAAATGTATGAATATACCTTGATGGATATTGATCAATCTAACAATAAATAATCAATGTTTCTGATATCTTTTCTGTCACATTTCCTTTTGACGTTTAAGCTAATGAACCTAAAATTGTCATGAAGTAATTTTGTGCAACAACTTTAAACTAATGAACTCATTAGCGTTAATGTCTACATTTCTTAAAGAAGCTATAATGGTGATCTTTCTGCAACCCAGTGATGTCCAAAAATGATGAAAGATTTTATAGACACATATTAAACACTTATTTAACTTTTTTAACCACATTTTTTTTGCTAAAATGTGTTTAATGGGTGCTTCTTGACCTTTTAAATTTAATCTAAAGAACCGTCATTTTAATGGAACTTTAGCTACTAATGCCGCTTTGTGCAACATAAAACTACGTAAATGAGGTTTTAAAGGATCGTTTGACACTTCATTAGTTAAATTTAAAGGAGGCATAAAATATTAGTCAAATGACTGTTTGTGCAACAGTTTAATGGAAGATTAGTGTTTAATGCCGACTTTAAAATTTAAAGAACGTTTCTGCAACTGACTGTTAGTCTAACAAAATGGAGGTCAAATTATTGTTGTTATGAGGTCAACCAAACACGCAAATTCGAACTAGGTTGCAGGATGATATTCTTTTTTATCACTTCACTATCATGTTTTTAAATGACCTAAGAAACTGATTGAATCAACTACTTTGAAATACAGTAAAAAATTCAGGGCCGATTTATTTTCGCTAGATATACCTCAGATATGCTATTCGTTTGATAAGTTTATACGAAAACTCTAATTTCAAACAAACAGCCAAATATAGTTTATACCACCGACCTTTTAAAAATATGCAAAGGTGGTAAAAATGATTTTGGTAATAGCAATTAATTTCTGGGTAATTTTAACATTCATACAACTGCATTTACCGTTTTTATAAACAGGAATGCCAATTTACTATAACAATAAATTGCTCTTTCCAAACAGCTCGCTTCATAAGTCGTTGCGGCCTTTTCTGCCTCCTATGGGTCGTAAATATATACATGTACACTTATTCACTGAAGATCCTGCTGTGTACCGACGTAGTGGCTCTGTTCGCCACCAACGTGTCCTGTATATACCTGCTTTCATGGGTTATATTGCACGAGCAGTTTGTTGGAGTCAGGGTAAGTCTAGACAAGTACTTAAGAAATTGGAGTAGTGATTGTTGATTTCAAGTAGTTTGTAATCCAATGTCCGATAAGAGATATGTCGAGTTTTATAGAGGGCTAGATAAAATTACGTGATATGGTTTAAAGCAAGTCTAGCAAAACCCAGGTTTTAAATTAATCCATCGGTTTCTAAAGTCATATAACAAAAAGAGAAATAAGACAATGTTCGATAAATAGTAGGTATGAACCGAGCGTACACTTTTTCCTACCTATGACGCAAGATGCAATGAAACCTCATTGACTTGACTCACTACCATTTCAGACAATTTACCTTTACGGGTCATAATGTCTGTTTACTTCAAAACAATTTGCCACTGGATACCTCTATATATATTATGAGAATTCGTCACACCGTCTTGAAGCGCAGCGCGAACGCCGCAAAGCGTATTCGGTGTTAGCTGACTCTGGGGGACCTTTCACACAGACTGGCTCGGAGAAGAGCATATTTTGATACGCGTTTTGATAGACTTTAGCATCATTGAAATAAGGTTTATTTTTACATTTCACTTCTTTTGTTAGCTTACGTTACTTTACGTTAGAACGGCTCTCCAGCATTCAATGCAGTGGCCCTACTTAGGCTGATATTATGATGATGAGACTTGTGGCTTGAGCTATGTGAGCTATCTATTACTCAGCCTATTCCTTCTATTACTATATTAAAATTATACTGTTTGAATTGTGTAGCTAAATATTATCATCTATACCGATAATAAACTGAACATAAAGTCCTTACAACTATAATAAATAAATAAATAAATAAATATCCTGGGACATTCCTCACACACGGTCATCTGATCCCAAACTAAGCAGAGCTTGTACTATGGAAATCAGATAACTGATATAATACATATACTACTTTTTTTGTTTGTAAATACATACTTAATATACATAATTACACCCAGACTCAGGACATACAGACATGTTCATGCACACAAATGCATGTCCTGTGCGGGAATCGAACCCACGACCTGTGGCGCAATAGGTGGAATCTTTACCAGACTCTTAACCAACTGCGCCAACTGGCCCATCAATTTTAATGTTGATCACAGGAAATAGCTAGATTCAGATACATGGCGTCATAGTATACGTGTTAGTCTACATGTGGAAGGAAGAATGTTGCTTATCTTATCACAAACCGCTTACCTAGCGATATGGTACTAACCCGTTACATTATTGGAATTTTAACTAGTTTTAATTGGATTTGTAATGTGTTGCGATAATTGATTTAATTAATTAATGCGACGGGTCGCATGACTATCTGCATTGGATTCAAAACATGTAATTGAATATTGTAAGAAATAAGTTGAGACTCCCCAAATCTGTACAAAGACTCTTTTCATTTACGTTTAAGTGAAAGGTTTTCATTTCTGGGGCTCTACCGCGTATCTTTGGTGGTAATCGTAACGAACCCCATTGGCCATATGTAAGATCATCACTTGAGAGCGGCTCGACCGATTTGGCTGTTGTGTTCTTAATTTGTCAGGACAAGGTTTGCTTGAAAGAAATTTAAAAAAAAAAACGGATTAGCCGGAAATTTCAACCGGGCGATGCCGGGCGAATATCTAGTTTTAGATAAATTAAAAATCCTAGAATAGATTTATAGTGACGTCGTAGGTTCGAATCCTTCGGTGAGCTTGAGCTTTCAATGAAGGAAAACAACAAGAGGAAACCATAGCACGGTGGTACCCGCCTGGCTCTAACTTGAAAATCTGTCACGAAGCTCCAACTGGTGTGTTCAGTCGGGCAGTTGCACTTGAAAACCTCCTTTCTAAGCTTTATGTGCTTACCTTTGACCGCATCATCACTATTCTAACAGCCTATTTTATGACATCTTTCAACTCAAATTCATGGCTTCCATGTGAAATTACCTCAAAGTAACAAACAAGCGTTCATGTTGTAGCATGATTAGCCGTTCTTAATCGATCAGCAAAGTTAAGCTAACACCGGTGTGGCTAGGTAACTGGATCGGTGTCAGCATAGTGGTATATCAAATAGAGCGTTTCTGTGCTTCGGAAGGCACGTAAAGCCGTTGGTCATGACTTGCTGAAGGGCTTGAAGACTCCAACGGTAGGTTGACGACTAGCCTACCTCTACCGATCCGGATCCGATTGGAACCGGTGTAGAGTCATTTGTTAACATTCATAAGAGCCCTATAAGGGCCTAATTTGAATAAATGAATTTTGATTTGATTTTGATTTGATCGGTAGTGGACACGCGTGGTGGAGTATTGCCCATTCCCTTTTACCCTCATTTGTGAAAGGAGGCCTGTGCTCAACAGTGGGACATTGTAGGCTGATGTTTGTGAAGCAAACAAAAAAATGTTTGCATAAATGATCCATGTACAAACGTGTACAGTCGAGGACATAAATATGTATACACTTAGTGAAATTCAACAACAGTTTCCTCTTAAACTACTGATTGAAATTATGAGATATTATGCAGGCAGAATCTTCTATCATATATTATTATAATTAGTGTAATATTTTAACACTTGCATGTTAAAAATGCGAGATTATCGCATTTGAATTTCAAAAAGTGTATACATATTTATGTCCTCGACTGTACTAATAGATAGTGGCAGCGATCCTGTGCGACACGGGTATAGCTCTGCTGGCGTACATGGACGGCATCACGGGCAGCTCCACCCTCGGCGGGGTCGTGCTGGCCGCTTGCGCTGCCGCCGGGTTCGCTATATTCAAGGTCTGTGAAGCTACAGCTATATTTATTGGGTTACACGTGATTTTTTCAATGCATGGATGGTCAAATAGGTATTGCAGTATAGAGATTAGCGAAAAACATTCAGGATCGATTTCGATTAAAACTATCCTAAACTATACACGCTGGGAATCAAATGGCATTGACTTTGAAAAAAATAAACTGTTATTGTACGATCCCATAGTGTCACTTATGTTGAATGACAAAATAAAAGAAAGGTCTTATTATTAAGAACAATCAGAGAGGTAGAGCGTAGTGTTTATTCGCTCAAAGAGCAGCTCGACTGGGGAAGTACTTTCACCGTACAGAATACCGCAGCCAAATAACTTTATGTTGTGTAAAGTTGTGTTCCTGCGCCGGCGGGCTCGCCTCGCCAGAGCTCATTGGGGAAGGTCGGTAACGCGTGAGCGAAGCTTCGTGTTTTGTAAGCGTCATCAAGCGGGCCGTATGCTTGTTAACCGACTTGTATAAAAAAAACTTTTTTTCTTACATTTATTGAACTTAACTAATAAATTATTCGAAATGAAATGAAATGAAATGAAATAAATTTATTTGTGACACGTTAAAAAATATTACACAAAAAAACAGTTTAAGAAAAAAATAACAATTAAATAATGCCACAAAACGGTCCTCCAACTCAGCATGTTGTGTGCTATACGTAGGAATATACTTATAACCAACGCTGGTCTTCCGTTGGGGCCGGTATTCGGAATTATGTTCTCACAAAAATCTATGACATTGTTTGGCCATCGAACAAGCATTAGCACCAAATGTACATATAATATGTATGGCAGGTGCTATTCAGAAAGGTGATGGGCGAAGTGAACTGTGGGCAGCGCGCGCTGTTCTTCTCGATCGTGGGCGCGGTGAACGCGGCGCTGGTGTGGCCGGCCTGCCTGGCGCTGCACCTCGCCGGCACCGAGACGCTGCCCTCCGCCCGGATGCCCTGGCTCTATCTACTCATCGCCAGCATTGGATGGCTCGGTCAGTACACTACACTACACTACACTACTTATGTACCAAAGGACAGGTGATGGGCCACCTGAACTGTGGGCAGCGCGTGTTGTTCTTCTCGATCCTGGCGTGGTGAACGCGTCGCTGCTATGGCTGAGTATATCTTTGGACACCAGACCTTGTACTGTGGAAACCAGACTTGGGACAAGCATACATATATTTGTACTGGATGGGGATTGAACTCAAAAACTGTGGTAGTGATGTAGTCGTCGGTTAATGTTCTACAAACAGCGGGTGCAGTAGCGGATCCAGAGACGCCCCCCAAAAATATCTGGGATCTCCCCGGATAAAGCTTCCCTCAGTTGGGTCAAGCCCCTCAGCGTGGTAAGATACTCTGTTCGTGGGTTAATGTTCTACAAACAGCGGGTGCAGTAGCGGATCCAGAGACGCCCCCCAAAAGTATCTGGGCTCTCCCCGGATAAAGCTTCCCTCAGTTGGGTCAAGCCCCTCAGCGTGGTACTCTGTTCGTGGGTTATGTTCTACAAACAGCGGTTGCAGTAGCGGATCCAGAGACGCCCCCCAAAAGTATCTGGGCTCTCCCCGGACAAAGCTTCCCTCAGTTGGGTCAAGCCCCTCAGCGTGGTAAGGTACTCTGTAATAGGCCGCTTGCCTAGTTAGAACCATCAAGTGAAAAATATTTCACCAAGCACCTATTGTTCTGTTCTGGCAGCTCCACTTGAAATATTACTAGATTTTTATTTAACTTGCAATGTATGTATGTAAATATTGGAATCTTGCAAATCGAATTTCGCCTACTTCCAGTGGTCGGATTGACTTGATATTTGCTATACATTAGAATATTGGAAGACAATGCAAGTACAGTTAACAAAAAGTACAGTCACCAAAAAAAGCTTGTATTAGAAATGATTAACTAAATATTATTTTATAGTAATTAATTGAAAACTTGTTTGTTGTTTCAGTTTTCCACCTAGTATTTCAATTCGGCAACATCATCACGTACAATATATTCGTCTCTCTCGCTCTCATTACTGCTGTGCCTGTTTCTGCAGGTATGTATCTTTATCTATTAGTAGGAATGAAAATTATTTTATTGTTTACTATTAATCTATGTCTAGGGCCGTCTTAAGCCATGCCGGAGCCCTTGGGCAAACCAGAATTTGGGGCCCCGCGGGAAAGTAAAAAAGTTAATAACAAAAATAATTGTGATGTTATTATTTAAAAAAAATATAATGGTTAAAATTTAAAACTGATCTAGTGTCTGATTAACATTTTCTACCTAAAATAGATTAAACGTTGTGTAGTGTAAGCGAATATATCAGGGCCCCCGTGAGTGTAGGGGCCCTGGGCACGGCCCCGTGTGCCCTTATGGTAAAGACGGAACTGTATGTAGAACTTTTTTTGATGTTTTGTTGTCAGCATTGGACGTGGTACTCTATGGCGTGGAGTTCGAGGGTATGAAGTTGTCAGGTATAATACTGATCGCGGTTGGTTTCTTTCTGGTCATGTTCCCTGATAACTGGCCTGACTACATCATGAGGTTGTTGAGGTAAGTACATAATACTTGTAGTTACATTTATTGGAGTTCTTATTTATACTCCTTAGGGCTGATTTTTCAATGGCCAGATCAGCGGCTGTTATTTTGAAAATAGACTTTTTTTTACTGGGTTATAGGCCTGTGTTTGACCATAAAGCCTGGAAGGAGCTGGCTCTCAAGTGCAGATAAATCGATAGGTGCTCCGCGACAGATTTCCAACATGAGGGTGGTAGCCACCCAGGTATGGTTTGCTATGGTTTCCACACTATGTTTTCCTTAAAATCACAAGCTCACTGTGGGATTTCCGTCTCGGCATCCGATGACGTCACTATCTTCGAGCTATCATCGACTTGTCAGAGGAATAGCAGTTTTATCGAGCAATTGGTAAATCGAGCCGTATTCTACTCATAACATTATTATAGAAACGAAAGTTTATATTTATGTAGGTTTTGGTAACAAACCTACACAAATATAAACTTTGTCACCTCCGGAGAGGAGGCAAGTTTCACCTTACTCGATGAGGGTTATCATAGAAATAGAATATTAATAGAGCGAGTGTATTTGCCGTGAGCACGGTTATGTGCAACGCTGCCTTGAAACGAAATACATGTAATGAATGCCAATTTCTCGTTTTTTATCTACACTTTTACTGAGAAACTTTTTACGTGAATATTGCCGGCTATACAGGTCGGTTAACTAAATCTGGCACGTTCACAGTACTCACACATTTGCAATTTCACGATACAGTAGGTATGTTTTATTACATTATTGCTTCTAATCGGTCGAATGTAAAAAGACCACTCAGCTGTAGCAAAAGCAAAACAATAACTGTCTCCTTCATACTCATAAGTTTAACCGCGTGCGAGAGAGACGGTCAGACTTTTCATGCGGCGCATACAGCGCGACGTGACGCCGCGCGCTCATTCACAGACACTACACAAGCGAAACGTGTAAATATTGTTACGTCATCAGAAATAAATTGCTACCAGTAACGGCATCTGTTATTGAATAGCGGTAATCACAGTAACGCCATCTGTTATTGTATAGGAGTAAACATCAAAACAACGCCATCTATCGCCGAATAGATACCTGCTTCTGGAATGTTCCCGATAACACTGTGGGCATGTAGAATACTCGCGTAAATTGTCGAATGTTCCGGATACCGTTTATGAAGTATAAATACGAGATAATGAACAGGAGAGTAGGGAGTTTGGTTTAGTGAAACAGTGAGTAAACGTGTACCATTATTTATCCTGAACCCCAGCTCGTAAATTCAAATTCAAAATCATTTATTCAAATAGAACTTCGCAGGCACTTATGAAAAGTCTGACTCTAATACTCTAATACCGGTTCGGAAGGTTGCATTTGCTGAGAAGAGCCGGCAATAAACTCAGCAATTACTCTTTTCAAAACAGGCTTAGATTCATTACATAATATTTACATTCTAATCGCACTGAAAACAATTGCGTGCCCCGGCGCGGCGGCAAAATTACAAAGTAGACTGAATAAATATTTAATAAGTAAATAAATAGCAAACTTAAGCAGACCAGCCCCCACAAGCAGCACCTGTTCACAAGTATGACGCGTGTGGCAGCCATCGCTCTCCTCGCCATATTGGAGGGAAGTGAGCGACCCGTCACACGACGCCGCCGCAAGTAACAATATGTTGAACGTGCCAGCTTTAGTAAACCGACCTGTGATGTGGGTAGTTTGAGCCGTATCTGAGTGAGAAGGTCGACACCAGATGGAGCCGCAGCCGCAAGCGCGGCGGGGCGGGGTTGTCTGTGGGGCGCGACGGCACGGACTACCGCACCGGCTACATCCGCTCGCACCTCCGCTCGCCGTCCGGCCGCGTCAGGTGACCGCCGCAACTACAATAGAACACGACCCCGCACTACGTTACTTATAGGTGCTCACTTTGAACTGCTCATCTATACGTTTGCTGGTCATGGTTTTTCACTACAGACAAATCTAAATAGATACCGCAAGTCCGATCCGTATGAAAACCATGCGTGTAACTTTTTTTTTACCTACCATAATGTCACAAGATTGATTTAGTTAGGCTGGCTGTTATTTGTCAGCTTATCTCTTATGGACATGCAGCCTTATGCGAGTTCCCTGTCCGCGCGAAAGTTTCAAAAGAAGTACATTGCACAGATTATGACACGCGAAGTACATACACTTGCGGCATCTATTTAGATGTATATCTGTGTTCACTACATTATTAAGCCTTTAGGTCGTAGGCCTGCGGATTGATAACTTCACATAATTTTTCATTTGACTTGGGTTTATAGAGTTGAAACCCTAGCATGAATCCGTGAGTGAGCATCTACACTAATATTATAAAAGTGTTAAAAATTCAACATCATCATCAGTCCATAATGTCCCACTGCTGAGCACAAGCTTCCTTCCACAAATAAGGGTGAAAGGGAATGGGCAAATACTTCACCACGCGTGTCTTTTGCGGATTATTTTTAAATACTTATTCCAAGAACGTGGATGCAAATCGCGGAAAACAAAAGCAACTCTACTGAAATAATAACATGATAATGTAGGATTAACGCTCCTTTAAGAACAGCTCAACGCTCACCTTTGTAAGCTTTTGTGGGTCTAAAGGACAAAATGATGGTGTACGCTTGAATGGCTTTTACACTCGGACCAAAAAACCATCACCGGCAAACTTAAATCAGCATTAACGCTTCTCTTTAGCGAACCTTCGTAGTCTTCATTCTTCTATCTAAACTTCATATTTCTGTAAAATAAGCTACTCTAGGATAGAAATCCCTTCTCTATGAATTTTCCTCAATATAGAATTGGCTGCAATCCTGAAAATCACGTTGAAAAGTAGGTATACATAGTTCTTTAGGTCCGCCGTCATTCGTCGTTCTTTAATAAGGACAATAACATTTAGATGAGAAGATTGCAGTTAATTCTATGTTTAAACAGTAAAGTTAACATCTATTGACTATACTATATCTGTGTATTCTAATCTGTCGCTGAGGATTTTTCAAACGTATGTGGGGCCATACATTAATAATGTGGAGTAATTTTGTAGATCAAAAAATGCCACAAGCTTACTCTTGTTGTTTTGTTAATTTTTTTATGTTGGATTTTGTAAATACGTTGCATATTACAGAAGATTTTGTATTATTTTGAACCAAGTTCATTAGGGGTTTATAAAGATTTATATACGAATCAAGCAATAAGTAAAGTAAAATAATCGTGTGTTTATAGTCAGTAAATTTGATCTCTTGTCGACTTATTACTCCACATTTGATTAAAACGTTTAAATTAGCTCAATCTCTCGTCTGATCCGATCTATTGAAATTCAGTCTGTCAAATTGTCGAGACTGAACTGTCTTTTTTAGTGTGAACACTATAATTGTTTGGTGTTCCTATAATCATTTACTGTCTATTTAATTAAAATGAACGAGGCAAAGGAATAATGTTTAATAAAATCGCAAAAAAATAGGGTAGCGATTGTTACTCGTCACCCCTTAGGGTCAGTTCACACCGTGACGCGCCGCAACCAGCTTAGATAGCAATAGCATATAGAACTTTATTTACTACACAAAAAGGTGCACATTTCAGTGAGAGAATTCGTGACAAGTGACTCGTGCCGCCGCGAGGCGTATCCGAATTCTCTCCCGGAAATGTGTACCTTTTTGTTTACTAATTAAAATACTATATTCTATTGTTGTTATAAAAAGTGCGCGCCAAGTCGTGTCGCGTCACGGTGGCGGCTGACCCTTATTGGTCTCTAACCCGTCACTTTGAGTTATAGAGCAACAAACTTATCTGGCCTGGTGGCCAAAAGTGGAACCATCGACGCCAGTTTGAAATGTCAATCTGCCTGCGATTCGCCATTGGTTGTTTGCTCCACCGAATGTGATAGCAGCGCTTCTCCCACTCGGTCAGATAAGATTGTGGAACTATACTACAGGCATAGCGCATAACTGAGTAGGTTCCTTCGGTAGTGGAGGGCACGTCAAATGACAAAAGAAACTAAAAATGTATCATGTGTATAGCGAGACAGTTCTGATATGTCACATGTCACCGCTCCAATGTCGCAGGAACCTACTCATTTCGTTTCATTGACATTGCTAAAGTTTCAGTAACAATCACTACAATTAATAGACATGTCTGCTACTAATAAAGCAAATTGAAACTTGTGACCACACACTGTCCAAAATCTATAAATCAATTACATATTACGATTATTGTATTTACAGTGAACTTCAATGTTCATATTTATCTAGGCTACTATGTATTGATATTTTGCATTTAAGTTTTCTTATATTAAAACCCTCTTCACTACTTCACACTCCTTATATATTTATAGTATATTGTACACACGGCTACAGATCAAGCTATACATTTACAGTATAAGCTGATCTCGCATTGCATACGATTTCCGTACAATGCGAGGTCAGCTTAAACTAGAATTTTATAGCTTGATCTGTAGCCGTGTGTAACTAACTAATCTCGATGTTGTGATCCCACCTGTAGTTGTTTAGTGTAGGATATTGGACCATATAAATGTATGAAATGTACTATTGGTATCATAGATTTCATACGTTTATGTCACCCAATGGATGGCTTCCGAATTTGTAATTTGTTGTATTCCCAAAGTAATGTTCTAGTCAAATACTATAGTCAGGGTAAAAATATTTTAGTATTTAAATATAGTATGATATATGTGTGAAATAATTTTACTGAGTGTTGTACTTTTTGTTTACGAATTTATTACACATAGTGATTAATAATGTTGCAATTTTACCGATCTTTATAATTATTATAGTGCTCAGTAATCCCAATTTAGACGATATTACGACCGCCCCAATGTAGCGTTAATTCATATACTTACACACGTGTGAATCCTATTGCAGTAGCTTTAAGACCATATTCAGCTTGTCCGTATTCGGATAATTTATCGTAAAGTTCATGATTGTCGGATATCGTTCACATTTTACATAATTAAAACGATAATAATTAAACCAAACGTCCTTTTTATCTTCGTAAACATGACAAACTTCTCTATAAAGACAATGCGTTTCGAGAAGAGTTCAAAAGACTGTAACAATTTACTATTGGATGGCTTGAAGTCATACCTATTTGTTTTTCAAAATGACAAGTTGTGTAACATTTCTGCTTCAATCGAGTTAATAATAAGACTACTCAAACGCAGTCTGTGACAAAACAGTACAATAAAACAATTTAATATGTCAACAATATCTGATGGACGACTGAAATTGACTCAAAAACGTCAATAATAAAAAATCTAATTAAAAACAATATATAAAATAAATGTTTAATACAGATTAACCATTGTGTTGAATGGTTTGTTTATAGTTACGTGCCTTTACGACGTCGGTGAAGATGTACCTATGTTGTTGTTGTTAGTATATGTTGTGTATTTGATGTGATAACCTTATAATTTTCAACAGGTGATGTTAGTGAAGGTCAGTCGTTATCTGGTATCTTTTAAAACGGTATTTCTACGAATTTAGCTTTAATGAGGAGTTTTTTACCATAGAGTTTCTTCAAAATACCTGTCAAACTGTTGATAATTAAAACTAATTTGAACCTTATGTACACGATTTGACAGGTATTTTGAACAAAACTCTATCCCCCTTATTAATAAATAAGGTGTAAGTCAGGCTTGTAACACCCAGGTATTAAGATAGCCTCAGCTCTTTTTGTTTATATGACATTAGAAAGTGACGGATATATTTAAAACCTAGGTATTACTATACTTGACTTACACCTTATTTATTAAGGGGGTATAAAACTATGGTAAGAAAAATCCTCATTGACTGAATTTAGAATATACCTATACTGTTGAATTTTGTGTATGGAATCACTGACTTTTAAAACAATATAGGTATGATATTCAGAATGCGATTGATCACGAAATTAAAGTCCTATTTGTATGAATGTTTTGTAACGTCTTAGCTCAATGTCTCAGTTGTGAATGTATTTTGTATGATTGATTTATGTAGACACATTTTTGTATCGTACCATTTATTTAGATGATATTACGTGATCTCAATTTTTACTGATAAATTGTAAACTCGAAACTTTTGTAATTAAAAATAATCTCAATGTTAAAAATGTTGTATTGTACATTGGTAATTTTTTCGTATGACAGTCTTTATGCTCGTTTAAATGTAAAATTTTAAAGACTGAATTAAAATGGAAATTGACTAAAATTCAATTACGTTGTCGTGGATGTTAGTATAATCTTAGTTTTTAGGTATATTTGAAGTATACTCAGTACTTAGCGTACATTAGGCTCGTTTACATCGGTGTGTAGGCAACTATTGTATTAGTTTGTTAGGACACGTGATTACATTACAATTAGCAGCAACATTGTACTGTACCTATGTCATGTTAAAGTTAACCGCAAGTAGTGTACACGAGATAACACCTTGGCCCCTGTGATTCATTTTGTTAAACGTAGAATGTAATTTGTTGGTCATTCAATAAAATTTGTCATAAATCATTGTTTTTTATTACAAGATTTTTCGTTTAACCTGTCCCGGCGTCTGTAATCAAATCTTGCAATTTGACCCATTTCCCGGTTTCCGATAGAGCTGAAATTTTGCATATACATATAAGGTCCTTCTAACTTGGTGTATATTTTTGAGGGCTGAATTGAACTTTATGTAAGTAGTACCAAGTATTAATATAAATAATGTAGTATTTTCAATGTACGGATTATTTTTCTAATATTGTTTTTTGATTAGTAATGACCTATACATTCCCCTCAAAATAGACGCCAAGACTTTAGAAGGACCTTATAACAGATGGAGATTACGAGAAGGCATATTTTCGAAACCTGTGTTGGTCTAGTCATGCTGAACAACTTTTACTATAGGACCAAAACTGAATAAAAAAAAAATTACTCATCATACTTTATGATTGAGCAAGTTTGACATTTTGTAAAAAATGAAAAAAAAATTTTTTTGAGCATTCACTATCCGACAAATCCATCATAGGTTTCGAAAATATGCCATCTCGAAATCTCCACCATTATAACAATGCCCCATAGAGTTCTGCTTTGTATTGAAAAGGACTCTTGTTCGACTTTAAAAATTGAATTTTATTCGTTTCTCAATCCTGTGTTAAAATCAAACGAAATCTATAATTTGACTAATGGCAGTCTTTGTTTTATTCTCATTAATTATTAAAAATACTTATTCAATTACTTAATAATAATATTGGTCTAGATGTCAATTAGTTTTGAGCCTCTATTATTGAGGTCTCATATTCCCTAGCTATAAGACTCAATAGAGATCATATAGTTGTCTCTGTCTTTTGCATGGAGAGAAACAGGGAGATTCAGTTGAGACCGTTGTTGACCCTGTCCCACCGCCAGATGGTGCCGTCGTCGCAGCAAGCGAGCAACACTTTGCCGTTTCTTGACAGTGTTACCTGGAAACAAGGAAAGTATTTGAGTGCCAATTTACTAAGCTACTTATATTTTATAGAGGGCGAGGTGCATGGCGGCGATGTACATCTTACTCCTTTTGGTTCCTCCGTGTAGTTATACCTATATTATATTAATTGCTTAGTGTAGACACCGCAAGTGCACACAATCCTTATTAGGATTAAGCGCTTGTCTTTTGTAAAAATATGTTGTTTCTTATTAAATAAAAAGTTCAATCTTTTTATATATTGAGTAGGAGCAAAAAAGACATGATGTTGGCATTGGCACAGAATACGTAGAAAAGGTACAGTTAAACTCAGGAGCGTAGTTTTGATTGGCTTCGCATAAACCAAGCGGGCTAAAACTAATGTAGAGGACGAAGTCACTAGCTTATTTTTTTTATACGACCAACTCGGTAAACAACCATACCCAACTGATGGTAACCTTAGCCATATGGACGTTTGCAACACATGCGGCATCACACACACGCTACCGACCTTTCCCCCTCCTCGGCGAGCTCTGGCGACTTTCCTCACGCGAAGGAACACACTAAACTTATTTGGCTGCGGTATTCTGTAAGGTCGAACTGTCTCTTAAACTTATTATGGGTGTGATAGTGATCTGATCTGTAGTCATGTTGAGTATACTATGATGATGACAGTGTAGTGTAGTGTAGGTGTAGATACCTGTCTAACAGCGGCGACGCAGCGTGGATGTACTAACTGCGAGGCGCGGGACCCGCCCGCCACGTTCCCGAGCTCCCACACCATCGTCTTGTATATGTAGTGTAGTGTAGTGTAGTGGTAGATACCTGTCTAACAGCGGCGACGCAGCGTGGATGTACTAACTGCGAGGCGCGGGACCCGCCCGCCACGTTCCCGAGCTCCCACACCATCGTCTTGTATATGTAGTGTAGTGTAGTGTAGGTGTAGATACCTGTCTAACAGCGGCGACGCAGCGTGGATGTACTAACTGCGAGGCGCGGGACCCGCCCGCCACGTTCCCGAGCTCCCACACCATCGTCTTGTATATGTAGTGTAGTGTAGTGTAGGTGTAGATACCTGTCTAACAGCGGCGACGCAGCGTGGATGTACTAACTGCGAGGCGCGGGACCCGCCCGCCACGTTCCCGAGCTCCCACACCATCGTCTTGTATATGTAGTGTAGTGTAGTGTAGTGGTAGATACCTGTCTAACAGCGGCGACGCAGCGTGGATGTACTAACTGCGAGGCGCGGGACCCGCCCGCCACGTTCCCGAGCTCCCACACCATCGTCTTGTATATGTAGTGTAGTGTAGTGTAGGTGTAGATACCTGTCTAACAGCGGCGACGCAGCGTGGATGTACTAACTGCAAGGCGCGGGACCTGCCCGCCACGTTCCCGAGCTCCCACACCATCGTCTTGTATATGTAGTGTAGTGTAGTGTAGGTGTAGATACCTGTCTAACAGCGGCGACGCAGCGTGGATGTACTAACTGCGAGGCGCGGGACCCGCCCGCCACGTTCCCGAGCTCCCACACCATCGTCTTGTATATGTAGTGTAGTGTAGTGTAGTGGTAGATACCTGTCTAACAGCGGCGACGCAGCGTGGATGTACTAACTGCGAGGCGCGGGACCCGCCCGCCACGTTCTCGAGCTCCCACACCATCGTCTTGTATATGTAGTGTAGTGTAGTGTAGGTGTAGATACCTGTCTAACAGCGGCGACGCAGCGTGGATGTACTAACTGCAAGGCGCGGGACCTGCCCGCCACGTTCCCGAGCTCCCACACCATCGTCTTGTATATGTAGTGTAGTGTAGTGTAGGTGTAGATACCTGTCTAACAGCGGCGACGCAGCGTGGATGTACTAACTGCGAGGCGCGGGACCCGCCCGCCACGTTCCCGAGCTCCCACACCATCGTCTTGTATATGTAGTGTAGTGTAGTGTAGTGGTAGATACCTGTCTAACAGCGGCGACGCAGCGTGGATGTACTAACTGCGAGGCGCGGGACCCGCCCGCCACGTTCCCGAGCTCCCACACCATCGTCTTGTATATGTAGTGTAGTGTAGTGTAGGTGTAGATACCTGTCTAACAGCGGCGACGCAGCGTGGATGTACTAACTGCGAGGCGCGGGACCCGCCCGCCACGTTCCCGAGCTCCCACACCATCGTCTTGTATATGTAGTGTAGTGTAGTGTAGGTGTAGATACCTGTCTAACAGCGGCGACGCAGCGTGGATGTACTAACTGCGAGGCGCGGGACCCGCCCGCCACGTTCCCGAGCTCCCACACCATCGTCTTGTATATGTAGTGTAGTGTAGTGTAGTGGTAGATACCTGTCTAACAGCGGCGACGCAGCGTGGATGTACTAACTGCGAGGCGCGGGACCCGCACGCCACGTTCCCGAGCTCCCACACCATCGTCTTGTATATGTAGTGTAGTGTAGTGTAGTGTAGGTGTAGATACCTGTCTAACAGCGGCGACGCAGCGTGGATGTACTAACTGCGAGGCGCGGGACCCGCCCGCCACGTTCCCGAGCTCCCACACCATCGTCTTGTATATGTAGTGTAGTGTAGTGTAGTGGTAGATACCTGTCTAACAGCGGCGACGCAGCGTGGATGTACTAACTGCGAGGCGCGGGACCCGCCCGCCACGTTCCCGAGCTCCCACACCATCGTCTTGTATATGTAGTGTAGTGTAGTGTAGGTGTAGATACCTGTCTAACAGCGGCGACGCAGCGTGGATGTACTAACTGCAAGGCGCGGGACCTGCCCGCCACGTTCCCGAGCTCCCACACCATCGTCTTGTATATGTAGTGTAGTGTAGTGTAGGTGTAGATACCTGTCTAACAGCGGCGACGCAGCGTGGATGTACTAACTGCGAGGCGCGGGACCCGCCCGCCACGTTCCCGAGCTCCCACACCATCGTCTTGTATATGTAGTGTAGTGTAGTGTAGTGGTAGATACCTGTCTAACAGCGGCGACGCAGCGTGGATGTACTAACTGCGAGGCGCGGGACCCGCCCGCCACGTTCCCGAGCTCCCACACCATCGTCTTGTATATGTAGTGTAGTGTAGTGTAGGTGTAGATACCTGTCTAACAGCGGCGACGCAGCGTGGATGTACTAACTGCGAGGCGCGGGACCCGCCCGCCACGTTACCGAGCTCCCACACCATCGTCTTGTATATGTAGTGTAGTGTAGTGTAGGTGTAGATACCTGTCTAACAGCGGCGACGCAGCGTGGATGTACTAACTGCGAGGCGCGGGACCCGCCCGCCACGTTCCCGAGCTCCCACACCATCGTCTTGTATATGTAGTGTAGTGTAGTGTAGGTGTAGATACCTGTCTAACAGCGGCGACGCAGCGTGGATGTACTAACTGCGAGGCGCGGGACCCGCCCGCCACGTTCCCGAGCTCCCACACCATCGTCTTGTATATGTAGTGTAGTGTAGTGTAGGTGTAGATACCTGTCTAACAGCGGCGACGCAGCGTGGATGTACTAACTGCGAGGCGCGGGACCCGCCCGCCACGTTCCCGAGCTCCCACACCATCGTCTTGTATATGTAGTGTAGTGTAGTGTAGGTGTAGATACCTGTCTAACAGCGGCGACGCAGCGTGGATGTACTAACTGCGAGGCGCGGGACCCGCCCGCCACGTTCCCGAGCTCCCACACCATCGTCTTGTATATGTAGTGTAGTGTAGTGTAGGTGTAGATACCTGTCTAACAGCGGCGACGCAGCGTGGATGTACTAACTGCGAGGCGCGGGACCCGCCCGCCACGTTCCCGAGCTCCCACACCATCGTCTTGTATATGTAGTGTAGTGTAGTGTAGTGTAGGTGTAGATACCTGTCTAACAGCGGCGACGCAGCGTGGATGTACTAACTGCGAGGCGCGGGACCCGCCCGCCACGTTCCCGAGCTCCCACACCATCGTCTTGTATATGTAGTGTAGTGTAGTGTAGTGTAGGTGTAGATACCTGTCTAACAGCGGCGACGCAGCGTGGATGTACTAACTGCGAGGCGCGGGACCCGCCCGCCACGTTCCCGAGCTCCCACACCATCGTCTTGTATATGTAGTGTAGTGTAGTGTAGTGTAGTGTAGTGTAGGTGTAGATACCTGTCTAACAGCGGCGACGCAGCGTGGATGTACTAACTGCGAGGCGCGGGACCCGCCCGCCACGTTCCCGAGCTCCCACACCATCGTCTTGTATATGTAGTGTAGTGTAGTGTAGGTGTAGATACCTGTCTAACAGCGGCGACGCAGCGTGGATGTACTAACTGCGAGGCGCGGGACCCGCCCGCCACGTTCCCGAGCTCCCACACCATCGTCTTGTATATGTAGTGTAGTGTAGGTGTAGATACCTGTCTAACAGCGGCGACGCAGCGTGGATGTACTAACTGCGAGGCGCGGGACCCGCCCGCCACGTTCCCGAGCTCCCACACCATCGTCTTGTATATGTAGTGTAGTGTAGTGTAGTGTAGGTGTAGATACCTGTCTAACAGCGGCGACGCAGTGTGGATGTACTAACTGCGAGGCGCGGGACCCGCCCGCCACGTTACCGAGCTCCCACACCATCGTCTTGTATATGTATATGTAGTGTAGTGTAGTGTAGTGTAGGTGTAGATACCTGTCTAACAGCGGCGACGCAGCGTGGATGTACTAACTGCAAGGCGCGGGACCTGCCCGCCACGTTCCCGAGCTCCCACACCATCGTCTTGTATATGTAGTGTAGTGTAGTGTAGGTGTAGATACCTGTCTAACAGCGGCGACGCAGCGTGGATGTACTAACTGCGAGGCGCGGGACCCGCCCGCCACGTTCCCGAGCTCCCACACCATCGTCTTTGTTATGTATGAGAACCATGTGTGCGTGCACGCACACATCCCTTTGTATACGCTACCTTCGAATACGCCGGTGAGCTCCTAGCTACGCGTTGTTTCACTCGTCCCGACCCGAATACTTAACAGTGGCGCGAGGTACCCACATTTTTCGATTTACAAGTTAAATAAAAATGAATTCAAGTAATTTCGGCATTTTATCAATTTTTGACCATAGTTTCCAATCCTGGAAGACTTACAAGGGTCGAATAACACAGTGGTTTATCGCAAATGCGATTTCCGAGGAAGATAAATTGGGGACAAGACGACGCGCGATATTGCTAAGCGCACTCGCGGAAGGTACTTATAAGTTAGCGGAAGACCTAGCATTACCTAAAAAGTTGGAAGATGTACCATTCGAAGATATTTTGAATCTGCTTGATACGCATTTTACTCCGAAACGCATCGGATTTGCCGAGCGGCATAATTTTTATGCAGCTGTCCAGCAGCAGGGTGAGAGCCACAATCAATGGGCTGCTCGATTACGCGGGCTGACTGCCCACTGCAGTTTCACCAACGTGGAGGAGGCACTCCGGGATAGATTCATTATGGGTATGCTGTCAGGCGTCGAAAAAGAGAAACTTTATGCCCAGGATCTAGGAGACTTAACTCTCGCCAAGGCAGTGGAAAAGGCTGAAAACATTCGATGTGCGCGGGCAGGAGCCGCGACTAGTTCCAGTACGGGTGGACAGGCCGTCCACCAACACGCGTCGGCGAGTGATCAAGTGTTTAAAATATCACAAAAAGTAAAAAAGAGTGGTGTGAATAAAAATAAGTGTTCCGTCTGTGGCTATTCAAATCATGAGTCATCTAAATGTCGTTATGCCAACGCAGTGTGCAATAAGTGTAAGACCAAAGGTCATTTACAAAAGATGTGCTCAAAAGTGAATTACGTTGATACGGTTAGCGAGTTGGAGAGCGATGACGATGACGACGGTAAGCTTAGTTTATACAATATACGGTCAGTGCGGGGAGAACCCATGGTAGAATCAGTTTGTATGAATGGTTTAAAATTACAATTCGAAATTGATAGCGGATCAGCTGTTTCTGTGATTTCCTTAAAGTTTTACAA
Source organism: Achlya flavicornis (assembly GCA_947623365.1). Classification (NCBI taxonomy): domain Eukaryota; kingdom Metazoa; phylum Arthropoda; class Insecta; order Lepidoptera; family Drepanidae; genus Achlya; species Achlya flavicornis. The sequence goes on along the minus strand of OX392480.1, from coordinate 13,145,838 downwards.
TTTATATTTTAAAGGGGTACCATTGTCACATACTAATAAAAGGTTAATGACATATACGGGCGATAGTATAACCTGTTTAGGTATCATGGAAGTTCCAGTGGTATTTCGGGAAATCACACACAAATTAAATATATATGTTGTGAAAAACGGTGGGCCACCCTTACTAGGCAGAAATTTTATTTCACAGTTCAAATTAGAACTAATGCCGGTAAATTATTGCACGGAGACTGATATAATACATCAATTAAGAATGCGTTTTCCTCAATTGTTTTCTAACAAACTAGGATGTTTCAACAAGTATGAAGTAAAACTTTGCCTTAAAGATAACGTGAAGCCTATATTTTGTAAAGCGCGACCAATTGCATTCGCCTTGCGCGATAAAATTGACAAGGAAATAGATAGGCTAGTTGACTTAGGTATTTTAAAACCGGTGGAACAATCACAATACGCCTCCCCCATAGTTCCAGTGCTCAAGCGTAATGGGTCTTTACGATTATGCGTAGATTATTCAATTAGTATCAATAAGCAATTAGTTATTGAAAAGTATCCACTGCCAACCGCCAAAGAGTTATTTGTAAAATTGTATGGCGGGAAACAATTTACAAAACTTGACCTCTCGATGGCGTACAATCAATTTTTACTATCGGATGAGTCACAGGACATTACTTGCATAAATACGCATCGCGGCCTTTTCAAATATACTCGTCTAGTGTTTGGTTTGGCTAGCGCGCCGGCTATTTTTCAGCGCGCGATGGAGTGTATATTGTCAGGGCTGGATGGAGTACTCTGTCTATTAGATGACGTGCTCATCACCGGAAAAGATGAACAACAGCATTTAGAAAGGTTGAACTCCGTACTCCAAAGATTAGAGAACGCGGGACTTACCTTGCAGCAGGAGAAATGCGAATTTTTCAAAGACGAGATATGTTATTTGGGTTATGTTATAAATAAGGATGGATTAAAAAAATCCCCTCAAAAGGTAAAAGCTATTCTCGAGGCACCAATTCCAACAAACCTCAACCAGTTACAATCCTTCTTAGGGCTCATTAATTACTACCGAAGCTTCGTACCTAACATCTCAACAATTTTGAGTCCTTTATATGAACTGTTAAAAAAGGGGAGTAAGTTTAGTTGGCTTGCAATACACACCGAAGCATTTAATAAAATTAAATGTATTTTATCTTCGGATTCTGTGCTCACACATTTCAATCCTGATGCTAGGATAGTGTTAACCGTGGATGCTTCACCCTATGGACTTGGGGCAGTGTTATCTCAAATAGATAAAAATGGTATTGAAAGACCTATTTCATACGCTTCACGAACTTTAAATGCGGCTGAGAAACGGTACTCTCAAATTCAAAAGGAGGCAACTGCAATAATTTTTGGAGTGCGGAGATTTCATCAGTATTTATATGGAAGATCGAATCCGTTTTTACTACGTACAGACCATAAGCCCTTAATCTCAATTTTTGGTCCTTATCGTGGTGTTCCAGAGGTGACCGCCAATAGACTCCAAAGGTATGCCCTATTTTTGAGTGGATACAACTATACAATTGAGTATATTCGTAGTAGTAATAACTGCGCGGATTATTTGTCACGGGCCAGTCTGTCGGCCGACGTGATCAGCTGTTCGAGCGATCAGTCCTCAGTATGCGAGCGCAGGGGCAGTAGCGCGGACGCGGACGAGTCAGCGGTGATGGATCGCGCTGCATATATATGTTTTGTAAATGAAGGTAATTTACCGGTTACCTTAACCGAACTACGTAACGAGACAAAAAAGGATTTGTTATTGAATGAGGTAGTTAATTATATCATGAATGGCTGGCCAAATAAAATTTCCAATGATAAATTGAAACCATTTTACCTGTGTAAAACCCAGTTATCGTACGAAAATGGGTGTGTCATGCGTGGGCATAAGCTTGTAATACCAGGAACATTACGTAAAGAGATTTTATTAGAATTGCATACATCTCATTTAGGAATTGTTAAAACCAAATCAGAAGCCCGATCACGATTTTGGTTTCCTGGAATAGATAGTGCCATTGAAAATATGATAAGTTCCTGCGAGATCTGCATTCAATTGCGGGCAACGCCACCCCGCGCGCCTCCCGCACCGTGGGGCCGTCCGCCGCACGCATTCCATCGCATCCATATAGATTTCCTGGGCCCAATAAACAATCGCACCTACTTGGTTATAGTAGATGCCTACTCTAAATGGGTAGAAGTATATGATATGTCAACCTCGACCACCTCCATGGCCGTAATTGATAAGTTAATTGATTGCATATCTAGATTCGGCCTACCTAATACTATAGTAAGTGACAATGGTACAGCTTTCTGTTCTCAAAGTTTTGAACATTTTTGTAATTTAAACGCAATAACTCATTTAACATCTCCAGCTTATCACCCGGCTAGCAATGGCCAGGCGGAAAGCTTTGTGAAAATTATAAAAAAGGGGATTAAATCTTGTTTACAATTTAATAGTAAAAATCAAAAGTTAGGGTTATTAAAATATATATTTGATTACAGAAACTCAGTTCATTCTGGCACTGGGTTCTCGCCCGCAGAACTAGTTTTTGGACGTAAATTAAGATGTCGGTTGGATCTGCTTACCCCGTCGTCCTCCTCACGCTCTTTACCTGAAAATAATGTATGTTACGATAACCAGTACTCACAAGATAATCCTTATAATGATGATAAGTCAAGTCATATTTTTAAAAAAGGCGATATCGTTTTATACAAAAAGTTTATTAATAAAAGTAAGTTTGAATGGACAAAAGGCACACTAATTAAAAGAATTGGAAAGGTTCTATATTTGATTAAAGATTGTTTACTAAACAAAGAAGTTAAAAAGCATAAAAACCATTTAATAAGGTACAAAGGGACATTAAATAAAAAAAACTACTGGGACTATGATACAGACAATAGCGAAACCTACTTACCTGATACTGCTCCGTGTTCATCGATGCCACCTGGATCACCTGGTCACCAAGCCACACAGCTTGCTTCAGGCCTACCTCGTCCGGCTGTGTTACAGTCTGCTTCACAAGTACCATCGCAGCGGCCATCTTCGCCGCTTCTGCCGTTTTCGCCGCCGCCGTCGTCACCGCCGCTGCTTCTGGCAATTCCTCCAGCAGTACCTCCACCAACGGCTCTAGCAAGCCAAGGTTACACTGAGCAAAGGGAAGCCGGAGAGAAAGGAAATGAGGCTACAAGTGTTGCTCAACAGGTTCCGAGTACAACCGCTAGTTCACCGGCTAAAACGGATGATATAGACGAATTTTCTGATGCCCGGTCTGACGTCCCAGTAGAACCTTCTAAAATGTCTCACAGATCTAAACGTGAACGTGTAAAAGTAGATTACAAAAAATATTTCTAATTAGGATAAAGTGTGTATGATATCTATATGTGTAGTAGAAAATAAGGGAAGGAATGTTATGTATGAGAACCATGTGTGCGTGCACGCACACATCCCTTTGTATACGCTACCTTCGAATACGCCGGTGAGCTCCTAGCTACGCGTTGTTTCACTCGTCCCGACCCGAATACTTAACAGTCTTGTATATGTAGTGTAGTGTAGTGTAGGTGTAGATACCTGTCTAACAGCGGCGACGCAGCGTGGATGTACTAACTGCGAGGCGCGGGACCCGCCCGCCACGTTCCCGAGCTCCCACACCATCGTCTTGTATATGTATATGTAGTGTAGTGTAGTGTAGGTGTAGATACCTGTCTAACAGCGGCGACGCAGCGTGGATGTACTAACTGCGAGGCGCGGGACCCGCCCGCCACGTTCCCGAGCTCCCACACCATCGTCTTGTATATGTAGTGTAGTGTAGTGTAGGTGTAGATACCTGTCTAACAGCGGCGACGCAGCGTGGATGTACTAACTGCGAGGCGCGGGACCCGCCCGCCACGTTCCCGAGCTCCCACACCATCGTCTTGTATATGTAGTGTAGTGTAGTGTAGTGTAGTGTAGGTGTAGATACCTGTCTAACAGCGGCGACGCAGCGTGGATGTACTAACTGCGAGGCGCGGGACCCGCCCGCCACGTTCCCGAGCTCCCACACCATCGTCTTGTATATGTAGTGTAGTGTAGTGTAGTGTAGTGTAGGTGTAGATACCTGTCTAACAGCGGCGACGCAGCGTGGATGTACTAACTGCGAGGCGCGGGACCCGCCCGCCACGTTCCCGAGCTCCCACACCATCGTCTTGTATATGTAGTGTAGTGTAGTGTAGTGTAGGTGTAGATACCTGTCTAACAGCGGCGACGCAGTGTGGATGTACTAACTGCGAGGCGCGGGACCCGCCCGCCACGTTACCGAGCTCCCACACCATCGTCTTGTATATGTATATGTAGTGTAGTGTAGTGTAGGTGTAGATACCTGTCTAACAGCGGCGACGCAGCGTGGATGTACTAACTGCAAGGCGCGGGACCTGCCCGCCACGTTCCCGAGCTCCCACACCATCGTCTTGTATATGTAGTGTAGTGTAGTGTAGGTGTAGATACCTGTCTAACAGCGGCGACGCAGCGTGGATGTACTAACTGCGAGGCGCGGGACCCGCCCGCCACGTTCCCGAGCTCCCACACCATCGTCTTGTATATGTATATGTAGTGTAGTGTAGTGTAGGTGTAGATACCTGTCTAACAGCGGCGACGCAGCGTGGATGTACTAACTGCGAGGCGCGGGACCCGCCCGCCACGTTCCCGAGCTCCCACACCATCGTCTTGTATATGTATATGTAGTGTAGTGTAGTGTAGGTGTAGATACCTGTCTAACAGCGGCGACGCAGCGTGGATGTACTAACTGCAAGGCGCGGGACCCGCCCGCCACGTTCCCGAGCTCCCACACCATCGTCTTGTATATGTAGTGTAGTGTAGTGTAGGTGTAGATACCTGTCTAACAGCGGCGACGCAGCGTGGATGTACTAACTGCGAGGCGCGGGACCCGCCCGCCACGTTCCCGAGCTCCCACACCATCGTCTTGTATATGTAGTGTAGTGTAGGTGTAGATACCTGTCTAACAGCGGCGACGCAGCGTGGATGTACTAACTGCGAGGCGCGGGACCCGCCCGCCACGTTCCCGAGCTCCCACACCATCGTCTTGTATATGTAGTGTAGTGTAGTGTAGTGTAGGTGTAGATACCTGTCTAACAGCGGCGACGCAGCGTGGATGTACTAACTGCGAGGCGCGGGACCCGCCCGCCACGTTCCCGAGCTCCCACACCATCGTCTTGTATATGTAGTGTAGTGTAGTGTAGGTGTAGATAGCTGTCTAACAGCGGCAGTGGATGTACTAACTGCGAGGCGCGGGACCCGCCCGCCACGTTCCCGAGCTCCCACACCATCGTCTTGTATATGTAGTGTAGTGTAGGTGTAGATACCTGTCTAACAGCGGCGACGCAGCGTGGATGTACTAACTGCGAGGCGCGGGACCCGCCCGCCACGTTCCCGAGCTCCCACACCATCGTCTTGTATATGTAGTGTAGTGTAGTGTAGTGTAGGTGTAGATACCTGTCTAACAGCGGCGACGCAGCGTGGATGTACTAACTGCGAGGCGCGGGACCCGCCCGCCACGTTCCCGAGCTCCCACACCATCGTCTTGTATATGTAGTGTAGTGTAGTGTAGGTGTAGATACCTGTCTAACAGCGGCGACGCAGCGTGGATGTACTAACTGCGAGGCGCGGGACCCGCCCGCCACGTTCCCGAGCTCCCACACCATCGTCTTGTATATGTAGTGTAGTGTAGGTGTAGATACCTGTCTAACAGCGGCGACGCAGCGTGGATGTACTAACTGCGAGGCGCGGGACCCGCCCGCCACGTTCCCGAGCTCCCACACCATCGTCTTGTATATGTAGTGTAGTGTAGTGTAGTGTAGGTGTAGATACCTGTCTAACAGCGGCGACGCAGCGTGGATGTACTAACTGCGAGGCGCGGGACCCGCCCGCCACGTTCCCGAGCTCCCACACCATCGTCTTGTATATGTAGTGTAGTGTAGTGTAGGTGTAGATACCTGTCTAACAGCGGCGACGCAGCGTGGATGTACTAACTGCGAGGCGCGGGACCCGCCCGCCACGTTCCCGAGCTCCCACACCATCGTCTTGTATATGTAGTGTAGTGTAGTGTAGGTGTAGATACCTGTCTAACAGCGGCGACGCAGCGTGGATGTACTAACTGCGAGGCGCGGGACCCGCCCGCCACGTTCCCGAGCTCCCACACCATCGTCTTGTATATGTAGTGTAGTGTAGTGTAGGTGTAGATACCTGTCTAACAGCGGCGACGCAGCGTGGATGTACTAACTGCGAGGCGCGGGACCCGCACGCCACGTTCCCGAGCTCCCACACCATCGTCTTGTATATGTAGTGTAGTGTAGGTGTAGATACCTGTCTAACAGCGGCGACGCAGCGTGGATGTACTAACTGCGAGGCGCGGGACCCGCCCGCCACGTTCCCGAGCTCCCACACCATCGTCTTGTATATGTATATGTAGTGTAGTGTAGTGTAGGTGTAGATACCTGTCTAACAGCGGCGACGCAGCGTGGATGTACTAACTGCGAGGCGCGGGACCCGCCCGCCACGTTCCCGAGCTCCCACACCATCGTCTTGTATATGTAGTGTAGTGTAGTGTAGGTGTAGATACCTGTCTAACAGCGGCGACGCAGCGTGGATGTACTAACTGCGAGGCGCGGGACCCGCCCGCCACGTTCCCGAGCTCCCACACCATCGTCTTGTATATGTATATGTAGTGTAGTGTAGTGTAGGTGTAGATACCTGTCTAACAGCGGCGACGCAGCGTGGATGTACTAACTGCGAGGCGCGGGACCCGCCCGCCACGTTCCCGAGCTCCCACACCATCGTCTTGTATATGTATATGTAGTGTAGTGTAGTGTAGTGTAGGTGTAGATACCTGTCTAACAGCGGCGACGCAGCGTGGATGTACTAACTGCGAGGCGCGGGACCCGCCCGCCACGTTCCCGAGCTCCCACACCATCGTCTTGTATATGTAGTGTAGGTGTAGATACCTGTCTAACAGCGGCGACGCAGCGTGGATGTACTAACTGCGAGGCGCGGGACCCGCACGCCACGTTCCCGAGCTCCCACACCATCGTCTTGTATATGTAGTGTAGTGTAGTGTAGTGTAGGTGTAGATACCTGTCTAACAGCGGCGACGCAGCGTGGATGTACTAACTGCGAGGCGCGGGACCCGCCCGCCACGTTCCCGAGCTCCCACACCATCGTCTTGTATATGTAGTGTAGTGTAGTGTAGTGTAGGTGTAGATACCTGTCTAACAGCGGCGACGCAGCGTGGATGTACTAACTGCGAGGCGCGGGACCCGCCCGCCACGTTCCCGAGCTCCCACACCATCGTCTTGTATATGTAGTGTAGTGTAGTGTAGTGTAGGTGTAGATACCTGTCTAACAGCGGCGACGCAGCGTGGATGTACTAACTGCGAGGCGCGGGACCCGCCCGCCACGTTCCCGAGCTCCCACACCATCGTCTTGTATATGTAGTGTAGTGTAGTGTAGGTGTAGATACCTGTCTAACAGCGGCGACGCAGCGTGGATGTACTAACTGCGAGGCGCGGGACCCGCCCGCCACGTTCCCGAGCTCCCACACCATCGTCTTGTATATGTATATGTAGTGTAGTGTAGTGTAGTGTAGATGTAGATACCTGTCTAACAGCGGCGACACAGCGTGGATGTACTAACTGCGAGGCGCGGGACCCGCCCGCCACGTTACCGAGCTCCCACACCATCGTCTTGCCGCACTGGTTGCCCAACGCTATCACCTGCCAAATATTACCTCACTTATACTGAGATGACATATATTCGGTTAGTCATTCTGAACAAAGAGACTAACAAAAAATTCTCAAATAAAATGTAAGTTTTTATACATTATGATCGGTCAAGGACTTTTTGTATGAAAAGTAAAAATGTTGGGTGTTTGTTGACTCTCTTTCCACCCCGTGGTTTCCCCTATTTAGGGGTTTAATTTTGAAAAATCTGCTGTATCAGTGATAATAAATTTGCCGTTGTTTAGATAACATACAGAAAAATAAGTTTCAAATATGGGGATTTTTATAACGTTCAATTTACATTGCTGCGGAACAACTAACAACTGTCCGACATGTACAGTAGGACGTGACAATCCAGCCTGGCGGAAGACCTTCCCTTTTAAATGGAGGGGGACCTTGTACCTCCATAAGTCCATACATAGCATAGCATAATGAACTTATCAACACACTCGCTCGTAAAGTGACAATTATTGCAAAATTGAAGTCTGTTTTTTTCCTTGCAAGTGTGTTGAAAAATGTCGTTACGACATTTTTTAAGACATTGTCGTATGACACTCGTGTGCATTGATTTAATACCGCCAATAATAATTTAATAATAATAATTGATATAAATATGGCTCACGCGCTTAATACCGCCTGGAGTGTTAATAATCAAATTTGCACACATGTATCATTATGTACTATTATGTGAATTGAATAACATACAAACTAAATACGGGCCAAAAAGCGAGGAATCCTCGAGAATGCGCGAAGATTCCCCGGAAGACACCTTTTACCTAGATGTATCCAACGCCAGAGTGAAGGCTTTTTCTGGGTAAGGGTGCTACATCCTCAGCCTCGTCATAACTCCTCATGGGGTCAGTCGAAGGTCAAACGCAAGCCCATTCAACATTAAAAAAATATTCGACCTCTTTTTTCTTCATTGCAAAATGTCGCTTCCTTTCCGTTCCGCGGCACTATAAACAGAGCCTTACGATTTTTATTTTTCGACGGGTCGGTGAGGGCAAAGTACCTTAAGGGTTGAAGCCACGCGAACGTGGTACGTTAGTATTTTTTTGAATTCCATATAGGTGACAAAAAAGCATACTGCCCGCCTGATGGTTAAGCGGTTACCGTAGCCTATGGACGCTTGCAACACCAGGGGTATCACTCGCGCCTTGTCGACCCTGCAGAAATCTCTTCACACCCCTATTTAAGAACCCCATACTGTACTCCATTGGGAAAACCACGGCGAGGAGTTCATTCCGCGGAAGCAAGTTACAGTACGAAACAATTCTTGTTTCAATGTGTGAGGATGGACACAAGTTTGAGAGTCGGAGTATGTTTAGTAAAGTGTTAACTGACCCTCTGCGTGTAGTCGACGGCGAACCGGATGAACCAGATCTCGCACTCCTTGTAGTCGAAGCGGTGCACCACGGACACGCAGCTGTCGCCCGGCCGCAGCTCCGCCTCCTCCAGCCGCCCCGGCTTCCAGCAGATTATCGCGTTCTCACACGACTGACAACATACACAACACTATCTCAACGCGATCATAGCTCACTGGACATACAATCACCTTCAGCTTTCGGTGAAGGAAACAATAGCACGGTAGTAGCACAGTCTATAAAACTATACAGTCGACCGACGCCTTTAATCTCGTGGAAAATGCCGACAACGTCTAGACAGTATCGCGACGGCAACATAAGTAAACTGTTTCCCGAGCTACTAACATCTTTTTGTTCGCAGGTCGGGCCACGACCCGCCCCTCACACCCCGCACGATTGCCCTGTCGAGACGGCTTCGTCGAACGACTGTATGATTTTAAAGACTGTGGTAGTAGGGTACTTTGTAGTATCCACCTGACTGGCTACCACCCTCAAGTTGAAAGTCTGTCGCCAAGCACTGTCGGTGCGTTCCGACAACTGCACTTGAGAACCAGTTCCTTTTAGGCTTTGTGTGCTTGCCAACTTCGGCCACATCATCACTTACCATGGTGAGATTGCGGTCAAACCGTCAAATACAGTAAAGGGAAAAGAATATATAAAGTTAGCTTTCATTTGCCTAAGACTCACTTTGGAGGAATGATGAATACAGAAGTTTATAGGTAACAATTATAAGGAGTATTTATCAAGCAATGTACAGTTGTACCCAACTGATATGGCTTACCGATGTACCTGCGTAGAAGATACATTTTCAAAGCGCGGGAAATGCTATTGGTCGGCAGCTCCCGCCATTTGAGCGGAGGGGCGTCACTTGAGAGTGAAACGGAACGGACCTAACAGCTGCAGTGTATTATGAACTAATGAATGATCTAAGGTTGATTGTAAGTTTTAAGCATTCTTTCGTTAATTTTCGGGCCATACTTTCTTTTCTTAGCGAACGAAAATTCACGACGCGCCTTATCAGTTCGTTAATACTAAGTTAGTGATGCTGACGCTATCCGCAAAGAAAGAATTAATTAATGTTAACAAAGTGAATGTTAATTTGGTTTCATTTTGTAAAATTAAATAATTAAAAAGAAAAAAAATCCACATCTAAAAAAAAGTTAAATTTATACACTTTAATTTAATACAATAAATACACATAATGAATCAAAGCACATAATACAGTTAGTTATTCCTGTGAAGACTCCATCAAGTCTCTATATAAAGTTTGTGATCGAAATATATCACACAAAAATTCATATAAAATTTTCTCTTTCACGGTCTGTGCACCTTGGACAGTATGAGACGAATGGTGAGCACAGATAGGCAGTAGTGGGGGCAAATACGCGCATTTTCACTTTTGGCCAAATGACACGCGAGAATCCAATAGACGACGAGCATCGACTGACGAACCAATCGTGTGCAGCTCGGCGCTCCCCCCTCCTTCATGCCGACAAACAGACCGAAAAATTAACTACTGCGCAGGTGTCAGTTTGTGCTCACGACTCGTGCCCCTTACTAAAGAAATCACGTACTTTTATGGATATACCCTTTCCGTAACATTTTATTATAATAATTGCTCACCTTAGACAGAATAAGGTCACCCATCCATCTAACGCAGTCCACATAATTCCTATGTATATCCCTCGTCGAGAAATCCGGAAAATGCTCCTTCAAAGAATTAAAAGGCCTCAGAGCTCTATGGGGGTTGAAACTGTAACTCTGTTTGATCGCCTCGTGCATGGACGGTTTGTCGAGCCTCCACAGCTTGAGCGAGTGATCCATTCCGCAGGACATTATCCTCTCTCCCTTCAGATCGAAGTCAGCGCTCAGGACCTCGTCTCTGTGGCCTTCGACGCCTCCAAATATTGCTATAATAATAGTGTTGAGGTCAAGACTTATATTGTGGATAATAACCTCAATGCGACAATAAATCGTATTTATGAGTACTTTACGTTGTTTCATTTATTTTCGCATTATCGTATCCACCTGTATAATAAAATCACACAATAGTTTAAAGGTCAAAGGAAATATTATTTAAATAAAACAGCAGTTATAAGAACCTTTTTAAATCAACTACTTTTGGTTCACAAATAAAGTAAAAAGTCAAGTGCGAGTCGGTTTCGCACACCGAGTGTTCCATACAGACTTGTAGGTATTTAATAGTTCGTTCATTACGGGAATCGAGTCTCGAAGATTTTTCCCCTTTTTTCTGATAGTTACATTACAAAAAAAACATACCTATATTTTTTTTTTTGTGATGTAACTATAATTTACGGTTTTTGGATTACGTTCTTTACTTGTGCTAGGTCAAAGGGAAGTACCCCATAGGTTTTGATTCCCTTGCGATCGTCAAAATATTTTTGCATTGACTTAGAAGTTTGATTTTTCACTGTTCCAAGTGATTGGAGACTTGTATTTGATATTATTTTCAGCTTGATATCTCCACGCGTTCCTGAGAAAATGGGTCTTAACAGACACACGGACAGACAGATAAAAGTGATCCTCAAAGGGTTCATTTTCTTTTCTTTTGAGGTACAGAACCCTAAAAAGCAAATGTCTAAACAGTACACTATTAAAACCATGGATGGAATACAGCATACCTCCCCAAAATGACGCCACACTCGCTCTAATAACAGCAAATATGTCTCAGGGTACATACCTATGCAGACGTCAGTCATAATGTTCCATAGCCTGAGAGCGTGGTCCTTACTCGCTGAGAGGAGTAAGTTGGGGTCTCTCGGGTGGAACTTGACCTCGTTGATGGCGTGTCCGTGTCCGATGTAGTGCTTGATGCACGTCTGCGAGGCCATGTGGAACACGCGCACGATGCCGCGGGACCCCGCCACCGCTAGCAGCGGCAGGTGGGTTTCCTCTTCGTACGACCACGCGCATGTGTAGAATGTTTCGTCAACCTACATCAATTATTATCTATGGATACACTTGAATTCTTTATTCAATTTTCCAATAAGCATTTGAAAACTTTTTTTTTTCTAAAGTAAACATTTAACTATTTATAAACAAAAATATATCTTTTATTCATCAAATAACAAAGTAGGTTTGGATATCTTACATCGGGATCAGCATAGCACTGAAGAAACTTGAAGCCCCCAGACTCCGGGCACTCATATATTGACACCCGATTGCTGCCGACAACAGCAAACACCTGGGGCTCTCCCTCACCGAGGTGATGGTTGAACTGGCACCCAAACAGTGGCTGCCCATGGTCTTCTTTTGCACTACAACTGTAGGACAAAATAGTAAAAATATTTGGTTCACTGATGTAAGGCGTATCACAAAACTACATAGGTATGAGAATTCTTTAACAATGAAATTGTGCGAATATATGAGGTCCATTTCGAACAAGCAAGGTAATTTTTTTGTTAAGAGTTAACACAGTACAGTACAATCCACACTAACAGGACATAGGCCCGTGACAGAAAGTAAAAATACTGGCCAGTGATAGAAAGAAAACAATTACACAACATAAAATAGAAAAAAATATATTATTTTTATATTTTTGTGTAGTGTTGTGTGGCATCAGAAATGGACAGCAACTCAGTTGTAAACCGTAAGCCCAGTACAGGTACTGGGCTACAGCACTGTGTTGTGTATGTAAAGAGTGGGTACCTACTTGGTTAAACCTTTTTATTAAAAATGTAAACTTAAGTAGGGTAGTTGCATTACTGTGACTGTCAGATCTTGCTACCTAGCACAATAAATGTTCTTACATTAAATGGTGTTTTCTTGGACATAATAGTGGCGACGAGTACAAAAAAGTGATTAAAAATGGACACTAAAGCTGTAAAATTCAGTGAATATAATCCACAGACTGATAATTGGGACAATTACATAGATAGGCTAAAATATTGTTTCGAGGCAAATGGGGTCGTATCGGACGCCGCCAAACGGGCGAATTTCTTTACAATTTGTGGTGCACAAGTGTTTGAGACATTTTTAGCATTAATTACACCAAAAAAAATCAAACGAAGTAACATTCAGTGATATTGAATCGATATTGACTAAACATTTCAGTCCAAAACCAAATGAAATCTCTATGTCATACAAATTCTACAAGCGTGATCAACTACAAAGTGAAGCAGCATCTGAGTTTATAGCAAAGCTGAGAAAAATCAGTTTTGGTTGTAACTTTACCAACTTGGAACGTATGTTACGTGATAGACTTGTGTGTGGAATGAGGGATACAAAATTACAATATGAACTTCTGAAAAGGGACAATTTGCAGTACCAGGACGTTGTAGATGCTATGCTATCTTCTGAAAGTGCGGTGAAGGATGTCCGCATGATTAATAATACCAGCACCACTACTGGAAAAGTGGTATTACCTGAAATTTCTGATACAAGTGCGGGAGTTTCAACGACTGCTACACATGAACCTATGGACATTAATGCAGTTCAATCAAAAACGAACAATAGATTTTGTTTTCGTTGTGGTGATCGACATAGTGGAGAATGCCGTTTTGTAAATGCTGTATGTCGATTCTGCAAGAAAAAAGGACACTTGGAGAAGATATGTATTGCTAAAAAGAGAAGTTCAAACAAAGGAATCCATTTCACTGAAAACGAATTTGAAGGAGATATGAACGGTATTTACACCTGTGAGGGAACGACAAAACGTATACAACCATACAACGTGAACGTGCTCTTGGACGGAGTACCGGCGGTGATGCAGGTGGACAGTGGCGCCAGCTTCTCCTTGATCAACGAGCGTACATGGCGTGCACTGCGCGCACAGCACCCGCGAGCTTCTTTATCTACTACTAGGCGCGGCTTACGCACGTGGACTGAGACACCAGTCATTGTACTCGGACAGAAGACAGTGTGTGTAGAATATAACGATGTCAAATGCGATCTCAATATCATTGTAGCGAAGGGTATGGGACCAAATTTATTAGGACGAGATTGGTTCGCACCGCTTAATATTTCATTAAACATTAATTATGTTGTCTCAGATAGTGATCAGTTAATGACAGATGAAGTTATAGCAAAACATCGTGAAGTATTTATGGAGGGTTTAGGTACTTACCGAGGAGACCCAGTTGCCATACATTTAAAGCCGGGTGTTACACCGAAATTTCTAAAGGCTCGTCCTGTGCCGTATGCAATAAAAGACAGAGTCGAGGTTGAGATCGATCGCTTGGTTTCGGAAGGAGTACTTCGCGCCGTGGCCTACTCTGAGTGGGCCACACCAGTCGTACCGATAGTAAAGAAATCGGGAGAGATCCGACTTTGCGGTGACTATCGCAGTACAGTTAATCAGGCTACTGAGTCAGATACTTTTCCTATGCCTACAGCCAATGAAGTTTTCGCCACGGTTGCAGGTGGTAGATTTTTTACTACACTGGATTTAGAACGAGCATACACACAAGTGATTGTCAATGAAACTACAGCCAGAATGTTGACATTAAATACATGTAAAGGTCTGTTTACAGTGCACAGATTAGCTTTTGGAGTTAAGGCTTGTCCAGGAATATTCCAACGATTAATGACAGCGTTACTGGCTGGCATACAAGGCGTTGCTGTACTAATTGATGACATTATCATCAGTGGAAGGACTTTTGCAGAGATGAATCAGCGTTTAGATACAGTCTTAAAGCGTATCAAACTGGCTGGCTTAAGGCTGAATAAAAACAAATGTAAATTTGCAAAACAATGTGTTGAATTCCTCGGTTTTGTCATTGATGGAGAGGGCATTCATCCTGCGCCCAGCAAAGTGGAGTCAATAAGAAAGACTCCAGAGCCCAAGAATGTCCAAGAGTTGCAAGCCTTTTTGGGTCTTTATAACTTTTATGAAAGGTTCATACCGCATAAAGCTACGCTACTGGAACCGCTTCATCGATTATTGATGAGATCACAGACATGGCAATGGACTGAAGATGAACAAAATAGCTTTAATACAGCAAAAAGTCTACTTTCGTCTGAATTAACACTAATTCATTATGACTTGAAGAAAAAGTTAATACTTACATGTGACAGTTCAGAATACGGGGTCGGTGCAGTATTGTCGCACATTATGGAAGACGGTCAAGAACGACCTATCGCTATGGGCTCTAGAACTCTACATTCTCATGAGCGTCGCTATTCCCAACTCGATAAGGAAGCGACAGCAATTATGTTTGGGATCAAAAAAATTTCACAATTACTTAATGGGAAGATCTTTTACAGTGGTTACTGATCATAAACCCTTGTTAGGCATATTCGATCCAAGGAAACCAATGCCAAGTATGTTATCACCACGTCTGACTAGAATTGCTATTTCCCTTACTTCACATGACTATAAGATCGAATACAAACCTGGTTCACAGATAGGAAGTGCAGACAGTCTCAGCCGTTGGCCGCAACCAGTACCGGAACAACCCGAACAGCAATTGCACGAAGTCTTATTGATGGCAGAGACACCTGAAGACTTTCCATTTGATGCTGAGCAGATTGCATCAGAGACAAAAAAAGATAGAACTCTATCACGTGTTACACATTACATTCTAACAGGTTGGCCTCCAAAAGTTACTGATACGGATATACGTCCTTACTGGCTACATAGAGCAGAGTTGTCTGTGCAAGAAGATTGCATCCTGTTAGGTTGTCGTGTGGTAGTTCCACCAAGACAACAGGGAGCTACCTTGCGCGCACTACATGCTACTCACAATGGCATCGTACAGACTAAAGCATTAGCCAGGAGTTATGTATGGTGGCCACATCTTAATGAGGATATAGAGGCCTTGGTCAGTGATTGTATGAGATGTCTTGAAAACCGTCACATGCCAGCTAGAACAACTCATGAGTGGATAATTCCTACAAAACCATGGTCGCGTATTAACATTGATTTTGCAGGACCATTTCAAAACAAATTCTTTTTAATTATTGTTGATGCCTATTCCAGATGGCCAGAAGTTTTTGTTGTGAATAATATGACTTCAGAAACGGTTATTAGATATCTTAGAATGATATTTTCTACTCATGGGTTATGTGAAACATTGGTTTCAGATAATGGTACATCATTTGTGTCTAGAGAAACAGAGCAATTTTTAGCTGCTAATAAAATTAAACACATAACAACTGCCCCATACCACCCTGCTACAAATGGTTTAGCAGAAAGAATGGTACAAACCGTCAAAGATAAGTTGCGTAAGTTAGACAACACATCTTGGGATATCAAAATTCCTAATATGTTACTGGGACTCCGGGTTACACCCTGTGCAGGTACAAATAAGAGTCCAGCTGAGCTCTTAATGAACAGACGTCTACGTACTCTTCTAGATAGTATTCATCCAGATAATATCCATTTTAAAAAAAACGAACAACAAATTGAAAGGAATTCTCAAAACAAACGAAGAGAAACAAATATTGGTCAACAAGTAATGTACAGGAATTATGGAGGAGGACCGAGGTGGTTGGCTGGCAAAGTTGTTGACAAGGAAGGGCCATCTAAATATTCTGTTGTCGCAAATGATGGGTCACTAGTAAATAGACACATTGATCAATTAATTACAAGAAAGTCATCAAACTCAGGAATAGAGGAAGGAAATGATGATGGAACACCTATTGAAGAAAGAAATATCATGGAAAAGACGATAGTGAGTCAAGATGATGATGATGATCAAAGAGATGAGATGTTGCCTAGACAGGATACTGATGATATAATACAAATACCAAGTTCATCTGAGTGGGCAGACATGTTAGGAATTCCCAATACACCTGAAGTAGAATACTCTGGCGGGAAGCTAAAAAATAAATTGTTTAATCGGAATAGTAC
The DNA here is from genome assembly GCA_947623365.1 of Achlya flavicornis. NCBI lineage: Eukaryota > Metazoa > Arthropoda > Insecta > Lepidoptera > Drepanidae > Achlya > Achlya flavicornis. The sequence goes on along the minus strand of OX392480.1, from coordinate 13,128,867 downwards.
GCCTTATGCAAGACCTAGTACTAGTGATAATAACTATCTTTATTAGTTGATTTATGCATAGCAGATTCTGTTGATAAAAGTTTATTGTTGTTTTTTGTTAGAGAATTTATTTAAGTTGATATATTAATGAACTGATGTTATCAGTAGGTTTCAAAATAATGTTATTTTTGTTTCTATGATTTTGTTATTAGTTAGACTTGGGGGGAAGGTATGTTGTGTATGTAAAGAGTGGGTACCTACTTGGTTAAACCTTTTTATTAAAAATGTAAACTTAAGTAGGGTAGTTGCATTACTGTGACTGTCAGATCTTGCTACCTAGCACAATAAATGTTCTTACATTAAATGGTGTTTTCTTGGACATAATAACTGATATTCATTTGCCATATAGTTAAGTTATTATTGGTAAGCAATGTAAGCATTCATTAGACGGGCTAGCTGGCGCGGTTGGTTAAGACTCTGGTTAAGATTCCACCTATAACGCCACAGGTTGTGCATTCGATTCCCACACAGTACATGCATTTATGTGCATGAACATGTCTGTATGTCCTGAGTCTGGGTGTAATTATGTATATAAAGTATGTATTTACAAACAAAAAGTAGAATATGTATTATATCAGTTATCTGATTTCCATAGTACAAGCTCTGCTTAGTTTGGGATCAGATGACCATGTGTGAGGAATGTCCCAGGATATTTATTTATTTATTATCTAATGCTTAATATCAATAACTTGTAATAAAACAAGTGACTCTACCTAGCACCCAGTTACAAGGGCTTTAGTAGCTAGTAGCACTTTGAGGTGGCCATATATGTTTCTTTTAAGTTTCTCCTTTAATTATACTTCTAAGGCAGCGAACAAGCAAACAGCCTGCCTTCTGGTAATTTCTTCACACATTGGCTATACGTAACATATAACCTAGAGCTGCCGCTGAGAGAATGTGTGTGGGCTAATCTCGGAAATACTATTGCGATGGGAGTTCCACATGATGGTTCAATATTTTCTTAGGCATAGTTTAAAGTCCAACCTTTTAATCAGTTTAGCCATTTCCGTGATTTGGCCAATATTAACAGGTGTCAAAAACATAAGTTCTCTTGGCAACCTCTCTGTAACTGTGTTGAATCGTCAACTTAACAAGCTACTAGCCAGGGTATAATGACTTAACCTCTCTGAATAATTATTTCAAATTCTAACTAAATAATCTTAAAGTTGTACTTACTTAAATTTATAAGGTGGTTTAACTGGCTTATTAGTAGTTTTCTTCTTGCCGCGTCTTCGTTTCTTCACGCGTGAGTTTGTAGGAGTCTCGCTACGCGACGTATTGTCTGTATTCGATGTGCTTTCAACGCTTGAAGTATCATCCTGAAAATAAGGAAAACCTACTTTTAAACGGCTTAATACTACAACAATAGTGAAAACAAATAGTAATATTGTGCTAAGTTGTATATATCAGCTGCAATTACATGTATAATTTGACTCTAACTTAAATATAGAGGGCACGATTCTGAGTCATTAAAATGAGATGAATTTATCGTACTTACAGCTTCATTATCAGAAAAGTTCATAATATTATCTTCCTACAATTACACTAGCACAATTTTTTTATTAAAAACTAGTACTTTCATACAAATAATCCGATTATTTATTAAATTTCGTAAATCGCTTATCAGCTGACAACGGCGTCTTTTAAATGTCAAACAAACGTCAAAATTTCGCGGGAGCCGATCGTAATAGTGACGTACCATCTGACATTTCAATAATCGACTATTCAGGCAGCGATGAGGCTGATTAGTTATTAGTAATAACTAATCAGCCTCATCGCTGCCGCTGCGGAGACCTCGTCAATGAGCTCGGCCACCATGGGCTTTCGTGCTCCCTAAGTGCTGGTCGAATATCACGGCACTCGGCTATTAATGACATTATCCGCAGGGCTCTTGTTGTCGCTAACGTGCCTTCCGTACTGGAACCAGTCAGTATTGCGCGGGGCGATGGCAAGAGACCGGATGGTACGTCTTTGATCCCTTGGAGTGTCGGCAAGTCGCTGGTGTGGGATGCCACATGTTTCGATACACTCGCGCCATCTCACTTACCGGCGACTTGTAAAGCTGCAGGGGCAGCGGCGGCCAAAGCGGAAAATTCAAAATTCAAAAAATATGCATCGATTGGACCCAATTATATTTGTATGCCTTTTGCGGTCGAGACCTTGGGACCATGGGGGTCAGAAGCTCGCCGTTTTGCTCGCACCTTGTCTTCAAAATTGATCGAGACCTCGGAGACCAGCGGGCGGGGAGCTTTTTCCGCCAACGCGTCAGCTTGGCTATCCAAAGAGGAAACGCTGCCAGCCTTCTGGGAACCTTGCCGTTAATCGGAAGCAGCGGCAGGCTTGAGGAAATTTTCTATATATAGATTATATTTTGTAAATATAGATTGTATTTTGTACATATTTGTTGTTTATTTACTAATTATATTTAGAGGGAAGAAATAAAGTCATAAATAAAATTAACACATTTATTTATTTTTTAAATACACACAATACAAACAAAATATCACATCCCAAAACATACAGTTACTTCACAGTGCTTATTTAATAATTGTACCTACTGTATATAGCTTTAATGTATTTACTTAAACAAATAAATAAATTAACAACATTTCTCTTATATCTAATCACAGCCAAAGTTTTAGCAATAGCATTTATACATTAAAACAATTAATTCTTATAATACTGATATGTATGTTTGCTATATTAATGCTATTTTAATTTTAATATTCTAGAACCGTCTTTACACAAATGTGGATGGAACTTCAAAAATCTTTGATTAATTTCTGGCCACAGTTGAATAAAATATGAAAGATCAGTCTCCTCGGATAAAATCTTAGTTTGACATAAGATTTAACCATAGGAAGGGGGCTGGCACGTGCAGGCGTGTCTCAGGGCTATTTTCAGCCATGGCAAGAAACGACCAACTCGCGCATAAACACCAGGGTATCCTGGTCTTGCACATCCTCGACCCCAGGAAACAATGCCTGAAAGAAATAGATTTATTTGTGATTAAAGAAAACAAAACAAGCAATGACCGTGACCGTATCGTATCCTATTACAGGAGCTCATGGCCTACTGGCAAGATTAGTGGGAGCAGGTTTTTTTACTAGGTGAAAGGTTAATCTCTGACGGTTTTTACACCCATACGTGGACATAGGTAATTGGCGAGCGCTGATAGCTCTCAACTAATACGGATATGGAAGCAACGGGATTTATGGGTCAACTTGAGTAGCTCCGCGCCGGTCCTAATTCTTGATTAGGGTAGAGCGAGATTATCTTTTGGCGTCCTTTGATGGACCCGTCTACCGCTCCGCCGCCGCGCAGACCCATGCTTCTCAGAAGTCGCCATCAAAATGTTATTATTTGACGTTCGAAACCGTCTTTCACCTCTAAATTTTTGGGATCATCTGGTCGACCGCTTCAGTCGCTCTACCCTAGAGCCGACGCTGAACTTAACCACTCGTCACTACTTTCCACTGATAGTAATGGGAATGTAAGTATACCTTCAAGAGCATACTACTATGGTACAAGTTCGTAGCTGACTGAAGACAGCAGCAGCAGGCGACGTGTCGCTGCGGACACTACTGGCCTCCATAGAAACGGAAGAGAAAGAAGTAGTGACGTGGCGACACAACGCTTGCTGTTGCTGCATGAAATCGACTACGAACATGTACACACGGCTACAGATCAAGCTATACATTTCCAGTATAAGCTGATCTCGCATTGTATAGGATTTCCGTACATTGGGAGGTCAGCTTATACTAGAAATGTATAGCTTGATCTGTAGCCGTGTGTACCTTTATCCTATTAAAGTCGTAATTTACACCCCACTTAATTTACTCAGGAGGTGGAAGGCTCACCAACTATAGTGTAATGCGGTCGAGGGAGGAGAAGTGGACCTCCAGAGTCGCCAGCGCAAGCATCACGGTCCAGAGCGTTTGCGCACAGCATGCGTGGTGTTACTTTCCTGCGCCCATACCCAGCTCCGGAACACTCCTCTTGAGCCCAGATTTGAACCTCCGCCTGGAAAAAACAGGTAGGTATTGTTATAATACTAAGCTCGCATTTGCAGAATCGTGGTGAGTTAAATACGTCTCATTAGGTAATTTAATGAAAAATTAACCTTACGGGTATACAATGTATTGCAGTATTGAGAATACGTTACTAGTAGGTACTATGTTATTATACGTGTAATATTTTATAAACCCATTAAAATATTCCTCAATATAATATAATAATAAATAATATTTAGTTATTTTCATATTTTATATTCCGGTGTTTTAAAAATAAATTTCCGGTGTTTTAAAAATAACACAATTCCGACTTCTTTAAAAATCTTTAGTTTTTGTAAAAATCCTGTCATGATTATTTTTTGTGGTCTTATTTTAATTGTTTGACTTACTTTCATTGGAATGCTAGACGAAGGTCCTTTTTCCATCGTACTTCCCCATCCGGAGACGATAGCGTCCACACCTTCGAGCGCATTCTCGTCATCTGCATCTAAAAATATAAATTTAATTTTAGAATATTAGTCAAAATACTGTCGAGTTTTCACGAAACAAAATTATGTGTAGCCATTAAATGAGATGAGAAAATCCATCTTATTTTTTATAGCTCAACTGTATCACAGACTGTATTAACTAACTTTGAGTTTGAGGTTGCTACAGCATAGATGGAATATCGAAAATTACTTTTAGAAATAATGAATAAGTAACATTTATGGACATACACAACATTAAAGCATAAATTACATACACAACAAATTAAGTGTTAAATATGTCGATAAGGATTACGACTCAATAAAAATTAGGCCTCACTGGAAAATTATTGACGAATAAAAATGTTCGTACCTGGAAGGCAAGCTGGCCTATATAAATTATCAGGCAGCGGCTCTGCGAGCCTGAGGACCGCTATGTCGTTGTCGTAGCTGTACCGGTTGAAGTCCGGGTGTTGCACCACGTGGGTAACCTCGAAACCCTCCGAACGAGAGTTGTTTACGTCGTACTCGCCTACGAGGACTGATAACCGTGACGCTTCAATCCTGGAAATGGAGAAATGGGGCACACTTATAAATGCTACTAGAATAAATCTTTTATAATAGGTAGTTAATTATTGAAATATTTTTACATTTATTTAGGACCTTGAAGAATATAGTTTGCTAACTGATGAGTTCCTTTTTAGTAGGTATGTTCCGTTCGGCCTGCTCATAGAGGTGACCTGCTAATGCTGCAATAAAGCTGGCATTTCAAGAATGTCACCTGTTCTTAGCACATAGCTTGACATTCAAAGCACATAATGTATTACAATACTGTACGAAACAATCGATTGGACACGAACGCATCGCATCATAGGTTAGGATAAATGTATCGCGTTATCTCGCGAGCGTATCCAATGCGAGTCGAGTAGTAGTGACCCTAACCTCCTTTATTGATGTAACCTTGGAACTATGCGAGGGTTAGCGTTTCATTGTTTTTACCATGTTTTTACCTTGACCATATAGTAAATAATATACTACGTACAACTTTTGTTTTTGCAAGGGTTTTAACAATTTCCGAATTTTCTTTTTTCGAACATGAAACGTCATGAGAATTGGATTGAGTTGGTAGAGCCCAGTAGAGCCTTAGCTAATGGTAGATCAGTTTGTTAACCCACGTCACAGGTTTTCATAGTTGCACTCTCATCCATCCATTCACGAGCATCTTTGGTTTTGAGAACCACGTTCTGCAATTTTGTTTTTCACGTAGTTGGAAATATACTACGGTGTAAAACTTGTGAAATGGGCGTGAAATCATGCACTATTTAAAATCCAGCTCAGGGTTTCAGTATCTCCAGAGTTAGGGCAAAGGTTCGTAGGTAATTAGTTACTACGTAAGTTAGGGGTAATGCCTCATCCAGTAGACCTATTTATTTTGTTAGGAAATTATCGGTTCATTTTGGGCAGCGTAGTGAATGTCTGAACTTTGCAACTAATTTTACATAATGCTAGATACATACCAACCTATTGTTTTAAATGCAAATCGAGTTGCTAACATGCGCGTCGTATAGTTCGTAAGAAATTCCACATATAGTCTATGCAGTATTGGGTGCAGTCGGGTGGCTAGGATTACACAAATAAGTATTCAGTCATTCTTATGCTAATACCCCGGCTGGAGTCCATATAGAGCCCTTTATTTGATATTTCGTGCTTATTAGTATTCAAGTAGACTAATGATTTAGGTGTATTCCGAAAGCGAATCTGATTAGATAGTGTTAATGTTTCTAATTGACACGGCTATTCCAAGATAAGATAAATTTTCACAGAGTTGTGCCTAACACTTCCATCGCTGCGTACCTACCTATCCTACCATTTTATTTTATTTTATTTTTATTTTATTTTAAGATCAAAGGAAAACTAACAGCTAGGTACATAAAGTATAGATACACATAAAACAAAAAGAAGGCTAATTATAAGTTTTCACAGATATTATTATAAGTTTACAAACACAGCAGAAAGACGGACGAGCACTATATAAGAAAAGTAGATAAATAGGTTTACATTATAAAATAAATAAGGTATAACAATTGGGTAACTAACATAAACATTTAAAAAAAAAAAAATGCTTTTAAGAAAAGTATTTTAAATTTAACATTCGCTTCATTTGGTATGCAGAGGTGTTAAATAAATCTAAATCCAACTCTTTAGCGACCATGTTGTAACATCTGCATGCTCTGATTAAATAACTATTTTGCCTATAGTTATTACGCGCAAATGGAACGTACAGGAGATTAGGTTTAATTCTTGGCATGGAGTTAGGTACGAGAATCCCCAGTCCTCCGAGCAGCTCCGGACAGTCGATCTTGCCGCTCGCTATGTTATAAAGGTATGCTAAGTCCGCTATACGTCTTCTCTCTTGTAGTGGTAATATGTGAAACTTTTTGCACCGGGTACTATAGTCGGGCAAGAATTTCTTTGCGCGGAACTGTAAATAGCGAAGAAACCGTTTTTGAATGCCTTCAATGCGTGTATTATAAATGTCGTATCTTGGGTTCCAAACCTGCGAGGCGTATTCAAGGTGGCTCCGTACATACGCACAGTAAAGAATTTTAAATGTTTTTATTGAAACAAACTCAGAAGACATTCTCAAAACAAATCCCAGAGCTTTAGAGGCCTTGCTGACAACACTATTGATATGCTCATCAAACAACAATTTTGAGTCAAAGGTAACTCCTAGGTCTTTAATAGATGATACTCTTGTCAATGAGGTGTTTATTAAAGTGTAGTTACTGATGATTGGATGTGGTTTACGTGTAAACGAACATACATAACATTTGGATGCATTTATATCTAATTTGTTATATGAACAGTAATTTTGAAATCTATCTAAGTCATCTTGAAGACGTGAGGCGTCTTCAAGAGTTTGAATAGGGTAAAGAATTTTCATGTCGTCGGCATATAATAGTATTTTAGAAAAATGAAAGCACAATGAGATGTCATACAAAAAAATTATAAATAAGAGAGGCCCTAGCAAGGATCCTTGCGGGATTCCTGAAGGAATAAACATTGTCGTGGACGTAAATCCATTTAGTACTACCGTTTGACACCTATTTTGGACGTATGAGGAAAACCACCTGAAGAGGTTGCCCCGAATGCCGACCTATTGAAGTTTTTTCAATAGTATGATATGATCTAATCTATCGAAACATTTACTATAGTCTGTGTAAATAACATCAACTTGAGAAGGTTTAGACATATGTTCTGATAAATATTCACTACACAATAACAGATTAGACGTGGTGGATCTACCCTTTAGAAATCCGTGTTGTTGTTCACTAAGCGTATGTTTTAATGATGAGTAAAGCTGTCTATAAATTATTTTTTCCAATATTTTGGCAAAAACACATAACTTAGAGATGGGTCTGTAATTTTCTACATTGTCTTTTGGCCCTTTCTTATGTACCGGAGTTATGTATACCGACTTCCATACTCTAGGAACTATACCTTCGTTTAGTGAACGCGAATATATCAAAGTAAGTGGGACCGCAAGACTCTTAGCGCAATTGTAAATGAAAACAGGTGGTAAGTTGTCGGGACCGGCAGATTTATTCAGGTCTAGCGATTTAAACAGCTTTAGTACTTCCGTTTCGAGAATTTCAATAGAAGCTATGTCCACGGTTGTTTCAGGTAGTTCAAAGTCGTAAGTAATAGTATAACTTTCCGTGGGAGAGGGTATAAGGAAAGTCGAATAAAAATACGATCCGAACATGTTGCAAATTTCTTCCCCTTGATCAGAAGTGTTTTGGCCATATTTGAAAACAGAAGGATACGCATTAGATTGCTTTTTAGTCTTCACGAAAGACCAAAAGGCCTTGGGATTTTTTAATATATTATATTCAATACTAGCAATATAGTCACCAAACATATCACCCTCCATAATTCTAGCGCGTTCCCTTAATACATTAAATGAATTGAGGTCACTTATATTACCATATCTCTTATATTTAGTTCGATATTTATATTTTTCTTTAAGAAGTTTTATGAGTGGTGACTTATACCACTGGGGATATTTGCGCATGAGACTGGTGACTTTAGAAGGAATATATTTATTGCGTAAATCATTCAACGTATTATAAATAAAATCAATAGCTTCATCAATAGATTTGTTATAAATTTGGAATTCCCAGTCAATCATATCAAGTTCAGAAGAAATAGCCTCATAATTGCCAGATTGGTATAAATATTTTAAATATGGTTTATATTTTAACAAATGTAATTCTACAAAGTTAGCAGAAATGCAGAGGGATTTATGATGAGGGTCTTCCGGGACCAGAGGGCTACTTGAATGTGCTACAGACACATTGTCATTGGATAAAACTAAATCTAAAACACGATTATTACAATTTGAAATTGAATTATATTGGGATAAGTTGCATACCATAAAATTGTCAATTAATTCGAATTGATACTCACCTTGTATGTTGTGGGGTTCATATGAACAACCGTCTGCTGAAGGCACCCACAGTAAGTTCGGTATGTTAAAATCACCCAATACTACAAACTTATCCAAAGGGCAATTCAAAATAATATCCGTGAGGGTATTAGAAAATGTTGACGTCTGCGAGGCCAATGAGTTACCTAAGTTTTGATGACACAAATATACCACACCTATATGCATTTTGTAGCTGACTTTAGGTTTAAGGTGTTGGAGCGATAGTGTAACCCATAAGTCTTCAGCAGCGGAACACCATTCCCTGCGACCCTCGGCGGCGAGCTCCCGGCGCACAGCGATAAGAACCCCACCGCCCAGAGATTGCGCAGTAGATTCGTAGTTTCTATCACGCCTCCATACTAGATATCGGTCATCAAATAGTTCACTACTACTTATTCCATCCAAAAGCCACGACTCGGTAATACAGATTACGTCGTAATTATTTATACATACATTTCTATAAAATTCTGCGGTTTTAGTGCGTAAGCCTCGAACGTTTTGGTAAAAAATAGTTATGGGATCCATTTCAAATATTGAGGAACTAATTTCTGAGTAGGCACAAAGCATAAAACGGTATAAACAGCGCAGCAGTAGTAGCAATTTGTTACAGCGCAGTATTGGCAAAAAGCTAGTTTATTTACTATAAAGAGTACGGCGATAAAATAAATAGTCGAACACAATAAAAACAGAAGACGGTAGGAACGAAGCATTAGCGAACGGCCGACCGGTCGCGTCGCAGCGATAAGCGAACAAAGGGACAGCGCACGACCACTGTATCTATGCGCGTGTGTTATTAGATAACTGTTTCTCAAACTTTGCAAGCAGATGTTACGAACAATAATATTAAAAAAAATTAAATTAATAACATTACATACGCCACAGCAGTATACTAATTTGACAATCTTTTTAGGTCCGCTTCCGACTTGATGGTGATGGCTGGAGAAGATGGGTTTTTTCGTATAAAAATCTTGCAGCTCTTGACCCACGTGAATGCAAAATTCCGCTCCTTTGCTAAAGCTTTCGTTTTATTAAGCAGAAGCTTATTATCTAACGTTAGATGATCATTCACGAAGATCCGAGTATCACCTTGCAGGCCCAGATCTGCCGGAGTAATTGTGCGCTTTTTTGCAGCTGCGATGAAGTTATCTTTTAGGTATCTGTTATGCACAGAAACTATGACAGATTTATTCAGTTTGTCATTTCGCATAGGGACTCTGGCCACATAGTTGACTTGCTCCTTGGATATAGGGCACTCAATGAGGTCACCTATCTTTGAGAGTAGCGAGAAGAGGTTTTCCGTATTAGCCACAGGTACCCCCTTAATCTCAATATTGTTTAAGCGAGCCCTTTGCTCCTGCTCCCGGATGTTACCTCGGAGCTGATCAACTTGCTGCTGCAGGAGACTCACATCGTCCTTAGTTTTGAGAAGCGCTTGTACTTCCTGGTCGATGGTGGCTATCCTGCCAGTCAATGTCTCCACGGTGTGCTGCATAAATTCCATAGAGGTCTTCATGTCAGATATGTCTGATTTCATAAGTTTCAGATCAGCGATGTCCGTCTTAATAGCTTTGAGATCCTTGAGATCTGCCTGAATGGACTTTACACTCTCCATGAGAGTTGGTAGTGTAGACACTTGGGCGCTGAGGCGTTTAAGATCCTGCGAGATGCTATCCATGTCTCCAGAAGCTGGAGATTTAACCGAACTTGATTTAGCCAAGGGAACATTAAGCGGGCTTGGGACTCCAGCACTTTTGCAGGAAGAACACTTCCATACATTTCTTCTGTCCCCAAGTTTTCGATATCCACTTTCGGTAATACCGGCGCAGGGGTAATCAAAATGGCCCTGACAGGCGGTACATTGAACTCCATCCCTGAACTCATTTTCACAGCGTTTACACTTATACATTATGATTTGCTATATGGTATATTATTGACTCGCTAACGAAATTTATTTAATTTAGAATGGATGTAAACAAACTAAATGTTTGAAAACGCGACAGACAGAGTAATGCGCAAGCGGGTAGGTATGCGTCAAACGAGTGTAGCGTGCGAACGGTACGCCGACTGCGCGTGAACTGATGACTACCATGCGTGACTACCATGTTCACATTGCACCATTTTGTACCTTATATACATGTAGGTATAGGATAGTGTATCTATTGTGATAGTTGATCGCACTATATTGATTCTTGTTAATATATAAAAGTGTGTTAAGAAGTAAATATTTATATGTCGGTCAACAATGCACATGCAAATATCACGAATGCTGTGTAAATATTAAGATATTTTTACGCAACACGTGGAAAGTGTGTCGAATCGTATGAGAGGTCACAATATCACCATAAGTGGGCCGCAAAGGGCGTACTGTTTGTATGTAAACAATAATCATATGAAACCTTTTTTCTGTTAGTAAATATCTTGCTGATGGGAAAGTTTTTTTGTTTGTTATTTTGTTTTAACATAACATCACACGGCTTGTGTATTTTGACAGTGTCGTATTATCCCATCTCCTATTCAATCCTTTTTAAACGAGCAATATAATGATGTTTTGATTCGTGTTCGATGAAATTTGGCATATGAGTGTTTTCCGGCGCGAATCGATCTAGCTAGATCTCATCTCTAGGTAAACGCGGTTTTCCGAGATTTCGAGTAAAAAGTTTTATATATTTTTTTATACCTACAACTAAGGTAGTAGGATAAGGTTACCGTAATCTATAGAAACTATCAATTAGTTATTGCAAAAAGTAGCGAAAATTAAAAATATTTAGGTAACTAGGTAAACCTGTAGAAGGAAACAAATAAAAAAAAAAACTGAAGATTTTCTTCACAAACGGCTATCTGATCCAAAACTAAGCAGAGCTACAAAGTTTACCGAACCCAAATGCCTCGTAATACATCATTAAACAAACTCAGAGTAACTGTTTTATTATGGTAACAAAGCTGGATACGATTTTTTTAAACTTTTTTTCAAGTTCCCTGTATCGATATTGAAAACTCGTCCTTTGGCATGCATTTTATCTGATGTTAACGGTTCTGGGATTGCATTGAATTAATTAAAACATCACTAAAACCAGCGTGCGTGAAAGTTAACCCTTATTTAATTGAATCCTTATGTACCTAACTGTATCCTTGATTTTGATACGGTTTTTGAGGTTCCGCCCTTGTTACATTCGTTTTTCAAAAGGTTATTTTGGCTCTACATTTTTTGCCAGCGGTGAATTTATCAGTACTAGGTAAGTATATGGTCTCAACAGCCTCTTTAACTCTTCACAAAAAAGTGACGTGAGCAAAAAAATGCAGTAAGAGCCCATAGCATACCGAGTAGACGTATTTGAGTGACATTTATCATTTTAAAATAATCACGATCGTTTCTCTACCATACCATACCATACATGATCGGTTGTGATCATGTATGGTATGGTATGGTAGAGGGCCATATTCTGGTTCTGTTACATCATTATAATACAGGATTTACAATAGCATGACCTTTTACTGTATTTCTTTGTTGTCAATATTTTTTATTTAAAATCTAAGAAATATAGAGGCAATGGCATAGGGTGCCCTAGACGGGCCTTGTTTTGGGGCCCTTTGGGGCGACTCCGGCGAAACCAAATGCAGGGTAAAAAAAATGTAATTTTTGCTAACACATATTCGGGGGCCCGTATCATTGATATGTCTGATACAGCGGTATAGCCCCTGTGTAGAGGCGAAATTGGTACAGTTTTTATACGAAGAAATCGGTATAAAAACGGACGCCCGCCTCATGGTAAGCGGTTACCTTAGCCATCTGGACGCTTGCAACACACGAGGCATCACTCACGCGTTAACGACCCTTCCCGCCTCCCCAATGAGCTCTGGCGACCGCCACTCATGCGCAGGAACACAACATAAAGTTATTTGGCTGCGGTATTCTAGACGAGCTGCTCTTTGAGCGAATAAACGCTTAGCTCTACCTCTTAAAAATTAATTAAAATTATTATTTATAGAAATAAAAAAATTGAGTCTTTTAATCACGGAACCCTCAGGATCGATCGCCGTTCGTATACCTACCGGTTTCCAATAAACTCTGTTTAACAGTAGAACTTCTTGCTTATTAGCAAGTGACCATACAGTGAATACAGTTTCAGTGCCCGCGTTCAATTTAAAAAGTATATTTTATGTTGACTGTATTAAAAAGGCGGGCCTCGGCGAAAGCTTTCTTTACAAATATCACGCAACATAGTATTGTCCAGTTATTACGTATTATTATGATAAATAAACTCGTAATATGATCTTAACATTAGTAGACCGAATGAAAATTATTTCTGAGTTTGTAAAGTAAAATCAAAGGTACCGACTATATTTATTTATTTACCTACCTAATACCTCAGAGTATATAAATACTACGTACAACTAATACTATAACAGATCCTATACCTATACCTATACTATAACAGTCATATAATTCGTCCATGACCATATATAAATTAAAACAAAATTTTATAAAAAAAAAAAACGAAGTACCTACCCACATACTAGGGATTGCAATCCGGATACTTCGAAATCCGAAAATGACTGAAAAATCCGGATTTTAGGGTCCTATTATAAATCCGAATATTGAGAATAAAATACGGTTTTTTTGAATTTTAATCTTAATTGATGATAATAATTGATGTTTAACTAAAAAATTTCATTAAATATCCAGTACATTTAGGTCAGTATTACTCTGAAATCTATGCACCGCTCGGCTCACACGCGGCTAGCTGCTACCGCTCATCCATCTAGCTAATAGTTAAGTCGGCCAGTGAGTCTTAGATGGAGGCGATGCGCGCGCGGCGCGAGAAACAACTCTTTGCACAACGTAATATCAAGAATGATAGTTCTATATAGTCGGGTTACCGCTGAAAGCATTTTGTACATCGGCTGATCTCAGATTTTTTTTACTTTTGAAAGGGTCTGACACACCCGCTTTCTAAGCAAGCTTCCTTCATATGAAATCTCTGGTGGTTTGTGCGCTTGGATTTCCAATTTCCTGAGCGAACGGTCTATTCATGTAGTCATAGACGGGTGTTCGTCGGACCTTTTCGCAATCAATTCCACAGAGATCAGATTCAGTTCTCTCTGCAACCTTATTTCTGCTGCATATTAACGATCTGGTGAAGCCCGGTATCTTTGGGTACGTAGACGATAGCACCGTTGTCATAGATCCAATTGTTGCGAGAGGCCATGGTAGAGCGTTTGAACGTAACATTACAGGCAGTCTCCGATTGGGGCAATGCCAATCTGGTCACTTTTAATGCCACCAAGACGCAGGTGTGTCTTTTCACCACCAAACGGAGCCCTTTCCACCAGGCTCTCGCCCTCGACTCAATAAACCGCCGAGCCAGAAGATTCATCGAATATGAGACTAATTATGAAGAAACTCACGAGGCTCGACCATCGAAGAAAGGTTGCTTGCCTTATCGGTTTGGTACAGGATATATTTTTGAGAGTGTGCGCAGGAATTGCTCAACCTTATTCCAACCACCATCCCTATTTTTACTCTTTTGTATCCTCAATTATAATGCGGACAGCAAGGGAGTGGAACTTGCTTCCGGCGACTGTAGTTCCTGACTCTTTAGAAGGACTTTCCCGGCCAGAATGAATAGGTTCCATTTGGGTTAGCGTGCTCCACCTTAGGCTTCGTCATTATCCTTTATGGACGGCTCAGTAGCCAAATACAAGCCCATTTTTTTTAAATATTACTTTGAATCCGGATTTGAAAAAAATCCGGATTTTGCAATCCCTACACATACCATTAAACACTTTATAAATCCTACAACCTCTAGATACACAACACGTAGCTTAGATATTTTTAAATCTATTAAATCGATGAATAATGAGAGAATATGTCTATAGATAAGTATTTAGAATGTTTTGATGAGAGACTCGCGGTAGAATTCATAAACATTTCACCGTAATATTAGATCCAAAGAGGCAAAGGTTAAACCTAAATTATTGGATTATGATGGTATAAGCCTTAGGCAATCAAAATCAACGGAAAATTAAAATGTTGATTGCCAATTGTAGGTACATAATGCTACGTCGAATTTGGTGAAGTAATTATTTTTTTATAATTAATTTAAGATTTGGGTCGTTAAGACTTTTACTTCGAATAATAAAATGAATATGTACTTTGAAACAGATAATCGGGGTAATTAGAACTCGGTTTTAGTCCCGATTCGGGTGAAGAAACGACTTGGCCTGGGTAGTCACAAAATGGAATTCAATTTGTTTGCGATATCAACATGGTCTGAATAAGGGATCGTCCGCTAGTTTTAGCTGAATCTATAAAGATTAAATTATATATAATGTGTGAAGTGTCCTAATATAATAAATATTAGGACACTTCCTATTAACAGGTAATGAATAAATAAGTATAGACTGTTGACACAAGTAATGTTAATCCAACTAGAGTCAATAATCAAGAACTTTCACCTATTAGTGTTCACCTACATAAATCCATTGTTTATACCTACCTACTACCAAGATGCATCGCCGACTACTATAATTGAAGTCCACCTAATTAGGATAATATTCATGACCTTTTCATAACTCATAATAAGAATGTTTTGTTTTGAAATTTAAAAAGAGATTTTCTAATTTATTTCTTCGTTATGTAACTGTCTGATTGATTGCTTTAAAATAAAATAAAAAAACATGTTTTTCATGTTTGCTATCAATTTGAATTTCGAATAATTAATGGCTAGAGAAATGGATGAATAAAAATGTGTAGAACGTTCATAAAAGTTGTATTTTCTGTAGATGTTCCAATGAATATCGTGACTTTAATGTGGAGTGTCGTCGCCGTTGTCAGATAAGATAAAGGCCTTCCTTTGGGAAGTAATGGCAACGGTGAAAATGTCTGACCTATCGCCGTGGCGTAATATAAGCTGATTTGTGAACATTTTCCCCCTTATTACAAAACATGGTTTAAAGCAAAGCCAGGTTTTACTGTCATTTGGTCACTTTCTAACGTCATATAATAAAAAGGGACGAGGCTATTTTAAAACCTGGTTTTCCTTTAAACCATGTTTTGTAATAAGGTGCTTTGAGTTTATTTCCGGAGTTTTCTCAGTATAAGTGTACTAACCGGGGTGGTAGAGTCAACTGTAACGTTCATAAGTCCCTTGTAAGGGCATACCTAAATAACTTTTTAACCGACTTCAAAAAAAGGAGGAGGTTCTCAATTAGGTTGTATTTTTTTTTTATGTTTTTACCTCATAACTCCGTCATTTATTAACCAATTTGGAAAATTCTTTTTTTTTTGGAAACCCAAAAGGGACCAAACGGGAAGTGTACACACACTTCCCGTTTGGTCCCGTTGTCATCAGATCAGGATTTGATTACTTCTTAGTGTACTTTGAAGTCGGTTTAAGTTTTTTGTAAAACAGTCCAATTATTGACATGAAACTCCAATGTCTCTAATATCAGTTATCTGTTTTCCAAAGCACAGCTCTGCTGCTTGGGATCGTAGCCGTGTGTGAAGAACATGAAGCAATGTGAAGAATGTTCAAGAATATTTTCTATTGCTTATTTTCTCGAGACTTGAAGGCTACACGTGGGTGATAGTAGCTAAAGATGACTCACTCGTGAACACAATGAGTAGCAGTGATGAGATGGTCCCTGGCGACGACAGTGGCGCCGCAAATGACCCTCCCATCCCGCTTGAGCGCCGCCAGCCAGGGCAGCTCTCCCGGCTTCACTTCAACCCCACCAACCACACGCGCACCCCGCGCCACCCCACAAGCTGTGAACATAAACATTTTAAAATTAAGAGAGTAAGCGCATAGAGTTATTACGCTCAAAGAGCAGCTCGACTGGGGAAGTACCTCCACCTCCACCTTACAGAATACCGCAGCCAAACTTTATGTTGTGCGTGCGAGTAAGGATTCCAGAGCTGATTGGGGAGGGGAAAGGGTCCGTAATGCGTGAGTGATTCGCTGTGTTTTGCAAGTGTACATATGGCTATGGTATCCCTCCCTTCAGGCGGGCCGAAAGCTTGTATATCGACAATACAAAAATATATTATAGTCTCTTATTATCACTGTAAGATATCTTCTTTTATTCTGCTATCAGGGGCTCTACCGCGTAACTTTGGTGGTAATCGTAACGAACACCATTAATTATTTCATCCAATGATTCGCACGCGGTATGACGCGACGATGACCATTCGTGGGCCCTGATTGGATGAAATTCAATAATGGTGTTCGTTACGATTACAACCAAAGTTACGTGGTAGAGACCCAGTTCATTAGAAGAAAATTATGGAGAGAACTATAAGACATAACCAGACTGGAAGGGAATATACTTTGTGTAGCTTTGTATTGGTGAAAGAATATTCGAAATCGTACCAGTAGGTATTTAGCAGGGATCACCAATTAGTTTCTTATGGAGTCCATTTTTAACCGACTTCAAAAAAAAGGAGGAGGATCTCAATTCGGCAGTTTTTTTTAATGTTTGTTACCTCATAACTCCGTCATTTATTAACTGATTTGGAAAATTATTTTTTTGTCTGAAAGGGTAAATGTCACAAAATGTTAGATATACTAGGTATACCTAATATATCTATCTATTATGTAAAGAATCTGTTAGAAACTAATTTATATTCAAATGCAATGAATTCAGAGAAGTAATCACCAACAGCCTGACAACTAGGTTGGACGTAAGGAAAATCCGTTTATTTAATTAAAAAAACATGCTACCCTACAAATTACGTAGGTGATCTACACGGATACCGATCGATTACAGAACATAATTGTAGACATCGACACGGTAGCTTGCAATGTCAACAATTGCAATACTTTGCATCCGTGTTACATACGCTGTTGCCGCTTCCAGTGTTTAAGAAATTTTTGCGTACAAAATTTATTAGATTTCATTAATATTTTTAGAAACTCAGGCAGTAGATACAAGTCGAGGAAAAGTAGAGTAGTAATACTGGGCAATCCAACACTACAACTGATAAGACTTTTCGTACTGATACATAATCATTAAATAACAGTACCGACCAATCATTCAACAGCAGCCAATAAGAGCGCATGTGCATCTTGACTTAGCCAATCAGAGAGCATTGTTGGTGGTGGGTATTGGCGGAATAGATTTCAAACGTCATTGAGCTTCGTGATATAGGATTTGTATAGGATAGACAAAACATCGCATTCGAAGAAGCCATAGACAAGGGGATATCTCTCCTTCCCTCAGTATGTTTCTCTCTCTTCGGCACACAATGTTTAAGGGTTGCAAAAGAGATCTAAAGACGAAAAGAGTTTAAAGAGTGTTTGGTTCCTGACCACCACAGAATCGATTTGTAATCTAGGTAGGTACTTTAAACAAATAGGGAATGTGGGGAAATTCTAAGTATACCTTTTTCACGAGTTGAATCCTCTTTGGACCGCAAGTGGTCCAAAAACAAACAAAATAGATTTTAGGCTCTGTGTGTTTTCTGCCAAAATATGAATTTGTTGAAATTCTTTTCAAAACATAGACCTTTAAAACATAGGCTTTAAACAACGAATTCCGAATATAAAATGGGAAATTACGAAGCCTACACACCAACACAGCCAACACTGCGCATGGAACGACCCGCAATTAGCCGTTTTTTTTTAAATTATACTATTCTGTAATGCTTTACGCCGCTAAATGCAATCACAAAGCAATTTACTAAAATTGGAGTTCTGAAACATTTTTTTTTCCAAAAACGTAACATGTCATGGCCTAGGCTATGTTTATTTGACCCTGGCATTTAAGTCTATATCTCGAATCCCATCTCCAACAGTTTATGTAACACTTCACTTGCGTAAGATTTACTTCATTCTTAAAAGCTTTTCTGTTCATAATATTTGTTCAATGGGTACAAACAATATTATTTGTACATTGTATATTGCGAATTTGAGAGTGTATTTTCATGAAACCATCGTACCTACACTAATCGTCGGGAAAATTGGGGCCAATCAGGTTAGTATGCTTCTTTTAAACAAAAAGATGTTGAGAAAATATTTGCGTACACCCTTATTGTATGATATAAATCTAGATATATTACTAACTATTTAGTAATATAGCAGTATAATAATAGTAGTTTGCAGATGTTGAAAGATTTCATCAAAATTAGTAATCGTCAATAAATGCTTTGCGTAATCTATACACGTGTAAATTTTAAATGACATTTTGATCTTTTGATTTGGTGCTTCCGGTGAAATGTGGTATATAGAAATGTGTATTTTTAAATACTTTTACGTAGTATTGTTTGTATATTTTACCCGACTTGAAAAAAGGAGGAGGTTTACGATTCGGTTTTTTTTTTTTTTATGTTTGTTACCTCGTAACTCCGTCATTTATGAACCGATTTGGAAAATTATTTTTTGTTTGGACGGGTCCATTTCCCATTTGGTTGCATTGACATCAGAGTGTACTTTGAAGTCGGTTTAAGTTTTTTGTAAAACAGTTTTCAATTATACTTATAAGTATGTCTATACATTTTAAACAGCGCATGCGGATGATTCCTGCAAAGATTTATTTTTATCTCTTTCTCAGGGCAATTCATGTTATTCTCTCCCGAGTTAAATTCGCGTTTTTTGTAATCTGATTCTTTTACCTCATTACTTACATCAAGAAGTAATCTACTTACTATATTTTACCATGGGCCACCTTTACATGTAGCTAATTTGATTGAATCTTTCGTGTGAATTTACATGTCAGTTTGTCTAACAGTAAAAGCTTTCCAGAATTACCCGTACGAACCCAATGAGGACCAGCTACCGTTTCTGTGACCACAAGTACCTAGATTGGCGCCACTAGCGAGTGGGTGCTATCAACTCTTATCGCAAACATTCTAAAAGTATTATAAGCGCGTCAGGGCCGTTATAACTGATAATAACCAAATAAATGAAATAAAGATCATGCCTCAGTTTTCCGCAGTCCCGTTTTGTTCCAAAAAAGGACGACATACGTTTCCGAAAGACGAAACGCCCTAAACAGCGGTCGGTAGCGATTCGCAGGTATATATCTGCCATCATTAATCAGGAATGTCACAATTTTACTTCAATCATGGATAGTTAGTGAAAATCCGCGATGTATAGCTCGCAAAGGGTATAATTTGTTCAGTAATATTAGACATCCACGCTATACTAGCGCCTCTCGCGGAGGTTTTTAAAAGATATCATCACTAAATATTCTCAGTATCCTAGGTACGTATGTGCAACAGTAAACTGCAATATTTTTCATTCATTACATACTGTAGGCAATGTTAAAGGCATTTGCATAATTATGTGAAAACTTTGCACTGTATTAAACGTGTTTTTGTCTGTGACTATGTCTGCTCGTTTAACTAGACTTACTACAAAAATGTATAATCATAGTATACTTTGTCGTTCAGTCAGTCATAATTATTTTTTAAGCTATCACCATGTTCTTAATTGCGATTTTTATTAATACCGATACGAATGAAAATCTGGGAATAAACAATTACTTTTCCTGATTTTTTTACTCACTTTTCTAGTCCTACCAGTCTAGTTGAACCTTTGCACAACTATTAGTATTTCCTAGCGAAACTAGTTGTTCCTAACCAAAAGAACTAGTTATACCACCGAACATCGAAAAGTATTACTAGCTTTTGAATTTTTCTTTTTTATAAATAGTTAATGTTAGTACTAGTTTTTATTCCTGTATGATTTGAGTTGACAGAAATAAAATTAAATAATATCAAAAATTAATTAGCCCAAAGTACGTTAGAGCTAACCAGTTTAGTCTAGGTAAAATAAGTATTATCTTAGTACCAATACACACACATGCTTCAATATAGACTGTTATAGTGTACTGTGTATACTCTATACCTAGTATGAAACTGTATCGTGTGTTATCAATTTAATAAAGAACTATGCTATATAATTTACTAAACAGTACGGAATGAGCCATATTATATTATATCCATATCTACTGTGAGCAAGTTAAGATGCGTAGTTTGAGGACTTCCTTATTGGCTTAACCAGTGCCTATGCCTATTTTGTCCAACGCATAGAATTAACTAGCTATTTTGTTAAACTAGCTGCTACTGTCGCACTTAGGAAAAACTAGTTTAGCCTAGGAAAAACTAGTAAGACTTACAAACAGATTTTACCGGCAAAATGTACGCATGGATGTATCGTTTAAACGTACCGTTTTAGGTGTATATTCGGATGTTTTCATTTTATTTGCATCAGGCAAAGTTTTATTGTAAAAAATACTTATTTCATTATTTATTATCACCAAACTGGGTTAAGTGCGATCACCGTGATAACGTAGAGTCGCGGACCGTTGTAAAGTTCGTTTACTCACATTCAAACCAATGTACGGATATAAAAAAAATGTTACCTTATATAAAAATACATATAGAGATGTAATTGGTAATTGAAAACGGTCGATATATCGGTGTTTGGACGTTTCGAATACATTCTCTGTACATCCGGAGGCACTTAACATACTTGCGAAAATATCTTTGAGGTTTTATTACTTGTGTCTCATGTACGTTTGTGCGCCATTGTTGAGTGCCCGGACTCTCTAAAAGCACTTCAAACTATTAGCACTCATTTATGACATAACTGAGATCCGATGTGCGCGCACATTCAGCGTTGAATGAGCGTTTAGAAATTACTACTTATTACTTGAATGCAATTAGCGGTTGTTCGCGGGAAGTGCGATTCATGAATATATCGCGGAACCTTTACACGGCCAATTGCTGTATAAAACGTTTACGATCTAAGTAAATCCGATGCAATTTATTCAAACACTTGCACTTTACTATTCACTCACCGCAACCATTTGTTTAAGAAAACACTTATGTCAATTTTCACACAGGTGAAAATTTCCGAAAACTTACATCATATAAAGAAAATCACTAGACACATTACACTGAAACATTGATTTAAAATTTTCAGGACAATTTTATCCTGTGGACACTCACTGCAGGGTTTACAGGCGCGGGCGACGGCGAACACAGCGAGGAGACAGAAGACGCGAAACATGTCTGCCGGCGTCGGATCCAACTCTGGAGTCAGGGGGAGACGCCGGCCCAGCTATTATAGGCCGCGGGCGGCGCCTCCGATAAGGCCTCGGGGCCAGGGTGACGGCGCCAGACCAGGCCAAGTTCACGGCAACGCAGCGACTGAACGTATGACAGTGGTAGGAGCGCGCCTTCACCCCACTGCGCTGCGGCGAAGCTTGGCCGCTTGCGTCGCCTTGTCAGATTGTGGTAGGATCGGAACGGATTAGTTAATGACCTTGAGTGTTTTGTTTATAGATTAGCCGACTGTTTTGATGCTGTTACTTTTAATTATGGATGTCGCAATATTTTGTTTGGACATCAATTATTTATGGTATTTAAGTCGATCAATATAAACGGAGTTTTCGTTAGTTTCGTCTGTGTCACAAGCTTGAAAGACTATGAGGTAAATCAATCTTGATGTATCCAGAGTTTCGTATCCAGAAACATTTTGTGGGACACGGACAAAATAAGTTCTGGATTAGCACATAGGTTACTTCTTATCCCGGAAGGACGGACTTACTCTATACATAGAGCTCGCCTGGGTGGCTACCTCCCAATCAGTCTGTAGATGCTGGACCTACGATGTTTCGTACACTCGAAAGCTTATTTCCTTTACACGTTTTGTGCTTACCACCTTCGGCCACAACATCACTTAGCATGGTGATACGTCAGTACTATATCTATTCTGTGATGGTGAGATTATGGTCAAATACAACTCTTTTTGTTTGATTCGTTTCGGATTTGTAAAATAAGACTAGTAACCTGGTTCCCGATGCAGTTACTGCTACATATCGCCCAATTTACCAGTTAACGGTATCAATTAGCAAAGGGTATGTAATTATTTAAATGTATACTGTGTACGAAGGTATTGCAATATGTCGTATGTATTCATCATCCGCCTCTTACTCGATGACGTGGCGGAGACAAGCCTCTCTTTGCGTATGCATTAAAGCAGAAAGCCTACCTACTATTGGGACAATCAAAACAAAACACGACTTCTGTAATTAGTTACGTCACATGCTGTAATTATGAGCTTTTTGTGGTTAATTGAGAGCGACACCGCTCCCTTTATCGAGCTCTCCATCTCACTAACGTACCTTATACGGACATGAAAATGCAATATATAAAGTAATTAATCGAATTGCTTTCACGTTCAATAAATATCGCTTGAATTCTTTAGATCTCTTTGATGATTTCGCCGCTTGATGCATTGTAGATCCGAAATGACTCTTCAACTGTGTATGTATGTAGTTGTCGGAACGAAAGTGCATTTTTTATTTTGCATAATTTGAACGTAAGTGTTATAGAATTCAGAAAATTGGCAGTTTCGTGATGTAATTTTATTTTGAATAAATCATGCGTTATAACTTGCTCCCAAATTACACGTAAGTTGATCGTTAAATTTTGATATTATTCTGCTGAGATGAATTTATCGGTGTGGAGTGCACGTGTATCGCCGGCTCGGTCGGTGAGTGGGTAGGGCGAGCGTGCGGTTCGCAGGCGCAGGCGCATATCCTTGCGGAAAGTCTTGCATTGTTACGCAACGTGCATTCAATTTCACTGGGCTGCCGGATGGTCCGAGCGCAGCACGGCCGGTTCAATTTAATTCTTTTATATTTGGATAATCTTGCTCAACGCTTTATGTAATGCCAGGATTAAAACGATGTTTTTTAAATGTTTTGCAATTTTTCGAAACAAATTTTAATGCCTGGCGAACTGACCTACCCGTGTAGCGGCTGCCACAATTTAATTTCAAGGCGCCATTCTACTTTCTTATTTTATAACGGTAACTATGATACAGTAATGAGTTTAATGATTTACTATCATCGGTTGTATGTTATTGATACCTTTGAAAATCAAGTTCGCGAATTTGTATTTATTTCCCTAAGGTCTGATTTACACGGTCGGTGGTGATGAACTTAGAATAGAATAGAATGATATTTATTTGACAGCAGTAAAACACATATACAAAGAAATTAAAAACACAGAGAAAAAAAAATAGTAGTAGAAAAGTACTTAATTAAAAAATTTACTTATCGATGATTAAGTTATCAATGTGTATTGAAGATGTTTATATATAACCCTGGCCTTAGATTTATTTATTCTTCTAAAAAACCTTTATTCTTTATCTAATACTTGTTGAAGAATCTCATAATAAGGAAGTAGATAGCTGCGAGCGTTCCCTTCACGATAGTCTAGACAAACATCATTGACATTGTTACCTTACTAATTTTGAAGGTGAATTCAATGGAAAAGAGGTGTGTGATTAATCAGAGATCTTTACAATTGTGCCAAGGTGGCGTTGCCGCCCGTATGTCGATAACGAAGCGCAGCCTTCTCTCAATGCAACCTGTGTATCGTTATAATAATGAATTATTTGTAATAACTACTGTACACTCATGTGTGAGTCATTTTCGAGTTACTTTGTTTGTGGTATGGTTAATAATGTATAAGATACTTTTGGAATGATAAATATTTCTATATAGACATGCGTTAAATTGTTACTTGTATATTATTATTCACATTCTTGGAACTTTACTAAAATATATGAAACTATCTTTATTAAACCGAAAATATCTGGTATTTAACAGCACAGCGTAATAGCGTTGTGATAGCCTTGCAGTTAAATGGGCGTTCCCCAGGGCTCCACTTGGACCATCTCTCTTTTTAATGTACGGAGAGGAGCTATTAAAGAATTCAACTATTTTGAAAAACCCACTTTAATTTCTTAACGATTATAAAATTACGGACAACATAACTTCGCTACGGTATAAATTGCTTACCTACGTATAAAACTTTTACTGCATATTGAGCTTTTTAGAAAATAATGAACGTTCACTATATTAGGAAATTAGAAAACACGATAGTCATTAAATATTTCTCAAAAAAAGCGTCGAAGCTGTTAAGGAATGTTTAGTCATTAGTCGTTTTACTTTATTTCTGTTTATATTGACTTTCTCTCCCGCAACGAGTCACCTAGACACTTCAACCGTGTTAATTTCGCGTGAAAACAATAGTAATTTATAATTTAACCTTACTTATTGATTTATCTGAATATATTAAATCGGAATGCACTCTCCATACTCCACTGACACCAAACTGTGGCCTGATTATCAAATGTAGACCTGCATATTGCAGATAACCGTGGAAATGTTCCACTTTGCAGTTTCAATACAATTGAAACATATCGAATTACGAAAGGTATTTAATGAAACGTAAGGTCAACGATGAAGCTACGAGTGTTCAAGGGAATGTATTGTACCTACTAACAAATATAATGCATGGAATATTTTGTTATCTTTACTGGGAATTATGGCTTTGACCTAGTTTTGTATATACTTTTTCATGTATTTGATATGTTTGAATCACAGCGGGTGAGGATTTAGTGCGTCGGTAGGTATGCTGCAGGCCGTGGCGTAGCTAGCATGGGTGGCACCCGGTGCGGTATTCATAGTGTCACCCCAAAAATGAAAACTGTATAAACTCAAACTATGATATTTCTTTATTAATATTGTTACTTCTACAATATACTCTTTTCTTTAATATAATTTTCTACCTCTGCCTAACGTCGTCACACGAGATATATTTTATTTGTCTTTATAATCTAAAGGTTTTGTGTACCTAAGTTTTATTTGTATTCTGACACAGTCGAGTTTCAACACCGATGACTGGGTGACACCCGGGTGGGCCGCCCGTACGCCCTCTCTACGCCACGTTGCAGGGAGCCGATGGATTTGAATAATGTATAGAAAATTTCCTCAAGGGTGCCGTTGCTGCTGATCTTTGGCAAGGTTCCCAGGAGACAGGCAGCATTTCCTCTTAGGATGACCAAGCTTCTGATTCGCAGAAAAAGCTCCCGGTCGGTCTCCCGAGGACAAAACTGCAACTTGCATGCAGTAGGAATCTTAGCGCAACTAATAATTGTAACGAATCATTCTAATATTTTAAGGATATTATGTTAATAGTACATGGAACCGAGAGTGTAATGAGTAAAGTTTAGAATATTATTATTAAATTTGAATTTTGTAAATTTTTGTATGCCTATATGAAGGCCTATGTGACGACTCTATATTAGGAAATAAATGATTATTATGATATGATTATGAATATTATGATCAATGCACGCGCGTGTCAAACGACGTTTTTCAACAGACTTGCTTGAAAACAAACACACTTTTATTTTTGTAATAGTATTTTTTATGTGACAGCGATGCATTACGTTTAAATTAAGAATGTATCGTCTACACACATATCAATTGCATTGAGGTACGAACTTAACATAATCGGGATTATCCCTATCATAAAACTGTGCGGTAATGTAAAGTGAAAAGCACTAGTGCGTAATAAGCTGCATTATGATACTAAAAACGGTGCAATAAATACCACTTTAAGAGCAAGTGTTTTGAAAAATTAATAAAATGTTGGAACAGAACAAAATGATTGATCATGCCACCATGTAAACCACCAATATTTCATTTATCCATATACTAATTGAGACCCATGCTGGGAATGTAACGAAATCATAAATTCTATCGTTTTACTGTTACATTCATAATGTCTGGTGATCAGCAAATACCGAAAAAGAAGGGATCATCGTTATGTTTCTGACAGTTATTACCACCGAGAAGGCAATATCACGAGATATAAAAGGAATATCTACTCTACAGTTAGGATACTACAAAAACGGTTTTAAATGTTGGGTGCATTGACTTTGTGAAGATTTTCCTTGTTTTGACAAAGTTGCTTTCACAGCTGATTAGACATAACGTGTGCTCTGCGGGTTTTCTTTCGTTAAATTTGGATTATATATGCGTTGTGTGAAATAGATTACTAGCTGTCTCAAAACCCAAATTTCTGGGATAAAAAGTAGCCTATGTCCTTCTCCATACTCCATACCATAGGCTTTCTGCATGCCATTACAGAGTAACAGACAGACAGAGCTACTTTCACATTTTATAATATTAAGTGTGGATAATCTTCTCAATAGACGGGATGTGTTCTGCGACGTTAAGCGATAATAATATTTCATGTCGGACTGGCATCAGCATCATCATACTGAGATCAGCTCTTCAAACATACAAGCTTACCTTTATAGTAGGTATTAGTATACATAATAATATTATATTAAATTAATGAAACTATAGGTCTATTTATATTTAATATTACGATATATACCTATTAATTTTTTTGTGTAAGACCGTTTGTTTCTAAAAAATAAATAAATAAAATAAATTATATGATCGAAAGAGTGAGACGGGGCACACTATTACACTGATTTAGTAAGTATCTTTTAGTAATATAATGACAAATTTATTTACAACAAATATGTACAAAATACAATCTATATATAGAAAATTTCCTCAAGCCTGCCGCTGCTTCCGATTAACGGCAAGGTTCCCAGAAGGCTGGCAGCAATTCCTCTTTGGATAGCCAAGCTGACGCGTTGGCGGAAAATGCTCCCCGCCCGCTGGTTTCCGGAGGTGTCGATCAATTTTGAAGACAAGGTGCGAGCAAAACGGCGAGCTTCGGAACCCCATGGTCCCAAGGTCTCGACCGCAAAAGGCATAAAAATATAATTGGGTCCAATAGATGCATATTTTTTTAATTTACAGTAAAATCTTTTAGTTATAATACTACAAATAAATCAGTCGGGTAAAAAATAATTATAATGTTCTCTTCCCGAATCCGTACTATTATTTGTACATAGTATTTTAGGTACTCTGAGCTATTAAAAACCAACTTCATTAAAGACACTAGCGCCACCTACCAACCTAACAAAAACCTGTGCATGATTTGATGATGTCAGCGATTGTGTGTAGTATTTGTTATCTTTAAGTAGAGTAATTTAATTAGTTTCCAGAGACTGCAGAACAATTCGATAAGAGGTTTTAATATAGAGGTATATTCATAGTTAATAAAATCACAGACTTTTGTACTATTCATATGTCTGTGAATAAAATACAAATAGGTAAAATGTGTGCAGAAAAGAACAGCGCCTCA
Source organism: Achlya flavicornis (assembly GCA_947623365.1). Classification (NCBI taxonomy): domain Eukaryota; kingdom Metazoa; phylum Arthropoda; class Insecta; order Lepidoptera; family Drepanidae; genus Achlya; species Achlya flavicornis. The sequence continues at coordinate 13,100,826 of OX392480.1, read as the reverse complement.
CATGGATGGATAAACCAACTTATTGGTTATTTATTCTGAGCGTAAATTGCCCCAGTCATTGCATATTTCCAATATGCCTGAATCTTTACATTAGCAATAAATCATTGTTCGATGAAATAATTGTACGAGAAAATCATATTAGGTAGGTGATACTCGGATGAACCAAATTAACAGAATAAGATGGCTCAGACATCTGAACAATACACTTACCCTAAGCAAGTCGTTCGGGAAGCGACGGCAAATCTTCACATCCAAGATACCTCAGAGTCTGAAGACAAAGGTCTTCAATCAGTGCGTGTTACTAGTTATGACATACGGAACATAGACATGGTATTTTATTACTACAGGCCGCATAAATAAGCCCAGAGTCGAAGGAGCCCAGAAACGAGGACAAAAAATACCGATATAGCTCGTAGAGTTAGTAAGCTGAAGTGGCAATGGGCAGGCCACATCGCTCGATAATCGATGGGGAAGGAAGGTTCTCGAGTGGCGACCATGTATGGAATGCGCCGTGCGGGATGACCTCCCACCATGTGGACCGACGACCTGGTTAGAGAAGCTAGCTGGGCACCGCTGGATGCAAGCTGCCCAAAACCGTTCGATGTGGAAGTTAATGGGGGAGGCTTATGCTCAGCAGTAGACATCCTTAGGCTGTTATGATGATGATGAATCAAGTCTTGAAATCTTCGAGTACTTTTCTAGTGGCCTAACGAGTGCAGTTGTTGGAACACACCGGCAGTTACTGTAGGAACGTAAGTTTAGTTCAGTGGCAGGTTTTGTTTCATCAGGAGTTTACTTCACTAAAAGCTAATGGTTGGGTTTAATTGAAACTACGACCTTCGCCGTGGCTTCAAACATCATCGTCAGCAAATGAAACTGACGACTGATTTGCAATTCAGATTCCCTATTGTTAATGCCTTTCAAAAGTATAAAGTAGCACAAATGGTGAAAGGTGACAAATTACCCAAAGTATCTATGTGGTAAAATTACCAATAGATATTGAACCATGTTTTCGTTATAGATTTTCCTGACATGACATGTGATGACTCTTCGAACCAAGTATTTAGACGTACCTAATGTTGTATAAATTGGTTTTAGATGCGATGGGACATTCGCAGGATAGTTCAGTATTTAAAATGTAAAAAACATCTTCCTTATTCCTTAGGTATAATTTAATGAAAGTCCCATCTTAATCCAACCAGCCGTTTCCATGTTTTGCCAATATTAACAGGTGTTAGAAACGCATTCTCTCGGCGGCCGCACTGTAGTATCTTTTCTAATAAGTAAGAAATCCAATAGAAAGCAAGGGTAAGGTAAGGGAGCGTAATAATTCAATGGGTAAGGGTATGTTTATTTATATCAGAATAGAAAACTAACAGTCAAAACACAGATTACTCAGAACAGCTGATGGTGCCGATTCTGTTGTTAATCGCACTAAACTAATTTTAGTCACATCTCATCTCTTTCTTTCGAACATTATTGAAAAAGGATAGAACATATTTAAAGTTATCAAATTAGTCTTTGCCGTCTTATTTTACGTGTATTTAGGCGAAACCGCGATAGATGGCGACTAAATTTATACTGAAAACAAGCATTGGACTAATTTCACAGGACTAAGTTTCTTACATCCTTTTCTTATGTTATTTGTTAGAAAGAGACATAGTGAGATTAAAATTAGTTTAGTTTTAAATGACAGAATCGGGGCCAAATTTCCTATTTTAAGTTCCAGGATATTATTTTGTTTTATTAAATGTTTTACTATAGTTGTGTTTAACCACAACCGTCATGGTAAGTGATGATGTGGCCGAAGGTGGTAAGGACACAAAGCCTAGAAGGAACTGGCTCTCAAGTGCAGCTGTCGGAACACACAGATAGGTGCTTATCGGTTGATTTTCACATCCAGTGCGGAGCCAGGCAGGCGTGTATTTTTTTTATTAGAAGTCTACACAATCATACGGCCCGCCTGGTGGTAAGCGGTTACCGTAGTCCTAAACCCTTCCCCCCTCCCCAATGAGATCTGGCAACCTTACTCACACGCAGAAACACAACATTGTTATTTGGGTGTGGTATTCTGTAAGGTGGAGGTAATTCCCCAGTGGAGTTGCTCTTTGAGCGAATAAACGCTATGCTCTACCTCTCTGACTTCAGAAATCAAAGCTGGTAGCCGTAGTGTGTGCGTAATGTTTAATTGGTTAGATAAGATAATAAATATGCGTATGCGTTTTTATGAATAATGATTTAATGTATATTTGTAGGCGCGTATACAGGATGGTTATATATTTATTGTATTTCTCTTGCAAGTATTATTTTTTATGGAGCCCAACGGGACAGTGGTAATAGGTAGACAGCTGAAATTTTCACAGAATATGTATTTCTTTTGCTGCTATAACAAAAAAATAAAAATAAAATATATTAAAGGGGTTCTATACTAGAAACGTCTTTACGGAACACTTCGTGTGCGAGTCCGACTCGAACTTGACCGGTTTTTTTAAATACTAGTTAGGATTGGGACTGTAAGGTTAAGGTTAAACGTGGCTATATTTACTTATTTTCTTTCAGTATGAACATTCGCAATTGTTGCAATATTTGTAATATTTATTAGATTTTCCAAAATTGTATTACTTATATACAAGTAAACAGTAAATTATATATTGAAAATTTCCTCGAGACTGCTGCTTCTACCGACAGGCAAAGTTAGCTAGCTAGCAGTGTCCTTTTTCCAAAATAGTTTTTTTTTATACTACGGCAAACAAGTATAACGGCATATTATTACTAATTAGATTGCTGCAAATTTTAATGGTAAAATGTGATACACGGCGCTCCTCACATATGCCTTCGACACAGTAAGTACATCAATTTTAATAATGCCGCTGCATGTAGAATAAAGTCAATTAGAGTCCCTCATGAATCGCAAATCGCAATGACAATTACACCATTACATAGATAATGATACCATAAAAATTACCGTAAATATGTTATGGAATTTGTGGAGATAATAACGTGTATATCTAGTAGTGCGGGCTGGAAGGACGAGCATTCCGAAGGTGCTCCTGGACTAAGTGGAACAGTCCAGTCCAGTACGAGTGAAAGTGAAGATAGCCCCGTCTCTGTCCCCCTTCATTCTGCAGTGTGATCACGGATTTGCGGGCCGCTAGCCGTTCGTCTCTAACATACCGTGTCGGACCCCTTCCGTGTGAGTTCCATTTAACATTTCGACTTTGATTTATCATTAATGAATTAAGTGATAAATTTTGCCCAGTGTGTAGTGCTCTTGTGCCGTAAACCAGTTTGCCAAATCGGTTTGTATTCAATACCCGATAATTCCTTTTTTTTGTGTGTTTAAATCATGTGATATATCGTACAAAATTCAATTATAAATGTACTTGGTTTTTTAGCACTTAGGCTTTTTGCCAGCATTTTTAAATGCTTCGGGTTCGCGGTACCGAGAATTTTGAACAGAAAACGTAACTTTACTTTCGTTCGTGGTTTTGTTTTTAATTTTCATATTTAATGATTTAATGTAGTCAACTAAATTGTATTATTTATTAAAAATTATAATATTAATGAGTATAACGAAATACATCAACTTTTAAATTGATCGATCGAACTTTTAAAATCTTTCAAAAAAATAAAGTAGAGATCCCGTTGAAGTCTTTTGCAAGGAGTCTCGAGTAATGTCTTAAAACGGTATAACTTCTTATGACTTACTAGCTTTCCCCCGCGGCTATACCCGCGTTCCCGGGATAAAAGCCTATGCCCTTCTCCATACCATAGATAGGCTACCCGCATGCCAAATTTCACGATGATCGGTTGAGTAGTTACAGCGCGAAAGCGTAACAAACAAGTCACATTTGTATTTATAATATTAGTAATAAGTAACTAATAGTATTACATAGTAAGAATAAGGATTTTGCGATTTGAAATTAGTCGTATGCAAGATATTAAAGAAAGAAGAAAGAAAAAAAGAAAGAAAATTATTTTATTTCTGCCAAAACACAACGCACAAAATACAAATAGGTACATAAAAAGGAACACAATAATACAATAAAGAAATAAGTAATGAAATTACATCAAAAAAAAAAAAAAAAAAAACTGTGCGTCGCGTAGTAGGAATAAGGCGCCGACTCAGTATAAAGTTGTGGGAGCTACCCACAACACTGATATTCTGCCGGCATTACCTACCTACTTAATTCCTAGACCTCATTACCAAAAGTTATAGGGTATATACTACTTTAACTAGCCACCTTTGCATAACTTTCTTTCGTTCGTTTACACAATCATTGGGGTAACAGGAAAAACGACAGCTCTCTATTGCTTAGCACTATAGTAGCCGGGACACGAGGACGATCGCTCGCGCATACCAATCGAGGAATTTAAATTTTATTGTGTCACATTTATCTTAGCATTGTTTATTTTATGGTGGTAATAGCTATCCATATTAATTTCACTTTCTTATAACCTTCACTGAATTAGTTATAGATTTTCCATTGTGTATTTAGGGCTTTTTATTTAATTCTGCCTAATAAGAAAGGATTTATAAACTATAATCTGTTACGATATGACTAAGCATTTGTGGTAAAATTCTCTATTTTCACTTGTCTAGTACAGTCGTTTACTTTTACTTGCACCGATCAAGTAATCTCAACGAAAATCATTGCGTTGCGTGCTAAGAGGAACCATCACAACACGCATTGCAACAAATAAATTTCACGGCAACAATTTTCATATTTTGCCTTTTGTCTCACGCGGCCAGTTACTCGGTCCTTTGCCCTTTGAATCACCGTTAGCTCGTACCCTCATGACAAATTATTTTGGCAAATGATTGGTGATAAAAAAATACTTATAGGTACATTAATTTTGCAAATGGTTGGTGATAAAAACCAAAGCCTTATAAAATAATTTGGCAAATGTTTGGTGATAAAAACTTGTAAATATGTTGATGAGATGAATGATCTAAGTAGCGGTATATCCGCAAACATTGGTGGTGGCGAGCTGGTTTTTGTGACCTGCTTGTGTGGACATGTCCTTGATTCGACGTTGAGATAAACACCAATGTAAGTTCAATCGAAAATTTACTGTTTATTGAGTAAATAAAAAATGTGAGAGACCTTATTATATCAGGGATCCGCACTATCTTTGCGCGGTAAACTACGGTGTTCGTAGAGTAGGGAATGTAACGGGGCAGGAAAATTGTCACGCACTGTGACTAAGGGACACATTGGGAGAGCGGAAAGTCAACAAAAGTGTTTATTACATGAGGGCTACATTTTGACTCACCACTGTCATCCTTCGGTTTCCTTTTTCTATAAAATAGAGCACGACAAAAAAAAAATGATAAATTAACCCAACCAAAGGTAAGAGGCCTGATGGAATGACATTGATGCCCTGGAGGATGGGGCGACCTTTAGTATGGGACGCAACTTGCGTCGATACTCTCGCGCCGTCCCACCTTCCAGAGACTATCAAAAGGGCGGGTGGTGCGGCTGTCTGTGCCGAAAACCTCAAGCGGCGCAAATATAGTAGATTAGATGCTGCCTACATTTTTGAGCCGTTTGGGGTAGAAACTTTGGGCCCGTGGGGGCCAGGAGCCCATCGAATTTTCGCAGAAATCTCAAAACGACTAATCGACGCTTCCCGTGACCAGAGGGCTGGCGAATACCTCGGTCAGAGGATTAGCATTGCCATACAGCGTGGCAATGCCGCCAGCGTTCTGGGCACTTTACCCCACTTTACCCACTGGCAGCGACTTGGAACAGCTTTCATTTTTATAAAGGGCTGTCTCCTTTTTTATTTCATTTGTGTTCTCTTTTTATTTTTTCCTTTGTAAATATTCTATATATTTCTATCTCATCTGTAATTTTTTTCATATAGTTTATACCCAACCAAAGTAAAAAAGATTTATGAAATGAATTATGAAGATTTATGTAGAATATGAAGTTTCATATTCTACATAAATCTTCATAATTCATTTCATAAATCTTTTAGGACAAGTTTGTCCTACTACCTTCCAAGCTGTATAACTGTTTTTCGAAAAACATAAACTGAAAATCTGGTGCACACATAGAGTTCGGATTCGCGTAGCGTGGACGGACTTGGGAGCCTCGAACGAGCGTTCGGCTCGCGCTCGACTGCGCTCCGCCCGATTGTCAGTTTTTCGACGAACACAGGGATTCGCATCGCGCTCGTGTTGTAGGCTCGTTGTATGTACGTCCACAAATGACATCGCGAGTAACGAACGAATAAAGGCTCAGGGGGCCTACCCCCATCTTTTACAAAACAACCTTATTGCAATGCTGTTTTGTTTCCAGCATATAATAACCTTATTTATATTTGTACCATGACCTCTACCAAACACTATTGTTATATGATTGTTATATTCCTGCTAAGAACGAATGATTTTTAAAAATTTGTCTATGGGCTCATTAAAAATGAAAAGAAATAACGCTATGGGCCTAAGCAACTTTCTCTCTCTTAACAATTCTCATCTCTGTCACTCATCCATACTCTCTCGCTCTTTCAAACAACCTTATTCTTCTTTTCGTACCATGATGTCCCATAAAACAAGCTTATTTTATGCATGAAAACAACCTTGTTTATTTACCATAATGGTTCATTCAATTCGTACCATGAGCTATTTTTTATAAGCTTTTGACAATTAACATTATTGTTTTAATGTCAAATTTAGCAATCTTATATACGTTGTATTTACAAGCTGAAAATAACATTGTTTTCCAAATGTATGTTATAAAAATCTATTATAGTGTCATATAAAGTAATTATATCGAATTTATTTACTTATAGAATGAATATATCGGGATTGCGAGATTAGGTATCATCCCAAAATAATATAACCGATTGTTTATAAAGTTTTTAATTGCACTTGTCGTTCACTACACAACTATGCATCTACGTTAGTAATATCGATCCCTCGACCCTTAGCCTTAGATTTATTTAGATGAAGCGGAGCTTTAAATAGCGTGTTTATATATTTAGTGACTTTTCATTTAGGTACCTACCCACTATTAATATCCTGTTTTCATTATAACCAACGTACATCGAATAACCCCAGATTAATCCATAAAGTTAACTTTCCTGCAGTGTTAGTACACAGAGTAGTCCCTGTGTTCCTGGAATCCAAACTAACTAGATTCTCTGGCATATTTTCTAAAATTGGTCGTAACCTACATTAGCCTGGATGGAATATATTATTGTCAACAGACGGACAGACGACAGACTTATAATAATCTATAAAGATAATCATTTTAACCATCTAATGTAGTAAAATATTAATTAGGTATTATATATTTGTATTGAAAACTCAACTCACAACAATCTGCTATACTGTTGCAGAGCAGATGTAACCGTGCGGGAAATTCTAAAATACACATCCATTGGACCTAACTTTCTGTAGCCATTGTGGCTCTGGATAGAACCGTGGGGGTCTGAAGCTCGCTGATTTGCTCACACATTATCATCAAAACCTCGGCAAACCGGTTGGTGGGGAGCTTTTTGTGACAACGCATTAGCTTGGCTATCCAAAGAGGAAACACTGCCAATAACGAGCTTGAACCTGGAACCTTGTCGATGATCGACAACAGCGGCAAATATTTATATACCTACATACACATAATATGTTTAATTCCAAGACCTGCAACTACAGTAGGATTCCCGTCAATAACACAATGAATAAAAACACGAAAGTATTATGTACCTACATTCTTTATTCACATAAGTTTAATGAGAGTAAGATAATTATACACAATATAAGTATGGCATTAAACAATCTTGCAGATACAGATTCAAACTTTATTTCAGCGTTTATAGGTTCTTAGACTTCACTTTAGACCAGCCTCTCCATATCTACGTAAACTTTTTTGAGAGTACTCCTTCGCTTGTAGATATCGATTGAAGGCGGTATTTTTGGTCTGTTTGTATTTAACCATTTCTACCTGCTGACTGGATCTCTGGCGAACTCTTCGGCTACAACTCTACAAAATGAATTGCAACATTTGTGCAATTTACAAATGTTTATAACCATGACATCTTAAATTTCATGCACTGAATATTACTGTCGAATATACTATTAAGATGTATCCATATTGATTGCACTTTGTTTGTTATTAAATTACATAAACAAATATATTTAATAACTAAATATCTTGGATATCTTCAAGATATCTTTATTAGACATTTGAGTATGACAAGAATGACAGGACAAGAATATTTTGTTCCGATTCATTTCATTTGATAATCTAGAGTCGGCAGTCTATATATTTTTTCAATTAATTTCCTTACTCTTCATAGTAACATTTTAAAATATTTGTATGCATTTTATAGAAATTACTCGAAAATATTTTATTCTTTTAGTTACTTATACTTTACTATTAGTTTAATTTAATACTTTGCTAAAAGATGAAGAACCTCAAATCATTTCGGTCCAACGTGTGAAAGAAATGGCACTATACAGTTAATATATCGTTATTTCTTTTTATCTTTTATCAGGTTGTAGCAAGCCATAGACAAATTCTTACAAATCATTCATTCTTTCTCGGCACTTAGCAATGTTATATCAATGTTGAACGATTGAGCTCATGGTACGAATCAAAGTAATATTATTATAAGGTGAAAACAAAACAGTCTGGCAATAAGGTTATTTTGTGAGAGAAGATGATGGCCCTATAGGATGAAACGGGACAAAAAAAAAAATACTTGTCAATTGTGACGCACGAATTTTGAAACTCAATGTGCCCTGTTGCACTACATATTTTGAAATAATACAAATATTTATTTTATGTATATCGACTTTTATATTACTTGAATTAATATTACTTAGGTCAATATGAAAACAAGGCAAGGGGCCGCCGTTCAATAGTGATATTCAGTGAATGAAATTTAATATGGCATGGCTACAAACAGAAGTAATTCAAGTATTATTTTATTCATTTTGCAGTGAAGAATTCGCCGGAATTCAAATTAACTACTCTAAGAAATGTGCTGGAGAGAAATAGGTTAGGTACCTATTTCTCTCCAGCACATTTCTCCTCATCCTCAACTAGCAAAGCAATGGAGCACTTCTTGGTCATTACAAAAACTGAGACAAAGTTCATACATAAATATATACCTAGGTAGGTTTATATTTATGTATGGCACTTCAGTCTTAATACCTATAGTCTAGGCAGGTACCTATTGTCTTTAAATTATATGAATAAAGAATTTACCACAGGAATCAACACATATTTTTATTTATTACCTTTTGTCAGGAATGCTACTGTATTTGCAGGTCATACAATGAAACATTATGTGTATTTAGGTATATAAACGTTTATGAATACAGTACAATCACAGTAAAGCTTAATCTATACGATATTAAATATTTACAACAAATAAATGAAATACAATCTAGCACTCGTATATAAATTTTCCTCTAGGCTGCCGTAGATTATCAGCAAGGTTCCCAACAGGCTAGCCAAGCTAATGCGTTGGCTGAAAAAGCTCCCCGCCCGAGGCTTCGATTATTTTGGTGACAATATGCGAGCGACTCGGTGAGCTTCAAACCCATACGGTCGTATGGTTTCGATAGCAAATGGCATTTTGGTCCATTGCATGCGAAAGTGTTGATTCCTCACGTAGCATAGATGCATACCACGTCGCTTTCGTGTATCTATTATTGGCTTCTTTGGTATTTGCTTCCAAAAACACAAATAGTTCATATTCATTTGCCATCTTGAAATGCTAGATGGCAAAAGCTAGAAGGCTAGAGATACACAATTAAATCGATAAGTTAAATAAATACGATCTACTGACTTTATATCACTATAATAATAGATATTTTTATCATAAATTTGGATAATTCGTCGCGTATATTGTGTTATATTTTGATTGATATATGCAATTGACATAAAAACCATAATGCTAGTTGTCAAAAGACACATCATGGTACGATTTGAATGAACGATTAGAGGTGACGTCATCAAACCTGCTAACAAAACAATATTGTTTTATGCCTATAATAAGCTTATTTTTAAGGATGTCATGGTACTGTTATATATTGGCAATGCATCCCCTTTTGCATACTATGGTCCTTTTCTGTCCACTCAGCATTTTCTCGCAATAGTTAGTAGCTAGTCCATTCATTCCAGTCAGTCTCATCCCATCTTCCATCCATACTAGACGGCTGTTTTAACAACTGAACTTAATAGTTTTTTTTTAAAAACCTATTCGCCTCAAGGCTCATAACATTTTGGTGGCAGCGTGAAGGGATTTTTATAAAAGTCCCCGGTACCGTCTCCTAAGTTTCCGCGAAACCGTCGTGAGTGCTGTGAGTGACTCCATTGTGCATCAGTGTACCGAGTTACTTACGATCCGGTCTGTGAAAAGAAGAACCATCCAAGCCATACCCACTGTCACGTATCATCCAGTACTGTGACCGGTATTGGCCATCCGACGAAGCTACATCAAAGCCATACCCACTGTCACGTATCGTCCAATACTGTGACCGGTATTGGCCATCCGACGAAGCTAATCACCACAGACAGCCTACACTTCACTTCGTGAGCATCCAAGATTCAACGCTCGAGACGCGCTCTTATCTACATCCTACTACATCCCACTGAGCCCCGTGAAAACATCAAAACAATGATAAATATCGTTATCACACTGTCCATATTCAAGTAAGTGATTTTGATTATATTTGGTCATTGCGAATATCGATCTTTCGTTTTGTCTTTCTATTTAATTTTTATTGTGTGTGTTTAATTATTTTGTGTATAATTCTTCAAAATGTCCGAGAGTAGATCCCAAAGTCCAAAACCAGAAAAACCTGAACTCACCGTCACTGACACAGAAGATGACGGTTTTCTTCCTCCGCCTTCTGGACCTACTACTAGGTCAATTTCCAAAAAGAAAACTATAACCACGAATAAAGTAGAATTAGATCTATCCACTTTATTAAAATTCATTAAGCCTTATGATGGCTGCAGAGAATCTCTTAATTCCTTTCTAGTTAACTGCAATAACGCCCATGATTTAGCCACAGAACCCCAAAAAGATATTCTTTTTAAATACATACTTTGCCAACTGCAGGGTAAAGCGCAAACAGCCTGCTCTGTTAAAGAGTTCACCAATTGGATACAATTAAAAGAATTCCTTAAAACCCAATTTAGCGAGAGAAAGCACTATGCCCATTTACTCACAGACTTGCAGGAATGCAAACAACAAACTAACGAGCCAGTGAGCCAGTACGCTTTAAGAATCGAGACATGCCTTTCGCAATTGCTAACAGAAATATCCATTTCGCATGGTCACAAGAGTAGAGAAATGGTAGGACGCACGGCAGCCATGGAGGAATTAGCCCTCCATCATTTCCAAATGGGTCTGATTACACGAATATCAAACATCGTTAGGTGTAAGGTACCCAAAACACTTAACGAAGCGGTGAACATAGCAACATCAGAAGAGAAAATACAGCAATTCCTCTTCAAACAGACTACGTCTACAGGCACACGTCAAGAAAGGCCCAGCACTTCAAGGGCAAACTTCCAACCGCCAGCATTTCGTCGCAATCAGAGTCAGCAATTTCCAAATCAATCTAAGCCAAAACCAAATTTCTACCCTAATCGACCAAGTAATGATACTTCCACACCAATTTGCAGATACTGCAAAACACCTGGACATACCCTAGAACAATGTCGTAAAAGAGAATACAACAATAACCGGTTCAGACTCGATCAGAATCAGTCAAGAGCACCTCATAGAATCAATTATACTTCTAATGCCCCTAATGACGAAAATCCAACCGACTTTATTGAAGAAGAAGGCTATGATACCGTTGATGCTGAAACAAAAAACGATTAACCGTCTCGTCGCGGTGTCGTACGGGACCTAGTTATTTAGAAACCGACGCCCTTAATCAAACTCCTAAATCCAAATCGACTCCGCTACATGGATGTCATCCTTCAACTATGTCAATATCGTCGCAGATATCACTACATGATAATCTGCCAAAATCCACTGTATCCGCGCAGAAACACAAAGGTGTTAATCTGTCAAAATCCACTGTATCCGCGCAGCAACACAAAGGTGTTGACCTGCCAAAACCCACTGTATCCGCGCAACAACACAAAGGTGTTGATCTGCCAAAACCCACTGTATCCACGCAACAACACAAAAGTGTTGATATGCCAAAATCCTCTGTATCCGCGCAGCAGCACAAAGGTGTTGATCTGCCAAAAACCACTGTATCCGCGCAGCAACACAAAAGTGTTGACCTGCCAAAATCCACTGTATCCACGCAACAACACAAAACTGTTGATTTGCCAAAATCTACTGTATCAACGCAGAATGCAAATCTGCTTAAAACCTCGAAATCCAATGTCTTTGAAATTACCAATAATCCTGCATTAATGTTATTACCTCATGTTCTCGTTGAAACTCCCGTATCAGACATTCCTTTAATCCTGCTCGTAGACTCAGGATCTTCGGTGAGTCTATTGAAACACTCTTGTATAGAAAGACACCCTAAACTCGTAAAAGAAAGAATCCAATTAAAAGGTATTGATTCTTCGGAGGAATCCATCAAAACCCGTGGTCACTTCCAATTAAAATTACGACTACCCAAATCTAACATTTCACACCAATTTCACGTCATCGATAAAATACACTTACCTTATGATGGCATCATAGGTTCCGATATGCTTAACGCATATAGCTGCAACATAGATTATACCAATAATTCACTTCACATTGGTAAATCATCCCTGAAATTACATTTCCATGACCCTGCATACTTAATTCCTGCAAGAACTGAAACTGTTATTGAATGTTCTGTTCGAAATCCTGAAATAAAAGAAGGATTAATACTAGATCAAAAAATATCTGAAAACCTTTTAATTGCAAATTGTTTAGTGCGTGTCAAAGAAAATAATAGAATAAATATATCCGTTGTAAATACCTCTGAAGAACCCGTAACATTACATTCAAACCTTAACCTGAAACTTATCCCAGTTGATTCAGTAGAACACAAAGAAAACTCTTTCAATACTGTTAACCATGTACATCCCACAACAAATAGTGTCACAAGAACGGAAGAAGTGCTGAAACAGTTGCGTGTCTCACATCTTAATAGTGAGGAAAAAGAAGCCCTCTTGCAATTATGTTCTGAATTCTCTGACATATTCCATCTTCCCGGTGAAAACCTTACGTTTACAAATGCCCTGAAACATGAGATAAAAACGTCATCAGACATACCAATTCATACTAAGTCTTACCGATTCCCGGAAGTCCATAAAGCCGAAGTTCGTAATCAAATTGATAAGATGTTGGAACAAAATATAATCGAGCCCTCTGATTCTCCTTGGTCTTCACCCATATGGGTTGTGCCCAAAAAACTTGATGCTTCCAACACTCAGAAATGGCGAGTCGTGATTGACTACAGGAAGCTCAATGACGTCACGATTGGTGACACATATCCCATTCCACAGATTACTGAAATATTAGATCAACTTGGCAATAGTAAGTACTTCTCGACCTTGGATTTGGCATCCGGATTTCACCAGATCCTTTTAAATGAAGCTGATAAAGCCAAAACAGCCTTCAACGTCCCGGAAGGACATTACCAATTCTTGCGAATGCCTTTTGGGCTTAAAAATGCCCCTTCTACGTTTCAAAGACTCATGAACTCTGCCTTATCTGGACTCCAAGGCATCCGATGCTTTGTTTACTTAGATGACGTGGTCTGCTACGCCTACGATATCCAAAATTCTATCATGAACCTCCGGTCGATCTTTCAAAGGATCCGAAATTTCAATCTTAAATTACAGCCAGATAAGTGTGAATTCTTAAGACGAGAGGTTTGTTACCTCGGTCATGTGATTACCGAGCACGGTGTCAAACCAAATCCGGATAAAACAAAAGCCGTATCCGAGTTTCCTATCCCTCAATGTCCAAAAGACGTTAAATCTTTCCTTGGCCTCGTGTCTTACTATAGACGTTTCATTCCCGACTTCGCTAAACTAGCTAAACCTTTAACGTCTCTGTTAAAGAAAGACATTCCCTTTAAATGGGAAAACGAACAACAACTCGCTTTCGAATCCCTCAAAATAAAACTCCTCTCCTCCCCAATTCTAGCATACCCTGATTTTACAAAACCATTTCTTTTGACGTGTGATGCTTCCAATTACGCTATATCTGCAATATTATCTCAAGGTCCTACAGGACAAGATCGTCCCATCGCATACGCGTCTCGCACCCTTAATAAAGCAGAGTGCAATTATAGTGTGACTGAGAAAGAGTGCCTTGCCGTCATTTTCGGCACCAAAGTCTTCCGACCTTACCTATACGGTCATCATTTCACCGTTTTAACGGATCATAAACCGTTAGAATGGCTATTCAAGTGCAAGGATCCAGGGTCACGCCTTATACGTTGGCGCTTAAAACTAGAAGAGTATGACTACGAAATCACATATCGCAAAGGTAAGTTGAACTCTGTTGCCGACGCTCTCTCTAGATATCCCGTGAATCCTGTATATCCTGAAAATAAGGATAATCTGAACCCAAATCCTATTAACGATAACAACCTTGATACAGAATTTCAAACGGTATCACCACTACCTGATATCCCTCAAGAAACCCTCGATGAATGGATACGAATAGATCTCAGTCCATTAGATGATAAAGATTATGATTTCAGCCCTCTGAATCCTCCTATTCCCATAGATCCTCTCTTAGAGGTACCATGTCCAGTACCAGAACCTCAACCATCAACCAGTTGGCAAAACCCTGAAACCTTACCTGCATCTACTTACCCAAATTCAGAAAATCCTCGTCCAATACCTGAAACCTTACCTGTATCTACTTACCCAAATCCAGAAACTCCTTCTCCAATACCTGAAACCTTACCTACATCTACTTACCCAAATCCAAAAACTCCGTCAGTACCTGAAACCGTTCCAGATGAAACCTATACTAAGTTCCTAAAATCTACAACCAAATTATATGATACTCCTATAACGGAACACAATGAAAACTTATTAAAAGGAGCACAAAAAATAATAATAATACCTACCTCATTGGACATGGACGAATCTATGCCATATATCCAAGAAGTACTAAATAATTGTCCAGGCCCTGAACGCGACGAATTCCTGAAATTAGAAAGAACCTTACATACATTTTTACCTCTTACAATCCAAAACAAAACTTACCTCTTTTTATTCACGAAAGTACATCATTTTGATGATCACTCATATCCTGATATATTTAAATCCCTAAAATACGCACGTGATGAAATAATCATGTCATATCCCATGGTTAATGAAATCAGTATATCCGATTTTAGAAATCCTTTCGACAAACACTCTTTCGTGAAAATCTATAATATATTAGCCTACTTATTCGAAGGAAATAACATCGGTATCCATATCTATCATAATAAAATTATATTTCCTTCACTGAGTGAAATTCCTCAAATCCTAAAAGAGAACCATGACATCCCCATTGCAGGACATCTCGGATCCACAAGGATGCTAAGCCGCATCAAAGAAAGATTTTTTTGGAAGAATATGGGTAGCGATATCGAAAACTATGTCAAGAAATGCCCATACTGCCAAACCAATAAAGCTCTGCGCAAAATAAATAGAGCTCCAATGGTTATAACGTCTACTTCTACGTCTCCATTCGAGAGACTAGCTCTTGATATCGTAGGTCCTCTGCCTGAATCCGGTACAGCTAAACTCAAGTATATCCTGACTTTGCAAGATGACCTAACGAAATACTCATTGGCATACCCCATTCGAAGTAACACTGCAGCAGAAACTAGCGACTGCCTTCTCCATTTTATATCTCTATTCGGAATTCCCAAACATATTCTCACTGACCAAGGCACTAACTTTACAGCGGAACTCTTTAAGAAAACTTGCGATTTCCTAAAGATCAAACAACTTTGGTCATCACCATACCATCCGCAGACGCAAGGTGCCTTGGAAAGGTCACACTCAACTCTAAAAGAATATCTTAAATCATACGTAAACGAAAATCAAGATAACTGGCCCCAATACGTATATACTTCTATGCTAGCATACAATACCGCTGTGCATTCAACTACACATTACTCACCATATGAATTATTATTCGGACATAAACCTAATATCCCTGACTCAGTTTATAACGATACGTCGAATGCTACCTATCCCGAGTACGTAAAACTACTACAACATCGCTTGAAACATGCACGCGATAAAGCTTTAGAATACATCCATAAATCTAAAACAAACTCTAAAACTTACTATGACTCACGTACCCGTCCCGTAGAATACAAGGTAGGCGACCTTGTCCTATTAAAAAACCATCTTAGGTTGCGCAAAGCCTTATCACCCGTATGGAAAGGTCCGTACAAAGTTGTCAAAATACACGGCAATCATACCTTATCATTACTTATAAACAGACGTCATGTTAAACATCACTATGACGAAGTTAAACACGTGGAACACGCCCACGGAGAAACATCCAGTTAAAATATATTTTTACTTTATACAATTTTTATTTGATATATACATTTTTTTTTTATATACACATTTTACCTTATTAAATATAATATAGTATTAAACTATGATGTAGTATTAAACCATGATGTAGTATTAAACTATGATGTCGTGTTAAACTAAAAACTTTGCGAAGTTTACATTAAGTTAGGATAACTAAGCTTAGTAGTAATTTAGATGTCTTTTCATTACAGCAGCGTACTGGCCCAAGGTCAACAAGAATATGTCCAACCAATCAACTCGAGCTCCGGTGTTTACTTTGATCCAATTGGCGAACTTAAAATTAATATTGGGCACCTAGATATAGTTACCCCATTCGATATTTCTTACATTGGACCCCATATTCAAAATATTAACTCAATATTAGGCACTATACGTTTCATATGCAGTCAAATCCAAATTGAAAACCCAAGTAATTTAGAATGTCATAACACATTAGAACCACTCACAGTTAGGTATAATGATATTTTTACCGAATATTCCTCCATTGCTCATCTTATAAATAACAACAGATTCAAACGTAGCGCATGGATAGGAGGTATAGGTACCCTATCCAAAACTATCTTTGGGACTCTAGACGAGGACGATGCTGTCAGATATGACAATGCCATACGAAGTGTTCAAACTAATGAAAAAAGGCTGGGTTCATTAATGAAAGAAAGTATTTTAATTACAACTTCCACTTTATCCAAATTTAATAATACTTTATATAATATAAAAATTAATGAAGCCAGGCTTAACGAAGCTATCGACAACCTCTCTGAGAAAATTAAAAATGTGTCATTAATTACAAACGATTTGAATATAAAAACTAATATTAATTCAATCTTAAATAGTTTAGAAGCATCCATACTTGCCTTATCGTTTCAATTAGAAGACATAACAAACGCTATCATGTTTAGTAGTCAAAACATTCTTCACCCGTCCGTATTACCCCCCACGCAATTGTATCAAGAGCTTGTCGATAACTACAGACACATACCTGCAGATTTGAAATTACCTGTTAGTTTAGAATTAAGTCATATTCATATATTGATGAACATATCCAGCGTTGTTTGTTACAGTTTAAATAACAAAATTATTTTCATTCTAAGAATACCTTTAGTATCACCTAAGGAATTCAATCTGTTTCATACTATAGCACTACCTACTCCACATAACAGTGTAAAACCGAACTCATTTAGTTTTATAATTCCTAGTAGTAAGTACATCGCAATGACCAAAGATAAATCTGAGTATTGTAATCTTGAATCACTGAAAGAATGCAGAGTGATAACAAACCGTCAGCACATCTGTGACGTCATGACCGTGTTCCCTACTAGTGCAACTCCCAGCTGTGAAAGTGAGTTAATGTCGAAAGTGATAAGTGCCCTACCAGTGCAGTGTCAAACTGATTTTATTTACGGAAATTTAGATCTATGGAAACCACTCTTTAATAATAATTGGATATTTGTTCAATCCCAGAGTAATAAGCTATATATAGAATGTCCCGGCCAGAAAGGTTTAGAAATAAATATAATCGGAACAGGAATTTTAAACATTCCAACCAATTGTATTGCATATTGCAAAAGTACCAAATTGATACCTAAATTCAGTAATATAAAAATTAACGTCACTGTATCCCACTCTGATTTTAATATAATAAACGATTCTTGTTGTACCTTAGATAAGTTTAAATTAGAAATAGGTAATGAACCTCGTATCAAATTACAAAACATCGATTTGGATATTTTCACAATGGAAACAAAATCAAAATTAAAATCAATGTCAGATGAAGCTGATAAAATTTTAAATCAACATCAAATAATCAAATACGAGACTCATTACTCAGTTATATTAATTTTAGTAATTTGTATAATCTCTCTTTATTGTTCTATTAAACTGTTCTTATATATTAAATCGCACAGCCGTCTATCCCGTCACTTTGTCAGTTTTTCCCGATCAGTTCCAATAAACTCTCCTGTAGTTCAGACTCCTAATCCTGACCCTGTCATCCCTGTAAAGATTAGTAAACATCATCCGATTAAGGAAAATGTTCCATCTCCAAGTATTAGAATAAACACTTAATTTATATCTCTTCCTAAACTTCGAATTTTCAACCCCGAAGTTTAGTCTATCCCAGGGAGGTGTTATATATTGGCAATGCATCCCCTTTTGCATACTATGGTCCTTTTCTGTCCACTCAGCATTTTCTCGCAATAGTTAGTAGCTAGTCCATTCATTCCAGTCAGTCTCATCCCATCTTCCATCCATACTAGACGGCTGTTTTAACAACTGAACTTAATAGTTTTTTTTTAAAAACCTATTCGCCTCAAGGCTCATAACAGTACGAAAACGCAAAATAAGGTTATTTTAACCTTGTTTTAAGAGCTTGTGGTAGGCCCCTTCGCTTAGCATAGACGCACCATAGTAATCGCTAAGTAAAATATAGTAGATGCGGAATCCTCGGTACGCGAAACTCATTCATATCTTAACGGTATTTTTATTACATTTCTGGTACTAATAAATAAACGAAATGATAATGGCTTGATGAATATAATGGTGGAAGTATGAATGAAATATGAGACAGTTCTAGGTGAATATTATGATTCATAACGACCTAGAAGAGCAAAAGTTAATTAAGATAGGTATTCATTTGAAAAGGAAGCGTTAATCCATGATAAATAACCCCCTTATTCATAATGAAGTTATCAAACGTTGATTAGCTAAAATTCTGACGTCTTTATCTGACACATGACATTTGGTGATCGAAAGAGTGAGACGGAGGACACTATTACACTAATTTAGTTAAAAAGCCATTATGAATAAGGGGGTAAGTCTTTAGTAGGTTGGGTTGAACTATAATGTAATAGTTTCAGGGCCAGATTATACTAGTTTTGTACAGCTTGACTTGTAGCTAAATCAAAGACGTCTCTGAGGTTGCACATTTGGTTAATTATATCGCTTCTATATTAGGTATACCAGTCTTGATATTGACCTAGGTCAGGGTAACGAAAAGAACCCCATCTAAACTGTGTTATAATGGGTTTATGGGTCGAATTAAAATATCTTTAAATCAAAATTTCTTAAATAGAATAAATCCTGTCACCACCGTTTTCGGTCTAGAAGCTGTGTGATAGTTTGCCTCGTGGGAACAGCGAGAAGACATTTAGTTACAGCTTAGTCTGGTTTTCATGGGAGTAGTAGCTAGCGGTCTGTGAAAGACGTAATTGCCTAACAAATCGAAACAGGTGATCCTGTGAAACCCGTGCGTATCTAAAACTATAAAAATTATTGACTGACTGACAACGCACAGCCTAGGCCCGTAGATCTAAAAGCATGAAATTATGCAGACGAGTTACGTATAAGGATACAATAGGTAAGGTAAAATAGGGGGTAAACGGGTAGGGTGGAAAGATGATTAATAAATATTTTCCTTCTTTCAGCTTCAGTTATGAAGTGGTTACTTCTATTCTCCCTGATCGGCGCAACGAGCTGTGAGCACCTAAAGGCGAATGTCCCTCAAGACAAAAACCTGATTGAATGGATCTCCAACCTGATCGGGGGCAATCCCCCAAGCACGACTCCGCGGCCGGTCGCGAATGACCCGCCTGAGAACTGCCCTGATTGTCGTTAGTATATATTTTCAAAATAATAACATTTACAACATCAAAGGAACCATGCGTTTTAGTCCTCAACGCGAATTATTATATTATTATACCAAGTCTACCATGCAGCCATACAAAGAAGCGCAATGTCGTTCATTTTTTTTAAATCTATTCCTTCAGCATCGACAATGCGCTGATTGGCTTAGTCAAGAATACATGCACTCTGATTGGCTAAGTTAAGGACATCTTAAACATTTAGATACAGTAATTGGTCGTTACTGTTATAAATCAGTGCAAAATCACTTACTAGTTGTGGTATTGGATTGATCAGTATTACTACTCTAAAGGGATATTTCCTCGATGCATGCAGGTTTCTTCATGAAAATCATTAAGGAGATTGTAGCCCAGTGGTAATAACGTCGATTACCATAACGATGGACGTGGGTTCGATCCTCACTGATTTCTGTTAAGAAGATTTTGTGGAAACTATGGCACGGTTGTAGACCCTGGTTCTTTCGCCAAGGACTATACTGATGGGATCTGGCAGCTGCGCTTGAGAGCCAGTTCCCTTCTGTGCTCACCACCTTCGGCCACATCATTTACTTACCATGGAGAGATTATGGCCAACCACATTGGGTGACAGTAAAAAAGAAACTCGCTCTACGAGTATCTATGTAGAGACCGTATTTGATTCTATAACAGATATATCAATGCCCTCCATTTCAAAAACAATTCCATAGCATTACTAGTTGACCGGCGGGACTTCGTTCGCGTGGTGCCTACCCTTATCACTTAGGGTTATGAAAAATATATAGTAGCCTATTCTCAGACCTACTGAATATGCATATAAAATTTGGTAAAAATCAGTAAAGCCGTTTCGGAGGAGTAAGGTAACTAACACTGAATTGTTTCGTACTGTACGGGCTCAAAGGAGCTTCCTTCCGCGGACGCTCAGACTGTGGAATGAGCTTCCCGCCGTGGTTTTACCAATGGAGTACAGCATGGGGTCTTGAAAAGGGGTGTGAAGAGATTTCTGCAGGGTCGGCAACGCGCGCGTGATACCCCTGGTGTTGCAAGCGCCCATAGGCTACGGTAACCGCTTACCATCAGGCGGGCCGTATGCTTGTTTGCCAACTAAGTGGTATATAAAAAAAAAAAAAAAAAAACTGACACGAGAATTTTATATATAAGATATAAGCTAGCTATAGATGTCCACTCTTTCCCAGAATGTGGAATCGCCCGCACTCGGCGTCGGATCGTTGGCGGATACGAGACCAAGGAGCTGGAGTTCCCCTGGATGGCAGCACTCTTGTACAACGGCAGGTTCTACTGCGGGGGCGCGTTGATCAACGACCTTTATGTACTCACTGCTGGACATTGTACTGCTGGGTATGTGCCAGTGTCTTTAGTATTGCTATTCTGTAAGGTTACATAATTTGCCTTGTCTAATTAAGGTGATTCGTTTGATATTTGGTTCATGCGGCATGTTCTGTGTACCTATTTCATATTGTGTTAACACCTTCATCCTCATCTGCCAAGATGAGATTGTTCGGACGCAAGCCCTTTCGTTATAATAAATAAGCGTACAATTCATGTTTAACATGTACATTAAAGAATTGGTTTCTAACGTAACTGTTGACAGGACGAGATTGTCTCACACGACACAGGTCACCTAATGGTTTTTTCGGAATAAATATGGTTTCATTTTCAAAGTGCATAACAGTACAGTCAGTACATTAGAGGAGGCAAATTTTGATACTGCCAATAAGTAGGTATATAACTACGTACATAATTTATATCTTCATAAATCTAAGTGGCCATCTGTTGCCAAGTACCTACAGTTTTACCGGGATCAAACTTCGTAGCTGCATAGCTGAACTCTGGCGCATTGCCATTTTGCTATGAACATTTATTTAGGTTTCACATCCAATCTTAGAGACATGATGGTATTAGAAGTGTTTCCATTAACATTGATAGAGCAGCAAACTTTTTCCTCATAAGACTTTGAATCCCGCTTAGTACGAATTTTACCAAAGTCAGAGTTTTCATCCATAGGCAAAATATGTAAATTTCACAGAGTCTCTCAACATAACACAACCATATTTAGCTTGTGTTTATGACTTTAAGTGAAGTCCGTCCGATCTTGTTAAAATTGGAAATTGCACATAGATAGAACTGCAACAACATGGGACAACATGGATGCTTTTTATCTCAGAAAAACAAAAGATTCTTAGAGGGATACAAGTCATACGATTTCTCTGGAACCCAGGTAAAATACTGAGATGGAAACTGGTAGCTGAATCAATTCTGGTAATTTCAGATTCCGCGCTGAGAAAATGAAAGTAAGGTTCCTGGAGCACGACCAAACGGTGGCTAACGAGACCAAGACAATAGACAGAAAGGTTGCTCTCATCATCCGACATATGCGCTACAACCCAGCAACTTATGACAATGATATCGCACTTCTGAAGTTGGAACAGAGGGTAAGGAAGAAAGATTTAAGTATCTTGCAGGTCATATGACAGGTTATAATGAAGAGGGTTTGATCTGGGTCTATGAATGTGGTCTAAATAATGAGATGATTTGATTGCCAAGTAAGGGTATATGACAAATGCTGCGGCGGAGGTCGTGGTTCAATCCTAAAATTAACTTTTCAAGAGGAAATCACAGCATGGGCGGTAGGGCAGGACTTTGTAGTACGCGTCCTACTAGCTACCATAAAACTGTCGAACACCAGTCCGCAATTGCATTTGAGAGCCAGTTCCCTTACGACTTTCGCCCACATTAAGTATACCTACTTAAACGACACACACAATTGGACGTAGTTATGCGAAAATGTTTCATTCCACAGTAAATTGAATTTGAGATAAAAGCATTTACGCGTTTCAATGGTATTCTTTTTTATTCTAACTAGTAAAGACCAATACTAAAGGTTTTATTGTTGAATTATATTGTGTTTAGATAATCGTATGTTTAATTTTAGGCTATTCACTTTACAATAAGAAAAAAATATGTTATTGGTATTGGAACATTTTAACATAATTAATATTTACATGAACATAGCTTCAAATTAATTTTGCACAAACGTTCCAGGTACTTTTTATCCATCTGTACCTTAATATTTATGATCTAAATTTTATTTTTTAATAAATATGTAAAACCTGAACAACAAATAAAAGAATAGTAATTGCTTATGATTTTTTTTATTACTAGGTCACAATTTAAAAAACAGAATAAAATCTTGTGCTTTTGGGGAGGCCTACGTCCAGCAGTGGACTGCTATAGGCTGATGATGATGATAAAATCTTCATACGTCATACTCATCATCCTCTTGCATTTCGAAATCTGGTTCCCCACCAAACCCATCGACATCATCTATGATTCCCTCCGTACTCTTTAGGTTTTTATAAAATTTATGACAATCCTCAGGGATGTACTGATACATGGATTCTAAATCTGCTAATTTGGCTGGAGCAATGGCTTTACCATCCGGCCACAACAAACAGAAATCGGACATGTTAATATTTCGTGATTCCCCTCTAGTTTTTTTTTCAATTGTTAATTCCTTGTGATCTTCCTCAAATGATGATTTCATAAAAATTGAAGACACTTTCTCTTTTTCAATTCTTATTTCTTTTGTCTTTAACCAATTGACTTTGGTTTTGTCTGTGAATTTTTTTCTATTGATAATATTTTTTTCTAATTTTTCCGTACCATAAAAATCAGTCTTATTCATTTTAAATACTTCTAGAGGTTTTCTTTTTTTACACGTTTTAATTACGGACATATATTCTTCGGCTGTATAAATTCGTTGATAGTGTTTGAGAGCAGTTTCAATTTTGGAAAAGTCTGTGTCATTAGGCAGGAAGGTATGCCCAGACTCAAGAAATCGCATTGTAATGACTTTTAAAGTGTCATGTGAGTTTAGAAGTGCTTTCAACATGAGAACTATTTTTATGTTGCGGTTCTGCCCTCCACAACAATCGCTCCAAAGAATAAGGTGTTCAACAGTGGGCCTTAGTTTAGTTTGAATATATTTAATAAGGCACGATCCCACCTCTTGCGCACCTCTTCCTGCTTCCCCTTCAACCCATATGTAACAATGACCAATGTCATCTGAAGCACTATGGATGCCACTGTTGTAGAGCCACAATTGCCTTTTATAAAACACAACATTTGTAGGTATTCGTGGTAATGGTAAAGTTTTTTCCAAATCGAATGTTACACATTCAATAGTCGACTTGTTTCGAGCGTCTTCAAAATCGGAGTTCATCTGCTTCCTCAAATTTTCAGCCTTTTCTAAATGTCGAGTCTTTTCTGTTCTAGCTTGTTCTTTTTCCTCGAGGGTGTTAGCGTTTTGAATTTTTATGGCTAACATATCGCACTTATTGCAAGTGTCTTTTTTTAATGACTTACACCTAAGGTTAAACTTAGTGTAAAAAATCTTTTTGACTGATTCGAAGGAAGCGCACTTTTGCCCTTCACCATAAGTATTTGTGTACTCCTGCTGATATATATCGTAAATTTTAGGTAATGTCATCCCCGGTTGTAAATATAACGTGTCATTATTCTTTTCTCGTCTGTAGTGCGACTCATACTTTGGTAGTTTTGAAATAGTTTCGACTATGAAATTATACATTTCATCTGATAATTTATTCTTGCCACCTGTGCTAACTCCTCTACCATCCATTATGGGCTCCCTACTTCTAAGTTTTTTTAGTGCCGTGGTAACTTTTTGAGTAGTAATTTGATAAGTGTTTAAAAACATATCACGACATACCTTTGTACCATTAATAGAATAGACACGGATGAATTGCTTTGGCTTTTTTTTTGCCTCGGGAACATTAGTCATAGTGTAACTGCGTTTTTTATTTTCTTCTTTAATACATGATCCTAAGTATACACATTGTGCATTGTAGGACCCTAGACGCACAAATTTTTCGAACTCTTCCTTTCTTTTCTCTATTGGAATCAAGCTAGCACAATTTTTTAAACATTTACAATTATATTCAGTAAAGGTTTTTGGTTTCACTAATTTATTTTTAGTGGTCGTGTATTCTAAATTATTGTATTTATTATGTTTTCTCTCAGATCTAAGTTGAGGATTAATTCTTTTACGGCCCCTTTTCGGTCTACCAGTTTCCAAATTAGATCGTAAATCTTCGTCACTTATAGATGAAATAAGTTCTGTTGTTTCTTCATTGTTAGGTTCTAGCATTTCTATACCCTCATTGTTGAGCTTTTCTTTTGACGGAAATTTCTTATTTTTAGTCACCTCATGATCTACACTATCACTAAAAGACGAACAAGAGGTTGTCGACTCAACTATATGTATCACTTTTCTATGTGAGACATAATCCGGATCTCTAAGGCTGTCATCACTATCACAATAGTCGGGTGCATCTACGTGTTTTAAAATATCATTATTTTCGTTCATGTTGTTAATTGGTTCACACTCAGCTAACATATTAAATAGTTGTTGCGTTTCTGGTGACATTGGTCGAAGAGGTGATGATAATGGCGAAACTTCATTCTGTATTTCTTGTAGTATAATAACAGGATCACAAGTATCTAAAACAATGTACATATTCACGTAACTTATCTATTGGCACAATTTATACAAATAAAAATAAATACTAACTGCGACCGGCGGTGTTACGTCGGTAAAGTGTAGCAAATATATTTAAAGGTTTTAATAATTTTATCTGCATCAGGGGACGTGTACTGTTGGGTTTATAATGTTAAAAGAGTCATCTTACCTTGTAAATTATTATCCGTACTTTTTTTATTCATAAAATTTAGTGGAGTAAGTGGCGAATATGGTGGAGGAGAGATTGAAGGCTGCGTGTTTGAATAAGGCGTAACTGGATTAGAGTCAGCTGAAAAAAAAAACAATATATGCAAACTGACACATATCTCGTCATATCCAATCCCATCCCATCCCATCCCTTGTAATATACATATTTTTCATTTAACAGTAAATTAATTTAGTAAGCATAAGTCGTATAACCAATGCAAATAATAAAATTATTAAAAATATTTTTGATAGCCCCACCAAGAACAATAATCATGCTCGTATATCATAGCAAAGCACCAACAAGAATATACACAATACATGCAGAAGATACGATTCATATTGCAACATGCAATCCAAACCGATCTTCGACTCGAAACGCGTTAACTCCCTCTGCGGGACTTATTATGTTCACTCGTCGACCGCTTGGATGTGTAAGACATGTAAGAATGGACCTAAGAAATGTCGATACAATAAAGTTAATACGCCGTCAAATTCATAAAATATATTATGTGCCTTTAACTAAATTCCAACATACCTCTGGAGTCTGCAACATCGACTTGACCTTTGATCTGTCCTTGAGAGATAACTTTGTTTCTGAGGTCCATTAATTTTCGTTTTTTAGCTAATAACTGTTCTAATGATGAAATCTGTAAAAATAAATAACCAGAATTAGTTAAAATCGTCTTTCGATAAAACTAAGGGCCAGCTCACAACGAGACGCGACGCGGCGCGCACTTTTTATGATAGCAATACAATATAGAACTTTATTTAGTAACCAAAAAGGCTCACATTTAGTGAGTGAATTCGATTATGCCTCGGGCGTCGCGAGTCACTTGTCACGAATTCTCTCATTAAAATGTGTACCTTTTTGTGTAGTACACAAAGTTGTATATTGTACGGCTATTGCGCTACGTCGCGTCGCGTCGCGTCTTGGTGGGAACTGACCCTTATCACCATAAATATATAGTACTTATTACAAAATATTAAACAATCCTTTCAATAGTAATACTTACATCTTCATTAGCTTCCATTGTTTATTCTAATTATATTGACACACAGTACACTACAAATTAACCACGGTTCACTGTCATAAACGTAATAAGGATAATTGCAAACAAAAGACGACGGAAACTACTTCTTCCACGACGTTTGTTTCAATAATGACCGTTGCGAACTCAAATAAGATTCAATGTCAAAAAGAAAATACTCCGTCTCGCTTGCACTAGTAAAAAGTTATTGAAAGATGCGTTCCCGGTTGGGCATAACTTCGGATTAATGTCATTAGTATTTTTTTTTGTCTATGATATTAAAAGTTTCAAGTAATATTTTATTGGTAAATAACTACAAAGAAAATAAACTTTTTCTTTATGTGTTATAAATATTTATTTTTAGTGGTCGTGTATGCAAACAGTTAAGGATGAAGCTAATTAAAGCGTGTTAAAAATGAACCCTTTAAAGTTGAAACATTTTTTTTTCGAAAGAGGTTTTTTATTTAGGTAAATAATAGTACAAAATTCATGAAACCTTTTAAGTTTTCAAATTATGGTATTGAGGTCAGAAACATAACGTTCCACAAATTTTGGAACGTTTATGCCTCGCTATTGTAATTTTGCAAAAACGTTCCAAATATACATGGAACATTTGTTCCAAAATAAAATGGTTTAACATGGTTTTGCAAAAACGTTCCAAATATACATGGAACATTTGTTCCAAAATAAAATGGTTTAACATGGTTTTGCTAAAACGTTACAAGATTGTTGTGGCGTTTTAACAAAATAAATATACTGTTTCGTAAAACATTAAATGTTCCTGTCCTCATAGTACGTTCTAGTTAATTTACACAAGTTATTATTTGATAAAGGTTGTGGGTTGGAACGTAAGTGAAAAAAATATTTTCTGATATAAGACTTAAAACTTGGAACCTTATTGCAAATCTGACTCTAAGTGTCATAAAAGGTAGTTTGATCACATTATCTCGATTTCGGGTGACTTGTGGGTTGGAACATTTCTGCATAACTACGTCCAATTAAGATTCATATCGAAGATGGTTAGTCAAACAAAAACACTATTTCTTGTTTGTAGGTAGACCTCAGCAATGCTTTGAAGAGGGCACGTGATGGAGGCGATTCCGAGGACAGTGACGATGGAAGACTGCGCCCAGTTTGTATGCCAGCTCCTACGTTATCATACTCCAACTACACTGGTGTGGTTACCGGTTGGGGAGTCACCGACGAAGGGGGAGCTATCTCGAGTACTTTACAGGAGGTGGGTAATAACTTCTAGAAATTACCTGTTCCTGTGCTGGAGTTAGCAAAACTTTCAGGGTTGGATGTACTCCTTAATACAAACAACTTATATTATAAGTATAGCTACCTATGTGACCACTTCTTAAACCAAAAAAAAATAAGCTAAAAAATTATGGATCAGCTGATATTTCCGTACTTAATCAGTATGTTTAGCTAAGGTTCTAAAACATCATTAGGTATTACTTATCTCATATTATCTATATGTATAAAATGCTTTGTCCTGAATGACTGACTGACAATCAACGCACAGCCTAAACCGCTGATCGTAGAGACCTGAAACTTGGAGGGTCTGTTCTTTGTATGACGTAGGCATCAGATAAGAAAGGATTTTCCGAAATTCTACCCCTAAGGGGGTGAAAAAAGGGGGTAAAGTTTGTATGGGACAACGTGATTCCTTGGTCCGATCTACTTCAAATTTTGCATAAACTTTCCTTAACAGAATTGATGCAAGATGTGTTTCGTATTTTATTGAAAATCATCGCCTAACGGGGTCAAAAAGGGGAAGAAAGTTATTTTAGGGGTGATTTTCATCGAAGTTGATATCAATACTCCTTAGTACTTTTGATTTAAATAACATTTTTTATTTTGACACATGTTTGAAATCCCAATCCGATTTTCACAGATTACAGAATAAGGCAGATGGAGCGAACGGAACACGGGAGCGAGGCCAAAAAAAGCAAATACAAATTGAAAAACACATACCTGGTATTCTTTATTGAATTTGTATTTGCTTTGTTTAAAAAACTTTATTTAACGGAAAACACTTTCTTTTAAATAAATTAGCATACAGCAGATTTTAAACATAGCAAATACAATTTCAAAAGCGAATACCAGGTGTTTTTCAATTTGTACCTAATTGATTTTTTTGGCTTCACTCCCGTGTTTCGCTTGCTCAATCTGCCTTTTGTTCTGGAAACTGAAATGCTTTTTAAAATTGGAATGCCAAATATAAAAGAATATTTAAATCGGATTAGAATTCGAAATTTGTTTGGAAGTTCATTTTCTCGGACTTTTTGGCGGGAACTTGCAGAGTGACGTTGCGTTTTAATTTTTATATTCATAAATTCGTGTATTTTGAGTTTTATTGTATATTATCGGTGGTATTTTATCCAATAAAGGTCAATCCATTTGCACCAGTGAAGTGAAATGAAATGAATTATGTGTATCGTGTATCGTGTCTTTTCAAAAGTCCGTGAAGAGTTTTAGTACATGACCACTGTAGTTATAACATGACTTTTATGGACGGTGACTGACTGCATGAGGACTATGTGAAAGTGATTTATTGTGACTAGAACTTATATAATATAACTGGAAATTGGCAAAATACACACCCGTGTGACGCCAAAAAAACAAGTTCATTTTCTCTATTTCATTAGAATATTTTGATTGTAGTTAATTTAATTTCTTTCTCATTTGTTGTTATAATAATTAAATAAGATTTGAGTTCGTTTTTTTGTGTAGGTATAATATAGGTTTTAGTCTTTGATTAAGGATACATCCAGATAGAGAGTCGCAGCTGTGCACGCGTCGATAAAAATACGCTCTAACTGTTAGGGGCTAAATCAAATAAAAATGCAAAATAATGATCAATATTTAAATTTCTCACGATTTTAATTGGAATATTTTAACAACTACTATCATTATGAACGTCATAATGACAAGCAGAATGACGCAGAGGGAGCTTAAAACGTAGCTGTTACGCGCAGCAGCCTATAAAAGTTGGCCTGTTTTGTATATTAGTGTAGTATGGCGACGTTCTTTCTAGGTATATTTATTTCTATGGTTTTAGTTTTAATTTGTAAAAATATCTGTGTTCGATTTGTTGTGTCTAATTTAATAATCAGTGGCGTGCATTGGTTTTCGAAGCGGAAAATTTAAACCGTACGCGGGTGAAACCGCGGGGGTCTGCTAGTCTATCTATAAATATTCACATCTTTGTGCGATTTCAAAGGAGGTTCCTACCGAGGACGCCTAGTTTGTGAAATCAGTTGTTTTCCAATATGATCCTCATTGTGTAGAGTCGTGCGAAGAGATTTTATCAGAGTCGATAACGTGCGCGTGATTTTGCAATCTCTTGTAAACCACCAGGAGGGCTTTATGCTACCTAAGTAGTATAAAATAATAATTAATTACAGAATTAAAATTGCAGGTGATGGTCCCCATAATCTCGAATGAGGATTGCCGTAAGACGGCGTATGGTAAACGTATCACAGACAACATGCTGTGCGCCGGGGAGCTGGAGGGTGGCCGCGACGCCTGCCAGGGAGACTCCGGCGGGCCCATACATGTCACTGATGAGGAGACCGAGAGATACCAGGAAGTTGGTTAGTATTCATAAAATCAGGACTCTTTGCCTATAAATCCAAAGAACTACCAGATATCACGACGTGTGTCGAAAATTTTAAACCTTTTGGAAAATAGCTGTGCCCCGCGGTTTCACCCGCGTTTTCGAGATGTAATATAGTTTATAAACTTACTCAATAAATGGGCTCATCCTTCAGCCCAAAGGGCAATCTCCGGCTGCCACTGACAATTTAGTCACGGGTTCAAATATCTGTGTGCATGTTCAAAGTCTAGTTGTTAATTTATGTTTAAATTTCAGGAGTAGTATCATGGGGAGAAGGCTGTGCAAGGCCGAACAGGCCAGGTGTGTATGCCCGAGTCAACCGCTACACCACTTGGATCAAGAGCAATACGCGAGATGCTTGCTATTGCCATTAACATTTTAATTTAAAATACATCAACTGCTGGATTGACAGTGCCACATTATGTGACATCTGTAAAAAGAAGCGTAGTGGCTACTTGTTAGGAGTTTTGAGTGGTGAAGATGTATATAACTTAAGCTCTCTACCATATGTATACAAAATAGTATATAAGTTTATTATTTATAATAAATGTTTGTTAATTTAAATGTTTATCCTTTTAAAATAATTATTGTTGGCTAGTAGGTACATGGACATATAAAAAATCAGGACAGTGAAGCAACCCAAGTAAGCCGGGCCTCATCGTAAATACAAGCCTCACACTCATGTATACCATGGTAAATCGATTGGTTGTCATTTCGCATTGGGACATCGACAGTGACCATCAGGCTCAGTATCAGTTGTGCCTGCTTGGGCCAGTACAGATTTTACACACACATAAGTAGGAAATATAGTGCTTCACTTTCTTATAGCTCCAAACAGATTTTTTTACATCCATGGGCTAGTACTGGTTATTTTTACATGGTCATATGATCATAAGCCAGTGGGATAGGTTGCCCTAGACAGGCTCTGTATCAATATTTTTTGGCCCGGGGCCCGTTTGTCTGACTGCGGTGAAATCAAATTGATGGTAAAATTTTTAGTTATTTTTACTTACACATGTTCAAAGCCACGTATGATTGATACAGCGTTAGATACGGCCCTGTCATAAGCTAAGCAGTCATGGCATGGAATTTAATATTATGTCAGATAAAGTAAATAATATACAGAGAAAACAAAGATACAATTTGAATAATTTATTTGATGCATTCTGAAGTACATATCTTAGTATATTTCATACCTATAAATGATATTATACTACAATCAAAAAACTATATCAATTCAATTTATTTGTTATCAATGTTTAACAGTCAATATGATAAAAGACAGACAGTTGATAAAATCTTATTTTGAAAAATACATCTATAGGAAATATAATTGATAAGCAACCAGCACTTCCATTTTTGGCAAAGTTTCAGTAAGTTCCCATTTCACATGCAAGTATTAATAGCCATTTATTTAATGTATAATTTCTGTAAGAAAGAGAAATAACTGTACATTAAAATAAAACTAATAATACTATTTTCAAAATCACTACATTAAGTACTATTTGAGTCCATTAAATGTTTATTAGTAAAAATGTCTGAATAGTGATGATAGATCTGACATGACGCGACCGTAAATATAGCCAGTGTCTGAAATTGGGTCCAAACCTGAGTTGAACGTTCCTCTGGCATCCCCACTGGATGAGGTTGTGGTCTCTTCAATAACTTCATTGCCATTTTTGACAATCCTTCTAGTTTCTTTCGTACCGTCTGGCTTTGTCACACTGGTTGTAATAATTGTTTGACAAAATGACCTCCCAGGTACCAAATTGCCATTAAAAGGTACCATTTGTCCAGTACTGTGATGTTCCTTCTGCTTTAGCATGCCAGATATCTCTTGGGAGGAAATTTTTCCATCTAAATCTACATCTTCTTTAAAATTATCATGTCTTTTTGCATCATGGTGATATCCTGGCTTCAAATAATAGTCTCTTATGTTTTTGCTATCGTATGTATCCGGCTCGTTGGCCTGTCCGGTAACAGTAGTGTATGTTTCAAAGTCGAAATCATCGTCGCTCAGGAAATTTTTCATATCGCCGAACATGTTACCGAATGTCTTCAGAACATCGTGCATCTGTTTAGTGATTTCCTGCTGCAAGTCCATTGGGTCGGTGTACACATCGATTTGCTGTCTCGTGTAGAGTTCGTCACCATCATCCTCGTCGTCGGAACTCCAAATCGGATTGCGAAAATCATTCCTTGGCGGCTCCTGCTTCAGCCCAAAAAATACTCGAAATTTATCCATGAATGTGCCGTTAGACATTGTGAACTATAGGTACTTGCGGATTTGATGTTATTCAAGTGGAATGAAAAATGTTAGTTTATTGTTGGATTTGATTGTGTTCAAAGTATTTTTTTTATTGCGCAACAAACAAAAACATAGACTGACTACATGACCGACTGACAGTTAGTATTAGTGCTGCCAGATACATTTTAACGTTACGTATAGTTCCGATACGCTCACAACACAACCTAAAAATAGTACGCATATTGACTTTTGTGTACCCAGCACTAAATTCTACTCAAAAAAATCATTTAGTCCATTTCTGTGGGTTATACTTAGTGGATTCCATCTCATGCAACATCATATAAAGAATAAATACAAACACAACATAATTTTAGAGGGTATTTAATCACTTCCAATGTTGAGATTACATTACCAGCAACATGTTAACATACATGAAATATTTTATAAACCCCGCATGTTTTGCGGAGTCGGGGTTTATAAAATAACTGTCGGAATACAACCTCGATAGTACCTATGTCCCAGTCTATGGGATTACTTATTTTTAATAGAAGAAAAAGAAGTAATGTGTGTCAAGTCTGTCAAGTGAGAAAATATGGTATAATTGTGAATTTAATTATTAATATAAAATATGTCGGATAAACTGTAAGTAGATTTATTCCAGTACGTACAACCTACCCCAACATAAGGTTATGGGCGATTATACTCGAATGGAGTAAGTTAGTACAAAAAAGAATTATGATGAATACGATTAATACGAATGTCAATTGTTTGCCAATATTGAAAGGCGAAAATTATTCAAACTGGAAATTTAGAGTAAAATCACTGTTAGAAGCTAAACAGGTAATAAAAATTTTAGAATATGACGAAATAGAAATAAATAAAGATGAAAAATTGATTGCTGATAATTCGAAGGCTAAAGCTTTAATTATACAATGTTTATCGGACAAGCATCTATCTATCATACAAGAATGCTCAAATGCAAAAGAAATGTTTATAAAACTAGATAGCGTGTTTCAACGGAAAAGTGTTTTCACAAAAATTACTTTGAAAAAGAGATTATTAAGTTTGAAATTACAGCGACATGAAACATTAGAAGATCATTTCCAAAAATTTGAAAAGATTATTTTCGAATTAGAAAACATCGATAAGAAATTTGATGATTCTGACAAGATCTGTCATTTATTATTAACATTAAATGAAGACTACGAACACGTTATTACAGCTATTGAAACTATTAACACGGATATAACATTAGAATTCGTAAAATCAAGATTACTCGACGAAGAAATAAAAATTAAAAATAAGAACGTTGATTATTCTCTCTCTCAACAAAATATATTTAAAGCATCAGGTTCTGGATTAAATTATAACAATAGTAGTAACTATACAAGATATAGACGACCTTTTAGAGGAAGAGGTGGTAGAAATAGAGGTTACTACAGACGAGGTAAAAAAGAAAACTTAAATAGTTATATTGCTTTAACTGCATCAGACAACCATGAAAGTAATTTTATATTAGACAGCGGTGCTACGAACCATATGGTAACAGAAAATTTAGAAAAATATATGACTAAAATACAAAATTTAGAAAAACCTATAATTATTACCATTGCTGACGGAAAAGGTTTGATAGCAAATAAAAAAGGAACAATTACTGGATATTGTAATAAAATGAAAATTGATTTTGAAGCACTAATTGTAAAAAATATAACACATAATTTACTATCTGTCGAAAGAATTACAGATAAAGGTTATACAGTTCTTTTCAAAAATGATTCAGTAAGCATCAGAAGAGGAAAAACCTATTTTTATGGCAAAAAACATCAAAATTTATACATTTTTGAAATTGACTTAAAATTACAAAAGGAAGAGCATGCAAATATTACAAATGATAAAGATAATGATTTATGGCACAAAAGGCTAGGTCATTTAAATAGAAAAGGTTTAAAAATACTGAGATTACCAACTTCAGAAAAAAGATGTGAAAGTTGTATAGAAGGGAAAAGTACACGAAGACCCTTTATATCTAATAAAAGAGAAAGTAAAGAGATAGGAGATCTTCTGCACTCAGATTTGTGTGGACCTATTAATCCAACGTCAATAAATGGCGAATGTTATTTTCAAGTGATGATTGATGATTATTCACATTTCGTAATAATATATCTATTGAAAAATAAGAATGAAGCAGAATATAATATTATAAAACATATACAGCTTATTAAAGCACAATTTGGAACAAAAACAAAGAAAATAAGATTGGACAATGGTGGAGAATTTACTTCCAAAAGATTTAAAGAATCATGTCAACAAAAAGGCATAATATTAGAATACACAAGTCCATATACGCCACAACAAAATGGCACATCTGAAAGGATGAACAGAACATTATTAGACAAAGTAAGAGTAAAGTTTGCAGAAACAAAATTACCCAAAGAATTGTGGAGCGAAATGGTTTGCGCATCAGCGTATGAGCTTAACCGTAGTCCTACTAAAGCATTGTACGGTAAAACACCAGCTTCAATCTGGTATGGATGTAATGATTTGTCAAAACTGCGAGTTTTTGGTTCTAAAGCTTGGACTGTAACAATACCAAAGCCGAGCAAGTTACAACCAAGAGCAAAACCAATGATAATGGTTGGCTACACTGGTTCAGGATATAAACTATGGGATGACGAAAGTAATAAAATTATATCTTCAACAGATGTTATATTTGATGAAACAAAAAATGTTTACCGACCTGAAAAGCAGGAGGAGGTACTAAACTATCCTTATGAAAATATAATAACATTTAATGACGAAGAAGAAGACAAATGTAATAAGAATACATCGACACATATACAAAAAAGACAGGAAAGTTTAAATGGTCAAGATGATTCTGATGATCTAAATAATTCTAACTATATGACAGATGATAATGATGATGATGATGATGATGATGATGATAATGTACACAATGAAAATGATAATAAAATAACAACTAGATCTGGTAGAACTATAAATAAACCAAAACATATGAATGATTTTCAACTATACACAGAATTTTGTTTGATTACAACTGAAAATAAAGATCCAACTTCGTACAAAGAAGCTGCAAAAGATAAAGAATGGTTGCAAGCTATAAATAAAGAAATAAATTCATTGAAAAAGTTAAATACATGGACAGAAGCTTTAGATTTACCTAGAGGAAAGAAAGCTATAGACACGAAATGGATATTTAAATCGAAGGAAAATGGTTTAAAAAAAGCACGACTAGTTGCTAGAGGTTTTCAAGTAGAAAATGTAGACTATTTTAATACAAATTATTCACCTGTAGCTAGAATGAGCACAGTAAGAACTTTTCTAGTACAAGCGGTACAACAAGATTTTAAAATTTATCAGATGGATGTACCGACAGCATTTTTAAATGGTTATTTAAAAGATGACGTTTATATCAAAGTTCCCCAAGGACTTAATGAAAGTAAAAAGAAAGTACTGAAATTGAATAGAAGTTTATATGGATTAAAACAAAGTCCTAGATGCTGGAATGAAAGGTTAAATGAATTTTTAGTAAAATGTGGATTACAAAGATCGAAAAATGATTTTTGCTTATATTTTAATAAAAATATTTGGATATTGATTTTCGTTGATGATATTTTGATAATGGGAAAGAAAGAGGAAACTGACAGAATAATGAAATTATTACAGAAAGAATTTGATACTAAAAATTTAGGAGAGATAAAGAATTTTCTTGGAATGGAGATACAAAGGAAAAATGGAATATTAAGAATAACACAAACGAAACAAATAGAGAAAATGTTAACAAAATTTAATATGACTGAATGCAAGGAAAAAGATACACCGATGGAGAAAGGTTTAAACATTAATATAAAAGAAACAATTATAGAAGTTCCATATAGAGAACTAATAGGAAGTTTAATGTTTGTGAGTACAGTCTCAAGACCAGATATAAGCTATGCTGTATCTTATCTTAGCCAATTTTTGGATAAACCAAATGAAGAATGTTGGAAACATGGTAAACGCATATTACGTTATCTAAATGCTACCAAAAATTATTAATTATTAATATAAAATATGTCGGATAAACTGTAAGTAGATTTATTCCAGTACGTACAACCTACCCCAACAATAACAACAACAATATGGTTTTGGTCGCAAATAGTCGTGATTCGCCGGCTTGCCATAGAAATTAGCATTTTTATCCCGGGTTTCTAAAAATATTTTAAATGGCTCAAGTTGTTCCTTAGGTCTCTAAAAAATCCTTATTTTTTTGTACAAATCTCACCATGATCCTTTGACGGGCCAGCTGGCGCGGTTGGTTAAAGCGGTTATCACACTGCCACGCATCACGCTGCATGTTGCGTGTCAGTCAATGCACCTACGTGCGTACTTGCGGGAGTACAGATCTGCATCGCAGGTTTTTTACGCACTCACACACGTAGTTGCGTTTTGTGGATTCACGGCGGCTCTGACTCATTCTAAGCCGTCACAAACACACGTCAAGCCCCTCCAAAATCACGCACGGCACTGCGACTCAGTGCCATACCTTAAGTTTCGGCCCGCACACACGCGCGTATTCGCATATTTCTCCGCTCCGCGTGATCTGCATGAACGCGCGTGTATGCATTTTCTGTGTGTTGGACTGTGCGGGTTTTCTATACAAATGGATCTCCATTTACAGATACTTACAAGCAACGTTAAAACACGCATTCACGCGCTACGCTGCGAGGTGCGTGGCAGTGTGATAACCGCCTAACACTCTGGTTAAGATTCCACCTATCGGGCTGCAGGTCGTGGGTTCAATTCCCACACAGGACATGCATTTGTGTGCATGAACATGTCTGTATATCCTGAGCCTGGGTGTAATTATGTATATTAAGTTTGTATTTAAAAACAAAAAGTAGCATAAATATGTATTATGAGTTATCTGGTTTCCATAGCACATAAAAGTTCAGCTTAGTAGGCTTAGTAGCGGATCAGATGACCGTGTGAAAAAAAATAACATACATACGTGTTGTATAATAAAAATGCTGATTAAAATAATGAAAACTGTATTAAATATGATTTTACATAAAATGCGTATGTCGTTGATACAAAATTGAATAGGAAGAGAGGGAAAATTATTGCCAACACATAAAATACAATAATTATGTTGCCAGCTCAGTAACAAAATAATTAATTAACACAGTTAACACATTAATTAAAAACAGTTTAATATTATTAAACACGTGTCGAATTGATAATCTCCTTTTATTGAAGTCGATTAAAAAGTAATTGCTTAGTATTTGCCTCGCCGATATAATGCTTGTGCAGACAAAGTCTAAATTGTGTTGCCTAACGAAGCTGTTCAAACTGTCGCTTGCTCTGCATATAAAGGAAATTTGTTTATAATAATTTATAATGTACAAGTGAGACATTAAGTATTGGATAATACCGATACAATCTGGAGGGAGTTACATTTATTTTACCAAATAATTCGGAATAATCTACTGCATTTGATACTATTTGCAATAAATACGAGATACCCTCCATTTCTCGCCTATTATCAAGGGGAAGAATATGTAATTTTTACAAGAGTTTCTATGACCACTATTCTATTTATGATATACCACAAGATTTTTCGTTTCCCATCCAAAGTGGGTTACTGAGGTAGGTATTTGTTCGACTATTAAAGTACGCGCAAATTACCGGAAAAGTACGTGAGTATGCTAGAATACTAAATAGTACGCCATGCGTACTAATGCGGGTACGCATTACATGGCAGGCAACGCTGGTTAGTTGACTGACTTAGACTTGACAGTTGACACCTCACAGCTGTTTTTTTTTGTGAAAAGAAAACTCAATGCACTTTTTTTAATTATTCAAGAGGCACCTGAGACATAGATATTACAAGATTATTTTATAAAAAGGTAAGATGCAAATAAAATCAGGGCTCAATATTATATGACATTTTTTTTTTACATAGGTATGATATATCCTTAATCAAAGGGTATTTTATAGAATTATCAAAATCTAAAGCAGATTTAGAAACTAAAGTTGGCTATTAAATCTATACCTAATAGAATAATAATTAATAGAGTTAATGCTGATTATATTTTAAACGTCAATAGTATTATTAATTACTTTGGTAGGTACATTATGTTAAAGGAATCGTTAGAATTCGACTAAATAACTAACTAAAGAAGATTTTTTTATTTCTAAACGCTCGAATGGCAAAATGATTTTATTTTTTGAGTCATGCTGACTATGATAGATTATATTGATCACTTATTGCTTGTATCACTTGTATGTACATATCTTCTTCTTCTTAGTTTTATTTTTAGAAACCAAATCTAAATTAGGACTTATTTCTGCCAGTGTCGAGTTACATTATAATTTCTAGTCACAATAAATGACTTTCACATACTGGTTGGTGATTTCGAGATGGTATATTTTCATACCCGTGTTGGATTAGTCATGTACATTTTTTTTTTGATATTTCACTTTTTTTGTTTTAGTTCGTTCCATAGTAAAAGTTGTTCAGCATGACTAATCCAACATAGTTTTCGAAAATATGCCAATATTTTTATTGTTGTTGAAATCGAGTTTATTAAGTACAATTTTAGTCGAATCGCTTGGTTGTATTTATTTCCACAGATTTAGTTTGTTTGTAATGTGAACATCACTAAATCTAGTTGTGGCTGTCTGGCAGGGCAAACGAGTTGTTGTGGGGTGGTGAAAGCTATTTTCGTTTTTTTTTAGTAATCTAAAGCTTTGAAAAATATTAAGGTACTCACATACGTGTAACTGTACACATAAAAATATTATTTAGGATATGCATATTTATTATCCTTGTGAAATGACACCTGTGCTATCACTTTGAAGGAGCCTACAATTCATTGCGGAGTACCTAAGGTATGTTTACGATTTATTCACATTTTTTTAATATGAGGCGATGATGGGTCAATAAATATTTTATAGGCAAGGAGGCATTCTTGATTTTTGCGAACCGTTCTGGAGGAAGCGCTGCCTGGTAAGAAATCGAACGCTCTATTATTTTCAATAATGGTTCAATTAACGAAGTCACAGTCGTCAGTCAATTCAATTCGTGATTTCATTCATGCGCGCCGGATTTAATTCGATTTGTTATACCTACGTAGGTACTGTAGATTTAGAAGTTTAAATGGCAGTGTAAAACATGCCTGCAAAGACCAAGTGATGAGTTGAGAAACTGGTTTTAATACAGTATTTTTTACGCTATAGTTTTTATTTAGCCAAAATGCAAAGTGATAATACATCAGCACTGCTTTACAATAATGGTAAAGTTCCATATGTAGGTATGTAAGCATTCTTATATACCCATTGACTTATAGGTATATTACTGGCGTAAGGACCGGGCCACAAAGTAAATAAAGGGGACAGAGACCAAGCTTCATATAATCGCGCTACGGTAGGTACACAACTACAACACAGACAGAGTAAAGGGGAACTACAAGCTTGAGGCGCGTGTGTGCGTGAGCACAGGCGACTCGTCACGTAAGAATGGAAACCGGCTTATACTTTATACCTACCTACTGGCTCGGCCTGTGCTCAAACTCAGGGCACACGCGCATCGTGTTTTGCTTACGTTTAGATTTTAATATGAAAATGTGTAAATATGGTTTACTGTACTGAGTCCATGAACAATAATAGAATTAAATAAGTTTTCTTTTAGTATCATGCATATAATAGGCAGGTAGGTAGGTATTAGCTTTCTGGTAAATTGTTTTTATACCTATTGTCTCATTTCTCGTAAATTAATGGCATGATTGGTGTTTATGATTTCAAATATGTAGGTGTACCTACCTACCTACCTACCTATCCTACCTATTTAACGAGCATGTATATTTTGAGATCTCGAAAACGGCTTTAACGATTTCGATGAAATTTGCTATATGGGGGTTTTTGGGGGCGAAAAAGTGATCTAGCTAGATTTCAACTCTGGGACAAAGCGATCTGCTGAGTTTTGCGAGCAAATCTTAGTCACCCAGGTATGGTCAGTGACAAAACTAGATTTGCATTTTTGTAACCTTTCGTAATAATAATCTGTAATAATGTAATATGTAAATAGAAATATTCTATCATCACGAAAAAGCTGATAGGTATACATTTTTATTTATTTTATGTTATTCTTCTGTGCTAACTAGGGCATGTAATATCGGAATGTTTTTCAATTCCGATATTGATTTCCGATATTGGATCTCAATATCGGAATTCCGATATTAATATCGGAATTAGACATTTTTATTAAAAATTGCACATATTCCTTATAAATAGCACATATGCCTTATAAACTTTACATAATTATCTATCTATACTAACATTATAAATGGGAAGAGTTTTTTTGTTTGGTTAAACTGGCTAATCTGTAGAACTGCCGGTCAGATTCGTTTTTTTTTTTCCACTTTTAGGAAGCTTCATTCTCCCCGAGTATTATAGGCTACTTATGATCCCGAGAACGCGGGTGAAACCTCGGGGACAACTAGTTCGTTATAAAGTTGTATTGAAAACATCTTCTGCTCAGTCGAGCACTCCTGTCGTGGTTGCAATAGATAGTGTACATGGTGGATCTTCAGTGTTCTCCTTGACTAGGGTTACAGCTTTCGTAGCGTTGCGAGTACACTCTCCCACCCTGGACAATAAGACTCTTCATCGAGTGTTCGTTTCTGCAGATGTAACCAAATAACTTCAGAATTCGAAGCTGCATAGTCGATGAAAGGCTATCTGTTATTCTAAGCTCCTGCAGGATCGAGTTATTGGTGTGAAAGGCCGTCAACGGAATTTTCAAGAAGCGTCCTCAGCAGCACATCTCCAGTGCGTCAATTTTCCAGCGATCTTGTAGGCTTAAGGACCAAGTTTCAGCTCCTTAACAAAAATCGTAAAGACCAGGCATCTCATAAGTCGAATCTTTGTTTTCCTGGTTATCCTACGGTCTTTCCAAATCTTCCTACTGCTGATCTTGTCATTGCGCATGGTCTTCTGATCTCATCTTCACAGTCTCCTATGTTGAAAGTGGTAGAGCCGAGGTAGATGTATCTTTTTCGCAGTACGTCCATTCTATTAAGTTAGGCCCAGTCTATTATTAACATTTTCATCTTGTGTGTTGATTGCAAGTCTGAATTGGAGATTAGTGGTTTCATAATGAGCCAAGAGGTCCTCCATGCTATTATTGGAAAATCTCCTCGTCTATGAGAAAAAGAAAGTTTTTCTTGATAATATTTTCCTAAAAACAAAGCGTCAAGCATTTTTATGGATAATGAACATCGTATTTTGTTGAAAAAACACGCTCGCTTGCAACACTGGTAGGCAAAATTGATGTACGATACGTTATTTTATAGCTCTAGGTGACCATACCTTGTGGCGCGCTTAAAAGCTTTATTTAAAAACTCAAATAGAAAAAATATCCGATTCCGATATTACGATATTGGATCAGTCAATTCCGATATTGTAATATCGGAAAAAACGGTCCGAGATTCCGATATTACGAGATTCCGAGATTCCGAGATTCATGCCCTAGTGCTAACCCTACCAAACTAGGTATAATTTTTGAACGCTCCTTAGAAGCTTGTACTCTGTTCCCTTCAATCCTCTGTGACCGGGCCAACCGCGCGAAAAAATGGCACCAACGCGCTGGCCCTATAAAGGGCCAGCCAACGCGACAGTCGTCTAGTCTGCAGGCCGCGGTCTGCAGTTCGTTCGTTTATTGTTTTCTTGTATGTGTGAGTAGGTACATACATAGGTATTATAGGTAGTAGTATAGGTATATTAACAAACCCTTATCAAAACTATTGAGATTTTATATAGTGGCCCTGGCCACCTTGCCCCCCCTTAGGTATAAAAGGCGGCACACTATTTCTGGCAACCCCTTCCGAGGCGTCAGAGACCATCTGCGGTAGGTCCTGCCGCCAGAGTACTCGCCCCTGGTACTCATTAAAATATG
This sequence comes from Achlya flavicornis, assembly GCA_947623365.1. Taxonomy (NCBI): domain Eukaryota; kingdom Metazoa; phylum Arthropoda; class Insecta; order Lepidoptera; family Drepanidae; genus Achlya; species Achlya flavicornis. Next base: position 13,058,051 of record OX392480.1, on the reverse strand, counting down.
TGAGTCGCACCGTACTTAATCACTACCATTTGTCCAGAATGGTACCGGATCCGTTAAAGAGTCGCTCACCACGCGCACCCCACTAGCTGCGTCTGTGCCAGTACTTACGCAAGCGCAAGCACTAGCACAAACACACCCTTGGGTGCTTGCGGATTCAATCCCCGCTGAGGACGCCAGAGAAGCAGACTTCCATTTCTCCATGAATGGTACCGGAGCTGTCATGCGCGCTCACTTCACAATACGTATCCACATATCTACCCAAAGATATCTTAATACTAATTAAGTCACCCTATATATATTTTCTTGCACGTTCCTACATGGAATGCTTGTGGATTATCTAAAGACGACGTCAGAGCGTTTCATAGGCGCCGTCACGGCGACTTTCTCTCAAGGCTACGATAAAATGAAGGCTCAACACGCGTAATATGCCTTACAATCAGACCGCATTGTGCGATCATCATAACATATCTTTTACTTCAAGATAATATGGATATTATAAAAAAACTAAGGGGTATCCGAAGCTCACATTACCTACAGACTGTAACCTGAGATCTGAAGTTTATCTACGAAGTTTAACCTACGTCGGTGTTAATATTGTTTATCAATATCGGTTCGATTGTTTAGCCCTATCGGTTCGATTGTTTAGCCCTATAGGTTCGATTGCTTAGCCCTAAAATAAGTAACAGATATACATTTTTATGATATCAAGGTCTAGCTTGTCACCTTGCGGTTTTATGTACGCTAGGGAAACTGGTGTACTACCGATATCTTATTCTATTTAAAGCTCAATGTGGTGGACTGTAAGAGACGCTTGCCCGACACTCATCAATGTAAAATCAAAGGGGAATGTATAGTAGGGGCTTGCCCTTACCTTTGGCTAAATATAATGAGGCGCTTTCAGTAAACTGTCTGTTATCACAGCTCTTATTAGTCTAGTTTAGCATAATGTAGTGTGTGACAACTTTGCTCATGACTATAATAATTGATGAGTCAATAACCCGAGTAAGTATGTGTTATTTCACTTGTTTCTAACTCACCTGCCTCTGATAAGGTTATAGCTAATAGTCACATAAATTGTGAATTACGAAAGAGTTTGTCACAATGCTCTATTTATTAAGAGAGGTTAGGTTTCGTTTCGAAGGTTTTGTAGGTTATTGTAGATGGTATTTTTCACCAGGAAAGCAGTTCCGAAGGTCTGTAACTGTGTTTCTGTTTTGTTCTGCAATGTACGAATATTTAAGGACTTCAATCAGTGCCCGTGGTGTTGCCAGTGATGACATACGGGACAGAGACGTGGTCTTTTACTGCTGGCCGCATAAATAAGCTCAGAGTCACTCAGCGAGCTATGCTCGGAATTTCTCTACGAGACAGGGTCCGAAACGAGGACATTCGTAGGAGAACAAAAATTACCGATACAGTTCGTAGAGTTAGTAAGCTGAAGTGGCAATGGGCAGGCCACATCGCTCGACGAACCGATAACCGATGGGTAAGGAAGGTTCTCGAGTGGCGACCACGTACTGGAAAGCGCCGTGTGGGACGACCTTCCACCAGGTGGACCGATGACTTGGTCAATTTCTGGATGGTGATGTTATGTTGTCCTTTGACTGTTTGACGATCCGCGCGGGGGAGGAAAACAATAGAAGTCAATTGTCATTTTTTAACCGCAAGTCGAGCGATTATAACTTACGTAGTAGCTAGTCAGTTTTTTGTTTTGAAGGCAATGATCTGAAAATAGTATTATCAAGAAATATCTAATTTTATTTAAACACCACAAATGGTAACAATTATTCACTTAAATTACTTAGTTAATTTAGGACATGGAGAACTTCATAGGTACCTACTTTGTAAATGCTGTAATGACTTAACGAGTAAGTATGTCAACATAGTTACGTTACGTATTTACCTAGTGACGTCTCGATCTTATTCGTAGTAAGGAGATGATGTCATGTCTATGAAAATTAATGTTTTTATAAAATTAGGACTATTTTAGTCAAGAGTTTTATCGCTGTGATAGGTATTGAAATATGTTTATTTACTGAGTTGATAGGCATTATTTCTCGTATAGGTATTTATAGGTAACTATAACATATTTTTTTGTTGTTATTATAAGATGTTATGCAGGTATAATCTTTTAAGGTTGCTCAGCATGAGGCGGTAAATTTGATATTTTTCATGTTTTTTACCGACGTAGAACCATATGGCTAAATATTTCAGTGATTAGAGACGGTTGTATTACATTTGGCATATAGTGAAATTGATACTTTTTTTTATACGACTAAGTCGGTAAACAGCGTACGGCCCGCCTGATGGTAAACGGTTACCGCAGCCATATGGACGCTTGCAACACACGAAGCATCGCTCACGCGTTACCGACTTTTCACCCCTCCCCTATGAGCTCTGGTGACCTTACTCACGCGCAGGAACACAACTTTACACGATATAAAGTTATTTAGCTGCGGTATTCTGTAAGCTGGAGGTACTTGCCCAGTCGAGCTGCTCTTTGAGCGAATAAACGCTACGCTCTACCTCTCTTAACATATACTTGACTAATATTGTAAAATTCAGTTCTAGAATCTATACGGTGCGAGAAAATTGCTTCCGAATTTAACACCTTTCCCAGTCTTATCCATAGAGGTGAGTAATATATAGGTCTTATCCATTATTGCTACTCCTTCCACATCTCGTCCATCTTTACATCTCGTTTAATTTTTCAGGATCATGGGTCTATGGATCACTATAACATGCCTTTTATGCCAAATATTTACACATGGTGAAACTGCGATAAAAGCTGATGTGCTAAATATAACTACATCATGATAAGGAAAACGTCCAGCAATATAAATCCGCGTGTTGCTAATTGTTTTTTTTTTTAAGAATTGACATTTTACTTTGAATGATGACAGCTGTTGAAGAGGCCGTATGGGTTTAAGTCTTTGCCTCTTTGTGTTAGAAGAACAGATCATAATAGAGCGAAGCAGCTAATTTTTTATTTTTTATTTTTTGTTATTTGTAATATTTGCCAAAAGGCAAGCAAAGATCTGAGCCATATAGCCTTGTCTTATTTGAGTTTACTCGGGCTATATTATTAGTCACAAAATAAATTACTTACATATAGTCCGCACTGTCAGTCACCGTCCATAAAAGTCTTGTTTTAGTACAGTCGAGGACATAAATATGTATACACTTTTTGAAATTCAAAAGCGATTTTCTCGCATGTTTAACATTTAAGTGTTAAGCTATTATACAAATCATAATAGCATATGGTTGAAGATTCTGCCTTTATAATATCTCATAATTTCAATCAGTAGTTTAAGAGGAAACCGTTGTTGAATTTTACTAATTGTATACATATTTATGTCCTCGACTGTACAATGGTGGTAGTACAAAATCTTTTCACGGACTTTTTGAGATAACTTGAAAAGTCACGATACACGTAATTCATTTCACGTTACTGGTGCACATGGATTGATCGTTATTGGATAAAATACCAACAATATTAGCAATAAAACTACTCTGACTCTGCGACTTTCCGCCGAATAGACTTTTTATTGTTGAGTTTTTGCCGGATTCTTCTCAGTAATTTATTATAAGTGCCCTTCCGGGGCCCTAAATTGAATAAATGGCTTTGACTTTGAATTTACGAACATCTTCTATCTTCTATATATATAAAAATGAATTGCTGTTCGTTAGTCTCGCTAAAACTCGAGAATGGCTGGACCGATTTGGCTAATTTTGGGTTTGAACTATTCGTGGAAGTCCGGGGAAGGTTTAAATGAAGGGTAGGGTAGGGTATTACGCGAACGAAGTCGCGCCGGGCAGCTAGTCAGATATAAAAAATTGGCCTGCAATGTACACTCAAAAGTATGAAATTACCTAGGAACTCATAATCTAACACTGTCTTGAAATCAGCGAAAGAGCACTGCACGAAGTGTTCCAATACCGCAAAATTTTCCCGTCCAGCCTTTATGGAGTTGAGTGGTAACACACACACTATTAGGATTAGGAAGTAGTTTATTTTTTTTCTGAGAAATATACTAAAAACCTAAAAGATATATTGTATACCTAAGTGACGCAATTGAATACGGAAAATCAATAAAACTATCGCTATTTTATTTATAACAACTATTATGTCGCGAACATTAATTGAACTATGAACCACTAGTACCTACTAGCATATTATGATGTACAATTGCTAATTTACAATTGTACATCATATTTATTATGGACGAGCTATGTAATTTCACCTAATATTTTCCTCCACAACGGTATCATGAAAAAACCCTTATGAACGCTTACGTTAGTTTAGCAACATGTGTGCATAATTTCATCACCCTGCATTGCTAGTTTGATTGAGCTGTGCGTGCATTTTTTTTCAGGCAGTCAGTTTCTCTTTTTATTAGGCTTGTGCTCTATTGTTTTCGTGATTTGGCCAATATTAACAGGTGTCAGAAATGCATTCTCTCGGCGGCAACACTGTAATACAAAATACGATCTTCTTTTCTCAACAGTTTTAACTGGCAATCGTTGGAAATTATCTAATGGTGCGTCCATGCTTGGCGAATCGAGCACGAGCCGAGCCACGAAAGAACCTACAACGAGCACGATGCGAATCCCTTTGTTAGTGAAAAAACTGACAATCGCGCTCGTTCGAGGCTCGCAAGCCCGTCCACGCTACGCGAATCGCGCTCGCAGTGTGCTCGTTCGAGGCTCGGCTCGTGCTCGGTTCGCCAAGCATGGACGCACCATTACAAATCAAGCAGAATCAATAGGTACCTACGCAATACAGTTTATTATTAGGTAGGTAACTTGTGGTAATGCATGTTTCCTGCGCCCAAGATTTGTCACTTGGAAAACCCAAGGGGAAACGTTGCTAAGGTGACTTCGTGGGGTTGATATTCAAAATATCATTGATTATGTTAATTTTGTTTACCGTAATATCTATCTATCTATTTATACTAAAGCGGAAGAGTTTTTTACGGGCTTATCTACCAGTCGGATTCGAAAAAATATTTCACTAATAAGCTAAATTATCCCCGTTTTTATCCCGGAATGTCCACATACATAACGTCAGAGACATCGAACCCGTATCGACATCGTAAGCGCTACATACATTTAAAAGAAAATGTCGTATCAACCTCCTCCTTTCTTTTAGCTGCTTAGTCCGCTTATAAGTATCAACTACTGCCAACTCATGATTACGCCTTCAAAGTGCTAGTCGTCATTCAGTGTGCGCGTCTAATAATCGTATAACATTTATCAAGTCCATCACATTTGCATTTGTATATACCTACTAGCTTGCCAACTCGAGTTGTAAGACGGGTTATTGTAAGGAATAGTGCATCAGAGTAAATTTAAGATTTAACAATAGATAAAAACGAGGTTAAAGTGAGAATAAACCGGTGCAACTCCTGCGCAGAATCAACGATGTCTTTGTCCATGACTTGCGTCCATAAAAAAACGAGAATTTAATGCTTTCAGTTTCGCTAAAGACTTGTCAGTATAAAAAACAGTAATAATAGATTTCTACTTCAACTTGATTTCTTTTGTCGTCCTTATTTTCATCACTTTCCATTTTAGACGAATCCAATTCCGTTATATCTAGTCACAGATTACAGAATACTTCTGTAATCTGTGTATCTAGTCACAGTATCTAGTTTACTTATTTTTTCATCTTTTTTCGGAATTTTTGACGCACGCACAGCTCAAGCCGCAGAAAGGTCTAGAAGCTTGGAAATTTTGCACATACATCGTATCCAATATGAAAAAGGTTTTCAAAATAAGGGGGTAAAATTGATATCACGGTACAGACAGTATTACAGACACTGGTACTGATTCTGTTGTTTACAACTACGAAATGTCTCACTATATCTCTTTCTAACTAAGAACATAAGAAAAGGATGTAAGAAACAATTCAGTCCTATCAAATTAGTCTTGTTTTCAATGTGACAATGCCATCAACATTGATCATCGCGCGCGCCGTAAATGACGATAATTGACTAATTTGACTGCTTTAAATATTTTCTAACCTTTTTCAATTAGGTTTATAAGAAAGTGTTGTGTGTTATTTAAATGATCTCTACTAATTTCATTATGGTTTTCAACGCTATTGTAACTGTCAAATCTGTAAAATTTTACCCCCCACCAATGTTTAATCAATAATAACGTTGTTTATTCTATACTAATTGCCTTAATTATAACACAATATGACTTAATATTGCGTGTGTTGTGCAATTTGTGCACCAAGCTTTACGTCAAGTAAGACAGCCAGTCTTGTTAGAACGACCTTTGGTGCAGGCAGTGCGTCGCGCTTCGTCGCCTTCGTCACTAAGTACTACAAGTTTCTCTTTCAGTGTTTATTACTTAATGTATACCTAATTATTAAAATTATTAGTATCATTTAGGTGAGTCTCTGTGTGTGTTTACTATTTTGTGATAGTTAGTTGGAGTTTAATGCCTACCTTGTTTGAAGGCCGATTTCTCAACAAGTGTTTTTAACCGGATAAAAAAATATGAAGGAGGTTCTATGCCTGTTTTTTATGAATGGTAATGATTTCTCTGAAACGGCTTACGGCCGATTCCTATAATTTACGGACCGTTATCGGTTAAAATTAAGAATCTTATATCTTTACTAATAATGAAGCAAATACCGCAAAGCTTTGCAAAGCAGACCCCCATATGGAAGTAGCTATCACAGGTAAAATTAGCTTACGAATGATCAATATGCCCAGTTTGGAAATAAAAAAACCTACCATTGGTAAGCAAATTCGTTTTTGTTTATAGAAACCGGGCATTATACGATTTCAGGTAGAACCCGAGTTAGCCCCTTGTTTTTATCAAAGGAACAGAGCACAAATATCATGATTGAAATATTTTTTGATATTGTCGGTATAATTTAAGGTTTTCTATAGTGCTATTCTGTCTCTGAGTCTGAATACAAAGCAGTGGGTACCTAGTTAGAGAGTTAGTATTCCGAGTGTCTAATGAAGAAACTCTAATGAGTACATAGTATAGTACCTACTTATTTCATCAGTAAGTATAGTTTTAGTTTTTGGTTAAAATAAGCAGACATTCGATGTACGATTGTTTTTGATATTTCAATATTTTCAATACACTGTAGATATGTTATGAGTTATGAAAAAATTTGCATACTTTATGCTAACAGGTGCAGACAACAAAATAATGAGTACAGATGTTGACAGAAAAAGCCATGCATATAATGTAGTGATGTCCAGTTTGTCTTTGAATAATCAATCGTATAATTATTCTATTTTTTAGTTCTGGTTATTTTCTCAACTGATGTTGGTTCTTTAGTTGTTATTGATTCGTTTAAAGCATTTGACAATTGTGACTAATTTGGTTTCTTAAGCCATCATTTTTTAACCGACTTCAAAAAAAGGAGGAGGTTCTCAATTCGCCTGTGTTTTTTTTATGTTTGTTACCTCATAACTCCGTCATTTGGAAAATTCTTTTTTTGTCTGGAAGGGCACACTTCGGTTTAAGTTTTTTGTAAAACAGTCGAATTATACAATACATAGTGCTAAAATTTATTTCTTCTGTTGTTTTTCTGACTTGTGTTGTATTGAACACGTCGCCGACCGAGGGCATAAAACCCTCTATTTATTTGCCTGTGTTTGGAAGCTGGTTGACAACCGTGAAACCGTCTCTTTAATTATTTATTCGATATTTCAACATTCAACATATTATATCAGCGTTTATTGTCTCGAAGAGCAGCTCGACTGGGAAGTACCTCACCTCCACCTTACAGAATACTGCAGCTTTAATAAATAAATAACTTTATGTTGTGTTCCTACGGGTAAGCAGTAAGGCCCACAGAGAAAAGAAATAAATCTCTTTTCCGTGGTAAGGTCTCATCTCATTGGGGAGAGCAGACGGGTCGGTGAAGCCACGTGTGTTGCAAACTTCCTCATGGCTACGGTAACCGCTTACCATCAGGCGGGTCTTAAGCATGTTTACTGATATTATTTATACCATTATAAAAAAATAATGCTATACTGTGTAAATGCTAAGCTGTGTATGTATCGCGGTTTCACCCGCGTTCTCAAGGGATACATACATTGTTTTCCAGGGATAAACAGTATCCAGGGCCCCGATTCTCGCGTCTTCGACATTAATGTCGCATAGACACATCCCAAAAAGCATGGCGCATATCTTAAAAACCCTATACGTTTTGGCAGAAGTCCGCCATATTTTTCGCCAAATGTCTATTGGAGATCGATGTCGAAAGCGCGAGAATTGGGGGCCAGAACAGCTTCTGTGTTCCAAATGCGAGAGAGAGAAAAAAAAAACCGTTGAGTAGTTTTTGATTAACAAAGTAACATCCATACCAATACATCCGTGACATCCGTTGCCGCGTCGTCGCAAACTTTATCGTTTATAATAAATGGGATAAGATTTATTTTTTACGGGTTTTAAGGTACCATTGAAATATGATTTATGCCTTACAGAGCTGATAATAAGGTAGGTACTCAACTAAAATAGAATTAACAGCAACGAGCCCATAACGAGCCATTGTTTTACTTCTATTGTTCATGGTGTGTATTTACGCTTTTTGTGCTTATTACCTTCGACTACATCATCACTGATCATGATGAGATTGTGATGAAGCCATGTAGGGTTTGAAGTTTGAAAGTCATATATAAAATTTATCATTATTAATCTATCATTATATAAAAAAATCGTACGTGTGTATGTCACTGAACTCCTCCTAAACGGCTGGACCGATTTGAATGTTTTTTTTTTGTATCTGTTTGGGTGGCGCCCTGGATCGTTTAGGTAGGGTAGGGTAGCACCACGCCAACGAAGTCGCGCCGGGCAGCTAGTACTAATATTACAAAGTGGAAGAGTTTTTTTGTTTTAAGTGTTTTGTTTGTTTAAATGGGCTAATCACTGAAAGTACTGGAACTAAAAACGAATTCGAAAAATTCTTTCACTATTAGGAAGCTACATTATCCCCGAGTGTGTATCCCGGGAACGCGGGTAGAACCGCGGTACACAACTAGTGTATAGGAACATAAAGAATCTATGGCCACACGTCTCATGCGCATGTCATAAAAGTACGACTTGGCTCTTGAAATTGAGGTAATAAATTAAAAGTCAAGAACTATTTGTTAAAAATTCAAAATGCCTACGGTGAGTCAATTTGACCGGCCAGCTGGCGCGGTTGGTTAAGACTCTGGCCTATAGCGCTGCAGGTCGTAGATTCAATTCCCACACAGGACATGCTCTTGTATGAACATGTCCGTATGTCCTGAGTCTGGGTGTAAACTATATATATAAAAGAAAGTCGTGTTAGTTACACTATTTACCTATAACTCAAGAACGGCTTAGAACCAAGAGACAGACATAGTATACTTTTTATAGGGTAGGGTAGGTAAGGGGATAAAGAAGAGGGCGCGGGTGAAACCGCGGGCAGAAAGCTAGTTATGTTTATTAAGTATGTATTTACAAACAAAAAGTAGTATTTGTATTATATCATTTATCTGATTTCCTTAGTACAAGTTCTGCTTAGTTTGGGATTAGATGATCGTGTGTGAGGAATATCCCCAGGATATTATTATACACAAAAAAACAAATAAAAATCTGTACACCGGCATTATCTTGCGTTGTTTTTATATCAAACACTAGATCTAACTGTTTATCTGAATTGTGATAAACGTTTTGAGATATCTTCTCGTATTACCGGTTGTTATTTGGATAACGCACGACGCGCGTTATGGGTGAGTTGAAATTATAAAACTATTTTGTCAGTTTACAAAATAATTTCGCAAACTAAAAACTACATTGAGTGATACCACAGATGTAGCAAAGTTCTATAGACAACGGTAACCGTTTACAAATCGGGGTGTTAGACTGTATGCTACTTTAGTAAAAAGAAACAGAATTAACATATCTCTTGCTTTAGCGTACATAAATCGCATTGTGGATAACTCCATATTTTAGTCCTAAATGTTTGTTGAAAAATAACCATAAAGCACCCATAAACCGAGATTCGTTATCTAGTAGTAAAAATAATGTTTTTCAAGGAATTATGAGGTATTGTTGGCTATTTTATGGGTTGTTTCTAATTTGTTATCAGCGTGTTTAATTTTAATATAATATTGTATGTTTGAATATTAACATTAATGTAGTCCAAGCGCGTTGTTTGTAACACCAATGTTTATGCACTCCTATACAATTCATTCGATTGCGATGGGTGTTGCAAAAAGCGCTATTTACTCATAAATATCTCTAACTTATGTCTTTTAAACAACGTAATTTATAGCTACTATACGGGTTGTTTTATTACTACAATGTTTTTAATTATCTAAATAGTTTTGCAAACATTTCATAGGTGTACAATTTAGCCTTGAACTAGAAGGCTATATGACGGCCATATGTCCATAGATTAGTCTTTATATTCTGCTATTTAATTTGTTCGTCGTTTACTTCGTTTCTTGTTAATTTATGTATGACCTTACATATAAATTTCACTATGTCACTGTTTGAAATATATCCGTCATTTTCGATGATATAAGTAAATAAAAGAGCCGGAGCTATTACAAAACCTGGTTTTAATAAGACTTGCTTTAAATCATCTCATGTAAAAGGGAGCTTAGGTCTTCATTACCTGTCCTAGGTTTCATCTATCTATTATTTTCCAAATCGGTTAGTAAATGACGGAGTTATGAGGTAACAAACATAAAATAAAAGCAACCGAATTGAGAACCTCCTCCTTTTTTTGAAGTCGGTTAAAAATATAAAAGAATGTCGCCTCCGGCAACGGGAACAGGGTCCAGTCCTTTGATTTTGATATTATTTCTATTTATTTCATCTTTACAGACATATTCATATTATGTTAGTATAAAAGACTTATGAATTAAGTATGTTAGTGATAAAAGGTACATAATAAAAACTAAGTCACCTCCATAACATGAGCGCTGACCCAGTGCCTTAATAGAGGACAGTCCGATTTCAAAAATCATCAAAAATCAAAGGACTGGATCGTTTGATTTTTGATTTTGATATTATTTCTATTTATTTCATCTTTACATACATATTCATATTATGTTAGTAAAAAAAAGGCTTATGAACTATGTTAGTGATTATAAAAGGTACATAATAAAAACTAAGTCACCCCCACAACATGAGCGCTGACCCAGTGCCTTAATAGAGGACAGTCCGGTTTCACATTTGTAGTTTTCAGGATGCTATAACTTAACAAATCTTCGAATAATTTTGATACGACCACTTACATATTTTCACCTTCATTAATAGCACCTATTAAATAATCATCAACGAAATTTTAATGCTTAAATATTTCATAATCATGTTATCTGGATCTCGGAGATATGATACTTATTTGATATTGACAATAAATAGACGCGTTATATCGTGGTGATTTACATACCTAAGTACGTATGTTTCCTACGTATATATAATATAGCTTATTTATTTTGCCGTAATCATGTCAGCCGTGTGAACTGTGAAGGTCGTCAGGTTTTGGAGTAGGTATCGAACTCTCATACCTGTGCTGTGGCTATGTTCAGTATTATGTCTTCTTTATAAAGATTTTATAACAATTTTGCTAGTAAGAAAAGGTTCTAGGTTCCTAGTAAGAAAATTAAACGGTACTTTCGTAAGGAAAGTCAGAGAAACTAATTAGTAACGTATAGCATTCTTATTAGAAAATACTGGAATGGTAACTATTACTTGCGTAGGTATTATTTTTTATATTTAAACCTAGGTAACATTAAACTAAAACTCTCAGAGGTCTCTAACAAACGGATTGATTATTATCACATGTCACGTTTTGTGCTACTGACAACACTGCCCTGTTATCCATGGATAAGATAAATCTAAGTTATGTAATGTTAAAGTTACTTTTGCATCATGCTCATTTCACGCAGTTTTACTAGTGTTTCCTGGAACATTCGCATTTTATACACGTTCACAATAGAGTGACGTTAGAAAATACACGTTTTTAACCAATATCATTCATACATTCCAGAGGCTCCAAAGAAGATGGCGATCGGGACGACGGGTCCGTTGCTGTACGCGGTGGGCGCGGCCGTGCTGGGCATGCTCCAGTTCGGCTTCAACACCGGCGTCATCAACGCCCCGAGAAACTTCATCGAGCATTTCATCAGCGAGCACTACGATGCCTCCCCCAGCCTCATATTCAGTATTATCGTCAGTATATTCGCCGTCGGTGGTATGATTGGCTGCCCTCTGGCCAGCTGGATCGCTGAAAAACGCGGTCGCAAAGAAGCACTCATCCTGAACGCTGTCCTTGGAATCCTCGGCGCAGCACTAATGGGCTTCAGTAATTTAGCGGGCTCCGTCGAGATGCTCATCATCGGCAGATTTGTTATAGGCGTTAATTGCGGTTTCGCAACCACCGCGTCACCGACCTACGTCTCCGAAATAGCACCTCTCCAGTACCGAGGCGCTTTCGGAACCGTCAATCAGTTTGCTGTGGCGATCGGCTTGGTCGGCGGCCAAGTTCTCGGTATCGATGTAATACTGGGTAGCGACGAAGGTTGGCCGTGGCTGCTAGGACTCGCAGTCGTGCCGTCAGCCGTTCAGTTGGTCATGCTGCCATTTGTACCTGAATCCCCTCGATATCTATTGCTGTGTGCGCGTGACGAAGAAAGATCGAGAATTGCTCTTCAAAAGATACGTGGTACACCTGATATCGATAACGAAATCAATGATATGCACATCGAGGATCGAGCGGAGAGACAGGAGCAGAAGTTTTCAATTCTAGATCTATTCACTATCAAATCTCTGCGGACGCCGCTATTAATAGGCATCGTCATGCACCTGTCTCAGCAATTGGGTGGCATCAATGCTGTATTGTATTACTCTGCAAGTATATTCGAAAAGGCCGGCCTCACTGATTATGATGCGCGATTGGCTGCTATCGGTGTCGGTAGCGCGCTGTTTGTGATGGCCCTCGTATCAATACCGCTGATGGATCGTCTCGGGAGGCGCACGCTTCAACTGTGGGGTCTGGGAGGCATGACTGTGTTCTCAATACTCATGACGGTAGCCATGCTTACGTACGAGAACAGCACTACAATGAGTATATTCGCAGTAATATTCACATTCCTGTACGTCGCTTTCTTCGGTGTCGGTCCCAGCTCGATACCGTGGATGATACTGTCGGAGTTATTCGGCCAGGGCGCCAGGAGTGCGGCCGTCAGTGTCGGCGCTCTAGTCAACTGGTTTGCCAACTTCATTGTCGGCTTAACGTTCATTCCGATGTTAGAAGCATTGGGCAGCTTCGTATTCTTGCCTTACACGGTCCTTCTCATCTTGTTCTTCATCTTCACATACTTCTTCTTGCCAGAAACGAAGAATAAGTCGATCGAAGAAGTGACGGCTCTCTTTAAGAAGTAGACAACTATTAGACTTACGCCACATTCCTTAGATGTAAGATCAGATATTGCAATAAGTAAGTGTACACCGTAAAATGTGATAGCTACTGTAATCTTCAACGATTAGGATGCGGGTAGCACAAACATGCTCACTTTCTACAAGTTTCTTGTTAAATTAGAAAGACTGAACATCTAACTTATAATAAAGTTCTACCTATTTGGTATCTAAACAAAGTACTTATTATGGACTAAAGTATATTGAAGTTAAACTATGTCTATTTACGACTTATATTTAGATCACTTTTAATCACTGTTTAGGAAATCAAAAAGTATCCAAATAGTATTTATAATAAGGTAATAAAATGTATTTTATTTATTTATTTTCGGAAAGCTAACAGCTATTTGTTACATAATTTATGATAATACAAAACGATAGAACTAAAAATAGCTACTTATTTACAAGTTTTTCTTACGAATTAAGTGAATTAATATTATGTTGAAATGGTTTCGAAGATAAGTGTTTGTGTTACGATGATTTTGTGCAATTACAACATTTCCAAAGGTTTGAGGACCAAAAGATGTGTTTTCTGTTTTTTTGTATATTTTTGTTACTTATATAATATGGGCCACTTTAATATTTAATGTTGATTTATATAGTCGCAAGCCCCTATATAAATGGAAAAACTGAAAATAATTTAATCTATTGTAAATCATTGTAGATATGAGAATATATTTATTTCTTATGTTATAAAATGTTTTTTATAGTGCCTTAAATTTGTTTTATTAACCGTGGACCTCACGTGGAGGTTTTGTCTATAGTCCCAATACTAATCACACCAGTTATTGGAAAATATATTGTTTATTTACTGCGTACGTACAGTCGAGGACATAAATATGTATACAATTAGTACAATTCAACAACGGTTTCCTCTTAAACTACTGATTGAAATTATGAGATATTATAAAGGCAGAATCTTCTACCATATACTATTATGATTTGTGTAATAGTTTAACACTTAAATGTTAAACATGCGAGAAAATCGCTTTTGAATTTCAAAAAGTGTATACATATTTATGTCCTCGACTGTACCTATTTAAGTCCATCCACTCAAAACATTCGAATATTTATAATATATTTTACTTGGACAACTATATTATGTAATGTAGAAATAATTAGATGATGTAAAAAGAATGTAAGAAATTTTGTCCGGAAAAATTAGTCCACTGCTTGTTATCAATATAAATTTTGTCGCCATTTATCGTGGTTACGACTAAATACCCGCAAAAGACGACAGACTAATCTGACAGCTTTAAATATGTTCTATCCTTTTTCAATAATGTTTGTAAGAAAGAGATGTGATGTCACTAAAATTAGTTTCTAGATCTAGAATCGGCACTATTGTGTTGGCGATGTGGTAATGTAGCAGAAATCATCAATCAAATAGAACAAGAATGTAAGTATATCAACCATATAATGTCGTAAGAGCAACGATACATGTTCAAGCAGTTGATTCGCAGCTTTTCTTTTAAAATCACCGTCCTAGTGTAAAGTGCCAACTATTATCATATTTTAATGGTGCTAAGGTTTGTTTTTAGTTTTTGGTTGATCAAATTATGAAGGCATAATGTAACCTACCCATATGGCTCATGTAGGTAACATGAGCCAAAGTTCTCATTGCGCATATATCAGTCTTAAAATAATATTACTCTAATAATTTAAAATTCCTTAATTTGCACAGAATATTAGGCGGCATTAATAATAAAAGATATATTGTAAAATAGTAAAAGGAGTATTATATGGTATAAGAGCTAGCAACGTCGCGAAAAAAAGAACTTTAGTAAGGCTGGTTTTTTGATATTTTCTTACGCATTAAAGCCTGATAGAGATGCGCCAAGTCTGGCAGCTAGGAGTGGTTGCGTTTGCTTTTGCGCATCCTATTTGTACTAGTGAAAATTTCGGATTTTTAACCCATTAAACCATTTTAGTACGAATAATTTTCTCTTCACCATTTTCTACAGCCTTTTAGCAACCTAAACTTAAATCGACAGAGCGTTATGTGGTTGCTAACTATGTGCCAGATGCTATTTTAGTTGTGAATCTTGTGAAAGCCATATTTTCTTCTAAACCATTTTCTAAGAGCTGAAATTTCAACATTATATAGTTATGCTATCAAAGAACCTAAAATTAATTTGCCAGACGGATATCTGGCTGCATAAGGGTACACAGACTAATTTAAGATCTGTTCAAGAACATTGTGTTAATCGAAAATAAACCTTATGTCATCGGGACAGGTTCCAAATTCAATTGTTTAATCTCAACCCACAATTTTACTTGAGCTTTGGTTGACTTTCTGAAATAAAAACCTTGGCTGCCTTCTTTCCACCAAAAAAGTGCGAGGAAGCTAAGCAGTGAGCGAGATTATACTTAAAGCTACGAAACTAATGTCAGAACCATGTACCGGAAGTGGAATTCGAGACCCAATCAATAGCAGCAATGAACAAAATGCTAACTTGAAAAAGTAAATTTTAAACCAGAACCATTCGAAGGAAAAAATAATATAACTTTATTTTCAAAATCAAAATAAATAAGTAATTTATTCAGGTTAGGCCCTGATAAGGCACTTATGAACGTTACAGTTGACTCTATCGACGATTCGAAATACACTTAAAACTGAGAAATCTCCGAAAATATGTTGTACTAGTTGTCCCCCGCTGTTTAACCCGCGTTCCCGGGATAAAAATTAGCCTATGTCCTTCTCCATACCATAGGCTATCTGCATGCCCAATTTCATGATGATCCGTTGAGTTGAATCGTTGAGGCGTGAAGGCGTAACAAATAAACAAACACACTTTCGCATTTATTATAATATTAGTTAGGAAGTTAGGATGTTAGGATTAGTTATCAATATTTTAATATACACTATGTATCAGTAAGTTGAATAGTTAGGCCGACTTGTTTGGCTCGACCTGTGTGCACACCTTAGTGCAGTTGCTATTTCACCCGTTACTAAAACTTTTAATTTATTAATACTGTAGGTGTAATTAAAGTGATAATTTTATTGTAAAATTACAACAATAAACCTATCGGGCACATGAGAAGTTTCTTGCGTCGCTTCTTCTCCTCATATTTTTTTTTTCATTTAGATAACACGGTGGTTTTTACTTTTTAAAATACTTTTTTTTTACTTTTATGTTATTTTATTCGTTGTATTCTTACCCTGTTCCTAATTATATGGAGTCGGTGCAATTTTTGCGCTGTTTCAATACGACCATTCTATCCATTATTATATATAAAATTCAAAGTCCTGACTGACTGACTGACTGACTGACTGATATATCAACGCACAGCCTAAACCGCTGGTCCTAGAGACATGAAATTTGGAGGGTGTATTCTTTGTGAAGTGTAGGTATCCACTAAGAAAGGGTTTTTCGAAATTCCACCCCTGAGGGGGTAAAATAGGGGATGAAAGTTTGTATTAGGATGTTCAAAATAAGTATTTAGGCTGACGATTGAAAATTAATTTATAGGTGTCTCAGCGTTTGTGATAATTCCACCCCCAAAGGGGGAAAAAAGGGTATGAAGTTGGGTAAGCAAGGCCTTCAATTCCACAAAAAACTCAACTAAATGTATTATTAAACAGTGTAGGTATCCAGTAAGGAAGGATTTTTGGAAATTTCACCCTTAAGGGGGTAAAATAGGGGATGAAAGTTTTAATGCAAGTCCGTCAGTTTTGAAGTTAGGATCTTCGAATTTTGTGTATAGGCTGACGATTGAAAATTAATGTAAAGTTATCTCAGCGTTTTTGATAATTCCACCCCCGAAGAGGGAAAAGGGGATTAAGTTGTATATGAAAGTACTTCATTTCAACAGTAAACATCACTAAATTTATAATTATACAGTGTAGGTATCCACTAAAGAAGGATTTTTTAATATTACACCCCTATGGGGTAACATAGAGGATGCAAGTTTGTACGAAAGTCCATCAGTTTCGAAGTTAGGACCTTCAAATTTTGTGTTTAGGCTGATGATTGAAAATTAATTTATATGTGCCTCAGCGTTTTTGATAATTCCGACCCCGAAGAAATACAGAAATATCTTCACACCCTTTTTGAAGACCCTCTGGCTAAACTGCTTTGGGAAAGCCACGACGGGGAGCTCATTCCACAGCCTGAGTGTACGCGGTAGAAAACTCCTTACTTCTTTTTTTTTTTTTTTTTTTTATATTTTTTATTTATTTGTTTGAGGATCGCGTTCCAACTGTACATGTTGGACAGTTGTATATATACAGATTCTCGAGAAAACTTCGTAAGCCTGATGCAGGTTTTTGTGGCGCCACTGGCTGATAGATGTCGCTACATATTGATATATTTTATGTTAGGTAATATCATGAAGCAATAATCCCGGGTAATATCCTCCCACCAATAATAATAATGTCATGCACGTCAAAAGCTGCAAAAAAATTTCTACCAATATATAAAATGTTTTCGTCGTATTTCTACAATTTAATAGTATTTAAAACAAAATTTACACCCTGGATAACATTAGAAAATTGAAAAAATATCAGGTTCATTTGAAGAAGTCCAAACATGGTCCAAACAACAAAAATGATTATGAAGTGACAGTTGACATCAATACTAGAAAATCGAAAAATGCTTAAACATGGCTTAAACGATATATATATTGAGTAAAAATATCCTGATCGGGCGATGACATGATAACTAGAAGCAGAGCACAACTGAGATCCCCGGATTCGCCGCCTCGCTCCGCCTCGCACGCGCCGGTACCCAGCACGAACGGTTTATCGGCCAGTGCAGTTGCGTCGAGTGAGAGCGACGAATACTACTCGCCGCCGGCGTCGCCACCACCTGTACGTCGGCGGAGAGCCCGGACACCGGGCAACTTGGGACTTTTGGGGCAACCGGCTCCGAACAGGGTCCCCGTTCCCGGTGGTGTAGTGCGACGCATGAGATGGACGTCATCAATGAATGAGAACGTCATGCGCGCCTACTACGAGGCTACAGAGGGGGGAACTAACCTCACTGCGTATCGTAGCCGAATGCTGTCTCTGTTTCAGGTCCATGAGCCAGCTGTCAACGTATCGGCGCAACGACTGTCGGATCAGGTACGGGTCATTCAACGTGGACACATGTTGGCTGATACCGTGCTTGATCGGCTACGCTCGGAGGCACTGAGTAGTCGTGTCGTCCCTACTACGTTATCGCATCCTGTGGCCCAGCCTGTGGCAAATGCCACGGCCGCTTCTCGGCCTGCCACCGATGTTGATGATGGTATGGATGACACGGCTACTGAGGTAAGTACCCAGTATATTGGTATTTTGAGGAGTACTTTGGAGGATGTGGTTCGGGAGTATCGATCCATACCGCATCGCCTTAAGCCCCGTATACCTCGTTTGCCCATGAATAGATGTAATAGAGCGCTGATGTGTACTTTAGATTCACTACTGGCAAGTTACTTTGACAGTAGTGAAGACCTTGCTGATACGCACTCTCTTCTGTATTGCGCGGCGATAACGGCATGTCGTGTAGCACGTGTCAAGTTCCCCAACACTGATGCGGCTACGCGACCGAAACCCGCCGTGCCCGCCTGGCAGTGCAGAATAGAGGATCGTATTAGCGAGGCTAGGGTACTCATCGGCAAGCTCAGCTGCTTCAGGGAGGGCAATATACGCCCTAGAGTGATGCGCTTTGTGAGACGGGCATTCAACGGGACTGATGTCAACCCCCGCGAATATATGTCCCGTGTCACAGAGCGCATTGACTTCCTGAAGCAGAAGATTTATGCATGGTCAAACCGTATACGCAGGTACAAGGCGCGCGTGGATAGATACTCTCAGAACTCCATATTCCAAAGGGATCAAAGGTGGGTTTACAGGTCATGGGAGCGACCTAGCCAACCAGATGGTGATGTGCAGCGGCCGGATATTAACGCCATGACTTCATTCTGGCGCAATATCTGGTCGGTGCCCGTCACTCATTCTGAGGGCAACTGGATTGGGGACATCGAGCAAGTGTGCGAGCCTATTCAAGAAATGGGGGCTATTAACATCGAGCCCCAAGACGTAGCCAGTGCAGTCCGTTCGGTGCCTAATTGGAAGGCACCGGGACCGGATGGACTGCACAACTTTTGGCTTAAATGGCTACGCAGTTCGCACGCTTGCTTGGCGTCCCAGTTCCAATTAGCCTTGGAATCTGGGTCACTCCCAGAATTTCTAACGACTGGTGAAACCCACCTTCTCCATAAATCCGGTAGTACCACGGACCCAAAAAACTATAGGCCGATTACATGTTTGCCTACAGTTTACAAAACTCTTACATCCATTCTGAGAGCGAAAATCGCCGGGCATGTTGAAGAACATTCAATAATGTCTGCCTCTCAGGATGTAGGAGTGGGGCCCGTGGTACTAAGGAGCTACTCCTCATAGATATGACTATCTGTCAGCAGGTTCGCCGTAATCGAAGGGATCTGTCGACATGCTGGATAGATTACAAGAAGGCCTACGACTCTGTGCCGCATTCATGGCTCATGAGGGTGCTGGAGTTGTATAAAGTCAATGCAACTCTACGCACTCTCCTGATGTCATGTATGAGGCAATGGAGAACGGTCCTTCTCTGTCCAGGATCTCGACAGATCCTTGGTGATGGCGATCCAATAAAGATAGAGCGGGGCATTTTTCAGGGTGACAGTCTGAGCCCGCTGTGGTTTTGCCTGGCCTTGAACCCTCTAAGTACACTCTTGGAGGGCTCTGGGTTAGGCTATCGGTTGCGAAGAGGTGATCAGGTTATATCCCACCTGTTCTACATGGATGACCTTAAGTTGTTTGCTCACACCGAACTTCAACTGACAGGATTACTGAAGGTCACTGAAACCTTCAGTAACTCTATCAGGATGGAGTTTGGTGTGGAAAAATGTGCGGTCATGCATGTAAAGCGGGGGAGGATGGTGGAATCTGGGGGCATCCAGCTTTCAGATTCCACCCAACTGAGATCACTCTTCGAAACCGAAACCTACAAATACTTGGGTATGTCACAGGCCCTTGGCATCAATGAGACTGACATGAAACAATCGTTGCGGGAACGCTTCTTGGGGCGCCTGAAAAAGGTACTCAATAGTCTTTTGTCAGGCGGAAACAAGGTGCGGGCCTACAACGGTTGGGTCATGCCGGTCTTGATGTACTCCTTTGGCATACTCAAGTGGACTCAGACCGAATTGGACACCCTGGATAGAAAAGTCCGTACATTGCTGACTGCAAACCGTATGCATCACCCACGATCATCAGTGATGAGGTTATATATCCCGCGGAAATGTGGTGGTCGAGGTTTTTTAAATGCCAAAACCCTACATAACCGCGAGGTATATAACCTCAGAGAATATTTTCTCCACACTGACAGGGGGATGCATACGGATGTTGTCGCAGTGGACAATGGATTGACCCCTCTATCTTTAGCTAGAGAAAACTGGCGCAGGCCTGTGGTGCTCACAATGGACGATCGCAGGAAGGTATGGCAGGGCAAGGAGCTACACGGAAGGTACTATCGGGCCCTTCATGGACCCGATGTGGACCTTGCAGCCTCCGTGGCCTGGCTACAATTCGGTGACCTCTTTGGGGAAACCGAAGGTTTTGTCTGTGCAATTATGGACGAGGTTGTGATGACGAACAACTACCGGAGATTTATCCTGAGGGATGGAACCATCGACATATGTCGGGCATGTCATCGCCCTGGTGAATCCCTCAGGCATATAATCTCCGGTTGTTCGCGTCTCGCAAACGGTGAATACTTGCACAGGCACAACCAAGTAGCCAGGATAATCCACCAGCAACTTGCCCTGAAATACCACCTGGTGTCGTCTGAAGTGCCTTACTACAGGTATGTGCCAGAATCGGTTCTCGAAGATGGTCATATCACACTATACTGGGATCGATCTATCATTACTGACAGGACTATTGTCGCCAATAAGCCTGATATAGTATTGATAGATCGCCAAGAGCGCCGTGCAATGATTGTTGATGTTACTGTCCCCCATGACGAGAACCTCGTGAAAGCAGAGAAGGATAAAGAAAGCAAGTATCTTGATCTTGCACACGAGGTTGTCGACATGTGGGCCATTGATACAGCAACCATTGTACCGATAGTCGTCTCCGCCCATGGCCTAATTGCCAAGAGCCTCGACAAACACCTTAAGAGGCTCGCGTTGGGTGGCTGGATCAAGGGCCAGATTCAGAAGGCAGTGCTCCTGGAAACGGCACGCATAGTGAGGAAGTTCCTGTCTCTGGAGCCTTGACCACCGGTACCTAGGACCCTGTTCCCGATGCCGGTGGGGAGCTGTTTTTATACTTTTAAATATATGTATTGTTTTTTTTTATATATATCTATATTTAAAAATGTAAAAATAAGTAAAAAAATTAATAAATGGAATAATAATATAAACCTACTAAATTTTCTCCCACAATAAGTACCAATATGGCGAGGAGGGCGATGGTTACCACGCGCGTCATACGTGAACTTGTGCTGCTTGTGGGAGCTGCGGGGCGATTACGTAACTAAATTTCAATCATTTTTGAATTGAAATCGGTGCAATATAGCGTTTTTCTGATAACTTTTTTACGTTCTGATAATTGCAAATACAAACAGTGGCTCATTAGAAAAGGAACCATTTCCGATTTTGTAATATTTCTTTGAAATTCAGAGGTTATTTCAATCTGAATTTCATTGCAATAAAGTTACGTAATCCACGTACTGGTCTACTTAATTTGAGTCTACTTTGTAGTTTGTGCCACACTATTTTTGTGAAAGAGATCAGAATTTAAATTATATGTAATGAATCTAAGCTTGTTTTGAAATGGGTAATTGCGGAGTTATTACCTAATGAGACGAGATAAAGAATGTAAACAAACTTTTGCTTGCTGTTTGTATATAATTAAATAATAAATATCCTGGGACATTCCTCACACACGGTCATCTGATCCCAAACTAAGCAGTGTTATTTTTATTTGTATTATTATTATTGCTGGCCGCCAATGGGGTAAGCTCCACACAAATTTGCCCATTTTCCTTTAGGACTCTAGAATGCTCGCTCGCTGTGTGTACAGTAGTGAACGCGGAACTCAGAACTCAGAACTCAGAACTCTAGAACTCTCTCTGTGGCGGTATCGGCGCCTTAAGATTATAATTAATAATAATAATAATAATAAAGCCCTTTATTCAGACAAGATAAAAAATTGACATATTATAGTGGTGTCCTTACATCAGAAATTAATAAAATTACAATACAATTATTACATTTATACATTATTAATTAATTACTTAAATTATTCAATATGCCTTTCAATTATGTTTTATTTAATCATATTTCCTATCTCTTAGACACCGGCAATCTTTGTCTGTGTGCCCTTTGGCATAGGCCTCCTCCAACTCCTTCCATATTGCCCTATCCTTAGCAATCCTCGTCCAAACCCTTCCTCCCGTTATTTCTATGTCATCTTTCCATCGTTTGTTCTGCCTTCCTCTTTTCCTTTTCCCATTTCCCAAAAAAAAAAAAAAAAATATTAAAGTGGAGATGGACAGGCCACACACTGAGAGGAAAAGACAAGTGGAGTAGAATGGTCACCACCTGGCATCCAAGAAATGGGAAAAGGAAAAGATTATAATTGCAAGGCCCTAAATACACGCTTTTCTACCCAGTTAGCGAAATATAGCGGGCGAGCGCAAAAAGTAAATTTACTTAGTGCTGCGCCATTTCTTGGAACTGCTTTAATTATTTCTGTTGTAATTTGATAACATTTTTAGATCCTTAAGATAAACAATTTGGCATTAAAAACGCAAATTTCCAAAATTCCAAGTTAGCATAGTTCATTTCTGGTGTCTAAACAATTGAAACAAAGAAATTTCACTGTCATTAGTGACAACCAAGTGACGCCTCAGGGGTAGTCAACAGTTTTCTAGACAGTCTTATTATAATTTTAATAATAAATTCATAATGAAACAGTATAACTTATGTTTTTAATTTTTTTTTCACTACTAATATAGCATACGTAGTTGTAATACGTAAAGTAACACTCTGTCAATTTAAACTTAATTTGGTAAAAAAATTGTTAAAAAAAAGGACGGAGAAATTGATGAAAAAAAATTAAAAAATGTTTCAAACTCCGAAATTTTCACCAGCACAAACAGGATGCGCAGAAGGAAACGCAACCACTTCCGGCTGCCAGACTTGGTGCATCTCAATCAGGCTTCTATGAGCAAGTAAATATAAAAAAATCAGCCATACTAAAGTTCTTTCTCGAAAACGTTGGTAGCTCTCGTACCAATATGGACAATAGTTTGTTGCACTAATTAAAAATGTACTCTAAAGTAGTTTCAATATGCATTATTTTTGGTAGTTACTGTTAGAATAGAACTTATGTGCATGAATATAGAAATATTTTTGGGTTTTAGGATATGCTGAATGTTTTTTTACCTTTATTTTTAATCATAATATCTTTTGCACAATTACCCATGCATTTTCTTAGATATAAAAATATTTCATAAAACTTTATTAACGATACATGATTAAAGATATAAAAATATCTGTTCTGTAACTTGAAATTGTGAATATTATAGTAAGTACACTACAATTTTATTATCATACACTATTGTACCTGTACGAAATCTAATTACCTATTATAAAATATAACAAAGATACGAATTTAATTCGTTTGTTGATATAAAATTATTAATATTCAGTACGTAAGTAATTTGAGTTTTATTTTTAACAGATACACAGAAAATTATATAGTTGTTATTTCCAGCTAGAGCAGACCATATTACAGCGTACGCTAGATGTCTGCATTGGCGTGGCCTAAATCTGAATTGTTCGGACTTTTCTGCAAGCAGAGCCATCTATACTCTAACTATAAGACCCTGGGACACAGATGAAGTAGTAAATTTTATGTAGGCAAGATTCATTTTGCGGGGCCCTCTGCCAGCGCAAGAAATAAACTGCTAAACTGAATAAAAACATACCTACTTTTTTTTTTTTTTTAATCTTTTAAGCACTTAATGCATCCATTTTCGGGGCGCGAGGCCCCCTGTGTCGCGAGGCCGTAGGCGGTGGCCCACGTCGCCCACGCCTTACGCTGCCACTGATTACTTTGCTGAAACATCATTAATATAGCCGGTCTAAGCAAGAATATGTACCTATAACTCGGTTCAGCGACGTGCCATTAGAATTGTCGAAGATCCCGAGCTCACAAGCGGTTTAGAGCCCCTTACTCTGAGGAGAGACTCCTACCCCATTATTAATAAATAAGGTGTAAGTCAGTCTTGTAACACCCAGGTATTAATTAAGATAGCCCCAGCCCTTTTTGGTTTATTTGACATTAGAAAGTGACGGATATATTTTAAACCTTGGTATTTGTAAGAGGGCTAAAGTGTGTTCTATAGTACAAAGTGTTCTGAAGAATTCTTTGACCTGATGCCCACGCCTACCTTGTACAACCTTGTAACACTCGCCATCGACGGAGAGTCCATTTTCACACATTGGTACCAAAATGATCTCGTAGGTACTTTTTTTTTTTTAATTGACAAGAAGATGCTTGCCAAAGATTTAGCCTTAGCACCCTTACGCGGACAAATCGGCGAGCAAGTTCTCAAACGTGTTGATCTCGTACTGTTCGTTTTCAATGGAGCTTCTTACTGCAGACGCTCAGACTGGGATGAGCTCCCCGCCGTGGTTTTCCCAATGGACTACAGCATTGGGTTCTTCAAAAAGGGTGTGATTAGATTTCTGCAGGTTCGGCAAAGCGCTAGTGATACCCTGGTGTTGCAAGCGCCTATAGGCTACGGTAACCGCTTACCATCAGACGGGCCGTTGTCTGCTACCTTAGTGGAGAGGCCAGTTGGTTAAGACTCCACCTAGCGCGCCGCAGGTCGTGGGTTCGTGATTCCCACACAGGATATGCATTTGTGTGCATGAACACGTTTGGATTTATTTATTTAGTGGTTCAAAGTTTACATCAATAATCCAAGTTAGGTATTTATTTACGTATACAAGCAACACGAGGTATATAAATCATATATATTTAAATTCTAATCGTCTCCATATAATGATGAAAACAGTTCCAGTGCGTCATCTTGTTCTTCCTCCTCTTGCTCACCTTCCAACCAGAATGTCTCCATCATACCTTTGCCCTGAGGAAATCATATATTATTAACTTGCAGTGGTTTTTGAAGCATAGCTTTCTCGAATGTAGCAAGTCAAGCGAAAAGTCGATAGTCGACGTGAATAGCGATAGTCAAAAAATCATAATTATGTTTAGTGATCGCCGCGTACAACCGCGAAGCGTGGAGCGCTCGTTGTGGCCGGTAGGGATGGGTGTATGTTTTTTTTTTTGTATACAACTTAGTCGATAAAGAAGCATACGGCCCGCTTGATGGTAAGCGGTTACCGTAGCCATATAGACGCTTGCAACACACGAAGCATCGCTCACGCGTTATCGACCTATCCCCCCCCCCCCCTATGAGCTCTGGCAACCTTACTCACGCGCAGGGACACAACATAAAGTTATTTGGCTGCGGTATTCTGTAAGGTGGAGGTACTTCCCCAGTCGAGCTGCTCTTTGAGCGAATAAACGCTATGCTCTACCTTTCTGTATGTGTGAGTAGGTATGTATATGTCTTTACTCGCAAACAATGGCCTTTTTTTTTTGGTTTTTCCAGCTAAATCATATGATAAGGTGTATTACAAAGTCAAAAGAAGTATCAAGATCTTTTTGTACCTTTACTTTGATAAGACCTCTCTGTCGAAGCCTAAATCTGCCTGCAGGTAATTGTGCTGCTGTGTTAGATGATATCTGGATTCGTCCCGGCTGAAAATATTACAATTTGGTTACAATTGTTCGTTTTCCAATCGTATACTTATATCAAAGATATTTTCAATAATCAGGGACCCAAGTAATATCCGGAATCAATAAAGTCAATCAATTTTATAAAAAAATATTGACTGGGCGTGCTGTACGAAAATCCTTAGGCATAACTGTCATTAGGTTTCCGAATGACAACCTCACTGTTTGACGTTTGATAGTTCCATCGCATTGGAAAAACGTTTCATACGGTCCCTTCCAGTTGATGCAGTTCGACGGGCATCTTCGAAATTGTTGAAATAGACTAACTTGATTTTTACTCAATAAAAGTAGGAGTTCGAACTTTATTTCGAGTGGTTGAGAATTGGCTCCCTGAAACGCTATTTTGGCGCCCAACGTGGGGCCTAAACAAAATTTATATTTGTTTTTTCTAGCCTCCACATATTTGAGAATATTCTCTATTTATTACTGGCTACTTTTATCAAATAAATAATTAAATACTCAATAGCTTATATTGGCACCCATTGGGGTACCATTTTATATTTGTATAATATTTTTACAGAATTGGAATTCCTTGTATTTGGTAATTATTAATTGTATTAGGAGTGACTTACTTCAGAAGTGGTTTGCATCCTGCTGGCAGTGTTGACGGAGTCTCCCACGAGGCAGTACCGCGGCAAGCGCAGCCCCAGCACTCCGGCAACGCACGGCCCCGAGTGTATACCTGTGTCATTATATTTATTACTACCAATCAAGGGTTAACAAGCGTCATATCTCCCTCTCCATACCCATACCATAGGTATCAAAAATATAGAAAGAGTTACTTTAGAATTTATAATATTATTATAACGTTTCGCTATGGAAAACGCCAGGAGTAATAAGAATTTCATGTATATTTTTGTGCTGACTGCATGACTACATTAGGTCCTATGTAGATTTAAAAAAAAATACTGGTACTACTTTATCTTTACAATATTATCGTCATGAGGTAACCATAGCACGGTGGTAGGGTACTGTTTAATACCCACCTGGCTACTACCCTCGAGTTGAAAATCTGTCGCCAAGCAAGTATCGGTGTGTGTGTTCTGACAGCTGCACTTGAGAGGCAGTTGATTCTAGGCTTTGTGTGCAGAGTGCTGACCGCCTTTGCCCATATCATCACATACCAAGGTGAGATTCCGGTTATAACAGGCCTAAACCTACTACGCAGTAAAAAAGCACTGGATGTTTATGGCGTCCTTGACTTAGACAATGATTTAAAAAAAAAATGCGCTTCTTTGGGTCTATTGTTCGATGGTCAATAGGAATAGTGAGTGGGTGGGTTACTTAGTACCTACCTATAGTAAGTTGCGGTAGAGCGGCCACGATGGCGAGCGCGGCGCTGGCGGCCGAGGCGGCGTGCGCGCGCCGCCGCTCCGGCGCGCCCGACACCAGCATGTACACTGTGCCCACTGTCTCCACCTGTGCACAAACAATATAGTGTAAGAGCCCCGGTTGTAGCCACATTAAGGAACTATTCATATTTTTTTTTCTTTAATTCAAAAATGGGAATCGTATTGATAA
This sequence comes from Achlya flavicornis, assembly GCA_947623365.1. Taxonomy (NCBI): domain Eukaryota; kingdom Metazoa; phylum Arthropoda; class Insecta; order Lepidoptera; family Drepanidae; genus Achlya; species Achlya flavicornis. Next base: position 13,030,249 of record OX392480.1, on the reverse strand, counting down.
GTTACATTCAGTGGCGTAACAATAGGGTGGCAGGGCTGGCAAAATGCCACGGGCCCCCGACCCAAGAGGGCCCCGCCCCAAGAGGGCGCGAGCTCAAAAATATTTTTTTACATTGTACCTGAATACTTTATACCTGAGTATTTTATTCTATTTGAAAAGTATATTTTTATAAGTTCTGCTTAAAATCCAAAGTGAGACAACTAAAGACCATAATAAAATTAAGCATTTCAACCAACCTAAACATAAAGATGTTGATTCATTTTTAGAGATGTAGGTAGGTCACGTTACCCGTGACGAGTAATTTTACGTACTTATGACCGACGATTTTTACTGATAGGGCCCCATCAAAAGAATTTGCCACGGGCCCCAGATGGTATAGTTACGCCACTGGTTACATTAATAAAGCAGTTTATTTATTTATCTTTTAGGTTTTGTCGAAGTGTGTATCGAGAGTTTTTTTTTATTATTAACAGTAACAGTGACAGTGAGTAAGTGAAAGGTATGGATGAAAGAGGGATATAGGCACACAAGAGACGAAGACGATCAATTTTGTAAAAATAAAAAATAAAAATATCAATCAAGTTGTATTCGAAGAGTCTGACAGTTTTATTTGCTGATCTCCAGCCCATCATCCTACATTGATCATGACCAAACTAATAAAGAAAATAAGAATAATTGGCGATGCATGTTGCTCAGTTCATGAACAACCATCACAGCGTACTACTAAGTTTAGGTTGTGGAATGAGCTACCCGCCGCCGTGGTTTTCCTAAGGAAGTGCCTATTTCCACTTGGTGCTATAGGTGAAATTGCTAATGCAATGTTGCTAGGTGCTGCTCTGTAAGAGAATAGTGAGTGAATCAAGTGTTTTTGTAGAGATTTGATTTATTACGTACAATCAATTGATTTACCTTGTAAACCCGATGAGTGTCGAGAAGCCTGTCGATCTTGGAGTACACATCGTTGATGTACGCGACCGTCTGCATCACGTCAGCTCGCGTGCCAACCTCAGCCAGTTGCACCGCGCAGAATATTATTGTCACACTGTCGAATGCCTGGATAAAGGCGAAGTTTTAGATTTAGGGTGATTTGATTAATTGGGAACAACGATTGGAATCTTATGCATTTTCACAATCTCTTGATTTATTTTGGCAGTATCAGTGTATGTGTCTATCTATAGAATGTCGAATTTATAAAAGTAAAACGTGTAATATTTAACATTGTACCTGACAAGCTAACATTGGATCCTTTCCAGCTCTCAAATGATCAGCAACCCCCTTCGGTATCATAGAATACAGCAGTTGATCTCCTCTCTTCTTCCACTGGTCTAGGAGCCTGCAAGATTTCTCTAGCGAGAGACTCCTACTCTCTGCCTTCTCAAATAGCAGCTCTAATCTCGATAGATGTTGCCAGCCGTGGAGTAACATCTCTTTGGAGAGCCCGTGGCCATTCAGGTCAGCGACGTAGAGACCCGCTTGACGCAGTTCGTCGAGACCATTGAAACTGAAAAGTAAATCAAATAGGTATGTCAATCTTGATACTCGGGGTTATAAATCAATACTAAAATCCTAGCTGACGGTGACAAGCTGCAACGAAAATGTACTCCAACAAAAAATAGTTACCTAACATGACAAAAGGACCAACAGTGATCTTAGTTAAGGATGTCGAGAGGCGAACACCGGATTTCCTTGTAAATAATATAAAAATAAATATAAGTAGTGTATATAGTGTATAAGTAATGATAATGTTTTTATTTTATTCATGCCTAGCTCTCGCGCTTCACTCAGGTCAGGTCAGGGAAACAAGAGGTGGCAAAGGTCTCACCGACCCACAGACCCGAGACATTCCGACCCCGGGATGCTCACCAACAGTTCGCCACAAGCTACCTAGCTGCTGTATTATGATTAATATAATAGTGTCTTAGCTATCTTCAGTATCCTTTAAAAGTCCTCATTACGACTTCTCACTCCGTTTCTTTTACAAGCTACAGATAATTTGCTAAATATCTCAAGCAAACTCACATAGGACTACACAAGAAGATAAGAGAGTCTATCTCCTCGAGGAAGTACATGGGTCCTCGTAGGAGTATGGACCGCGCGCCCTGGGAGCCTCGCCGAGTGTCGCCCACTATCCTCGCGCGCCACCGCATTAGCTCCAGCTCGAACATCATTGTCTGCATGCACACTACCTGGATGGAAGATCATAACTTGATGAGAGGGTACAAGCTGGTATTGACCATGAAGGTACTTATTAAGAGAACAGCAGAGTTAGGTTGGACTGGCAACGCGTGACTGATGTTGCAAGTGTCCCTGGTGTGCAAGCGTCCCGGTAACCGCTTACCATCAGGCGGGCCGTAAGCTTGATTGCTACCTTATTATACTACCTATATCTATTAGGTATAGCTACCCACAATCTCACCACGAACAGTGATCAAACATCATAATCGCCTTCAAAGTTAAACCGCCATTTCGAATAACTTTTTTTTTTTGTATACATTATTTATTATAGTCCCGCAAACTTATCTGGCCCGGTGAGAGAGTCGCTGTTATCGCATTTGATGGAGTAAACAACCAATGAACTTACTAGTGTTTATATTCACTGTGACCAATGGCGATTGATATTTCAAAATGGCGTCGTTAGTTCCTCTTTTACCACCGTGCCAGATAAGTTTGTGGAACTGTACCATGCTTTCACTACACAGAAGAGTAGTCAGTGCATCAACAGGGAATGACTCGGATGAAAGGAAATGGCACACATAATTTTCTGCAGTCCATGAGTAGGCTGTATATTTACTGACATTGGTAGTTGCCTGAAAACTTATCCAAAACACAGTTTAACAATAGCAATTGTCAATAGTAATTGCCTCAAATAAGAAAAGCTATAGACAATTAATTTGTAACACGGTCATTGGATACCCCACTGTTCCTTAAATAAGTCCCATAAATAATAGTGCAATAGAAGTCAGTGCTCTTATTAGTTGAGTTAATTGAAACAATTACGTTAAATACCTTGTCCCAAGTGAAATTCACTTTTGGTTTCCTCAATCGAAGTATCTCGGAGATGGGTGACTTTTGGATGCGGCTGCATGGACCACCCCAGGCGCCCACTAGCTGAAATTAGAAATAAATAAGTTTTTGACTACTGACCTTTCCTACTATCCATCGGTTCTGCGAAATCACACGCGTTCCTTTATTTTTAGAGTCAAAATCCCCTTTCCCACGGCTACCTTCCACAATCGCAACTCTCGCTATCAACGGGGAGTCCATCCTCACACATTGAAACCAGAATTGTTTCGTACTTTGCGAGCTCTAAGGAGCTTCGTTCCGCAGACGCTCAGACTGTGGAATGTGGAGTACAACATGGGGTTCTTCAAAAAGAGTGTGAAGATATTTCTGCAGGGTCGGCAACGCACGCGTTATACCCCTGGTGTTGCAAGGGTCCATAAGCTGCGGTACCCGCTTACCACCAGACGGGCCACAAAAAAGTTGTTTCTGTCTACTTGAGGGTGGAAATAATGTAGGGTATACCGGTATCTTTTTAAATGATTCATGAAGGTTTTAACTAAAGGTTAAACCTCAATGTAGGATAAGAACCCGACGTCACCCGGGTGTCCAGCGTCTGACTCCACTAGGGTATCAGCCTCTATAACCTGTATAAAAGGCTGCAAAAATGTTGGCACCAACGATATGATTATGCTAAGTAAATTGTACCTTATCTCCAGCCATTACAATTTTCATTCGTCTGTCGAGTAACACTCCGAAAGGGAATAGCTGCAGCAGAACCGCTGCTGGGACAGCTGGCAGCGGACACGGCAGGTTCTTGCGAAGCATCAGTGATTGGACCTGGATATATAGATTGATATATAGACCTTAAAACTACATATTTAGTTATAGTTTCCTATACTTTCAATATTTATTATGAAATGAATTTAACTCGGTTAATTAATTGTTATTAGTTTACCTTTAAAAATCACTTGTACGCCTTGCAAGGCAAAACATAGCAGAACATTATATTTTTATTTAACATTATTGTATTGTACCTATGTTTACAAGAAATAAATTGAATTGAATTGAATTGAATCGGCATGAGAAAACATTTCACATTTCACATGCACAGTACGATGTTCTACTAATCTATATACATACCGTCTTACTAATAAAAATATGGAACACGGTTGTTTAACAGCTGTATAGTTATGCAGTGTGTAAGCCTTACACAGTTGCTATACACTCCCTTTACTAATAATCAGTGTGTAAGCGTTGTATAGTTATCTATTTGTTAAAACAAAAACGACTGGCAACTTTTTAGGAACGTTTTGATACTAAAACTATCTAACTTCAAAATACGGGAGAAAATATGGGGAAAAATGTGAAAACACCAAGAGATACTGAAAAATAATTATATAAAATATTAATCATATCATAAAAATCAGGTTTCTTTTTCTTAAGACTATTTTTATTTTAATAATTAAACAATAAAATTACTTTTAAAAAGATTCAAATAGCTAATGGTGGTTTTGAACGAAACTGTCTTGTGCTTATGGCTACAGTAGCCATTTAACCAAAGAAGAAGAAGAAAGAAGAACGTCATTGTCAAATTACAAATGTTACGTCAACAAACGAAGCAAATGGCTGTGCCAATGACTTCAAAACTAAGGATACACCTACCGGAACATTTTGCATAAAGTTATCAAAATCAAATAAATTGTCATTTTTTGTTTTATTTTATCCATAACTCCAGTATAAAACACAAGCCTTTCACTACGCAACTAGGCATTTTTATGGCAATTATAAGCAAACAATGAACGAATGAACTGTTCCGTGGACCGCAGTATGACCGCAGTCGACTGAGTCGCGTTGGCCCTAAAATGACTTTTTAGGGCCAGCGCGTTGGTGTCATTTTGTTGCGCGGTTGGCCTGGTCCGTAGTAAATGGACACAACACTTGATTGTCAGACACAGCTGATCTATTGAAATCCGCCATAATGTTCTTATACAAACACTAAACAAGGGTCCTGGCCCGTGTAAGCCCTGTGTAAATTTCCTAGGTAACTAAAACACGTGTATACAGGCTTTGTGTCAAAAATGTTTTTATTAGTAGCAATTATCCTATAACAGATGTGTACACCGCGTGTAACTTTTTATTAGTAAGGCTGTTAATATAATAAAGCGGAGAGTTTTTTTGTTTGTTTGTTTAAACGGGCTAATCTCTGGATCTACCAGTCGGATTCAAAAAATTCTTTCACTAATAGCTATATTATCCGCCTTATATCCTTATATCTTTTTATCACGGGAACGCGGGTGAATCCGAGCTAGGCAGCTAGTATTATATATGCGTGAAAGCTTGTGGAGGTACCCACGCGCGCTGAAATGCGCGAATGAATTTTGATGTGGCATATAGGTAGATCATATTCTGGAATTTAAAAAAAAGACATTTTGAATTCCGGAATCCCGAAAGAATATAATTATAATCCACGCAGGAAAAACAACGCGAATTCTTCAGTACTGATGATTATATTATGATGATATATTTTGATCTTGTTTCTCTCCAGCCAGTATGTTTGTCAAAACATTTTTAACCATAGGTATCTATTTTTATTTCTCAAGCACCATAAGATCAAGCCAGTTTTAACAATGGGAACTTGTACAATGGTCACTCAATGCTACTATTTTGGTACAAACGGCATCAATAATCGTCTGGCGACTATATACGGACGACCTAACTGTCCGCTGATTGCATTCGGAAGAGTTAAGCTTAAATGCGTCAGATCGTTAAACCATTGCCAGGTGTGTGGACTTGTATACCTATAAATTTATCTACTACAGATTTGACGGGTCAATTTAAGGTCCACCTATCACGCCGCAGATCTTGGGTTCGATTCCCACACAGGACATGCATTTTTGTGCATGAAAATGTCTGTATGTCCTGAGTCTGGGTGTAATTATGTATATTAAGTATGTATTTACAAACAATAAGTAGTATATCAGTTATCTGGTTTACATAGTAGGTCCTCTGCTTAGTTTGGGATTAGATGACCGTGTGTCAGGAATGTCCCAGGATATTTATTTTATTATCTATTTATTTGTGGATACGCACTATACTGCAAAAAGGCAGACTGATTCGTGTTTCTAAATTATCATCTTCTATGTATGGGCCTGTGGTTGACCACAATCTGACCATGGTCAGGTCAGTGATGATGTGGCCGTAGGTTGTAAGCATACAGAGCTTAATACAGCTATCGGAACAGTAATAGGTGTTGTATTCCAACAAATTGTGCACCTTCTGGATCAGTTTTCGCACAAAATAAGAGCTTTAAACCAAGCACTGGTGGTAATGCAAAGAATATATTAAAAAATAAAACCGGCCAAGGGCGAGTCAGACTCGCGCACCGAGGGTTCCGTAAAACCTGTAGGTATATAAGTAAATGGTGGTATAGACCTGAGTATTTGATATGAATTTCAATTTATGACGTATTAAAAAAAAACTACTTACTAGATCTCGTTCAAACCAATTTTCGGTGGAAGTTTACATCGTAATGTACATCATATATTTTTTATAGATTTATCATTCTGTTATTTTAGAAGTTACAGGGGGGGGGGGGACACACATTTTACCACTTTGGAAGTGTCTCTCGCGCAAACTATTCAGTTTAGAAAAAAATTATATTAGAAACCTCAATATCATTTTTGAATACCTATCCATAGACAAACCACACATATGGGTTTTAATAAAAAAATAAAATTGAGTTTCAGTTCTAAGTATGGGGAACCCCCAAAATTTATTGTTTTTTTTTTATTTTTGTGTGAAAATCTTAATGCGGTTCACAGAATACATCTACCTACCAAGTTTCAACATTATAGTTCTTATAGTTTCGGAAAAAAGTGGCTGTGACATACGGCGGACAGACAGACAGACAGACAGACAGACATGACGAATCTATAAGGGTTCCGTTTTTTGCCATTTGGCTACGGAACCCTAAAAACGTCACTAAAACTACAAACGTATCTCTTTATATTAGTATTTATATACTCTGAGATATTACTATACAATTAAACCTAGCCCAACCAATTAACTTTATCGAAAGCTTTATATTTCAGCAAACGCAATTTACGTAGAGATTCAATTTAGCTAAAACACTTTACTGAGAGGTTCTCAGAATAATATATCTTATGAAAGTTCTATTGTTATTTATTCAACGCTTGGATGTTATTGGAAAACAATAAATTCATTTATGTGGAATTGTACCTACCTTAAATGCAAAGTCTTAAAAATAAACGTATAAACGTACCTACAACTTTCTTTCGTCAAGCATAATTTCTGACTCACTATTCTTACTTTTAATTTTTAGACGAAATCACGTGAATGGATTGCAATAAAGCTTCTCGTGATTTCGTCGAAATTTTATAGTTAAGTCTACTCGACATAGCTAAAACTATCTTTAGTATAAAATTATCACTGCGAAAAAAGTGTGTGTTCAAATTCTTTGAGCAGGACCCGAATTGTAAAGTTTGCAAAGAATTTACGTAACTATCGCGTTTGCGTTTTTAGTACAATTTCTCATATAAATAGTTACGTTAATTCTTTGTTATTGTTTCGTTAGTATACTTTTGAAAATATTTTTTTTAACCCATTTCCTTTGTTCGTTTTGTTACTGCGTCCTAGATATCAAAACTATTGGATTGAGCGGATTCGGAATCAGTTAACATTAGGTACAGTTCAGTGACTTGGAAGTGAAGATCATCCGACCATCTACCGAATAATGACATTTTATTAAGTATGAAGTAGCTGCATTTTTTCATCACACTTCCTCGTAAAGTGACATTTATTGCACCGTTTTTAGTATCTTAAAGAAGCTTATTACGCTCTAATGCTTTTTACTTTACATTACCGCACAGTTTTATGATGGGTATAATCCCGATTATGTTAAATTTGTACCTCTACGCAATTGATATGTGTGTAGACGAAGCATCAAAAAATACTTGCGTGCCATATTTGTTAACGTTCTCATTTTGTGGTTGATTATTATCAAGTCTGGTTTTTTCGTCGCAAGTGTGTTGAAAAACGTCGCATGACACACACACTAACAACTTTGCACACATGTATCATAATGTACTATTATAACCCATCAGACCTTTTATTGAAAAAGTGTAAAATCGAAAAAAACAAGGGAGCACTCCTAAAATAATTATCATCATCATCATCATCAGCCTATAATGTCCCACTGCTGAGCACAGGCCTCCTTTCACAAATCAGCGTGAAAGGGGATGGGCAGATACTCCACCACGCGTGCCCACTGCGGATCGGTGGAGGTAGGCTAGTGGCCAACCTACTGTTGGAATTTTTCAAGCCGCCTAGGAGGCATCCAACTAGCTTAACGACTATCACAATTAAGTGATAACCGGGACCAACGGCTTTACGTGCCTTCCGAAGCACGGAAACGCTCGATTTGAAATACCACTAGGCGGTCACCCATCCAGGTACCGACCAAGACAGACGTAGCTTAACTTTGCCGATCGATTAAGAAAATAATTATATCTATGATTATACTTACATAATCACTATTGTCGAACTCGAGCCTCAGAACTGCAACGTAGTAGTTCCCCTCCATGCTTTCCTTCATCACTGAAACTTTCAGCTTCAGCGAGAATATGTCCTCTGCTATCTCGTACAGTTGACCTGACAATGAACGAACGTTGTCATTATCAACTTTATTCTGATGATTTAAAGCATTTTCCGACCGGTTTGAGGTCGCGAAGACCCCAATATTTTATCGTAATACATCTTTTTATATGCCTATAAATGTGTCGTATTACGAAGGATTAATTTATTGTAGTATATAAATAGCTTCGTGCTTCGGAAGGCACGTAAAGCCCGGTTGTAATTGGTCCCGGTAAATATTTGTGATATGTGTGATGAATAACTGTGATAGTCGTTAAGCTAGTTGGATGCCTCCTAGGCGGCTTGAAAAATTCCAACAGTAGGTTGGCCACTAGCCTACCTCCACCGATCCGCAGTGGGCACGCGTGGTGGAGTATCTGCCCATCCCCTTTCACGCTGATTTGTGAAAGGAGGCCTGTGCTCAGCAGTGGGACATTATAGGCTGATGATGATGATGATGATAATTATTTTAGGAGTGCTCCCTTGTTTTTTTCGATTTTACACTTTTTCAATAAAAGGTCTGATGGGTTATAATAGTACATTATGATACATGTGTGCAAAGTTGTTAGTGTGTGTGTCATGCGACGTTTTTCAACACACTTGCGACGAAAAAACCAGACTTGATAATAATCAACCACAAAATGAGAACGTTAACAAATATGGCACGCAAGTATTTTTTGATGCTTCGTCTACACACATATCAATTGCGTAGAGGTACAAATTTAACATAATCGGGATTATACCCATCATAAAACTGTGCGGTAATGTAAAGTAAAAAGCATTAGAGCGTAATAAGCTTCTTTAAGATACTAAAAACGGTGCAATAAATGTCACTTTACGAGGAAGTGTGATGAAAAAATGCAGCTACTTCATACTTAATAAAATGTCATTATTCGGTAGATGGTCGGATGATCTTCACTTCCAAGTCACTGAACTGTACCTAATGTTAACTGATTCCGAATCCGCTCAATCCAATAGTTTTGATATCTAGGACGCAGTAACAAAACGAACAAAGGAAATGGGTTAAAAAAAATATTTTCAAAAGTATACTAACGAAACAATAACAAAGAATTAACGTAACTATTTATATGAGAAATTGTACTAAAAACGCAAACGCGATAGTTACGTAAATTCTTTGCAAACTTTACAATTCGGGTCCTGCTCAAAGAATTTGAACACACACTTTTTTCGCAGTGATAATTTTATACTAAAGATAGTTTTAGCTATGTCGAGTAGACTTAACTATAAAATTTCGACGAAATCACGAGAAGCTTTATTGCAATCCATTCACGTGATTTCGTCTAAAAATTAAAAGTAAGAATAGTGAGTCAGAAATTATGCTTGACGAAAGAAAGTTGTAGGTACGTTTATACGTTTATTTTTAAGACTTTGCATTTAAGGTAGGTACAATTCCACATAAATGAATTTATTGTTTTCCAATAACATCCAAGCGTTGAATAAATAACAATAGAACTTTCATAAGATATATTATTCTGAGAACCTCTCAGTAAAGTGTTTTAGCTAAATTGAATCTCTACGTAAATTGCGTTTGCTGAAATATAAAGCTTTCGATAAAGTTAATTGGTTGGGCTAGGTTTAATTGTATAGTAATATCTCAGAGTATATAAATACTAATATAAAGAGATACGTTTGTAGTTTTAGTGACGTTTTTAGGGTTCCGTAGCCAAATGGCAAAAAACGGAACCCTTATAGATTCGTCATGTCTGTCTGTCTGTCTGTCTGTCTGTCCGCCGTATGTCACAGCCACTTTTTTCCGAAACTATAAGAACTATAATGTTGAAACTTGGTAGGTAGATGTATTCTGTGAACCGCATTAAGATTTTCACACAAAAATAAAAAAAAAACAATAAATTTTGGGGGTTCCCCATACTTAGAACTGAAACTCAATTTTATTTTTTTATTAAAACCCATATGTGTGGTTTGTCTATGGATAGGTATTCAAAAATGATATTGAGGTTTCTAATATAATTTTTTTCTAAACTGAATAGTTTGCGCGAGAGACACTTCCAAAGTGGTAAAATGTGTGTCCCCCCCCCCCCTGTAACTTCTAAAATAACAGAATGATAAATCTATAAAAAATATATGATGTACATTACGATGTAAACTTCCACCGAAAATTGGTTTGAACGAGATCTAGTAAGTAGTTTTTTTTTAATACGTCATAAATTGAAATTCATATCAAATACTCAGGTCTATACCACCATTTACTTATATACCTACAGGTTTTACGGAACCCTCGGTGCGCGAGTCTGACTCGCCCTTGGCCGGTTTTATTTTTTAATATATTCTTTGCATTACCACCAGTGCTTGGTTTAAAGCTCTTATTTTGTGCGAAAACTGATCCAGAAGGTGCACAATTTGTTGGAATACAACACCTATTACTGTTCCGATAGCTGTATTAAGCTCTGTATGCTTACAACCTACGGCCACATCATCACTGACCTGACCATGGTCAGATTGTGGTCAACCACAGGCCCATACATAGAAGATGATAATTTAGAAACACGAATCAGTCTGCCTTTTTGCAGTATAGTGCGTATCCACAAATAAATAGATAATAAAATAAATATCCTGGGACATTCCTGACACACGGTCATCTAATCCCAAACTAAGCAGAGGACCTACTATGTAAACCAGATAACTGATATACTACTTATTGTTTGTAAATACATACTTAATATACATAATTACACCCAGACTCAGGACATACAGACATTTTCATGCACAAAAATGCATGTCCTGTGTGGGAATCGAACCCAAGATCTGCGGCGTGATAGGTGGACCTTAAATTGACCCGTCAAATCTGTAGTAGATAAATTTATAGGTATACAAGTCCACACACCTGGCAATGGTTTAACGATCTGACGCATTTAAGCTTAACTCTTCCGAATGCAATCAGCGGACAGTTAGGTCGTCCGTATATAGTCGCCAGACGATTATTGATGCCGTTTGTACCAAAATAGTAGCATTGAGTGACCATTGTACAAGTTCCCATTGTTAAAACTGGCTTGATCTTATGGTGCTTGAGAAATAAAAATAGATACCTATGGTTAAAAATGTTTTGACAAACATACTGGCTGGAGAGAAACAAGATCAAAATATATCATCATAATATAATCATCAGTACTGAAGAATTCGCGTTGTTTTTCCTGCGTGGATTATAATTATATTCTTTCGGGATTCCGGAATTCAAAATGTCTTTTTTTTAAATTCCAGAATATGATCTACCTATATGCCACATCAAAATTCATTCGCGCATTTCAGCGCGCGTGGGTACCTCCACAAGCTTTCACGCATATATAATACTAGCTGCCTAGCTCGGATTCACCCGCGTTCCCGTGATAAAAAGATATAAGGATATAAGGCGGATAATATAGCTATTAGTGAAAGAATTTTTTGAATCCGACTGGTAGATCCAGAGATTAGCCCGTTTAAACAAACAAACAAAAAAACTCTCCGCTTTATTATATTAACAGCCTTACTAATAAAAAGTTACACGCGGTGTACACATCTGTTATAGGATAATTGCTACTAATAAAAACATTTTTGACACAAAGCCTGTATACACGTGTTTTAGTTACCTAGGAAATTTACACAGGGCTTACACGGGCCAGGACCCTTGTTTAGTGTTTGTATAAGAACATTATGGCGGATTTCAATAGATCAGCTGTGTCTGACAATCAAGTGTTGTGTCCATTTACTACGGACCAGGCCAACCGCGCAACAAAATGACACCAACGCGCTGGCCCTAAAAAGTCATTTTAGGGCCAACGCGACTCAGTCGACTGCGGTCATACTGCGGTCCACGGAACAGTTCATTCGTTCATTGTTTGCTTATAATTGCCATAAAAATGCCTAGTTGCGTAGTGAAAGGCTTGTGTTTTATACTGGAGTTATGGATAAAATAAAACAAAAAATGACAATTTATTTGATTTTGATAACTGTATGCAATATTTTATCGTAATACATCTTTTTATATGCCTATAAATGTGTCGTATTACGAAGGATTAATTTATTGTAGTATATAAATAGCTTCGTGCTTCGGAAGGCACGTAAAGCCCGGTTGTAATTGGTCCCGGTAAATATTTGTGATATGTGTGATGAATAACTGTGATAGTCGTTAAGCTAGTTGGAGGCCTTCTAGGCGGCTTGAAAACTGCAACAGTAGTTGAATACTAGCCTACCTCCACCGATCCGCAGTGGGCACGCGTGGAGTATCTGCCCATTCCCTTTCACCCTGATTTGTGAAAGGAGGCCTGTGCTCAGCAGTGGGACATTATAGGCTGATGATGATGATGGTGATATAAATAGATCCAAGAATTAATATTGAAGATTTGCATACCAAAGCTTTTATGTAACGAAACTGTCGATCTTAATAAAAAAGGTGCGCATAAGAAATAAGATTAATTATTTATTTGTATACTTGAGTAACATGACCGTTAAAAAGATATTGGAATCAAGATAGTAAAATACAGGAACATTTCAGAGAATTTATTATGCCGTCTCCTTTTTTTGTAAATCTTATAAGCCAACTCGAATAGCCTGTTACAGTGTAGAAACATGATATTAAACAAGATAGGAATAACGCCTGAATGATTTGTCCTAATACCTGTAGACTACCACATAGCTTGTTGGCGTCGGTAAAATACTTTTTTAGGGTTACCTACCCGAAGGGTGCCAAACGGGATCCTATTAGTAAGACTCCGTTGTCCGTCCGTCCGTATGTCTCTCAGTGGGCTGTGTATCTCATGAACGTTAATAGGTAGACAGCTGAAATTTTCAGAGAATGTGTATTTCTATTGCCGCTATAACAACAAATGAAAATATATAAAAATGAAATAATATTTAAAATTAAAGGGGGCGCCCAAACAAGGAACGTATTTTTTGGCGATTTTTTTTTTCATGTCTAAGTTGAGTTAGTATGGCACGGAACCCTCCGTGTGCGTGTCCGACCCGCATTGGCCGTTATTTTTTATTATTAAGTGAGCAAACAATCATACGGGTCGCCTTTTGATGAAACATGGCACATACCTAACCTATATGTGTCATAACATAGAATAAACATATACAATACTTTTTATCCCACTAAAACGTAAGATCCTTCGGGACAGCTGATAAAACCTCGGGGTCAGCTAGTTTTAGTATAATATATGGTACCAGCCTACCCATCAAATAATGCGTGTATCCAGTCCTGCCGCTGCTGTAGACCAGCTCAGCGCCGTGGTGGTGCGCGCGCGTCAGCTGCATGCTCGGCGAGCGCATGCGCGGAAACGTGAAGCGCATGCGTTGATGGATGTTGTCCACAGATTGCAGAAAAGTGCAGAAGTAGCGACCGGTTGCACGGATCATTTTGTCGTAGCTGTTGATTCAGGTATTTTGTTAACTTAGCATCAAATTGGTTCATTGAGTGTCTGTTTTTATACTACTAAGTCGGCAAGCATACGGTCCGCCTGGTAGCAAGCGGTTACCGAGCCCTATGGACGTTGGACACTTGGAGCATCACTCACGCGTTACCAACCCTTCCAACGTCCTGATGAGGTATTTGGCTGCGGTATTCTTGTAAGGTGGAGTTACTTCTCCAGTCAATCAGCTCTTTGAGTTAAAAAAAACGCTATGGTCTAGCTTTGTAGACCATAACCTTTGGAGATAAAGGGCAAAATTTACCATATTAATTATTTAGACACGACTTTGAAAATTAAGTGGGCCATTAATTGAAATCAGCATAATGTACATATCTGATAATTTCCCACTTATCAAAATACCAAGTGATATAATTTTGCAAAATAAATAAGGATGAATCTTTTGTTTTAATAATCTGTGATCTTATGGAAATAATTTTAAATAAGAGACAATGGTAATTAGACAATATCAATACCTACCTAATTCTACTTATTTTTTTACATGGAGAATATTCATCAGGCCCTTCACCGATCCTCGTACTCCTAATAATTGGCCGATATATTGGTTCACGCCATATGTGTCAGTGACGATGCTTTATTGCTACGGCCATTGTATAAATTACTTCTGGAATTCATAATGCTCTTTGTATCTAATATTGAAAGCGAGATAAATTAAATCAGATTTCGAAATTTGTTTGGTCTTCAATCGAAATTCCCAAACCGATAAATCAATTAACATGTAAAAAATAAATGAAAGGGCCATCTAAAATTACGGATAGACATGTTTATGAAATGAACGTCGGCCGTGGAAATGGAGTAGGTTGTAGGTATATCATCGTTACGACAAAAAATGAAGAATAGTGACTCAATTGTATTTCAGTATCAAGATTTTCGTCTACAAAATCCTTACTATTATTATAAACGCGAAATTTTATCTGTATAGATGTATTGATGTTTGTTACTCTTTGACGCAAAAACGACTGAACGGATTTGGACGAAATTTGGCACACAGATAGAATATGTTCTGGATTAACACACAGGATACTTTTCATCCCGGGAATGTGGATGAAACCGCGCGGGATAGCTAGCTTGTATTATATTATATTAATGCTACTAAAAGTCTGATTTTGTAACTTACCCGTAATTACTGAAAAACTTGACAAAGCACCTCCCGAAAAAATGCATAACCTTTTCAGGGGTGCCGAACTTTTCTCTCAAAATGTTTAATTTATCACTGGACACATTCGAGACGCTGTTTAATCGTGATCTTGCTGGAACGACGGACCCTCGACGTCTATACACGTCAACAGCCACGGTACAGCTCATTTTACGTGTCGGCTTTAGAATAGAGTTCCTTTTACTGCCTTCTGACTCTGGAGAAGTCGGTTCAGTCTCTTTGGGAGTGTCAGCCTGACTGGTCTCAGGAATTGGTTCTTCAAGAGTTTCCTTAGATCTGTGATCTTCAAATTTGATCCCCAAACTGCGTCTGTTTAAATCTCTACCGTTAACAACATCAGCTTCTTTCTTCTCATGGATTCTGTCAGTAGAAGCTGCTACCGTCCGTATTTCTTCGGATGAGTTGTAGGAATCTATTTCTTTCTTTGTAACTTCTGCCAAAGCATTAGCCGCTGTGAATGGACATTTGAAATGAGTTGTTCTGTTGTCTGCGTGTACGGACGCGCTTCGCCATGTTGGTTTGGATTTTAATGATGGTTTCTTTACTGGTGGACTTTCTGAAGTTGATGTCGTCGGGCTATTGTGATCCTTGGTTAGCAGCCGGGCTAGAGCGCATGCAAGACGCAGCATGAGGGCGTCTGGGTATTGCTGTTCCGAAGAAAATTATAACATATTAAGTAAGCACAACTAGCAGTTAAAGAATTAAGAAGGTTGTATACGGTACCTGTGTGGCACTGAACACTGTGTTCCTTGCTCCGGCCTCCCGAAGGATCGTCTCCCATATTTCTTCTCCGCATTCTTCCTGTTAACAAAATAAGAAATATTTTTATGTGGGATGCGAGCTTATTTAGTATAGTATTTTTGGGAATTGACATTCGCATTAGATTACCGTTATTCATAAATAAATAGTAAGTATTATGAATGCGATGTCTCTATAAACACTCTATAGTTCACTATTCAGCGAATTAAAACGTAAAGTACTCATGTAAATATACGATCAACTTTTACTAAGGGACCAAGTTCGAAATCGCAAAAAAAAAACTGCTTTTCATACAAAAAGTTGGTGCCATAGTAAAAGTGGATGGAATACATGACTACTTTGAGTGGTTTCATTTAATGTCGATTTTTCGTATCCACCCCGTATATACTTGTTTTCTTGGATCATGGGTTTTACTAGCCTTGACTTAAACCTTCTTTTGTAATAAGGGGGAACGAGTTTACGGAATGACACAATTAGGTGCAGCACAGACGACGCGCGATGGTCTTTATGTGCGAAGGAGTCTGCGGCACACAAAAAGTCTGTGTGAAACAAACTTGTTGTGCACCGGACTTTTTGCGTATCGTGTGGTTCCATTTTCCGAACTAAAAAGTGCGGCGCGGTGCGGTCTGTCGTCTGCGCTGCACCTTATTCGGACTTCCTTGACCGCTCAAAGACACCATAATACAGTTTCATAATCTCCGAACGTGACGCTCCAAAACTATGTGACCTTTGTTTTATATATTTTGTTTGCAAACATTCGAATACGTGCCAATGGCGGTTGACTTCAGTATATTATTACGGATAGTTTCCTTTATTTCTAACCGTAGTTTAATAGGTTCTACGACGTAAAGCTGCGTGTTTTTTTAATTTCTCTACATCCAAAGTGGTAGAGATCACTTTTAGTGATAAGGCCGCCAACTTGTAACAATTTCGCTATTTGGTGTAATAAAGTGTTATCTATCTACACAAGGAGCTGGGGGACTACCACAAACTCATTTGTCTTTTGTCCCTCTTTGACATCCGGCGTCAAAACAGGACAAAAGACAAATAAGGTTATAATAATATTGTCTTAAGAGCTTGTGGTTGGGCCCCTGAATTACTGTTTAAAATTTTAGCATAATAATAACTTGTCCCGAACAATATTAGCTGTCTCTGAAATGCGGGTTGAGTAAAGGTCAAGAGTAAGGGTGAAGCTTTGTTAACAAAATGAAAAACCCTCAATTTATTATGTATAATATATATGTTTGAAAACGAAAGTCATTTCTGTCGCAGAATAGATTACATTCGTACATTACGTGGAAATATGAACACAATAAACATTTTTTACAGCTAAAATACACTGACGAGAAATATAAAAAAGCCACTATCTTATCATGTTATATTTCTGAAACTACGCAAGAAGAAAAAACTTTATGACTTAGGCACTTTCCAAGTGGCTTTTTTATATTGCTCGTCAGAGTAAAAGTAGTAACACAATGCTAAACAATAATAGGCAAACACATATCCATCCGAAAATATATATAGGTACATACGAATAAATTAAAAATTAAAAAATGTATTGGTCCATGCTTGGCGAACCGAGCATGAGCCGAGCCACGAACGAGCACACTGCGAGCACGATTCGCGTAGCGTGGACGGGCTTGAGAGCCTCGAACGAGCGCGATTGTCAGTTTTTTCACGAACAAAATCACAAAATCAAGGCGTCCTCTGATTTTTTAAAAGACAATAGTTAATAAAAATCAATACAATCAAGAAATATGTGTGACAAAACCTCGTAAAGTCTCATGTTTCGAAGACATATATTGTGCTACTAAAGTTAAAAATATATAGAAAAATAAAAATATTATATTTTTAATGCAAAATTAATTACTACACCATCAGTCCAATTAGTTACCTTATTTTATCTCTAGTATAAAAATATCTTTTTTGGTCATAATTTGAATAAACCCCTTGAAGAGCAAGGGCCGAATGCCACTTGTCTGTTTTAGCCTATTCATATTAGATTCGAGAGATAAGTACTAAGTACTTCTATAACTTCAGTAGCTTAGACCTTCATAAGTGCCCTACTAGGGAGGGCCTAAGGCCTAAATTGAATAAATGGTTTTTACTTTGACTTTCGTTGATTGCTTCCAGCTTATATTATTATTAAGTAATTAATTATTGGGGTAATCCACTGTTGCCAGGGCCATATTATAACTTGTTTGTTTGTCCTGTTATAATGTTATTGTATATTATTGTTGTAACATTTTCATGTGCAGGTGACAACAAATGTGATTTTGTGACAACTCTACCAATGTTAGCTATAACCTATTCACTTTTGTTTTTATTATGTTCCGTAGCCATCCTTCATAGTGTCATAGTGAGGAAATATACCTAATAAAAACCTGCCAAGTTCGGTTCGGGTTCGCACATGGACAGTTCCGTACAATATTAAGTAACTCAACTTTGCTATGAAATAATTGGACTATTTTACAATAAACTTAAACCAAGTTCAAAGTACACTAAGAAGTAATCAAATTCTGATGACAATGGGATCAACCGGGAAGTGTACCCTTCCACACAAAATAATATAATTTTCCAAATCGGTTAATAATTGACGGAGTTACGAGGTAACAAAAAAAAAAAAATATGCAACCGAATTGAGAACCTCCTCCTTTTTTTGAAGTCGCTTGTATGGACGCCCCATTAATTTTTAGATTTATTTGTTATAGTGGCAATAGAAATACATATTCTCTGAAAATTTTAGCCGTCTACCTATTACCGTTTATGAGATACAGGATACCTACAGTACAGCTCACTGACAGACATACGGACGGACAGCGGAGTCTTAGTAATAGGGTCCCATTTGGCACCCTTCGGGTACGGAACCCTAAAAATCATATAAATAATGACAGTAAACCATTTATTATTTAAATGTTATTACAAATACATGCCCATACATGAAACTTACCACAATAAAGTGTTGTACACTCTCTAACAACCATCCGTACATTTTGAAATATTGAATCACTCAATACAGAAAAAAACGTGTTAAGCAATTACGTTAAACCCTTACAAATATCTTTAATTGTCACAGTTTAAAATTGTTTCCAGGGGAATTGTCCGGCAATATCCGTAGTGCGTTCCCCAAGTTCCTATCTTACTTAATCTACCTCAGGGACGTATAGCCGGTAAGGCTTTCGCGCTTCTACTGAACGGAGAAGGGACTGGCTGACTGTCTGTTTTAATATTCTAGACACAACTTAGGTAGCACCTAATTTAGTGCTAGTTTTTTTTTGTGAATAACTGTCTAGCATTAAGCTATATTTAGTAGGTAGAGAGAGAATAATATTTTGAAGTATGACCTCTCTTATGTTAATATTATATGACAATAAAATCGCCTGTAATTTACTTAATACAGTATATTTACAAACGTTATTGGTAGTATATAGATACGAACAATCAACTATGGACCCTTATTTGATAACATCGTCTCCAGCATAAAGCTGAGCTTGGGCTCGATTCTCGTAACAAAACTTCAACGATGTCGTAGCGACTTCGACGATTAAACTGTGTTTTTTACTATTATAATGTCAAATGAACGATTGAAAAACGATCCTATAGACAAATTATTGAGGCATATACACGTTTCAATGTTTTTTATACAAAATATTTCACGAAACACAATTTAAATAGTTGATGTTGCTACGATACCGCTGACGTTTTGTAACGAGAATCGAGCCACTTTTGTCTCTTGCTGCAATAATATTATTATAAGTCCATCCATCCGTCCGTTCGTCCGTTCGTTCGACCGTTCGTTCGTCCGTTCGTCCGTCTGTCTGTCAGAGGGCTGAGTCTCATGAACGGTAATACGTAGACAGCTGAAATTTTGAGATACTATGTATTTCCGCTATAACAATACATAAAAATTAAATATAATGAAAAAGTTAAAGGGGGCGTCCACTTACAAGAAACGTGTTTCTTGGGTTTTTTTTTTCATAGCAAAGTTGAGTTACTTAATAGTGTACGGAACGTGCGAGTCCGACACGCACTTGTTTTTATTTTTTTGTTTTAGTTTTATGGTGCGTCCATGCTTGGCAAACCGATCACGGCGCCGAGCCACGAACGAGCACACTGCGAGAACGATTCGCGTAGCGAAGACAGGCTTGCGAGCCTCGAATGAGCATTCGTAGCGTGCTCGACTGCACTCCGCTGATTGTCAGTTTTTCCACGAACACAGGGATTCGCATCGCACTCGTTGTAGGCTCGTTAAGTACGTCCACGCTTGAAATCGCGAGCAACGAACGAATCCTGTTCGTTCGAGGCTCGGCTCGTGCTCGCTTCGCGTAGCATGGACGCACCATTATATTTTTATGTTTGGAATGCCAAAACATGTCGACCAAACTACATGACGTCATAAAGACTTCATGCTAATCAATCATCATCAAAACTGTATGTTGAGTGAATTGATTCAGTGAAACGCATTAGGGCCAATTGTGCGTTACAGTGCCCTTTGAAGGACGCGCTCCTGGCTCCATTCATTTGCATTTATATTTAGTACCAATAATTATGCTCTCGTTTATGAACGATCTGGTGACACACTTGCACTTTCTTCATGTAGTGTTGTGCAAGACACGTGGAGAAATATTAAAAAGCTACTTTTTAGAAAGAATAATAATTATTTTGTATGTAGGTATATCACTTGTAAAGACCAAAGGTTGCTTTAAGTTTGCAGCATCCAAGTGCTGGAACGACATTCCACCACCAATACGCAACTTGCCACTGACGTCTAGCTTCCGCGCCATATGCTACAACTGACTTATCTCAAATCAATCTATGGGCTAGTTTAGGACTTCATTACTTGTGTTTTATTATTACTTTTATTTCTATTTTAAATTTATTTTAATCTTATATATCGTATAATATAATGCAGACTCATCATTTAATGTCAGGCTAGTGCAGAATATCAGCGGTTGTGCGATATGCCTATCCACAGCCATGGCTGAGCACTAGACCTTTTTGTCTCTGCTTTTGTTTACTTCTTTTTTTATTTGTTTTATTATGTTATTTTTAAGTTTGTTATGTGTACAGACCCTTAAGTGAAGCCAATGTACACATAGCCTTAACATCATCGATGACGATATTGCGCAATGCTGAGTCGACGCGGTTCCCATGTGAATCTATATTGCTGACGCCGCGACGTTGCACCTGCATCAAGCCAAGCGGCCCGCCCGACCAAGCGACGCGGAAGGGATCTTCACTTCGGTACCAACTTCGTCCGAAGACACTCCATTTTAATTATAGTTCATTAATGTAATTTTTTATACATTAAATTAATATTATAAATTCAGTTTTGATTTTTTTTTACATCCTTCGGCCGTGGCCTCCATAATTGGCGCAGTCGGTAGGATACTCGAGTCAGTGCGTGGCGCGAACTATACGAAGATTTCCGACATCGAAATCGGGCCGAGCCCCGCGTGGCTGACTGGTTTTCAAGCCATCGACGAGTATCCGAAGAAGAACCTGAGGAACACCGCTGGAGGACTTCCAAACATTGAAGATAAAAAGTCAAAAATGAAACTATTAACCCTGATACTGATCACCTACCTAGTACAAGCTCAAGAGATAAAACTTGAAAGCTTTAATGACGGACCTGGACTTCTACCATTTAAACTTGGACCCGTACAGTTAGTGACTCATCACCATATCTTCCTACAATACATTGAATTGAATGAAATAAAAGACAAGATTGACACAGTACAAGACCAATTAAGACAACTCAAGACTCAACTACCTGACAAAACATATCCCTTGTACGACACCCAAATTAACTACCTTACCGCTAAATTAGATAAAGCATCATCTCATTTAAGAGGCTTAGAGCCTAGTAGAAGTAAAAGAGGCCTAATAGACGGTTTGGGTTCTGTAATCAAAAGTATAACTGGTAACTTAGATTATACAGATGCAGTAAAATATGAAGATGCCATTAAAGTTTTAAAAGAAAATCAAGATAAGACAGTATCTGAATTTAACAGTTTTATCAGTTTAAGTAAGGATTGGATGTTACATCATACAAATATTTTATCGAATATATTGGATAATCAGAGTAAAATTAATAAGACGATATATTTCATTATGAAAGATAATAAATCGTACCAAGACAATTTATTGAAATACGCAAAATTGACCCAATTGTTAGTTATAGTTAGTGAGAACATTGATGATTTAATAAGTGAATTACGTAGAATAGAAGATATATTAGCCTTTACGCGTGCATCGAGCACACACCATTCAATGTTAAGTGTAGAAATATTAAATAGTATGTTACTTAAGTTAGGTACCATTTATGATAGGAAACAGTTATTGGACGTAGATATTAGAGAATATTATAACGTAATTAAGCCAGGTACATACTTTAATAAGGATAAATTAGTTATAGTCTTTAGGTTCCCGATCGTTTCCCCGCATTCATATGATCTTTATAAATTATCCATATTACCTAATAAATCAAATCAAATCCTAGTACCTCCCTATCCTTATATAGCAACCAATGAGAATTATTACGTGTACATTGCGGCTGAATGCCCGAAGTTGAGCAACGCATACTAATGTGAGGAAGGCATGGAACATCAAATTAGATCACAACCAAACTGCATACATAAATTAATTCTTCAACAATCTAACGAATCCTGCAAGACAACTACAGTATCAATTTCAAGACAACTTATGGAAAAATTAGATGACAGACATTACATAGTCGTCTTCCCGCAACCAACGAAAGTCCAGCTATCCTGCGAACGAGAAGAATACAACATACTCTGCGGCAGTTATCTAGCAACCATTCCACAGACCTGCCGTCTACGCACCGAAGAATTCACTCTTATTAACATCAATAATCGTATAGAAGGCAAGCCGATGAAGATTATGAAAATTCCATATTATATGAACCAGGAAACTACAAGCAAACCTACTATTTCCCTCAACTCAATCAAGTTGGATGACCTACGAAACCTTCAAGAAAAAATATCGGCGCAGCCTCCGCTTCAAATAGAACAACTACCTACGAGTACATTATACCATACTACAATCCCGATCTATGGCATATTACTGAGTGCAGCTATACTTGTATTCATCGTACTGATTCAACGCTATAGAACCTTAAAGAAAATTAAGATATCCAACAACACTAATGATATACCATTGGAGAATTTAGAAAAATCTGAAGATAGAAACCAGGTTCCAGCAACATTTTCATTGAACATTCTAAAATAGTTGCTGATCTATGGGTGGAGGTGTTATGTGTACAGACCCTTAAGTGAAGCCAATGTACACATAGCCTTAACATCATCGATGACGATATTGCGCAATGCTGAGTCGACGCGGTTCCCATGTGAATCTATATTGCTGACGCCGCGACGTTGCACCTGCATCAAGCCAAGCGGCCCGCCCGACCAAGCGACGCGGAAGGGATCTTCACTTCGGTACCAACTTCGTCCGAAGACACTCCATTTTAATTATAGTTCATTAATGTAATTTTTTATACATTAAATTAATATTATAAATTCAGTTTTGATTTTTTTTTACATCCTTCGGCTGTGGCCTCCATAATTAGTTAGAGACAAATAAACGTTCATTTATTTTTTATTTAATATTATGTAGTAGTAGTAGGTATGCACAAATGACATAGTTTAATATTAATATTTGTCTTATACTATAGTATCAGTATTTTTAACTTATACAGAAACCTTACCCAAGATTGCAGCCCAATGGAAGCATGCTAATAAGGTCATCCTGAATGGTAATACCAATTAATTGGGCCACATACCCTAACGTCACTTGGAACATTAAAATTATATTTTTTTCAACGATTTTTGGCTTTATCAGCGTTAGCAATATTTTTTTTACATATTAAAAAGGTTTTTACCAATAAAATAATCTCAAAGTTTGCATGTTTAAAAATAATATTTATAGAAAATAGGAAGGTTTAAACACTCATTGGAGCAACGCTTTTTTAATACAGACATGATTTTTCTGTACATATTTACGTACGCGAGAAAATGTGTCTTTACGAAGTTACTTTTTATTGTTATTCTGTGGTAGTGGTGGCAATTTTGGTCACCCTTTTGGTTATATTGGGACAGCTTGACTAACGTTGGTGAAGCGGTGGAGGTAGGTACTAATTAAAGTTTTCTTCGGGACCTTAGACGGGTCGCATGCTACTTTGCTACAATATTTTTGATATAATAGTCGCCAACATACTCATCAGACTCTAGAACCAGAGTCCTTGTCAAGAGGAATCAAATGGGCCCAATCTCTATGGGGTTGCGTTTTTTATTGCAGAGTTGCTACTTGCATTTGGCAAATCCCTAGATCGTAAGAGTCACGAAACACAGACGCCGGGAAGCAAGTTCCACTCCCTTGCTGTACGCATTATTAATGAGGATGAAAAAACGCTGTGTCCGTATTTTCGGTATATCAACAACACTACGGGTGTACATTTTCTTGGCGTGATTCGGTATACAAATGGATGGTGGAATTAGGTTGTACAATTCCTGGCGCACCGCTTCGTGGTTAAACGACTGTATTTGGATTTCGGGTCGCTTACGATAACATTGGTTATTGAATTGTCTATGCCCCTAATTATGGTGAAAATAACTATTTTAATAATACAACGAATATCTTATTCTATATATTTGGTTTTGAAGAAAAAAATAAAAAGCTCTAGTTCCATAAAATGGAGTATGCACAATATTGTCCAGCCAAGAGTAAAATTGTTGAATGTTTTTTTTCTTCATGTAGGCTTTCTGCTTCATGAAACATGTTACGCAAGTTGTAACATGTGTGCCTGCTGTATATAATGAGCACGTGACTTATTTTGGTAGAGCCTTCAACGAGTCTCAGCGGTATATTTGGAAAGTACCTAATTTTATGGTGCGTCCATGCTACGCGAAGCGAGCACGAGCCGAGCCTCGAACGAACAGGATTTGTTCGTTGCTCGCGATTTCAAGCGTCGACGTACTTCACGAGCTTTCAACGAGCCTACAACGAGCGCGATGCGAATCCCTGTGTTCGTGAAAAATCTGACAATCGAGCGGAGTGCAGTCGATATTATAATTTGCCGGTTTACCATGCCGTTGACGTAAATACAGAGGCAAACAATACATTGTCGCTTACCTACCATACCGCACAACGTGCTGTGCAAATTATAAAAGCGCACAATAAATATTTTTCGGCATGAACTCTATCGACTTTATTAAATTTACTTCACGAACCTGAGGCAGGGGGATACTCAGTCAAGTCACTAGTGTACGATATATCTATGAATCCATCTTTTTGCAAACTGCTCACGGTTCGCAAAAGGTAATTTTGTTAACGCTTCCACTCTACTACCCCCTTGTTAATAAATAAGAAAGAAAGAAAATGAATTTATTTTTCCAGAAACACACAAAAATCAACAAAAAATAACAGAGCAGCAATTTAAGATATAAATCCAAACTGTGCGTATCTGAAGAAAAAGGCGGCCGACTCAGCCTAATTTTGAGGTGGGGTACCTCAACGCTGGTATTCTGCTGTCGCCTCGCGAGTGTGCGTCATTAATAAGGTGTAAGTCAAGTATAGTAATACCTAGGTTTTAAATATATCCGTCTCATTCTAATGTCTTATAACAAAAAGGGCTGAGGCTATCTTAATACCTGGGTGTAACAAGACTGACTTACACCTTATTTATTAATAAGGGGGCTAATGTTTACGTTAACGTTAACATTCATAAGTGCCTTATCTGGGCCTAAATTTTATAAATACTTTTTTAATTTGAAGTTGATATTATTATTGCTCTATATGGTACAGACAGACACTGAAACAATACACTTAAATATAAAGAGCTTAACTATACATTTACCATTTAACTAAAATTCTACTCTAGTCTACATATTCAAGTCTAAGAAAAATAATTCCTTCTGTAACAAAAAACTGTTGATATTTCTCTATTATTTTTCAAGGGTCTTATTTCGAGGTCAGACGCCACGAAAGCCGTACCACCGTTATCCCCTATCGCGTTAAGTCGAATGACTCCTCATTCTGTCAATAAAGATATCTTGGAAAAATCTGTTCAGCATTTCCGTGGGAAGGTTATAAATTCGATTGAAAATGATGGAGTTTGGAGATAAAATGGATTAGCATGTTGATAACGATGAAATGAAATTTATTAAAAGTTATGAGCTATAAAGACAAAAGATATTAAGCAAAGCTTCTTACTCCCAGTTTCGCTCCCGTCCTAAATTCAAATTCAAATGTTTATTGCATTTTTCATGTGTAGATAAGTTGACAAATATTATTTAATAAGGCACAACATGAAACCCTGTTAGGGCACAGCAAATAAATAAGTACAATATAATATAAACATATTAATATTAAAACTATGGTTATACATAAATTACTTAATTTTACATTTTTAACTATATAAGAACTTATAAAAATCACGACGATCATTGCTCAGTTGCTGCACGAATACACTGCACTGCACACATCAATGCAATTTTTAGCCTTTGCCGGGCAGGTTTTTAACCCGCGATCCCGATGGGTCTTTTTCCGGGGATAAACTTATTCTGATTTATTCCAGGGTCTAATTATCATTGATTGGTGAATCGTCATTGAGACAAACTCATAAACTCAAACATTGCCGATATATTTGTTCATTGCTAAGTTTCTGGTCACATTCGAAGACAAACACGAGATAAGCATCACTTGAAGCCTCTAGTGGCACATTTAAGCTAATGTAGTGCTGCAATATTGTTATTATTTTCATAAGATTGTTTTATTACGACATTGTATTGTTGCTGTTTATTGTCCCTTCGTACATAAAGTGCAAAGAACTTATAAATATGCATAAATTCAAATGATCCAGTTATTGAAAGCTTTACCCCATTTTTATTATGCTGTCGCCAATATAATGGCGCTTGACAATAAAAAGCGGCGCGTGCGCCATTTGACCCCCACTATTAAAAAGTGGTCGTTTGCTTTACGAATTGGTGCGTTAGAGATCTCGATTGCTATACCACACTATACACATATTAGATCGCGGCCTACATATTGGCTGAAAATAGGGGTGTTCAACCTTTACATACCATTATAAAATTAACAATACATTATATCCTGGGACATCACACACGTCTATCTGATAGAAACCAGTAGGCCTAGACAAAGTACATTTCCTTGCGTTTGCGCGAATAGAAACGTTATTAAATGTATGAAGTTGACATAAGGATACGTTAGATCCTAGCGTTACCAAATGTCAATCGCATACATTTTGTAACGTTTCTATTCGCGCAAACGCAACGAAATGTACTTTGTCTAGGGGTACAGATAACTGATATTCTACATTTACCAACAAATTTTAAATATATGATATAGGTATAATTAACATTCAGACTCAGGACAAACAGAAATATTCAGGCACACAAATGGTTGTCCTGGGTGGGAACAACTACATGTGGCGTGACGTGACTAGTAGGATAGTAGGTAGTGATATTATCTTACAAACAAAGCCCGATATCTCCATAACATTTAAAATTTTATTTATAAAATGTTGAGCGTGAAAAACTAGTAAAAATCACCAAAATTCTTTTCCTATAAATATCTCTTTAATTTCCCATTTTTATGTACCTATCTTACTTTACATTTGTACTTATATTGTGTATTAATATAAATGCCAACAGTTGTGGAGCCCAGTGGTCCTAGATCACAGCGCTCGCGGGTCATGCGCACGCATGTATTTATTGGTTACCCGCCGGGAGGCTGGGCATTCGTAGCGGCGCGGGCGGGCCGCGCAACCCCTACACAACACAACATTCATCTACAATCTAGAACATAGGTGAGTACTGTGATTTTTTATTTCTAAGTTTCAGTAAGCTGTTGTGATTTTTTTTATATTGATGTAAACTTGTGATTGATGATCGATTTATGAATCTGATAAACTTACCTCTGATAAGTTCGCAGTTTCGTACAAAAACAGCTCTAATCTATACAAATAAATAAAATATATGTTGCCTGGTTAAAAAAAAATATCTAATTATTCCGTCATCAATAAGTACCTAATCAAAAAATATTGGACACGTATGTTTTGCTCTACCAAATCAAAATTGACAAAAATAAAGTGCATCAAAGTTCAAGAGTGGGTTGCTCGTGACGTCACTTTTGATTAAAAAGTGTACCACATCGTGACGTCACGATACATCTTCATATTTTTTTGTCTAATTGTCAATAAAAAAGAGACGTGTCTTATAGGTATTTTTTTGATAATAGTCTATTGAATGCACATACTTATGAGTAGTAGTACCTACCTACAAATTGAATGCCTGTGATTTCGGAATAAATACTCTAAGCTCATATGCAAGTTTTTGCAAATACTTATTATAGTATTTGCAAAGACACTAAAACACGCGATAAAAAAATTACTGACATTCTGTTTGTTTGTCCGGGTTAATCTCCGTGACGGTAGAAATAAATAAACACCTCAAATACCTACTTATGTGGCGCTTAGAAAATCGGCGCGCGGATTCCAGCGAAAAGATTTTTTTTAATAAATATAATGAAAACCTAAATACAATTTATCGTGATCATTTAGTGAGTGAAAAGCTAAATGCTTGCTCGATTTTACAGTGAGGTATAGTAGTAGTAAAATGATTACCAATAACTGAGGGGATGTCTATCGCTTGTCGATAAGCCATCGAGGCAGTGCTACTATACCCACATATCGCGAAACGTAATATGTATATAGATAAGTACAACGTGTAGGTAATTAATATATATCCGAAGGGGGTGAAGGCTACATCAGATACAGACTGTATAAAAAGTTTCAGCTCATAATAATTTACTCAATAATTCATACCAAATGTTTGCTTCCAAGTTAACAGAATTAAAATCATAACCAACGTCTCACCCATGTCTCACCGCTCACTGAGGGTCATTATCTTTTCACGTCATTGGGGAGGGGGATGGTTCGGTAACGCGTGAGTGTTGCAAGCTCTGGCTCTGGCATATGGCTACGGCAAGCTCTGTGGTAGTAACGTAGAAGTTATATTTACCTGTAAGTAAGTGATCATATTTTCGTAGACAAGACTAGCTACGAAAATAACTCTACGAATCTCTACGACAGTTAATTATTAGAGAAAGCTAATATTTTAGTTAATAAGTACTTGCAGAAACCACAGTTCAGACAATAAAGAACAAATTATATAATGAGAATAAATAACAGTTATACTAATGCGCTGAATATATAATTAAGTTTATAACATTTTGGATGTCATAGAATTGTGAGGATGCGAGTTATAATTTTTTGCAAGTGTTATTAGGCTCACTTGAATCCTGGCATATCATAATTAACTCAGAGTTAGTCAGATTAAATATATCATTAAACAGACGCATTGACAATTTAACCCCTGGTTAGCAAATAACTCTAGATGGCGAACATTAATTACACTTTGGTCTAAAACCAATGAATAATCGCGGAGATTAATATTTTTTTATACAACTTAATCGGTAAACAAGCATACGGCCCACCTGATGGTAAGCGGTTACCGTAGCCATATGGCCGCTTGCAACACAAGAAGCATCGCTGACACATTACCGACCTTTCCCACCTCCCCTATGAGCTCTGGAGACCTTACTCACGCGCAGGAACACAACTTTATACAACATAAAGTTATTTGGCTGCGGTATTCTGTAAGGTGCAGGGACTTCCCCAGTCGAGCTGCTTTTTGAGTGAATAAACGCTATGCTCTACCTCTCACACTTAACTTAACTTTGATTGTTTTCGGAAACTGGTGTTAAGATTCTTGATGATCTTTGTGTCAAGATTTTGACATCTCTTTTGAGTTCTTTGATTTGGATTATAAGACGAAAAACAAGCCTTCCTTACAAGTGATCATTACAAAAAACACCAATAGACATATTATAAAGTCACACACATTGATTAACAGCCATATATCTTCACTTGTCACAGACATGTGTCTATTAACGGCCGCATACCAATTCATATTGCCAGTCATTGCCGAAATCACATACGAAAGTGGGCACCGACCCCATACGCACAATTGTTCAATAAACAAATTGGTAACATTCACGCGCAATGCATCAGTTGCTAAAATTAATTGTTTCAGTCGCCAACTGGTGGTGTCATCTCTATAAAGACATATGTGTTGAATAGAGATGGCTCGTAGAAGGGTTAGTGGGTCGGGTAGTTAGTGCTCATGACATGTTTTAATATTATGATTGGCTTTTGTACCGCCTGAACTCAATGCGTTCTGGTTTAATAACCTTGTATGCGCTGGATCAACGACTGGCTAGTAACGTCTCAGAATCTGATATAGATCTATCAATTGGTCGGTCTAATCTATTATTGGTATTGACTTTGAATTAAACTCTTGTACTTTTTCATCATATCATAATGTCCCACTGCTGAGCACAGGCAGGTGAAAGGGAATGGGAAGATACTCCACCACGCGTGCCCACTGCGGTTTGGTGGAGGTAGGCTAGTGGTCAACCTACTGTTGGAATTATTCAAACCGCCTAGGAGGCATCCAACTAGCTTAACGACTATCACAATTAAGTGATAACCAACCAACGGCTTTTACGTGCCTTCCGAAGCACGGAAACGCTCGATTTGAAATACTACTAGGCGGTTACCCATCCAGGTACCAACCACGACAGACGTAGCTAACGGCTAATCATGCTACATCACGAGCACTTCAGTTCAGTTCATCATACTAATATTATCATCACATTATTATTATTTACATACAATATATTCTCATACATTTTAATTTGGTTGTTGGCTAACTTCGCGTCTCTCCAGATTTATAGTTTTAAGTATTGTCTTAAAGAAACTGTCGAGTCAAATACCAATTCCAAGACGTGGGAACCTGGAGACCTGTAAAACAGGTTGACAAACCTTAGTCCTTTCTCCACAATTGATATTTTCGTCGTGAGTTCGAATTCCACTATACATTTTAGCTTTTGATGAAGGAAAACATCGTGAGTAGACCTAAGTTGAAAAGCTGTCGCATGAGATAAGGTTGCTTGTGGGTAGTTCAACAAGGAAGTGAAACCCAAGAGCACAAGCAAAGATTGAAGACGTGCCCAAGTCTGCTTTTACAATTATGTTCCAATGAATTCACTGATGTTAAAATGTACACATTTGATAGTTTTGTAGTCTACTATTGAATAGCGGCGAAAATCCTTATGGATTAAGTAGACAACGCACATTGGCCCAATGGAAGTGAAGACTGTGAAGTGAAGTCGGGTCGCTCACTTCCCTCCAATATGGCGAGGAGGGCGATGGCTGCCACACGCGTCATACTTGTGAACAGGTGCTGCTTGTGGGGGCTGGTCTGCTTAAGTTTTCCATTTATTTACGTATTAAATATAGATTCAGTCTACTTTGTAGTCTTGCCGCCGCGCCGGGGCACGCAATTGTTGTCAGTGCGATTAGAATGTAAATATTATGTAATGAATCTAAGCTTGTTTTGAAAAGAGTAATTGCTAAGTTTATTGCCGGCTCTTCTCAGCAAATGCAACGTTCCGAACCGGTATTAGAGTATTAGAGTCAGACTTTTCATAAATGCCTGCGAAGGTCTATTTGTAAATGATTTTGATTTTTTTAAAAGTGAAGTGGTAGACTTATCCTCCAGATATTATTGTTGAGACCATCGTATAATGAGTGAACACCAATTAGCCATTTCGTTCCGTCAGGTCCTCCGTTCCCTTTTGCCTCTGTTTACTTACTTACTATGAATAGATTGTAATCGAAAACATGCACCTCCATAATTACCATAATAAAAGAAAATAGTGATTGTACTCCCTTAATGGAAGTCTAAAACAATTCATAAAAACTAACCTATACTAAAAACCATTGTTGTGCAATGTAGTTTAGTCGAATAACTAGAGGTAGTTGACCATTTACAATAATGACATTTGATGTGTTTGCATGTTAAGATCTTATAACTACTAAAGTTGTAGCCTCGCGTTGTGTGTTTATAGTAGCTAATCATGGCACATATTGTTTACAAAATGTCAACAATCCAATGCAGTTTTTGCACAAGTTTATAGGTATACGTGTAGGTATTAAGTTTGCCGACAAACTGCAATGCAGTTTGTCAGATATTACAAATGTAAAAGTGTATTTTTTATTAAGTAAATAAATAATAAAAAAAAAAAGAAAGAAGTAGATTTGGTGCTGACTCTGTTGTTTATGTACAACGAAACTAATTTAGTCTCACTACATCTTTTTCTATAAAGAACATAAGAAAAGGATGTATGAAATTTAGTCCTGTCAAATTAGTCAAATTGCTTGTTAGGGTTCCGTAGCCAAATGGCAAAAAACGGAACCCTTATAGATTCGTCATGTCTGTCTGTCTGTCTGTCTGTCCGTGTATGTCACAGCCATTTATTTCCGAAACTATAAGAACTATAATGTTGAAACTTGGTAAGTAGATGTATTCTGTGAACCGCATTAAGATTTTCACACAAAAATAGAAAAAAAACAATAATTTTTGGGGGTTCCCCATACTTAGAACTGAAACTCAAAAATTTTTTTTTCATCAAACCCATAAGTGTGGGGTGTCTATGGATAGGTCTTCAAAAATGATATTGAGGTTTCTAATATAATTTTTTTCTAAACTGAATAGTTTGCGCGAGAGACACTTCCAAAGTGGTAAAATGTGTGTCCCCCCCCCCTGTAACTTCTAAAATAAGAGAATGATAAATCTATAAAAAATATATGATGTACATTACGGTGGAAACTTCCACCGAAAATTGGTTTGAACGAGATCTAGTAAGTAGTTTTTTTTTAATACGTCATAAATTGAAATTAATATCAAATACTCAGGTCTATACTACCATTTACTTATATACCTACAGGTTTGTACGGAACCCTCGGTGCGCGAGTCTGACTCGCACTTGGCCGGTTTTTTTTTTTAACATAAATTTTGTCGCCATCAAAATTGATTACGTCTATTTACCCGCAAATGAAAATGGCAAAGATTAATTTTACAGCTTTAAATAATGTTCTATCCTTTTTCGACAATATTTGTAAGAAAAAAGATGTGAAGTGATTAAAATTAGTTTATTGCGATTTACAATAGAATCGGGATCATTATGATTTACGTATAAAATATCCAGGATCTCTAAATTCCCCCAGTGTTCCCTGTGTGACTTAACTACCGTAAATACATATATATTTCCATAAGTCCACTCCATATATTTCCATAAGTAACACAAATGAGACTTCTTCGACTCTACCTCATACATAGATTTTGCCTTTTCATAGCCGGTGAGTATTTAGATATAGATCGAGTGGTTCTAAGGAGACATGAGGTCGAATTTAGAGAAAAATTTGATTTTTCGATTTACAGTGAAACTCTACGTGACTCGGGAATCGAACGTTTACAGTGGTTTAGCTGTAACAGCACGGCTACGTCTCGGCATTTACCTTGCCATGCAAGTGATGCTTTTAAATCGTATGCGTTAAAGTTAATTTTACAATGACTAATTAAAATAGTTGATGCCTTGTGGCAAGCGCGCCGCGCGTTGCCGCTACAAGCCACTAGTCCTGCTGACCACACCACAGAATATTTAATAGTACTACGTACAGAAAACCCACTTCGAAAACGACATTTAAACAAAAATCGACTCTTGGAACGACAGAATAAAGCGCAATCCAGTTCGCGCAGCGCTGCGCGCCTAAAATTATATTCACCTACAACTTCCCTCTCTTTCTATCGTATAACTCTATCCTGTATGACGCGGCTCGTATTACGGTAGGGTTGTCTAATGACGTATTATGAATCTTCAATATTTCCTTATCGCCTATGTATGTCCTATTACTATTCTCTGTGTTTATTTTATTTCTATGCTATTCTCCTTTCGTGAACATTGACATTTAAAATATCCTAGCTAACTAGTATTAGATCAGAAAGTTATTTTAAAATGTCTACATACTTTAATCTAAGTTGTTAGACCTATACGTACTTTGTATACTGAATGTGTATTCTGTCTACGAAACTGAATACAACTATTTTGGGGAAGGGTTTTAGTAACATACATGCTTATCAAATCTGGAATGACTGACGACGCGACAAGAAACGGCACGATTACCTAGTCCAGTAGCCGTCAGCCGAAATTCACAATATTTGTTCTTAATAATCTTCATGTTGATTAAAGAAGTTTGTTATATAAAAATTAATAAAGAATTAACCAAAAAAAGGATATATTGAGTTACTTACCTACATAACAATAAGAATTGTTAAATTTTTCTGAATATTGTTCTACTGATTTTTGAAATAGTGGTATGTTAAATCTTAGTTATTCTAAGAGTTGTAAGGTAGAATTACTGTATATTTAAAGAGGGAACTCTCTCTATTCTGGAACTACTAACAGTTTCTAAAAAAAAAATCGTCAAAATCGGTTCATAAACGACGAAGCTATCCGCGAACACACATAAAAATAATTAGACTTTTACAAAAAACTTAAACCGACTTCAAAGTACACTAAGAAGTAATCAAATCCTGATCTGATGACAATGGGACCAAACGGGAAGTG
Organism: Achlya flavicornis; assembly: GCA_947623365.1. Taxonomy (NCBI): domain Eukaryota; kingdom Metazoa; phylum Arthropoda; class Insecta; order Lepidoptera; family Drepanidae; genus Achlya; species Achlya flavicornis. The sequence goes on along the minus strand of OX392480.1, from coordinate 12,995,665 downwards.
TTCCAGACAAAAAAATTCCAAATCCGTTTATAAACGACGGAGTTATGAGGTAACAAACATAAAAAAAAAAAAAAAAAAAAACATACAACCGAATTGAGAACCTCCTCCTTTTTTTGAAGTCGGTAAAAAAATATACGGTCGAATTGAGAAACCTCCTCCTTTTTTTGAAGTGCCACACGCGTCTTGCGCTGCGTGCGCGTTGCAACCGACTAGCGTTGTTCCGGTAGTCCGCGTGCGCGCGATCGTACCTAAACATGGGAGTGGGACAGGCCTGACCACACGCTTCAGCAAGCGGTATCTTGCCAAAGCCGCGCCACCAATTTCACCGGCGCCGCGCCGCCCGCGAGCTGCCAGTGCTGCCACCTCGCAGGCGGCTCGCTGGCAGCTAGTGGTTGGATTGAGTTGACGCGGTTGCTGCGATGGAGCGGTTCTGACATAGTGAGCGATGACCCTCAATGTAGCTTTTTTATATTTATGTAAGTACCTATTGCTACCAAGCAAACATTATAAACTGTAAATGCAACTAACGTCTATATTCAAGATTGGTAGAGATAGGTCCTGCTAGCCATAAAACTCACAAATTAACACAATCATGCTTGAAGCTTGTACCCATTTGGTCCCAGCGATCTTTCGTCTAGTATTTCCTAACAAATTGGACTGCTGACGTCAGTCAGCTGAAGTGTTCTATCACGTTCTATTAGGATCAGATGGCCGTGTGCACAGAAATTTCCCAGGTCAATAATATCTGTTGTATGTAAATTCTGTGTAAGGAGCGGTACTTTAGGAGTACGTGGGTGGAGGGAGATACAGATCCAACACCTGTATTCTTCTTTGAGAAGTACCTATCTGTATACTATTATTGCACTTGTCACGAAGAACATGATAAGTGCATTTAAATTTTTTACATTATTAGACTTATGAAACCATGGAAATTTTGATCAAATTTTTATTGTAATATTAATTTATCGGGTCTATTCGCGCACAGATTATTATCAAATTTTTTATTGTCACGGGTAGATATACCGATAGACTTTTTGAAAAAGTCCCTTATACAAAATCTTTTTCTTAGTTTCCCTCTCAGCCATTACTTATTTTGTTGCTTGCTTATAGTCTAGCTAGTGTTTTTCATACAGTCATAAATAAATTAAATTATTAAAAGAAACACAAAAACTGACTGTGTAAAACAAAAAATATACTGAAAAGAGAAGAGCATGCTCTTGAATCTATAGAATTTTGAGTATAACTTGAATTTTATAAGGCTGTCCCCCGCGGTTTCACCCGCCTTCCTAGGATAAAAAGTCCACCAACTTCTCCATACGGCTATCGGCATGCCAAATTTCATGATGATTCGTTGAGTAGTTGAGGCTAAGCCTTCACGCCTAAACTACTCAACGAATCATCATGAAATTTGGCTCAAACAAACTCACTTTCACATTTATAATAGTTAGGATAGGAATGAAGTCGGGGATAAAGTAATACATAAGTACCTATACTAAATGATGTGCTAGGTTAAAATAGTTTTTTTTTGGATCTCCTTTTAAACAAAGATTTGATTGTGTTAGTTAGGCCGCTCTGTGCGCTTGGCGCCTAGCTAGTCGCTTAGCGTGTCGCAGTGCGGCCTAAAGAGTATATAATCACTACGGCCGGTCGATCGTTCGTTCCCGTATTTTTTATTCGTGTAAAACTATTCCTAAGTTTTATTAATTGATTCATTAATAAAACTTAGGAATAGTTTGGTCCTAAAATTTAACTAGTTACGAATATTTTATATTGTTTTATCTAATTGAAATTGTTGTGCACTCGGGGTATCGGCATTCCCCTTTAAAATTAAATAAAACCCATTTCAATACTCTTGATTGGTCAAAGCTTCATGGTATTGGCTTTGAAGATAATTTTATGTCATAGGTTTTTAATTTTGGGCATATTTGTGGGTAGCTCGAATGAAGCACAATCTTTTGTGGCTTTCCAGACTGTAGAAATACTACATTATCTTGAAGATGCTACATTATCATGCTTTCCCGTTCCAAGCTTTGAATAAATCTTAAATCTAGTGTTCTAAATAAGTCTGAAAAGTAATTCATGATTGTTGTTTGTCTAGTTGGGCAATTACAGCCTTTGGCAAAGTTTGTGGCATTGTATTGAAGAAAATACAATTATAGAATAAAATAAAATAGTTTAATCAAATTAATAAAAGCATTGTAGCACTTTTTTTTTTAATAAGCTATTAATTTTTAAACATCACGAAAGGTATAGCAATATTTGGTGCACTTTAGAACACTGGTATTTCCGCTATCCTTTTCTCCCTCGGTGCATATATCTTAAAGCTTGTACTCCTGACGCATCATCAGGTCGAAGAAGCAGTCGTTGTCGATGGACACGCTGATGCCGCTGTAGTAGTTCATGAACTCTTCAAGAGTTATCTGCAACATGATAGCACTGTAATAAATATAGTTACTGTAATCTATGCGACGCCTTTGATCATTGCATACAGAGACCGCGGCGGTCATGAGAACGCACATCCTGTCGGAGTTCCATTTTCATTTAAAATGTTCTGACGCCCTTAAGAAAAAAAAATGACGCCATTTTGAATTATTTAGTTATTGGTCCGATTACTCTCAAAATTGATATTTGAGAGACCTTGCGATCACAAAACATGATGAGACATGTCTTCATGAATTTCATGTCATGGCAACTCTCGTACATTATTATGGCGTTTTCTGGCCAGCAAATTATTAAAAACTGTACTCATGATTATGTGATTATTAAATGAGTTAGCAACACTAACCTTGATGCAATGTGGTTTTATACCAACATTTTTTTAAATTTGTTTACATAAAACGTAATTTTTAATATAAAACCGCGGGAGCACAATTACAGCGGAGTGTGCAATACAAACTGATAACAGTTTGCTCAGAAGCCCCCAAAGATAGATTAACTGGATTGGAATTGTTCAAGGCTCCACAACAGCAAGATTTCATCTTCCGTCGATGAACTAATATCGATGTATCGAGTGACACAAAGAGTATGACTTGACGTGTGATCGGTAGCGAATATTGCAGAAATCTAGAACTTTAGACTGCTTGCTGTGTGCACAATAGTAACCGCGGAACGCAGAACTGTGAACGCAAAACTCAAGAATGCGCTGTGGTACGGCGCCTTATAGTTATTTTCTTGTCGGATAAAAATGATCCCAAACGACGTCAGTTCACAGAGGGTTCGATTTTTACAAATCTTTGAATTCAGTTAATAAATAAAGTATCAACAAATAATATTTAGAGTAATTCGTGTAGTTTGCAGCCGTTTGACGCATGTATAATGTTATGATTCCAATATATAAACAGCATCATCATCAGCCTATAATGTCCCACTGCTGAGCACAGGCCTCCTTTCACAAATCAGGGTGAAAGGGAATGGGCAGATACTCTGCCACGCGTGCCCACTGCGGAAAGGTGGAGGTAGGCTAGTGGTCAACCTACTGTTGGAATTTTTCAAGCCGCCTAGGAGGCATCCAACTAGCTTAACGACTGTGATAACCGGGACCAACGGCTTTACGTGCCTTCCGAAGCACGGAAACGCTCGATTTGAAATACCACTGGGCGGTCACACATCCAGGTACCGACCAAGACAGACGTAGCTTAACTTTGCCGATCGATTAAGAACGGCTAATCATGCTACACCACGAGCGCTTCAATATATAAACAAGTAAGTAGTATATATAATGTGTAATTCGTATTCTCACCTTTCCATCGACAGTTCCGTGAGCCTCAAAGGTGGCAAGTAACTTATTGAGTATGGTATCCGCTGACTCCTCGCCGCTCATATATCTGGAGTATACAGAATTTATTAAACTAGGTATCTTAGAAACCTTACGTGTTCACCAGATATGAGGCATAAGAATAAGCATAATAAAAAGTTTTTTTTTTTTGCTTTTTTTTATGTTTATATTCGTTTTGATTGTGTATTTTATTTTGTAAAATAAAAAGTATGTATGTATACTAATGTTTTAGAAAAAATTGCCAATATATAGTCAGATTGTCAAAAAAAAATATGTAACCTTGCTGAGTTTCTTGTCTGTTCTTCTCAGTTGAAGGCCGACTTACGAACTGGCGGTAACTTCAGTAGCTTTGACCTTCATAAGTGCCCTGCTAGGGCCTAAATTGAATAAATGGCTTTGACTTTGACTTTGAATCGTTATATTCCATTAGCGTGAAAGTGTATAAATAAGTAACCTGGGCTGTGAGGTGACATCGTATACGTCACGTATGTGTTCCACATAAACGATGCCGTTTCCAAATTTGTCCAACTTCTTGAACGCCTGCTCAACTATGGCGCGCCGCGAATCCGACATCGGGGGCTGTAAACATCAAGGCCAGAATGAATAGGTTTCTCTGGGTAAGCGTGCTCCATCTGAGGCTTCGTCATCGTCCTTAGTTGCCAAACGTAAACTCATGTAATATGTATAAAAAATATTATCTGATGGTGCGTCCATGCTACGCGAATCGAGCACGAGCCGATCCACGAACGAACGAGCACGATGTGAATCCTTTAGTGCTCGTTCGAGGCTCGCAAGCCCGTCCACGCTACGCGAATCGTGCTCGCAGTGTACTCGTTCGAGGCTCGGCTCGTGATCGGTTCGCCAAGCATGGACGCACCATAAGATATACCTAAGATCTTTAGGTAAAATATCGCAACCATTACTCAACGTTTTCTAATATCCAGAGTAGTGGCATGCATACAAATTGCAGAAGGCTTTAGTTGGTGCCACATGCACTCATTGCGTTACAATATTTGCATGAGTTTGTGTGTTATAGGTACACCTAGTCAATACAATCCCTGCCTTATTATAATTGTGATAAATCCTATTTTTAACCGACTTCAAAAAAAGGAGGTTCTCAATTCGGTTGTGTTTTTTTTTTTTTATGTTTGTTACCTCATATCTCCGTCATTTATTTACCGATTTGGAAAATTCTTTTTTTGAATGGAAGGGTACACTTCCCGTTTGGTCCCATTGTCATCAGATCAGGATTTGATTACTTCTTAGTGTACTTTGAAGTCGGTTTAAGTTTTTTGTAAAACAGTCCAATTGTAATTAGTGATTGATAGTATAATATTTACCCGTATCTGCATGATTAATTCATCGAGATCTATTGATCCGCTATGGTCTGTGTCAAACTTCTGGAAAAGCGTCTCTGTTTCCTGTAAGTTTATAAAGAGACATTCGGACTTTTAGATTCGTTTTATTTTCATAAATTTGTGTATTTTGAATTCTATTGCATATCGTTGGTGTTTTATCCAATACAATTCAATTCAAGTGACTTAATAAGCTGTCTCAAAAAGTCTTAGAAAAGTTTTAGTAGGCACAAATCAATGGCCACCATTTTACAAAAACTTGACTTTTATGGATGGTGACTAACACGTGACTAACAGTGCGGGCTATATGAAAGTGATTTATTATAACTAGAACATAATCGACACTGGCAAATATAAAATCCGAATAAAAAAGATTTGGTAAGGTAATGGTAAATTGGTAATGAAAACTAAGAAGAAGTACAAGTATCTAATTATATAGACAACCTTTGTTTATCAGAATACAGAACATTATGTCAGAAATGTAACACATAAGAATACACTTAACAAAATAAAGCTAGGTAAATCCCACAGGTAAATCCTTACCTATTTATGCCAGGCAAAAAAGCAATATCCTAGAATTTTACATTATATCTACTAATAATAGTAGGTACCATGTAATAGTAATAGTACCTCTTGGCTAATGTCAAGACCGGTCTCTTTAATCCCGTGGAAGAACTTTTCCTTATTAAGCTGCTTACTGCCATCGTCATCCAGGCTTCGGAATATCCTGAAAAGGGAATGTCCTTACTTATTAATCACATTAGTATTAAATAACTCATCACTGATATACTAAGCGGCCGTTAAGCTGGTTACGAGAGCTTGAAACTGACTCAATGTAGCTGCCGGAACAGTAAATGGCTTTGTCACAATGTTTTCTTTCACTGAAAGTTCAAGATGGCAGCATCATAATGAGGCCCTATTGCTGTTGTTAAAAAGAGTATACTTATGACGCACTTAGGGAGAAAAGTAGGACCTTCACGCCCGCGAAGTGAGGGTGCCCTACTTTTCTCCCGTGGTGCGTATACGATTTTTTCTTACACTGTGATGTAAAGCCCGATCCGATTCGTTCGTGGCTCGGTTCGCGTAGCATGGACGCACCATTACATTTACCAACTCATGTTGGTAAATCCTGATGTACTCGTTAAACCCAGGATCTACCGATATACCTACGGGCTTTTACAGTAACAGACATTTAAATATCTAACGAAAACCAAAGAGGATCCAAGTAAAACTGACCTGCCAAGACTCATGATGCCGGCGGCGCCTCGCGACAAACACAAGAGTCTCAGCTTCTCGACCGGATCTGTAGTGGAATGCAGAGTCCGAACACTGTTCTCCATCAGTTCATCCTCCACGCGATCGCTCGTCGATTGGGGCATGTGCCATGCTACTGCAAATTGAAATATAAAAGACTGCTTATAAAATTGAAAAGCAAACGTTGACTTCTCTCGAACGAACGGTCAGATGCAGCAAAAACAATACCTATAGAAGAATGCGAAGGAATGAAACGAATTCGAAGTCATTGAAGAGTCTACTCTGAAAAATGAGTAGACCCTCAGGGTGAGGTAAATAAAATGTTGTGACGCTTCCAGCATTATCACCACTTTTGCATTTATAGCCTATAAGCAGAGCTTCCAACATAATTCCCCAGTGTTCAGTTATTGATTATACCCCACCTATAGGAAGCTCTTTCAATGGAATTGGGTTATCACTACATACCTAGTATAAAATTAAGTTGCTTTCCGCGTCTCGCTGTCTGTCCGTTTATCCTCTAACTCCTTCTAAACCACGCAAGGATATGATCCGCGATGGTATATGTCTATATCCTATGGATAACCCACAGTGACCATTTTTATGCGATTGAGATTTAATTTTTTTGTGGGTTATAATTACGAACTTTATTTTGACCCATATAATATTAATCCTTAACTTATTAAACAACATATTAAAACAGAAAATCATTACCTATCAGTTATATTTTAAAAGATATCACAGATTTAAAATGATATTACCACAGACATAAATCTAAAGTATATCTGGTATATCTGTGCAGTACGCCCACTGGCTGATGTCAGAAACGCATTCTCGGAGCCGCAATGTACCTAGGTCATTGTAGGCTCAATAAACAACTTCATACCTAAAAGTATTCGCCAGAGAAGCTAGCTGACAAGGTTACTCACGCTATAATCCAAGATACAGAGAAAACCAGCTGCAATCTGACCAAATCAAAATGATCTGACTGATCAAAATGTAACCTTGCTGAGTTTCTTGCCTGTTCTTCTCATCTCAGTTGAAGGCTGACTTTCGAAGTGGTGGTAGGCTTCAGTACCTTTGACCTTCATAAGTGGCCCAAGTAGGGCTACTAGGGCTTAAATTGAATAAATGGCTTTGACTTTGACTTTGAATCAAAACGTGTTGAATGCCGTTGTCGTCGCTAATGCGGACACGTGTGAGCATCGAGGCAGCTTATGATGATATGGAATCCATCGAAAAATATTAATATAACTACCTATATACTAATAAGACTTTGTCATTGGTATGATCAACATCATGCCTGATGCAATCAGTATCTCGGCAGCCCCAAAAGGTACTAAATTGGTTCGCAATTTTCCACAAATTTCCCCCAAAAAGGTCCAAAGATATCACACAAGAGTAAGTAAAGGGTACATTATTTATATAGTTGGATGAATATCAGGCATCAACCACCTGACCTCGAACAAGCCGTCGCTCAACAATAGGGATGCTACCTGGGTAAAAAAATCTAATTCGTGACTCGGGCGTCGGGCTCGTCGTGACGTCACTTTTGAGTAAAAAGTGTACCACGACGTCGGCGTCGTGACACACACCATACCTCCCCTTTATTTACTTTGTGTCGATTTTTTTTGTTTAATTGACAAAAGAAAAAATACCTATGTTATTATTGTGTTATTATGCGTATGTTTAAAATTAAAAACTGATCTAGTGTCCGATAAAAAAATGAATTTAGAATGTTGAAGGTAATTCTAAGTATCTAGTGTAAGCGAATATACCTTTCGGGCCCGGGCCACGAGTGCCCTTATGGTAGGGCTGTCATCCGTCCGGGTTTCCCCGGAGTTGTCGTAGTTTAGAGGGCGTCCGGGGAGCGTCCGGGCGGGGTTTAATTTGTAGTCCGGGTTTAAAAATTTCAATTCTGAGTATTCTGTTTTGTTACATTTAAAATAACTAAATTTAATTTTAATGTTTTCGAAAATAAAAATAAATGATTTATTACATTTTGAACTGTTTTGTAGTATATATATACCAAAAAAACCTGTTTTGACATGTCCGGGTTCTGGGCTCCAAAATCCGGGGTTTTTACGCGTCTTCTCCTGGTTGCAAAAGTATCATGGCGAGATCCATACATTGATTTGTACAAAAAAAAAACATTTTAGAGGGTTTTGAATCACTTCCAATGTTCAGATTACATTACCAGCAACATGTTAATATAACTACATGAAATATTTTATAAACCCCGCAAAACGGAACAACAAAATAACGGTTTTGGTAGCGAATAGTCGCGATTCGCCGGCATGCCATAGAAATTCGAATTTTTTCGCTCAAGTTATTCCTTAGGCACCAAGGATCAATTATAACTTCATTGTAACGTCTCTAAAAATCTTTATTTTTTTGTACAAATCTCGCCATGATCCTTTTAGAGATGGCAACCCTCCAAGCCAATTCAATTCAATTCAATTGGCTTGGATGCAGCTTCTGTGCAGTTAACATAACTGCAGCAAATCTATCGAGCGAGTCTCAATTTGAGACATGCGCAATTCTGACTGTAGAGGAAAATTCATAAAAACTTGTTTTCTTTTAGTTTATGTAAATTTCAATGACGATCTGTTTGCGGCTCTTCGCTTACATTTTGAGGTTATGTTATTGAAGGGCTCTTAATATTTTACCGTGTAATCTTTTTAGGGTTCCGTAAACAACCCTAACTACCATATTAAAAAAAGAAGCTTTTAAGCAAGTTTAGTAAAACCAGTCGCTCCGTCACTTTCTAACGTCATATAACAAAAAGAGATGCGACTATTTTTAAACCTGGGTGTGCTTTTTTAATAAGGGGGTTATAGTTTGGGGTTATGTCCGTCATTCGGTCTGTCTGTCTGTCCGCGGCTTAGCTCAGAGACAGTTAGTATTAGAAAGCTATAATTTTGCATAGCAGACAAAGTGGTAAAATAAAAAATAGAAAAAACAGTTTTAAGAGTAGGGTAGGCTCCCATGGTGTAGGGTGTCATTGGATAAGTCGTTCAAATACCTATATTGCGGGTGATCAGAAAACCAATTTTCTATTCATTCAGGGATCCGTTTGTGAAATATTAAGCTTTAAAGTGCAAATTTTTGTAAGAGCCAAGTTTCGCTGTCAGCTAAACTGGTGGTTTTGGATACCTATGTGGAAAAATTCACGGCAGTAATACATATCGAATAAATGTTGTTATGAGAAAGTTAAAAGAAAAGCACAGCAGAGTTAGTAGGCTTTACAAGTTAACGATTACTAGGTAATTGTCGACCAACTTATAAAATGTACCTACCTACTTACTACTTTTATGTGAAAAAAAATTGAGTGTTTTTTTATTATTATTTTTATCTGTACTGTCTATACTATTTGTGTTAATACCTGTATGTCGATCGTCGGAAAGTTTCGCTGAAAACCAGCGTTGTGGCCCTTGTCGTCGCAACTTCATGCTGAGCGATTACCTTTTTACGACACACCTTAATTTAAATTATTTACATTGTCATATACCATTTCTTGTATTACGTGTGTCTAAATAAATTATTCTTATCCTACTTGGAGAAGTAAAAAGAAATATTTCGTTTAAATTTCATTAAAAAATTACTCTTATGAAATTGTTAGGGGTGTAAAACATGCAATTAGTTAAAAATAGAAGCAAAAAGAAGGGGTTCTTAGAACGCATATTGTGACGGGCCACTACGGAACCCTACACTGCGTGTGGCCCGACAGCCACTTGGCGGATTTTGAAAATTACAGATAATTACGCGTTAGTAACTACTTATAAGTATAAATGAATCTAAATAAAATGCGTAGGTACTATAATGTAGCAAATATAAATCAATAACAAACAAACAATAATACAGCCATTACAAAACCTCAGTTCACTGGCACAATTTAATAATAACGATTTGAAAAACCTATAACCACTTTATGTCGCACAATTACACTACACTAATAGCATAATTACTTACTACTAGATGCTGTGTCCGCTTTTCCATGATACATCTTGTCTATTTCATCAATTAGTCTCCTTTTAAAAAACAAACAACACTTTTATGCTCAGTACTGCACGTCCTTATGCACGTGATAGATATGGGCCGATCATCATTAAGAAAGTGCTGATCATCTCATTTAGAAAGATTATAAATATTAACTAAAATAAATAAATTAATATAGCATCTCAATATATCGATGTGCTAAATTTGAATCCTGAGTTGCCAAGTTGTCTAAACTGATTCTAGTTATGTAATTACTATTTACTTAATGTTCCTCATTATAGAATGAAGAAACTTCGGAATTAAAGTAGGGTAGGTATTAATTAATAAATCACAAGACTAGTATAATTGTCAATAAATTAATCAATTCAGATAATGGACAATAAGTATCAGATTACGTGATTTAAACGTTAGGATGGTTATTCTAATCGAATTATATAGCATATTTCAAAATCAGGTATACTTAACTATATCAGAGTACTAAAGGGTTTATTAGGTCACAATAATAAATAATCATTTAGGCCAAACTTTAGAAAGTATTTATTCAAACATATCTATGGCCACAACTATGAATTTACTCTCAAATCTACTTCCGGTTCGGATGGCCGACCATATTGAGAAGATACCGGTAAGAAACTCAATATAAAGGTCTTATGTATGGCCACTACACATTCAGAATTATTCTCAGTATATAACAGAAATACACAGAACACACATTATAAAATTATCAATTGTTACAGTACAGTTGACAATATCAAATATACTTATCTTTATATCGACGGGCAGTATCACGATTATAATAAGCAACCACCTCCAAAATACACAAGACTGAACTGAGCCCAGACCTTCCCGCTAATTTTATATCTTACAAGTACACAGTATTCTTCAAGAATACCGACGGAAGTATCAACCAATCACAGAGACGGAAGTCTCAATACACCATAACCGGATACATTTTATCAGGAAGTGTCACTAATCTCATATTAACAAATTTAGTAAACCATTATCACAAAATTACAACATTCGTTGTTAATTATTGGAATAATTACTATCGAATTTAGGTATGATTAATAATATGATTTATCAAAGCCATTACATTGTTCAATTAAAATATCAATCGGAAGTCTATTGAAATCTCCTTACATTACAATAAAATGTTTATCAACAATTAAATTATCGCAGTAGTAATTTGATGACTTTGTAATTATTCCAATCCAATTATCATCAACATTACAATTTAAAATAACATAAGTTACACCGGAAGTTTAATTTAATTATTGCACCGGAAGTTTAAATAATAATCAGACCTTCAGTTCAATAGTGTTGCCATTGCAAATAATAAATTTATCAAAAACTTATTTCAATAGTGTTGCCACTGCAAATAATACATTTTTGAAGTACTTATTTAACTCAGATATTTGACTCAGATTTAACCAAATATCTAACACGGCCAGACTGACATGTACTTCGTTCTCGAAGTACCAACAGTACAACAACATTTATTTACGACACCTGCTGTATTTCTGGAATTTAGGCACAACCACAAGGTAAACCACAGGTACAGCCACAGGCTTAAGCATAGCCAGAAGTACAGCAAAGCTAAGATTTAATTACAGACAACCCCCAGTATAACAGCGAGTAAAGTCACAAGTACTCACAAGTAAGGCCATTGTTACAATCATAGATATACAATATTTCTAATTACAATTTATCTTCATTTTCGAAGTACTAACCGTATAAAAAAAAACATTTATACATGATAAAAGGAAAATCAGAGATATAGCCATAGGTACAACAAAGCCAAGTTCCATTTACAGACATAACCACAGGTATAGCAGCGAGTGCAGTCACAGGTATGGCCTTTGGCACAATGATAGAAATAAAATATTATAAAATATAAATTATGTAAACATATGATAAAACTGTAAAACCAGTAGGTCTCTCCATTGAAATATATTTACCAAAAACTGACTGAACGATGAAGGAAGACTATCAGACTAAAATTGAATACAAATCCTTAAAACTACTGAATACATGTACATAGTTTTTACAGATTAATTAAATTCAGCTTGGCACATCATCGAAATCGGCTGACGGTAAAAAGTTAATGAAATTCAATGAAATCTGCGTGAGCGAACCTCGGGCAAAAACAAATAAATCATAATTACTTAGTTCAAGCCATAACCAAAGTAAAGAGAAGTGTATCACATTTGCTGCACAAGGGACAGGCCAGAACAATTTAAAATATATCAACAGTCCGTGAACACATGGTCTATCCACAATTACATACAAAAATACATTTCAAAGTACATCTTATGTCACCTCAGTATCCCAAAAAAGTACCATGAATTAATAAAACATAAGAGAAGGGAATTGATTTTAGCACAATAATAATTAGAATAATTATGTCAGAATTTCTACTTGTTCGACAAAAAATTATAAACATATATTATTCATTAATTCAATCAATAAATCATTGGTGCAGTGAATGACCCTTGATTAATTAATTAATCACCACAACACACTATCCCAATCTATATGAAATCTAGCATTTGGCACCAAGATTATATCATTGTACAATAAAATAATAGCTACAAATGTGGTGTTGATGTACCTTTTTATAAATAAATAAATAAATTGTATCCTATGAATATTTACAAATAATTTTGCATATTTATGAATATGTCTAATCTATCAAATACTCTAGTAACATCTTAAAATACGAATCTGAAATACATTTTGATTTTATGTTATGTAGGTACTCACGTAAAATAATTTACAACCGCTCGGTCACACTGACAATTGCAAAGAATCTCTCGAAGCAATTTTTATATTCAGAGCTGTTACAAACAGAATATCAGGATAATAAGTGTTATAAATATTAATAGAACATAGACAAAAATAGATACAATTATTTTAATGCTTAGTGTAGAAATTTTATAAATATGACTATATCGGGTAATGCGATAGGTCCCACCACGGGCTGCCTCCGGGTGTGTAGACATTTTCACCAACCGATTATGTCGCAGCTTTTTTTTTTTTTTTTTAGCTTTTTTTTTTTGTAACCAATTGCCTCGCAATACCAACCCCATTCACCCGCTGCCGGTGAGGAAAGTCAGTAGCAAACAATCAGTCGACCAGCGACATACAATTACCAATTGCCTCGCAATACCAACCCCATTCGCCCGCTGCCGGCGAGAAAAGTCAGTAGCAAGCAATCAGTAGACCAGCGACATACAATTACCAATTGCCTCGCAATACCAACCCCATTCACCCGCTGCCGGCGAGAAAAGTCAGTAGCAAGCAATCAGTAGACCAGCGTTTTCTTTTTTTTTTTTTTTTTGTTTCTTTCTTTTTATATCTCCTGATATATAAATAATATATATTTAATATATGTAAAGTAATATTTTCCAAAATACATGATCATTTCATATATACGAACAGACTATTTTTTTTTATAAGCAATAATATAATTCTTACATTTCTTAATACCCTTTAGAGCAAAGCTATCGCTCAGGAGAAAGGACAAAATTTCCTTCCAAAGGATCCCTTACAACTGGCATTTAATTTCTCGTAACGCCGATGGTCTCGACTAACATACCAAATCACCTACCTACTAAAAAAAAAACTATTATTACGAAAAATATTATTACGATGCGAAGTTTGCCATCAAACCGAGATCTCAATTGTATTGCCAAAAATGAAAACAACGCCCCGCACAATAGAAACAGTTATCCAATGGCCATAAAAATTTACAATAAGCTCCCATAGGACCAAATAAAAATAGTGTACCCTCATATTTATTTAAAAGCAAATTAAAGAAATTACTTGTTCAACAATGCTTCTATTCCTATCTTCTATCTTATTGACATACCGAATATAATTTTATTTATGGGCAATTATCTGTATTGTTGGAATTAACCTAACAGATTTTTGGATAGATTCATTAATCGATTTTTGGACCAAATATAATTCGCTCGGCCTACCTGAAGATATATTGCAAATTAAATTTGAAGTGTGTCAGTTACCGTATACATTTATCGCTCTACTTGACTATTACTTATATACCTACCACCATCTAGAATAAAAATACTCAATTGAGTTTCGTATTACATGGCATTAAAAATTTACAACAAGTTACCTCCAGACATCAAAACCGAAACAAAATTAACCTATTTAATAAAAAGTTGTTTTAATTAATAACTGTTTTTATATGATTGAAGAATATTTTAATAATTAGTCAAATATTTATGCTATGTAATGATATTAATTTAAGACTAGAAATCGATTGCTTTAAAATTGTATAGTACCTAGGGATCATTATATGACATGATTAAGCTTTATTTAGTTAAATGTTTTACTTCTGTAATTTATTATGATATGACTAGAAATACTATTTATTTAAAAACTGTTTAAATTTGAGTATGAACAATCTTAAGGGTCCCCGTGGCAATCAAAAGATTGCTGAATTATATAATTCTCTAAACAAAGACAACTTCATTTGAACCAAAATGTGTACCACTGTCGGTAACTAAAGAAGGGGACTATATGACTAATGAAAGGGAAACATTAATATTTTCAGGTATAACTGGTACTAATTCCTCAAAATATCGTTTCTGTATTACTTTTTTTGAGATAATCTTTACTAGCATAAAAATAAAAAGCCCTTGCAAGGCCTTACCAGACCAAATAACCAGCTTCATCATCTGCTGCTTCTATCGTCGATGGATCTTCTTTCAGACAGGATGTAGAATAATTTTTCAAGAGTAATCCAACGGCTTATCGTCAGTCAAACAAAACTCGCACGATTTCTGGAAAAACCAAGTACAACATTTTAGTTTAAGGGCACAGATTTTGCGTATCCCACTTCTGATGATAGATATGGGCCGATCATCATTAAGAAAGTGCTGATCATCTCATTTAGAAAGATTATAAATATTAACTAAAATAAATAAATTAATATAGCATCTCAATATATCGATGTGCTAAATTTGAATCCTGAGTTGCCAAGTTGTCTAAACTGATTCTAGTTATGTAATTACTATTTACTTAATGTTCCTCATTATAGAATGAAGAAACTTCGGAATTAAAGTAGGGTAGGTATTAATTAATAAATCACAAGACTAGTATAATTGTCAATAAATTAATCAATTCAGATAATGGACAATAAGTATCAGATTACGTGATTTAAACGTTAGGATGGTTATTCTAATCGAATTATATAGCATATTTCAAAATCAGGTATACTTAACTATATCAGAGTACTAAAGGGTTTATTAGGTCACAATAATAAATAATCATTTAGGCCAAACTTTAGAAAGTATTTATTCAAACATATCTATGGCCACAACTATGAATTTACTCTCAAATCTACTTCCGGTTCGGATGGCCGACCATATTGAGAAGATACCGGTAAGAAACTCAATATAAAGGTCTTATGTATGGCCACTACACATTCAGAATTATTCTCAGTATATAACAGAAATACACAGAACACACATTATAAAATTATCAATTGTTACAGTACAGTTGACAATATCAAATATACTTATCTTTATATCGACGGGCAGTATCACGATTATAATAAGCAACCACCTCCAAAATACACAAGACTGAACTGAGCCCAGACCTTCCCGCTAATTTTATATCTTACAAGTACACAGTATTCTTCAAGAATACCGACGGAAGTATCAACCAATCACAGAGACGGAAGTCTCAATACACCATAACCGGATACATTTTATCAGGAAGTGTCACTAATCTCATATTAACAAATTTAGTAAACCATTATCACAAAATTACAACATTCGTTGTTAATTATTGGAATAATTACTATCGAATTTAGGTATGATTAATAATATGATTTATCAAAGCCATTACATTGTTCAATTAAAATATCAATCGGAAGTCTATTGAAATCTCCTTACATTACAATAAAATGTTTATCAACAATTAAATTATCGCAGTAGTAATTTGATGACTTTGTAATTATTCCAATCCAATTATCATCAACATTACAATTTAAAATAACATAAGTTACACCGGAAGTTTAATTTAATTATTGCACCGGAAGTTTAAATAATAATCAGACCTTCAGTT
Organism: Achlya flavicornis; assembly: GCA_947623365.1. Taxonomy (NCBI): domain Eukaryota; kingdom Metazoa; phylum Arthropoda; class Insecta; order Lepidoptera; family Drepanidae; genus Achlya; species Achlya flavicornis. The sequence goes on along the minus strand of OX392480.1, from coordinate 12,979,189 downwards.
CAATAGTGTTGCCATTGCAAATAATAAATTTATCAAAAACTTATTTCAATAGTGTTGCCACTGCAAATAATACATTTTTGAAGTACTTATTTAACTCAGATATTTGACTCAGATTTAACCAAATATCTAACACACGCAATTGCGGGGACCGACTGCACTGCACTGCATGTACACCAGTGCTGCCAACTCTTCTAACTCCCAGGAGCTGCCAGTCCCTCGAAAAAGCGCTAGATCGAGCTTAATACTGTTTAGACGATAAATAAATTACAAAAATGGACCGCAGTTGGGAAAAACCATAAATTCAGTACCAAATTTAAACTGTAACTTAGCACGCAATAAATTGAAGTGACTACCATGCATTTTTTTATAATATTTCGCATAAGTTAGCACGACTGAGATAAAAAAATAACAAAGTACTTAAACAAACTTTTTTTTAATTTTTTTCAGAAGATATAGTTAATGTACCTACCTATTTGTAATTTCATTATTATCTGTTTTTGGGGACTTCTTCAGTAGCCTGTGATACGATTTCATTGGCTCCAAATGTAGCAGACAGTCGGCCTGTGTCAGTTTTCGACACAATTTTGAATTATGGAAAAAGCGCTAGATTTAGCGCTAGGCGCTAAAAGGAGCTGTAAACAAAAAAAAGCGCTAGATCTGGCGCCGAAAGCGCTAAGTTGGCAGCACTGATGCACACTGCACCTGATTGACATGCACTGCTGCCAACTCTCCTAACCTAACCGAAAAGGAGCCGCCAGCCAGTTGAAAAAGCGCTAGATCGAGCTAAAATAGCAGTTGGGAAAAAAAAATAGGTAATCAGCGCAAAATTCTAACTGAAACCACACTGAAACTTAACATCCAATAATGTGAGCTAACATTGAAATAAAACAATTTGAAAGTAGGTAAACAAATTTTTATATTGGTTTGATAAATGTGTCTATCTATAGGTATTGCTGTGCCCTACAGGGTCCATGTGAATTATTAAACATATTTTTACATCTTTTATACACATGGTGATGCAATAAAGTAAATAAATAAATACGTCAAATTCTTCAACTCGTGGTTCGTTTGATCCAGCCCTAACAGGTTGTTGGACTGTGTTGGACTTCATCAGTTTCGATTTACTGTGGATGTTATGTCCTCTGAATCCGTCCGGAAGATATCTGCACACTTTTATTGAAAGAAGTCCACAGCGAACATACATAATGGGATTTATTGTGTATTCGCAACATAGTTTTTAGTACATTCATGGGCTAAATACTCTTGAGATTGACATTAGATCAGCATTAGAGTGCGGTAGGTAGTTAATTGGTAAAAAAATATATTTAAAAAAAGTTGCTGTAGCCCTAAAAAGCGCTAGATCTGGGGCACAGAATATTCAATAGGTAGTAGTCTGCGCTAAGTTGGCAGCACTGTTGACCTGAATCTAGTCTACTATGGATGGATAGGCTGACTGAACTCGTTCGTTGCGTTGGTTTGATTGTTGTTTAATTATAGGCACCTACGCTACTTGGGGGTTCATATAATGAAATCCTTCCAGAAGATTCCAGATTTCGTTATTCATTTATGATATGATTTTCACATTAGCAAACTGCCCTATTTACTGAGAAAGCTATATTTTTACCTAATGTAACCTATCACTAACCACAAAAAAGGTTGTGTTTTTTAGGAACACTTGCATATATTTTTCCGTATTTAATCAAAGTACTAATGTGGGGAAGTCTGGTAATATGTATACAATGTAACCCGTCGAGAAGTGACCGCCCGAAAAAATATTAAAATATACGTAACTTTATCGAGAAAAATGTCGTAAAGACTCTAGACGCTGCTATCGTCTATATTAAAAAATAGATTAGGTACTTAATGGTTAATATGCACCAATTTCTTACAACAAAAAACGGCATAACTGGTTATTTTTTACGAAAAAAGTGTATTATATTTATAAAACCAGGAAAATTTTAAGAAAATGCCCAATTATTAATGTGGTTTCGTTTTGTCCTCAATCTACATGATATCACCTAAAAAATCTTAGAACATCTCATAAGACTAACTGAAGTAATTTCAGAGAAACGAAATCACAAAAGATACCTACTCTTTTTTTGCAAGTTAATGATACCAACAAACAATAGAGTGGCAGGGGTAGCCCTTTAGCAGGTAAAAAATGGTTGTTGACACAAAAGTTGAACGTTGGCTTGTCGCTGTGATTAGTCGACCGAATCACGACCGAACATTGTGCTCGTGAGATAACGTTTTGTGCACTTAGCCTTGGCCTAGCCTTTTAAATTTGTGACACTTTGAAATCGTACTTCAAAATGCCGAGACTGTACCACCTTCCCACATTACCGATATGCATTTTGTATACGGTTTTTGAAATGGGAATGCTAGAGCTGTTGAAGAGTATCCGACAAGGCCAGTTCTTGGGTACCGGTCATTTATAACTGTACTTCGCCAGTTTACCGAAACTGAACTTTTCCAAAGAAGACGTGAATCAGGTGTGAATGTAGAAGCTGAAAACGAAATTTTGCAAATCACCATTTGTCACCACAAGAGACCCAACTACAAGTATTCGCCTTATCTCAATCCGATTAGGCATTCCACAAATAAGGGTGTGAAGAATTCTACGAAGGGAAGGATTACGTCCCTTTAATTTTCGCCGCGCTCAACATCTTGGCCTAGACGACGCTACACCGAGGTCAGTTTTCTGTAGTTGGATGCCACGAAGACAGGATTCTAATTTCCTAAAGAAAATTTTATGGACTGATGAAGCGACCTTCACAAGAGCGGGAATAACAAATCATCGCAACTTACATATCTGGGCACATGATACGCAAACAATCAAACGCAGTTAACATGTGGGCAGGGATAATCGACACCCATATTATTGGCCCTGTAGAACTACCCAGCAGGCTTACTCAAGAAGTATATTTAAGTAGAGAAGAAGTATGTTTATCTTATCTTAAGAAGTGTTTCTGAATTTTCTACGAAACACGTGACCTGAATTACTGGAAGATGTACCTTTAGCAACACGTAGAAAATTTTGGTTTCAGCTAGATGGTGCACCAGCTCATTTCGCCCGATTGGTTCGCAATTATTTAAATGAAAACTATCCGCAATGGATCTGACGAGGAGGGCCCATATCTTGGCCCCCGAGATCCCCTGACTTGACGCCCCTAGATTTTTATTTCTGGGGCTACATGAAACAGAAAGTTTATGCTGTGGAAATTTCAGTCCGCGACCAATTGCTGCAAAGAATTCATACCGCAACTGCAGAAATAAAAGAATTTTTTTTAATTTAGCTGAAGTACGGAGAACTACTCAGACTGTTGGCATAAGGGCCCAAGTATATCTGCAGGCAAATGGAGGACACTTTGAAGACTTAATCAATTAAATTTATTTTAAGACTAGCTGTCCCCAGCGGTTTCACCCGCGTTCCCGGGATAAAATATGACCCTTTCCATACCATAGGCTATCTGCATGCCAAATTTCATGATGATCCGTTGAGTAGTTGAGGCGTGAAGGCGTAACAAACAAACAGACAAACTCACTTTCGCATTTATAATATTAGTTAGGATAATGCTATGCTATAATGATAATGATCGTACTGTACTGTAGTAAAGTTGTATGAATAACGTGGATTTGTATTTTGTTTTAATAATTAGCTTGTTGCTGTTAAAACAATTTAAATAAGATATAATAGGTTTTTACCTGCTAAAGGGGCCAGCCCCTGCAACTCTATTGTTTGTTAGTATCATTTACTCGCAAAAAGAGTATCTTTTGTGATTTCGTTTCTCTGAAATTACTTTAGTTAGACTTATGAGATGTTCTAAGAGTTTTTAGGTGATATCTTGTAGATTAAGGAAAAAAGAAGAAACCACATTAATAAATAGGCATTTGCTTATAATTTTCCTGATTAATAAAAAAAAAAAAACTTTTTTTTTCGTACGAAAAATATCCAGTTATGCTGTTTTTTGGTTCTTATAATAGTTTCATTAAATATCAATTGATTCAAGAAGAAATCTGTATATCACTTATTACCCGAGATACAAAAAAAAATAGTCCAAGAGCCAGGACTCTTAAAAAAATAAAATAAAAAAAATACGAGTAGCTAGACTACTGTTTACAACATTTTACAACAAGCCGCCCAAAACCGGTTGATGTGGAAATAAATGGGGGATGTCTGTGTTCAGCATTAGGCTGAATATGAAGAAGTAAAAAATAAAATGATATTTTCACTTCACCAGGTAGCCATGTGGTGGCAAGTAGCCGCCTCCGTGGCAATGCTAGTGCTTCCCGCAGTCGCCAAGGAGCTGGCTGAAGGTGGACGAGTGGAGATCACTCAGGAACTGCCCCAAGCTCAGGACCCGGATGCCATCCACTACGATGACTATGACCCTTTGGGGGAAGATGAAAATGGTAGTTAAATTTAACTATGTCGTTTATTTTAAAAAAATACGAAAAATTGTACCTTTCATTTGGTCTCGCCGCAGTCAGGTAATTTTGATAAAGGTCCCCTCTAGGGCAAAATATGCCTATATAGACGGTCGCAGCATCAGGGGTATCACTCACGCTTAAAAATAATTTCATAGGGGCTTAGGGGTATTTAATTATCCTCGGGAGTGCATTATCATCATCGATATATTATAATTTCTGACTTATCATGCGTGCTTTATCTCAATCTTGTTTACTGCCGAAATTTTCCACAAACCTCTTTTGTGGATTAAAAACTATTTCTGTAGCTACATTTATTCAAAACTATAAACAAGCCAGTGCAGTAAGCTGTAGACAAAACAATTGCCTCTTATTTATTAATGCTATTATATATTTATTTATAAACGCTTTATTTCAATGTGCAGGTATTGGCCAGATCGATTACAGAGGTTCAACGACCGGTGAGTACCTGTTGCTTTGTAATTTGTTCCTTGAACTTTTTTTTTTTTTTATGTCAAGAGGTTGACAAACAGTCAGACGGGCCTACTGATGGAAAGTGGTCACCGTCGCCTATAGACATTTGCAATACCAGGGGGATTGCCAATGTGTTGCCGAACTTGAAGAGCTCTTTTTACGCTTCTTTTGAAGAACCCCATATCGTAGCGCTGAGGGAAAACCGTAATGGGGAGTTCATTCCACATCCTAATGGTCCGCAGTAGGAACGTCCGACTGAAACGTTGTGTGGACGATCGAGGCGGCTCGAGGACGTGAGGATGAACTCCACATCGCCGACGAGCAGTGCGATGGTAGAAAGGTGACGATGGCACCAGGTCAAAGAGTTCTTTAGAACACTCTCCATTATACAGACGGTAGAACACACAAAGCGAGCCTATATCTCTCCGAAGGCTGAGAGGTTCTAAGCCGCCTGTGAGTATGGGATCGTCAACAATACGAATGGCCCGCCTTTGCACCGAGGCAAGTGGATCAAGCTGATAAGCGGGTGCGCCTGCCCAGAGGTGCGAGCAGTACTCCATATGCGGCCTAACTTGCGCTTTATAAAGCTGTAGCCGCTGGAGATTCGTGAAGTACCACTTAGCTTTATTTAGCAAACCCAACTTTTTTGAAGCCAATTTGGCTTTACTTTCCAAATGACCTCGAAACTGGACATCACTCGCAATGTCAACACCGAGGATCCCGATACCCTTTGAGGGGAGTGTCTTCGAACTTTGGTGCAGCTACGAACGGGGTTTTTTTCGCGGAGAACGCGCAGACCTGTGTCTTCGAAGGGTTGAATCGGACAAAATTAAGTCTCCCCCATTCCGAGACCTGCTCCAAGGAGGTCTCGACTTCAGACACAAGTTGTATTCGGCTTTCCTCCACCTTGGACCGAGGGTTGTTAGCACGGCCAGTATATTGAGCATCACCAGTGCTGTCATCCGCATAGCAGTGAATGCTGGGAATTTTCAGCATATCATAACTACTTAGACTCTTAAAAGATTTTATTTTGAGAAAAGCTGTTTTATTTTTCGGTTATTCATATGATTCATTAGTTAATTAATCTTCAAAACTAGTATAAAACCTCAGAGTACCTATATAAATACTACGTACAAATAAAACTTAACTAATTCGTAGAAACATAGAACATGTCATTATAACATGTCTTACAACAAGTGTTTTTTCTTCTTAGGTTCGCCACCATATAGGAGACCAGCAACACCTCGACAATGTAAGACTGTTTATTGATTATTTTAATTTGACAGACTTTAATTTTTAATTTCAGTTCTCATAAAAAAACTTTCATAACTTTGAACGCCTAAAAAGCTTCAATGTCCTGATTTCTCTAAGATATCATAAAAAAATGATAGAGTTGTGTTTTGAGTCATAATATGTTCTTTATTAGGTATCTACTAGCTTTATTAGGTATTTGTTTGGTTTCGTAATTCCGTATTCAAGAAGAGATAATCATTTTTCGGTTCTCATATCCAATAATTTTTTGTAACATTTTCGTGTCTTCGTAGAGATTCTCTTATACCTTCGTACACAATGATAAGTATTTGAAGAATATAATATATTGATAAAGATCTAAAAGAGTTGTGATTATGAAAGTCAATGGATATACGGGAAGAAGAAGACTGAAAAGATGGATAGATTGTGTGAAAGATGAATTTTTTACCCATATGGGTAAGAAAGGATTGAATGCTGGCTGGTATGACGGATAGAAGAGCCGAATGGATGAAGCGAACGTATTGCACCGACCCCAAGTGATTGGGAGCAGGACAGGTAGATGTTGATATTCATAAAGATTTATCTATGTTTGTCTTATTGTTCAGTTTGCAATCCTATACCACCATCCCATCTACATGAAATGTTGGTCAGTTTGTGTGCGTATAAAAAAAGCGTCGTAAGGATGCCTTCGACTCTTCTTGGCATGGCCATTTAAGTTTTTATTGTTGCGCATGCCACATAGTTGAAAATTTGGTTCTTATGTTGACAGTGATCTCAAGTCCAAAATGTATCGACATGGGCCGGTCATGGAATGAAGGAGATACGTGGAAGAGGGATAACTGCACCGTCTGTCAATGCTACAGTGGAAGGATCAACTGCACTTTACTACCTGCCTGTCTTTCACGTATGTTTGATTTATTTCCGATATAAAGTAGGCCAGAGCGTCTAAGGTTATTAGTTTAGGTTTAGAAGATTTGATGATTATGCTTTGTAAATTGAAATCCAAATCTTTGATATGTTTGAATCAAGCATAGGTACGGTTCTTTTGCGAGAGAATCTCAAGCTCTTTGGACATGCTTGATCGAATTGTACCTATGAGATAATTTTCTTTCACTAATGGATCAAGTTTTATGTGCACCGTGTTGCCAAGACCCGATGTATCTAACTCAGGTTTCGTAAAAGATGACTTGTCAATGTCGACCCAGTTTGTTAGTTTTGTATTCAATCCATGAAGTATACAAAGTTCTCAGATCCGATCATAGAGGCTTCAAAGAGAATTTAAAAATATTTTTGACCACATAATTGTGTACAATCACTCAATTCGATGTTGTTATTTTAGCTCCCGTACCTAGTCGACCAGTATACAATACTGGTGGTCAACCTCAGACGCCAGTTCGAGGAGTGACTGGACCTCAAGGGGATGATGGTCCGTCGGGACCTCCCGGACAACCTGGAGTCAATGGCGTGCCTGGCTCTCCGGGGATACCAGGACCCACTGGACCTATGCCTGATGTGAGTAGTAAACTTAAACCTAGTGAGGAGTAAAGTTTTAGTTGTTAGTGTTTTAGAAAAGTGTAATATCACGTAGAAGTAGTCACAAAGGTTAATTTGTATAATACTCATTTATTTAATTTAGGCCCTGTTAAGGCCTGAACGTTGTCCTTGATTTTACCATAATTTAAAGATTAGATCATCCGGTGAATTAAGAAATAAAAAGTTGAATAATAGCTTACGCCTAAAGTTGCAAGTTCAGAAAATGTATCCCTATTGCAAGAAGCATAATATATAGGCTAAACACAAAAGTATTTGGTATTTATTTTTATTTATCTTGGCAAAAATTTAATACATTGTTTATTTTAGGTAAACGCATATTTGGCCCAACTGGCTGCTACGGCAGGAGGTGACAAGGGTCCCGCTTTCGATCCATATCAGTACATGCAAGCTTCCGTTGGTGCTCCAGGGATAAGAGGCATTGCAGGTACAATACCAGTGCATCATCTTATATGCAGTTTAGCCGTCTTGGTACACATAATAAATATGATATGATTTAGGACCCCAAGGCCCGCCCGGCCCGCAAGGCTTCCAAGGACCGAGAGGGGAGCCGGGGGAACCAGGGTTAGCAGGACCTCTGGGACCACCCGGAGAAAGAGGACCTCAAGGACTGCCGGGAAAAGACGTAAAGTTTTTATAAAATGTTAATTTAGAAAATGTTAAAGTTTCTTTTGAATAGAAGCTATATCGACGAACTCGTCATTGAAATGTGATTTACTGAATTAACCTGGAATGGACTAAGTAATAATGACTAAAAATAAATAATAAAAATGACGTCACACAATGGTATTGCAAATTAAAATTGTTCTCAATCTAAAAATCAGGGTTCTCCCGGTGAAGACGGTGAACCAGGACCATCAGGTGCAGCGGGTCAGCCAGGACCTCGAGGTACTCCAGGAATTCCCGGTATCCAGGGTTTGAAAGGACATCGAGGGTATGACGGCAAAGATGGCGCTAAAGGTGAACAGGGTGTGTCTGGAGAGAAAGGACCCACTGGATTACCGGGGCAGATGGGACCCACTGGCCCCATGGTAAGGAATGTTATTTACTTGTTTCAATATAAAGTTTATTTGGACCACTAACATTTAGTATCTTTCTTCAGGGTCCTGTAGGTCCTCGAGGAGAGCGTGGTCGTGAAGGCCCCTCGGGACCACCTGGTATGCGTGGAGCTGATGGTGCGACTGGAGCCCCAGGGTTAGTGGTAAGTGTTATCAGTACACAAAATATACGTAGAAAAAGATCTTTTGCAATAACCTATCATATTAAGTTTCATAAAAATGAACAGTATTTCATAATAATTGTTTTATCATCCATTCAGGGTAACGTGGGTAAATCAGGTGCTCCAGGATTCCCAGGCTCTCCCGGTATTAAAGGTGAACAGGGAATCATTGGGCCAAAAGGTAGCCAAGGTGTACAAGGAATACGTGGAGAATCAGGTCGTCCTGGGCAGCCCGGTGAAGTGGGTGCACCAGGTATGGCCGGACGTGATGGTGTGCCGGGAGAAAAAGGAGTGCAAGGACAAACTGGTGTTTCGGGACCTCAGGGTTTCCCTGGGCCAAGAGGAACGCCAGGAGTTGCTGGTGACTCGGGAATTCCAGGCTTTAAGGGTATGCCGGTAAGTGAAGAAATATACACACAAAAATAAAACAGTTTGAACATCAATGAAAATGGCAACGCTTATGTGATATAATGTTTTAGGGGCAACCAGGAGAACGAGGATTGAAAGGTGATTCAGGCATAAGGGGAGAATCTGGTGCACCCGGACCTCGTGGTTTACCAGGCAGCTTTGGACCAGAGGGTAAACGTGGAAAAAGAGGTTTACGAGGCCCCGCTGGTAACATTGGACCGCAAGGCGAGAGAGGCTTACAAGGAATGAGAGGACTACCTGGATCAGACGGACCAATGGGCTCGAAAGGTCAGCTGGGCGAAAGGGGTAATGTTGGGTTACCTGGCACTAAAGGAAGCTCTGGTGACCCAGGCAGGCCTGGTCCTCAAGGATTGCAAGGGCAGAGAGGTACCGTGGGAAGGCCAGGCATTTCTGGAAAGACTGGTCCTCAAGGAGAGAGAGGTATTCCTGGTGCTGACGGCAGACCTGGTGAACAAGGATCCCAAGGGTTACAAGGACCACCTGGACTTATGGGAAGTCCTGGAGAGAGAGGATTACAAGTATGTATAATATTGCATGTATGCTGTTTTTTTATCAATTACCATTGTGTTCTAATATGTTTTTAATTTGTAGGGTGAACCAGGAAAAGATGGTGATATAGGTCAACCAGGTGCCCAAGGTCCCAAAGGTGATGCAGGTCGAGATGGAACTCAAGGTATACAAGGACAGCAAGGAATTCCAGGACCTACTGGTGACAGAGGACCAATAGGTCCAACTGGACCAACGGGTTTCCCTGTAAGTTGATAAATTCCATTTCATTCTTGCTGTGAGGTAAAATTTATTTTTAATTCTTTACCAGAAGAAACTCTTATAATGAAACTTCTTTATACTATTACTAGGCCAAAAGCTAATGCATATTTAAATCCTATTTAGGGTATGCCCGGTGCTGCAGGCCTAACAGGTGCCCCAGGTAAGGAAGGTGAGCCGGGAATATCGGGACCAGCAGGGCCACCGGGACCAACTGGACCACGAGGAGAAAGAGGTTTCACGGGCGAGAGAGGATCATCTGGACAACCTGGAACTCCTGGAGAGAAGGGTGAATCTGGTTCTCAAGGAAACGATGGGCCACCAGTAAGTTTTTTTTTTTTTTATAATTATTGTAATTCATTGATCAAATTATAGGCGCTCAGTTCTTTCTATCTCTAAAATATTTATATATTTTAAATTATGAAAGTGATTCATGACAATCAAAATTTTCTGTCAATATTTTAAGCCTTAACGCAACTAAAATGATTCTTATTTCTATCAGGGTCCTGAAGGTCTTAAAGGTATTAAGGGTCACCCAGGACCCCTAGGAGCGATGGGTATGCCTGGACCTCGAGGTCCAACTGGGCTAACTGGAGATAAGGGTGAAAGAGGCTCAGCTGGACCATCGGGCAATGACGGACCTCCAGGTAACATACATTTAAAATTTGGCACAATTCGAATAAATATTGTGTTAAATAGTTGTTTATTTAAGTAATTTTTTTTTCAGAATATCCTACCTAGCTAGACTTACACATAACTGTTTATTTTTTTATAACTTTACTTGTTTTATAGGTCGTCAAGGAGAACAAGGTCCCCAAGGTCCTGTCGGACCCGCTGGTCCCCCAGGTGAACCAGCTGAAAGAGGCGAACCGGGAACCCCAGGTGTCCCTGGCGAGTCAGGTGCTCCAGGTTCCCCTGGGGAACGAGGCCAACCAGGCTCACAGGGTTCTCCTGGTCTATCTGGCCCACCAGGCCTGACTGGCATGCCAGGACTTAAAGGAGAAAGAGGATACGCGGGATCGAAGGGTCAACAAGGTTCTCCTGGAACTCCAGGTAGGTAGTAAATAGAATATTTTCTTCTAACAGGATTACCAAAAAGTCTGATGGAGACATTGATACTATCTTCTGTTATTAGGGGTTCCCGGAGAGACTGGGTTACGTGGTTTACAAGGGTTAGCGGGAACAAAGGGCGCTCGTGGAGAACAAGGACACAAAGGCGAAGCAGGACATGCTGGCTTACCTGGAAGACCAGGAGACTTAGGTCCACAGGTGAGATAGCATATAATCTATATATGTATATGAATTTATAACAAAAAAGATTCCCGAATTCTTTAAATGGCAGATTGTGGTTATTTATATTAAATATCCTGGGACAAATATACATTCCTCACACACGGTTATCTGATCCCAAACTAAGCAGAGCTTGTACTATGGAAACCAGATAACTGATATAATACATATACTAATTTTTGTTTGTAAATACATACTTAATATACATAATTACACCCAGACTCCAGGACATACAGACATGTTCATGCACACAAATGCATGTCCTGTGTGGGAATCGAACCCACGACCTGCGGCGTTATTGGTGGAATCTTAACCAGAGGCTTAACTAACCACGCCAGCTAGCCCGTCAATTTTAAAGTGTAGTATTAACTTTAAAGTGTTATAATTATGATTTTGAATAAATCCACAGGGTCCTCAAGGAAGTACAGGGCCCGCAGGTGTCCCAGGAATTCCCGGAGCTAAGGGTTCCCCAGGTGACACTGGAAGACCTGGCCCTCTTGGACCCATAGGCTTGACTGGTGCTCCTGGGCTTGAAGGGCCTAAGGGTGAGAGAGGCAGTGAAGGGGAGCCCGGTCTCCAAGGGCTTAATGGACCCCCTGGTTCTCCGGGTGAAAGGGGCCCAGGAGGACTGCCGGGGATGATTGGAGCTCCTGGACCTCAGGGACTTCGAGGAACTCAGGTACTGATTGTTTGTAATATTTTAAAACGGATGAGTATTTATTATTATTATTAATTGGGAACAATTAAATTGTATTTGCTTTGATCTTGATTCTTACATTGTGAAACCTCATTTAATATATAATCTTTTTTTAACTATACACAAAAAAAAAAATTAATTAGGGTGAAAGTGGAGCACCAGGTAAGCCCGGCTCTGACGGTGCACCCGGACATGCTGGAAGCCCTGGACTGCAGGGACCACAAGGACCTATGGGTGAACCAGGACCGGAGGGACGACCAGGGAAACAAGGACAACCGGGTATCTCAGGACGTCCAGGTGACAAGGGGCCAACAGGACAGCCGGGTACATCAGGGCCAGCTGGACCACCTGGGTTACAGGTTAGTAATATTTCAGCATATGATATTTTATAGTATAGATATATTCGGTGTCAAAAGTACGTAAATCCACTAACTGTTAGCAAAAATATAGAATAGTGATATTTGATGCTTTTATTTAACAGTACCTATTGATTTAGGTACAGAAAACTTTGTCACGTATGTTTAGTAGCATAATTATTTAAAATGTTGGTGAATCTCCCAGGGTCCACCCGGACCTACAGGATCAACTGGACAAGCTGGTGAACGTGGTCCAAGAGGCGAGAACGGACCTCCAGGCGTTGATGGCCCTCAAGGGCCTTCGGGCAAACAAGGATTACCTGGTCTGGATGGATCTAAAGGAGAGCGTGGAGAAGCTGGGGCAGATGGAGCTAAGGGACATGCTGGTTTACCCGGACTTCCCGGTATGCTCGGTGCACCAGGTAGACAGGGGGAGAGAGGACAGCCTGGATCGATGGGACCACCAGGAAAAGATGGGGAAGTTGGCCCACGAGGTAAGAATTATAAGCAGTATGATTAATATAAGGTTTAAAGTAAATGGAGTCAAAGAGGTAACGTTTTTAGTTTGATGAAATTTTAACTTCAACCAATTATTTTCTGATGAAACTGGCAGTATCTTTCCATTTCACTCATCAATAAATAGAACGACGATGATGAATGAAAAAGTAATTTAGGACATTCATATTTGTTAAGGAACACCCGGTCGAGACGGCAGCCCCGGACCCCAAGGACAGATGGGCACCCCAGGAGCCCGAGGTCCTCCCGGAGACTCGGGTCGCCACGGACCAGCCGGACCAGCTGGGCCCCCAGGACCACCTGGACCTCCTGGAGAAGGACTCGCTTATGATGCTGCTGCTATTGCTGCTATGCTTCAACAAGGTCATTTTCATTAGAACTTATCATACACAATACCATAATATGGTGTCTACTTAAAATTATCTAGAATCAAGCTCATTTGCATCTCAGCTTCTACTGCATCCATAATGCATTGTTTTATTATTTGTAGGATCAGTGAAAGGGCCGGATCCTCTAGGCGATGATCCTAACTTGATGCCAGCACGATTCTTTAAAGACGACATGACATCGGCTGAGCGAAAGGATATAGTGATGAAGGCATACGAAAGACTTAAGGTGTCGTTGGCAAAGTTCCTCAAGCCTGATGGTTCTAAGGATGCGCCTGCGAAGACCTGCGGAGATATCAAACATCATCATCCGGACTTTGAGAGTGGTGAGTTGAAAAATTATGTCTATAACGTGGATAATATCCCTTATAATCTTTGTGTTCTCACAATTTTACAAATATTTGACGGTGCATGGTGGCGTAGGTACATTGTACCAACCACGTGGCGAGACCACTTTCAATTTGGATAAGCACCTAACAGCATGTTTCGGTAACTGCACTTAAGAACCAGTTCCCTCTTTGCCTTATATGCGTATCTTCGGCTACGTCATCACTTAACGACGTTATTTGGAATCCAGGTCAATACTGGATCGACCCGAACGGCGGCGACATGAACGACGCGATCATGGTGCACTGCGACATGCCGGCCGGCGCCAGCTGCGTGTTCCCCAAGCCGATGCAGTCGCAGGACATCGCCTATACTGGCAAGGAGCACGAGACCTGGCTGAGCGAGATGGAAGATGGATTCACTGTGCGTGTCTCTTTTATATATCTCTTAAAGCCCGTCTACACTGTCCGTCTTGCATGCAAGCATGATGCACAATCCAGTTTGCGTAGGTAAGACTGACGGCAGGACGGTAGCTCATGCATGCCCGGAAACGCGGCTTGTGCAATCGTTGACATGATTTCGCAGTTTTGACTTGAGCGTGTGGCCTTCCAGCCGCGCTTCAGTCCGTCAAAATTGTTTTTGACGACACACGTATCTATGAAAATGTGAATGAAAGCTTTCAAAATACAGTCCAGTGTTTCAGTTCTATATCTACATTTTTGAACTGCGCATGCAAGACGGAGCATGTAGCCGGACTATTAAAGAAGTTACAGTTTGTATTGTATATCTTTCTTTCATCCAGATCACGTACAAAGCCGACCACAGCCAGCTCACTTACCTCCAGCTGATGTCGATGAAGGCTGTTCAAAACGTGACCTTCCACTGCCGCAACACGGTCGGCTACTTCGACCCGAGCGCCAACAACTACAGGCATGGCATCAAGCTGCTGGCGTATAACGATGCTGAGATTCTACCGAGAGCTAACAACAGGTTGAGGTATAAGGCCTTGCTGGATGAATGTCAGGTTAGTTTTATTTATTTACTTATTAAGCACCTTCTATGTAAAACAGACATTTAGGTCGGATAATGGTTTTGCGTTATTCGACATGGTGTAGCATGATTAGCCGTTCTTAATCGATCGGCAAAGTTAAGCTACCACCGCACCGTACCGTGTGACCGGTACTTGGATGGCTGAGACCACCTAGTGGTATTTCAAATCGAGCGTTTCCGTGCTTCAGAAGGTCCGTAAAGCAGTTGGTCCCGGTTATCACTTAATTGTGATAGTCGTTAAGCTAGATGCACCTAGGCGGCTTGAACAATTCCAACAGTATGTTGAACACTAGCCTACCTCCACTAATCCGCATGGGCAAGCGTGGTGGAGTGTCCTCCCATTCCCTTTCACCCTCATTGGTGAAAGAAGGCCTGAGCTCAGCAGTGTGACATTATCTATAGGCTGATGAAAATGAATGCTTTTGCATCTAATTAGTTCCGATCCGTCTGAAAATAGTCCGTCCTCGAAAGGATATTTAACAATTATAGATTTTGTGCCAAAATATGTAGAGAATATTAGATAAGTATTAAATAATCTTCCTAATGTTCTTACACAGTACATGAAACCTGATTGGGCTAAAACGATAGTGGAATACGAGACAGATAAACCCGGAAGACTTCCGCTACTCGACGTGGCGGTGAGGGACCTCGGCAGAAAGCAACAGATGTTCAGGATCGAACTTGGACTCGCTTGTTTCAGTTAATGTGAGAAATAACTACGATTGTATCATCTGTATCAAAATTGTGTGGCAATTAAAGGAAAATAAGTTTCACTTTTTGAAATTAGTTTTTGAGTTAGTGCGCGTAGCAGAAGGCGCTCTTAGAATTTACAAATATGCACCTTATCTGGACTACGGTTAGTTCAGATTGTAGCCGCGCGTGTTGTTTCTTTCATTCGTGTACCGTATGTATTTACTTTTGTTTTTTATTGCAGATATTATTTACATTCTTAATTAAGAATACGAATTTATATTCCTATACAATTTTGATTAGAACATGTATATCGTACATTATAAAAGGAGCTGAATATATATTTAACGAAAGATTTTTTTTGTTGCGACGAAATATCATATGCTACCAATTTTTAATCAACGAATTAGTGTTAAGAAAACTTGCCAATTAATTGCATTTCTTAAATTAGACTCTATAAGATAAACCAAGTACCTACTTAAACATAGTATTTTTTGTACTTAGGCATTTAAATTAAGTCTTAACGTAAAGTAATAAATTAGATTTTTAAATACGTAAATAGTCATATACTCTTTCCTAAATGTAATGTGATTTTATAGGTTAAAGGAAATAATTTTAAGTCAAAATACTATTCAAATTATATTTTTAATAAAGAATATTCATAAAGTATAGAATAAGTACTTAAGTTTAAAATTACTAAGTCGTCATCACATAAGTTAAGCAATAATTTATAATGATCCTCTTAAGGCTGTGTACAGTGTACATAATGTAAATATATCCTTATTTTTAAGATTAAGACGTGATTGTATTCCTATAAGTACTTATATTATTAAGTTAAGTGTACATTATAATCTATATACCTACTATTGTTTTTGTAATCATGTAAACGTGCAATATTTGAATTATATGAAAATTCATATAAATTGGAATTGTTTTTTCTTTATATATTTTACTATGTTCTGTAGTAGTGGTAGTATACCATTTATTACGCGCCAATTATGGCAAAACATATTCAAATTCAAATCAGATATGAAGCTGCAAATGTGGCAAAACTAACACCTCTTGCTATCAAGTGCAGCTGCACCGAATAGAACATACACTGCTTAGGTGCTTGGCGACGGATTTTCAAACTAAGTGTAGCCAGGCAGGCAAGTACTAGAAAGTATTTTACCAACGTTTTATTGTTTCCTCACAATGTTTTGCTTCATCGGAGGCTTAAAGAATTTAAATTCACGTCTATCACCACGGCCGTAATTAATATAGATATCATAATTGTGACAAAATTCAAACGTGGATTATCAGATAGCTCACAATTTAATATATCTAGTGTGATTAATAAATAAACAAATGAAATTCAATATTTCTCGCCTCAAAATCGTACCGCAATAGTCTCACACACAGTGGATAATAGGCTAATAAGTAACCAAATAAGATATCGGTTTGATAAAAGGTTAAAAGACACATGACTTACATAATATGCAAATCGGTCATATAATTTTAAACCCTGTAATTTCAAAGCACAAAAGCTAATTTACTACCAGCCAGTTTTTTTTATAGGTAGCCTCGGATGAATTTTGCATCGTCAGTTTATACAGTATAAAAAATCCCAACCCTAATCACAAACATTCTTCTTCGTACAAGAGACAAAGGGAGGCACGTTGCAAGAGCACTTGGTGCACTTCTCTTCGACGGTGACCTCGTCTCCCACGCTGAGGGTCACGTTCCCGAAGACACATTGGGAGCTGATGCTACGCAGGTTTAAGCCCCGGATTACCTTCGAAGTTGGGGATGCTGAAAAGAGAAGGAAGACGTTTAATAGGCAGGCAATGATTTCATAGGCTCAATTTTAATTGACGCGGAATGGAATGGAATCGAATGTTTGCAACGAGAAGTTTGAGTTTGAGTTTTCCTCTATGTTGAAAATACCTGTCAAACTGTTGATAATTCGAACCAATTTGAACCTAAGTTTACGATTTGACAGGTATTTTGAGGATTGGGAAAACTTTTCATTTCGTAGCAAAAATTCGAAGAATGCGCGAGGATTCCCTGGAAGACGCGCGACCTCTTTTTTGACTCGTATTCAAAACGAAGTGTTTTTTTTTAAATGTTTTATTGTAGTTTTTTGAAAGAAACCTCAAGATAAGAGAGATTTAGTATAATTCGGATTACCAAGAAATATTTATATTAAAAATAAAGCCAACTCCAAAAAGGTTTGCACTAAATAACTGTATAAGTAGGTACTATTTTGAAGTCGGCACAGAAGGTCTGCAGTACCCACAGACATGCAGTACCATATATTTTGGTAAAAATTCGGACCCGATTGAAAAAAAATCACATGATCCTAATGGGTTCATATTTTACGGACTTATGCCCGTATTATACTTATTCATCAAATGCGAAAGTGAGTTTGTTTGATACGCCTTCACGCCTCAACTACTCAACGGATCATCATGAAATTTGGCATGCTGATAGCCTATGGTATGGAGAAGGACATAGGCTACTTTTTATCTCGAGAACGCGGGTAAAACCGCGGGGGACAGCTAGTATTCTAATAATTTCCTCACAATTTGTGAAAGCAAAAGTAATATTATTTCAAACTTCAATTCAAAACTTACGACATTGGAATCCAATTGGGCAGCTGCGCACATTCCCAGTGAACAATGGTGCACAATTGTCCAATATTTTGTCCTGATAGTGGATCTCTATGCCACAGTTGATGTCTCTGCAGTAAGCCAAGTTATCCAGGGAACCATTCCAGTCTGCTGTGCAGATGCAGGTCTTCCTAGTATTCGCTGGCTCGAAGGTCTCACCTTCCATGTATGTTTTACCATCTATTTCGCAGGTTTTTAGCTTTGCTATCGCGTCCTTGCCTGGAAATTAATTGTTAAGGATAACTTTCTCACTCGGCTCACGAAATATGCATAGTTTTCGACTACACGCGAGACACTTTTGAGAGAGGTAGAGCATAGCGTTTATTCGTTCAAAGAGCAGCTCGACTGGGGAAGTACCTCCACCTTACAGAACAAAGAGAATATAACCACTTTACAGAATACCGCAGCCAAATAACTTTATGATGTGTAAAGTTGTGTTCCTGCGCGCATATACTGTAGTCTTTGCCTGCGCGTGAGTAAGGTCGTCAGAGCTCATAGGGGAGGGGGATAGGTCGGTAACGCGTGAGTGAGCCATGCTTCTTGTGTTGCAAGCGTCCATATGGCTACGGTAATCGCTTACCATCAGGCGGGCCGTATGCTTGTTTACCGACATAGTCGTAAAAAAAAACACGCTATAGTAACACGCATATCGGGCCTCCCTGAACTGACGATGGTTACTAGAAATAGGCTAGAAATTACTTTTTTACCTTTGATATATCTCTTTCCATGACAAAGACTACTCTGCCAAGAGTGCACGACTAAGAAGAAGAATTTGTTTCAGAACCTCACACTGTAATATTATGTACGAAGGTAAGCACGCAAAGCCTATATAGCAGGGATGTGCTTCGTTATATGAAAGCCAGTGAAGGCCGCTCATCAATTCATGGAGGTCTATACTCAATGCCGGACATAGATCAGATTCTAATAGCAATAAAGTACCCTTGTTTACTCTTGTTTTGTTATGATTCATATTTTTATCGTGATATTCATTCGCTTATACGGTAGCATCGAAACAATAGATCATTTGCACATGAGTCCGATGCATCGCGATCATATTTACAGTTCCTCAAAAGGCAACCCTATTGTCAGTGACCATGTGATACGTTATATATTGTCATCGAGGAAAGATCCCTTTAGAGTATAATAATAATATGCTGCCTAGAATACAGCTTGTCCTAGTTTAGGTAGTAGTTTGTACTAAATTGTGACATCGAGGTAATCTATATGTACCTTTGTAACTCGAAATGTTTTTTAGTGCAAATAAATAAATATTATTATTATATATATTATTATTATTAATACTCTAATGCACGGTTCGGAAGGTTGCTTTTGCTAAGAAGAGCCGGCAATAAACTCTATGATGCTTGATGATATAAAAGTATAATCATAGGAAGTCGGTAGGAACTGAGAGTGTACTAAAAAGCGATACAGGCTGTTCCGATAATCCTTTTCAAATATGAACTAATAGAACGCCAGCAAAACCGATGAGACGTAAATTTGTCCAATTCTATTGGGCAATATTTGACAACGATCAGACTATCGTGTTTCCTTCTTGGGAGTAGAACCCATTAGGAACTATAGAAAAGTATGTTTTCTGATTTCAAGAGTGGAATTAGTTCATCTTACTCAACATTTTCAGAATCTACTCTAATCTACAGAGTTTTAAATACTCTACACCAAAATATTCAAAATTCAATATCATTTATTCAAATAGACCAACGCAGGCACTTATGAAAAGTCTGACTCTATTACTCTAATACCGGTTCGGAAGGCTGCATTTGCTGAGAAGAGCCGGCAATAAACTCAGCAATTACTCTTTTCAAAACAGGCTTAGATTCATTACATAATATTTACATTCTAATCGCACTGAAAACAATTGCGTGCCCCGGCGCGGCGGCAAAATTACAAAGTAGACTGAATAAATATTTAATAAGTCAATAAATAGCAAACTTAAGCAGACCAGCCCCCACAAGCAGCACCTTCTCCTCAATACCTCAAAAATAATAAACCAGTAACTTACCACAAACAGTTCCGGTACTGCAACACGAGTCCAACTCATATGTGTTGATACACTGCTCCTTCATGTCATTATCGAAGATCTCCACGCAATCGACCGCCGCGCAATCGAACTGGGTCTCACCAGAAGACACGCGGCAGCTGCAGGCTTGGGAGCACGGGTTGTTAATTAACGTCTGGGGTATTGTTGACCGGTGACCGTATGAAACGCCTCTGGAATGGTTGATTGGGGGCTTAATATAGTTGTATTGAAGATAATTTGCATGAGAAGGTTAGCTTGTATTGTTTTGACGTGAATATGAAGATAGGTAACTTTATGGTCCAAATGATATAGGTATCGAATAATGTGAAGAGATAAGCCGCCAGTAAAATTTTATGAAAATTCTAATATTAGAAAGATTTTAATTAAAAATGAGTTCTAGAAATCCTATAATAAAGAATAGAGGTGTCTAACACACCTCTATTCTTCCAAGTTGGATGACACCTTTATTGAAAAAGGGAATCAAGATCTTCCGCCAGGCTGGGTCAGCGTGCCTGGGGACTGCGGTCAAACTGTACGTACATGTTGGACAATTTGACCGCTGTTTACAGATCGTGGAAGTAACTTCATCAGCGCGCTGCAGGATGTTGTGGTACCATCTATATTTCTGAATGTGAACCATTTTAGTGTAACTGATAGATGGCTGATAGATGTCGCTACAGGTGCTTTAATATTTTTATGTCAGAACTCAGAAGGCTGACGGTTCATTTGGATCAGTGATCTGGCTGGACCTAAACAAGACCAAAGGACTCTGTAACTGCAGTACATAGTAAGATAATACATAGTAAAATATAGAGGTTTTATTCATACGATACAACAAAAAATATTTATCAGGATTTTCTTTAAAGCAAATTCCATCTTTCATTGAAATGAGAATTCAAATCAAATCACATTAATCTAACAAATGCGATATACTGGATTCAATAAATTTATCAATGAAGATAAGATCTGTCATCTCATTTATAATGAAGCGAGATGAAGGTCGATGTATTTCTCAATACACCTTCGCAGTCAGCCTCCAGTGGTTTTTATTTGTCTCATTTATGTATTGATGCAAAAACTTGGCCATTTCTCGGTATTCTCGAGGTCGCCTGTCTTATGAGCATGACGTTTTGTTTAAAATTACTCTTTATATGTATTTACCTTTAAAACTTACTGATGTAGGTAAGGTAAGTGAGTCCATCTTTTTAAATGTTACTGAAATCTTCACTTAGTACCTACATACTTGTTTATAAAGATGTCTGTTGTGTATTTTATCTTTATTTAAATTGAACGTTTTACCTTAAACTGACCTCAGTGAAAATGCCTTTTCACTCTGGCCTTGAATACATCTAGGTTAAAGGTGTAGGGAAACACAGACCCCTGAAGAGAGTTCCACTCTTAGGTTCCACTCATTTGCTGTTCGCATCGCATAAGGAACGAAGAAGGAGCGTTGTCTCCGTATAAGCGGGAGGTCTACAACGTGCGGGTGGAAATTCTTCCGGAGCTTTTGATTCGATGGGGTAATGGGGATGGAGGAATTAAAAAGAATTAGTTCTGTAGCACACCAAAATATATTCTATACTAGTTGCACCCCGCGGTTTCACTGTACCCGAGGGATATATTGCTTTCGCGGGATAAAAAGACTATATCCTTCTCCATACCATAGGCTATTTGCATGCCAAATTTCATAATTATCCGTTGAGCAGCTGAGACGTGAAGGCGTAACAAACAAACAAACAAACTCACTTTCCCATTTATAATATTAGTTAGGATAAGGATTATAGTGAGATTATGATAATTTATTAATTTCAACTGAGAAGAACAGGCAAGAAATTCAGTAGGTAAGGTTACATTTGTTAATATTTTTGGACAATCTGACTATAACTATTGGCAGATTTTTCGGATAATTTACATATAATATGAACCTCCAAAAATGTGGCGAGAAGGGAAAACCACGCGCAGGATCTCAGTTAGAACCTAACGAACTAGCAAAGTTTACCTATAGAAACACATAGTAGGGTCAGGGTGCAAGTCGGGGCAGTTGAAGGCGTCAGGACATTGTGTTGAGTTGTCAACCTTCGGCAGCGCCGTGCAGCCCAGTTCCAGGTAGAAGCCTGCCAGGTCGCACTCTCCAGCCATATCCGTCACGGCCGCACCAATTACTGGGATCAATAGAAAATAGGTTTCCATTTATTTTATGAACGCTCCACAATTTAACATCCTAATGTTACGTTTGTTGTTTATTATATATATATATATATATATATGTCTAAGGTGGTAAACACACAAAACCAGGAAGGCAAGAGAGGAGAGCGTAGCATTTATTAGCTCAAGGAGCAGCTCGACTGGATATTTCCACCTTTAAAATACGGCAGGCAAATTTTATGTTTTGTTCCTGCGCTTGAGTAATGCCAGAGCTCATTGGGGAGGGGGGAAGGACCGTTATCGCGTGAGTAATCCTCCGTGTGTTACATGTGTGGTTATATGCGTCTATATGGCTTCGGTAACGGCTTATCATCAGGAAGGCCGTAGCCGTACGCATCTTTACCGACTTCTTCGTATAAACAAAAAGGGAACTGGTTCTTAAGTGTATGTATCCCTACTTGTACAAGAGCCGGACACACACACCGGTACCCTGGGTGGTAGCCACTAAGGTCGGTAGGTACAGACGACTCTTCCACTGTGCGATGGTTTTCAAAAGATGTTTTCCTTCACGGAAAGCTCGAGCTCATTGTAGGATTCGAACCCATGACCTTTGCTAACTTGACTTTGCTACCGCTAAGCTACAGTAAAATTATCCTTAAAACACCCGTTACCCAGATAACAAGTAATAATTCTCATGGATTAAATACCTAAAGAATCTTGTTTGAAATTACATTATTTCGATACATTAGCGACTATTCTACGACAAACGATAAAAAAATTGGAAAATATGGTTTGCAAGGTAATTGACATCTAGGGTTTTTACGTATTTTAATGTAAAATAACTAGAGCGTTAAGTTGATAACCGTAGAATCTAATAGGTACTTTAGTATAATTGTTTGCCGACTTAAAAATCTACTCACGGTGGGATAAATGAATATTGCTAATGGAATTTATTTTTACGAATTCGCAGCAGATCTTATGTAATTCATCAATTTCGTATCTTTTTATGAATTGAATTGTATACAAGTGACAGACAATTTTACAAAAAAAAAATTGGAATTACGTAGGTTCTGCCGAATATTCGAAAATATGAATTCCATAGTAATATTGCTTTGGCTTCCTTTTTAGCCCCTCAGGCCATATAAGCGTTGCGGCGTCGAATGGCATGTGGCGAAGGTCGTCGGTTTGAAATCAATGAGTTTGAGATTTCGGAGATGGAAAACTTCGTGAAGGAATTTTGGCCCTTTGGTTGGAGGCGCACTGTGTAGTGCCTACCACCCAAACAACGTGGCATATACATACACGGTAAACGTTTACCGTGGTAAATAAGTAGGTATATGTCGCTGGCGGCAGTGGTAAACCTAGTAATCAGAATTGCAGTAATAATTGGCCTAAGTAAATGTGCTGAACGTTTATATGCACATAAAATAAGACTTCGATTATGTACATGTCAAGTAATTATGATATATAATAAACAACGCGATGTAATCAATTCAACTAGACTACTGAGTATCCAGTTTCCTTTACCACAGTGTAGTGTAGTAATGCTATAGAGGTGTAACTACAGTTACCGGATGTAATTAATAAGTATCTATAGATATTGAAGGATTAACACAATTTTAAATGGATTTGTGCGAGATACTTAAGAATTTATTGTAGATTTTTCTCTAAATAACATAAAATAAAGTGGCTGCGTTTTTTAACATCATTTAGAGTTTCTTCCGGGAGGTTTATGTGTATATGAATTTCCTTGCAAAGTCGCTGGCGAGTCGTAAGTATACAAATAAAATGGAAAGCTGTAGAGAGTATGTGTAGGTACATAATGTCGACTCATATGGTGTTTATGACCAACAAAGACATGCTAAATAGACTTAAAATGAAATAAGAGAATTTAGGTAAAATGTTTTAAAAAAAAAGTTTGTAACTTTGAAGGGGAGACAAAAAAATAGCCACGAAGTAAGAAATTATGTGAGCGTTAATTAATTGACACTTTAAAATATCTATAAATCGCAAATAAATGTTTACCTATTGTTAAGTAAGTATGAAGTGTTTTTAAAATAACTAAACAAGAGATACTCTAGTTTATCTATAGAAAAAACAAAACATTTTATTTACTTACAAAAACAAACAAAACAAAACGGAAAAGATCACTTACCGAACATCACAAAACAAACTACGGCCTTCATGGCCGAATACATTTATATCCAAAAAAAAAAATCGTTTAAAAGTGGAACTAATATCAAAATTAAAAGAAATAGCACGTGTAATAGTAACGACTGCTAGTGACGGAGTGATCCGACATTGATGCAAATTTGCACGAAAGGTGCGCGCGCGCAGTGACAGCGAGTTTGACCCTTGCCTTTGATTTATTGATATCCGATTAATGATTTATAGCGCGGTGACACTTATTTATTTTTATTAATCTTGCCTATACACGGTGGTGTTAATTGGTGTACTAAAATATTTCTTCAAACTTTATATTATATGAATGTTAATTCCATAGTTTGTTTTATGTTTTAATTTATTTAGAGTGTTTTACCTACATTGAAACTTTGTTCTCTTCGGGCAACCGAAACGCACAATCTACTTACCAGATGATTCAATTTAAAAAATTCCGTCAAACTGAATACAAATGAGAAGGATAAATACATATAAGGACCGTTAAAATAGGTAATGTTAAGATAATTAAAAACTTTTCAACAAAAAAGAAAAATTGCCTTCAAAATACACTAAAAAGTATGAAATAACTCTAATCTATCTATCGATTTCGAAGTTGTTCCCATTGTAAAAGTTGATCGTATACATGAGTACTTTACGTGGTTTCATTGTCGTATCCACCCCGTATGTTTATACGTTCGAATTGAGAAACCTTCTCCTTTCTTTCAAGTCGGTTAACAAATTAGCAAAAAGCTCCAATGCCATAGCCCCAATTCAGAGTCAAACAACCAATGTATATATAGAAGACTGCTGTTTCTGTCATATGTTGGCTGCTAACTTCTTACCTATACTTAAACGATGATAAGTAAAGGTTGCTAAACTACAGTGATAACAGTATCACTGATAACACGCTATCAAGAGCCGAGGCCCGTTTTTGACATAATTGAAAAATACCTCAATAACCATGTATGTACATGTACCTACCTATCTTTTAGGACTAGGATTTAGATAATCTTTAATCTTTTTTTTTTTTTAATTTTAATCTTTATTCTTTTAATAAAGTTTCTTCGTAACAAAAGATTTCATGAATGCGTATAGTAACCGTACTATTACTATGCAGTAAAAGTGATAGTTTTAACGTTTTCATGTAGTTATTATAAAGTATTCGTAACATAATGATAAGTATATAGTACTATATAAAGTTTAGGAAGTTTTAAAAAAAACCGGCTGAATTCTTATTTACTTAGGCCTTTTTCATCATTGCTACGTTAGTTTTAAAAGGAACTTTTAATTATTTTGTACAATTGCCAAAAATATGAGTTAGGTTAGATTATTTTAATCTGGGGTACTTATTATATTAAATTCAAAGAAATGTTAAATAATTTAAAAAAATATATTTAAAAGTCTTCATGTGTAATTATGAGCACTTATTTACGTATAATGTCTATATATATTATAATTATCCTACATCACACATTGTCTTTGCATTTCACTACAAAATACTGTATTTTTTCTATTTAATTATTCTGTCAATTATTACATGACAGTTTTATAATCTTTGATTTATATAAACTAGCTGATGTTTGCAATTATTCAATGATTAATATTAGTATATTGATGATTTTAAAATAGGACTAGGCATTCGTATTCTGTGGCGCTCTTCTCTTCGCCGTCAAATGGATAGTAGCATGCGCCGTGGCTTCGATGGATCTGAAAAAAAAAATTCATTAAAATAGGCTAGTGGTCTGAAAAGATCTATTTAGACCTTCATTTACATTATCAAAAAATATTAGACACGATTATTTTTTCTTTTGTCAATGAAACAGAAAATGACGAAGATATGGTTGAACTTCGCGTCACGTCACGACATACATTTTTCACAAACAAGTGACGACACGAGTCGCCACTACCGAACTTTGTCGCGCTTTAACTTTGTAATTTTGTATTGATTTGATAAAACTGTCGGACTATTAGGTGAATCTGCTTGTCAAAAAATACAAATTATGCCTGATATTAGATTTTAAAGAGCTTCTAGAACCAACATTCTACGAGTAAATGTGTCATTTGTAATGAAATTTGTAAGAAGCCATTCATAATGAGCTCATTGTTAAAGGATAGTATTGACTGGAAATTGCCTATAAAGAGATTTACGGCGAAAGAAAAGATGAAAAGCTAGTCAATCTTATTAATGAACTAACAAATGAACTTGTACTTGCTGCCAATGTTTAACCAAGATATCCAGTATGAAACACTGCGAGCCTTATGAAATGAGAACATGAGTTGATATATTTTACCTTGCCAGGAGTAGTGCAACCATCATGCGTCACTCTACCGAAGTAGAGCTTCTCTCCGTCAGCTGTGACTCCGGCCTCCACTGCGCCGGGGGGCACTTCACCGTTTGTGGAGAACTGCCACGAGAACATGGCTGGGACCAGCACCTGGAATCAATGGGAGATACTCATTAGACACCAATAAAAGTATACTGCTGTAATTACCCCATTTGGACTTGAAACAAACTTAGGTCTTAGATCCGGCAGATTTTTAAGTAGGTATATATTCTATTGATTTCCACAACGAACGCTTTTGGGCTGCTTGCATCCTCTCCCATCAACTCTTATAACTCAAATAGTCCGTTAACCTGTTGGGAGATTGTCTCACTGGAAAGCGCCGTTCCAGTACTTGGTCGCCACTTTAGAACCTTTCTTCCCCATCGTTTATCGGCTCTTTGTCCATATGAGCTGCCCATTTTTACTTCACCTTTCTGACTCTACGATCCATATCCACCTAAACTCAGAGCATAGCTCGTTAATGCACGCAGATATGCATTAGAAGACCACGTTAAAATAATTAACAGAAGATACATACCTCGAACTGATCCTTTTCAATTTCTTCGCCGCCATATGCGATGTAGCAGGCATTTTTTGCGGGAATAACCTTCGCTGGCAGGATGTCACCCTCGTGATGAGCTCTGCCAGCGTAGATCTCGTCGCCGTCAACGTCTGTGCCCACGCGCAGCGCACCCGGGGGGATGCTTCGCTGGCTCAAACATGCTGGGACCCAACGGTATGTACCTGGAATTGAAATCAGGTTAACTTTAATATCGGTGTACCGTCTCGGCTTATTATTATTGCGATGTATTATGTAACATATATTGCATGTACGATAATAATGGTACAAATAGAATTGTCGGACGTCATCCACCATAAATAATATGTAGTAACGAGCCCAATGCCATAACGAAAGCGATGTTGAACACGGGAATTAAAATTTATGAATTGTAGTGAAATTGTGAGAGAAGATTTTTTAAGATATCATTGATTTACAAAAATCTCTGCAATTGTTACAACACAAATGAAGTTACGGCCAAAACTCTATATGGTACGAATACGAGAATATTAATGTGCAATTATTAATTTCGTTTTTACAAGAATTGATTTTAGAATCGGTGAGTCTGGAAAAGGGAAGGCTTTGGATAAAGGAACCATAGAGAGGATTGGCCCAACATCGGCGGACGATACAACCAAGCTGCAAACGAGAGATAACACCTTTGCCTATTCTGTGATGATTAATGGGTTTGTATTTTCCCAAGTGACTAACCACTGGGCTCATCATTCAATATTATATTTAGCACTTTTGATAAGTATTTGGAAGTTCTTATCGTCTCTGTTTTATCTGAAGGGATTAGATTAAAATTTATTGATTACCCGTGTTATGCGATTAAGGTTTTCAAATGTGAAATGAATGTTCTTTTATGTTTGTGATGTGAAATATTAGCATATATTTTTATTTACAGGAAATACGACAATTTGAGTCTCTTAGCGAGTTTAGTTATTTAAATATCATAGAATAAGTTTCTTAATAGTTTGTTGATGTTATGATTAATAATGCGTGAGTATTTGAATCGAATTGAACCACGTATATTTCATCACGATTGAGATTTTAATGAAAGATTGATGATTTTATGTACCAGTTTGATCAGTTAAGTAGGGTAATATATCGAACTATATCCTATGAGTAACAATAAAAAGGTGTTATCTTTCATTGCTCTTCCCGTTTCCAGACTTACTCCACGGCAACTCGACTGTCTCTCCAGGTAATTCTGGAACAATTTCCTCTGGCTCCGCGTCTTCGACGACTTGGACGGGGTCGGTAGGTTGGGGGTAGGGGTAGAAGTACGCGGGATGTACGGGGTAGTACATTACCCCAGGACCGGGGTACATGTGGGGTGGGGGTTGGCCGGGGTGTCCAGGGGGCCCGTGGGGTCCAGGGGGGTAACCATGATGTGGTGGAGGAGCACCGTAACCGTAATACCGTCCTGGATAATATGATATTGTCAGAATGTTCAGTAAAAAATCATTATGACAATTATTTTGTTATTTTTGACAAGGTCGTAGTTATCACGTTTAAAACTTAATTAAGTTCTTATTTAAGTAATTTATGATAATTTTACCGATGTTTTTTAGATAACAGATAATTTTTTTAAATTCTTCAAAGCATTTAAAAGCTTGTTATATTTAAAACATAATCTTTATCTTTATCAAATTGAAGGAAGTACCTAGTGATCTATTTTATTGTAGGGCCAAAAGTAATAAAAAACATCATTGTAGGTACTGTTCAAAACTGAAAAAACTACTGATAAAAAAAAAACAGTTAGAAACAAAATCTCTAATTAGATGAGTACTTAATGTTACTAATTATGTATCCAATTGGAAAAAAAAAATTTGTTCGTGTAAACCACGGGTAAACATTACCGGACCCTGACTGTACAGAATCGACCGCAACGGTAGTAAACGCTCGTTAATTCTTTACACTGACAGTACAGTCAGTGCAGTCACAGTACCTTGAGTGTAAAAAATAAACATTAATACACGCAAACTACCGCGTTTGAGTGTACAGTAAATTAGTATGGGAGAAATTAGTATTCCGCTAGAGGCGCTGTGCCAATTTCTATAGATAGAGCTAGAAATTTCGTAAACACAAACGCGATAGTATGCGTTTACTAAAGTCAATATTCTTTACAGGATACAGGGGGCCAACTACAAGATCTTAAAACAATATTAATATAACCTTATTTGTCTTTTGTCTTGTTTTGACGTCGGATGACAGAGAAGGAAAAGTGACAAATAAGGTTATAATAATATTGTTTTAAGAGCTTGTGGTAGGCCCACAGTACCCCAAGTAGAAATAATTGACGTTAGAAAACGCTTACTAATGCGTTTGCGTTTACGACAATTCTCTATACTTAGTACTATGAGTTTTCCGCTATAGGCGCTGTGCCGATTCCTATAGTAGTACTAATTTCTCATTAGCTCAGAGTACATAATATACTACGTACGAGCATTTATTAACGTCAATTCTTTACACTCGGGGTACTGATTTTTTTTTTTATACCACGAAGATGTTTAGCGGTTATCGTTCATTGGACTTGCAATTGTTATAGTCAGAACACTTGTGAGACATTTATTTGTCACTTTACAAACACTTGTGTTGATCATGTTTGTTTTACAACTATTTCTTTATCGAAAGGTAAACCTCTCATAAACCTTATGTATATCTGAGTTTATATTAAGGAATTGTTAAGGCTTTCCTTTTGATGAAACACTTCAGAAAAATATATCTGTCTACATATGTAATAGTAATCTGTAAGATTATAATTGATTACACATTTTTAACGGATATTAAATAGGTACCCAAGTAATTGTTGTTTATCAACAACATTCCCGAAGAATGCGAGTAATGAAGTTTCTTGAAATGCGTTATCTAAGTACATAGTCTTGATAATTTTGACTGATGTTTCACTTCGTAAATACCAATATTGTATACTTCTCACATGGACAATGCTAAAAACTAACAGATTTTTAATAGTTAGCAGACTCAGAATAAAATTACTTTATTTCGTTTGAGCATTAGATTGCGTATGGCTATAATATTAATTGCCAAGAAGCATAAAATGACGTGAAAAATATGAAATACTAACTGCCTGGCGCGACTGCGTTCGCGTGGTGCTACCCTACCCTACCCTACCCTGACAGCAAAATCCCCATTAACAAAATGATCCGCCATTTATTGAATTCATTTGTTACAAAAATGTGATAAATGAAGAACCGCTCGACCGATTTTGTGCAAACTTCACATAAACCATCTACTAAATAGTCCGAACAAAGCCTAAACATTTGGTTTGGATAGGTGAGCACGTTCTTGAGTTATAAAATTACAACGAAAAGTGGCATTGATTTTTATATATATAGATGGATAAGATGACATAGCAAAATATTGGTTGCATGGCATGTAGATTCTGATATCCTTATAAATTACATGCTTCTAATGAATAACTAATAATAATTTACTTTTACAAAACCTACATCAAACTTATTACGTAGTGCTATGCTTTCTATGAGTGAATTGCTGTATAATGCACTATTATGAACAGACGTATTGCGCTCACGCCTTTGTTTCAGTGCCTGAAAACACCTGTACAACTCGAGAGAAAATTTACATGACAATCGCTTGCAGGTTTCTTGCAGCTGTGCGTTCTAGATATTTCTCTAAAGTGTAAACATAACATATTATTCTTAGATAACTGGTAGGATTTAATTTTTATATAAGCTTATCAATATTATTCGCATAAGTAGTTGTCAAAATACATATTGGATACTGGATATAGTCATTATCTTCAGCCGATATTATCAATATAGATCTATTTATATAATCCCCATAAAACCTAATCATTTCGGAACTCGGGTTACGGGTACGCCTGTACCTTATTAATCAAACAAGTATATATTTAAATAAGACAAAAATTGATTTATATTACAGCATTTTAAGCCCTAATGTCCTATTGTCACGTGATATTAACGCAATTTTTTCAACAATGAATAACACTTTCTCTAGCACTATTGTTATCTATCTTATCATATAAGGCGTTATCATACGCTTACCTGCCATATTGTCTGTAGACTGTTGCTGTCACTGAACACTGCACAACACTGCCGTAACTAGCACAACACCACGGATAATATACTGTTTTATACAAGTGACTCATTCTACTGATAACAAAATCAATTACTTTAGATAACAATATTCAAGTGTATTTTACTGTTATTCATACATTTACACAATTATTGAGTATTGTTTTTTTGTTACCATGAGTAATTACTTATTATTATAGTAGGCTGATGCTTATTTTCACACATCAGCTAAGAGCTAACTAACGCTTAATCCTAACACAACTCAAAATGAAAGTATTTCAACTCAAAATGAAAGTAGAAATTTTACAATTTGCCAGTTTTTAGGAGTATTGCTTGGTGAAAATGGGTTTGAATCTATTAAGTTTAACAATTTCAACTGATAAATGTTAGTCCTAGGGTTCCAAAGGTAAAAGGTTTAATAATATTCATTAAAGAAAATGACTTCTTTTGGTGCGTCCATGTTTGGCGAACCGAGCACGAGCCGAGCCACGAACGAGCACACTGCGAGCACGATTCGCGTAGCGTGGACGGGCTTGCGAGCCCGCTATAGCGTCGTACGCTTCGTAGCGTGCTCGACTCGCTCGACTGCGCTCCGCCCGATTGTCAGTTTTTTCACGAACACAGGGATTCGCATTGCGCTCGTTGTAGGCCCGACGCTTGAAATCGCGAGCAACGAACGAATCCTGTTCGTTCGAGGCTCTTTTAGTCACATACCTTTCATAAAAAATCCATGGCACGATAAACAGTTTCCTTACAACATTTCAGTCATTGACTCTACATTCAAATCTCCTCATTCCTAATTCTAGTCTTGTAATATCTCAATGTTCTCATATCATTTATATCCAATCGTCTTTCATCTAACTAACTCCTTACTACCTAATACAAATAACTAGGTACTATAGCATTCGGCATATAGACCGGCTAAGTGCGAGTCGTACTCGCGCTTTGTCTACCTAATTTAAAGAACCATGGCGAGATTTGTACAAAAAAATAAAGAATTTTAGAGACGTTGGAATGCCGTTACAATTGATCCTTGGTGCCTAAGGAATAACTTGAAGTATTTAAAATATTTTTAAAGCCCCGGGATAAAAATGCCATACCATGCTGGCGATTCGCGTTCAAAACTGTTATGTTGTTGGTATGTTTTGTGGGGTTTATAAAATATTTCATGTATATACATGTTGCCGGTTGCTCTAAAATATTTTATTATTTTATACAAATCAATGTATGGATCTCGCCATGATTCTTTGGGGCTCTGCACCCTTGTGGGTTGCACACTCATAAACTGTAATTAAAATAAATATAGATTACTAAACTAATAACGATTACTTAGAGCACAGAATAGTCAATAGTGCTCTGTATGCAAAATTTAAAGTACCGTAGAGTTAGAATATTATAGAGTGATAGCGTTAACAACGTTACATTGCGTGTGCGCAGCGTGAGCAGTTTCCATATAGATGCATTCACAGATATATCGTACACCAGTTGATCTACAGTCAGACAAAATGTCGATATGTATTCCTTGTCATTTGTTCTTGGTAAAAGTATCGATAAATAACAAGAAATTGGCATTTATTATACGTATTTTAGTCGATCAATTTATGCGCACTTCGTTTCAAGGCATTTAGACCCTACCTGTGCTCACATACCGCATTCTCGTACAGTTGCTATATAATATTCTAACTCGAAACTCTATCGGCTGAACTATTTTAGATGAAAATTAGTTACTTATGGATTGCGGGGCGTTAGCTTGTATTTAGTTAGAACTTTGTTTGACTAGGTATTTGACTGAATAAATGAATTATGTCCATCGCACATATT
The DNA here is from genome assembly GCA_947623365.1 of Achlya flavicornis. Lineage (NCBI taxonomy): Eukaryota > Metazoa > Arthropoda > Insecta > Lepidoptera > Drepanidae > Achlya > Achlya flavicornis. Next base: position 12,945,980 of record OX392480.1, on the reverse strand, counting down.
TTATTAAAATAAACTTAGGTGATAAGTATTTCAAACAATAATCGCTCTTCCAATTCAATAGAAGCTATTTTCCACATTCTTTTATGGTGTCCATGATTACTTGTGATAATTTAGAAAACTCCTTAAGTATATTGTTGTCGCCCCTGCGGTAGTCGTTGGTGGATGCATACGTCTTCACCAGGTCATGAAGGATATTATTGATGATATCTCTGAATATCTTAGGAGTGGGTCTTTCATTTTTTTCAGCGATGCTCAAAGATCCTTTAACCTGTTATAATAACAATTTCTTATCAACAACTACTGGGGATAAAGGAAAGGGTTATTGTAATTTTTTTCCTAGGATAAAACCGTGACTAATTGATTTTAGACCCTGAAAACCCTTGGTCGAGTATTTTTTTTATTAATGAATTTCAATAAGTTAAATTAGTAAAGTCATTTTCGAGTACCAACGCAATCGCTATCAATGTGAAACAGCGATGAAAATGTTAATTTTCAATTAATAAAAACTGGGTACCTGGAGGCAAATTTTGGGACCCAATACACGCTTATTTTAAATCAGCCTTTATAAAAAATTCAAGAAACTAACTTAAGAACAGAAGGTTCACTTCACTACAACATGACGAATAATGAATATATAATCTTGCAAAGCATGCTATAGAGGTGGACACTAAAAATTCGAGAGCCTGTGAAGTCATATTTTAATGACTACCTAATTAATATGCTGTTTATTTATTTCATTGTAATTCTTGATTTTACAGATATTCCATATTTAAAGAACTGCTGGTGAATTATATAAAAAACTAGCGGCCCGGTACGTGCTTCGCTACGTATAAAGTGAAATAATAGAAATGTGATAAATGAAGAACCGCTCAACCGATTATGTGCAAACTTCACATAAACCATCTACTAAATAGTCCGAACAAAGCCTAAACATTTGGTTTGGATAGGTGAGCCAGTTCTTGAGTTATATAATTACAACGAAAAGTGGCATTGATTTTTATATATATTGATGAATAGGTACTTAGTCGATATTTTGTCAATATCCTGCTTCTATTTCTTAACTTACTTTATTCTTCCAAGTCTTTAGTACTTCACCAATAGCTGCTCCTCTCTCCTTTACACCAACACTTTCAAGATTATGGCGTAAAACGACAAAGTGATGTTTTCTACAGATTTCTGAAAAATATAATAATTAGTATACAGGGTTATTGGTAAAACATTAAAACTGCAACCTCTCAGGACTATATTCATCATCATCATCAGCCTATAAATGTTGCACTGCTGAGCATCATCATCATCATCATCATCATCAGCCTATAATGTCCCACTGCTGAGAACAGGCCTCCTTTCACAAATGAGGGTGAAAGGGACTGGGCGATACTCCACCACGCGTGCCCACTGCGGATTGGTGGAGGTAGGCTAGTGGTCAACCTACTGTTGGAATTTTTCAAGCCGCCTAGGAGGCATCCAACTATCTTAACGACTATCACAATTAAGTGATAACCGGGACCAACGGCTTTACGTGCCTTCCGAAGCACGGAAACGCTCGATTTGAAATACCACTAGGCGGTCACCCATCCAGGTACCGACCACGACAGACGTAGCTTAACTTTGCCGATCGATTATGAACGGCTAATCATGCTACGCCACGAGCGCTTCCACTGCTGAGCACAGGCCTTTTATATCACAAATGAGGGTGAAAGGGCAACACTCCAACATGCATGCCCACTGCAGATTGGTGGAGGTTGGCAGTGGTCAACCTACTGTTGGGATTTTCCAAGCCGCCTAGGAGGCCTCCAACTAGCTTAATGACGGAAACGCTCTATTTGAAATAACACTAGGCGGTTTTGGTTTCAATTAAAAGCGCCCCACGCTTTTTCATTCAAATATTAGACTTGATTAAAGAAATCGCTTACACTAAGGCCCTTACATGATAGATAGAGAATATAGGATTCTTTTTTTTATTATTTAGCACTTTTTAGTGCAGGGCTTTTTAAAGCATGTTTTTTTAGCTTTTTAAACTGTAATTTATTTCTATCTCTGGAAAAGTATGCCATCGATTATTTTCTCGCACGCGTCCACGAAATAATACTAAGTGTATTCAAGAAATAAAACGTGTTACCTTTCAATTTGCAATTTTCTTCGTCGTCTCTATTGGGGCAATTATCCTTCCCATTGCACAGAGCCTCGAGAGGTATAGAGATATTATTGGTAGGACCCTCGCAGAAGTATCTCGTCAGTAGTGGCTCAGCAGAACAACGTCGGGTGCATGACTTTGTGCACACCGGCAATGCACATTTAGAGCCTCGACAGAAACAACCGTCTGGTGTAACGACCATATCATTACCAAGATTTGATCTTTTTAACGCAGAAATCAACTTCGTATTCAGTGAATGTAGAAACCCGTACATTTCCTCAAGCTCATCAATCAGCATAGTACTGACCCGCGCACTATCGTAAACAGATTTCAAAATTGAAAAACATTTGTTTCTAACAATCTTAACTGCTTGAGCATCAGCATGCTTTTCAATAGTGGTTTTCTGTAATTGTTTTACGGCTTTATTAAGTTTTTGTAAGTCTGTTCTGAGTACTAGATTATCATTGAGTGACATCTTCGTTTCGATCATTTTAAGGATGCTATCGTAAATTTCATTGGCTTCGAATTTTGCATAACTTGCACCTGGAATGTTTATAATTAATTAATTCAAAGTCACATATTATATGTAACTACTTTGCGTAAGCATAATAAAATATCCTAAGGATACCTTGAGCGCACTCGGACTCATCCGAATCATCTAAACAATCTAGTTTTCCGTCACAAACCAAATCAATCGGCACAGTGTCTCCTCCGCTGGCTGCTTCACATAACCATCGATCCAAGCTGTATTTTTGCCAACAAACACGTTTACAAGAACTATGGCAAGTTTTACTTTGACAAAATTGTTCCTTGCACTTGCATACATTAGGAGTCAAGTCGGACTCAATCGGTTGGTCCAATTCATCAGCAATTGGATCCTCAACCTTGCGCAACTCTATTTCCATTTCTTTGGGTGATAAATGGTCACATAAAGATTTATCTAGAGTATAAGCAAGTGTAGTTAAAACATCTGCTATATCCTGCACTGTCACGGTATTTGATGCTTTATCATTTAAAGCAGTAGTTGTATATTTATTCAAGAAATTTATTTCTGTTTGTAGGAAACTTCCCAAAACTTCAGTTTGTTGTGTTAAAATATCAATATCGATAAGAGATTGAAAACAATCATTTAGAATAGAAGTATTCAGATTTGAAATTAAATACTTTGCTATACGCACTTTTTCGGTAGCTGAAAGAGATAATCAGCAATCAATATTTGAATTTTACTAATATTAAATTCGACTAATATATACGCCATTTTGTTGCCTACCTTTGTGTTCACAATTATGTTCATCAGATTCGTCAGAACAGTCGATTACACCGTCACATAGTTTTTCTATAGGTATTTGATAATTATCATATAGACATTCTAATTTATTTAAGGTTTTAACAGAGGAACAGGTTTCGTTAAAAATAGTTTTACAAGAGTCATCTATGACATGGTTTTCGTTATTTATGCTTAAAGTGTCCTGACTCTGTTCATTATTATTGTACCGTTTGACGTTAATATTATTTGTGAACTCAATTTCCATTCGTCTTGTCTGATCATCGCGAATCCTCTGTAGCACTAGCTCTATACCCCGTGTAATGATATCGATACTAGATTTCAGTTCATCGTGTTTATTATGTAGGTTCGTGTGTTTTATATTAACAGACTTTAGCATTTTCTTTTTAATATTTTCCATTACTTTAACTCTTTCTTCAGAAGTATTTGTATTTTTAAAATATTCCTTTGCTAGAGTTTCTATTTTCAGTGTAATGTCATCAATCATTTTATTTTTCGATTTCTTAATTTTTTTGTTTATTGTCACATTTTCTACATCCTCTCTCAATGTCCGTTTAGCTTGTTTGGCCGTAGAGTTTACAATTGTGGAATTGTTAGAGGACATTTGTTTTACTCCACGCATGATTAGTTTAACGTATTTGCGTCCATTGGGACCCAAAGAATTAGCTGACTTCTTTAGCTTCGCTTCAATTTCGTTTAATAAGTCATGTTTTTTGTCGGGTGTCGCATTAGTTAGGGAATCTAATGTTAAGTTACTAACCTTTTTAATAATCCCTTCAACAAATGCAGTTCTTACTTTATTGGTATCGTAAACTTGTTGCTCTGTAAAAATAATAATTTGAGTAATGAAAACCATTAAAAATGTATCGTAAGTATGTGTATATTTTTTCCTCAGCTACTTACCGCAATAGGATAGCGTTGAAATTGATAACATGAAAACCGTGTAGACAAAGAACATTATGCTTGTATCCTTGCTTCAATAGTTTCTATTTCTGCGCGCAATTTAATATTATGTACTTCATATTTGTTTCGCCTATTGGAAACCGATTTAATAATTTTAATGCATAATACAGGTGGATTCTTTTAGATGTTATTTTTACGAAAACTATATCGGTACAGTATGAGGCACGAATGGTGAGCACAGATAGGCAGAAGTGGGGGCAAGCTCACAAACTTTTGGTCAAATCACAGTAGCCAAACAATTTTAATGTACGGGTCCATCTCAGAATCTTTTTTATCGAGCAAGCACATCAATATATCCTTTCATTCCTATCCTACTAATATACTTATTATAAATGCGAAAGTTTGTGAGTATGGATGTATGTTTGTTACTCTTTCACGCAAAAACTACTGAACATAGGATACTTTTTATCCCGGGAAAACATACGTATCCCTCAGGAATGTGGGTGAAACCGCGCGGGACAGCTAGTCTTTCATACAATGAAGAATATTTTTTCGCGATCAGTTTTTTCAAAAGTTTCTAAACTACTTTTACTTGGCAGTATGATGACGGATCCAAAAAAAGTTTTGCGTATCAAAGTATTTACCCTGTAACTACAAGTGTAAGTATCAGATAACAACAAATTAATATTTTTAATTACCCTGTGAACATTAATTAACGCTTATTTTCAATCAATACCGAAGCACGTTTTAGCGCCCTCGCACATGTCTAAACAATTTGTGAATCCCACACTAAAAAAAACAATAAAAGAAAAGAGGAAGATGACGTACCTAATTAATTTCTAATAAGAGAAATTAATTATTCCGTCTTCTCAGTTCAAGTTGTATTTGGAACCGGTGCAGTCATTTGTTAACGTTCATAAGTGCCTTATCAGGGCCTAAATTGAATAAATAATTTTTGAATTATGAAAAAAAAAAGATCAAAATTTATTCGATTAAATTGTATGCAAATAGGTACGTTATCATCATGCTATGGCTTCAACTGCGCGAATTACCTATCGGAAAATTTTACTATTAAATGATGCACTAAACTAAATTATGTACTTGAGCCTCTTGAGCTATCGCCTAACGTCTAACGACTTAATTCCATTAGCAAATTAGCGCGCTGACATCCGGCCAAATCTGCCTACTATGTCAAATAACGCGCCAATTACACCCAAAGAAATCTTTATTCTATGATTACACCTCAGAGTAAGTAACCTTTCTTTCGTCATTGCATGACACGTAGGTGAAGCCCAGGCATTAGTCGAAACCTCTTTGTTCGAAACTCATGCATGATAATAAGCTGGCAGCACTGATCGGCTGACGTCTGTCATAAAAAGACACAAATGTCATAATGACAATTACCTCCCAACGATCGAACATCATAACCTAAAATACGATAAAATTTCAGTAAATAATAACTTTTTAAATATACTGTTTTAATAATCCGGCTATACAATCAAAATGAATACGTCTATCATAAAATTAGCACAGGTATCAATAGCTAGAATTGGATTTAATGGATTGTTCATTGATAAGTTTGCTAGTTATTAACTTTTGATTTGTTTTTCTAGACTAGAATAGCTACTGTAGGCCTTATATCGCAAACGCCACAAATATTGGCCTCTCAGTTTCACTCCTCGGCCCCACTATGCCGTGTTGTATCTGGAAAGTACAGGATCACAAAGAAACGCGATAGGCCTCTCACCTATGAAATGGCAAACCCTCCCCACTACATTGCTCACAGAAAGTCTTGGAACTCATGGAATACATGTATGTATACTTCAACGTTTATTTGCCTAGTTTTATACCTGCCGCAACAGCCTTCGAGCTAGGGGGGTAAAAAGCTTATGTCTAGCTTTGGATGGGTTCCAAAATATACTTAATGACTCCCCCTGGATCCATACTGCCTCTAAGGCTACTCGCTGACCATTCCTTTAAAATTATACCAATATGATCATTATAGTAAAAAATTAATAAATAAATAATAATTGAATATTTTCCACACTACATAAATAAATAAATATCCTGGGACATTCCTCACTCACAATCATCTGATCCCAAAATAAGCAGAGCTTGTTCTACTGAAACCAGATAACTAATATTTGTAGTATATACATATACTAACTTGTTGTTTGTACATACATATTCTCACTAGCCGGTGCCCAGGTTTATATAGCTAATGAAAAAGTGCACCAACCTATAAAAGCCTGTGTATTTGTTATCAACAAATTTATTCAATTGCAAATTTGCAGTTTGAATGCAGTTAGTATGACTGCAATAAAACTGCAAACCAACCGTGCAGCCCAATTACAGTTGGTGTGCAGTCCGTCTAGCTAGACCCTAACTACAAATTCTTTATTTACTTCAATATAGTAAACAAGACAAAATCTGTGTGATGAGGGAATAGGTACCTATGAATCAGCTGTATACACACTTATTAAAAAAATCCTGATCTAAAATCCAAAGTCTAGAACAGTTTTTTTTTTTTTCAGCCAGTTTAAAAGATGGTCTTCGCCGTTCAGAGACAGTTGTTGAGGATGAATTTATAAGGAGATTCATGACTGGCACTTGGCATGGACTTGTTTGCAGTGAGGTTAGAACAAGTTTTTATTACTAGTACAGTATTTTTTATTATTACATTAAATACGATGAAGCTGTTGCCTGTATAAGGTTATTAACAATGTGTGGGTGGAAATTCTCCTATAATTAATATACTGTATGTGACTTTTGTATGATAAAAATTCACTTACTGTATTGTTTGTTTTTTTTACTCAGGTTATAATCAAGAGACAATTCAATCACATTAGGGTAGCAGCTATTATCCGACGAGCCGTTTCTCCCACCAAGATGTACTTCCTTCTTGGTTACACTGAAGAACTATTGGCAAACTGGTTACAGTGTCCAGTTACGTTAGAATTGCAAACTGTTGATAGCTTCAAAGATGTTGTGTTCAAATATATTTAATGTACTAGTATTTTCTTTACGTATTGTGTAGTGTAAATATAGGATTTATTGCAATATGAAATTTTATTTCTTATGCAACCTTTTTATTGGTTCTAACTTACCACAGTCATGATAACAGTTTCGCTACACATTTCCATGGATATAATTTATATTTGCAATTTTTTAAACAATAATAAAAATAAAACAAATGTTAAAATTCATATTCTCTTATAATTTGATTCATTCAAATATACATAATGTGTCAACAAACAGAACAGCGAGACGCGGGCCACACATCGACACCTGCCGCAGCCGGCACACACACACATACACACACGCACATACATACATACGACGTACGCGCACACATCACCGCTCCAACACTGTGTCGAGCCGCGACCGAACTTCTGCACATACGCTTTGTACTTTTTTACACATAATAACAGAAATAGTCACCGCTTGATCTTGTAATTAATGAAATAATGCAAACTTTATATCAAAAATGTATCCAGAATGGTGTCATGTAGAATTGGTGATGTCAGTTACTGTAAAAGGTAACAAAATCAAGCGGTGTATAGTTCCAATGACTGAGAGTACTTGTGTCGTGGCTTTAGACAATTTAATAAATTCAATAAATGCCCATGGTGCCTCTCTCAGGTAAATTTGTATTGTCTATCACAGTGACGTAAAGCATTTGTCCTTACATACTAGTGAGTTAAACATTGCGATCTTATCATTAAATCACCATTAAACACATTTCAAAAGACGTCAAGGTGCTTCAGAAAATATTTTTTTAAACTTCCCTTATCATGATATCATAATTTTTCAAGTCTCAAACAGTCTTTTGTTTTGAGCTAATTTAATTAGGGCCAGTGGAATGTCTGTAGTGATAACACTAAACCGGTAGTTGTGTCTGGTTCGTTCTCAGTGTGCGCAGAAGTCCAAACGGCTGACAATATGCGACGGCTCGCTCGTTGTATAGCATTAGTTGTTATCGAAATTACATATTTACAAATTAAATGTACAGACAACTTGAAGGCTTCTCGTGGTAAATTCGAATCGCTATCCAAAATCTTAACGAACACGAACTGCTGCGAGTGTCCCGCCGACGCGACGGCGACATTCAGAAGACAATAACATTTTTATAAAAAAATGATTATTCCCAAATAGACTTCTATTTACATAACTAAATAAAAACCGAATAATACACATATGTACAAAGCAAATTTCATATAATATTCCCCTAAAACAATATGAGGAATAAAATGGTTTAAACGTGTCGGGGACATCGCAACAGTGCAAACGAAAAAATTAATAGAATTTAACAATTTTGGATGGCATCAATATTCCTTTTATTTTGTATGTACCAATTAATATACAGTGGAATATAACAAACGTAATATGCGACCATAATAGTTTCCTATTTCAAATCTACTCATACTGCTAAAACTATTAAGTAAATGTCCATCAAAATTCTATTAAAAATAAAGAGATCATATACGTTCTACTACAAATCAGATAAACATGTTATAATAAAGCTCTCTTTTATTCATAAGCGATACTTACGCATCGTGTTACTTTTTACAATACTGACAAATTTACCAAGCTAATATTACTTATATTTGTATGTACGAGTATTTGTCTACGCCACGAGTGTAAGTTCTTATCTGGTTTGCTATTATTGTTCTCGGGAACTCCGCATGCAGTCAAGAGTTTTGTCAATTCGAGCGCTCTGTTCCTTTAAAATCGACGTAGCCCCAATACAGTTTACACAATATCCCTGGTATGTAAGCTAGTTACAGAACGGTGCAATGGAGATTTCAACTAACAATCTAATATAGCGGTGCATTAACAACAATTAATTAATGAGTATATTTGTATAATGCCTATTGAACAACCTTAAAATTATACATACATTATTTACTAAGCCATAAGAGTAGACACTACTTGTCAAAATGTGTCTATGCATATTTATCTAAACATGAATGATTGGTATATCATATAGTTATAGTACAATCGATTTTAAAGGAACATTTTGTGTATTTTAGCGGTGGTAATTTGAACCTACGCTCGAGGTAAATAAGGTTTATTGTCGCTATAATATTGAACGTGTGCAAACAATTGTTTACGCGTAAGTATAACTCAGAATAGCGTAGCGCGTACAAAGCCAAACGTTACCAATTCATTTCTGCATAACTGTATTGCTATGTTTCCACTGTTCCAAGTCATCGATATTTAATTATTATGCATCATAAGCTAGCGGAGCGTATTGTATTGACAACATTTCTTTTATAAATGCAAAAATACTCACAAAATTATCATTCTTTTTACATAAATTATATAATTGCGTGGTGTTTACCGGACTTGAATTATTTGGAACTTAAAATTTAAATTGTGAAGGGGTGGTAAAGGCAAATTGTAATGCTGGCGTTGGAATACTTGGCCTATTAAAAAGCCTATAAGGTGAAGAAGAGAGGAATGAACATGTTCCGAGTGTGCGCGAAGAGCTCCCCCGCCAGTTATCACATTTGTCTTTGAATCTTACGTTAAATTTACGAGCACTAGAACAAGATCGTCATGATATGATTTTAAAATCTATGTGTACTTAGAAAAATTATATAGCGTCAGTAGTAAAATTTGATTCGTATAAAACTTTATTTTAACTCCATTTATCCTAAAAGTAATAATTCAATATACCCTTTTTCATGATTTGGCTTAATGTTTTCATTTATTTTCACAATACATCCGATAGATTACAAGAGAGACGTATCCCTATCACAATTGCGTTAGTTACATTAAAAATTAAATACAACAGCACCTATCGTTTGATATACATAATATAATAATAGGTAATAATAATGAATAAAAAATATTCAAAATCAAATTATTCGATATAAATAATTCCGATGGAGGGGGACAAAAAATAAGCGTAGATACAACTATGCAGTGGTCCAAATAGTTTGTTTATAATAAATGATTATAGATTATATTTTATTTGTAAATATCACTAATTATTCCGATGCGACAAATAACGCTTCACAACGAGGATTCTACGCTCGAGGGACACGGATCGTATTCAGGACTACTGGATAGCTCGGATACGATCCGAGCCACTCAGCCTATGACTAGGTTATTTACACAGCTTCTTGATCGGAGAAGTATCGACCAAGTAACCAGTATTACGAGACCTTAGCATGCCCCTGGGATCATACGATCAGACGAACGTGAGGCCCCACCGTCGGCTGGTGTGCTCCCGACGCAATAACCACGGCCACAAGACAAACATCGACACTCACACATACATTTGTACTACGCCAGTATGCTACCCGCTATTTCTAAAAAGATTAGCGGCTCGCCGTCGGACGCCTCCCGAACGTCAATAATATTAATTTAAAAAAACTTACTAAAACTAACAAAATAAAATGCATCTACAACGTCTATTCTTTTTTGATCGGTCAACCCGTGACATCTACGCGAATACTGAATTGTTTTTCGAACACCTTACAACTAATGATAGTTTGTGAATCGCAATGGTACATTTTGATGGGTGTATTGGTCTCGACCGGCACGTAATTAATTAATAAACCTACTTACAGCTAGGGGGAGGGGGGCGTCCGGTGGCGACTGGCCGCTGATGGAGACCATTCATAAAAAAAACCTCAAAGACTTAGACTAAGCTACACAACTGTCCACTTACGTACACAGACTATAATAGAGCGACGGGCGAGGAGGGTAACACGAGTCTCGCTGAAGAGTTTGTTGGAAACACACAATGTGACATTAACCTAATTACCGTCGCCGAACTCCACAACGTTTTGTTCTAAACGCCGACACCGCACAATATACCGCGACTACTGAACCGAACCGATCCAAAACCGAACGTCATCAAGTTTACAATACCGTTTAGAAGAATGTCGACTAATACCTACACCATACAATAACACATACCGATCAGTGAGACAGTCTTCGACGACCGAGAAGTTTAAACACTGGAGATTGAACTCTACTGCCTTCACAATAAGAATGAAAATTTCGCTTAGAATTTACTTTATCCGACACGTGAGACAAAACATAAACTAGAGCAAAATTTCCTATGCAAGTAAAGATTTTACAAGTGAAGACAAAAACAACAAATGGGTCAATCAACTTTTTCTTGTTTGATATTCTGTCCCGTTGTCCAAGAGACAATAGTGACCGAGTTTCCTAAAAAACTGTTATCATATATGCTACTAATGTGCTTAGGAGATAGTCCATAAATTTATGGGCTTTTGTAACCTTGGTTTCAAAGAGTTGTCCAATGGACAACGGGGTACCGTGGCAATGAGGTACAAGAAAAAGTTGATTGACCCGATTACAAAATCCATGCATCTCATAGTTTCCTGATATTAAAGAAAGCGTGTTATTGCTTTGTTTTCACTTACAAATTGCCAAGTCCCCATGTATATCAAACTTCTTTACCAACGTATGTGTATAAGACACGCATTTACGTGTTTAATATGACGTATAAACATAAATATAATTAATATATATATAAAGTAAACATCTATGTGAATAATCCCTTATAAATTGCAGCGATAAGTCAAAATATGTATATTAAATGTATGCTACAGACGACCAAATAAAGGGGACAACAAAAAGTATGCAACGTGTAAAAAATTAATGCACTCTTTTAATTTTATTATGGATTGACCACACAGGAGAAGATTCAATGTTACACCTCTGTATTTATTTTTTAATATAGACCCTAAGCCCCAGTAATAAAGCTTAATTTTATGTGATGTATTTTACCGAGTTGCGCGTTGAATATTCTACACGTTGTAAATGGATGTATGGGAACATTCGAGTAGGAATTGCAATCTGCCTGTGTATCATACAAAACCACATCAGATCTATACAAAATAACTTTCACTCTCAATGTTGCTAACTAACACTTAAGTATCAATACTTCACTATTGCATTAACATTTCACATTACCCCTTATGATACTTTTTTTATTGCACACATGTGATGTCACATAGGCAGTGTTTATATAACAATGTATCTATATAAAAATTTATAATAGTTAATTAAGTATCAAAAATAATTATATTTCATTAGATAACTATCTTACAGACCCGGCCGCTATGTATGTACCAACTGAGTTGCGTTTTTGTATCGTTAGGTACATTTACAAATACATTCTAAGATGTTTATATGACAACTAAGGACGTCATAGAAATTTCAACCTTATTGCTTTACGATAAGGTAGCGAAACGCAAGCGCACACTTGTGATTGGTCGACAAGGTTGACACACAACGATAATATTGAAACCTATTTTTTATTAAGTATAAAAGCGGTATCTATACACACTACATTGTCTCACTGATCCTAACATGAAGAATAACCGGTCGAATCATAAAGGCCTATCTTTTAGGCAGATTCAAAGAGGCTAACGTCCTTCGTAACTCGACCGCTTTACATACATCGCTTAATTCCAGATTAAAGATATCAAAATAATATACAGTGGAGGAATTTAATAGAAATTTGTAAATGGACGTTTGACACAATCCACGTCATAAGGACGTCAATGTAAAAATAAACCGCGCATTCTCTACAATTTACCGATTACACATCGTACCTATGGAAAAAAAATACCTCAGCGCGCATTGAAAGAAAATCTATCTATACATATACTATTGCATCTAAATTGTCACTAACGCTAACATGAAGGTATTTTACTTTCCTCCATCGGTACGTATAATTTATAATATCAATAACTTTATATTTATTCCTCGACTGTATACACCACGATGAAAAACTATGTGTAAATTTGTCGACTGAAAAAATATGAATTATTACCAATGTACATACAATTAAATCCATAACATTTTATTGACACAATAAGCGTAGGTAATTTAATTTATTAAATTCAAAATTTTATCGAGTCTTTTTAATTAGTCTATTATAATTTAATCTGATTCTTATTTTAGAATGTATGCAAATGGTAGAAAATAACTGATTGCACTGACAGACGCGACATTCTAAGCTAAAACGTACACATGGCTACACATCAAGTTATAAATTTCCAGTATAAGCTGATCTCGCATTGTATAGGATTTCCGTACAATGAGAGGTCAGCTTATATTGGAAATGTATATAATGATCTGCAGCCGTGTGTACGTAACTATATCACTGATAGATACAAAGTTGTACACTTTAATGTATTCTCATATACTATACTACTCTATACCGTTTTCTGTTCACTGGAATACATCGCCATGATACTCAAAGGATACAATACTACAAGCCTTCTACTGTTACTATAACAACTATTGAGCAAAAAAAAAGGTTAAAGTCCACATTATAATTTATAAAACTCTGTCCCGGAACCACAAACTAAAACGCCAGTGGCAAAAGAATAGCCGTTTTCGTTAGAGCAAAAGTTGTGCCGCTTTCACGCATACATCTATCCCTTTCGCACCGTTCATTTTAGTCTGAGATAATAGATTGTACCATCGCACTATCCAGTGAAAAGAGAACGACGTTCGGTATACTGTCGCAACGGTGTCAATAATTATAGATTTCAACTATAACTTTACAATAGATACTAAGGCTAGAAAGGGACGGAGCATATCCAGATAATTTAGTCTAGAAAACTACGAAAAGTAATTAAATTTCAAACTTACACCAATAATCGTAAGGTTCAAAATTCAACTGAAATAAATTTCAAACTATGATTGAAAGGGTCGTATATGCCCGTCCCTCTCTAGCGCGACGCCTCAAACATACGCTATGTACAATCGCGTCATTATGACTAAACAGTTAACCTGTCGCGTCGGATCCCGCCGGCGCCGGTTGGTCGCGGTGTTGGTGTTGGTGTTGGTGGTGGTGTTGGTGTTGGTGTTGGCGGCGGCGGTGGGCGCGCGGGGACGCGTGCTACCTGCGCCCGATCAGACCGTTCTGGTTGCCCGCCGTCGGACACATTTCTAGTTCCACTAGTAGTGGGAAGTGATCTGAAAATGACAAATAATAATTTAGTGTCATGTCATCCACTGAAAGAGGCGCCGCTGACGCGCGCTCTTCGCACCCTCAATCTCATTGCTGCGGAAACCGACATATTCCACTGTACTCTGAGTGAATTCACAAGGATAGCAATCCAAATTTAGTGCTACACGGAAATGTAATTAAATAATTGTGAAGTTAGTTCTACACTACTGTATTAGGGTATCCCTGTAAAAGTAGATGTAAGTAAGTAAATAAATAAATCACAACCATAACCGTAGGCAGCTGTAAGCGAGAAGCGCTTCCACGCAACCATGTGGAGGATCAAATCAAGGTTCAAATTGCTTCGAATTATCAACAGTTTTACAGATATTTTGAGCATAGTGGTATCATAAGAAAACTCCTCATTATCCTTTATTGCAGCTATCATTTGAATCTTGACTAGTTTTGAACCTTATATTATCCACACAAAGTTCTGTTTCGAATATCTTTAACTTCATTTCGACACATAACTCGCGAATCCACTCCCGAACTTTGACACGCTGTATCTTTGTAATTTTTTTATTTATTTGCTAAAGCAAAAACTACGTGTCTAATATTTATTGATAATCTAACTGACGGACTAATTAGAATTAATATTTTTTTAAACCGAGAAACATCCTTTTTGAGCATTACCTGAAGGTACATGTGGATGTGGACAGCCGACGACCTTGTGTTCCCGGAGCCAGTCCTGCGAGAGTGGGCCCAACAGACCGAGCGGCGTCATAGATTGCTTGCTGTAGAATATGTAGTCAATTATACCCTTGAAGTCAAACCTGAAACAATATAATACATAAATAAGGAGGAGTAAATATGGATATAAATAAAATTTCTGAATTTCTTTATTTATACAGCAACTAACGAATAAGATGATCGAAAATAAAAATAATTTTAGAAAGTTTTTTTTCCACGAGTTTTACAAAAGTTTTAGTTCACAAGAAGGTTTATAGCAAGTTTAGTAAAATCAGTCACTACCACTTTCTAACGTGATATAACAAAAAGAGGCGAGGCTATTTTAAAACCTGGGTTTGCTTTGAACCATGTTCTGTAATAAGGGGGACGATGCCTTATTACACGAGATGGTTTCAGCCGAGTTTTTTTTATACTACTACTAGGTTTTAATATAGTCCCGGCTCTTTTTGTTATATGACGTTAGACAGTGATGGATATATTTAAAACCTGGGTTCGTTTTGCTAGACTTGCTTTAAGCCATCTTACGTTATATACGTGTGTGAGGAATGTCCCATGTCATATTTATTTATTTATTATTATTAAAAAATGGGGTAAGGGTCAATTCACACCGAGGCGCGATGCGGGGCGCACTTTTTAAGATAGCGATACAATTTGAACTTTATTTACCACACAAAAAGGTTCACATTTCAGTGGGAGAATTCGTGACACGTGACGTCTTTAGCCGCCGCGTGACGCGAGGCGTATTGAAATTCTCTTATTGAAATGGGTACCTTTTTATATAGTAAATAAAGTTCTATATTGTATCGCTATCTTAAAAAGTGGAGCCGACCTTTAGTGAGCTCAAAAATTCTAAAAGAGACCTCGCTTAAAAGCTGCCGATACATACTGGTACCTTGGCGACAACATCCACCGCCACTGGAATCATCGTTAAAGGAAAATGCACTCACGTGTAATTAGTATAAGGCATGATATCCTCGCTGTAAGCGGAGGCCAGTTTGAAGTTGTGCGTGAACTCGTGCTCGGAGCCGGGCATGCGGCGCAGCGAGCCGGCGTACCCGAGCTCCTTGAAGTCGCGGTGCTCCGACGACACGCGCCCCGCCGACAGGAACTCCACCACGCCTGCAAACGAATACCGACACTGTGTTGTGCACTTGGAAAACGTCATACATCGAACTACAATCCCTTTAGAGTAGTAATACCGAGCAATCCAATTCTGCAACTAGTCAGTGATTTTGGACAGGAAGGACCAATAACTGCATCTAAATATTTAGTGGGTCCTTGAATTAGCCAATAAGAGTTAACGTTTCTACAATTGTCAATCAGCAAACACTACATACTTTTGCTTTTATAAACAAAAATCCAAAAAAGTGCCATAAGCCGTGTAATTACCGTTTCTCGCGGATAATATTGTTCAGTGGTTCAACTCGTCCCATTTTAGAAGAATAAAACAGGAAATCACAACAAAAATAAGAAGATTCATCATCATCGAAACAACACAACATTGGAGGTTAGATTTCATTGTCAAAGTATTTCGAGTGACAGCTTGCAATCAATCGCCAATCAACATCCATCAGTAGTGCAAACCTAACGAACCAAACTTAGTGTCAAGTGTCACGGAGGTGCGTTCGAATACTACTTCTACGTTTGGGACATTTCTCGGTGTTGCCAGAATATTCAACCGTGATACCATTTGGAAATAAATAACTACCTACCAAAAATGAATAACGACATGGAAATATTATTGCGGAAAATAAAAGAACAAATGGCTATACAAACGGAAAATATCACCAAATCCGTCACGCAAAATGTTTCTGAAAACATTGATGCTAAATTAAAGACAATTATGGAAGAGAATAAAAACTTGAAGATAGAAGTTAAATTTCTACAGGAAAAAATCAAGTACATGGACAACGATAAAAGAAGAAAGAACTTACTAATTTTTGGAGCAAACGAAAAACTACAGGAAAATTTGATAGATGAAGCGAAGAAATTAATTGAAACGCAAACTGAAGCTAAAATTGAGAAGTACGAAATCAACAAAGCCAATAGGCTAGGGGTTAAGGGAGAGAAAACTCGCCCAATTCTTGTAAGTTTCACGACTACATGGAAGCGGGACGAGGTTCTAAAGAAGAGAAACAAACTTACCACTGGCATTTACTTCAAAGAGGATCTTAGCAAAGAAAAGCTAGAAAGGAGAAGGGAACTGCTCCCCAAACTTAAAGAAGAGAGAGAGAAGGGGAAAATAGCGTACCTAAGAGGTGATAAACTTATAGTCAGAGAATCTAAGGAAGAAACAAGAGACAAAAGAAAGAGGGACAGCCTGGAGTCTCCGAAAACCTCGCCTTGTCAGGAGCCAGCCCCAGTCCCGAAGAAACTAAACAAAACGAATATGTTTGACTATATGGCTCGTGGAAGATCTGCCTCACTATCAGATAAATCAAAAAACTAAGAAATGACATCGACAGCGAAAGACAAACTAGGAAAACAACAACACTAAACCAAACAACAACTATAAAAACTTTCTCAAGCCGGCCAGTCACCGTGAGAAAGGACGACTACTACCCTCCAACTACCTCATCACCTGCACAAGGAACGAGAAAACACCAAGAAGAAGAGAAATACTTACACATAGCAACATATAATACTCTAACACTTAGAACAGACGAAGCATTGCTGGAACTAATGAAAGCACTGGAAAATATTAGATGGTCAATTATTGGCCTAAGCGAAGTACGGAGGCTCGGTGAAAAAATTGAAGACCATGATGAATTTATACTCTACCATAAGGGCGAAACACCAGGCAAACACGGCGTAGGCTTTCTAATAAAGAGAGACCTGAAACATCAAATAGAAGAATTAATAGGTATATCAGAACGTATTGCCATACTGAACATAAGTATCCCTCCTCACAAGGAAAAATGGTCAATAGTACAAATATACTCTCCGACAGAACAGTCAAGCAACTCAGATATTGAATCATTCTACAATTTGCTCATCAGCGCAATACAAGATCACACTTATAATAACCTCATAGTTATGGGCGACTTCAATGCACAGATAGGAGGAAGACGGCACGGAGAAGAAAGTATATTAGGCCCGTACTGCGAAGGAAGAAGGACGCGAAACGGAGATAAACTAATTGAACTAGCACATGAAAATAATCTGAAAATATTGAACAGTCAATATAAGAAACGGAAACAACGGAAATGGACTTGGACATCCCCGGATGGCCGTTATAAAAACGAGATAGACTTCATTCTCACGAATAGACCAAAATCCTTCGATGATTGTGGCGTGCTGAATAAAATAAACTTCAACAGCAACCATAGAATGGTCAGAACAAAGCTAAAACTTAAAACATCCAAGAAAAATAGACCTTTTAAAGCAAAACCAATAGCACAACCGACCACAACACAAACAGTGCAAATAAAAGACAAACTAAAAGACTTTATGACTGAGACAAAAGATATGAATACCCAAGAAAAATTAGAAAGGCTGCATGATATTTTAATCGGAAAAAACCATTTCAAAGTAAACAAAACCAAGAACAAAAATGAGAAAATGTCAGACACAACTTTAGAACTTTTAGGAAAGAGAGCTGAATTAATAAAAATCAACGTTAAAACAAAAGATATAAGGATAGAAATAACAAAATTAAGCAAGCAAATTCAAACTAGTATGAGAAAAGATCGACAGAAGTTGCGACTTAAAACATTTGAAGAACACATAACGAAGACTGGAGGAATAAAAAAGGCTGTAAAGCAGCTCACAGATCTAAAAGAGTGGATACCTAACCTCAAAGATAAAAAAGGAAAACCTATGACGAAAAGACAGGATTTAATATCCATAGCTACAACTTTCTACCGGGACTTGTATTCAAGGAAAACCATTACTGAAGAAACTGATTTAGCTGACTATACCAAGGTACCTGAATTCATGACTCATGAAATAGAAACAGCTATCGAAACTCAAAAAAGAGATAAAGCACCAGGACCAGATCGGATAAGTAATGAACTACTTATAGCTGGGAAGACTTACGTTGCACCCATACTGACGACCATATTCAACGAAGTTTTAAACACAGAAAGTATACCCAAGCAATGGACTTGTTCGACAATCACGCTGATACACAAGAAAGGAGACAAAAACGAGATAAACAACTACAGACCGATCAGTCTAATGTCAAACATTTACAAAGTCTTTGCGAAGGTAATCCTTAAGCGCATAACAAAAATACTTGATGAGAATCAACCAAAGGAGCAAGCGGGGTTTAGAAGCGACTTTTCGACTATAGACCACATATATGTCGTTAAACAAATCTTTGAAAAAAGCAAAGAATATAACATCCCCTTCTACTGCTGTTTTGTAGACTACAATAAGGCCTTCGACTCACTAGAACATGAACGAATATGGATCGCGCTTAAGAATCAAGGAGTCGACAGCAAATACATAAGAATAATCCGAAATATATACAAAAACAGCACAGCTAGAGTCAAATTAGAAAGAGAGGGCGAAGAAATCACAATAAAACGAGGGGTAAGACAGGGCGACCCGTTATCACCAAAATTGTTTTCAGCCGTCCTCGAAGAAATTTTCCGACATCTCAGCTGGAACAACTTCGGCCTCAACATAAACGGAGAGAAATTAACTCACTTGAGGTTTGCTGACGACCTAATAATTTTCTCAGCAACAAAAGATGAAATTCAAAAAATGCTGAACCAGCTGGATACTGAAAGCCGGGAAGTAGGACTAACTATGAACCACGATAAAACTAAAATGATGACAAATGACACAAAAGAACCAGTTATCATAAACAACAGTAATATAGAATATGTAAACGAGTACACTTATCTAGGCCAAATTATATCACCAACCGACTTAATGTCAAAAGAACTGGAAATAAGGACAGCTAATGCGTGGAAAAGATACTGGTCTTTTAGGGAAATAATGAAAAACAAAGAAATAAACATGTACATTAAAAGAAAACTTTATAATACTTGCATAATGCCAGTTTTTACATACGGGTGCCAAACTTGGGCTCTAACAAAAGCCCATACCAAAAAGTTAGAAGTCTGTCAAACTGCCATGGAAAGAAGTATGCTCGGGAAAAGGAGACTGGATAAAATGAAAAACGAAACACTCAGAAGACGTACAAAAATAGAAAATGTTGCACTTAAAGTAAAGAAATTAAAATGGAGATGGACAGGACACACAGTAAGGGGAAGGGAGAAATGGAGTAGAACATTGATGAATTGGTTCCCAAAATACAATAAACGAAAGAGGGGGAGACCGTTCAAAAGGTGGGAGGACGAATTAAAGGAAATCGCCGGAAAAACATGGACAAGGACGGCGAGAGATAGAGAGGAGTGGAAGAGGTTGGAGGAGGCCTTTGCCAAAAATAGGCAAACAGATATTATATGTGTCGATGTTATGTAAAAATATTGTAATAATTAAGTACTTTGAAATTATCTGTATTAAAAGGCTTAAATAATAAAGTTAACGTTTCATTGACTTAGCCAATCAGAGCGCATCGTCGGTGGTGGGGAATCTTTGGGTCAATTGTTCGATGCCCTCATATTATAAGCCCCTTCTCACACGTACCTATTACATTGATTACTATTAAGAGGGAGTCGACCATAAAGTGACAAAAGGACAGTTACGGTTAAGTTGATATTAACGAAAATAGTTTATTTACACAGTGAACATCTACATAATTATTACCACAGATCATGTATTTACAATGTTTGCGAAACAAAAATATGAAATATGGTATAGGTTTTTTAATGGACTCATATGAAGTTGAGCAAAAATCTACAATAATGCGTGCTGTGATTCAGAAGATTTCGTGTATTTTTCCTTAGAAATATTCTGTAGAAATGTAGTCAGTTAATTCTCTAATATGTAATCTTGAAGTTTTGCGTCTTATATTTTCATTATATTGTCTAGATGATTTATTATGATTTTATTCAAAATGAGCTCCGAATTCGCCATACATTTTTACTATGGCAGCGCAACGTTAAATATATATGTGAGATACGCGCTCGAAAATTTAGTCGACCACGGGAGCTCAGAGAGAGATCACGTCTCTTTGCGGAACGACTACCTAGGAACACACGATCGCGATCTAACGTGTACGGACACTAATTCAAAGAGCATAACGACATAAGTTTTGTTTTTCGTTTTTTGAGTCAGTCAAATAATATATATTACTTTTGTTTCATTTGCAATGTTAGTTAGTTTGCTTAGGTCAAATCTTGCAAGCACATCTTTTTTTTTCATACATTTTTTCACACTTGGGTAAACTAGCATACGGCATACGACTCGCTTGGTGGTAAGCGGTTACCGCAGCGATATGGACGCCGAGTGAGCTGAAATTTTGCATACACCTTTAGTTCCAATGACAAAACAATTTGCAATACTCAATAATGTAATACTTTTAAAATGGCCGTCGCCACAAGATGGCGGATGAAGTATTTTTCTCAAAATGTCGAAAAAGTGTCCGCCATGTTGAACTTTTTAGATACTGGTCCGATTGCTCTCAAATTCGATATTTGAGAGACCTTGGGGTCAAAAAACAAGAATCTTTTCTCAGAATGTCGAAAAAGTGTCCGCCATGTTGAACTTTTTAGATAATGGTCCGATCGCTCTCAAAATCGATATTTGTGAGTCCTTCGGATCACAAAACAAGAATCTTTTCTCAGAATTATCAAAAGGTGTCCGCCATGTTGAATTTTTTTGTTACTGGTCCGATTGCTCTCAAAATCGATATTTGTGAGTCCTTCGGATCACAAAACAAGAATCTTTTCTCAGAATTTTGAAAAGGTGTCCGCCATGTTGAACTTTTTAGATACTGGTCCGATTGCTCTCAAATTCGATATTTGAGAGACCTTGGGGTCACAAAACAAGAATCTTTTCTCAAAATGTTGAAAAAGTGTCCGCCATGTTGAACTTTTTAGTAACTGGTCCGATTGCTCTCAAAATCGATATTTGAGGGACCTTGGGGTCACAAAACAAGAATCTTTTCTCAAAATGTTGAAAAGGTGTCCGCCATGTTGAACTTTTTAGATACTGGTCCGATTGCTCTCAAAATCGATAATTGTGAGTCCTTCGGGTCACAAAACAAGAATCTTTTCTCAGAATGTCGAAAAAGTGTCCGCCATGTTGAACTTTTTAGATACTGGTCAGATTGCTCTCAAATTCGATATTTGAGAGACCTTGGGGTCAAAAAACAAGAATCTTTTCTCAAAATGTCAAAAACGTGTCCGCCATGTTGAACTTTTTAGATACTGGTTCGATCGCTCTCAAAATCGATATTTGTGAGTCCTTCGGGTCACAAAACAAGAATCTTTTCTCAGAATGTCGAAAAAGTGTCCGCCATGTTGGACTTTTTAGATACTGGTCCGATTGCTCTCAAAATCGATATTTGAGGGACCTTGTGGTCACAAAACAAGAATCTTTTCTCAAAATGTCGAAAAAGTGTCCGCCATGTTGAACTTTTTAGATACTGGTCAGATTGCTCTCAAATTCGATATTTGAGACACCTTGGGGTCAAAAAACAAGAATCTTTTCTCAAAATGTCAAAAACGTGTCCGCCATGTTGAACTTTTTAGATACTGGTTCGATCGCTCTCAAAATCGATATTTGTGAGTCCTTCGGGTCACAAAACAAGAATCTTTTCTCAGAATGTCGAAAAAGTGTCCGCCATGTTGGACTTTTTAGATACTGGTCCGATTGCTCTCAAAATCGATATTTGAGGGACCTTGGGGTCACAAAACAAGAATCTTTTCTCAAAATGTTGAAAAAGTGTCCGCCATGTTGAACTTTTTAGATACTGGTCCGATCGCTCTCAAAATCGATAATTGTGAGTCCTTCGGGTCACAAAACAAGAATCTTTTCTCAAAATGTCGAAAAAGTGTCCGCCATGTTGAACTTTTTAGATACTGGTCCACTTGCTCTCAAAATCGATATTTGAGAGACCTTGTGGTCACAAAACAAGAATCTTTTCTCAAAATGTCGAAAAAGTGTCCGCCATGTTGAACTTTTTAGATATTGGTCCGATTGCTCTCAAATTCGATATTTGAGAGATCTTGGGGTCACAAAACAAGAATCTTTTCTCAAAATGTCGAAAAAGTGTCCGCCATGTTGAACTTTTTAGATACTGGTCCGATTGCTCTCAAATTCGATATTTGAGAGACCTTGGGGTCACAAAACAAGAATCTTTTCTCAAAATGTTGAAAAAGTGTCCGCCATGTTGAACTTTTTAGATACTGGTCCGATTGCTCTCAAAATCGATATTTGAGGGACCTTGGGGTCACAAAACAAGAATCTTTTCTCAAAATGTTGAAAAAGTGTCCGCCATGTTGAAATTTTTAGATACTGGTCCGATTGCTCTCAAAATCGATAATTGTGAGTCCTTCGGGTCACAAAACAAGAATCTTTTCTCAGAATGTCGAAAAAGTGTCCGCCATGTTGAACTTTTTAGATACTGGTCAGATTGCTCTCAAATTCGATATTTGAGAGACCTTGGGGTCAAAAAACAAGAATCTTTTCTCAAAATGTCAAAAACGTGTCCGCCATGTTGAACTTTTTAGATACTGGTTCGATCGCTCTCAAAATCGATATTTGTGAGTCCTTCGGGTCACAAAACAAGAATCTTTTCTCAGAATGTCGAAAAAGTGTCCGCCATGTTGGACTTTTTAGATACTGGTCCGATTGCTCTCAAAATCTATATTTGAGGGACCTTGTGGTCACAAAACAAGAATCTTTTCTCAAAATGTCGAAAAAGTGTCCGCCATGTTGAACTTTTTAGATACTGGTCAGATTGCTCTCAAATTCGATATTTGAGACACCTTGGGGTCAAAAAACAAGAATCTTTTCTCAAAATGTCAAAAACGTGTCCGCCATGTTGAACTTTTTAGATACTGGTTCGATCGCTCTCAAAATCGATATTTGAGGGACCTTGGGGTCACAAAACAAGAATCTTTTCTCAAAATGTTGAAAAAGTGTCCGCCATGTTGAACTTTTTAGATACTGGTCCGATCGCTCTCAAAATCGATAATTGTGAGTCCTTCGGGTCACAAAACAAGAATCTTTTCTCAAAATATCGAAAAAGTGTCCGCCATGTTGAACTTTTTAGATACTGGTCCGATTGCTCTCAAATTCGATATTTGAGAGACCTTGGGGTCACAAAACAAGAATCTTTTCTCAAAATGTTGAAAAAGTGTCCGCCATGTTGAACTTTTTAGATACTGGTCCGATTGCTCTCAAATTCGATATTTGAGAGACCTTGGGGTCACAAAACAAGAATCTTTTCTCAAAATGTTGAAAAAGTGTCCGCCTTGTTGAACTTTTTAGATACTGGTCCGATTGCTCTCAAAATCGATATTTGAGGGACCTTGGGGTCACAAAACAAGAATCTTTTCTCAAAATGTTGAAAAAGTGTCCGCCATGTTGAACTTTTTAGATACTGGTCCGATCGCTCTCAAAATCGATAATTGTGAGTCCTTCGGGTCACAAAACAAGAATCTTTTCTCAAAATGTTGAAAAAGTGTCCGCCTTGTTGAACTTTTTAGATACTGGTCCGATTGCTCTCAAAATCGATATTTGAGGGACCTTGGGGTCACAAAACAAGAATCTTTTCTCAAAATGTTGAAAAAGTGTCCGCCATGTTGAACTTTTTAGATACTGGTCCGATCGCTCTCAAAATCGATAATTGTGAGTCCTTCGGGTCACAAAACAAGAATCTTTTCTCAAAATATCGAAAAAGTGTCCGCCATGTTGAACTTTTTAGATACTGGTCCGATTGCTCTCAAATTCGATATTTGAGAGACCTTGGGGTCACAAAACAAGAATCTTTTCTCAAAATGTTGAAAAAGTGTCCGCCATGTTGAACTTTTTAGATACTGGTCCGATCGCTCTCAAAATCGATATTTGTGAGTCCTTCGGATCACAAAACAAGAATCTTTTCTCAGAATTTTGAAAAGGTGTCCGCCATGATGAAACTTCTAGATACTGGTGACCCCAAGGACTCTCAAATAAATGTCTCTCGCTTTTGAGAGCAATCAGACCAGTATCTAAAAAATTCTACATGGTTTTTCAACATTATGAGAAAAGATTCTTGTTTTGTGACCCCAAGGTCTCTCAAATATCGATTTTGAGAGCAATCGGACCAGTATCTAAAAAATTCAACATGGCGGACACCTTTTGATAATTCTGAGAAAAGATTCTTGTTTTGTGACCCGAAGGACTCACAATTATCGATTTTGAGAGCGATCGAAACAGTATCTAAAAAGTTCAACATGGCGGACACTTTTTCAACATTTTGAGAAAAGATTCTTGTTTTGTGACCCCAAGGTCCCTCAAATATCGATTTTGAGAGCAATCGGACCAGTATCTAAAAAGTTCAACATGGCGGACACTTTTTCAACATTTTGAGAAAAGATTCTTGTTTTGTGACCCCAAGGTCTCTCAAATATCGAATTTGAGAGCAATCGGACCAGTATCTAAAAAGTTCAACATGGCGGACACTTTTTCGACATTTTGAGAAAAGATTCTTGTTTTGTGACCCGAAGGACTCACAATTATCGATTTTGAGAGCGATCGGACCAGTATCTAAAAAGTTCAACATGGCGGACACTTTTTCAACATTTTGAGAAAAGATTCTTGTTTTGTGACCCCAAGGTCCCTCAAATATCGATTTTGAGAGCAATCGGACCAGTATCTAAAAAGTTCAACATGGCGGACACTTTTTCAACATTTTGAGAAAAGATTCTTGTTTTGTGACCCCAAGGTCTCTCAAATATCGAATTTGAGAGCAATCGGACCAGTATCTAAAAAGTTCAACATGGCGGACACTTTTTCGACATTTTGAGAAAAGATTCTTGTTTTGTGACCCCAAGATCTCTCAAATATCGAATTTGAGAGCAATCGGACCAGTATCTAAAAAGTTCAACATGGCGGACACTTTTTCGACATTTTGAGAAAAGATTCTTGTTTTGTGACCACAAGGTCTCTCAAATATCGATTTTGAGAGCAATTGGACCAGTATCTAAAAAGTTCAACATGGCGGACACTTTTTCGACATTTTGAGTAAAGATTCTTGTTTTGTGACCCGAAGGACTCACAATTATCGATTTTGAGAGCGATCGGACCAGTATCTAAAAAGTTCAACATGGCGGACACTTTTTCAACATTTTGAGAAAAGATTCTTGTTTTGTGACCCCAAGGTCCCTCAAATATCGATTTTGAGAGCAATCGGACCAGTATCTAAAAAGTTCAACATGGCGGACACTTTTTCAACATTTTGAGAAAAGATTCTTGTTTTGTGACCCCAAGGTCTCTCAAATATCGAATTTGAGAGCAATCGGACCAGTATCTAAAAAGTTCAACCTGGCGGACACTTTTTCGACATTTTGAGAAAAGATTCTTGTTTTGTGACCCCAAGATCTCTCAAATATCGAATTTGAGAGCAATCGGACCAGTATCTAAAAAGTTCAACATGGCGGACACTTTTTCGACATTTTGAGAAAAGATTCTTGTTTTGTGACCACAAGGTCTCTCAAATATCGATTTTGAGAGCAATCGGACCAGTATCTAAAAAGTTCAACATGGCGGACACTTTTTCAACATTTTGAGAAAAGATTCTTGTTTTGTGACCCCAAGGACTAACAAATATCGATTTTGTCGAAGTCCAACGTGGCGGACACATTTTAAAATTTTGGCAAAAGTTTCATGTTTTGTGATCCCGAGGTCTCTCAAATATCGATTTCGAGAGAAATCGGGCCAGTATCTAAAAAGTTTTACAAGGCGCGGACACTTTTTGAAAATTTTGCGAAAATATCATGTTTTAATCCCAAGGCTTTTTTTTAAATTATGTACTTACTGACTTTTGTCATGCGGGTGCAAACGGCCGACCGAGCCGAGAGTACTGACTGTTGTGTGCGTGTCGACGCACACAACACTAACCCGCAGTAAATACCTATTTGCCGCGCGCTGGATACGCTCGACACCCTCTTAAGTAATCCGACATCGAAAGAAGCGTGTTGTAGCTTGATTGCCTGTTCTTAATCTATCGGCAAATTTAAGCAATTTTCATTTTTCTTCAGAGTAAAACCATGACAGATGTATTTTCAATTTCCTCAAATAAGTTTTCCCGGTCTATTCTAGCAAATTCTGTGCGGGAGTGGGATGGTTTAAGGAAAGAAATCTTGCCAAAAAAAAAAACTCATTATGCAGCGCATGAAGGCGCAAACAGACTGGTTTAGTAATTGATTTGATTTCTTCAGCTACGTGTGACAGGGAAGTTTGAACCCCAGCTTGGGCAGCTTTCTCTAGCTCCTCCATCAAAGTAAAAGCCATTTATTCAATTTAGGCCCTAGCAGGGCACTCATAATGGTCAAAGCTACTGAAGTTGCCACCAGTTCCGAAGTGGCCCTTCAACCGAGGAAGAATAGACAAGAAACTCAGCAAAGTTAAACATCAATACATTCTAAGTTCTTATCGTTATTAAACTCACCACTATCAGGCAGCGAGTTGAAGTCCCCACACAGCAGCAGCTGTACATTATCCCTTTGGCCGGCGAGACGGAGAGTCCTTCCAGAGTCATCCAAGATGGTGCGCAGTTCATTGCTCAGCATCATCGTCTGTATGAGCTTCACGTCGCAGAACTCCGGGTCCCAGTGGATGTGGGCGGTGCACACCAGAATAGGCTGGGCTATCATTGATGAGTCTGTTGGAAGACCTGTAAGATGATTATGTCCAGTCAAGTGTAGGTGTCACTCGTGATATTGTCTTTTTACCATGTAAGTTTCACGTTTTACCATGGTCGGCGATGTGGCTAGGCTTGTCAACGTTAATGCACGGATTTTCGGGAATCGAATGCGGGACGTGTCTACAAAAAGTGGGGCCCGAATAGATTTAGATTTCATTTAAATAAACATACAATATACTTTAAACTTGAAACACGCTTTTACAATTACCGGATAAATCATCCCTGCCACTCTTGATTCACCATAAGTGACAGGGAATGTCTTTCAGCCGACGCCCGTTTAGTTTTTACGTGTACTTTTCCTGAAAAACCTAAAACTTATATTTTACTGACCGTTTTCCCACGCCGCCTCTTTTGTTTTAATTAAGGCTGCCAATCCTATGTTGTCCTTGGGCATGACACGATTTAACATGTTATCTGAACCTTCACTGTTGGCCATTGCTAGTTGGTTGAACTCTATTAGGTGCTCTTTAACTAAAGCAAACCTGTAAACAATTTACTTCGTTAAGTCTAGGCCTACATTTTTAAAATATCTGAGCAGAAATTCAGAAAAATATACATACTTGGCAGATCTAAAGAAGATAGCGCAACCATCGACGTATTTCCTCTCCGACTCGCCCATTGTCTTTGCGCGTGATTTGGGCGAGAATATTCCATCGTAACCATCCTGCTTTAGTTCCGGCAGGAAGAAATTGTAGAACTGATCTGTTTCTACCTCCTGAAAAATTAAGAGAATACTCATTTAAAATCAACAGGAATAAAAAAAAAAAAATTAGTTACACATCGAGATGAAACGATAACTGTGCTTATTTAGTGACAGCAAAATGGAATTCAGAACAATTTCAAGCCGTAAAATATATTTATAAAGACTGCATGTAATATTGAGGTGTTGAATGTAAAGGAGTACTATTATCTATTTTGTGGTTAAGGTAGCAAAGTGCAATTGAACATAACAAGGGATTACTGAATTACTAGCCTGTAAGCTAATGATGTCAGCGGAGTAATGTCTAATTTCGTCCAAAATACCCTTCTTCCTGTAGTCCCACTCCAGCGCCCAACTGGGGCAGTAGCCGTACATCTGTCGTGTCGCGTACTTGTCGCACAGCACGTTGTAGCACATCACCGTAAAGATACCTGCAAAAGAAACAGACGTGTGGTGGTTTCAACTCCTCAATCAACTCGTGTCTTAATCTCAACACAAATAACCTCATATCTTGTTCCCGTATGAGGCGCGGATCAGACGCCAATTAGTTGACTCTGACAGTTCGTACAGACGCTCGGGACATGTCGCGTGACAGATAAAAATGTTCCAATTAAAATGAGTCTCGCATTACGCTCCGCATGCGTCGGGCACGCGACACAATGGCTTGTGTTTTTCTAAAGAAATCTCCATGAGCGCGCGTCGAGGTGTGTCGAAACTGGACGGCTCATCTGGGCGGACAATGACGTTAGATTTTCACGTATATCCCCATGTGCCAGGGGGAGAAAATTTGCTGTTTAGCAGAAGCCATAACAGTGATGTTAAAACCCCTAGAGCCAGTCGTGATGAGTGCATTGGGGTTACGTACTGTATACTACCAGGAAACCACAGAGTAGTGCGCGTTTACGAGCGAGAATACCTACAGCATACGCTTCGTACTGCGGAATTCCTAATAGAGTCATAGAAAAACTAGCTGTCTTTCGTGGTTTCACCCGCGTTCCCAAGATAAAAAATATTCTATATATATATAGGACATAGAAGATTTTAACTAATTTCATGATAATCTTTTCGATCGTTAAGGGCCCCCCTTCATGGCCAACGCAACTCTAACGCAAGCATAGCCTAAAAGCTTGTCCTTTCATTCAACGTAATGTTTGACTGCGAAAAAAGAGAGACAGCATCAGAGCCGTCGGTTATCAATCGGTAAATTCTGCTGATCACTCGCTGCCGCTTCGCTAGGTCGTTATTCATTATTTCCCATATCATAAAACTTGTTCCAGGAGTAAACTTCTTGTGAAAAAAAAAGTTAGTTATTTAGAATCTCCAATACATTTGCAAGCGTGGTATCTAGATGTTATCTTAACTTTTTCAATTAATTGGTACATTAGATATAGCCAAAGTTCAGGTAAAACTTGTGCAAAAACGCTGTTTTTCGGAGGCTTTTACTGAATTTGTTTCACACTTTTTTTATTTTTGCCTAGATTCACGGCTAGATATAGTGCACAAGATACCAATTTGTTTAAAACATCTAACGAAAAATGTTTAACAACACCACCATCAGAACAGAGCTTTTTCTGAAAAGTATGGCGGATTGACTGCTCTTAAGGAACCGAGAGTTAACAAATATACAGCTTTCGCGTTTATAATATTATTAGGATAAGATTTCTCCTAACTAAGGTATAATGTCAATACTAAGAAGACTGAAACAGTTCCGTTTATCTATTAAAGTGAGGAAATTGGGCATTTGGAACGTCCCGCGGAGTCATTTCAACGGATCCATTTATTACGTAAACTAACGTGGCACGACTGTATTCTCTCAGGCCTCACACCATTATCTCAGATTTATGCGAAAGCTGCGCGCTCGCACCCGTCTCATTACGCGGATCAAAAGCCGCGCAGGAGTATGATGGCCGCCAGTGTAAATGTCGGATTCATGGAAGACCTTGGCGATGCAATTATCTACATTTAATCGAGCTCGGTCCCAGTCAATCAATAGACAAAGAACCGGGAGTGGAGATGGTAAGACAAAGCAGCGCTGACGGGCGAAAGACGTTTGGAAGGACAGGACAATGCCGTGAGATTGGTCGAATAGCTGAAGTCCGGACAAATTGATAAGGATCGCTCTGTGCGCTCGCGCTCATGCTAATCGACGGAGAGTCAAAGTCACCTGGCGACACTCGGCGACGATCAATACGGCCGCAGCACGTGCTTCAAATACGTCCATTGTATGCCCGATGCGTCGCGACGAGACGCGGCGCACATGCCAAATGTCGCAAAACAATACACGCATCGATAATCGTCCGTTGTTTAAGGAACTACGGGCGAAACGAAAGCTCAACACCGAAACAATAATAAATGGTAATGTTGTCGAACATGTGGACGCGTGTCTTCATTCCAAATAAAACTACGACGCGAAGATGATGAAATAATACGTGGTTTACAAACAAACAATGGTGGAAGGGAGGTGACATTAACTGCATGTAGCTACAATATTCCGATAGGCATCACCAGCTCCGGAATTGAAGGTCGCCGGCGCTGCGCGTGGGTACATCAGATATGTAGCATATAATATAGAGAGGTTGGTGGTGCGTGCAGCAAAAAGAAGCTATCGGAAAAGGCGTGGCGACGGATGTCGGGTGTCCAGCGAAGCATGTCACGACGACCCGTGCGGTATCTGCGACAATCGTGCTGCATGCACACCAGCGCTCCGGTTAATATTTTGCATATTCCTTTTACGTCATAGAAACAGTCGTAAAAGTCAAAATGAATTCATTTATAATACATATAAAATATTTATAACCAGAAAGGTAAGCTTCATTAAATAAGCAAGCAACTCCGTTAAGATGGGTGAATGAATGGTCACGCTCGCGTAATGATTTCTAAATCAATACAATTCGTGAGAGACCGAGACATCTCGTTTTTGTGTGAACGCAGCTTATTAAAATGGTTTTATGTATGCAAAGATTTCCTTTTGGATTGGCGTCGTAAAGAACTCATTAGATCACGTTCGGTCAGAGCCCGGTGTGATCGACAGTATGACGTAAGAACGTTCAATAGGTGCTAACAAGACGTTGTTAGTGGGAGTTGAAACGTAAGATTGGGACTCGTTGCTGGCCACTTTGCTCTATAGATTTCACCTTCGGCTAATGGGAGCGTGCGTATCATGCGGTTTTTTGCTCAAAAGCTAATTGACTTGTCATTTTAGTTTGTATTCCTGTTGTCATTTTAGTTTTATTCCATGATAAAAATCGATTTAATTTCATTGATCCATTACGCTCACGGGAGACTATGAATTAAGTAAATTGATTTTATTAGCAGGTAGGCTGAACCAAACGTGATGCGCATATAATTCTTTAGCATGTTTGATCGCGGGGTATCGAGTCGATCAACTATCATTTGCATAAGAAAGTCTATAATTGCGGTGAATCGAGTCATTATACCGAACATGGATGCATCGCCATTCGCCAGATGGCGTCAGTTGCACGAGAATGCACATCTGTTCGCATCGCTTCATACTGAACGGTAGTGAATAGAATATTCCTAAAAGCATTACAATCTAGTGATTATAGAGCATTATACATAATATCATAGTTGATATTTAAAGATCAATTGAATAACCCATTTCCACACGTGAAATACAATAGAGTGCGTTGAACTAGGCGAATCATAAAACACTGTGTTATTAACGCATCCATTCATAGTGATTGAAAATCGTATTATTAAACAGTTTGTAGTCAAGTAATTACAGTGCAGTGAGCTTAAACGGACAACCAGTTGAGAAGCCGCACCGCACATGATATCGTAATTTAGAAAGAACTGGAACTGGAAAACGCTATAGCTGACAAGTCGCTTGGAGGTCTACGAGTTGAACGAAGCGTCATGTATCAAAATAAAAGCGAGGATGGATACATTGGTGATCCCCCTTTTGAAATATTGACATGACAAGGCGAAGGCTCTTTCGCATGATTCATAAATGCGCATTAATCAAGAGGCATGGGTAAAGCAATTCGTGTTATCCCGCTGCATCAGCGCATATTTATAGTTTGCTATGCGTCTGCCGTGATTTACCGAAGGGAAATTTAACCGCGAGGTGTTATTATCCAACATTGCAATTGTGACGATCGCAACGTCTCACTCGCGGGTGTTTAGCGTCGGGCGATACAAAAAAAATAAATAAAGCAGTGGTGCTATCGTGTCTCATCTGAATATAATGGAAGGAGGCGCAGAGCTGTCTGTTCTGTTTATTGGCCTTGCCAG
This sequence comes from Achlya flavicornis, assembly GCA_947623365.1. NCBI lineage: Eukaryota > Metazoa > Arthropoda > Insecta > Lepidoptera > Drepanidae > Achlya > Achlya flavicornis. The sequence continues at coordinate 12,913,233 of OX392480.1, read as the reverse complement.
TACGTGGGCATGTACGTTGCGACACGCATAAGAATATTGTTTATTCAGCTATCAAAATTCAAAAATTCTATTCAAAATTCAAAATCATTTATTCAAATAGACCTTCGCAGGCACTTATGAACAGTCTGACTCTAATACTCTAATACCGGTTCGGAAGGTTGCATTTGCTGAGAAGAGCCGGCAATAAGCTCAGCAATTACTTTTTTCAAAACAAGCTTAGATTCATTACATAATATTTACATTCTAATCGCACTGAAAACAATTGCGTGCCCCGGCGCGGCGGCAAAATTACAAAGTAGACTGAATAAATATTTAATAAGTATGGCAAACTTAAGCAGACCAGCCCCCACAAGCAGCACCTGTTCACAAGTATGACGCGTGTGGCAGCCATCGCCCTCCTCGCCATCATATTATTATTATCATAATATGTCTATCGATATAAGAAAAAGCTCAGTCAAACCGATTATGCTAGAACACTACGAATAATTGATAATAGCTTTACGAGAAATTCACATCCAGAAACTAACAATTACGTATGTTCATCAAACCACTAAATATGATATTTTCAGTCTCTTCATTCTCACGGTATGTGTGGGGTGGCAGAACGAATCCCATACCTACAATGTTACTGGCTTCGTCTCAACTATAGCATTATGTTATGTAATGTCTCTATGCCATAAGTTAAACACGTATCGTAGATTGATGGGTATGTTCTTTGACCTCATCGGTGGCATCGATTAACTTTTTATAGACAGATGTTTTATGAGTGCGAACGAGTCTCGAAGTTTATTGGCTTTCGTCGATGGGGGCGCGTATTATTCAACATATTCAGTTAGCAACGAGATACGTAGTTGATGAGAGAAATTGGAAGTTGTTGGGTTCATGGATGCAAGAAGGTCGCAGCCAATGTCTCTCATTGTGCATTGTTCAACCGCGGATGGCGAGACGAAGGGCATTTCCTTTATCCCAGCATCGGTTGACCATGAGCGCGATTAACTGTGATCGCCGGTATCGTTCACCGACTTTGTCCAACCTTAGATTACTCACTTCCTATGAGGAACAAATCTTCTTACGCTAATTGTCACGCAGAAAGGTCGAATGTGATTGGACGATTAGATTAGCTTTTGCAATGTACATTGATATGCAATGGTTGAGAATTGAAATTATCAACGACAATATTCATTATTAAGTACGTTAAGTTAGGTGTCTGTGAAAGCTCGTAGGTACGCTTGAGCGTGCGCATTGATTTATGTAAATTGGGTGCGCGCGCGTCGTGCGTCGGGGAGCGGCCGATCCAGCCACGCATAACACTCGAGGTTCTGAGACTCAATAAATAAATTCACTACCCATATTTATATAGAACGACTCGCAATTAATATGAAGCGTAGTCCAATACAGCAGACTACACGTTAAGTACCACAGATAGTTGGTAATTTTCACTAGAGATCCAGTAGTTCCAGTGGATATCTAGTTTTCTCACCGTACAATCTTGATAATACTCGCAACACAACTTATAACATATTGGTAATGCCATCGAACTAGTGGGAAATAGATGCTAATAATAAGGTACGGGATTTTTTATGGGCAGCTTATAGTTATCATGATTTCATAATGTAATTACACAGGTTGAGCCATTATGCGTGTAAATAATGAGAGGTCAGAAGGACTAGATGATAAGTTGAGTCAACAGACGGGCGGCAAGCATACAGATTGAGAGACAGCGAGTAGATAACTCAGTGGAGATATGAGGAAGCCCACCCTCTAAAATTATTCAAATGTCAAGCAACATTAACTGTATAACGGTATAGAACATGGCATTGACTGAACCAGGACCAAACCCGTATCCCGAAGGTCTCCCACGGGTGGATATATTACCGTTGCAATGGTAGGGCGGTCTCCGGTTGATTATTTATGAGACGGGCCGCGTGCGCCGCGCCCATGCGTGCCACCATGACACTTTATTAATGACAAACTAGTTGGGAAGCTTTTTGTTATCGCAATTAAATAATCTGTACTTGGTTATGAATCGCATTACCTGGCTGGGTTGGGTGGGTTTAGACTGTTTATTAGATTAATGTTCTATCTAAGAATAATTATGTTGTGTAGTACAATTTTAATTGGCGTGGCATCGAGAAAAATGTGTACACTTACAAGTCGGACGAGTTCTGTTCGGTCGCGTCAATGGAATCCAAGGCCTCTGTGGTGGAAGAGTACCAGAAACTGAAACAAAAAGAAACGTAGGTAAATTTCATGCATAATAACTAATTTATCTACAAATGCATTGGTGTAGAATAGATATAATTTTAAAATAGTTATTTGAACTGATTTACTATCAACCTACATAAATATGACGGGAATGTAAAACCACAACCTGTATATGTTTACAAGTTTTTAACTCAGATGAATAATCCTGAAATGACTCAACACAATAAGTATCACAACCAGACATTGGTTCTAAAAGAACACAAAATTAATTTGTATCATTTCAATAACAAAGAAAGAAACATCTAAATGTGCAATCGTCCGTGCAAACAAACGGATCTATTGAGAGTTGACCGATACAAAAAGCGTTTGTATGCTTCCGCGGAATCGCAAAAAGTTACCGTTATTGTTATAAATTGTAGATCGTGCGTGTTTATTCCACTCCATGGACTTATCGCAAACCCTCGTATTTTAAAGGATGATGAAAAGGAGCAAAAAGTTCTCACTTCATTTGGATCGGTTGCGTAACATCTCCGGGTTCAATTTACTTTGCTATACGAACAAACGCGTGTAAAAAATATGTTCTATTGTTCTCTCAGTATATGCACTGAAAAGTCAATTCAATCATTCAAATCAGCGGGCGTCCGTCCGGTTGTATTTATGACAACGGTATCTGAACCGCATTTGCAAATATAACAATTCTGGCAAAAACTTAATGACTCCAACTTGGAAAATCAGCAGCGACGCAAAAACGGCACCTGTTTCCGACGGCTGTCGAGCTTTACGTTGAAAAGTGACGTCAGCGCTGAGCCTACGGTCCGATTATTTTTTTATTTAAACTACTCTACTCTCATATCTTTTAATTTCAGGTTTTTTTTATTAATTGGGATTTTTTATCAGCTTGTGAACTCTTAATTTATAAGCTCAACATGATCATCAACCTATATACGTCCACTGCTAAATATAGGCATTCCCCAATAGTTGTCACATCTTCCGGTCCTTCACTTACCATAACCCACCCACCGCATGTCAGGTTTTGTCAGGTCATCGGTCCACCTAGCGAAGGCACGGCCCACAGTTCACTTGTTTGTACACGTTTTCTTGTCAAGATCGCGTATCTCATCGTTTATTGGTTTTGCGACTGATATGACCCACCCATTGCCACTTCAACTTCAACAACGTTCAACGGCATCTTTCATCAATGGCAGGACATACCGAATGAAGACCTTTATCTTTGCGTTATTAACAACGCGAAAACAACAATGTTGTACGCGAATCTAAGGTGTGAGTTGTACTCGCCGTTGATATTAATGCCACATCCTTTATAGTCCAGTGTATTGAAGGAGGATATGACATCTGTCTGTCTCATTCTACGGAGCAATTGGATTGGTGTTTTTCTGGTTCTGTACTTGCTGAGAATTAGCAGCAGCGTCATTAAGTTACCACCTCGATATATCAGCAATCGACTTTGCAATGCTGCAGATTCCAGAACAGCAGACTTTGAAAGCTTTACCGTCCACAAAGGCTAGGCATAGCTCAAGGTTCGAATATATTTTTGTTTTTTGTATACTCAAAAAACGTAAGAGTACGATAAGTTCAAAGTAATAAATAATTTGGTTATTCCATTTGCAATTCACAGAAACATTATTATGGTTCCTGTTCACTGTCTTTAGACGTGAGTACTAATTTACACTTCATAAAAAGTCAAATACCAATCGACTGCAAATTTAAACAATGATAGCGATGAGTGACTGAATTAAAAACAATGTCTTAAACTATGATTGCAGCAAAAACAAGATACTAATCATCGGACAAGTGAAACAATTACATTTGCATATTCTTATGGAGTAAATTGATCACCAAGTCCAACATAACATGTAACCCGTCTCAAAGATGGTAGTAGTATTTCATATCTTCTTTGAAGATTAATAGAACATAACTTTGCTTGACTGACATTCACCATGTGGCGACAAGACGGTACAAAAAAAGGCAGCAATTTACATAATTAAATTTACGAGTGTAGTTTTCTACGTTATGCATCAATTGCTGATGCTGATACCGATCTCCTATTTAAATTGTGATTGATTACTCAATACAGAGCCAATGGCGATGACAGTTTACCTGAATGTATTATATAGGGCAATTATAATGGATCACTACTATTGTGAGTATTGTGACACGCACACGTTACATTTAAATAAAGTATATTTTTATTTTTATAAGGATCATTAGAAGATAAGCGTATTGAACTCGTGGAAATATTGTGTTGAAATTGAAGAGTTAATTAAAATAAAGGATGCATGCAGTTGTCTGTTAACACATATACAACTGGAAGCTGATGATAATGAAACTGTACTTAGCTAGACCCCTAGCGAAAGGGACTTGAAGTTATAGATGATTTTACAGAAGTTGTAACAGCCCAGTAGGTGCCCTAGCCCCGAAATTCTACAAGCAAGCAATTTCAAGGAGGAATGTTCAGAAAATCCCTCAAGTTTGTAGACACGTGTAAAACAAGATATCGTACCACTTTAAAATCCACCACGTTTTTATATATAAAAAGTCGATGTAAAAATTCAGATACTTGATAAATAGTTACTGGACGGTACCAATGTTTTTATACGATTAGATCTCATAAAGAAACAGAAATGTTTTATATAGAGAAATGTGAACTGTCGGGATTAGTTCGACATTAGTCTTCAAAATGAAGTCGATTCAAATTGGTATTTTTTTGCAAATAGCAAAAACTGTTTAGCATCAGACCAAACCGCGATCACTCGTGCGTAAATTGAAATATGAAAACGTTCGTCTCTCCCATAATAATTATGTAACTAACATTGCTTGCATCTGTAGCTTTAAAATACCAAGATACATATCTAATAAACAGTTGGCAAAAAAATATTAATTTGAACACAGCCTTTGAGAAATTAATAACTTGTATAGTGTTTAGATCTGAGATTAGATTGTAATGGTGAGCTTGTAGCTCTCGTCACGTTTCGATTTGGCGTAACAGATTATGGTAGATATATTTCAGTGTCTTTAATCTTGAATATTTAAACTGTAGTATAAAGTGACCAGTCGATAAATGTAAACGAATCTAAATGATTCATTAAAATAACAAAGAAAGACAAGCCTGTTGAGAGCAACACAGTACTGACATCTTGAGTGGGTTCACAGAGTCCCGAGCCGGTGTCGGGGCAGAGGCGTCAGACCAGCGCAGGCGGCGTCGTCGCCTCATTACACTTGGTAATTAGGACCGTGGGCTGTGTACGAGCTACGGCCCTGCACTAAATCACGACAAGACCGCTTTAACATGCGCGACCGGCGGCGGCGAGCGGCGGTGGAGCACGCCGTCCCCCAACACTCATAACCCATACCGACACAATGCGCGTTTATGGAGGTGTTATTGAATATTAAACGACGAAAAAAGCTGCTCCCTCTTCCGTGGGAGTAACATTTTACATATTTTGAGGTAAACAAAAGCTTAAGGTCGTTCACTCTTCATTGAGCTAGTCGGAGATGCTGCGGTTACGTTTACAAGGAGCCATTTAATTCTTCCGCTTGTCACAAGATAGAACAACGCTAACAAGACAAGCCCGGCACAAACAAGGTGTTGGGAGCGGCACGGCGACGTCCGCACCGGCGGCGGCGGCGGCGAGTGAAAGTCCAATGAGCACTAGAGTCACAAGATAGGCCGTTGATAAGCATCAACATGCTCTTCACATTGTTCGCGTTCCGATACATGAGATAAGGCTTTCTCTGCTCTTCTCTCGAGAGCTACCGTGAGAACACGCCCCTTGCCTACCATACGACATGACATTTGCAAAACAGGAGCATTTTTTATCACAGTTACCATCTGAATAACAACTCTCGCAACTCGGCGACGAGTTTTGTTGTGCGGCATAAGTGTTGAATTGGCAATTTTTTTGCGATCAAATTGCGTGACCAAAATAAACACCAACATATTTGATATTAAATAATCGAAGGAAAATGCCCAAGAGCAAGGGCTCATGAATAAAGTAAATGTTTAAAAGATAACACAATATATAAAGATAGAATATCAAACGCGCCGAGGCCACAGGGTTAATCAATTCCATGCAAACATTTTCAGTCCATTGACTATCGCATCTTCGCTAGACTCCGGGGAGCCGAGCGAGCAAAAACCGGTACACGGGCCAGTTGCATCACATTCTAGAGCGAAACGTTATCATTTTAACCTGATCCAACATCAATACTAGCTAGCAATGCAATGATTTCACATCTTAAATTTTTGTGAACAAATCGGCTTAAGGCCCATGAGAGCATACGTGATGGAATCCGTAGTGTTTATATGTATCTGCATTATTTTATGTGCAAATATAAAGTACCTACATACTGTCTTCGAGCGCATCCTCTACTGCGTGAGCTGACTCCTAAGGCCATCTTTCTCGATATTTATATGAAGCCATTGCATTTTCGTAATGTGACATTAATGAATGATATGTTTGTGCATTCAATACGCGCTAAAGCACTGCATACTGGTAAAACAAACCATATAAATCCATGTGCTCCAATGAAAATAGCTTTAGATTGCATTCGATTATGTGTTGCATACGCAAAACGAGTCATAAACTCATCGAGAATATTAGTTTTTGTTCGGAATAGCAAATTGTGTTCGCCTAGAATTGTAATGATTTAATTAAGGCTTGATTTTAATGTAATTTGACGAGCATGAGTCCTGACTGACTAGATAAGTTTATTTGCCAGTAGTTTTAAATGAATCATAGAAATTACTGTTCTTGTGGCAAGAACCACCTATTTAAAATTATTACAAGTTAATTCTTGTAATATACCATTTTTTTAAACTAATCGTATGGAGATCGGCACAATGACCTCGGGCGGAGATATTATCACAAAGGCAGCAACACCGTAAAATATTTAATTTCGCTGGAAGAGTATGAAGTAACCTTAAAATTATTTTTACGTCACATTCTGAACACATATTTAACGTTTGATGAAGATAGTGCAACGCCTAAAACGACATGGGAGGTAGTAAAACACGACAAGAATTAAGATAACATCGGGATTTACATGATCGTAAAGATAAGCATTAAAAAAAACTGATAGAAGTGAAAAAGTTGGTAGGTATACCAAACGTTTACAATGCACCTGCAGGTGTTGATTCATTCTTGGAAAATGATTTAAGTAAATACCATTTGAGCACTTTACTTATAAACAAATCATTACGTAACTAAAATATGTGTGGTGATTGCGTCGGATGAGCGATTGTCAAATAGGGCGACTATTCGCTCGACAACAGCCAGTAGGCGGTCCTTACGACCCGCCGATTGATGCAATTGACCCAAATGGACACTAGGATTATTCTAGGACAGTGCCATAAAACTGTAACAGAAAATCTAAACTTTTAATAGCCTTCGTGGACATTTCACAGAACTATTCAAGTTCAGTTATAAAGTCTCAGTTCTATTAATCTATTTACGAGTAGATCAATATGTTCGTCAGTCAACGTTTCTTGGATCTGCCTGTTTGTTGATGATGCACATACAGTGCAGACGTATGCTCTATTTGTATTTCTTAGATAATTTTAAGTTAATTCTGTGACTATTTGATTTCAATATGAAATTATGGATTCACAAATATCACAAAATCATTCACAATTCTGAGCAGGTGCTGATATTATAACCAACAAATGATAGGAATAGATTTCTGCCCACACTTGGCGTTAACAAATAAATTATTTTGTAAACAGATTTGTTATTCTTAAACTCGAATTTTAAGTTAATTAAATCATAGTCAACCTTTTTTGTTTTGTATCTAGCGTAACATTTTGAGATTGGGATACGGACACAATGTATTTTTTGTGATATCTTTACGAAATTCACATAGTGGTACGGCTTCACTACGTTTGCTGGCCCACGCGCTAGTATGTCCTCCTGCGCGACCATTCACGGCCAAGGCCAAACAGATAATAAACGCGTAATGATGAACGATGTGCTACCGAGCAAAAAACAAGCGCGCGCGCATATCCACGTGGGGAGTCTTTATGAACTCTGACGAGATTTAATGACTCGGAAAATTACTATGCTACCGACGAATCTATCGTGCAAATGAAAGTAAATCGCGTGAAATCAGACTCTATTTTGCTTTAAATACAACAAGAACAGAAAATCTGTCTTGGGATTATTCGAGTGACATGTCATCTGTCCGCGTATTCAAACCGCCATCAGATAAACGCGAGTCGTAAGTGGCCAGCAGCTTCTGTCAGTGTTTCATTTAAAGATACAAGAAACCATCAAGCATTCGATGCTTGTCGTAAATCATTCCTGCGCGATACCTCATTGTTACTAATGGACTCCTGTCACCTAGACGTAGACAGTACCTATAAGAGGAAAAAAAGTTAAGTAAATTGAACATTGGCTTCCCTCTGAAAGCATTTCGTCTGAAACAACGCGATATCTGATTACTACTTCTGCAAAACATTTGAAATTGTCTATCTCGTCCGTCACATAAACGAGGGAATTGCTCCATGTAAAAAACAATCAACCCAAGCCTCTCTCTCTGTCTCCTTAAATTGTGTATATTATTTGGTCCTCTATGAGTACACCTTGTAAAGTGGTTGCACGTGCATGTTATGTGGAGATTCAATTTATTCGCTCCGTTTGACTACGGGTGTGGTTTGTATCTACGGGGGTTTTATGATCAGATAATATCCACATTCGACAGATAGTGAATCCCGCATTCGCGTCACGTGCTCTCATTCCTCCAACCTAGTGCATCGTACTTGGAAATGTGCATCGTAGCGCGTGTGTGGGTTGCCACCGACGCGAAAATAATACTCGAAGGACCTTGAATAGCGAGGTGAATGAACTGGCGATAGGTAAGCATGTTGTTGATTGATTACTAGATAGGTACTGTCGACGATATGAGTGGCACGAAACGGTTCATCTCTAATCTAAACTATTTCGTCCTAAATTGTGTGTGATTCATCCTTTTGTAGAAAACTTAATATAGAGTCATGACCAAACGGTGCGTAGTTTAGATGTACGCACAGGATAAACTCGCATAATACATGGGTTTCGAGAAGGGTTTCATAGACGTTAGCATGTAAACAGTACAATCTACCATCAAATGTCACAAATGGCGACGTGGATGTATCCGCGTAACGTAGGGCCAGCTCGAAAACGGCTCAGTCATGTCATTTGAACAGCGACAGCAACGTTCGCCCGCCTGTACATTACTACCCACCATACCTTGTTGGAGGTGCGCTCACTTGGGAATTGCGACTACACGATAAATGGAGAGGTTGTAGAGTGCTCTAGAATTTAATCAGCCAATTAGAAGTCTCGCGTAAGGGACGTTCGTAATGATGATGATACTTAGGTTTGTTTGTAATAATAACATCGGCACAACGGTTTGAAATTATTTAGAATTTTCATAGTTTATTTTGTATAATAATAATCATGAATCAACAAACAGCGTTTGTTGTAGAATAAAATAGAGTGTACTTGGGTTGGATAAACTAAACTTCATAGTACAACCCTATTGAATGGGAAGTTCAATCATACGGAATCATACGATTCCTGAAAGAAACATCTTTAAATCAAATTTTCAGAAATAAACGAAGGCTAGGTATTAAAATATTCTATCCTGACTTCATCAAAGCGTACACTTTACTAATGGCGCTAGGTCCGCGTCCCTTCGCCGTCGGTCGTACAACAAACAAGGCAATTGCTCGGGCGCACAGTCAGATCGCTATCGCACGCCAAGGCAAACAGCGGCCGGCTTGGACTCCTCGTACCTCACGTTATTGTCCAGGGGCCAATATGTCCAACTTGAAGTCATCCATTCACTGAGTCGCGCTCGTGGTCGCCCGTCCGTTTATTTGCATAATAACCTAGAAATGACCTGATGGTTATCAGACTTGTGTACTAGCCGAGTTGTGTTTCATATATTATATAAAGGGGCTACAAACAGAAAATACATTTCAAACAAGGTATGAGTCTTTCTTCTTAATTTGCAAAAGACCTCAATTCCAATTTCTCTAAAAGAAATAAGTTCACCCGTTGAAACTGAAAACTAGGGCAACGAGGTGATTTCTGTATTCTGCAACGCATTAACGTCCATAAGCCAAATTGTAGCGACTAATGCGCACTGACGCTAGTTTTCTCCAATATAACAAGACAGGACAAAAAATGGTATGTATGGTATGTATGTACTTAGAATAAAATTATACGACAGTATTTGAAAGTAAACATCAACACAATCATCTTGTTGCTTTTCGTTCACGGCGCTCGCGGGCACGTTGGAATCATTACCGGTTTGGCCTCTAATCACATTTTTATGTCGACACATTAGAATAATACAGTCGAAAGTAACAATGGAGCATTAGTAAGTATGCAATTGTAACTTTTACTAGACTGAATCTCTTCGGCTATTGTCAGAGGGTTAAATAGAAAAAGAATGAGGAGCAATAATAATGACAGCAAGAATTATGATGACTGACGAATACAAAGAAGACTGAATGGTCGAATGTAGACCGACTCGTGTTTTTTTTTGAAATATTAGTCTTTCTCGTTTTTATTTCTTCTTGTGTGATACATTGACTCTATTAAAGTTGAAGAACTAGGCACTAAACATATTATGTATCTTCAGTACTAAATCAAATACAAGCAAAGACAACGCTTCACCTAAAAGAAAGTATATAAATGAGGTTTCTCATGAGTTCGTAAAGCCTTTAATCAACCGCAGTAAACAAGGAAGAACATACAAAGGCGATGATCGCTTCGTAAGCCACGCAAATGAGATTTACGTAAACGCTGACATGTACGCTAATAACAAACTTTCCCGAGTTGAAGTCTGGCTTCGGCTTCAGGTTTCTAATCTAATACCGGCTAGTGAGAGTGGTGCTGGAGACGTATCGTCATGAACTATGCCCGGTCGTGACCATGAAATGGGAAAGTGAACGGGTGAGCATCTAGTGAACTAATATGACCATACCGCGTGAAAGTGCACCGCGACTTATCTCGATGTTTTGCTTACTTGTTAATTAGACGTTTAGAAATGAGAACACGCAATTTATATAAGCGATTAAACATAAAGAACACGAAATAATTAGCGTGAATTATGTCAGGTTGTAACCTTTCACTTCAGGTCGTGTTAGAGAAGCTTAATCAAGCGAACGTGCCACGGTTGACTTCCGTTACAAATTGATGTCTATGTAAATAGGTACACATTATCAAGGAAATACTACAAGAGATAACAGTTCAAATATTTGTTCAGTAGATATAAAGGTGTTACCATATTATTTCAGATTAATCGGGCTTTATTCAGTGGTAAAATTCTGGGGTCATTGCACGATATCTTGTGATATACGATATTAATTAACATCATATAATGAAGCTTTGCGCAAAATATTATAGAACTATAACCTCATCACTCTTATAAAATCAAATTTATTAATTTTGATGTTGCGCTGTATCAAATTTCCTAAGGAGGTAATGGTGTCCATTCGCATTCGACCTTCCTGCAGACTAGCAACTAGACCTACTCAACGCTCTATATTCCTATCTAAGATAACAAACATCTTAGATAGGACTAAATAATCATTCACGCAAAAACAACTGAAGATTTTCGATGAAATTTGGCACACAGAATATGTCCTACCTAGGAAACGTGGGTGAAACAGCGGGGACAGCTAGTAATTTATGTTGATAAAATAATTTAGATCCTGATAAACCGTCATAAATTCGATTATCAGCCATCTGTTCAACTAACACATTATCACAAACTTACCTATTCCTACCACGAACCTATCATGTAGCACATCATCTTTAAGTAAATATTTATATTATTCCACAGAAGACACATTTACTAGCTGTTCCTGGCAGTCCCGGGATTAAACAGTGTCATACAGTCCTTTGCTTGACCTAACCAAAGACCATGAATTAGCCCACAAACGTTCAGTAAATTTATCGATAGTAAGCCACATTTTTATCGCATCTATCTATCAGTTTACTCGATTCGAGATTTCTAACACTCTCGTTCTTCGTCGAGTCCAACTTTGCTTCCTGCTATGATTCAAGATCATTTTTTCAGACATTTGTATTTAGATCTAGTAATCCTCAGATTAAATTGAATTAATGGGTTTATTTGAAGCAATCGTTGTAACTCAACGGCGAATGTAAGTATTAGAAAACTTGTACCAAGTATTATGTAACAAATATATGAATGCGATAAATAAAATTGGTTTGAAGAACCTGTTGGGAAATGATTTCTTAAATCAAGAACACCTTATTTCCTTAGGTAGGTTATTTAGGCTGTCTTTTACAATATTATTACTACTAAAAATGTTAGCTAGGAAACGATAATGAAAACGCCAAATAAACAACCGATAGAGTGAATCCACTGTGAGTGAATCCTTTGTGTATTGAACCCACGATCAAATTCAATTATTGTTCAAACAAGATAACAGATAATCGAGTGTAATTTCTGTAAGGCGAAGATCCTTTTAATGCTACAGTATAGTTAATCAATAAGGACTCGATGAAACCCGCCATAAGTTACGAAGATAAATATCGGGTGCATCGAGAAAACCAGTAAACTACTATAATCAAAATAGCGAGCACATAGTAGAACAGAAAATACTCATTACATAGGCAATGTATTTTTTAAGCGTGACAGTTGAGATTGATAGTTCGGTAGTGAAAGTAAATAGCGTGAGACGACTGCAAATACGCGATAAGCTTTTCAACAAATCCGGGTTCGAGTTTTACCGAAGCACATTGTTCGAATAGAATTAGAATTTTGACTTTTGGAAACGATATTTGTTATTCAAACGACTCACTACATTTTTTCGTACGCCATTGAAAGAATGTTTATTTACTACACTCCTTTCATTGAGAAGGATCATTGACCATGTTTTAAATGAATTACGAGTAGGTATTGTGTTCTCATATTTACTTATTTTATTTTATTATACCTATATATAGCCGCAAATGGACACAATAGTGAGAATAACATTAGTCGCAATGTTGTTTATTACGATAATGAACGAGAATCATTTGTATTTCTAAGATATGGGCACATCAACAGTACATCAACATTCGAACAAGGGACTACCTAAGCGTAAGTTAATGTACGTTCCATTGATGGCAATATTGCTATGCGAAAATTCTTCACTCGTACGAAAGTGAATTTAGCAGGCATTGTACATTTGCAATGCAAATAAAAATTGCATCTCTATTGATTGTAGTCGTCGCTCGAGCCCTCACCGTCTGATCGTAAATTACCATTCATTAATTATTCCGCCGCTGCGGCGACGACGTGAAATATTTAGAAAACGTCCTCCTACGCCCAATTTGCGTGAGAAAGTTGGTAAGAATGTTAAATTAACTTTTACAATTAATGTTTGTACTTAAGCTTGCGAGCTTGTTATTTTCTTGGATATTAGCGGTTGTCGTTTCACCAGTTACGGCAATTTGTTTTTTATGTCCTACTAGATTTATTTAAGACAGATTCATAAGTCGTACGCAACCGCTCTCTGTATCTGGTATCTGCTTCCCTACATCGTTACCACATATCTGTGTCTCTGGGCTCTGAACCGTATCATGTCGTAGTAATAAATCTCTTAGTTTGACTTTACTTACGTAGAGAGAACTTGCCAACAAATGTGTCCTCCTTGCCTTAACAGTTGAACATGGATCAAGGTATCCGACTCGTAAATCTATCAAAACATGTACAAATCCGGAGTCCATGAACCGTGCGCTAACCATTCGTGTACTTTGTACTTTTGGCTTTCAAATTAGGCTCACAAGTGAATACACTCATTGTATTTTGTCATGCGATGCTCCAACTAGCACAATGGGTCTCGTTGAAGGTGAATAACCGAACAGTATGTTATCTTTGCGAGTAGACGTGTGATATCATTTGTGCAAATATTTGTCATATATTAAGTTATATCGAATTTATCGATTTCGAAGAAACATTCCAAACTGTGCATTGAAAATAAATCGAACGTTATATTGCCCTTTGAACGTTTCTATCTATTTTAAACGCGCTAGTGCAAGAATCGTTTGATCTCTTTGTTGTACAAACAAATTGTACAATTAGCAGGTAGATAGGCGAGATAATCGTCCGTGAATGAGTCAAAACTAATAAATACCATAGAAAACAGGTATGTAATAAATATGATTTTATGGAAAGATTTATATACAAAAACTATTTCAGCAGATGTAGACAAATCAAACTCGGTCAATAACAAAGTTTTCATGAAATAAGATATTTTACTAAATTATAAAAGTAGTCAGTGGGTGTATATCTGATAAAAGTATCGCCAATTACGAATCAATTGCACGAGAAACTTCACGCGGGAAAGTTAATCGCAAGTACAGTGCTGATAATTTTGGCAAATACCAACCAAGCAGTAAAGACGTCGGCATTGCCATCTATTTGGGGTTGATATTGCACATAACAAACTTATCTTTGAAGAGTTCTCGAAGGTCAACTCTGCAGTTTAACGTACGCTAGGGTTCTGCACAACCATTCCTTTGTATACGGGCTGTCATGGGTGAGAAGAAAAAATAGCAAAAATGAGTGCAATATTGTACATGGATGGAGCTTCAAGTGTGACGAGGGTTCATTGTAGGATGATAGTCACCTCGACACTCGAGGAAAATGCCACAGTGCGTTGACTTGAAAGGTTTAGTCGAGACTCATATATATCGACTGTTGACTCGTCTCGAACAGGGACATAGTAATGTTGTTTGAACTTTTGATCTTAGTAAAATGTTTACGACGTGGATGGGACATAGCTTTTATGTACGTACCATTTGCCTCTGTAAATTTAAATTGAATGTCTTTATTAAAATATTTTTGAGTGCATAGATAGACTATCTATACAGACATCGATCGAGTCTTGGCGTAGATTCTGCGTCGCCAATTTTTAGGCTAATACATAGTCCGAAATTTACGAGATTTTGAGAACTTTTGTGTCAATTAATTAATTCATCAGATGCAAAAACATACAAACACATCTGCACCATTACACTAAATGCACAACCATAGTTCGGATGGGGCATCTTGCTAAATAAAAAGAGATCGCACATCAAATCAAGTAATAGGTACAGTTTAATTCTTATTCTTTCAATTTCCTATTTCCGTTCCTATCGTATAAGCACATCTACCGCAGAATTGAGTTCCTTTTAACTCCAACGAGACGCGTCATCATGACAATCAGCTGCAAGGACTTTCGCCGTCTGAAAAAAACCACTGCAAAAGGAAGCGAAACCGTTTTTTGCTCTCTCGCTATTAATCGAGCAACATTGATTGCCAACGGCCGACGACTGGTTGAAGAATCTTTGCAGATGTAGTCAGGAAATAAGCCCATTTATGGCAAAGCCAACCCTTTGCGCGCCAACTCGTGACCAGTGAAAAACTAATAATATGTGTGAGCGAAAATAAGTGGAGAGAGATCCATAAAAAAAACTAAACATGCAAAATCGTTGGCAATTGAAAGGCGAGTTGAAAGCTTATGATTAAATAAATTTTAAAGCGAGGACCATGAACTGTGTATGTTTTTATTATTAAGGTACAGAAAAAACGTGACGATTCTGGTGTACAAAAAATGGTATGGCGGGTTTTGCATGAGAGTACCTTTATGGGGTTCCGTGCGTGGTCTTGTAATTACCTGCAGTTTTTTTATAGCGTAGTTGAAGCTTTCGAGGCGCGGTGTACTAATGTTATTTTGCGGTGCTTTAATTATATTTAAGCTCAGGATTTTACTCGAAAAGAATTCTAAGCGTGTTTTTTTAGTTCGCATTCTCGAGTAAAATGACGCAAACGGTTTTAACAAAAATCTTTTTATTATTCGATAATACGAGCTGGGACAAAAAGTTTTTATGTCAATTAGTTGACAATTAGGCAGATGGAACCTGATGGAAAGTGATCACCGCCGCATATAGACATTTGCAATACCAGGGGGGGATTGCCGATATGTTGAAGACCCCATATCGTAGCGCCGAGAGAAAACCGAAACAGGCAGCTCATTCCTCACCTAGTGGTCTACTTTGCAACGAGGCAACTGAATTAAGCTGATAAGCGGGTGCGCCCGCCTAGAGGTTTTTTTTTTTTTTTTTTTTTTTTTAAATTAAATGGGCTTGAGTTTGGCCACTGACCCGCCCATAAGGGACGATGACGAAGCCTAAGATGAAACACGCTTACCCAGAAGAAACCTATTCACTCTGGCCTTGAAAGTTCCTAGATTGTAGGCGTCAGGAAACACAGACGCCGGAAGCAAGTTCCACTCCCTTGCTGTCCGCATTATAAATGAGGATGCAAAACGCTGTGTCCGTATTTTCGGTATGTCAACAACGTACGGGTGAAAATTTTCCCGGCGTCTTGTGGTTCGGTGTAAAAATGGGGATGGTGGAATTAGGTTGAACAATTCCGAGGTGCGAGCAATACTCCATATGCAGGCCGACACCTTCGCTTTACAAAGCTGCAGTCGCTGTTGTGTCAAACCTCTTTATATCCTATTTAGCATACCCAACTTTTTTGAAGTCAGTTTGGCTTTGCTCTCCAAATGACCTCGGAACTGAACATCACTCGCAATATCCAAATTTACCAAAAGGTAGTATGGGTTGAATTAATTTGACACTTTTCAGATTTATCTCTATATTTTAAACGTCATGGATAGAGTAATTTTAGAGAAGATATTCAACATAAAGTTTGTCATATATTTGCGACTGCGGTTGCAGATCTCTAATAAACTGAGAATGTGAAAACAAACCGCAAATATATTTTGAATCATATTTCCACTGATCATTGCGCACTGTTGTATCTGTAAGCTCTTTATTTTGGCAACTACCCACAAAATTACTATAATCATTTGCAGTCAGTGAATTAACTCGTAAATCTTGTACAAAATTACAGGTTACATGTCACGATCGCTTTGTTATTATCAATGAATCAGCTCACTTGCACGTGAGCTAATAGAAAAACTAACTTCTATGAATATAAAACACGTTTGAACATTTGAAGTTGCATAGAAATGTGTACTAACCATATACTAACTAATATCGCGGTAATTGAGCATTTATATAAAGGTAAAATAAGCAAAAATAATGGACATAAACTTAGAATTGAACGTCTCGAAAACATGTTTTTATAAGATGTTTCAACTGCAATTAGCTTGGAAACGTACACTTGCAGTGAACGTGGCCATGGAAATAAAAAAATGTCCCCAATTGACTCTCAGCGTCGATTAATACATGAGAGTTACGAGTTACTTGTATGTCGTTTTCTATTGTGATGAACATATCCATTAACAAGACTTAATGGAAACGACGTAGCCGCTATTCACAAAAGCATTTAAGTAAAAACATGTGAAAGTTAATCCTCGCATATTACTGTATTCACCGTCCAAATGCTAAGTTACTGCAAACCTCAAATGAATACATAATAGCTGATACCGAATAGTTAAGTAGACTAGAGAAAGATCAACGAGAACGCGATTGTAAGCAATAATCAATTTAGAGACGTATGTAATATATCTACAACTACAGGAGGTTAAGGATTCTTTAGTATTATAGTCCGAACGGTGCTAGGGCGGTTTGCTTCACTAGGAGGAAATATGATGGAGTCATCAAGAGAGAATGTAATTTCGCAGTGAACAGCGGTATTGTGCCGAATGGCGTATAATAAACATAACTTTCCAGCCGCGTTGCCATCTAGGCCTCTCTTTAACGGGCAGAGAGCTCAAATTGCTAATACTGAGCTAAAAATCTATGCACAGAACAAACAGGGTAAAATGCGCTTTTACATCCCAAAATAAAACTCACTCACAATAGTAATAGAATTGGTTCGATTACATTGAATAGCAACAAAAAGTTTTGATAGTCTAGTTATTAGAATGGTAAAATTATCAGCAGATTACAGCTAAGTCTCCTCATATTTGAAAAACCAAAAAAATAAAGAAAATACAGAATTGACTTTTAATTAAATTGTAAAAGTTATCATGGAATGGTATGTCGGAAAGATAGCGCTTATTACGAATCTCGAATAGAATTACACAATACTGTAGTAATGTTTCGGCATACTTTTTATCAATATTTATTTAATTAGCCAGACAGCATTTTTTGCTTTATCTCAATTGGACACGGCCTCGATCTACGACGAAAAGAAATGTAGGAAAAAATCAGTTCCGTAAGTAAACTTGAGTTAATTAGTGACTGTGTCAAATGCGATGGTGCAGAATTCGACGCAGTCACAATCTGTGAGTAGGTAAATGAGGTTGAACAGAGCATCTTCACGGCAAATTTTGAATTAGGCCCGACAGTAGGTCACGATTGTAATGCAACGAGAATTTCGGCTTAATATTCGGCATATAAAACTGCCGGCTAATTTTGTAAGCTAATGAGAATTTTGTTTCCAAGTTAGAAACAAGTGGGTTAACCACCGTGGATAAATGTGAGCAATTCAGAAGTATAATTTTCCTAGTGAAGAGAGTTAGCAACTTAGAAGATATTTAATGAAGCTCACCTTCCAAGAATAGTGACATAAACAAAAACAAAACAGCTATGGGATTCCAGTAATAGGTCGTCGACCCACAACAGCTGTGGATCGAAAATACCATCCAAGAATAGCCGGCGTGCATCAGCAGCCACCACACACTCATTGCCTACTTTCGAGGCAGCAGTTACGGGCCAGACGTGCCGCCGAGCAGTCAGCCAGGCGATGGAAGATAATTAACAACGAAATTGGCGGAGACAGCTAGGCGCCTTACTTCTGTGGCCCGCGTTGCATTACGCCCCGCAATAATAACATACCGTACAACAGACACGAGGCAATTAAAAAATGTTGGAACGCCCGTTTCCCACACATTACTGGGTGAACGTTGCAATTGCGATTGTATTGCAATACGAGTACTTAATGTTTAATGATTCGAAAGGATTTGGCGAATCCGACGTGTCGTCGAGGGAAATTGTCGGTATTGTTGTAAAGCCGTCTGCTATGGATGAGACTATGATTGTAATGGCAAAAATAAAGAAATAGCTATGAAATGCACTTGACTGCAAAACGTAGAGTCGAAATTTACTGCGAACGGAGGGATTAAACTAAACGGTGAGACTCACGCTCTGATTTGCATATTGCCAACGAAAGTGTAGCGGTGAGTTGAATCGACCTACATAACTATGTTCACCGGTGATCATTAACCACTGAATTAATTATACGCAACTATTGAAATGCCGAAAACATTAGAGTCAAATAAAAGGTTAATCCTTACAAATCTAATTTAACGACACTTAGTGAATAACAAGGTAATTTTTTTAAATGAACTAGAAAACTCATACTACATGCAGAACGGCTTCCGAGCAACAGGTAATAAACAATCTAAAATTGGTCCATTTGAATATTAGCCGCTCCAGTTGTCATGATTCGCTCCCGATTGTCGTGCGAAAAGATTAGCGAGTCCCCGTAGAGAATCAAACGTATCAAACAGCGAATATACCCTCGAGACAGCGTGAAAATCAGATTTAATGGTTAAACGCGTTAATAATTGACGGCAAACAGATTATACTCTATTGGTAAACTCAACGACTACGGGCTAAAGTGGGACAGTGAAAAAGTGAAGTTTCGTCAAATGCACCACTTACCCAATTCACGAGAGCGGAACCGATACCGACGGAAGCATTGTGTCTGAGCGTTCTGCTCGCTGATCTATTGTGGGAAGTGTATTAGATAACGTGCTCGCGAGAGCGCGTACCAGACAATGACAACAATTTCGCATTCGAACCCAAAGAGTGAGAGCGATTTCACGACGCAAAAACAATGAAGTGGAGCTTTGTCAACGTTCTTGTTTGGTGTTTTCATAAAATTTTCCATTAGACACGTAAAGATCAATGATTAACAAAGGTCGGAACACGGCGACCGATAGGATCAGTAGAGCGTGAGGCTGATACATCGCGTAGCAGACTTCCCAGGATAAATTGTTGTTCACACGCTTTTCACTGCTCGCGTTTTGTTGCACACCTACCTACGCTTCGTTGTCATCAAACTTAAAGTGAATCATAATAACCACATTATTTTTAGGGTTTGTATTTTAAAATGATCCCAGTTGGTATTTCACACGTATATCAGCAATTCAGTAAGGCACTTACAAAGTAAACATTCGATCAGACTTCTCATAGGTAATCCTGTCGGGCTGAAATAGGGCTGCGCACTGGGTCCGGCGTGGGCACCACAATGCCACTAACGAGATCCTGATATCATCTGACAGACACGAGACATTAATAAATGCTCGAGAACCAACACAAAGCGGGATAGATAAGAATAACATGACAAAAAGTTCAACTGTGGTCTACAATGAAAGAATGATGAGTTCTGCGGTGGTAGTGGTACCTACCTACAAAAGATTGTGAAACGTAATGCGGTTCACAATAGAGAGAGCAACACGAAGCGTGAGCATCATACATTACTAATTATGGTAGCATGCGTCTCATAACAATCGGAGCCAGTCTCGATACTTAATGTATTGTGCATAAGAAACATTAGACCAAGGATAAGAGATGTCCTAGCTAGGGTATAGGTATGCCTACACCAATTCACTTGCATAATTTACTCTATCGATATGTTAAAACTAGTTCTACTCTACCAACTGGGGTTTATTTTGTTCTTTTACATCACATTGTTGCTTGTATGTGCAGCGAGATATATTCAAATATTGGGGTTATTAAAATCTTATGTAGTAGAGTGGTCCCAAGTGGGTCCATTAGCAGAATAATGTCTCTTGAGAGAAGTATATCTTATCTATCATGTTTTATAATCATACTCAAGGTGCATGTACTACGCTAATGAAGAACTAATATGCATGTTGTACTAGATAAGAATTAAAAGCACTGTGCTACATTAAAAACACCATGAGCGGTATGGTCTATATTAACTTGAGCATTAAGTACTATCGAGTATATAAATTACATCCAAGGCAACAACAATGGAATCGTAATGGGACATCGACGCAAATGTAGTTTACAACGTGCAATTTGTTCAGCAAAATCTCTATTTCCTAGTCGCTCTGTTACACAAATATCGCTGAATACTGTACCGCGTACTATGAATGAACGAAATTACACCATTCGGAGAAAATGTTTGCGCTAATAGCCGTTATTAGCGCGCATTCCATCTAAGCATTTGGAACAATGCATATTCTGTAAAAAATCTGAGCGACATTGCCTTGAAAGTACGTTTAGTTTCAACATTGTACCACAGATTGTACTGCTGCATTTAAGATTTCATTTTGTATTAGTAAGAGCAGCAGCTGGAAGTAAAAACCATCTCACACTTCTGGAAAAATTCCTACAATTCAGCATTTCAGATAATGGGCATGATTTTATATTGATCGATCATAGTAATAAATATCGCAAGCATTCTCAATAACTGTCGGACACACATTTCTGTTTAAACAAACAACCATAAATTGTGTCGCTGCCTTTGCTTAGCCAAAGCACTCAGGCCGTAGAAAAGTTCTTATCGCGTAACTGTCACATCGAAGCCATAAATCTCTACGTGCTGCTATTAATGATGCTAAAATATCTGTTTCGCCACACTTCATCGTGGAGAAGGATGTTTTACTGTTATGGAGGTCGCATCTCAATATATCGATTGCGGTACAATTACATGACTCGCTGGTGTGATAATTTACTATCATTATTCTTGTGTGTAGTTTATGCCGCATTTATTATACACTTCGAAAGTACAGACGTTGTTCGCATACAAGATTCCATCGTTATACAATTAGAAAACTATAAGGTAATAATAACGAATAGTCGCTTGCGCACCGCACCTACAAGTAATCTTGGGTACAAACTGTTGCACTATTGTTAATATTATAGGTAAACTAACATTGATCACGATTCCGTTATAGTTCAGAATTTCATGATAAATGTATGTCGGTCTTGAGATCATTTTCCATTAATAAAAGGTATTTATTTTAAATCACCTTGGAGCAAACATACTTATATTCATATCAACAAACTGAATTAAGAAAAAGCATAATGAAGAGTTACTATTAATGCACCGAAAGCGTTTGCACATGTTAATCATAATCTAGAACAAATTGCAGAATGAGATATTTCTAGTTCACGGTAAGCAGGTACGTAACGTATGTACGTTGAATGAGCCGGGTGCCCCATACGGAAACAACGGTCTGACAGTAAGTCAGAAACGACAGACTACCCCAAATACATTTATTTGCAAGCTTCGTTAATCTTTTTGCCAAATCTTCTCGTTTAAGTCAAATCGTGATCATATTAAAGCCTAATGAATTCAGCAAATCTATCCAACATCAAACCCTGCAGATTTGGTTTAGTAAAAGTATCATTTAACTTAATGTAAATTCCAGTGCATAAATAAAATTAATAAATAAATAAATATCCTCGGACATTCCTCACACACGTTTATCTGATCCCAAACTAAACAGAGCTTTTACTATGGAAACCAGAAACTGTTATAATAAATATACAAATAAGAACAATCTTAATAACCACAGACAATAAAATCAGAAAATCGTAGTAACACCAGTTCAGTTTATAGATAGTGCAGCTAGTAAAGGCAAGCGCAAGCGCAAGCGCATTCGTCTCACTTTCACACTTTCACTGGGGCGACGGCCCCGCGAGGCGCTCCGCACGCCCGCAACACCGCAACAATGCCACCGAATGTTACAAAACTGATTATTCAACGCAACATACGTGTCAACAAACACGCAATACTGGAAAACTTATTTAGTAATATTAGTATGACGAATCGCACTTTCATCTCCTTTAAAAAATCCCTACAGCACCCGGATCTGTCTGCATATAAGCAGATCATAAACTAAACTCGAAATTGTGAAAACGATAAGTTGAGTCACGACCTTTGTTATTACAACAAGAATAAATAATAACATCATCCATTTTAGATAACTGCGTGCTGAATTTTTGGCGATGCTCTTAATACGGTTGCAGGAAATAAATATTGTGAGCATATTGTGAATTGTAGCTAGTTGATATAACAGTACACGCTCGTGATGGCCGAGATAGGATTCATTTGGAATTGGTCAAAAACAACGATGCCGATAAAAGGTACAAGCGCGGCGTAGACAATAAGGTTTGTAGTGAATGGAACCATCGAACAATCAACGGTAAAAATAAAGCGTGTAACGCAGCAGATGAACAGATTCAACGGTAATAGAATATAATTTTGATCCTCAGCCTGGAGCATTGTCCAGTCATTATGTTGTAAAATGGACCGTACTATCATCCAATTAAAAACGGCATTTATAAAACGTCATTACAAGTACAGCCACAAATAAAAAACGCACATGGTGCCCATATTATAGATTAAATCGCGATGCATTCGAGTGAACGTCGAATCACGCCGCGTCTGAATCATGCCTGGTATCTGTATATAACCTTGTTTAGTTCGAAGGCTATATTTTGTACGTCTAGGTATATTTCTGTTTACAGCATCTCGACTGTGGCTGCGGTCGACCGGTGCGGCATTACTTCAAGGTCCACTTGTCCCTTCAGTTCTGAATATGGACCCTGTTTGCCTCCAACGATGCTAGTTTTACAATGCGATGCAGTGACTCCTTGAAAACGCGGCCGAAAAAAAAGACCGACCCTGCTATGAGGAAGAGCGTGCAATGACCGACTTTTCAAGGTAAAATTGTTCCCGGTGTACATTTCAAGAATAACTTGTTAAGATTCCATTAGGGTATCTTACCGTCCAACATTATTTAATTAAATTCCGGCCATATGCAAGACATTTATCTTTGCTTGGTTTATGTATATCCACTTCAGGTATGATTCTATTGGTTCAATCCCTATAGACCAATTTACAATTCTAATGGAATAAACTGACCTTAAGTTTTATCAATTCACATCACGATATGTGGCCATCGAAGTATCAGCTATATTAAAGTTAATATAAACACATAAAGGATACTATCATTAAAATTAGAAACTTTTTAGAAAGTATTATAGCAATTATATTATCTAAGCTTGAGTTACGCGTTGTAAACGCTTTCGTCGCACCTGAATCGGAATCGACTTTCAATAACTACGTAAATTGTAGTTCATTTCTTGTTTTTACTTTCCAAAGTCATTTCAGGGATTCAATTTCATCTAATACCTTTAAACGAGCAATTCTTTTATATTAATCTGAATCTCGGAAACGGCTCCAACAATTTTCATGAAATTTAGGTGGTTGCGGGGGCGATAAATCGATCTAGCTAGGTTTCATTTTTTAAAAAAAACGTCGTTTTATCCGTGTTTTCAGGCAATGCTGCAACAATATCACTGGAATACGAAGGTACATTTTTTCCACCATATTCGCCACAAGGTTTTAATAGTTCAGGTGGGAAATCGGGCGGTCCTGACACCAGAAGACCCCGGTTCGAGTCTAGATGATTGCTTTTTTCCCTTTTTTTTTTCAAGGTCCTTCTTTTGTGAGAAAAACAAGTACCAGGTACCAGGTACTTATGTTTAACTGACTATACCGAATTACCGAACTGTGCCCTTACATCTTTTTACCATCGGTAATATACGATTTGACAGACAGGCAATTGAACAATGCCTTTGCTGCAGTGATTTCGTCTATATTTTATGCACATATAACTCGATCTTAATTAGATGGTGTCAGATAAAAACATTATGCAAACAACTCTTTGTATACAGCTCGCCACAGGCACAATAGTGGTATGAATTGGTTAAATACAGATCATTGTACTGGATCTGGCATCCAAAGGATCTCATTGTAAATGGAAAACAATAACACACATCTGTTTCAGAGCACATGAATGGTAAATATAATATGTGTATAATAAATAATCTTAGGAGTTCATCGGATTATTCAGAAAGTAGACACGACGCCCGCGGCTGCGTCTGATATTAGCTTTGTTTCGTATTATGGGTCCTTGGTCTTATTAGATTTAATATTATATGATAGAAAATTAATATAATTGTTTCTGTTAAAAATCAGCCGAGTGCTAGTTTTAGTCTGAGTCGTGCCACGTGGGTTCCGTCCGATCTTCCTTAGCCTAACTGTTGTAAAAAGCCGAACCGTATAAGTAAGATTGTTGGTGAACGAACTTAGATTTTAAGAGAGGTAGAGCGTAGCGTTAATTCGCACAAAGAGCAGCTCGACTGGGGAAGTACCTCCACCTTACAGAATACCGCAGCCAAATAACTTTATGTTGTGTAAAGTTGTTCCTGCGCGTTAGTAAGGTCGCCAGAGCTCATTGGGGAGGGGGGAAAGGTCGGCAACGCGTGAGCGATGCTTCGTGTGTTGCAAGCGTCCATATGGCTACGGTAACCGCTTACCATCAGGTGGGCCGTAAGCTTGTTTGCTGACTTAGTCGTATAAAAAAAAAAAGATGATTTCGAAAAAACTGTGCTATTGTGAACCTTTGTTTTTTTTCTGCAATGCTTATCAACTGTAATTATTACTCATTTTTCGAATTGAGAATTTCGCGGATTTAAATTGTAAGGGGTAAGGGATAAAAACTACGAAACGCAACATAATCGAAAATAAAACCTGTTTTGGAATGCACAAATGAGGCTCTTTCATATACATACCCAATTTAAACTTTTCATATAAATACATACCCAATTTAAACTTGTAGCCCTACATTGAAATTTCGGACCCCTATTCCGGCCCCTATTTTTCATTTGCTTTTTTTTATTTGGTTTTGGAACCCAAAAAAAGGGACAAAATAATCTGTGTTTATCTGTTCGCAATCTTTAAAAGTTCTTTCCGTGCTTCGGATGGCACGTAAAGCCGTTGGTCCCGGTTATCACTTAATTGTGATACTCGTTAAGCTAGTTGGATGCCTCCTAGGCGGCTTGAAAAATTCCAACAGTAGATTGACCACTAGCCTACCTCCACCAATCCGCAGTGGGCACGCGTCGTGGAGTATCGCCCAGTCCCTTTCACCCTCATTTGTGAAAGGAGGCCTGTGCTCTGCAGTGGGACATTATAGGCTGATGATGAATCTTTAAAAGGTTAATTTAGTATTTACCTATCTCGTGTTGCAGTCACAATACTGACTTCGATTCATTGATCCCGTCCGATTTAAACATTAAAAAAACAATTGTGGTGTCGTTCAATCAATTCTTGTGGGATATCGCTTCCGAAAACGACTGCATTATCGATTGTAAACTAATTTATTGCAGATTATTATTATTAATTATTAAAAGGACGACTGAACCAATACGACCCTAGCATTTAATAAATAATGTTTAGGGAATGTAAACATCATAATTAATACGAGAGATACATTTAAGTAGCAAGCTGTAGAATTTAAATAAGGCACAATTTTCAATCCTCTTATAGGAGCAAACATAATGGCATTTGTAAACGTGGGTACTCGCTATAACAGCGCTTAACTGCTCTTAATGAGTCCCTCATAATCGATAGCGGCCTTATTGACGTTCTTCCGTTTAAGTATGTTGAATTTCTTGTTGATGTGTAGTGTAGAGTTCCTCACGTAGTATTAATTTTCTCCATCCGAGTGTAATTTGCAATAATTCGTTCGACAAGTGGGTGTTAATATGAATTCAATACGCCAAGTGCTCGTATAAAATAAATCTGATCCAACTAAAAGGTTCTCATTTAAAAAAAATGTATGCGCTCGCTCTCTTAATGGTTTAGCCGGACGATGCTAATTGCGTAAGAGGCGTACGTAACGAGGTCTTAATTGGAATGCGCCCCAATTAATGGACAGAGTACGTGGGTATGTTCCGAGCGAGTCCATTTTGGAAATTGGAACGTTTTACGCGTCAGTTCCCGGGTGAACGGCCGTCCGGTGAAAGTCGGGACGCGGATATGGGTCAGGTGGTCATTTACCCTCAGGTACAGCCGATTTCACTTCTCGTTAAAAAACTTTGTAATGATGTCAATTTTTATGACTGTCCTCTATTTACATAATTCTTCAACTTTGTAGCAAACTTTGTAGTTTGTATGTATTGTATGGATGTTTGTTACTCTTTCACGCAAAAACTACTGAACGGATTTGGATGAAATTTGGAACATAGGATTTTATGCCGGGAAATCATACGATCCCTCGGGAATGCGGGTGAAACCGCGCGGGACAGCTAGTATAAAATAATGATTAATGGCAACGGACCGGCGGCATGCGAATTGCGAACCTATAATGGGCGCATTTAGGTAATAAAATAACACAATAAATGGTTACTAATGATACTAATGGTTGTTGTAGGCGTAGTATCACGTATATAACCCGCGTCGCCGCGCCGTTTTTACATCGCTGACTCAAGCCTGCTAGGGGAAGGTTCCTGCGTGTGACGCCTTCGAAATAACGGTCATTATATTTGATTATTCAAAATATTTATTTTGGACACTTATTTGAAAACATTAATATGTATTCAATACCGGAACCAGCAACTGTACATTTTTAATTTGGTAATGTTTTCAAAACATCAAAGAATCATGGCGAGATCCATCCATACATTGATTTGTACAAAAATTAAATATTTTAGAGGGTTTTGAATCACTTCCAATGGTGAATACCAGCAACATGTTAATATAAATTAAATATTTTATAAAGTCCGCAAAACATAACAACAATATAACGGTTTTGGTCGCGAATAGTCAAATTCGCCGGCATGCCATAGAAATTCGCATTTTTATCCCGGGGTTCTAAAAATATTATAA
Organism: Achlya flavicornis; assembly: GCA_947623365.1. NCBI lineage: Eukaryota > Metazoa > Arthropoda > Insecta > Lepidoptera > Drepanidae > Achlya > Achlya flavicornis. The sequence continues at coordinate 12,885,327 of OX392480.1, read as the reverse complement.
ATGGCTCAAGTTATTCCATACGCACCAAGGATCAATAATAACGTCATTCTAACGTCTCTAAAATCTTTATTTTTTTGTACAAATCTCGCCATGATTCTTTGACGGCGGTGTTTAATTTATTAATCGTTACGCCGCCGCGCCGACTAGTTTTGAGATGAGGATTGGAGTCGTCTCGGAATCTTGATGCAGCTCTGGACATTCCAAGCCCCATGCGGTATCGTTAAAAGGATTGATTAACATAATAGTGACGGTAATTACTCTTTCTGTCCGTTTTGGCTCCATCGACCGTGAAGCTGTAAATATGGAGGGGCCTTGGTGCTAGCTATAGTCGGAGAACAAAAGCTGATGACTGATCAATCACTAATAGCGTTGAATTGGTATCCTAATAAGTCATGTTATAAGTATGTAAGTAGTCTTTATTATTTGACGTCAGCTTCTCCGCCTCAGCTCTTGATATGAGACAGGGACTCAAGGACAAACCGGCCGACTTTCACCTCCCACGATCCTCCCAAGAGAAAGCAGGCTTTTCAAGCATGTTTTTTCATCCTCTGACCCCTTTCACAGAACAAAACGTGAACGACGCGGAACGCCAAGGACAGTGACTGTGGAAACAATAACACGCCACACGTACCTTCTACACAAAAAAATATTCAACGTACACACAGAATACCTATAGAATATAAAAAGACGTAATAAAATTCAACAATGAAGGTTGCTTAGGAAAAGATATGCGATCAGAGACAGATGTTAAGTAAATTCCAAATAAAGGAGCTAAAAGATTTAAACTATTCGCGCGTGTAACTAGAGCTATTGATCATAATAAGGATATGATGTTTAACATACTTAATGATTTTTATCGCAGGAAGTTACATTCTAACGAACTCAAGATGAATGCTATCAAAATATCTGATCACATTATTAACATAAGCGAATTAGTATCGAGCTATTAATTTCATATAAACGAGGTCGCAGACTCGCGGAAGCGTGTTCGTATAATGATCGCTTCATTTGACCCATTAAATGGAGTACAGCTTCTGTATTTGGTTGGGAAAGGATTTTATTGTGGGTACATAATACAGACGTCTTCCTTATTATAGTCACGTATTACGAGGAGGCAACGAGATAGGGTCACAATGTTTTTATGAGGATTCGTACGTTACTTTTTGCATCATTTGGTAATTGTGCGCAAAAAGCTTTTTATCTCGAAACCCACATACAATGTTATTGTTTCAAAGAATTCCTTTGATATGAAATCAGAAGCGAATAACGAACTTCACAATGTAACACATGGAATGAAGTGATCGAGCGATACAAAGAAACTTATTCCCTCATGGTAAATTATACAGGTGATTTTCAAAGCAAGTAAAATGCATGAATTTCTCTGGTGACTAAGAAAGTGCACGTTTGTTACAGATTTACGAGTATGGAGTACCGATTCCACTTGTACCTATACAACACTGGGCATACAAACAAACCGAACAATTTGTTGGAAAGTTAATAGTAAATAATCGGTCGTTTGGCGCCAAGAGTTAGAAAGCGTAGTTTAAACCGCAGACGATGGGAAATAAGATTTCCCGTCTCTGTATCGATGTGCTGAAAGTTTCAAGCACATGTATGCATATGCATAATGATAGATTGGTATATATTTATGAATCATTCTGCCACAAATGTACCTACATGAGCTTAATAATTTTTTTTTTATGAAATTAATTTATTTATTACGGTGCGATAGCTATTTTATTTCTATGGCTATAATAAAGTAAAACAATTGGCCTCTTGGAAGTTTTATTTTTATTTTATCCTTAGCTTCGTTACGTTTCTTGAGACACATAGGGATTTATCACTTCTGGAAAAGGGTAGGGTACAGGTAGATACCCCTCAAAAAACACGGCCCAAAAGCGCCCAATAAGGTAAACGCTGGTAATGTCGACAGTGTCCCAATACTCGTCAGATTGTAAAAAAATGTCAATAATTTAATTCTACCAATATCTTACTAAAAGCATTTTATGCCAAAATATTAACAGTAATATATTCTATAATTAGAATGACGACATTTAGTCAAAAATGTATTGGCTTCGGAATACAGAGCGATCAAAGGTAAGCACCTCCAAATTTTGCATTTTTTTGTGAGTTTAGCTACTGAAACTGAATCCCGGCTTACCACGTTAGGGTTCATGTCTTGCTGTATCGGTCGACATTTTGATAAGTATGATTATTTTGTGAAGTAGTCAAGTAAACTATCCAACGATGTAACCCATAATATTGTGTTATTTTTATCATTTGGTATTTTTTTTCGCGTATGACAGGTACTGGTACCTATTAATCCCTGTTTGTACTAGAACTCGTCAAAATTAATACTTTTTTGACGAATACTGGGACACGTTTGAAAAATTGCATGTAATATCGACATTGTGTTTTATTTTAAATGTTATACGGAGTTTGAATCGAATTGTTGTCAAAACATATTTCTTGATAACTAATTATTAGATCTTTATTTATTTTTCTATATATGGGGTTTTTATATAGATACTTTTTGGTATTAATTACGAGGTTGTCGAGTTTAGGTCTATTCGTTTGTGAGTACGTACAAGAGAATGACCTAGAATTCGTCAGAACTTTTTTTTATTAATGAAAAAGACAGCAGCAGCATTTATGCAGCAGTAAGAGAGGAAGGGCATAACGGGTTGTCCCGTTCGAAATTCGGAGTAGGCAGACTAGGGAAGTACCTCCACCTTATAGAAGATCGCAGCCAAATAACGCTACTTTAATGTGGTGTTGTATTCCTGCGGTGAGTATGGTCGCCAGAGCTCCATGAGGAAGCGCTGTGCTGACAGTGTGTGGGGGCCAGTGGTGTCGTACCACTGGTGTGCTGTGCAACACGGCGTGTTATTGCGGTGGTCAGGGAGACCCGGTGAAACGGGCAGCTGGCTGCCAGCAGGTTGTAGGGGTCCCAAGCCCAGGGATCACTTAATCACTTTAACGGGAGGTCCGGCGGGAATTGCTTTCTCTGGACATCCATAAATCGAGTGGGCCAGACGGCATACCGGCAGTGGTGCCGAAGCGGTGTGCTCCTGAATTGTGTCCAGTATTGACGCGTCTTTTCGCACTTTTCTACACCAAAAAGGAAGTCCGGTCTTCGTGGAAGACTGCCCACGTGCACCCAGTGCCCAAATAGGGCGACAGATCAGACCCGACGAATTACAGGCCTATCGCCATCACCTCCCTTCTCTCCAAAGTCATGGAGCGTGTGATCAACACGCAGCTTTTGAGATACCTGGAGGATCACGAGTTGTTGAGCGACCGACAATATGGCTTCCGCCACAGTCACTCAGCTGGTCACCTCCTTGTGTATCTCACGCACCGTTGGTCACTCGCCATCGAGAGTCAAGGTGAGGCATTGGCAGTGAGCCTAGATGTGTCGAAGGCGTTCGATCGGGTCTGTCATAGGGGTCTTCTCACGAAGTTACAAGCATACGGGCTTCCCGAGGGGTTATGCAAATTGGTCGCCAGCTTTCTGTCCAGCAGATGCATAAGAGCCGTCGTCGACGGTAGCTGCTCCGATAGCATGGACATAAATGCCGGCGTCTCGCAAGGCTCTGTGCTGTCCCCAACACTGTTCCTTCTGCATATCAATGATATGCTGTATATTGACGGCATTCATTGCTATGCGGACGACAGTACAGGGGACGCTCATTATACGGGCCGTGCAAATATCCCTCGTTCCGAGGTGGAGGAAAGCCGCGAACGGCTGGTGTCTGAAATCGAGAGTACACTAACTAGTGTCTCCGATTGGGGTCGACTAAACTTAGTCCATTTCAACCCCACCAAGACTCAAGCCTGCGCGTTCACCGCTAAGAAAACCCCATGGTTTGTGGCTCCACAATTCCAGAATACCTCCTTGAACATCAACCAAAGCATCGGGATCCTTGGGGTCGACATTTCTAGCGACGTTTTGTTCCGAAGTCACTTAGAAGACAAGGTTAAGCTGGCATCCAAAAAGCTTGGAGTGCTCAACAGAGCGAGACAGTACTTCACAGCGGGGCAAAGGCTGCAACTTAATAAGTCGCAGGTCCGGCCTCATATGGAGTACTGCTGTCATTTATGGGCGGGAGCACCTGGATGCCAGCTTGGGCCTTTAGACTCGGTTCAGCGATGTGCCGTCAGAATTGTTGACGATCTCGAGCTCACAAGCGGTTTAGAGCCCCTCAGTCTGAGGAGAGACTTTGCCTCCTTATATGTGTTCTAACGCCTGTACAACGGAGAGTGTTCTAAGGAATTGTTCGACTTGATGCCCACGGCTACCTTCTACCATCGCACCTCTCGCCATCGACGCGGAGTCCATCCTCACACATTGAAACCAGATTTGTTTCGAACTGTACGGGCTAAAAGGAGTTTTCTTCCGCGGACTTCCGTGGAATGAGCTCCCCGCCGTGGTTTTTCCAATGGAGTACAGCATGGGGTTCTTCAAAAAGGGTGTGAAGAGATTTCTTCAGGGTCGGCAACGCGCGAGTTATACCCCTGGTGTTGCAAGCGTCCATAGGCTACGGTAACTGCTTACCATCAGGCGGGCCGTACGCATGTTTGCCACCATCTTGGTATAAAAAAAAATACTCCGCCCTGGATGGCTGACTCGCCGCCTCGCGCATTATCTATGGTATAGTTGTTCGTGCTGGAAGAGGAGACCGGAATGAACCCGGCCGACTGTATCATGGGGGGACCGGGTACCCCGCCGACTGCCGTACCAATAAACCGCATCACCTGTTTAGCCATCTCAGGCAATAACACTGCACTTTTCCCTTTCGCTAATGGCACAGCGATTCCTCTTAATCTCCTTTCAACCTTTTTAAAATTATGCCAAAGAAAAATAAAAGAAATGGCAGCGGCATCCCCGTCCACACTTTTGGTGGACCTTTGCAAAATCAGCTTCACGCTAATCAATGCAGTCCACCAACATCTTGAGGCTGCACAGCCAACCTTGCTATTTTTAACGGAGACGCAAATATCCTGACCTGATGATACATCATATTTACACTACCTCGGGTAAATGCTGGAGCACAACTTTGGCCTGGCCTATGGCACAACTAGTTCTTTCTCCTACGAGAATCCCATATTGAGAGCCATACTAGCTACATACTGATCCTTCTGCTGACTACGCGACAGGACAACTATGCAGTGACAGTGGACGCGCCACTTAGCTCAACGTCACTTGGCGCACGGACCACTGTCTCGTCCGGACGAAAGTGCTATGCGCTCGATCTGACTCGCCCCGGCCTCCGGAATGGCGACGTGTCGGTAGATTGGGATGGATTGTAAGATCTCTACGCATCCTACCTGTGGAGACAGCTCTGCTTCGTATCAGAAGACCCTAACACCTATGCCGCTAACGTTACTGATGCGATACTGGCGGGAATGGAATGTTATATCCCAAACCCGCTATGGGCTGCAAGGATGAAGAAACGACCGTGGCTTAATCGGCCCTGCAAAGATGCTAGACAAAATAGGCAGGCTTGGACCACGGCCCGAACTAATCAGGACCCTAACATCTTTGATGCGAAATACATACGAAGCCTAATCCCATCCAATGCCATCAAAAGGAGGAGGGGTGATAGGAGGCAGCCTTGTCGCATACCAGCATACACGGCGATATCCTCAGAAATGAGGCCATCGTTTGTCACTTTACAAGAATAGTTCTTATAGAAGGTTTGAGTAGTTGTATTAATTTCAGCGGGAGACCAATGTCATGTAGCCTACTAGACCATAAGCTAGACCAATTCAACGTATCAAAATCTTTTTCGAAGTCGACGAAAGTAAGGCTCCCTCTACTATTCTGATGCTTGTTCCAATATGATACGAAGAGTGTTGATCATGGAATGAGGAGTTTTCTTATGATACCTCTATGGTCAAAATACCTGTCAAATCGTGCACATCGTTCGAACTAGTTCGAATTATCAAGAGTTTGACAGGTATTTTGAGCATAGAGGTATCATTGAAAATTGAGCACGGTCGTGGAATAAAGCTTCCAGAGATTCCGCCATTATAACTAGGTACAAATATCTTTAGTAAAGATTTGGTTTGGTAAGTCTCATCCTCCATCGCATTGGTGAAGAATTTCGGGGAAATTACGTCATCCTATCTCACAGACTTCTGCAATGGGATTGGTCTCGAACTCTTGTCCTGCACTTCGATATAGTGACGGTCAATTTTGCATCGCTATAGACTCTGTGACACCGCCCATTTCGATTGAATCGAAGGCTTCCTCATAGACCGCACACGTCAAACATAATGGCCGATCATTCTCCTCAGTTTTCTGTATAATCTGGCGGGCCTTTGAATGTGGTCTATTCGTGCACTAGAAAACATCGAGACGATTCGTTATTTGTGAATCTCGAAAACTGCTTAGTATTGAGAAAAATTCAATTTTAAAATGAAAATAATATGAACTTTACCCTTAAGCAAATAGAGTTCAAATTGGTACTCAAAATTGACGAGTTCTAGGACATCTTGACGATAACTAGTACAAATCTGTCGGATACTGGTACAAATGGCTTCTTTTTATTAGATCAAATATTTGATTACTTTATTGTTTTTCAATCATTATAATAATATATTTATTGAAAGGAGTAATAAATGATGAACCTGTCATAAAAAACAATACTTTGCTAAGTTTACTAACTACAACGTGGCAGAGCTGTAAACACAGCAAAGTTCAAAAACTGACGAGTAATGGGCCGTTTACCTTAAATAGCGTTACGATCACATTTGTGATAAGAATTTAAAAAAATATATAGTTAGGTTAATTGAATTTCACGCCCAAACAAATTGAAAACCAGCAGTTGTTGTCAAAAGCTTGAAATATAAATAGAGTTTCAACCGAGAAAAAAGTGTATCCCGGGTGTAATGGATAATTTCGATACATTGACAAAAAGTAACTAGGTAAGTAATTTAAAAGTCAGGATAGTCTTCTCAGGAAAAAAACATAATAATGTTAATCGTGCAATAAATTCTGCTTTAAAGCATACCTCGCGTTTACCGGGACTCGTCACTTTTTGTACATACATAAAGTGTAAATGGAACATTGTGAGACCAGTTTAAAATACCAAGAAGAACAGATACTCCTCAGTGGTCTGTACAATTATATGAAAATGTAAAGAATTACCGGCTTTAAAATATTATTCTACGAACGTCTGATCCGGCTCTATTAAACGAAAAAAGAAAAATTCATTGACTTTTGATTATAATATTAAAACAAAACTTGCCTGAAGACTGGAGCCGCTTACCTGGAACAAAAATTATACAATTTAAAAAGTTCAGTCTTAACTATCACTTATAAAATTAGACAAATTGGTAACTCGACCATTCCATATAGAGCTATAGTAATAGTAGATACAAGTTTTGTAAGTCATTCTGTTCGTTATTCCGTAATTTATTTTATCAATAATAATAATCTGCTGTATAACAAGCATTACTTTTCAAAGCATCAACATTGTTTATTGAAATGAAATAGAATTTTGCTGAAACGAAACTCTATAATCGGTAGGGATCAAAATCTTTAGAAATGTAGGTTATGGCATCGTGCCGAATATGGGTCTTTAAATATTACGTTCTTGAATAATATGACAGAGTTCTAATAAAACATAAACAATGAAATTAGAACCATGAGATATTTAAATCTGATTCCAAATGAATTGGGCCGAGACGGTATCGACAAAGTTTTATGCACGAATTAATGGTAGTGCGTCAAATTCATATTGTATCTGCTAGGCTGCTACCATTTATCTCGATTCTCAAGAATTGATTTACGTAACAAATCGATAGACGTGACATCCGCATACTTCTAGTGTATAAGTAGATTTTTTGCTAACAGCAACAGTATCTAGCCGGAGCCCGGCGGCAATGGTTTTTCTAGTCCCGCCAGCCGTGTCAAACTAAGCAATTAGCTTATCTTTGAACTGTTAGATTAGGATTAAGGTCAATTAAGAAGTTTTTGGAATTCAAACGATTGTCATTGCTATGTCGTAGTCAATAAGACGCTGGTGTTTCTAGGTCAAGTTATAATTTGGCTTGGTCCTCTCTCTTGGTTGAATAACAATTATTTCATTATTATTTCTGTTTTTTTTTGAAGATTGAAACATAAAAATAAAGGAACTGATTTAATACTTAATTCTTATCACCATAGACGTTTTCAGTCTAACAACAATGTCCATAGATGTATTTACGGCGAGCATCCTCAGGGATTCTGCTATCGTTTAGGCACCACAGCAGATCGAACTAAGCCACTAACATTTAAATAAATTAATGGTAATATGTAGTAACAATATTATTTCTTGGTAATCAAATGCAGTCAGTATCCAGGTTGCTTATTTCATTAAAGTCCCCGGTGTGGGCGAAACGCTTTGAAAATCATGATTTCCTTTAGATTAACATAAATAGCAAATATTCCAATAATTTCCGCTTAGTACAGACAATAATAGAAAATTATGCATCAGCATTGAAAAGCATTTAGGTAGTCGTGATACTTTGTGACGTGGGATATGCGCAGTATGGGAATTGTCGGGAAAATTCGACGTGTCGGCCATAACTACACAAAAGGACAACTTAAATGATGAAAATATATTCAGTTAATGTAGCAGTTTCCTTGTTGGCTCTGTGTGTACCTTCGGTGACATCATCACTCATCATGGCCATATTGTGGCCAAACTTTGTAATAAAATATACATTTTCAAATCTTAATGACACAGTTATTATCTCGATACTCAATTTGAGACATAATTCGCAAACAAGAACATCTTCTACTAAACAATTAGCAACCGCAGTCAACGACTCGTTCAGAGATGCACCTATAACAGCGTTCGCTTCAACGCTAAACCAATTAAAAAAACATGCATACTGGATATTCATGAGGCCAAGCCATTTGCATGAGTAATTTTATAGAAGTAAAACATTACTGTGACAGTTTAATCGTGTTAATTGAACTGAACGACATTATCTTACTTACCTATAATGAAAGTGTACTCACAACGATAAATGGACTTGTATTTAACGGTATTTTAATGTTTTACTTATCTATAATCATTTAGATGGGACGTTCAGAAATCATTTTATAAATTGAATATAAGAGATAGAAATTAAGTGAATCTAAAATAAGATGGAATTTAAAATTAAATAAAGTTGAATACCTATGGATTACTTCCTCAATTTGATTATGAGCAAATGGATACGACTATGGATACCCCCGTCAAATGATGCATAACAAAATACATAGTTATATAGTCACCAAAATGGTTCAAAAGTGTATGCGTGATTGAATTACAAACAAACAAACTTTCATAAAACTTATGAGTAGGATTAATAATGTTTTACAAATGCGAATGCCGCTGCCATGCCCCCGGAGAATTAATACGCTTCTGAATGTAGTAGCATCTTAGTCAACGGACAACAATACATTTTAAGTCTTGGAGCAAGTAGTACCGTTCCTTTTGTTATATTCTCCCATACAGTAATAAACATCGCTGTCACATAAAATAATCTATAACAATACTGGCGACCGACAAAAACGTTCTGGGAGTATTTTCTAGAATACATGAAAATAAATTATTAGGTAGAAACATCGGTAAAGAAAAGACACGCCGCCCAGCGGGCCACTCCGCTCTGTACGTGTATTGTCGCTTTTATCTACTATAGATCAGTGTTCGACGCGTGTGAACGACAACACATAGGAGTGCATCGCATGACTAATCTGCCCTCTTAGCATTCAGAGTGCGAGCTGAACTCTACCGATAACATGAATCACAGGCATCGCCGCGGTATAAATGACAGGTCGGCGGGATGCGGCCATCGCCTGCGGTCTCTGCATCGGGCAAATCGAAACATTTGTGTCATGTTCTATCTAACAATCAATCTAATGGACGTTTTAAGTAAGTACTTATGCGTATGTGACATTTGCATAGCTGTGTCACTTCCAATAAAACCAGTCAGTGGTGATATTCAATATTTTTATCGTTCTGCGTTTCTCAGATTCGAATCCGAACGGGAAGTGACCCTGACCCATAAAATCTAACCCCGATTTTCTGTGAATGAACCTTTACTTAATACTTACCATTATTATAATTTAGCCCTAAAATAACCTTGGAGTAATTTCTAAAACAGCTGTTGGCGGCTGTAAGCATCTACTTGAGCTGGTGATGAATAGTCAAAAAACTGACAGTAGAGGATTACAGTAGAAAATTCTCTTCTAAAGCAGATTATGCGTATGTATTTACATTGAAACAGACAAGTCAGAGAGAGACCGGGCATCGCCAATAATCTGCATCACGCAAACAACGCGCCACAAACCAAACCGAGCAGCGTGCACCGCGCCAATCGACAATTACGCGACGTTGCCATCCGTATTACGTATCTATCCATAAAATATGTTTGTTTACCTACTACACACTCACACTACAATATGATTCGCTCGCTTTCAAGCAACAGAGCGTTGACCGAGCCGACAAATACGTGCTCGACATAGCCGAGCTAGCGATAAGGATATCGGCCTCACTCACACTCAAGCAGTAACTCGTATCATTAGAAAGAGAACCCTATATCGTATCATGGTTACTGCAACACAAACACAGCAACGTGGCGTTGTGAGACTGTGTGACGACCGCACGCCATATTATCCGCCATTTTGTGATCAGTGCAGCGTTCGGCCGAACTTGGATTGACGCGTGTTGTGTTGCAAGTACAATTATGGCAACCGCAGGTGTCGACGAGTGGACAGAAGCAAAATGTATTCAGCTGATTCGCGAGTACAGAAAAAGACAGATTCTATGGGATCAGCAAAATGCTTATTTTTTCAAGAAGTCAATGAAACTGTCTTGTTGGGACGAAATCGGAAAAATACTTGATATTCATGCTGATGACTGCAAACATAAGATGAACATTCTAACTTCGTCTTTTAGAAGAGAAAAGGCTAAGATTATGCACTCTTTATTGGATGGAAAAGGTAATACAAATTATTGACATTTCTGTGTTCACTGTTTCTTAATAAACCACAGACGAAGCAATTATTTTTTTAGAACATTTTATTAGATCATTTAATTTAAAAAATATGTGACTTAGATAAAATTATTGTAATATAAGGGGATTCACTAGTAGCTAACATACTTATTTACAAATTTTTTTCAGAATCAGGTGAAATGTACCAAAGTACATGGTTTGGATTTAAGGAAATGGCATTTCTGATGGACAAAGACACAGAAAGAAGACGACAACTAGTAAGTTTATCCACTCATCAAACAGCTGCTCTTTTTTCTTCCGAGCACTTTTATATGTAAACGGTATTTTTTGCTTTAGGGTTTTGAGGACAATAGCGATAATAACAAACCTAGCATGAAGAGAAACTTATTGACACTTCACCCTGAACCAACGGATGTTCCGCATAACAAAAAACTAAAATCTGCAGGAATCAGAAAGCAATGGGCAAAAGTAATAGCGCAAAAAGTACAAATGGAGGATAATAAAACGCAACCCCAACCACCGTCACAACCTGAAACTGAGCATCAACCTTCTGCGGGACCTAGTCAGAGGATATGCAATGATGAGATAGCATCTTTCGCAACATTCATAGCGAATAAAATGAAGAAGTACACAGAAAAAACGAAGAATGCTGTACAACAAGCTATATGCGAAATAATTTTCAAAGCTGACCAGGAATCTTTCGAGAACAGCAGATGTGAGAAGTTTACCATTATCGATGAAGAAAATGATCCGCTCGATAGATTTTCAGATGACTCGATTAAAATTGAAAATGACTCTGATATGGAGTGATTAAAGAAAGTAAATAAGTGGCCGTGTTGTCTTGTGATAGCCAGAGGCATTAGATTAAGTACTTAATTAAGCAATAAACATTTTAATAACAATATTTATGGGTTTTATTAACATAAGGTAAATATGATGAGAGGAAAACGGGCTATGAAATGCGAGATATTTTATGAGTCTATTTGCAAAATATACGGTTGCATAACAGCTGGATGTTAGGTAATCATCATAAAAAGACCTGATATAATTAATCGTAATATAAATATGCATCTGATTTCCTCACCATATCTATGTTCCTTAATATGATTACAGGATCAATGGATAAATGCACGTTTCATATATAGTGTCAATGCGAACATGCATTATATTGCATGCATTTTAGGTTATGCTCATCAATATGTAGGGCAAGGGATGGGTCGAGAGGGTCAAGGATACCACGTTCGTGAGAAGGGATCTAGTGAGATACACACGAAGCTTAGACCTTTATTGTCATTATTCATGTCTTTCAATGTATAATGCAGCAGTTGTATCATTGCATGAGATGCATGGATTATAACCGAGAAAATGTTAGAAGGCCGATGCCCAATTTTACCAACGTTGCTCGACTAACTCTTATTCAATAATAATAATATATATATAGTACTAGCTGCCCGGCGCGACTTCGTTCGCATGCCACCCTACTCTATGGTGCTACCCTACCCTACCCTACCCCACCTTACCCTACACTACCCTACCCTACCCCACCCTACCCCACCCTACCCCACCCTACCCTACCCTACCCTACCCTACCCTACCCTACCCTACGCTACCCTACGCTACCCTACGCTACCCTACGCTACCCTACCCTACCCTACCCTACCCTACCCTACCCTACCCTACCCTACCCTACCTGAATTTTCTTTGCTATAAACCTCACGGAGCCCGAGACCTTTCCAACGAATGCAAAACCGTGGAAATCGGTTCGTGCGTTCTGGAGTTATAGCGTCAGGAAGGAAAACCCGACTTATTTTTATATAGTAGATAATAAGTATTTGGAGAAAAAAACTGTAATATGAAAAGATCTTCCACAAAAAAATAAAGAGCCATGCTGAGTTTCTTGCCGGAGTCTTCTCAGTTTAGGTGTATTCCGAACCGGTGGTAAATTCCACTGTATGTACCAATTTAACGTTCATAAGTGCCTTACCAGGGCCTAAACTGTTTTTTTTATTTTTTAATACAACTTAGTCGATAAACAAGCATACGGCCCGCCTGATGGTAAGCGGTTACCGTAGCCATATAGACGCTTGCAACACAAGAAGCATCGCTCACGCGTTATCGACCTATCCCCCCTCCCCTATGAGCTCTGGCAACCTTACACACACAGCAGGAACACAACTTTACACAACATAAAGTTATTTGGCTGCGGTATTATGTAAGGTGGAGGTACTTCCCCAGTCGAGCTGCTCTTTGAGCGAATAAACGCTATGCTCTAACTCTCTTGAAATCTTGAATAAATGACTTTTTGATTTTGATTCCATAGAACAAGACAGATTCTTCATACAAATTCTATACATAGCCATAATTTTATCGTATGGTCATCTTATGTAATTTTAATACGAATAGTTTTATGAAACGTGTGTTATCCAGAATTGTTTAGAAGAAATTCAATCTTGCATGTAGTATTCACCATTCCAAGCGCAGCAAAACATGACATTAACAATATTTAAATTACAGGGTATATTATATATACTAACTATGCTAATTGACGACAATGTGAATTTAATAATAAATCCAATCCAACGAGATATTCGTTCTTTTTTTTTTGGAGTTTATTTTTTGATACCTCTTTACGCGTCGACGGCACAACCAATCGCGATTAAATTTGGCATGAAACTAGATAATAACATATCGGAATAATATGTAGTTAGGTATAATATGTACTTTTCCAAAACTAGTGTATAATCTATACTAAAAATCATAAAGCGGAATAGTTTTTCGATTGTTTGTTTGTTTAAACGGGGTAATGTCTGGAACTACCTTTCGGAATATATTTTTTTTTTCACCAATAGGGAGTTGCATTATCTCAGAGTAATACTGGCTACTTTTTATCCCGGGAATGGGTGAAACCGCGGGGAACAGCTAGTAATTCTAATAGTGAAGACGAAACTGAATCTCTGCGATACATAATTTGATAGATTCTATAGAACCATGTTTAGTCACAGATTACTTTACGTCCTAAGTATTAACCGAGGGCAAAATGTGTGCTACATTAATATTCAAAATCGTGCAATATCTGCACAATATAAAATCAATAGTGACATTCAATAACTGTCTTAATAATACTGAGAAATATTGTTACGGCTCAGGTTGCTTGTTTCCCAGTGTCTTTTGATTTATGTACATATTTTATGTACAAACAAATGAGTGTAAGACACACATACACACAGACAGAACATATTCCCATTACTTAACATATAAAGAGATGCTGTTATGCGTACAGTATGGAGTCCTCAAGTGGAACGCCGATAATATAACATCCTGGAGTAAAGTCGTATCCGCATTTTCGCCCCTTTCATTAGTTACCATGTTACCCCTGTTCAAGTTATTCGGATCATTAGATTTGAGTCAAATTGGATAGCAGCTTTTTAAATTGACAATAACTAGATGGAGCAATGTTACAGGGGAATAAAAAACAAAATTTGTTCAAATCAAGGAATTTTATAGACGAAAAACAAATGACATATTTTTCTACAACAATAAAAGAGAACAAAACAAAACAACTTCATCCCGCTTCGAGGGTGGAATTATTTTCAATCTTCAGCCTAAACACAAAATTTGAAGACCCTAACATCGAAACTGACGAACTTTCATACAAACTTTCATCCCCTATTTTACCCCCTTAGGGGTGGAATTACGAAAAACCCTTTCTTAGTGGATACCTACTCTTCACAAAGAATATACCCTCTAAATTGTATGTCTCTAGGACCAGCAGTTTAGGCTGTGCGTTGATATATCAGTCAGTCAGGACTTTGAATTTTATATAGACGACATTTTTATACACATGTATAATAAATTAATTCAAACGCGTCTTTTGTTCCCTTATCTGTCAACGTGGCCACTTCGATCGATAGGCTAGAGAGAAACCACATAACTTACAGTTTTTATTGACCTCGAGATATATTTCAATACTTGTTTCATAAATTCACGGTACCGTTTCTAAGACTTTCTACTGATGTTTTAGTTGAAATAGGTTTAAGATGAAATATACGAGATGAGAACTTAGGCCCTTGATGTGAACCACGGTATATGGAGAGTGGTCGTGCACTTATAGGGAAACGAGGTTACGTTTATTTTTGGTTCATGACGTCTTGACTATAAACGGAGCTGTCTTTGTAACATAACGCGTAAATCAAATTGCAAGTAAGTCTTTGATTTTATACGAGTTAAAGTTTGGAAAATCTTAGTAGTTTAGATACCACTCCAAAAATAGTGACAGAGGAGTTGCAAAACAGAAATGAATCACACACAATCATGTTCACAGATACTAATATAGTATAATGAGTTATGTAATATATTAAGAATTAAATAAATCTCGTATTCGCTCTATTACCATCAGTGGTCATCAAACAGACAATAAAAGCATTTCAAGAAATCTTCTATCACTTAGGGAGTCCTTTGAGGCAGCACCATTTAGTCCTCCTCCGCATCCATTAGCTAATTCACAAAGCGATTAACCTGAATGACGTAACATTGTTAGACAAAAGTCCTGTCCTATTCTCCTGTTACGAGTTAATTGACTCCAATTTCCTTCATCAAGAAACGTTCGGTATCATTCATTGTTCTGATAACTTAACTCAATATGGGACTGTAACAGCCTATCACGATTGCGAAACAATAATTTAGGACTTTAGCATACCAGACGGACTATCTTACAAACGTAACAGCAGTCAGGTAAACTGAATATATCCGCAGGTTTTTACGATCACCAGTTATCTCGATGAAAATCTACAACAATCCAGTTACCAACAGGACACACCCAGTCTATGTATTGTCGACGAGCACGATCTTCATTACACGCACAAATAACAATTACCCGTAAAGGTCACGGAGCAAACTAGAAGTGTATGCAGTGTTGTGATAAAAATGAGGCTTTACATCTGAGAAATTTGTTTTTATCGTGACGTCGCCCACTCACGATAACATCAGCTCAACAATGAGCCCATGGAATTGTGCTTTTGGAACCACGTATTGTCAGAGGCAATTTGTAAATGGTCTTTATCTCAATCACGGAATGCATTCATAAAAACAATTTAAAGAGCATATTGTTAGAACGAGCCGGTACTAAAGGTCTAGGTTATGAGGAAACACTAATAATGTTTGGATTATTATACAGCTGTCGGCAAATGTAAATTGTTAAAGTGATAGTGATTGATGCAAATTGCGAGGCAATGAATCTACTTGTGAACATAACAATATAAATTGTTATCTTTGGTTTATTAAATAAATAAAACTAGGATTAAAATTACTTGTGATTAGAGACAGAAAAAGTTGCTCACACACATAATTTATGTATTAATGCTGCGTGACGAAATTCGTGGGTTTGAGCATTTCAGTGAAGGAAATTCTCATGTAGAAATCATAGCGTAGCTGCCCTACAAGTCGAAAAGCTATCGCCAAGCATGCATTGGTGTGTTCCGGTAGCTGCACTTGAGAACCAGTTCCACTTCTAAACTGTGTGCTTACTATCTTCAGACACTTCATCATTTACAATGGTGAGTTTTGGTCAATCACAAACCTATCCCATGGTATAATAAATTAAATCATGTCGTTATTTCAAAAATAGAAAACCACACCACCACACTTTTAAGGATATGACATTACCATCTATCACTAAGCGATCTCGGTGTATAGTCATTAGTATAAAGCGTCATGTTTTAATAGGTCAATTTGTCGTTATTATTTTATGACGATGAATCAAGGGCGGAGCCAGCCATCTATCATAATTTATGAGTCAGCAAAACAATGGTTGTGCTTAGTCTATATTAACTTTGTACCTTTATAGCACTTTGTTATTGGCCATAACCTTTATAAGGGGCGTTTTGATGACACATTGAATTTATTTGAAGCGAATCAATAATTGTTTGATGCTTGATGAATATGCGGTATACCAACTATAAATTATCTAGACAATACGTAGGTACTGATGCATAAAAGAAAGGGATGGATTAGAAACGTAGACAGGAGCTCTGCTTGGCAGAATCGAGGTCCATGTGGGATTACATTAACGAGCTCATAATAGGATTACGTACGTCGATGCGTCCCAGTTTCAACGTCGCAGCGCAGCGCTAACGGGCAACACACACCCGTCGGCGGTCTGTGACAATATAATGATTGTGTATTTATCCGTACACTGCATATGACGTGCAATATAGGCTCTCGTCAAAAGCTGTCCTACGATCCGTCAATATTGTCATCGTAATTGGAATTATAGATGTCGTGACTCCCGACCGCGATCTAAACATTCTTGCATGCTGCAGCGGCATGTCAATATTGTTGTTTCAAAAGAAGGTGAAAGCTCTCATTTCTGTTGTGACTTGTGAGAACGATGACAAATTTCAGGAGTACAATGATGTACAATTCACATCACGCAGCGTAATTGAATGAACCAGAGCGATCACAGACCGCGTGCCATTTCATTCGGCCGTGACTCACGAATTAGAGCTGAGTCGAGATCGTAATTACACTAGAGAAGATATTTCGTGCACACCCACTCACCCAGACATAGCTAGATAAGAAACGCATTATAAAACACGTTAATTTAATCAGAACACAAATTAAGGTCAATAATGAACAACTGTAAAGGTTGCAGAGTTCGAAGTCTAAAATTCCGCTGTGTGCGATACTGACAAAGCGGAATTCATGAAATCGTTGAAGTGTTTTTCGTTGTTATTATGTGCGAACGACTGCTCTTGAGAACAAACAATAATAAATACATTTTCGATACTTGTACAATAATAAATCATTGGAAGTAGGATGTTTATGTGATGTTTACGAGTCCATGAATAGGGAGATAAATTAAGTGTTCAGAATAGTTGTCGTTACAAAACAAAATTTCAACACAGTAGTAAAATATCTACTTATGATATGCATTGAGTAACACTAAGATGACGCATTGAAAGCTTAAAAGCTTATACTGCGGCGTCATTAGAGGCAGATATGAGCCGGAGATTAGTTTAGAAAGTGTCGTATCTCTAACAATGGGCTGAAGTAGGGCAAGCAAAGACAGTGCTTCTCTCCAATTAACAAGATAAAGCGAATTGAGAGAAACATCGGCTAAGTACAAAGATCAAAACTCGTAATGAGGCGTTAGAAAGCGCACTACCAAGATTCAATCTGCGGTAGTGCGATCCTTGAAATACCATAACAGTTTAAGTTTGACATGCAATAATAAGGTATACCAATAATAAATCTAAAATTCTAAAGCTCCTAACGATACGTAGGTGGCAGGATTTATCTTTGATGCAAGATGTTATCTGGGAGAATGAATTTATAGCTTTGCTATGAAGTTACTTCGTTAATTGATATTGTATTTCGTGATGGTGGTCGTGACTGATTAAGGCTAGTGACTACTTTAACTACTGAAACAGAGTTACAACTGACACGTTTTGGTAAGTTGTATGTAGGTTCGTATTCAAACATTTAAAATGAGAAATAAAGTGTCTAACTTTAGTATGCTTTACAACAACTTTTTTGTACCAAAAATGAGATGGTTTCAATTTGAATGCAAGGAACTTAGTTTTACATATTTCAGCACATGCACTTCAAAAGCCAGTTCATTGACTTCAAGAGTTGGCTTGTTGACTCAAGTGCTGTAGCACAGCATCATATACCTTTGTAAAATTTTGAGATCAAACTCATCCCATGTAATATAAAAGTCGACACACAAATCCAACTAAGCAATGTTGAAGGAATATCAGGAAGTTAGAGATAATCCTTCTTCCATGGGATAAATAATGAAAGAGAGAAAGGGAAACATAGACTTCATACGGAATTTACACGTAATCGCTTTAGCTTTGAGCTCGTGTGATGGTATTGCACTCATGCACGACTTTTCTACCCACGCAAGCGCATCATTGAATTTCTAATTATTTTCGGCATCCGACCGGGTATTTGTATCAGTATTCGTATATAATTCTTATTTGACAATAATGAGAGTTCATTCACTTCGTTGATGCCTGTTTTTAAAATTATACTGTAGGTAATGTTTGGCCTTGGAACAAAGTAGGTATGTGTACAATCAAGAATTAAAAGTCAGACTTCCTTTGAAGTATAAATTCAGTGGAAACGAAACTTTAAAGGCAAGCAAGCGCCAATTTTGTAACAGCACCAGCGTGAAGGACTTTCGCATGGATTTCAAATATAGATTTATCTTTTTGAGCATATCAATCGTAAGTATGTAACGCACTCAAATCGTGTATGGTACAATGTGCCGACCCGTATAGCACAGTGAGTGATCCGACCCGCTGTAGCGCGATATACTGCGTTTAACTCGGTTATGCACTGTTATGCGGCCCGCCAGCCCCCCTAGACAAGATGGTTGTCGACAATCGTTATCGTTACTAAACGATCATCCTTTGTATGGGATTGACATAAGAGATTGTTAAAAATCGCATGGTATTACGATTTGAAATGTCAATCCCATACAAAGATTGATCGTTTACTAACGATGACGATTGTCGACAACAATCTTGTCTAGACACCCAGGCCCGCCAAATTATGCGCTTACCTTAACTATGAATAAATATTTCGAGATTTGATAGTATATCAGACAAATTGAGTGATTTAGGTCGATGTTTATTGACACATAAAGGCAGAAGCGAATTATATAAAACGTAACATTATGATACCAGCAAACATATGGCACGGAACATTTGGTTATCTAAGTAGGTGGATGAACTAGTTTAGTGTATATTTACAACATTTCCGGCCGAACATGTTTTTGCAAACATAAACATGACTAGAAATAATCTCAATAAGAGGTAATTAAGTGCCGTCGCATCTTTTTTCTTATTAACCTGTTTACGGATCCACAAGAAAGTATAGACTTATTAACAGCATTCGTCACAATTTAACTGTGCACGAAGATAAACGAATGAATAATAACAGTAATTATAACGATATTACGTAAAGTCTGATACGACTTGGACGATTGTAAGTAAATGAGCACGACAATCATAATCAGTTTGAGAACATGAGATATAGTTTTCATTTCATGGAAGTTTATAACCCAAGAGATGGGCCAACATTATCATATTATCTTTAACAAATGACACGAATTAGAATCCAAATGAGCATGATGTCATATCCGATTTAACGCAGCCGTCTAGTCGTGGTCGCGCCCTACGAATAAACAACAACGAATATACAGGTGTTGTTCACCATAAACCTGTTTATGATTATCAATCTGAATGAAGACTCGTGAATATGGAATACACCGTTTTTCATCTCGATGGCGGGACGTCAGGTTCGAGCTTAAATTCATTCGAAGCAGGGGAGTGAGAGGAAATTAATCAATCTACTTTAAACGCAAATGTCAACGCTCACCCAGACGTGCAGTGAAATTTATTAGCTTTTAAAACAACGGGAGAAATGAATGAACTAACATATTATAACCAATTAAAGCGTTCGTTCAAACTAAAATACTAACGCACGGTGCGAAGTACTGAATGTAGGGCTCGTGAATGTCAAAGCTAACAAATTAAATGAATGCATTTAAGGTATGTAGATGGACATACAGAGGGGCATGTCACAGGATATGCGCTCCGATGAGCTCGCCTCATCAGATGTCCCCTTTGAAAGTCCATTCCATCCATACGAGCACCAATTTCACCTCTGTTAACTGGCGCGTACAAGGTATAAGTGCGCGCACCTCCTTCAAAGGATACACCGACTGATATATAGCCTACGGACGTGACAGAGTTGATTTCCCATACGATACTCACCCAGCTCGACTATATCATTGCGTAAGCGGCGTACACTTTCACTACGCGGCTTCATAATCCAGCAACCCAAACGAATAGGCAAAAACCTAATGGGGCATCGAGGGACTTAGGAAATCGACCGCAACTGAGACTGGTTGGGTAATATTGCCTCTGCGAATAGGCACGCAGGCCTCGGCCTAACTCAGCACATCGGCTTGCACAATGTGAACGATGATACAGAGACAGGAGCTTTGTCACGAATCGCGACACAAAGACTGTGAAATATAATAAAAGTGGGTTATTTAGAACGTGACCGCACCAATATACATTACCTGACATGCTGTGTGACTATTTTAGGATAGAAATGTACGCTGAATAATATCGATAAGCTAAATTCTGATTCATACATTGTGACGGCTCAAAATGAGAACTTCATCAAAGCGAAGTCGTCGGGTCTCTAGATTTACAGTTGCGTAAGTTTTATAAATATACTAGCTTTAGCCCGCGACTTCGTCCGCGTAGTTTTTTTTTCTAGATATGATTCATTGTAACAATATAGAGCTTTGTTCATGGCTATTGCCCGCCACTACGTGTGATATTTGACATAAGTTCAGGTAGATTGAGAGCTGATTGCGAGCATGCCACATACAACTGAAACAGTCCTGTCGCAAATAAACTCTAGCAAATATCAGAGTTTTTCCCTGTGATTTATTAATAGCCATCGCGAAACAAACCTTGGTAAGGAACTGTACACTTTTAAATTAAACGAAGGCTTTGGGATCAATGGTATACGCGGCACGAAGACTGTTTCTCATCTAGCAGGAATCATATCACGGCACTCGGCTATTAATGACATTATCCGCAGGGCTCTTGTTGTCGCTAACGTGCCTTCCGTACTGGAACCAGTCGGTATTGCGCGGGGCGATGGCAAGAGACCGGATGGTATGTCTTTGATCCCTTGGAGTGTCGGCAAGTCGCTGGTGTGGGATGCCACATGTGTCGATACACTCGCGCCATCTCACTTACCGGCTACTTGTAAAGCTGCAGGGGCAGCGGCGGCCAGTGCGGAAAATACAAAATTCAAAAAATATGCATCGATTGGACCCAATTATATTTTTATGCCTTTTGGGGTCGAGACCTTGGGACCATGGGGATCAGAAGCTCGCCGTTTTGCTCGCACCTTGTCTTCAAAATTGATCGAGACCTCCGGAGACCAGCGGGCGGGGAGCTTTTTCCGCCAACGCGTCAGCTTGGCTATCCAAAGAGGAAACGCTGCCAGCCTTCCGTCCTTCCGAGGGAACCTTCCTTCCGAGGGAACCTTGCCGTTAATCGGAAGCAGCGGCAGGCTTGAGGAAATTTTCTATATATAGATTATATTTTGTAAATATAGATTGTATTTTGTACATATTTGTTGTAAATAAAAGATACAGAATTAAAAAAGAAAAATCTAGCAGGACCAGTTAATATTTTGGCCTCAATAACATTGCGGCGGAGAGCTGTTACTTGAAGTCTAGTTCCACAGCACAATTTTGGAGGCCGTATATTTCTTATCATTATGACAGGAGCACCTACATATGGATTACCCGGCAGATTAAGATCTAGTTTGAAAATTGAACAGGATAATTTACCGACTCATCCATATCGACCATGGTGGCAAAAACCTTCAAATGAATAAATCAACATTTCATTTATCGCAGCGGGTTGGTCATTTTTGGGAGTCATAATGGCTCTCTCGCGCATAACCACTCTATCGGTTTGTGTTCATAGTAACATCAGTATACATTTTATTTATACCTAAGTTGGTATTTGTATCAACCCATCTATTTGTGGAAAGTTTACGTTCCCGATTTGAAGAAGAAGATCTGAAATTGTACCGTCAGGAATATGCACCGTGTATGTATGGGAAGGTGAAATATGTTTTTTTTTGGGAGGTGTCGAGATCGGGATTATTTATCTAAAATTGCGCTATGAGACCTATTTCCTCAACCATTTCATGACAGCTGAGATATTTGCTTATGGCACACAGACAGACAGACGAATACACGGGACCTATATCCACAAGTTTCTCAATAATTTACAGACAGCTGAGATGTTTCTGTCTGTCTGTCAGTCTGAGGAGAGTTAATAAGACTAACTCCTTATGTGTGTATCGCTTGTACAACGGACAGTTCTCTGAAGAATTGTTTGATCTGATTCCTACGGACTACCTTCTACCATCGCAACTTTCGCCATCGACGGGGAGTCCATACTCATATATTGGAACCGAAATGGTTTTTACTGTGCGATTTCAAAGGAGTTTTCTACCGCGTACACTCAGGCTATGGAATGAGCTCCCCGCAGTGGCTTTCCCAAAGGAGTATAGCCAGGGGGTCTGTGAAGATATTTCTGTTAGGGTCGGCAACGCACGAGTGATACCTAGGGTGACCGCTTACCATCAGGCGGGCCGTATGCTTGTGTGACACCTTAGTATTAAATTTAAATATGAAATAATATTTTAAAAATTGCCCGTAGCAAAATCAAAATCAAAATCAAAATTCATTTATTCATATTAGGCCCTTATAGGGCACTTGTGAAAGTTAACAAATGACTCTACAGACGCTAGCAGACGGACAGATCGACGGGCGGAGATCTATCCAAAAGTTCCTCAAACAGACAGCTGAGAAATTTTCTCGTGGCAGACAGACAGATAGATGGCGGCAGTAGGCTTCTTAATAACATGATACACGTGTACATTATTTTTACTTCAATACAAAATTGTGTGAATGAACAACGTCAATACAAAATTACATCCCCCTTTACACCCCTTAAGAGTTCAAATTCCAACAACACCGATATTCGTTGCGTTAGTTTCCAACTATAAGCTTAAATAATTAATTTAGTATATACAACTTCATCCCCTTTTTTACGGAATTATCAAAAACGCTGATGCATATATAAATTAATTTTCAATCATCAGCCTAAACACAAAATTTGAAGGTCCTAACTTCGAAACTGATGGACTTTCATACAAACTTGCATCCCCTATTTTACCCCAAAGGGGTGTAATACTAAAAAATCCTTCTTTAGTAGATACCTACACTGTATAATTATAAATTTAGTGATGTTTACTGTGGAAATGAAGGACTTTCATAAACAATTTAATCCCCCTTTTCCCTCTTCGGGTGTGGAATTATCACAAACGCTGTGACAACTTTACATTAATTTAAAATCGTCAGCCTATACACAAAATTTGAAGATCCTAAGTTCAAAACTGACGGACTTGCATACAAACTTTCATCCCCTATTTTACCCTCTTAGGAGTAGAATTTCCAAAAATCCTACCTTACTGGATACATATACTGTATAATAATAAATTTAGTGAAGTTTATCGTGAAATTTAAGGCCTTGCATCCCCAACTTCATCCCCCTTTTTCCACCTTCGGGGGTGGAATTATCATAAACGCTGAGATAACTTTACATTAATTTTCAATCGTCAGCCTATACACAAAATTTGAAGATCCTGACTTCAAAACTGACGGACTTGCATACAAACTTTTATCCCCTATTTTACCCTATTAGGGGTGGAATTTCCAAAAACCCTTCCTTTTCTGGATGCCTATACTGTGTAATAATAAATTTAGTGAAGTTTACTTTGAAATTGAAGGACTTGCATAAACCACTTCATCCCCCTTTTCCTCCCTTCGGTGGTGGAATTATCACAAACGCTGAGATAACTAAACATTAATTTTCAATCGTCAGCCTAAACACAAAATTTGGAGATCCTAACTTCAAAACTGACGGACTTGCATACAAACTTTCATCCCTTATTTTACCCCCTTAGGGGTGGAATTTTCGAAAATCCTTCCATAGTGGATGCCTACACCGTATAATAATACATTTCATGAAGTTTACTTTGAAATTGAAGGCCTTGCATACCCAACTTCATCCCCCTTTTCCTCCCTTCGGGGGTGGAATTATCATAAACGCTGAGATAACTAAACATTAATTTTCAATCGTCAGCCTAAACACAAAATTTGGAGATCCTAACTTCAAAACTGACGGACTTGCATACAAACTGTCATCCCCTATTTTACCCTCTTAAGGGTGGAATTTCCAAAAATCCTTCCTTAGTGGATGCCTCCACTGTATAAGGTATCTGTGTGCAAAATTTCAAATCTCTAGGTCCAGCCGTTTGGGCTGTGCGTTGATATATCAACAATCGGTTTATCATTTTATATATTAAGATAATCGAACTAAATTTGTAGAATTTACAGAGATAATAACGGAAATACACACAACACAGTGAAGATATGTTAAGAAGATACTGGTTTTACGATAGGCACCAGATTAAATTGGTGTGTAAAACGTATGATTTGTGTTGGGTATTACGAGTGTAGTCAGTGGGACGTAACATCCCATACATGTCAATGAGAGACCATCAGAAGAAACCAGATACGGGCCATTTGATACAGAAGCGAATCTTTACCTTGGTAGCGCAGTTCAAATTTTAATAGAGGTCAACAGACATATAAATTTACTCCGCGTGGGCGGCACTAATGTTATCTATTGTTGTAGTCATTCTAAAACCTTTCAGATTCCTATAAATGATCAATTTTCTACAAGTTATAAAGAGCTTGCGAGTTGTAAACATCCATGTTACATCCGACAACTTGCTCTGATAATCTTGTATCATTTACTATGACAGAAAACACATCGCGCGCGCAATCTCAAGGACAATCATTTGTACATATATAGATATTCTCAAACACTACTAAAGTAGGAAATAAGACATAGAGATAAATCTTACATTTACATAATAAGTGCGATGACATCGGCCTCACCTTGGCTATTCAATAATACAAAAAATTACGAGTCATTCAGTGGAATGGCCAAGTGCTTATGCGACAAACGTTCTCATATTAATTTTAAGATGTCCTTAGGCAACAGCTCAATTACTTATGAAAATAAAAATACGGGTTTGATGAGATAATAATAATAATTATATATTTTATTACGGTATCTTTAGAATTATAAAACTAACGTAGTAGTACCTACCTACCTTCAATCACTAACTCATACGAGACTTTTTTAAGATTAAGGATGGTATTGAGTCAATAATGAAAAACAGTACATAAGTTTAATTTTATTGTCTAAGGTACTTGCCAGTTGCCATAACAAACTAACCTATGGCAAAAAAAATATGTAATGTAACGAATTATGTAACTACATTAAATTTATCTCAGCGGGCAATTACAATGAAAGACTTAATTTACTTTGAAGCAAATGACTAAAGAAAATAAACTTTCGAAGTTCGCGCATAAATCTTTCGACAAAGTAAAAAAGTAATGAATAGCTGCGGAGACCGTTGACTTCCAAAGTAGGCAAACAATCTTCCTGCTACCGAACGAGAACTCTATTCTGTCACAATGACGGAAAAACAATAAATACATTGATTTAATAACCATTGAAGAACTGCACAAGCATAACTCCGCTCACAAACAATGAAATGCTAAGCTCCTATGAGCTAGATTTTCTATTTTGATCTTAGCTTTGGAATCGTGTAATAACTAATGGCAAATGATAAAATCTATGTTTGTATAATACTTATTGATACAACAGAAGATTATCTTCGATGCGAAGTCGCGATAGCTGAATGCTATTGTAAATAACAATAGAAACAATCAGGAGCATCATATCGAAGATCTGGTGTAACAAAATTTTATATTCGGTCATACGTTGGCTTTTGCAGTAGAAGAAAATTTAAATAATAATAAAAAAAAATAGACAATCTACCTATATATTAGTAAGAGCTTCGAAATAAATAGCTTATAAATAAATAGTGCATTCTAGATAACAGACTGTAATAATACGAAAATAGTTTACAGAAACAGATATTCGTGAAGCATCTGATGAACAATTTATTCAACAAAATTATATTCCAAACAAATCACGTTTTCCATTAACCTTTTAACGAACCGTAACGTTACACATAATTTTCCGCAAATTAAGTATTTCTACTGAAAATTTAGCAGCATGTGATCATGATAACGTGTTAATATCAAATTAATAATAAGTCGTGTCAATTTCAATGGATATGCTTAATCAAAGTGAGCTTGAGTCTACTAAAATCATTGGAATGTTACTCAACGTCCCTTCTCTATCTGTATCCTTGGCCGCATCGACCCGGCCCATACCCTACAGATATATTAGCATACCCACAAAGGTATGTTCTACTGCTACTGTGTGTGTATGTCTTATTTATTTAATTATGTTTTAAATCTAACTTTAATTAGCTTTTGGAGCCCTTGAAGTTTCAATTCATTTCATGACTTCAATTATTATTTTTTTGCAAATCTTTGTCATTGTGTGGTTTCAACAGAATTGCTTTCTAGGAAATTTCTGTTTCACCATTCCAGTTTAGGCAATGTAAATACTTTGGCCACCACCTTAATCAATAACGACTTAACTTGTACTCCGTCTGCGCTTATTATGGGCATTTAGGATAATGCACTCGTTTACAAGTAGGTACGTTGCAATGTTTTGTTATAGTATAACGGTAATGTCTTGCAGGCGGGTGAGCGTGGGCTTCAACAAACGGAATTTCGTGATTTTCATCAAAAGCTACAAAGAGTTTATAGCTTGTAAATTATATAAAGTTTACAACTTAACCTTTTATCTTTACTACTTCACGTACTTGGAGAGGAATTAAAAGTTTAGCATGCACACTAACGTAACTAAAAACAGAAGGAGCGATAACGATCGATAGGATACGGAATCCAATTGCTCCTCGATTTATATGAACGTGTTCCAAGTATTGCACAGGATTCAACGAGCCAAGGTAATCGAAACTAGAGTTATAAAACTGAAGCGATTTCAATGCTTTCTATTAACCGAACCAGGAAAAGTTGAGTTTAATGCTAGTTTATGTAGATTGTAAAATATGGTTCTCTGTAACATTACATATTACGAACTTCCCATAATTTGACTGTTCTATTTTTGTTCATGAAACAATATTTAAATTAAAGTAGACACCTTGACATTGATAAGACAGTGATATGCAAAAAATAATGTATATCCAACAGCAGATGTCTTCTAAAACATATAAATCAAACAATATTTAATGTCTTTACGATGGGTACTTTTCAGGTAGCAACGAAATAGAAAACGAAGCACCTTTTTAATAAAAAAGATGTAAAAAACAGGGCCGCAGCAGGTCTGACAACAAAGCATACAGTGTTGAGAAATGAGGCCACACGAAGGGCCATGCACACCGTCGAGTACGAAAGTGAATTACACGGCCCAAGGCTGACCGGTCTCTCCTCAAACCAAGTGACCTTTAGCACTCCAATGATATCCTCGTTCCCAACTCAGTACGCAATAACGAAACGCCAAATATGTGTAAATATAACGTTATCGATTCAAGGGATTACCAATCCTAAAATTATAGCAGCAAGGATCGCACGCGTGCAAATGTAGGTTTGTGTGCGGCTTTTGCGGTCGAGCTGTAATGTGGAAATGCACATTTTTATAACTCTGAACTTATTAAATGAGGAAAAAACTTGCCTTGGAAAAATAAAGTTCTACCATAAACGATTTACACGCAAATTATGAAGATTTCAAAATACACATTGTCACACGATCTTGGTCCGTTGCCTGTTACCAGGATAACATCGGATAAAAACTGTATCACAAAAACTACTGGTAAGAAATATTAATTAAAGTATGAGGAAACTTGACCGTCTCAGTTTGTCAGCTAAGATGTGTAACTTAATAACAAACCGGCACAAAAACTGTTTGAGTGATCAAATCAAGCGCACAAAAAATATTATTCGAAGCTATCATAATAAATCGTCACTTTTTGCTTGTATTAAAACAAGCAGTCAAAGTCAAACATCGCATTATTCAAACGAGAAGAGGAAAACTAGAGATTTTCTTTGCCTTGAGGGGGACCAAATTTGGACTGGACTGTTATAAGAAGTTTTAAATGAAAATCGCCACGATATGGTTGCGTTAATCGTTCCTACCTAAGTCGACAGTGGCTGGCTACTGTTACAACTATTCATTACGATGCATGCAAGCTTGTTAGCAAAGCGAAGAATTTCAACAAAAATAATCTCGCATTTGCTTTATATTCGCTTGCAACCGTTAAATTCCTTATATTTACTACTGCAGCATACCAAGTGCTTCTTTGGATATACATGACCAATAAAGGTGATATATAGCGTGGCATAAACTGAACTGTTTTCATAACGATATCACTGTCGTGGATTTAATAGAAATTTTATTTATTCATTGGAAATTGTGATCCCGACGCATCGATTATCGCAAATCTGATTTTCAACACGGACACCGTTATGCTATCGAATTTTAATTGAATTGAATTTAAAATAAAGTTACAGTACTCAATGCATACATCATGTATGCTGCTATTAAGGAAAATCGAGTACAGAAGTTGGTATCGAATCGAATGAATTTTCATTCGCCGAAGAAAGTGCTTTTGTGCCGCGTTAATCGATGCGACTTTATGAAACTACATGTTTATATACGTTATCTTTTTTAATAAAACGTTGCCCGGGCACTAATTTATAATTAATAAACCTGATATTCCGCTTTATAAACAAGAATTCAGTTAAACAAACCTAAACCAGTTCGATAGCATACTGGCGCGAGACAGCTAACGGAGTGGCCGAAATACATCTTTTGAAAAAATATTACCGATCCGATAAGCTAATTAATTACAAAGTTTTCTACGATGTTGCAATAAGTAAATTTATTACTTGTTAGGCAATATTAATTACATTATTCTACTTTTAAGAACCAACAAATTTTACTGCATATTCCTTTTTAGGGTTCCGTAGCCCAATGGCAAAAAACGGAGCCCTTATGGATTCGTCATGTCTGTCTGTCTGTCTGTCCGTCCGTATGTCATAGCCACTTTTTTCCGAAACTGTAAGAACTATACTGTTTAAACTTGGTAAGTAGATGTATTCTGTGAACCGCATTAAGATTTTCACACAAAAATAGAAAAAAAAACGATAAGTAAATTTTGTGGGTTCCCCATACTTAGAACTGAAACTCAAAATTTATTTTCACCAAACCCGCGTGTGGTGAAATATGGATAGGTCTTCAAAAATGATATTGAGGTTTCTGATATCATTTTTTTCTAAACTGAATTGTTTGCGCGTGAGACACTTTAAAAGTGGTAAAATGTGTCCCCCCCCACTGTAACTTCTAAAATAAGAGAATGATAAAACTAAAAAAATATAATGATGTACATTACCATGCAAACTTCCACCGAAAATTGGTATGAACGAGGTCTAGTAAGTTTTTTTTTAATACGTCATAAATTGAAATTCATATCAAATACCCTGAGTATTTGATATGAATTTCAATTTATCTATACTACCATTTACTTGTATACCTACAGGTTTGTACGGAACCCTCGGTGCGCGACTCTGACTCGCACTTGGCGGGTTTTTATTTTTATTTGTTTATTTCTAAAGCTTTCTTTTCCATTCGCAGTAATATTATAGCTATGAATCATAAAATTGCAATATACTTAACTGACTGCCTAGGTACATAATTATTAATGTCAGGTCATCTTCCAATCATTAAATACAGAAATCATTTTAAAGCATTATCTTTATTATCACTAAACAAAGATTTGTTGTTGATTGAAAATTATATAGCTGCCGATTCACAATGTTTTATTTGAGTGCAGCAAATCATAGGATGTACCTAATATTTAATAATACAGTTTCGAAACCAAAGCTCACATTATATCTATTTGTGGAACGTTAAAAAAAATACAATAGGTCTCATGTAATCAAAGCAATATCGACGCAACCTCACGTAGTGGGTTCATTTTCTGAGAAAAACGAGGTTGTTTCAATAACGTATCTTAGGTAACACATATATCTTGATACAATAGACAGACAGACACCACATGAGGAAATAAAACCAGCATGGATTTACGGTTGAGGGTTATCCTCTTTGAAGATGGTTGTCGAATAAAGGGGAATATACTGTATTTTTTAGCTGAAAGCAAGGTAATTTTGCTTTCGCGATGTGGAAGCTTGGATTTGCCCTATTTAGATTTGGATGGATGTCTCCATATGAGTTAGAATATTGATAGAGCAACTATACCTTGTAAAAGATAGCTTGATCTCTGCGACATAGTGCAGTAGAATTAGATAATAAATTTACATTTATTGAGTTACTAATGATTCCTGGCACATAGATACCAGTTATGTATGGATATCTTAAACACGCAACCGATTTGGAAGTACGGAAAATGGTGAAAACTGAGAAAAACTTTGATATTGAATAATTCCTAAAAATATGGCACTAGTTGCGAGATCACCATGTCTTTAGAGAACCACGTACCCACCTTCTCAAGCAATTTTCGGACCGATATACGGAATCGATATACGGAACACACCCAAACTAAAACAAAGAGATTTTTCGCCTTTTCGCCGGGGCATCCCGTTGAGGACGAAAAGTTGTAAATTATTAAGAGTTTCAAAGCGGGGGTCAACAAGGGTGAATGTTAAGTGAGTATCGCTGTCAATTTCATAGTCATGCCGCTAGACCCTTCAGCTAACTCTGATAATATATATGCATTCAAAAGTTTGTTTACATTTTTCATCACTAGAGAATCCTTCTATGACATTCTAAAACCTGTCAACAATTTAATATTAATCGCACCATAAATATGACTTACATCAAGGGATTCATTAAAGCAGCTATTAATTCGGAACAATGTGTAGTTAAATAACTACATTGTTCTTTATATTATACAGCGATAAGTACAAAAGCTCAAACGCTATCAAATTAATTAATGATGGTATTTAAAACTCTACGTGTAGCAGGTTATTGACAGGCAAGACTCCATATTTGCGTGAGCTGTCAACTGGTGAGGACCAAAATGTACACACCCACATTACTAGATATGATATTGTCAGTTTGCTAGACACTTCTTCTAATAGGCTTTTTAGAACGATACGTTATAAACAGCAAATCTCACCATATCAAGTACGTCAGTATAAAACAAAAAAAAAACCTGCAGTGTTATATAAATTTTACAGGCTCGTCGGGTTGGGTTGTTAGCTACTTTTTGCGATAATGTCGTGCGAAATAAACGTGAACTCATTATTATGCAAGTAATTCAGGTCTCAGACGGTGAAAATAGTTACGTCACATGCAGTCACGAGAACATACACGTACCGCGGAATAATTGTTGAGTGACGAGGGAAAGAGGCAAAAAAGCGACCGCGTGCATGGAGCATATTCGTGTTCGGGCTACGTAGGCAAAAGCATTACAGACCTGCTGCAATTTTAAAATGTTTCCCGAAATTCTGAACACATGATGCATATTTAACGAGTAGATAGGATTTTCTAGATCATGAGCAAAAACATGAGCCTTTTTAGTTTCGACCGACTTATATCAAAGATAGAATAGCGAGTAAATGGGAAAAAGCAATCATGAAATTTCCCAAGGTAAAAGTGAGTAATAAGTCACATTTTACACTGTCAGTTTTTCTGTACACTTTTGTTTAGTATGAATACTGAATGATTATTCTTTTGGTTTATTAAAACTGCAACTGGGATTGCTTATACCTAGTAATTTCAACCTTTCCTGCCCATCTCAATAGATAAATTAATGCAATGGTATCGTCAATCACCAGAGGTCTTGACATGTGGCTAAGTTAATGCCTGTAACAGACATCTAATATTCAATAAATTTAGGTAGCAACCTTTTCTTTACGTTACATCTCGTTCAAATAAAATTTCAAGTTATTCAAGTGATGAGAAGTTATATTAAATGTATTCATTATCGTTCATATTTCGATTGTGTGCTTTGAAGAGTTGGCACTTGGGCGAAAGCTTCTGAAATAGTTACAAAATTAAAGAGCCAATGCATTGCATGCAACTCATGCCGGGCATTATTAAATAAGAATAATGTGAAAAAGATAATATATTTAATGGTTTATTATGGGAATCGTTCGAAAGAATAAGTATAGTAAAATGATTATTTAAAGGAGACATTTTAATTACATGGGAATCGTCTGAATGCGGGCGTGTAATTTAATATACTTACTGGTAAAGCAGTTGAAGTTATGCTATAAAAAATAAATACGGGCATCCCTCTTTTTTTATAGGTTTTATAGGTTTCAATTGAAATAAAGCCAATATATTGACTAGGGTAGGTGATAAATAACGACCAGTATCTTGGTGCTAAAGTATCATGTGATATACTCTAAAGAAAGCAAGTATTGGCTGGAGAATAAGAAAATACTGACTTCACATTCTATGAATAGATGGTTGGATTCAATAATTGATCATTATCATAATCCGAAATACTTATCATTAAACTAGGGCCTTCCTAATAGGTCACTTTTGACAGCACATATACATACATGTGTCAAAAAGAGACAAAGATAGTGTCGCAATGAGAGACACCCTCTAGTCAAATATTACTTCTTAGCATGGCCTAGTTATAAACGGTTTCATGGATTTAAGAGATTTAAGTTTGTAGATGATTCACGAAAATAAAACACGCATATACGTCTAAATCATATTATCTTCTGCAAGACAAGACTATTA
Source organism: Achlya flavicornis (assembly GCA_947623365.1). NCBI lineage: Eukaryota > Metazoa > Arthropoda > Insecta > Lepidoptera > Drepanidae > Achlya > Achlya flavicornis. The sequence continues at coordinate 12,851,983 of OX392480.1, read as the reverse complement.
AATATATCTCAGTGTAAAAATTATCAAGACAAACATAACAGTAGCGGACACGACAGGATTTAAGCGACACATTCAATTTATATAATAACCAACGAGGTATGTAAGTAATTTCAATGTTTATGAGATAACCTTGCACCTACGTTACACACTTAAAGTTAAGGACATGGCTAGCCAGTTGATATAGAATGCATGAGTACTCGACACTATAGTATTTTTATATTTGATAGTACTGTTACCTTTATTTATATTGAAGGGATCATTGCTTTGACGGTTGTTGAAGAAAATATCCTCAATAAGACACAAGTTGTACTTATCCATTTATAATGAGGAAGTATTTTTCCATAAGCCGGCATGCTTTATTTCTGAACCATAGGTATGTTATTTGCTAGTCCCATCCTGAATCCATATGGATGACAAATAACCGTGTTACTTTTTCATATCACTCATACGCCCTTACGTAGATTCTTTTAGAAATCCTTCAGTACCTAATTCAGTTTGGTTATGATAAATTAGAACATTTTCATTATTTTTAACAACTTCTAGATTTTTCCAAGCTCTCCTACTTTATAATTAGCTGCAGGAGTAAACTTCACTTTATAATACTCATTATGTAAATGAAACGTTTCTAGCGTATTATCATTTTACGGATAATGTGTGTCTATTTTCATTGCTTATTCACAAATTTACACTATCTGACGACATTACTTATAAAAACGTCGAAATATTGCGAACTAACACTATCAACGCAATAGGTAATTATGATCACAAAACTAGGTAGACCGGTCTAGTTGTCAGCCAATGCTTCCTGTATTATGGAACAAGGTATTATCGCTTTAAAAATACAAATAATATTTCTTGTTATAGCGTGAACAGGTTTATTTTAGACGTTTAAGTTTTAGATATTTTCATATGCCATACTGTATTGAACTATCTTTGTAGTAGTTCTTTGTCAAATTTGATTGCAACAATTTTTTAATTTATAGCTTTGAGCATCAAAGTCCCGTGACCTTTTCATTTTTTTTTAGCCTCAGTTAATATCAGGAATATTTGGAAATTAATTTCAGTCCAAATCGCGCTCGAGGCACTCTTGCTAATCAGTACGTGGATTACGTAACTTTATTGCAATGAAATTCAGATTGAAATAACCTCTGAAATAATCGGTAGAAATACTACAAAATCGGAAATGGTTCCATTTCTAATGAACCACCGTTTGTATTTGCGTGTAATTATCAGAACGTAAAAAAGTTATCAGACAACCGCTAAATTGAACCGATTTCAATTCGAAAATGATTGAAATTTAGTTACGTAATCGCCCCGCTGAATCACTAACAAATTTCAATGACCTACCCATTTTCAACGTTCTCAATATCAAGTCCTACTAAATCCAATACTGACCTTAATGTCTGTACGTTTGTGTGTAACTACGTGAATTTATTTAGATTATAAATTCGCAATCACAATTAGGTCAGCATGTGAAGCGGACATCAGTGACAAATGAACTGGTGAAGTATCTTTGACAAATCGTCACATTTCAGAACCAAGGGCATCGCGTGACAGCGTGACATTGCCTGCGGTACTTACCACAATCCTGCTCACACATCGTAATACAAGCCTGGGTACACCGTGAGCATGCGATTTCAACATTAACATCATAGCTAACTGTCGTTTAATATAGTTTGACATTACCACTTCACGGAGACAAGATAGTTTAATCGTCTTGAGGGCAATTTATAGACTGTGAATACGTATGTAGTACACTATACTCCTACAATTCCACTAAGAGTAAATATTAGCTTACGAGAGATATTTTTTTCTACTGTATTAATTATTTCAGGTACTATACTTATCCTGATTGTCGTACATCGTGATTGTCTTGCTTGAGGACATCAGCTTTCGTGTGAACGGTAACTAACTCAGGTAATCATTTAATTAAACTAAGAAATGAAAACGTGTCAGTCAATAGGAAATTCAATAACCCCAACGAGATATTTATAACCGCAAGTCACAAACCGATTCATAGCAGTGTTTTATTATGATTATAAATTACTTTAATCGAACCCGAAGATATTAATTCCAGATGGAGCAATGAAAACAAAGCTTCAAAGAACTTGTGAAGTAAACTTATGAAACAGATAGGAAGGAGATATTTAACGAGTCATCGAATATTAACAATCTGACCTTACATTTGTGTATATAGAATCATTCCAATGATAATAGAAAAGTTGACGGCCTTAAAATTGAACTTTCATTTACTTTAACTACTGTCCATGTAAAAGAACTGCCTAAGGACATGGCGAGGACTTTACGAGCAGCTAACGTCGCCATCTGGGAAAACAATCGCCAATTAGGTACAAGCGTATATTCCCAAGCGGGCTTTTTGTAACCACACAGTAGAATGACATGTCAGTCTTGGGTAACGAGCGTGCAAGTGAAGGTATAAACAATAAACAATGTCAGTCCACACGACGGCCTTCACTGTTTTCTGGCAACAAGTGTAGGAGCTCTATGGTGTATTGAGGGAATATGACACTTGAATGATAATCTTGAAAGCTTTATTGAGGTATACAACACATACAGCATCATATTTTATAACCGATCCTTAAAAATGTTGCTGAAGTAATAAGATATAGGTAGCATTATGAAAGATAACAAATAATCTTATATAATTTACTAGATTAACCTTGTTTCAGGAAATAGTAAATGCGTATCGTGATATCACAAATAAAACGCAAAGAATTATATTTACACAAGACCAGCCTACTTTCCTATCACGTACCAGAGATAACATTGAACTTGTTGAGCGATAAACATTTGATTCAAAACAGTTTGAACAAAAAACCAAAAACTTTGATAATACAAATGATGAAATCACTTTCAGAAACCACAAATCGTTTCATTGTGGAAATATTTAACGTCAAAGTCATTGTCAACCCTCAATCAAATAAACACATGCGGTTGAAGTGACTTTGCATAGGTCGTCATTGAAGTGACTGTCCCAAGACAGGGAGACATGAAACAAGGGAACAGTCCATTGACTTGTAATACAAGCCAGCAAAAACTGAAAATGATAAATTGCTTACTTACGCAAATATAAGCTGAAACCCAGGAGATGGAAGGAGAACATACCTGAAAAGATAAAAATAATATGGTTACACATTTTTTTTAATATTTTCATTGATTCATTTCACAAGATTTGCATATAAGATATCCAAAAAAATGGCAGTTTGATGAATAGCGCATCTTCAAATCATTCATCATTCATCTAGCAAATCTTATTTTACATTTTTGAGGTCGTCAAGATTCTCTCGGTTATTTTGGAAAGTTGATCAAAGTTGACATTTCAAATTCATGGAAACGACGAGTTAAGTGTCAATATGGCGATTGAGCAATATGGGATTGGGAACGCAACGAGAAATCGTAATATTCGTTGCAAAATTATAACTGAGCGGAATGGTACTCTTTGGTGTTGCGGCACAGAATCGCATTCGAGTTCGTGAGAGGTTAGATTGGTTCGAACTTGCCGTACGGCAGATTCAATTATATTTAATCGTACCGAGATGACAAAACCGCCATTACAACGCCACTGCGCTCTAATATTTTATCGATATCGATGGCGTTTTCTACTGCGGTTGTTTATCTGTTCGAGGAACAAATCGTTTGGTCCTAAATCATATTTTCGTTCAGTTTTCTCTAAATGCACTAGTTTATATTAGAATAAACCGATTTTAGTGAGTAGCTAGAAGTCTGGTGTCATTTATAACTATAAATTAGCTGTTGACCGGAACTTTCACATGGCGTCGCGGCACTGCAACAAATTACATCGAGTTATAGAAATCGACAGGTGGGTAGCGACGTCACTACCGGTCTGCGGCTGATAAGCGAATATATGCCGGCCGTTCACCTGCGCCCACTGACACAGTGTGCGTCTCTTTCACTCTCTTACTCATGTGTACTAGGAAAAAAAAGACGGGTGTATTCATATATCTATAAATTATATATGTAGCTAGCTACGAACAAAGCGAGTGAATAATACAATTCAGTTCTGACAATGCGTATAACTATATGCTGTTATCAAATATATCATAAGCATTCATATTGATTGTCATAGTAAATAGAAATGACATGAGTGATAATAAAACCAGCGATATAGAATGCAATTAGAAACATGGACATATACGTTATCAATTGACTTATAATTTAGAGATATAATATCGAACGTTCATGTTTGATGTAGGAATTCTTATTACTTGCAGGGACGGAACTCTACTGCTTACGTAAGACATCTAATATTTCTCTTATCTCGGCTCAACGACCTCGAATGCCTGCTTTGCCCGACACCCGTCACATTACTTGCACGTAAACTATAATCTTGCACGTTAGTTAGTTTATTGATTACTTTATCGGCAGTGTTTCTTTCGACATGATGTATTATTATTTTTACATGCTGCATTTTTTAAATATTGGTCTAGAATTAATATAGAAAACCAGGCGATTGAATATTTTGAATATTTGCTAGTTACAGTTTCAAAAGCAGTGGTTCGAGCACATTATAATATCATTAATAATAGGTACTGTGTAACTTTCATGACCATTTAAGTCCAATAACAAAACTATAATTGTATAAAAAGAATACATAAAGAAAAAGTCTATTGACGTTCAGAATAAAGCTACTGTGAGAAACAAATCATTCACATGTCATATACTCGATTTAACCGTTTAAGATTTCACTTTTACAATAGCTCGAAACGGTTTCAAATTAACGACAATCGAGGGACAGTGAAAAGCGTTTACGGAGGTCGCATTCACTCGTTGTGTTGTTTGTCACCTATTTGTGCAAACAATGGTGAAGCGAACCGAAAAGTTTACAGAGCTAGCTCGCGGCGTTTACTTAACATGTTTTTTTTTTGTCCACCGATGTAAATACAGCCTCCGGTGTCTGTACACAAAACAAACTGAAATTGAAACAAATCATGAAATTCACTGCCAACACAAAAGGCATTGATTCAGTACTGAAGAATTGCTCCAGGAATTCCATCAGTTCTTTTTGTAAACGAACAACGATTGACTGTATTCAGTGAAACCCTTCATTGATAACTACATGAACTAAAATACGCATGGAGTTGGCATATCATGAACCTAGCATTTATAATGAGCGGCATGTCTTTGCGCGGTCCCTCTCAGTTCAGTTTGAAGACATTGACCTGCATTCCTACGTGCCCAATCTTACAAATAATGCCAGTTTGTTCAATCTAGATAGCTTAATTAATGAAGCAACATAGCTAAATATCATTTTAGAGCTGGATTCTTTAGATCTAGTAACAGTGCTTCTTCCAGCGACGGCGTATGTACAGGCGTGCGCGTACGCAACAGTTTTCGAAACTTCGGTTGTTCAGTTGCAGCCGCCCGTTGAGTTTGCGCAACGGAACCGCCTCGGGCACTCGCCGATTCCCACGCGGATTTCGTATAAACAGGTGCTGTGGACCACCAATGCAATCATTATGCCCCGACAAATGTTGGCCAATTACTGTTGCGTCCTTTGTTATGCATCGACCAGTAGTACCGGCGAACTTTTTGACTGCTACTATTATTGCGTTCCGCGTATTATAAAACGATAGCTTTGTACATAATTTGTGAAGAGACAATGAATAAAAAAAATAACAAATAAGATCATTTTCGTGCAGGTTTTTCTTAAAATAATAATTGGTAAGTATAATTAATTTAAACAATAAAATAAATCAATACCTTAAAGGGAGTAATGGTTGAAAAGACTATATAATAATAACAAACAGGATCTAAAACTTGTAACCCAATAACCTTTGTATAGTAAACACAAGATGATTTAAATTGGCTCCGCTTGAACCGAGGTAAAACAGATAGGATGCAATAAATATACTATAGGTATACTATCTGAACTTACGAACTTAACACCTAAGCTGGGAGATAAACAAAGGAAGCGTGTCACGCCATCAAGCGCACCGCACTCGTATTATGCCGTCACTTTCATACATTTTGAACATGAGATACGCCCGATGCGTGTCATGCCCACTCCGTCTTGCAGTTAAGAGGTCACCTGCTGCGCCTACAGATATATTATTAACGAGACCGATCCCAAGGTATATAAACCACGCCTTTGCCCTTTAAGATTTACATCATGTCTAAATAGCTCCGTAAATATCACGATTGTAAGGTTATTTTTTGCTCGAGTTACTTTAAAAGAATAATAAATATATATCATGAATTAAAAAAATGATTTAGGTGAGACAAGAGATATCAAGAAAAAATATACCCACAAGGTGAATTGCAAATACCAAACTGCTAAATTGCAAATAACGTTTTGGCATCGTTTTATAACAGTCCCAAATTCCTTCTGCTTAAAAGGTTAATCGAATAAAGTCGGCATATCGGTTAATGGTAGATGCATTCGATGCTAGTCTAATTACACCACGTACAGCGATAGTCAAGGGCTGGAATGCAGCAGCAGTGCAAATTGCACGTCAGATCTGTAGCGGTGGGCAAGGTGTGCCGATCGACAACCTTCCATTCTCTAGCGAGTCTGACACCGATATGCCGATGGGGCTATTAAATATTAACAAGCAATAATCGCTGCTAGTTTATACCGGGTCACTTTGAGAGAGGATACTATTACATTGGATATTTTAACTGACCGCTTGCACATGCATCGCATCTTTGATGAAGTGATAATATTTCGTCATTTGTGTAACCATGCATAATTTTGCACTGAAAAACAACATTTTACAGTGTCATCGAGGTCATTTAAACGATTTCGACGGACGGTTTAGATTTCCTAAGGAACGAAAAGATCGTTCGTATAATGAAATTCTATATTTACGAGCGATAAATATTTACATATCGTAAATCGAATGGCACCTCGAAAGATTATGCGATACCCAAGTTATATTCTCTTTAAGATCTAACTTTTAAATGGCAGATGAAATTTTACGGGCACATAAAACGGCTTCCAAAATCAACAAGCGAGGCAGTCGCGGATCGTGAGTATTTAGACGTATTGGAGTGAAATCGTAAACCTGGTGACCTCAATGAGGATGCTGACAATCTTTCGTGAGATCTAGAGGGAGCATAATAAACAACATAAATGTCATGCAGCTTAATTTGGACAGAGATTCGTTTTTTTAATTTGTGGACTGTCTTTTAACCACACATCATGATAAGTGATTTTGTGGCCGAAGGTGGTAAGCACAAGAGTATAACCAGTAGTTGTTTCGCGAAAGATTTTAAACTTGAAGTGGTAAAAAGCCAAGCGGATACTATAAATTACCCCACCATCATGCTATGATTTTCTTCACCGAAAGCTCAAGCTCATTGCCTTCGAACCCACGACCTTCGCCAAGGTATTCGACGCTACCGCTGAGCTATCATCACCTTAAACGTATCAAATTATGACGCAGTTGGAGGTAGGTTAGGTACCCTACCGTTGTACGTGCTCAATAGATGTAGTGGGAATACGGCGACCTTGGTCGGGCAGCATCAACGACAACGGTCGCACGTCAATCATGTTCTATTAGTTCAAAGCCACATCTATACAGTTCATTACCTCAATAAAAGGTTCGATTCACTGCGACAGGTTTGTCCAATGCGACCTTTTAATTTGTTCTTTGGTATAAGGCAATACAGTGACAACCGTTACACACGTCTTGGGAATGTGATTTCCATTCACCGAAAGAAAATAAAAATAAGTCAATAAATATGGCAATTCAAAATTCGTAGTCCAGAAAATATTGAAGTAAAGATAAAAGCAAGAAATCAGACAATTTATATTTTGGCATTCTCCCAAGACGGTGTTTAATAACACCTCTTCAAAGTAACTGATCGTAAATATTGCAGGATTTGACCCGAATAAAAATATGTATGTCCTATATAATTATTAAAAAACAGTAGTATTACATTCAGATTATTACTAAATTACACGAAAAATGCAGGCTTACGGAAGAGATATGATAATGGCAAAGGTCACTTTCTTTCTCATAAACAGCCGTCGCTTCAACCTTGTAACTTGAACACAGATCTAATTTGTTCACGATCACCTCGCTCTCGTCTCGTTTGATAGAAAAACTAGTACAATCTTGGACAAGGCTAGTAACAACCCCGACGATGGAGTCATGCCATCGCCTATTATGCCTGACCTACATAGAAATTTCTATGGCCAACATGATAGATCAGAACTACACAATTGGACATGCAGCGTAGATAGCGAGGCAACAAGTTAATGTATTGTAATAAATCTGGATGAATTATATAAAGATTGTATGGAGTGCATGGCAGCTAAGAATTTAAAGGACTGAAATGTTACGTGAAAATATGATAACCTAACCAAAGCGTGTTACGAAAATAGCATGTCTCAATTGATTAATGAAGCTATGAGTAACGAGATTCAAATACTTTGAATTTAAATAAAGGTTAGCCTTTTTTTTAACTATTGAAAATAGTTTGTAATTGGGCACATACGTTGCAGCCGCTTATTTAATGGGAATATCAGGCGAGAATATTATAACACCTAATTGCAGTTTCAAGGTAGATAGCAGAGCAATCTTGCAATTATAGATGTAGAGAATTGGCCAAAACTGAAAGGAAGGTTATATCGAGAACTGAATCCAAATAATGACAAAATTTGATTTACATAAATGATTTGTTAATTAAATAATAACAGCAGCTTTAATCACAGTAATTAAAATAAACACCTTATCTTAATATATAAAATGATAAACTGATTGTTGATATATCAGCGCACAGCCCAAACCGCTGGACCTAGAGATTTGAAATTTTGCAAACAGATACCTTATACAGTGGAGGCATCCACTAAGGAAGGATTTTTGGAAATTCCACCCCTAAGAGGGTAAAATAGGGGATGAAAGTTTGTATGCAAGTCCGTCAGTTTTGAAGTTAGGATCTTCATATTTTGTGTATAGGCTGACGAATGAAAATTAATGTAAAGTTGTCTCAGCGATTGTGATAATTCCAGCCCCGAAGAGAGAAAAAGGGAGATGAAGTTGGGTATGCAAGGCCTTCAATTCCACGATAAACTTCACTAATTTTATGATTATACAGTGGAGGTATCCTTTAAGGAAGGATTTTTGGAAATTCCACCCCTAAGAGGGTAAAATAGGGGATGAAAGTTTGTATGCAAGTCCGGCAGTTTTGAAGTTAGGATCTTCAAATTTTGTGTATAGGCTGACGAATGAAAATGAATGTAAAGTTGTCTCAGCGTTTGTGATAAATTCAACCCCCGAAAGGGGAAAAAGGTGGATGAAGTTAAGATGATAAACTGATTGTTGATATATCAACGCACTGCCCAAACCGCTGGACCTAGAGATTTGAAATGTTGCAAACAGATACCTTATACAGTGGAGGCATCCACTAAGGAAGGATTTTTGGAAATTCCACCCCTAAGAGGGTAAAATTGGGGATGAAAGTTTGTATGAGAGTCCGTCAGTATTGAAGTTAGGATCTTTAAATTTTGTGTATAGGCTAACGAATGAAAATGAATGTAAAGTTGTCTCAGCGTTTGTGATAATTCCAGCCCCGAAGAGAGAAAAAGGGAGATTAAGTTGGGTATGCAAGGCCTTCAATTCCACGATAAACTTCACAAACTTTATGATTATACAGTGGAGGCATCCATTAAGGAAGGATTTTTGGAAATTCCACCCCTAAGAGGGTAAAACAGGGGATGAAAGTTTGTATGCAAGTCCGTCAGTTTTGAAGTTAGGATCTTCAAATTTTGTGTATAGGCTGACGAATGAAAATGAATGTAAAGTTGTCTCAGCGTTTGTGATAAATCCAACCCTAAGAGGGAAAAAGGGGGATGAAGTTGGGTATGCAAGTCCTTCAATTCCACAATAACTTCACAAAATTTATTATTATACAGTGTAGGTATCCAGTCAGGAAGGATTTTTGGAAATTCCACCCCTAAGCGGTTAAAATAGGGGATGAAAGTTTGTATGCAAGTCCGTTAGTTTTGCAGTTAGGATCTTCAATATTTGTGTTTAGGCTGACGATTGAAAATTAATGTAAAGTTATCTCAGCGTTTATGATAATTCAACCCCCTAAGGGGGAAAGAGAGGGATGAAGTTAAGATGATAAACTGATTATTGATATATCAACGCACTGCCCAAACCGCTGGACCTAGAGATTTGAAATGTTGCAAACAGATACCTTATAGAGTGGAGGCATCCACTAAGGAAGGGTTTTTGGAAATTCCACCCCTAAGAGGGTAAATAGGGGATGAAAGTTTGTATGCAAGTCCGTCAGTTTTGAAATTAGGATCTTCAAATTTTGTGTATAGGCTGATGATTGAAAATTAATGTAAAGTTATATCAGTAAGTAACAGCTCTCCGCCGCAATGTTATTGAGGCCAAAATATTAACTGGTTCTGCCAGAGGAGAAACAGTCTTCGTGCCGCGTATAACATTGATCCCAAATCACCTTCCGTTTAATTTAAAAGATTAGAGTTCCTTATCAAGGTTTGTTTCGCGATGGCTATTAATAAATCATAGGGAAATACTCTCTGAAATTTGCTAGAGTTTATTTGCGGCAGGACTGTTTCAGTTTTATGTGGCATTCTCGCATGTAAGCTCAATCTACCTGAACTTTTGTGAAATATCACACGTAGTGGCGGGCAATAGCCGTGAACAAAGCTCTATATTGTTACAATAATTCATATCCAGAAAAAAGAAATAATCTACGCGGGCGAAGTCGCGGGCTAAAGCTAGTTTAACATAAGTAAAGTACAAATCTAAGTATATATATAAAAATGAATCCCTATTTCCCTTGGTCACGCCATCACGCGTGAACGGCTGGACGGATTTCGCTCATTCTTTTTTTGTTGTGTTTGTTATTGTCAGGGGAAGGTTCTTATGAATGAAAAAATTAAGAAAGTTGCGAGGGTAGGGTAGGGTAGAGTAGGGTAGGGTAGAGTAGGGTAGATTAGGGTATAGGTTAGTAGGACACCACGCGAACCAAGTCGTGCCAGGCAGCTAGTCTTACAACAAAGAATGCATCATATACCTACATAGGTATCGATAGTAAGTTTTCTATTATATTCAATCAATCAACCTTGAGATTGACTGACAATGGATGTCCATGGCTATAAGCGCCACAACCATCCTACAATAAGCCCATTGTTACTAATGACTTTGTATTAACAATAAATGAAATTAACATAAAAAGTTAAACCGTTCACATTAGGGCATGTAATATCGGAATGTTTTTCAATTCCGATATTGATTTCCGATATTGGATCTCAATATCGGAATTCCGATATTAATATCGGAATTAGAAATTTTTATTATAAATTGCACATATTCCTTATAAATAGCACATATTCCTTATAAACTTCACATAATTATCTATCTATACTAATATTTTTAAGTGGAAGAGTTTTTGTTTGGTTAAACTGGCTAATCTGTGGAACTGCCAGTCAGATTCGTTTTTTTTACCTCTTACAGGAAGCTACATTCTCCCCGAGTATTATAGGCTACTTTTGATCCCGGGAACGCGGGTGAAACCTCGGGGACAACTAGTTCGTTATAAAGTTGGATTGAAAACATCTTCTGCTCAGTCGAGCACTCTTGTCAGAGTGGTCGTGATTGCAATAGATAGTGTACATGGTGGGTCTTCAATGTTCTCCTTGACTAGGGTTACAGCTTTCGTAGCGTTGCTAGTACACTCTCCCACCCTGGACAATAAGACTCTTCATCGAGTGTTCGTTTCTGCAGATCATAATCATCATCATCATATCAGCCTAGGGATGTCCACTGCTGAACATAGGCCTCCCCCATTAACTTCCACTTCTTTCTGCAGATGTAACCAAATAACTTCAGAATTCGAAGCTGCATAGTCGATGAAAGACTATCTGTTATTCTAAGCTCCTGCAGGATCGAGTTATGATGTGAAAGACCGTCAACGGAATTTTCAAGAAGCGTCTTCAGCACCACATCTCCAGTGCGTCAATTTTCCGGCGATCTTGTAGGCTTAAGGACCAAGTTTCAGCTCCATAGAGAAAGATCGGAAAGACCAGGCATCTCATGAGTCGAATCATTGTTTTCCTGGTAATCCTACTGCCTTTCCAAATCTTCCTACTGCTTATCTTGTCATTGCGCATGGTCTTCTGATCTCATCTTCACAGTCTCCTATGTTGGAAATGGTAGAGCCGAGGTAGATGTATCTTTTTCGCAGTACGTCCATTCTATTAAGTTAGGCCCGGTCTATTATTAACATTTTCTTCTTCATTTTCTTCATCTATTGTTTTGATTGCAAGTCCGAATTGGAGATTAGTGGTTTCATAATGAGCCAAGAGGTCCTCCATGCTATTATTGGAAAATCTCCTCGTCTATTAGTGGAAAAAAATCGAATCCGACTGGTAGTTTCATAGATAAATTATTCATTAAAACAAACGAACAAAAAAAACTTCAGTTTCATTATATTAAAACTAGCTGTCCCCCGCGGTTTCACCGTTTAAACAAACAAAAAACCCTTTATTATATTAGCATAGATGTTAATATATTTAGTGTAATTAAAATTATAATGGTGCCGATTCTGTTGTAAATCGCACAAAATTATTAATTTTAGTAAAATCACATGTCTTTGTTACAAACATTTTAAAGGATAGAACATATTTAAAGCTATGAAATTAGTATGTGCCGTCTTCATTGGCGTGTATTTAGACGTAACCGATAGATGGCGACTAAATTTGTGTTGAAAACAAGCATTGGATTAATTTGACAGGACTAAATTTCTTACATCCTTTTGTTATGTTTGTTAGAAAGAGATATAGTGAGACTAAATTATTTTAGTTTTAAACAACAGAATCAGTACCATTGTATGTTTATTTTTGAAATGCTTTTTTCTTGCTAATATTTTCCTAAAAACAAAGCGTCAAGCATTTTTATGGATAATGAACATCGTATTTTGTTGAAAAAATACGCTTACTTGCAACACTGGTAGGCAAAATTGATGTACGATACGTTAATTTTATAGCTCTAGGTGACCATACCTTGTGGCGCGCTTAAAAGCTTTATTTAAAATCTCAAATAGAAAAAATATCCGATTCCGATATTACGATATTGGATCACTCAATTCCGATATTGTAATATCGGAAAAAACGGTCCGAGATTCCGATATTACGAGATTCCGAGATTCCGAGATTCATGCCCTAGTTCACATCGATTGACCTCATAATATCTAATAATATGTTGACTTACAACATATTATATTTCAAAACCACATTCAGATTTCAGATGGAGGTTACTCTAATTTGATATATCTGCATATGAGTTTGAGACTTCTTGTGACGAAGGCCGTTATTATTTAACGATTATGGCATATAAAGTCTGTCCGCTGTATAATTTGAATATTATTTTTAAGTAAATAATATAAAATGTAATGTTTTCGATTCGCTCCCCCTAAAACGACTTTGTAACTGCAGGATCCATGTATTTTTAATTGAATAGAGGCGAATAGCTGCATACAATTTTCTGTATTATACTCTATTTCACATAGGATGAGTCGTCAAGGTCAAGAGTTTTTTACCAATATCAAGTGACATTCCATTTGATTACTCTGAAATAGTCCTTACAATATTTTATGAAACCTCACTCTATCATAGAATTCCTTTATTATATAGAAATTAACATTAACCATTGAGAAATCTAATAAAATACTGTGTTACCGAACTCATGCAATTTGAAATCTACTATAGTAAGTTTTCAAATAATGTAAAGAACTCTATAGCTGTCTCCGCAGAGAAGTTTTATTCCGTAATAAATGGTGTCGTAGCAGTTTACTCAATTGTTAAATTTTACGACTAATATTCAAATTCAAATAATAAAAACAAAATAGTCCACAAACCGTGGACAAATAAAAACATATAAAACTGAAGTGTATTTTGCTTGAAACAAACCTCCCATGACGATACCCATTAAATGTGAATGTCTGCTTAAATTAAATAATATTTTTTTATATTATTAGTCGAAATAAGATAATGATTGTAAGTATAGTTGAAAGAACATTTCGCAATGTGTTTCGCATATGAAAACGTAACATCTTAGCTCGTAACAATATAATAATGTTAAATAGTTCGCAAATCGTTTCATCATATAATGCTGTATTATAATAACAGACACGACAAACTATCGCTTCGCGTGACTAGACGGAACGTGACATTTGCATTGTAGCGTTACACACTAATTTACGATTGATCATCATCAACTGAAAGAACGACGCGGATCAAATGTTAAATATCACATTTCTGTAAATCGCTTCTAAACCAGTCAGCCAATCATGAAGTTTAATTTTGGTTGAAATCAATTCGAATTTCAATCCTAATTGAAATAGGTAGGTAGTCGAAGACGGAGAGTAGGTGTACTAGATGAAAAGGCGTGGCGTTAACAATTAAGAATTCTACGTATTTATGTCACAGTCAGAAGCAGAAAAGTTTATTTGTTTCTCAATTAATTGAATGATTACCATTTGTGCAAATGCAACCGTAGCATTGATATCAAAACCACATGTCGATAGTATCTACTCGTACGTAGCTTCGAGCGAGAACGAACAAGGCTGTTGAACAACTTCATTCCCGCTGTAATATTGATACAATTTATGCAGAACGCGTTCAAAAGACAGAACAATTTTATAATGAAGAGATTCGCGTTCCCATTTAATTATATTTTCAATTTCACAACACGCCCGCTACGCCTCGGGCCACACGCACTTCCAAATCAATTTAATAAGTGTTAATATTCGCAGTAGGCTCCATGATTACACCACTATAAGACCACCTTAAATAACAAATAAATAAGTAATAAGAATGATTTATTACAAATTGTTTCATATGTTTCGGTATAAAACGATTTAGAACGCGTTTACATTAATGGATTAGAATAATAATTTACGGACGGTTAACATCGTGTTGAACTTCTATTTTGTAGCATGAATTGTACCTAACGCCAAGAACATTGTTGGACTTTTAAAGTCCCGAACGACATTCGGTGTCATCGACTCGTCCAACAAAAAAAAGGACAAATTGCATTAAAATTGCCACTGTATATTAAGAAAATTATTGTCAACTTTAATTATATCATCTAACATTATTAGTTCAAGATACACGCTGGAAACTTGTGTAAAAACAAGACAAAGAAACAAGATAAAAAAAAAGATGAGTTGAGTTGGGCTTGGATGTTAGGATGAGCATGAAATTATCGATGAACAAAAAGAATCTAACCAGAAAATCAACCATAGTAAGACCGGTGTTGATGGAAAGGGTATTCTTTTTATTAGCCTCAGTGGATACAGTATTATAACCGCTGTTGTAAATAACAATCAAATGGAACAGCAGGCGTATGAGTATGATATGCCTGGCGCAAACTCAGATTGAGTTTTTCTCTTTATAAGCACATTGAAGTTCAAGCGATTTCATTGCGAGGGTTTATTTATCCTTAAGAAAGCTTTTAGTTTAGTGACCTTTTATATCTCATTAAATATTTTACAAGATTCTCAGGCTACAAATACAAATAAGAATCATCACGCAATGGAAACAAAAATATTCCGTTCATTATCATTATTGAAAGCTAAATGGACCACAGTTAGTGTATAAGTAGTTAGTTACCATTAAAAAGAAACATATAACTGCTGAACCATTATTTCCATTTGTAGCAGAAGTACTTAGCATTAAACAACTTTTAACGATTCGCAGTCATAAAGCGGAGTATAAGTCTAAAAACGTGAAACAAACCGCTGATCACGAGGCGATCAGCGTGGTTACTTTACCCCGTTTCGACAGCTCACGTTCCTTCCCTGACGCAGATTGTAGTCGCCACGTGACGTGATCAATCGAATCTATGACGCACAAGGAAGCTGGATTCGGCTCATGTACCTAAAACATTTGTGACAGATCTACTTCTCAGTGAAAAGGTCAAGATAGTTTAGCATGGACGCAAGTTGCTGAAACGTGAAAAGCTTCAGTAACACCATAGTACTGTCCAACCAAAATGCAGGAAATAACGCGGGCTTCGGCTAAACTTATAATTTCTTAGTCAATCAACTAACTGTGGCCAATAATAAAAGCCATCCTGTCCTACCTGATACAGGAGAAAGAAAATAGAGGTATTCTCACCTATCAAATGTATGTATTTTATAATCAGATTTATGTTTCGCAAAGAATTATAGCCTAGTAACTGGAATCGACATTCCCATCAGTCAACGCTTACATTTCCTGTTGCAAATAGCTGCAAATACTCATTTAGCACTAAATCGTATTCGAGCAACCCGATGCGTGAGAAACAAAGCGTTAAGTTACAAACAAGCCTCGGCATGGGATGCCTCGTGCTCGGAACGAAGCCCTACACTTGTTACCAGCCCAGTTAACGGTGTAAGTCGTCCACGTGACGGAAACCCAATACAAGTGCGTCGTTATGCAATCACTGCGAATGATTTAAACACTTGACCCAATAAACCAAACGTAAAATAAGTAACGCGTTCTTGGAATATGCCTTCGAGTAACAAAGTACGAGAACTAATAGATTATTCACATGGTATCAAAACTGCTTCAGTATCTCAGTATATATCATATCAGTATATATATGTCGTCGAAATATGAAAATGATAGTCGCTCACGATAAAGCGGTAAAGACATTGATCACGAGTTTGATCCAGAGGTAGTATTGTCCATCAGAGGTCAAACGTTTTACAAATGAACCTTTTTACGTTAACCTTCGCAACCTTCACGTAGCATTTATTGTTACAAAGTAACAATCTACTGTGAAAGCATCGCACTGTTCTTCGTCCATTGCTCTCAATGCTAGTAAGATAGTCAGGCAGAGTAAAAATTCGGCATCAATGAAAAAGAAATATTAGTAAGCATTGTCGGGGAAAATAAAGACATGATACGAAAGCTTTTGCCCTGTGAGAGGTTGATTTATTGTTTCAAGTTAGACGCGTCTCATTTATCACTAACAGTTTTAGCGACTAAGACACACAAAGGGTAATGCATTGTCGATTTAGTACAATCGTTTATCGAGATGACGTTGACGAATTCGATGAGAGATAATACCGAGGTAAACAGTGGGATTCTACCGAATGTCGACATACGAGGAATGCGAATAGGGATATCATTTACGAGACGGTCGATAAAACGCCAACAGTAATTTCGGAGGGTATAACGATTTATTAGGATGTATCCCTTAGTTAAAAGTTTTTATTACTTTCCTTTCATTTCGGTAGCAATAACGGACCCCTTACAAGGCGTGGTTCCCTTGTAAGAAATGTAGAGAATAAACAATAAATGAGTACTTTTTTACTGCTTAGACACGAACTTGATTATTTGTGGCACCAATAAATTCTAAGGAGGCCTTAATGACCGCGTTCGATATTCAGTCGGCATCGTCCCAAGAGGCTTTTTACAGACAAACAATTTATAAAGCCTTGTGGCAATCAGGACTTTATACTAGAGTTGTTTCATTAGGTGGCTAGTTAATTTCGTGGAAGTGTGACGTAATCTACTTGCACAATTTTATGTATGTTTATATTAAAAGAAATAAAAAGTGTACATTTTATTTGCACTTGGTATTTTTTTTAATTTATCTATGGGACCAAAAATAAGTTTTCTTTCCGTTGTATATGGATGGTAGTTTACACAACTGAACCGCAGTTACAAATACCTATAAGAGCAAGATTTCTTTCGCATTCTTTGAGCGTCAACATTATTTCTCAATAATATTGTAGACCAGTTTTCATTCTAATGAAGCAACGGAAAATAAGCCTTAATTGTGTAGTTCCATACGGCCGTAAACTGTAGACCAAATGATACCCATAAATTATACATTTCTTATTATTTTAATAAGTGAATAATTTCTAATATCTTATCTTTAAGTCTTACAACTCATAAACTACGAAATAAATACACAAGTGTATGTTACTGTGAACGTTCAAATAAATTTTAAGTCGTTGCACGTATTTATGGGATACGTCCATTAGCAAGACCCACCGCGTCACATACATCAAACACATTCACAACATTGTATCGCCAATAAAACATCGCATAGTGCTAAATCTCTACCCCTAACAAAAAGCTAGATAGGTCGTATAAGGGAAGTCGAAGCCTAGTGAGATGAACGCAATGATTTGCAACGACGATAAATCCAACAGGCGGACGGGGACAGACCCGCCCGCGGCCGCCACGATAAGTGTATCCAATTACAAAGATACCCTGCACCGAAGCTGTACCATCGACAGATCATAAGATGAAATATATCGAATGAAAAAAAAAACTAATAAAATTGTTAAAACTACGCATGGGATCCATTCGACGATTAGTTCTCAGAATTGTTGGTTGTTCTATTTATTATTCTACCTATCCAAAGTTTTAATAGATATAAAGAATATAGATAGAAATATAAAGATACAAAAAGCCTGACATGTCCACCTGGCAGCCCTACCCATGATCCTTGTCTTGGACATATCTTAGATCTGGCTTTTTGATACTTAAAACAATATAAAGAGATTTAGAAGAGCTACCGCATAATAATTTAGTTGCAAATTTATTCCAACACATAATTTGACCGACTGCATCTGCAGCGGTCACTCAAGTGAAGTCATGTTCTCGCGCCAATTCATTAAAAATGCAAACAAGACTTTTAAACGCGCATGTTAAAAATTTCACTTTGTCGCAGAGGCATGCATTTTATGCGCAGTTAACCTTTTTCCCATCGTGCGTCTCGTTTTACACAAGAAACCGTTGCACACTTCCACTCCGGCCCGCCGATAATTAATTCCGTCCTGAGCTACTTATGTTACCTTCGCGAGTAGAAAACCACAGCGCCCTGTAGTGGTCAAAGAACATGTTCGATCGCATTCGTATCAGTCATTTAACTTTGCTCCAATTTCATCGACTGCTATTTTCCAATATGACCGCAGACTGCCGGCAGAGTTGAAAATTAATGGAGAAGCATGAATTTTCTCGCTGCGTAAGTATAGACCGGGAATGGTATATTTTTCACTGTACTATCTAGTTGGTCGTCATCAATCTCACTTCTGCGGATGGTATCACTATAATGATCCTTATTTGTAATGGATCCATTATCTCATCATGTAAAAGGTAGCGCAACGAAGCCTTACTGGTAGGCAATAAGTTTTAAAAGCGGCAAAACAACCACAATCCCTTCCTCGTATGTCGATACTACCGAAGAGTAGGGTTTTAGTCGTGGTTTTAAAAGGGGCCTGCGAGTACCTTGCGGTTACCGTCAACGGACACCGCGGAAGAGCTTCGGTATCGAACAAACATAAATCAAGAAGCACATCGCCCCCGGCCGCCTGCGCTCCGCCCTGACCCTGCCGCTTTTGTTTACCCACTGTTATATTTTTAACTGATCACCTTCAGAAATTATACGTACTTAAAAACGAATTTAAATTATACGTATTCCTTTAAAAAATACTATTGAATGTATATAAATGCCCATATCGGCGGCTACGATCGACAAAAAACTATTATATTACCCGTTTAACACATGAATGGATTATTTCAAAAAGTATTTTTTGTCAGAACTGACCTCGGTGCGTTTTCAATAATCGACGTCACAATCGGTACAATTGCCACGTAAAAGGCCATAATGGGAGCGCGGCGATGCAGCGTTGCGATCGTAATCGGCACAGGCCAGTTGGACGGTCGGTTGCACCAGAGTTGTGGCTCGGTTGTGCGTTTTCAACTTGGTCAGATTGTAATGTTCGCTGAATCGGCCGCGTGCTGATTCAGATCGAGGTCTTCCGATGCCGGGTCGCTGGGCAGAGCGGGTTGCGATGCGATGCTCGCGGATCGATTATCGCACGTCACGAGATGCAGGCGAATCAGGCTATACACTGCACGCAATGTCGCCCTGTGTGTTATTAATGCGAGACAATTTTAAACAATTTGTAATTAATTTCAGTTTAATCAGTTACAACCGTTTGTCTGGCACAATGGTGAGAAACAAAGGCGGAATAGGTCAATAAGTGGAATCGAATAGAAACGCTGTGCTCTAGGCGTTACAATAACAATAACTACTTCGGCTTTTCATTAGCAGTAACTTACCAACTGAGAATATATACATGATTGGCAAAGCCCTTGATAATTTCACCTGTTGCGAGGTGTTTAATTAGAAACACTAAACAATACCTTCCTATAGGAAACTCACATTTTCGAATGGATCAAGCCAAATAAAGCACAAATGCATAGAAAATCTTTTTTTTCTCAAATAAAAGCAATCGTGTAGCAAACAATACACATTAACAATCAACCACATCTGCTGATAATTATTATGCCCCAAGGCAAGTAGCTATTTTACTCGTAGTCATGTTTAGACTTCAATTATATGGCGAGAGAATAAAAATATGGAGCAATCATAGACTGATGTCATTCCAAATAGCATGGCCTGAGGATCTGCATATCAATGTTTATTATAGCCTCTCGATCAGAGCCTCGTGTGTGTCCGGTATCGCTGATACATCGACCGCCCGAGGCTCGACACATCCGTTTATTGTTGTTCGCAAATACACACTTTAGCCTATCTATGAAACTCAGAAATATGGAAGTAATGTTAGCCGTCATGTACGGTGTCGGTTCGTACGGCTCGCCCGGGGGATTGCGTAACAGCGTAACAATAGTCATTAGCAATCAATCAGGAGAGCTCCGGTGGGTGGCTCGGAAGGCTCGCCGTCTAAAATTGGCCCTTGCGGTAACATTGGCAAACGGTGTTTGTGATACCGTACGCGATAAAGAATTAAATTTGAAGAACTAGTAGTGATCGATTCGGGCGTTTCAATTTTGGTGGTCATAAAACTATACGCCAACCGCACGGTTCATCAATATAATGCGATGAACATAGGGTTTTATAGAAATTGTGGGCAGCTATGACTGTGGTTGGCGGCACGCGCTCTGAACACGTACGGGCAATTGAAAAGAGCGCGAGTTGTTGCGGGAAATGTGGGGGAATCAAGCCGCAATTGCTGCTGCCGGGCAAGCCACACAATGTGCTGGAGACTGGCGAGGAGATAACTACCGCCGTCCCCGGTGTCGCTTCTCGCGTCACGCCTTCGCACCGCCCGCGGCATCAGATAGGATATATCGATAACCTGAACGGGATGGATTTTATATAATAACAACTTTATTGTGTTAGGAATCTCCCGGGCCCTGTTCTCTGTCGGTTATTAACCTAAAGCGTTCATTACGAACGTCCGGTGGTCACGCGTTGCGTATTGAGGTATATGAGATATTGCGGCATAAAACTATATGTGTGCGTGAGTAAGTATATAAAAATATTCCAATCGATGTTAAAGAAACATGTCAACATCCCAAAATGGATGATTGCCACATGGAATTTTAATCGATGCCATGCCTCGAAAGTCATCCAAGACAAAAAAAAACTCGCTCTCTTGGTGCTTGGCGGGCGACGCTATCACGCATCAAAGAATTGTAAGGATTACCTATCGAATTTTGATGGTCAAATTATGTAGCTGATTTATTAAATGAAGTATATTATGCAACTTCTTTATTTGTTTTGGGCAATGCGACTCTTCATTTCCTCACTCACTAACAAGGGTATTTTTATGATTGATTGTTTTAAATGAATACAAGCAATTTCAACTTTTTAATTTGCGTGTATTTTATTTTTAACCGACTTCAAAAAAAGGAGGAGGTTCTCAATTCGGTTGTATGTTTTTTTTTTTTTTTTTTTTTTTTTTTTTTTTTTTTTTTTTTTTATGTTTGTTACCTCATAACTCCGTCATTTATGAACCGATTTGGAAAATTCTTTTTTTGTCTGGAAGGGTACACTTCCCGTTTGGTCCCATTGTCATCAGATCAGGATTTGATTACTTCTTCGTGTACTTTGAAGTCGGTTTAAGTTTTTTGTAAAACAGTCCAATTATGTTTATTTCAAGCACGTTCACGCTTCAAGGAATACAACAAAGTTCCACTGTTGCAGAAATACGGGTCGAAGCGGGCGCAACAACTGTTAAAGGCCCGTATTAGACAAGCTTCACAAAAATCATGAATGATGTATGATGTGACATATTTATCTGTGTAATAGATCCATTCCATTGGTATTGTTTTTGTTTCGGCTTCTTTCGATATAGTATCTAGAGTAAAACAATGGGGCAGCGCATGCAGTCCGTCGCCCGTGGGAAGATGCGAGATAAGACTACAATCGTACTTTCATCCGATCACGCATGATTTAAGTGCGAACAACAACAACAATGCTAACTAACAGACAACTCTGTTTAAACTACTATAGTTTACGTTTACTTAAGTCTACTTTTCATGCGATTCTGAACCTTATCGGTAAGAATTAATAAGCTGAAAGCGGTGGGTCGCTTTGCAGAAGTATTAAGAATAGCATCTGACAACTGTTTGCGTACAAAGTTTCAACTTTTTGTCTGTAACGAGCGCTCATTTGTTCAGGTTCGTTAAGTAAACGTACCGTGATTTGTTTTCGCTTTATGTTGTCGTTTTTCATTCTGAACGGTAACTTTCTTTTATTATTGAGTGTTCGATGTGACAGCTTTTATTTTCACAAAACGGCAGGCCACTTGATCGACTTCCTCGAGTCGCAACTCTAGCGAAATAGACAATTTGTAAAGAATGCCTACACGACACGATTGGTGAGTGTAACCGAGTGGAGATATCTCCAGGGGTCCCAGTGTTCCCTCTACAACGTGAAATTGTGCCGAGTCACGCGACCAACACAATCAGTGTTATTGTTTCGTATGCTGTGATTGAGCACGATTGATTTTTAACTATTTCCCAAAGTAGTTTTTGAATTGTATCAAGTTTTTCCTAGGTATTACAAAAAATATATCCGGTTATTTTGAAAATAGGCTTTTTTATAACAATCTCTCTAGGTGATCAAAGGCCGGCCCACAAAGCACAAATGGGAAATACCGATAGGTGCTAGACTTCAGATTTCGAAGGTAGTAACCAGGCAGGCAGGTGTACTAAAAATTACCGTGCTATGGTCTCACATTTTCTTCACCCAAAGAAGTATAGGATTAGGATCCACTGCCTCGGTCATGAAATTCGACGTCACTACTATCTACTGAGCCAACTGAGCTATCATCCCCTAAAAAACCGGCCAAATGTTTTAGTTCGCGTACGGTGCACGGTTTTTATTTTCCGTTAATCACAATGTGTTGTTTCATCACATAAAGAAGGACGAAAGAGAGCATAGTAACTGATAATTCTTGAAATAACTCGGAATTTATGTTAGCTATAGTTACGCACCATTTACATTTACTCGTAAATCAAAGTGAGTTGAAATAAACCACCCACCAATAGTCACTCTTGCAGTCAAATAAGCTCGTAGATTAAATGTTATGCAACAATTTGAGTTTCAAAGAGTTAACTTAAGCAGCTTCAAGTTTGACGGCATTGCTTACCGCTTTACTTATATGGCAGTGTCGTTAAACTTATCTAGTGTGAAGACTCCGATACGCGACTGTCTGTAAAGTATGTATCTTTAGAATCAACTAATGGATTTTGATACGGTTGTCATCATTCGTTAGGTTGTTCTCATGGATGGTGGGTGTATGCGCTGATTTCATAAATTATTTAGCATACCTTTTTAGGTAACGCAGTAGAACTAACTTTAATTTAAGACAGAACCTTCGAAACATATTTCTAAAAATAATACCACTTTTGTTTAAACAATAATGATTTATCGTTAACCTCATCTATCCTTGTTATGCCAAATGGGCTTTTCTTTTAACGGTGCAATTATATACACTCATTTAATCTCCTCGAAGCCGCTGATGAAGTAGAGCATTTAACTCTACTAAAAATGTTAAACGAAAAATAAATCTTCATCGATAACGACAGACAATCGATATACCAGCCATTTAAAAAAAGTGGATGCTCGTAATTAAGACAAGTTTTAATTTGCCAATTAATTAAAGATTTATTTATTGCTACCATACAAGCCCCTAGTAACGTATCGCCATCATCAATATGAATATAACCAATTAAATAGAACGAACGGTGGGAAAACAGTGTGAGTGATTGATGCGTATGATAACATACGAAACCTACAACAAAAACAGTTCATTGCATGCGACTCAAAATACTAGTTCATTTCTCTCCTGCACTGATAAATATAGTTTATATACTGCCAGTTTCTGAAAACCAAATCAAAGTTAATCTATAATCAAAACTGTTGCCGTCTTTGTCATTCCATTCATTCAACGAAAGAAACTCAATCAAGTGATACATTAATATTTTAAATAATTACTGTATATTTTAGAGTGAGAACTTCACATGCATGTAATAAATAAAATAAAAACGAATAACTGGTTTCTTTAGATTCATAAACATCATGGTCGGTTCGAACTATACACTAAATATTATTAATATTGTCCCGTCTAACCCTGAGTGGACGTCCAATCAACCAAATGACTCAGCCGATGTTATCGTTTGGTCCCGAAAGAACCTGATGCATTTATTAACTTTGCTTCAATAAGAGATCTTATGATTCCTTTTATTTTGTTCAAACTAGTTATAAAATGTCTCTAGAGCCATTACAGATTTCTTTGTAATTCCGAATTTGTGAACTTTTGTTCTTGTTCATGTCTTGATATTTCTTTCAGAAACTTTGCACGACCTTGTAGTAAGCATACATTAATTTGGCAGTCTCAGATTTTGGTCGAATGCATTATTCAATAATATGAGTATCATTTAGTTGTTTACTGCTTAGCATATTTCCTTCGGGTTATTATTTTTGAAAGGATGCCTGTGCTCAGCAGTGGGACATTATAGGCTGATGATGATGATGATGATGATGTAGCGGGATTTTCTATATAAATAATAAAATCGTTTCAAATGAAGTCTGCATTTGGAGTAGAATCTCCTATGAAGTGTTTTCTATTCCTGAAAGGGTATTGAACTTCAACAGCGTCAATAATTTTCTGATTTTTTGTGTTACCGATCAGTCAAGTCCCAACGTTCAGCCATAATATATTCACAGAAGCATCAACTAGGAGAACGTTCCAAAAGTAGAAAGCCTAGACTTACGATAATGATAGCTTGAATATCCTACAACACCACGTCTAAATCATCTCTTGACGTGAGTGTGAAACATTAAAGGCTACAACTGCAGCAATTTGTATCCAGCATAAACAGATACTTTGGCAAGTTCGCCAGATCCAGGAAGGGTGGTCATTTAGCTGGCGAGTTCATAGCAAACATTTTGTTCCGACACGGCGAGTAATGTAACGAGCGATAAATCTAGTTTTAGCGCGAGGTCGATCAGTACCAAATCGCTACCGGCTTGTGGTTACTAGTGATGCGAAACATACCAGTGATGTAAGTTTATTTTAAATTTTGTGGTTCTATCTATATTTATAAAAATGAATCCCCATTTCCCTTGGTCACGCCATCACGCGTTATTTGCAGGAGATGGTTCTTATGAAAGAAAAATCAAGCAAGTTGCGAGGGTAGGGTAGGGGTAGGAGTAGGGTAGGGTAGGATAAGGTAGGATATGGTAGGGGTAGTGGTAGGGTAGGGTATGGGCAGTGGTAGGGTAGGGTAGGTTAGGATATAGGTTAGTAGAACACCACGCGAACGAAGTCGTGCCGGGCAGCTAGTATAAATATAACTTTTATGTAACGAACGAGGAGGAGAAAATGTGACTAGAAAAAGTTTTATACCGTTAGAGGTGAATTAAAAAGACCTATTTTAAAGACAGATTTGACTAATGAATTATTATTGTTCAATAATGTTAATTACTAATAAATTACATTTAGTCCCAGACTAACTACCTATAAGCGTGGTACACCACTATTCAGTTACATTTTTAGAACCGGCGCCGGCGCACCTAGGTACCCCGAGTATAATAGCTTAAAAAACAAGTTCATAATATTTTTTGTTTGGCAGTTTGTTCTCATTTAACAAGTAAAAGTAAATAAATTAAGTTTAATTTGTAATATTTTTAACATTCATGTTTTGAATTTTCAACGCGTCTGTGGAAGACATTACGATTTTATGATGATGAATATGAACAAATAGGATATTGATGTTTTTACGATGATGAATATGAACAAACACGACCAAGTGCGAGTCGGACTCGAACTCGGATGGTTCCGTACAGTACAATATTAACCAACTCAATTTAGCTCTGAAAAAAAAATGACAAAAGAAGGTTTTTTTTCCCTTTTTTTATATTATGAAATTTTGAAGTGAAAACTTCTTTAGCGGCTTTGTGCACTTTTTTTATAATGGGGTTATGCTCAAATTCTTATAATATTCTCTAGCTAGCCGGAAAGTAGGTATTTTTGTTCCCATCTTAAGTTAATAAAAAAATCATATTCAAAAGTATTATATGTACATGTATCTTGAACTAGCTTTCCGCTTCGCGAATTCACTCGCAAGTAATAGGGTCGCGTTTGGCATCCTTCAGGTACGGACGGAACCCCAAAAAGGATATTAGTTTTTTTAAAGCACTTAAAATCTGATTTTATAAGCCATCTCATGTATGAAAAGAAGACCATAATTAATGTAAATTAGTAAACTATTTAAATTATCTGAACAAAAACTAAGCTTGAAAATATCACAAAGAATTATTGTTTGGTTACATAAGTGATTGATCACAGCCCCACAAGACATTAGATCAACCTATATTACTCACAAGCACACAGTAACGACATTTTACGACCGTGCCCCGGCCTTGATGTAAAAATATTACCGCTTCGTGTAAGCTTCACGTAAAACTGATTATAATCGAATAATGATAATCCATGGATATACATATAAGTACGGTTTCGAACCTTTCTGTTGTTTAAAACATATTATGGATTATTTATATCATAATGTATCGCTCAGGCGGAACTGCTAGCCGATTCATTTAAAACAGAGGTAAAGACAGCACACACAGAATCAGACTTAAACAACACCTTGTATCAAATCTTTAACATTTTTTGCCATTTGTAGATATTTCAAGTGAGTACCGTCACCCCATTGATTTATAATCATGTCCACCTTTATTTAAGAATTTTTTATTAGGACTACCTACTTATTGGCCCACTGGATTCTTTATACTCTGGATTGGCAACCTGTAAATCATTTGTTCATACCTACTTATAGCCAGTCCAGTGTGTACGGAGTTGAGTGCGGCCCTATTATATTATGTTACATGTATGTTTGATTTCAATTTATTTATTTGCTGCTGGATGTAGTATTTATATAACTACCTACTGCATGACAATGTGACGAATGTCGAGCGAGAAGTCATTCCATTTAATTATAAACCTTTGTGGTTTTATTGAGACTTCATACTAATCCCTAATGTATATTTTCTGTTTGATAATAATAAAAATAAAAAAACACAGATTTCAGTGATTATGCACACGTCCAACAAAATGACCGAACAAAGCGCGTTACAATTACGAGCCCTCCCGAAAACAACGCAAGCCTTACGCGGCTGACAATAAAAGTAGTAAAGATACCTACCAAACCAACTCACTCGCACAATGATAAGACTGTGTAAACATTTGATATGTATTACGAAAAGCTTTCATTACGCGTACTATCTAATACCATAACAAATACGGGTGAATTCACTCTTGAATTAGAGTATTAGATCATAGCAAACAAAATTGAGCTGAAATCGAAACAGCATAAGGTCTAAGCTTCAGTTATGTACAGTTACATTGAACTGTTACATAACACAGTCGTTATCGTATTACGGGGTAAACGATCCGACCTTCCACACGCTTCGATGGACTTTCCCGCAACAGGATTGTTCATGTATAAACGTAATGAAAGTTTAGTTTGTAACTTACAAGCAAGCACTCAATACACGATCGACCGCGCTTTTCTTCGAAAATGATTTATACAAAGTGACTTAAAAAAAGATGAACCTCTTACAAACCTTTTAAACATTTAACCATTTGAATATTGCAATATCTCTTAGCGAATGTACGAACACGAGTGCCAAATCTGATCCGTATTTAATTATTTTACTTTGACAGAAACGTAAACATATGTTCAGAAAAGGGTTAACAAACACTTTCAAGGTATGATCATTTAGGATCTGAATCCTTTGTCATATCATATCCCCCCGTCTGTTAAAATAGTAAACTATCAATCAGGTCTATAATGTCGAGTCAAGTTGTAAACACAAAGATATGGTCATTTTAATACCGATCGAATCGAATTAGTCGTTATCATAAAGGTAAATTTTATTTAAGAAATAGCAATTCAGAGGCGTTTGATGCCCTCTATTTAGGTTCAGCAACTTGCAGAATATTCGTATCCACAAGACAAGAGTTGAAATTTATATTTAAAATTATGCGTATCATTCGCTTGTGCTAAAGTATTCCACTAAAGACAATGTTTATAAGCATGTAAGATTTCAGGCCTCATTTACATACAAAGAAGTGGGTAACCTTATTACTTCTTCATATTGAGCAGCTCATGACAGTTCCAAAATCGTAATATTTGAGGTCAGGTTACTTTGTCATTGGTAAACATTTTGTTAATGCATAAAAGATATATGACCTTATGAATGTCGAATCCATTAAGTTTTGCTGAACATACCTTACTTATATCGTGTGCTCTTGAATCAAAATATGCTAGTGTGTTTAGAATATATGAAACGATGGGAGTTCGTGTATGTCGTACTTACCACTACACCAAATATAATATTAACACATCAATTATTATCTTTTTATTAAGGTGTTTAATAAGGAACATTGTATGACAACGAAAAAAATATAGTAATAATAATTAGAAAGACTGGAAGCCTTTGAAATGTGGTGTTGTAGGAGAATGGAGAGGATTAGCTGGACGGAGAGGGTGACGAATAAGAAAGTATTGAGTCGAGTAAAACAGAAAAGGAACATTATGGAGACGATAGAGAATAGGATGGGAAATATGTTTGGTCACCTTTTACGACACGACGAATTTATCAAAAACATAATAGAAGGAATAGAGGATAGAGGGAAAGATAGAGGGAAAGCGAGGAAGAGGAAGACCAAGAATAAGTTATACAGATCAAATGAAGGCAAAAATAGGCGTCGTGTCGTATAAGGAGGTGCAAAATGTGGCTAATAATAGAGCAGGCTGTAAGAAGCTACACCGACAAGAGCACAGCTCTTAAATACAGAAGAAGAAGAAACAATTGACAACTGAATGCGGAAAGGTGGCGGAAAGTCGAAAATTATAATTTTGACTATTATTTGTCCCTCAGGCTGTTATGAATATGTGAGTAACACATTATTTGCAACTAGATAAACCTTCATATAAACGATATATCTTCTATGAGATAGATAGAGATCTTTAGTTGGATTTGTACTCTGACTGAATAAAGTAATAATAACGCTAACACTGCTTTAGGCCTTTATCTTTAATTCTATGAACCAAGTTTGTCGGTGCAACATGTAGTGCAGTGCCTAAGGCAATTCAATTATAACACGTCACCACTTGTCATTTAAGAAAGTCGCCTTCATAAATAATTTGATGAGGCAATTTAACGGCATAAACCTACTACGAACCTACCAGTAGAAGATAAGCCTACTTGAAATATTGGAGATTATATTGTTTCAAGAAGCAGGGCATCTCATTAAACTTTTTCTTAAACTTGGAACTTTTTCTTACTTCGCCAAAATCCAAGTTCAGAATCTTCTCGTTTATATTAAAACGTCACGTCAACTTAGGATTATCTAAAAGATTATTGAAACTAAAATATTTATGTATTTATTTAACGCTTCAAAAAATTGAACATACCTAATTTATTCTTCAAAAAAAAACATAAAAGAAATTTTACTGTTTTAAATTCTAGAACTCGGATAAGTTTTATCAATAAGTTCTTTGAAATAATCATGTTCCGAATCGCTTAGCAACTGAACACCGTCTCTATAATTCGGGCGCAGTGGCTCCCACAAAGTATCTAAATAAAAAAGTCACGTGTGGACTATTACGGTCGGATCCCCCAGCGTCAAGTATCTCCACAAACTATCACGTGCTTTTGATTAGCAGACAGGAGCCAAACAGTCGCAGTTTGGCTCCTGTCTGTCATTTATGGACTGGGCCGAACCCGGCTTCAGACCTTGCTTAGCGTAAGCGAATTAGTTGATGATTTTTATTCCTCATATAAATTGATATGTATCAAAATATAAAAATGTCTTAGCAAATAGGAATTGGTATGAACGAAAATCCAACCACCAATGCCTTAGATTACGCAGATAACAATTTGCAGTGTAGGTAGACAGATAGATAAAACGTTTATCTAAATTCACTATGCAATTTGATCAACAATAAAGATACGACATAAATACCGAAAAATAGAGACATCATTATTATGTTGAATAAAAATAATGAAGTGTACGTCAATTTATCATACTTGATAAGGATATAAATATCGGCGCTCGTAACATCCGCAACCTCTAAAGAATATATTTTCGGCCGGCACACATCATCACCCCATGTAATATCATTTACCGGAACACTTAAATAAGATTTGTGAGGAAGCCCACGAAAACTCCGAAAAAGATACAATATTTACCGGGCACGTACTTTTTATAAGTATTATCAGGCATTCATTTCTTGGTAATGTACGAAAGCCGACCCCAAATCAAATAAGGAAGGCGATAACGTTGACCTCGACGGCATCTTTTATCGTACGTTTTCTGTCTTATGGTGATGGCGGCGTAATCTCGAAACAGTTTCATAAAGCTTTACTCTTATCAGTACAGTATTCTACTGAATGTATGTGATAGTGTTACGAGCTATCGTTTCTGTTACGGCAGCTTTAATACCAACCACTATATGAACACCTCAGAATTACTTAAATTTTCCTGTTACTAAGCTGGAATTTCCTAGAGACTTCCTGCGCAGGTTCATACGTGGTGGAAGTCACGCACGTGGTACGTCTTTCCAAGTTAGAAATTTTTAAATTTAAAATTACACAACGACATCGCGATCTGCTCATCAGAATACGAAATTTAACTTCACATTGGCCAATCGTACATGACTAATGGGTAACAAGTACGAGAATAATTCAAGTATACTAGGAACATTTTATATTCAGAAGCCGTATTAAGTTGCCGGAGCGGCAGAAAAATCAATTTCACCAGGATATATTCCCTGCCCGCTTACGTCACTTCGAAATGGCTTTCGTCTAATACGGATTGTATCATCCCCGCTTCAAAAGGAGGTGGGACATACTAGTCGAGCGTTTCTCCAGAGACGTGGGCAAGCTGTAGGCATCGAGACAGAATCAATCGAGTCGTGAGAGCAGCCGGGCAACTTTCTCACCGCTCTCGTATCGACGAGTACGACCGGTGTCTCTACGTACGGGTATGGTTATTGTACTGGAGTATAAAATATAAGCAGTTTAGCTCGTTCCAAATCAAAACTACCTAGAAAATCTAGCGTATATCCGGCAGCTAGATATTTTTGCAATTTCATGTTTTAAGATCTATTCTAATTTATAAGATGTGGACGATTTGAGTTTCTCTTTTCAGCGTTTCTAGTAGCTTTAAAGATAATATTAATCTAATCAGTACATCTACATAGCATCTACTAACAGCGGATGTACTGGCTTTTTAGGAAATTCTGTTTTGAAAATCTAACTCCTTTATTACACAAGTTGTGCTACCAACTAACATAACCATGCCAACTATCATTACTTGAAAAAAACTAGCTTTAGTACCGCTCGTCGCTTGGAGCGTACAACCTAAGTGCAAGAACATCGGGAAACACAACGCTATATTGGCTTTCTCTCCCTACTCTTAGTCGTACAGCTTTATCGGCGAGAGACCATAGAAAACGGACAGGAGAAAATTATGAAATCACACCATGTAGCCGCGCCCCTCGCTTGGATTAAATTAAATATCGTGTACTTATACTGATTTATTTAAATTGTTTACCTGAATTGTATAAAATAGGTTTCTTATCTCCTTGTCTTTTCCTCATTATTTTGTGGTAAGCCACAATCAGAATTTAATTGAATCAGAGTGGTAGATAATTAATTTAGAATAATGGAAGTTTTTTCCAACGTGCCCTTTATACTACAGAAGTGTTTGGCCCATTCGGGCCATTGATCCATGTATGTGTGCTTAGCTCACCAGCTCACTGATCGATGGAATCTTACAGACTGCTTTTTTAAATATAAATAACTATTAACAGTCTTGCGTCACGTAGGCTTGAGCTTGTAAAGGGTCATCTTCCTTTTCTTTTTTCTAACTTGTAAAGTTAGTTTGTAAAATTTCAAATTCGGAAAGGTTTTATAGCTAAGATGTTGGTCTTATATTTATAGTGAACTTTCTGGACCCATTGTTACACTGACATTGATTCTATCTGTGCCGTAGAAAGTCCTCAGTTGCTCTCTAGTCGTAGGTTTATCAAGTGCTCTATTAAATCTTACGACAAATGAGGTACTTACTTAATTTGGGACCGATGTTTTGTTATTGTAAGGGCCAGCTCACAACGAGACGCGACGCGACGCGCACTTTTTATGATAGCAATACAATATAGAACTTTATTTAGTAACCAAAAAGGCTCACATTTAGTGAGTGAATTCGATTATGCCTCGGGCGTCGCGAGTCACTTGTCACGAATTCTCTCATTAAAATGTGTACCTTTTTGTGTAGTACACAAAGTTGTATATTGTACGGCTATTGCGCTACGTCGCGTCGCGTCGCGTCTTGGTGGGAACTGACCCTAAGAGGTAGTATACATGAGATAGAGGAAGCGTATTTGATAAGATCTATCTTCTTGACGAATATACATACATACTACCTACCTTGACTTGACCCAGGCACCGGTAAGTGAACTCTGTAGCTTTCCAGCAAAAAGCTTTAATGATTCCCGGAGTAACTGTATGCTTCGATTACATTTATGACAGTCACATACATATTAAGCGCCATAACAGTAAAAATAACAACATTACGCAGTTCGACTATTATATCACGTTTCAAAAGCCCCCTATATATCCCTTTAATACATGCCATGAATTTTATGTGACCATTTAAAAATAACGTTTTGAATATATTTTATATTAAGAGCTTATAACGTTAGGCAAGCGATGTTGAAATATGGACTCGTAATATTAAATTAGATATAAAGAGCAGTGATGGATGAGTCAAAGAAAAAGTTTAACGTACTTTTTCATGAGAATTTTTAAGAAACAGTCCAATCTGTGTATTCAACCATTCGGATTCGAATTCGAATGATCGGCAAATTGATATTGGATATTTATTTTAAAACGATAAAAGACTGACTTAGCAACAATGAATCTAACGTCAAATGCACACAGTTTAATATTAAACGATGCATAAAACGATAATAAATACGTGGGATACAAAACGTAAACAGATCGTAAATCATAATCAAAACATATTAAGGCATATATAATAAGTCGACGACGGTATTAAAAGAAAAAACGGCAAGTAACTCTCTATAATCCACTCACAATGGATTAGATGATTTGTTAATAAAACCGGACCGAATGCATATTTACAATCAGTATTTTCCACCGAGATGTCTGATTCGTAATACATTAGCTTTAGTTCCAACCTCGCTCACTGTTACATGGTGTATGATGACTAATTGCTGTAACAATACGTAAACGTAGGTACAAATTAGTTTTTAATCGGCTTCATCATTATTACATTTTGATATAAAGAGTTATAATTATCGAAATACCAGTTCTTCCCTGTCGATTTATCCGGGTTATAATGTCGTCTCGGGCTAAAAGTCTTCTTTGTTAGGTATATCTCTGAGTATATATGGGCCAAGTTTCATCTAAATTGAGTAACAAACACCAACACGTAATTTTGCGTGAATAATATAGGTAGGATTAGTTTTAAGACCATGATTAGTCTTGGGAAAACAGACAGGTATTCAGTTTAAAATTAATATTCATCATCATCATCATCATTTCAGCCTATTGCAGTCCACTGCTGGACGTAAGCCTCCCCCAGGGTTCGCCACATGGCCCTATCTCCCGTTTTCGCCATCCAGTCACCACCAGCCACTTTTTTCAGGTCGTCGGTCCATCTGGCCGGAGGGCGTCCTACACTACGCTTGCCGAGTCGTGGTCTCCACTCGAGAACCCGTCTACTCCACCGATCATCGGTTCTGCGACAGATGTGACCAGCCCACTGCCACTTCAGTCTGCTACACTTCTGTACTACGTCAGAGACTTTGGTTTTTTGTCGGATAATCTCGTTCCGGACTTTGTCCCTTAACGAGATTCCGAGCATACCCCTTTCCATAGCTCGCTGTGTGACGTGTTGTCGGTGGGCTAGTTTCACTGTCAGGTTCCACGTCTCGGCTCCGTATGTCATGACCGGCAGGACGCACTGATTGAATACCTTGGTCTTCAGGCATTGTGGCAAGGGTGACTCGAAGATGTGACGCAGCTTTCCAAATGCTGCCCAGCCAAGCTGCACTCTTCTGGTGATTTCACTCTCAAAGTTGTCTCTACCCAGCTGTAACTTTTGTCCTAGGTAGACGTACTCCTGGACAACTTCAATGGCTACACCTTCGACGGAAACGGGCACAGGGACGATGTGCTCGTTGAACATGACCTTAGTCTTGTCCAAGTTCATCCCTAGCCCAACGCGTCTCGAGGCAGCATTAAGACCGGACAGCATTTCCTGCAGGTCTTGCAGCGATTCTGCCATTATAACTATGTCGTCAGCAAAGCGGAGGTGTGTGAGATATTCACCATTGACATTGATGCCCATTCCATTCCACCGCAGGGTCTTGAAGACATCCTCCAGAGCATTGGTGAAGAGTTTCGGGGAAATAACGTCACCCTGTCTTACACCTCTGAGCAACTGGATGGGTCTTGTTTGGTGGTTCTGGACTTGGACGGACATAGTCGCCATTTGGTAGAGACTTCTCAGCACCTCCACGTACCGCCAGTCGACTTGGCATCGCTGCAAAGACTCCAGAACGGCCCAGGTTTCGATGGAGTCGAAGGCCTTCTCGTAGTCCACAAACGCCATACACAGCGGTTGGTTATACTCCTCGGACTTCTGTATAACCTGCCGAACAGTATGGATGTGGTCCACGGTGCTATAGCCTTTACGAAACCCAGCCTGTTCCGGTGGCTGAAAGGCGTCAAATCTTGATGCCAGACGATTCGTAACGACTCTCGAGAACAGCTTATAGACGTGGCTCAGAAGCGTGATCGGCCTATAGTTTTTAAGGAGCGTTTTGTCTCCTTTCTTGAAAAACAATGCCACTACACCTCTGCTCCACGCCTTCGGGGTAGTCCCATTGGTTATTACAGAGTTGAAGAGCCTCTTCAACTCCCCAAGAACAGGTTTACCCCCAGCCTTGAGGAGCTCAGAGGCTACTCCATCTTCACCGGGAGCCTTCCCATTACTAAGCTGTTTGAGAGCCGCCTCGATTTCGTCGACATCTACGTCTGGGAGATCTTCAGTGAAGTGGCGGGTAAGTGGGGCTCTAGGGTCTCTCGCGTCAGGTGTAGACTTCGGTGCATGCGAAGCATACAGATGTCCGTAGAAGTCCTCAATTTCAGCCAATATCCCCGGGACTGATGTGACGGTTTCACCATTCGAGGTAGCTAACTTTGTCAGATGACTCCTCCCCAGTGTCTTGGTAAAGACCTTCGACCCCCGATTTCGCTCGATCGCCTCATGTACTAGGCGAGTGTTCCAGCTGCGAAGGTCGCGTCTCACCAAGCTCCTGATTTTCTTGTGGAGTGACTGGGGATCTGACAAAGTTTCCTCTGGTGTCTCACGTCTAAATCGCATCAAATCCAGGGTCTCGCTAGAAAGTTTGGACTTCCTATCTGACCGCCTTTTCCGAAAGTGCCTCGTTCCCACTTCGCGTATCACCCCAATTAAGCCGTCCAGATCCTCGTCAACATTTGCCGGGGTCTCCAGTGCGGCGAATCTATTTCTCAATTCCAGTTGGAATGCATCATGTCCAGCTTGGGGCACATTTGGACGAAGAGCAGACCTCACCATGCGAATTAATATTATGTAGCTCAAATACTTAAGGTTCAAACAATTAGGTTTATAGGTACCTAATTGTTTGAAGTATTATCTCCTCAGGGTGTGTACTGTGTATGTGGTTAACATTTTCATTTCAAATATGCTACTTCCTGATAAATAAAATTCTGATTAAAGTTACTCAGAGTCTTTACCTCAATGCTTACTCAGAACTCTACAAATGTTTGTAAATACGCAATCTGCTTGGATGCAACATGTATTCTTATGGCGTCCCTGAATACTTCATTAGATGACTAAACGGAATTGTTAATAAACGGCCGAGAGGTGCAATAATCATCCACAATACATTTGCACATCATCAAAGGATGCATCGATGGTGCATCATAATTTTGCTCCAGTCGCTCCACTTTATTAATGCGTCATTTCAAGTAGGCTTTGTAACATTTTTATTTCTGAATTCATTCGACGTATGGTTGATGAAAGGTTAATTAAGTTAACATCAAGTGCAAATTGAAGCTTATTTTTTTATCTAGGAGCGATAACGTAACTCAGTGATAATTATGGAATAATTGAGATATAAACATAAATTCTCTTTATTTTATTCGGTTTATTCGGGTTTTTTTTTTCTAAAATTGTGTCGTCTGATTCCATCTGTGATTGAAAATCACTTAAAGATAATATTACAGACCACCAACAACATTTGAGCGTTAAGCTCTAAGGCGAAGGTAAAGTCGAACCAGAAGCGGAATTTGCATTTACGTTTTCTGCTCCATAAATCAACAAAACACTGCATTAATCGCATTAAGACATGCGATTAAACGTCGACAGATACAAATTGAACGGTTTTTATAATAAGAAGAAAAATCATAAGAAAAAAATATTTTTTATTTCTCAATAACCCTTATAGATGATTTGCGCGATCATCGTGCGTGCGTCGACCCAACATCTCCTGCGTGCTAAGGATAAGCTGTTTTAAATTAGAATCACCGAACGACCGGGGCGTGTCCGCGCGCAGTCTTGCAGAAAAAACTGCCTTTCATTGTGACAAATGAAGACCATTTATTGTTTCTTCGCCAAAAAGAGGGTCAAACGGTACAAATACAATCATGATTTTCAATTAAGTAAACAGCACATAATAATGTGTATATCGGCGGACAATCGCCGTTTGTATTGAAAACACCGTTATTCATATTAACTGTATCTATTTATGATACAGGTACTGTAAATAATTAAATTAGAACACGCACACACATAAAATATATCAACAATATAGCAAATATAACAATTAAATATTAAAAAGCTTGTACTTAGCTCACGATTGTTACTCCTTTACGTCTGAACACAGAATGAATCCGCAAGCTCGACTCACTATTGCTTTTATACGCATGGAATCTACCCTCAACGATCAAAACACTTTTATTTTGAATAAAATGATCGACTTCCGGTTGATTTAAAATCATAGAGTGAGCTGTCAATTAAAATACTGAATTGTTTGTAAAAATTAAATAATGATGATAAAATATGAAAACATTAATGTTCTTTGATAAATTAATTTGATATAATCTGAAATAAATCTGGAAATCAAAATCATTTAAATAACAAAATTATAATAAACATATTCTTGACCCATTTGAATTAAAATAGCATTAAATAAGTCAGTATTATTTATACCGAAACGATGAACGGATTTGTTTGGCGCCGATATGTACAATCAGTACATACCCGATTGATTGTATTCAACATGCGTGGCTTTGATAGTGTACCTTAAGATTTATTTCTTAACCCTATTCAATAGTATAGGCACTATCTTTAAGCCCCCAATCCACTACGCTTCATTTTCTACGTCATTCGACAAATCTTTCCTATCAACAGATTAAGCTCTTCCCACCACAGAAAACCAGACGTCACTGAAATGTACATCAAAAATGTCTTTTACCAAGAGACCTTGGATTACTATAAGCTGTGGATCTAATCATCTGAGGCATATAATATTTATGTGGTACCTACAGAGCGGTGGCGAGGCGTTATATCTCGAGTGAAAGCCGCGTGAAACTTCTGAACGGAAGCGTGCCGGCTTTCTACCCCGCCTCCCGGGCGATGTATCTAAGAA
This sequence comes from Achlya flavicornis, assembly GCA_947623365.1. Classification (NCBI taxonomy): domain Eukaryota; kingdom Metazoa; phylum Arthropoda; class Insecta; order Lepidoptera; family Drepanidae; genus Achlya; species Achlya flavicornis. The sequence goes on along the minus strand of OX392480.1, from coordinate 12,813,897 downwards.
AACTAACCCTAGCTAGATTTAGACTCACCTAAGTGCTGCTGTAATGGGGCGTCAGTACTTGTGTACTTTATTTAAGATTCTGATCATGTTCAATGGTAGTTTTATCCGATGTGAAAGGTGCGAGGCGAGATTTTAATTTAATTTGCTAATTGCTCGGTTAGTTGATATTTTATACCCTCTAACCTAGCCTCAAAGGCAGAATTCCTATATTCTATATATTCAAATTCAAGTCGTAAAAATTCAGTAGTCAATTAAAGTCAATTTCAAGACTTTACTTGCAGTGGCCTATTTCAAGTTTAACTATTCGACAGAAGATAATATATCGATGCTATTCAAGCTACATTTGAATTAATAAGTTTTTGTAAAAAAAAAAAAATACAAGCTTTTTTGGTGACTGTACTTTTTGTTGACTGTACATGCATTGTCTTCCAATATACTAATGTATACCAAATATCAAGTCAATCCGACCACTGGGAGTTGGTGAAATTCGACTTGCAAGATTCCACCCGAATGAACATACATACCTATATACAATGCAAGTTTAATAAAAGCTTGTACTAAAATATACCCAATTTTACGAAACGCCAACTTTAACCATGGTACCCAAGGATCACATCAATCAAACATTACTTATAAGTAAAAAAACATTTTAAAACTACAGCGTGTATGTCAGTTGCATTGCATGGCGTATGTCATGTCATGTCATGCCATGGTGTTATGTTTATTGTTTACCTTACGGGCGGGGAAGCTCAACGGTACGCGATTTCTATGGGCGAGCGCTGGCAAGGTCGTCAACCACGTGCGCCCGCGCCACCTTTGTTGTATAATGTGAACGCAACATTACGGTATTGGTTGATCTTTAGCTTTACATTACAATCAAGTAGTGTCCACACAAGTGTGTGCTATTGTTCCGGTTTGAATAAGTTATAGATAAACATGTTTATTAGCAATATTAACTATTGACTTGTTATGTTTAGATTTAGTTTTTTTCTGCGTAGTTTAGCTTATTTTAAAATACAAACTTGTGTAGTATTTTATTGTGTAATATAAAGAAGTTATTTACAAAACTACATAAAAATTAAAATTATATATACATGTAAATAATTATAAATAAAAAACTGGGTTTAAATCGCCACCTGCAGGCAGGGTACCCAAAAAGCTGGCGACGTTACCTCGTTGAATTGCAAGGCTAATGCGTTGCGCGAGGTAAGCGCCAGCTCTTTGGTCCCCTGTAGTATCAATTAGGCGTCTGGACAGCTCCCTAACCAAACTGCGCGCCTCTGGACCCCAGCAAACCATTGTTTCGACCCCAAAAGGAAGAAATATGTAACCGTCTCCAAGAGTTGCATATTTCCTCCTTTTGAGGCTTTCCGCAGCGTCGCCGCAGCCCGCCACCCGAGATGAATTATGGAGGTGAGAGGCCGCCAGGGTGTCAGCACATGTTGCGTCCCAAAACAGCGGCCTCCCACGACTCCAAGGAATCAAAGTCATACCATCGGGCCTCTTACCATCGTCACGCGAGATACCGTTCGGCTCAAGGATAGTAATTACATAAAGTTGTATTTTCCTAAGTCTAGCGGTAGTGGTACTTCCAAGATAGAGCCTGAAGAAGCCCATTAAGGATATTATACTTCATCATCATCATCAACAGCCTATAATGTCCCACTGCTGAGCACAGGCCTCCTTTCACAAATGAGGGTGAAAGGGAATGGGCGATACTCCCACCACGCGTGCCCACTGCGGGTTGGTGGAGGTAGGCTCGTGGTAATCCTACTGTTGGAGTTTTTCAAGCCGCCTAGGAGGCATCCAACTAGCTTAACGACTATCACAATTAAGTGATAACCGGGACCAACGGCTTTACGTGCCTTCCGAAGCACGGACTTATACGGACAATATTATACTTCACAATAATTAAACCCGTAATGGAGTTTCCAGTTTAATCATCAGCAAACGAATGGTCAAACGCCGCACACCGCATGCATTCACATTGTTATTATTGTTATGTCCGCAGTAATATCATAAAATGTAGCAAGTGTCGTACTCGTAAAATATACGTAATATACACGCAGTGCCATAATGTGTTATAATAACGGGTGATATACCCATAGTAGTTACGTAAACAACGTGACCGTCTGGTACATTCGGCCGGAGTTTACGAGTGCTCCTAAAACTGCGACCTAGATTTCTCTCCAGACACAAAAATCGTATATTTCAGGCTTTGATTAAGGATACATCCAGATAGAGTGTCGCAGCTGTGCATGCGTCGATAAAAGTAGCCCCTAACTGTTAGAGGCTAAATCAAATAAAAATAAATAAAAATGCAAAATAATGTTCAATATTTAAATTTCTCCCGATTTTAATTGGAATATTTCAACAACTGCTATCATTATGAACGTCACTATGAGAAGCAGAATGACGCAAAGGGAGCGTAAAACGTAGCTGTTACGCGCAGCAGCCTATAAAAGTTGGCCTGTTTTATATATTCGTGTAGTATGACGACGTTCTTTCTAGGTATATTTATTTCTATGATTTCAGGCGCCCTCAACAACAGATCTGAATACATTAAGGATTTACTGTTTCTCTACGTGTTGGTTGAAATACCTACTGTAATTAAAACGGCTGGTGGTACCGTACCTTTTATTTGTCTGCGCCTTTTGGATCATCTTTTCTTTGACTTTTCATGTTGTCTTCTGTTGGTCTATCGGTCTCAATGTCGTTTATATTTAGAAAATATTATTGTATATTGAGTTCAGTTAGTAGAAAACATGTTATGTATGTAACGGCATAAGGACTATTTTCATCTTGCCTACTACGTCTACAAAGACGAGGATCATTAGAACAGCTTTATTCAATTCTAGACTTCAACTTGTTCGAATATATTGTCTAAGAGAAACGTTAAATTTATTCTAATTCAATATGCATAACAGATACGACTTATATAAGACTTAAGACAGAGAGATTAAATTGACTCAATAGAAATTTCGTAATTGATGTAGATTAGTTCATTTAAGAAAGAATTAACATATCCATCGTCGGAGCCGGAAACCATGACTAACAGTGACAATGTCTCGCTCACTGAGGGTATAATAATCACCATGGATTCAAAAATAACAATTTAAACCAGTATAGTGACACTTGATTAATCGTGCCGAGTATATTTACATTCCGAACAAAAGACTTCCTTACATTTAAAATCAGAATAAATTGCGTCCAGGCGTTGGTATTAAATCATTATGTGTGGTCAGTGATGAATATAAAGCAAGGAAAAACGGTGATAATTCAGCTGTTTTGTTCTCTAAGGCCAATTAAATTGAACATATAACAAATTATAATAATAGTAGAGTAAAGACTTATTAACACGTGTTGATAAATCTATCGCAAATAATTCATTTGAACTAAATCTGAAACTGAAACGCTACACTACTCTACAATCTACAATATAATACAATATGAAATACACGTCGCGCATTTCAATGTGCGCAGTTACCGAAAGAGCCATAAAAAAATGTCGTGACATTGACCAAGGCGACGTTCTTGCAAGTTGCGAGTGGAAACTAATGTATGTAAGAAACGTTTCATAGACATTTTTTGTTATGTAGTGTCGGGTGCTTTCCACAATACTTTTTATGATATCATAGCTCCACGAGTATCGTGCTGATCTAATTTATCAAAAGACACAAAATACGACATCAATTAATTTGACTAACTAGACTCCCACAAAAATTCAACAGGCTAGATAGAGAAGTAAGGAAATTCGAAATTATAACAGAACGTAACAAAATGGCCGATCTTACAAAACTTCTCCCAAGTATGTCCCCGAAGCATCACAAATATATGCAAATTGCAACACGTTAACACGGATTTGTTATTTTATTACCATCATTTACCAGTTCTTTGCTACTACAATGTAAATATCTTCAGCGCGTGCAAATTTAGTTTCCGTTTCGACTCGTAGCGAGCGTTACTTGATCCCGGCCGTCTGTCGCTCTTAATTCGCACCCATACGTTTCAGTTAAAAACAAGAGCACAATATGCGTAACTAATCAACAGCTGTACGATCACAATCGACAGTCGCGTTTAAGAGTTACGTAAGCGCGACTTTGTTTACAAAATGTGTTTTGAATTTTCAGCAGCTTTTTTTTAAACACTTTATTGAATGTTTCCTTATTAATGCAGGCTTATGATTAGGTCCAATCAAAGGACTGGACGACCGTAAACATTTTATAGAAACGTTCGTCTCCCTTTATGAACATGGAATGGTGTTCCGGACTGTTATATAACAAATCAGATGTTACATTACGAAATCTCCGTACATTTCCAATGAAAACTACTTGAACCGCATCGTTATTTCAACACGCTTTAAATTTTCTTACGTAATGTATTCGAGAATTGGACTATAACCGAGTTAGGTAAGAAAATTTCATAAAACCGTGTTGAAGAATACAGATTAATAAAACAGCCAAATGTATATCTGGACATGGTATTTATTGTACAAAAATAATGTGCGAGCGTGTAACTCATGCCTCACGACGACATACACAAACAAGTATTTAACCTAGGTTTTTATGTATAAAATGCATTCACTCAGTAAGTTTAGACATAGCCTATTTTGTTTATAATATAGTGAGGTGTATCGTTGAGTTTTACAACCACGTCTGGCACCACGCCCATTACAAATCCCAACACAACCACACAGGCTCGGCGCTGCATGTTTATTAACAGCCTCATCCACGGGAGACCACATTTTGATTGCAACAATTTATCTTATACATTTACTCATCGTTATTTAATAACGACTCTACCGTACAACAAATGCTATCAATGCAATAAAAAAGCTATAGTCCCCTTCCTTTTAGATAAAAGTATATATTAAATGAAGGAGGGCAAACTTCGAAAGTGATCCGTTAGAGCGCAGATTGTGTTGTACATAGATAAATAACCCCAATGTCAGGGTCCCACTAATACACATTGAAATCAGAATTTAAAAGTGGATAAGGTGCTGTAATAACTCCTCGTCTACGCGGAGCCTGTCGTAAAGAGAAAAAAAAGTGAAGCCAGAACCAATTTATCATGTCGTCCCACGCACGCGCTGAGCAATATAAGCAAACACAACGTAAAAATAAAAATGGAAAACATAGAAACAGACCGTAGAGTGTAAAACCCAACGATAGAGACAGTGTACGAATGTACAGTCCATGAATAACTTAGTTATATTCACATTATCTACATTATGGAACTTTATCTGGTGTTAATGATGTCGTTGGACCCTCGCTTTAACAAAAAGATTCAATGAGACATTTCGGAAAAGGGAAATTCCGTATTCGCCGTTTATCAATGAACTTTACGATACATTTTAATATAGTCCGAGTAATCAAAAACTTTATTGAACGTACAATTTTATTGTTTACATCAGATTTACTGATGTTCTACATACCGTTTATTCGGAGTGTTAAAAACAAGCACAAAATGTGTTCCTCTAATTTATTTGTTTAATCTCGAAATCAAAGCTTCTCATATATAACGTGATCGACTCTTAGTTACTTATGTTTGTTTGTATTAATCACTTTCAGACTCTTACCTTCTTGTTAATAAATAAGGTGTAAGTCAGTCGTGTAATACCCAGGTATTAAGATAGCCTCATCCCTTTTTGTTTATTTGACATTAGAAAGTGACGGATATATTTTAATCCTAGATATTACTATACTTGACGTAAACCTTATTTATTAATAAGGGGGTTAGTGTTTCTACTACGTTTTAAAACTGTAAACAAAGTGAACAACCGCGACTGACAACAAGCTTGTTTGAGAGATAACAAAGCTTTGTTGTTGGTTAGAAAAGTATTAGTGTTTTTTTTACACTGCAACTGTTAAATACCCATAAAATTAACAATAAAATTATGAGTAACACACTTATTAACATTGTCAAGTAATCATGTGAAAATTTTCTTTTCAACACTAGCGTTTATTGAGTAACTATTTTTAGATTTATTGAGATCAAAGTTATGAATTATGTTTATCTATATAGTCGTGCTAGTTACACTATTTATAACTCAAGAATGGATGAATCGATTTTAGTGAAAATTGGTGGAGAGGTAGCTTAGATCCAGGAGACAGACATAGGATACTTTTTATAGGGTAGTGTAGGGTAGCGTAGGGTAGGGTAGGGTAGGGTAGGTAAGGGGGTAAAGAAGGGGGCGCGGGTGAAACCGCGGGCGGAAAACTAGTTTATTGATAAAAATGACAACGGCAAAGTAGTTGATGAATGGCTTTATGATGATTCAATTGATACTGATAATGATGATGGATACGAGCTAAGGCCAATCAGTGAATTGTGATTGATAGGTGAACGGACGTGATGTGAGTGATATAATACGTGACACGTGACTTTGTACGTAACACGATCGGATCGTGAACGTGTTTTTTTACTTTTTTAACGCTAGATTTAAGATATGTTTTTATTAAACTTAGCTACTTCACGCACCGCTTGATAATCAAAACGTGACAAATTCACATATAGCTGTTAGATTACACATTAAAATTCGGTTTGAATAATTTACAAAATTCGCCATTAATATTTACCAATTTACAAAAAGTCCAAAAAGTTTATGTAGAATGTAATGGTTGGAGAGTCTAGTTTTATTTTAAATGAAAAAAGTCATTAGCGCTATGAACCGGTGCGCGCGCGCACGAGGCGCCACCCGGAACGGTGTGCGGCGGTGAAAACCGCGGGAAACCGCAATAGTAAGCGCGCCGCGAGAACCGTGTCAGTAGTGTGAAACGCTAATTGCACACCCGAGTTATGGCGGCCCTGCACATCGCTACGTCTTATTGATTTATATTACCCATAAATCTTTTGCTACGCAATTATTGACACTCTCTAGAAACAGTGTTTATTGTTATTTCTTGTTTATACGTACTTAAAACACTTTCGAATGTAGCGATGAATGTTGCTTCGTTATCTATACCTATCTCAAAGTTTGAGAATCATCAACAAAACCAATAGAGGATCAAAGTTAGACACGCGATATTAACAATATGATAAACGGCGAAACATAAAAACCTTTAGTAGTATATATTCCAGATAAAGTTTCCCGTCAGTTTCCTACGCTATTGTTAACAATAAATTAATTATAGATTCTACAGGAAACCGATTCGGAGATCTCAATTTTAATGGGCCACGAGACGCTCCTTGCTTGCCTCGCTGTGACAATTTGAGTCCAGCTCAAATGGCGAGCAGAGACCTCCCTGGAGTATTCGACGGCATAACGCTTTCATTTTAACATAGATATCACGTCACCCGACCGCGAATACTTCAGGCAGTAACTAAGGCTAAATCACAAATGTTGCGCGAGTGTCCGCGGGCTACGAACGCCGACGAACAACCTGCATCTGACACTTCCTCACTCTTTTTGCCATCCGCTTTTACACTAGATTCGATTCCACGACAGTTCACCGCACTGTTCACTTTTAAATCGTAGCAAGCGATAATGCGTTTGTTCACAGCACTTTCACTTTTATCGGCGAAGAAGGAGCGTCGGTCGGAGTTCATAGCCGGGGGCGAGGTCGAAAACAACTTGATCTCCAAGTCACGCTGTCCATTCATCGAAGTGACGATTTCGGAGGATATTTCCAAAGCGAGTGGAGAACGTGGCTCAGGCGAACTTGCCCTTCTCGTTGGTGGGAATAATGAGTAAAGATTGGGTGCTGAATATGTATCGCTATTGTTCATCTCCCTTCGTTCTGGTACCCTCGAAGATGGGTCACTCCAACTACGGCGCAACGTCGTATCTGCCCCTCGTCTGCCAAGCAGCGGCCCGACAACTTTCATTGAGTCCTCTAACTTCGTTGGAGCAAAATCAACACTAGAATTTTCATCGAGTAAATCCGCGATCGAATCGGTATCCCAGATTTGGCCCACAGGATCACAAAGACGACATTGACACAAACTGACAGCAGATTCGGCCGGCGAAGCGGCCTCAGCTAAGCCGAAACGAGTAGCCTCTAATGCTTCTCCCAATGCAGACACTCGATATGTTTCATGTTTAGGTTCCGGGTACTCCATCACTTTTATGTCTAAGCGATAGGGTAACGACATTTCACGACAATAAGATTCCTCGTAAATACCGTGCGTGGTTGCCATTCCTGAAACCGCACAATGATCGACATCGCCGAGATCCAAACTAGCAGCTGTTAAATCGTGCGGTGCGATATTATTAGGTTTTCTATCTTTTTTGCGTCGTTTCCGTGGTTTGATTATCCTGGGTAACATGGTTTCAGAGTTTGTCGAGCCGGAACTTTCATCGCTTGCGACACTAACCGCATCCGTGTTGTTGTTGCGTCCGCCTCGCGTGGAACGCGCTTGCTGCTGTTGATTGCGCGGCCTGTTTCCCTCGGATGCCTCACACCTGTCTCTCGTGACGTGCTCGTTGTGTACGGCCGGCCTGTGGTTACGCTGCTGTTCTGGAGCGGTGGTGTACTTTCTTCGATCGTGCCTGTTCTGTATGATGAGGGGAGCTCCTTGGGCGTGCATAGCGAGCTTGGACACAGGGGTATTACGGGACTGTGGTGGTGCGCGTCCTGCCATGGATATGAGGGGTGCGCCAAGCCATGCATTCGGGTGCGGCACGCCATAGGGCGGATAGTAGGGCGGCGGGAAACCCGGTGCGGTGGTGGCATACTGAGGGCGAGCGGGTTCGCGGCGCCCAAGGGCGGCGCGCTCGCCCGGACTCATCACGCCAAAAGGGGCGTTTAACCCATATTCGTAAAAGTTTTTCACTGTCACGGTAAAAGTCCAAGATGCAACGCGATGTCGTAATCGTACACTAACATCGGAGGCGAGTTGTGGTAAGTATGCACGCGTGCGTTCGCCGCGACAGTCGGCAGAGGACTAAAGTGAATGAGTGCGGTGCGAGCCGGCGGCGGGCGCGAGTGCCGAGTGGGAGTGCCTCCGGCCCGCCACGCCACGCGACTATCGCCCGGTGCCCATTGCGCGTCGTCGATGCACCGGAAAACTTTACAACCCTAATCGCTTTACAATTAAACCGGCCGACACGGTGTTGTTTACTTTCTTATCGAACGTCAAAAGAAAACGGTGGGCGGTAAACTATTGATTCACTTGACATTATGAATCAAAACCAATTTTATTTAACTAGGTACCGATTCTGTGAAATGATTATCAAATTGGATTTTATGATCTGTTAAGAAAACGGTATTAAGTGCTATAATGCCTTATTATGTCTCACACAGTTTCACAATTTTATAACAGTGAGCGAATATAAATTATAAATGCAAATACTTACCGCTTTCACCAGAGAGCACAGTCGCATTACTCGCATTGTAAACTTACCTAAAACAATAAAATTTTAGTTCATTAAAGTCAAATACGGTCACACATAACGTAAAAGCGCCCTAAAAGTGTCTTGAATAAATTTAACCGCAATTCCAACGAGCAGCTTTAATAAAAGAATTTTATTGAGTAGTAAATTGGTTTTCGAACTACATGTTATATGGTAGTACCTACTTGCATGGGTGTTTAATATTAAGCACGGCGTAGGGTTATCACAACATGGAATTTGACAACCATCGTATACATTTGAGATTAAGATGTCAAATGTATACGAAGGTTGTCATAGGTTGGATAAGTCCAACCTTTTTTTTTTTTCAACCTAGCTTAAATGTTTTAAGAAGTGGATTTAAAAAGTATAACAAATAATACAAATAAACATTATCGACATCGCCTACACGTACCACGTGTAAAAACTATATTAATCAATGGTGATCGTTGAGCACCCTACGCAAAGACAAATTTCCAATATAAAAATTCCATAAATACTATTTTATTTACAGCTTAATTTGTATGTGAAAAAGAACGTTACAGTTTTTTTTTAAACATAACTAAGATGGCAAACAAGCATACGGCTCGCCTGATGTTAAGCGGTTTCCGTAGCTTATAATCGTTCGCAACACCAGAGGTAAAACTTATCAGCCCTACAATACTTTGCTGAAAAGTGATCCGAGTCTAACATAAACTACATCATTACGAAAAACAGAAGCAAGTTCTCATGAAGGATGTTATTAAAAACCGTAATTAAAGAACATACAGGATGCTGTAAATAAGATCACGATTCGAAGATACAATTAATACTGAAGTATAAATCGTAATGCCTGTAGCTTCTCGTCCCGATCGTATGAAAGACCTTTTGAACGCCTAAAGGGGCGGGTGAAAGTGAATTCGATGACTCAAAGGCTCTCTCTCTATAAACTTAAACATTGTCGACATATCGTGTGTATATGTCTTTCCATTTAGCATACACAAACTTACGTACGCCTTATATGATACTTGTGTATGTTCATTTAGCATATTCATATAATAACACGGACTTTCATTGCGAGAGTCGAACGAAAGTTTGAGGCGCATCTGATAGGTCAATGTGAAATGATGACTTGTTATTATCGTAAACAATAGTATAATTAAATTTTTTTTACGATGTGTGTGTATTTTAATTGTTGATTTTATCGTTTTATACATGACAGGTGAGACGTCTACTGTTTTACGGGTAATATCATAGAGTAAGAATAATAGAGTGATAGCGCTAACACAATTAATTATCTTGTGCGGACACCGCTATCACAAATAGGCAACATACAGACTAACGGACGGACAAATTGTATTATTACACATTAAGTTCATATTATCATGGAGAGGTTTAAATTATTACTGTTATTATTTAATCGTAATTAAGAAGAGTTAATTATGTATTGTGATTTTAATTAATAGAAGAGTTTTGCATTTACTTTAAATAAATCGTACTATTAACTTGAGAAATAATTGCCGACAAACTGCAATGTAATTTGGCAGATATATATTGTAACATTATGAAATTCAAAATCATTTATTCAAATAGACCTTCGCAGGCACTTATGAAAAGTCTGACTCTAATACTCTAATACCGGTTCGGAAGGTTGCATTTGCTGAGAAGAGCCGGCAATAAACTCGGCAATTACTCTTTTCAAAACAGGCTTAGATTAATTACATAATATTTACATTCTAATCGCACTGAAAACAATTGCGTGCCCCGGCGCGGCGGCAAAATTACAAGGTAGACTGAAAAAATATTTAATAAGTAAATAAATAGCAAACTTAAGCAGACCAGCCCCCACAAGCAGCACCTGTTCACAAGTATGACGCGTGTGGCAGCCATCGCCCTCCTCGCCATATTGGAGGGAAGTGAGCGACCCGTCACACGACGCCGCCGCAAGCAAAGGCCTTAAAGTGAGCATGACTTACTTAAGACTGCCTTAGAAATAAAAAATAACTAAAGGGAAACACTAAACACACAATTTGTTATCACTGTGACTATTGACAAGTTTAGACTAAATATCACAAAATAAAAAAATATAACAATTAGACAGACATAATAAATCGATGCATTTATATCAAACTAAATAAATGAAGAACATTTAATTGAATTAATTTAATTTAATTTAATTGCACGTATATGTAACTTTTTATAAAATAAAAATAAATAAAAAACATTCCCTTGTGCGAAGCGTAAGCAGTTTGTATTTAGATGTATTCATAGATACACCGTACACTGGTTGATTTATATATTGTCAGAAAAAAATACGATATGAGTTCCTTCCTTGAAATTTATTTTCTGTTAAAGTATCGATTAAAAACGAGAAATTTGCATTCATGTGCTCACGGCACATACTCTAGTACAGTCACTCTATTAATATTCTATCTCTATGGTTGTACATACCAAATACAAAGAATACTAAAAGATTTCGCACTTAGTTATTAAGATATAGCTTTTAGAACTATAAATCAGATATATCTTGGTATAATTAGAAGCAACTAGTTTAGTTCATAGCTGTCCGCCATAAAGACCTCATTTGTGCAGGAATAAAAATTAGAAACACAAACAGAACTCCAGTTCCGGCTCACTCGAAATTAGATGTTCCCAAACTTGTATTTTATCCCGAAACGAAAGTAGTCCGAGTTCTGTGATGTTGCCTTCCTCTTGAAGTAAGTTGGAAAATTCCACAGTGAGTATAGTAAGACAACTGTCATGATGTCAAACTTATTACCGCAAAATGGCTTCCGCAATAAGTTGTAAATATGCCATGAGGGAAAATTCATATTTTCAACAATTAACCTGTCGAATACAGCAAGGAGCGGAGGGGTTTGTTTAAAAATTGTCAAACTGCAAATGTGTCCACCCCACAAGAGGATTCGCATTTACCTCTTTTTTATTTTCAACTCTAGGTGATTTACGGCTTGGCAGGGGCAGCTCGATGGCAGCAAAAAGCCAACTTTGATATATATGCAGATTTACCGACACGAATATAATATAATTGATTTATTTGTTTGCCAAAGGGCCAATTTGATAAAATGTTTTGTCATTTTTTTACGTGCGATATTTCAATACGTATCATAGAAGCGGGGGCAGCGGTAACACGATCCTGGGAATATTTGCTGGCGAGAATATCTTAAAGCTTGGTCGGTCTAGGTTGTGGACACCTACGTGAAATAATACCTCGTGAAGCAATGTAATAAATAACAATAATAGTAGGTATAATTTTAATCAGAGATATGATCAAGCTTTAGCTGGGCATTTTTGTTCCCTCTCAAGAAGGAATCTTGTCAGAAATTTCGCTATTTAATATGCAAAGCTGATGATAAGTTGGTAGCAAACCTGGGCATTTTTGTTTCCTCTAAAGAAAGAATCTTATCAGAAATTTCGCTATTTGCTATGCAAGACTGATGATAATTAGATGGAAAAGCAAGGCATTTTTGTTTCCTCTCAAGGAGGAATCTTGTCAGAAATTTCGCTGTTATGCAAAGCTGATGATAATTTGGTAGCAAACATGGGCATGTTTGTTTCCTTCCAAGAAGGAGTCTTGTCAGAAATTTCGCTATTTGCTATGCAAAGCTGATGATAATTTGGTAGCAAACATGGGCATTTTTGTATCCTCCTAAGAAGGAGTCTCATCAGAAATTTGGCTATTTGATATGCAAGACTGTTGATAATTATATAGAAAAGCTGGGCATTTTTGTTTCCTCTCAAGAAAGAATCTGGTCAGTAATTTCGCTATTTGCTATGCAAAGCTGATGATAATAAGGCAGCAAACAAATAGGGCTTATCTGAAAGTAAAAAGTGAAAGTATGCGTTGTTGTGCTTGCAAACCAGAGGGATCACTAGCGCTGATGTTGGCACTTTATATTATTTCTAGTTATGCAACAAACAATAAAGGTTAAATTGGCCTGAGCAGAATATGTGGTTACGCAAGTCTTACTGGCATATATAATACCAACACCTGAATAGAGAACACTAACTGGAATATAATTTACATCCTCTCTCGTACTCTCGTGTCAATAAAGTACATTTTTGAATATCTAATTCAGATCTGGAATAGCAAATACTGCGCGTACCAGGCACTCATAGCCAGAACAGAGAAAGTGACTTATACAGATTCGTTGACCCTTGCTGTCGCGTGCTAAGCCAAAATCAATTTAGCATCCACTCTCGTTCTCGAAGATATATCTGATGCGTTAACCGACTGTGGTTATTACGTGTTATGCGAGTTACGAGAGCACGCCTCATTATCGTTGCCAAGGGAAAGTTAGGCTATTTTCTATTATAATTGGTGTTACAAGATTAAATTGACGGGTTGTTAGATGGTATGGCCACGCCATTATTTTAGGTTACGTAATTATCGACCTGATCGCGCAGGTATTCGACTGAAGATATGATTTTACACTTGAAAGATTATGGTTATGATAGATTTTATCGAAATTCCTAGGATTTAAAATCCTGGGTGATGACACCGTTTCTTTTTTCAGAGCATGATAAGACAAAGATACAATCCAGTATAAATTATAGATCGAAAGAAAGCAATCATAACTACAGTATTGTTAGAAGTAGTAGCAATGACAAAATTACACAACGGAATGGTCATGTGCCAACATTTCGTATTGTGTCCACAAAATATCACTTAACACCTAAAATGGACATGGACATGCCATTACAGTCGAAAGTGGCCAAAATTTATTATTTGAATGTTAATTATAACCATCGACAAACGGCAATTCACTTTCCATTTCCACTCTTTCGATTTTTATCTACAAAAATTATGTACGAGTGGAATAAGAACTGTCAACATTTTACTGCGAAATATTTGACGGTTCGTTGAAATTTCGAGCTGCGCTACTATATTCACATAAATTCAGAACATGTGTTGAGCTTACTATGACAACAATGAAACTTGTGTACATAAGAAATGAGTATAACAAAAAGCAAATATGGCTTTGCTTAGAAAGTAAGAGACTCGGAGTGTTGGTATGCTCTCAAACACGGAAAATTATTCTGTAAAGAGCAAGCCAATATACAATTATCCTAAATACCAAATTCATATATAATAATGAATAAAAGTTATAATTTTTCACAAAAGGCGGATGCTAAGAAACCGCATCTAAGATCTCAGTGCAACACTGTCAAAGAAATTAAACTATATTACAGAAGGAACTGCAGATGTTGTCACCTGGTAAACAACTTCTTCAACCATGAACGCCATTAACAGAAGGAACTGGCTTTCAAGCGTCACTGCCGGAGCACACCGGTATAGGTGCTTATCGACTATTAACTTGAGGATTTTAGCCAGACAGGCGGGTCCTACAAAGTACCCTCAATGTGTTCCTTCAGCGAAAGCTCATCGCAAGATAAGAACCCACGTTCATCGCTTTATTCGACGTCACCACTAAACCCCACTAAAGACGTAGTCATGAAATCTGTATTTTTTTTGTCTAAACTAATTTAAATAACAGATACCAGTATTTGCATTAAACACAGCCGCTTTGCTCGCTAGTCTTCCGGTGAATGTGCACGTAATTGCGTTTCCGTTTGTTGCAACCGGCAGGCGCCTGCGCCGGGCGCAAGTGACGTTTAGACGATAACTACCTATTGTTTGCATTTACACTAATCACCGATGTGTAAAACTGCTTTTACACTTAATAATTAATTACATACACATGGTTAATGTACGTCTATTACACATTTATTGAGTTTGTATTACCTAATCGATCGTTTAATATACTACACAAATTAACAGAATGAAGGGCATATTATCTGTCTATCCAAGACAATCCATTAATATCTCGTAAAATTACCTAAAAATTAAACAATTTATATATTTCCTTTAATGCTATTAGTATCGGGTACTTTTAATATTAAAAATAAATTTGTTTTAAACTAAAATACTTTATATTTATAGATAATATCGATAAAGTATCACTGGATAAAAAACCTCAGATGCGCCTGCGCCGGATCGAGGGTTAATGCGTTTTTGATTGGCGCCGCTCAAAGCTGCACTTTCACTAACGCGTTAAACGTTTACGTTATGGCTACATCGAGTCTATAACTCCGTTTGCATTCACTGAACCACGCGGTTTACGTTCCACTCGCACCATTCAGTGTCTCTTACGAGTTCTCGATAGAAAAATCACGTTGTCAATCGCACTTGCCACTTAACTAACGCGAATTGAAATTGATTACAGACTTTCACCATTTCTATATAGAAAAAGTATCAATTCATTCCTTTTAGCATATTTTTTCGTTTTAAATTCAAATTCTACAATACAAACATTTGAGTGTTCATAATGAAACGTGCCATTTTGAAATATAGCTAAACAATATCAAAAGAGATCAACTTTAGAAACTGTGAAGTCTGCCGAAAAGTTTCTTATAAGAGGGTTAGCGTTTTGGCAGGTTACTTAGTATTAAGCGGATAACTTTAGACGTGCCTACGATGTATAATGTACGATGTCGACAAAGAAAATTGTAACTTAATACTAAGTTATGCGTTTTAGCTGCACGAGCTTACTTTACGAGGCAATAAAGCATAGTGTGTCGAGGTTCCATGACTTAGCAATATTAAGAACTATCCACTCCATCCTCATTTGTATTCTATTCATCCATAAATCGGAAGATTGTTGTGCGGAAGAGTCTTAAATGCGTACATATCTCAGACAGGTCAGAATTATAGTGCTAGAAATATGGGTTGTGACTATTTCATACTTATTTCTTGATAGGAAATTTAACCACTTTACAGCTTATGAAGTTATAAAGTGGTTCTATAAATGGGTTTGTGAAGTGAAATAAAATTAACTATACAATGAAGAACTTTATAAAGCACAAGTCCGGTCATGCATGGAGTACTGCTACCATCTTTGGGATGGATCAGCTAAGTACCAGCTTGAGGCCCTCGACTCAATAGACCACCGAGCCAGGAGACTCATCGGAGATGAATCTTTAATTAAGGCGAAACTCACGAGCCTCGACCATCGAAGAAAGGTTGCTTGCTTATCGGTTTTCTACAGGATATATTTTGGAGAGTGTGCGCAGGAATTGTTCAACCTAATTCCACCATCCCCATTTTTACACCGAACCACAAGACGCCGGGAAAATGTTCACCCGTACGTTGTTGACATACCGAAAATACGGACACAGCGTTTTGCATCCTCATTTATAATGCGGACAGCAAGGGAGTGGAACTTGCTTCCGGCGTCTGTGTTTCCTGACGCCTACAATCTAGGAACTTTCAAGGCCAGAGTGAATAGGTTTCTTCTGGGTAAGCGTGTTTCATCTTAGGCTTCGTCATCGCCCCTTATGGGCGGGTCAGTGGCCAAACGCAAGCCCATTTTATTAAAAAAAAAAAAAAAAAAAAAAAAAAAAAGATAAAGAAAATCTATTTTAATCCGTTCATGTCTTTCGTGTTAGCCCTTTTAGGCTTACCCTTTCGGCCACATCACGAGTTACCATTTTTAGATTGTGGTCAAACGAATATTTTATGTCTTCTGGAAACGGACTTATATAAAATACAAAACAGTATAAATTCTCATACTTCCTTTTCATAATAACAGAATTCCATCTGTTGGGATACCCAGATCTGTGACTAATTTGACCAAAAGAGGAAACTTGCATATTTAAGAAATCACACTATTATTGGTCTTATAAAAACATGTTATAATATAATTGACTCATAGCCACACCTCATCTATTTGTTTAAATAATACATAACTCAAATACTGTAATATACAGTATACTAAAAACAAGACTAAAAGAAGAGAATGCAGGGCCTGACGGAATTGTGTTCGAGAATCGGATTGCGGATACGTCAGAGAATAGGAAAGACCTGAATCTTTCTATAAGAGATAAATTACACAAGAGGCAACAAGACTTCGAATTATACTTAAACAAACTGAACTAAGGTTATTATTAACTTAGTTTCAAAGTCAAAGCAATAAATTCTTGTTTTGGTTAGATAGAATACTTTTCAACTTTCAGTAAAGAAACTTATCAAACACATCTTCAACCTTAAAGTATAATTTCGCTTAAATTGGATTCTAAGGGTTTATTTATTACTACTTGGATTCTATAGCCAGGATTATAGCATCACGTCATCTCTAAAATTATATTGACATTATGTCCTTTACCATACATAAACGACCGCTGTGAAGGGCAGGACTGTGGTTCTGCCGGTAATTGGTACGCATATCGTTTAGAACCTTAATAATAATTTCTGTAAGAGTACCACAGCGTACCTAAGAAATGAGTTGTTGAAGAGAAACACGCGGAAACTATGTTAACAATCAACTGACCTACAAACACATAAGTTAAGTATTGGCATAAAGCAGCTTGCACGGTAATAAAGCTAAAGCTTACGCAGGTATTATGTCTTCAGCAAAATACAGATTTAACAGTAACAGGAATAATATATTTAAGGATAAGCAATAATTAACACATTTACAACATGACATTCGAGATCAGAAAGCAGATTATGTAAATGTTACCCTGATACCACAAATATATGGTCCAGGAGGCAGTAAATGACTTCAAAACGCAAATATTAAAAACAAAAGTATTTAAGCCAAACGTGTCCTTCAAAGGGCAACAAATAAAATAATACACAATTCTCTAGTGGAAGTAACGATATATGTACAGCGACCTTCAGACTTCACCCCGATTTGAACAAGGGTGCTGCGCCCTTGCACAACCACCAAAGTCCGTCCTTGGACGAACTTTTGCGGCGACGAATCACCAGGGGTTAATAAGCAAACTTTTTTTTATAGATCTGTAGATGAATGCTTGCAGCTAGTGGAAGGGACGAAATAAGGGTACATCCGCGACCTCCAGACTGCGCCCCGGCGGGACAAGGGCGCCATTCTGCCCTTGCACTGCGCCTAACGTCCGCCCTTCGCCTACTTGGGGACAATCCATTCGGTGCACGAATGACTATAATGCCAGGATTGTCTTTTATAAGTCCGCTGTCATCAGCTTTGAATTCATTACGAGTTTTGTCTTTTAATAACATTGATCTGTATTACAGAGTTGTTCAATTTAGTTTTTATGTGTATAAAAATATTATTCTCTCACAAAATGCTTTTAAACTGATACAATCATCTCACTCAAATTCGAAGTCTTTCTCGGTAAGTGTTATTGGAATTTTAACATAAAAGCGTTTAAGAAATCCGAAATACGTATCCGGAACGACAATTCCCCGAGAACTTTAAATACAAAATAAAACAAGAAAAAAACCACTTAATTTTATGATAATATTTGATTTTTCAATCGTGTGTTTCTAATTCCTAATTCCTCTCGAGATTTCGTACTTGCTATGAATGTATGGGACATTCAAAAAGAGGAATTGAGAATAACCTTTTTTTTCTAGTCTGTTAAAAACCTAAAAGATATGGTACAAAGTGAACAAAACTGATATTTTATTATGATTTATCTATTAATGTCCTCCGAATATTATGCCGGAATTTTATCTCTATGATGAAAATTTACTGATTCACACTTAATAAAATTGTAAAATACGGTACGGCCTCGACTTCTATAATAAAGAATTGGTTGGGACATGATATGATAATAGAACTAGCTAGTACCCAAAAGCTTCGTATATAACGCACGTATAATATATCAAGACAATTCTAAGTAATAGAGTCTATTTATTACTATTTCGGATTTTTTATATAAAATTCCTGCAACTACACAAAAAACTGAAATTGAAACCCACGTGAGATCCTACGTATAAGTAACTACATCCAATGTTCTATAAATTAAATGGAACAAAAAACTAGTTGCTTACAATTTACAATTCAAAGAAGGTATAAAATTCGAATGGAATGATACTGTAGCCTCAGTTTTAATTAAAACAATTTTTATTCCTAGCCGGTGTGCCTTGCAATTACTACGTGATGGGTTTGCTAATGTCGGCTTCTGATTACGTCTGATCGTCAAAAAGCAATAAAGTTTCGCCAAAAATCGTTATGAGCAAAGCTCTTGGTGGATAAGTGTGAGACTAACGAGTTTGGCTCGTGAATCTCGTGATGAACCGTCTGGTACCATTAGGTATGCTAGATTACACATGTGGATCATTTATTCACGAAAGAATAACAATTTGGGATAATATTAGGGAATCGAAACTACCATGCAAAACAAGCAAATAACCTTACATACAGCCTAAAAACTCGAATCATATTCCTCTATAAATATTTTTGAAAACTAAAGGAACATACGAAACGTAACCCGAAAGGATCCAATATTTACAGGCGGAGGGCGTATGTAAATACACACATGTCTGGAATGGTATTTAAGCTTTAAACCCTTGGTAGCATTAAATTAAATAGGGAAGTCTGCGCCCCGGGTAAGGCTGATATGATTATACTAAAAATTGCAAAGCATTTTACATTCGAATATTCAAAAGTTAGTTTATACTAATTATCCCTGGTTACTTTCTTTGTAAGCGATGCTGAAATAACTTCAAGCGATATTGATGTCACACAAAATACGTCCAAAGAATCCAGACCAAGACTTGTCTGTCTTAGATCTTCTGTTTTCCTCTTTCAACAACAATTACATGGAAACCAGGCTATTGATTAGACTCGCACGTATTTATTGATCTACAATTGTTAGGTACAATGGAAATTTGACAATTCACGACCGTAACAACACAAAGTGAAACCCGTAACAGTTTTACAAATAACACCTTTTAGAGACTGTGACAGCCAAATCGTAGCCTTGAAGCGTTAGAAACTTTCAATAAAATAAGAAATAAATATTGCAAAACAGCATTGACACTAGCAAGCTGGGTCCACATATATAAATGGAGCAGCCGACAAGCGAACTCTTAGTTCTCTCTCTTCAATTCTCTTTTTTTCCGAACACTGGACGATTCAAGGAGAACATTAGGTTAGGTTAGGGACTAGTTGGAAGCCCTTAATAGACATTAATAATAATTTATAGTCATTATGTAATTTTGCTTATAATTCAATTTGTCATATATGTTTAATGTTGCCTGTAATTCAATTAATTTAATTTTAAATATTTCTACAAGATTTGTGATGGTAGAATACGTCAGCCACTTTTTTATTTAAGAACAGATGTACCATATTTTCTGAATTAAATTTATAAAAAAAAAAGACACGTCCAATTGTAAGTCGATTTCGCAAACGATGTCAATTCCTATAATATTTTTTTTTAACTCCGTAAATTGCCTAACCTAAAAACGAATCGCTTATCAAACATTTTCCATATTACCAAGCTACTGTTACCACTATATATGTCAGCATTGAGAAATAGTCGTGGTTGGTCATGAATGTGTATCCACAAAGGCCATATATTGTTTTCACCTCCACATAAGCTCAGACCTCCCGTGATAGTAACGTGAGGAGCACGCGTAATCTCACTAACTGCCGGTTTGCGGCGAATGATATATGTGTGTTAGAAAGCGAAACGCATACGCCAGGATAGATATGAGTAAATCGTGGTCGGGTACAGATTTGTTCTCATTTTTAGGGTTCCGTAGCCAAATGGCAAAAAACGGAACCCTTATAGATTCGTCATGTCTGTCTGTCTGTCCGTCCGTATGTCACAGCCACTTTTTTCCGAATCTATAAGAACTATAACGTTGAAACTTGGTAAGTAGATGTATTCTGTGAACCGCATTAAGATTTTCACACAAAAATAGAAAAAAAAAATGGGGGTTCCCCCATTCTTAGAACTGAAACTCATTTTTTTTTTAATAAAACCCATAAGTGTGTCTATGGATAGGTCTTAAAAAATGATATTGAGGTTTCTTATATAATTTTTTTCTAAACTGAATAGTTTGCGCGAGAATCTTCCAAAGTGGTAAAATGTGTCCCCCCCCCTGTAACTTCTAAAATAAGAGAATGATAAATCTATAAAAAATATATGATATACATTACGATGCAAACTTCCACCGAAAATTGGTTTGAACGAGATCTAGTAAGTAGTTTTTTTTTAATACGTCATTTATTGAAATTCATATCAAATACTCAGGTCTATACTACCATTCACTTATATACCTACAGGTTTGTACGGAACCCTCGGTGCGCGAGTCTGACTCGCACTTGGCCGGTTTTTTATCACCATGTACAATCAAACAAAATTGCTTCAGGGAGATGATCATAGTGAGCGAACACAAAGAAATTTGCAGTATTTCAGGATGATAGATTAAAGACAATTCTTAGAATATAAACTATATTTGTTCATACAATTGTTTCATGATATCGAAATAGCAATATGTTGAAGCAATTCGTTAAATCAAGATTGTTATGCAAGACGACAAAAATAAATGGTAAATTTTTAGCTTCATAGACATTACATAATACATCGCAGCACGCGGTTGTAAGACTTTCATTCGCTCTCGAATTTTACTGCATTGTTTATTTATAATGTGACAGCTGTTATAGAAAGTCGGTTACGTTACGACCAAACTAAAAAAAAAACAGTATTACGAAATACTTATCAGATGTAGAAAAGAAACGATTGAAATTGGACGTGTTCAAAACATATTCTAAAAAGAGACAAAAAATTCGCTCAGCAACAAACAGGCAAATCATGACTCAATAGAACAACAAACAGCATCATCAAACGTATCCTCAACAGCACAAAGCGAGATAACATTTCGCAACGTTTCAAGTTTCAACGCGGGCGGTGCTCTTGCGCAAATCGGCGTGACGTCACCGCGTTCGGTTCCGGCTTCACTTTCGCGAAACACTTTCACCCGTCCGACGAGTGCCGAGGCGCCGGCGACGGCGACGTGTGTCGATAGTTACCGCCCCATTGTCATTCCGATGGCGAGTATCGATGACCGGTTAAAAATCGCGTCGATAATTTATTCGGACAGCACTAAATTGTCGGGTAACCATGATATTTTAATTCATTCTTACTATCACTAAAGAAGGCATTTTATAATATTCTTTATTCTAAAATTTCGCTCAATGTAGCTATAGTATAGTCTAAAAGACGAATGACATTTGAGCTACTATAGTAATTTCCTCAAAGCTGACTCATCTAATAAACCGTGAAGAATTACGTTGCCGACTGCAGTTTCACACAAAGCGCGTATGATTTGCTGGCATGGAAATAACTCATTGTTCTGTGAACGACAATTCTAGTTAGTTGCATTCATTATATTCTTGAAACACCGAAATTATGAGGTATATTTATTACCTTATATACTTTATAAACAAGGTGCGTGTTTTCTTTTCTAATCATATTGCATTCTGAAAAAGCAGTTAAACTAATTATATTAAATTTGAATGCTGAAAAATTTAAACATACTGTAAGCTATATATATAAGGTCCTAATAAATTAGTTAATTTCCTCTTGAGGGATGAATGTATAGGTCATTAGTAATCAAAAAATAATATTAGACAAATAATCCGTGGGTATTTTTTTTTAGATTAATGTTTAAATTAATACTTTGTACAACTGATATTAAGTTCAATTTTGGAATTTTGTTTTTTTTCCACAGATTATTTTTCTAATATTGTTTTTTGATTACTAATGACCTATACATTCATCCCTCAAGAGGGAATTCACAAATTTATAAGGAACTTATATATACACTTTTTTCTAGCTAACAATTATAGTGATTGCCTAGATGTAGGGCCTAGAGATAAATGCAGAAGACCATGGGTTCTATTAATTCGTTTCGGTGATAAGAGTAAAAATAAAGCATATGTTTTGTATATAACATATTATTCTACTTCACAGTAAAAACTTCAAAAGCCAATAGACCAGAGAAACTCTGTGCAACATAATATCATACCTTCTTAATTATTTTAATTTCGTTCTTTTGATATTTGAATCTACATATACTTAGACAGGATTATCCGATATCATAGACACCTTAGCGTAAAGACAACACAATATTGTGCTCTCTAATTTGTGTGGCCCGCGAAAGGAGAATTTCACCGGATGCTCGTGGCCGATATGATCTGATACTTAAAAGTTTTATATTATGTAATGTAAAAAGTCTATTATGTTTTGAACACGCAAAACAATATCTACCAACAAACATCTTTTTTCTATTAGTGATACATATTTTATATTTTTTTTTTACATAAAAGAACATGAACTGACTCAGTGGCGTAACAGGGCGGGCTGCACATGCCCATTTGCGGCCTGCATCGGAAGTCACCTGTTTAGGGTGTGACACCCGACTGTGAAAAAATAAAACTTAGGTACACAAACCTTTAGTTTTGTTTTTATACCACTTAGTTGGCAAACAAGCATACGGCCCGCCTGATGGTAAGCGGTATCCGTAGCCTGTGGACGCTTGCAAAACCAGGGGTATAACTCGCGCGTTGCCTACCCAAAAAAAATATTTGAATTATTAGAATTATTAGATTACGAAAAGAAAAAAAATATCTTGTGTGACGTTTTCAAGACGACGTTTTTTGCCATCAATGCCATAAAAATAGAGGCACTTCGTCTTTTAAAAGAAATACGGAGTCATATTGTAGAAAAAGCTACACAATAAAAATTACATCATAGTTTGGGTGTATATATTTTTTATTATTTTAAACACTTTTTATTAATGGGGTGACACTACGATTTCCGAAACGGGTGTCACCCATGCTAGCTACGCCATTCAACTGACTGTCAGATAATCAAAGATCAACTTAGAGCCTAGGCCTTCGTCAATAAACTTACATAGCGCAAAATATGAATCAGACGGGTATTTCCTTAGACTAGCGCGTTCATACATACGAACTCTTCAGCTTTATGAGTAATCCTCATGCCATTTCAATATCATTCAGACGATCTAGAAATAAAGTCGTGTTAAAACAATCAATCGAGGGACGAATCAACCACGGACAGACGTTCATTTTCATAAACATTTTTCATGCTTGACCTAGACGACCGGTCTCGTGAAACAAATAATTAGGGTACCGTAAAATTGTGATAAAACGATAATAGAATATTAACTTTTAACAAAAAAAAAGACCGCCTTCAAAGTACACTAAAAAGTATGAAATACCTAACTCTTTATCTGACACTGTTTTGAATTGAGCGAAATCGCATGACGTGTTCTATAGAAAATATTTCGCTGACTTTAAAACAGTGTCAGAGTTATTTCATACATTTTTAGTGTACTTAAAAAGGTGGTTTATTTTTTTCTTAAAAATGTTAATTTTTAGTTTCAATATATTAGTGTAAAAGCCTGTTGTTATGTAGTGTGATTGCGTAAACAATGCATATTTATGCAATAGCAGCAATCGCGCGGGTGATTTGCTGTCATTTTTTGAAGAGTTCCGTTGTCTATCTCCGAAACTCATCATCAGATCTATATGAAATTTAAATGGGATTTCGGAATAAACACCTATCGAACAAAAAAAATAATTTTGCTTTTTTTTTATATTTATATACATCCGAATTGATAACCTCCTTTTTGAAGTCGGACACTTAAAATAGATTCACTTGTCAGGCAATGTGAGTGACAATTAATTTTAAAATATTGTCCGAAAGGAAAATTGGTTCGGTTATTGAATCGTGCGCATATTTTTTTAAATTAAAGTAATCCCTACGCGTTATACTTTTTCTTTTTACTTTATCTTTTATTTATCATTTAGTTAACAGATTTACAGATCAAGTGTAAAGTCACAAGTCAATAATCATCGCTCAGAAGTTACGTTAAACTTTATACATATTTGTTAACAAGTTGACATACTAACAACTACCGCAAATAGAACCTTCTGGATATGGCACTACACAATGCATTGATTGTTTGAACAGGTAGCTAACGACCATTAATATATGAAGACCTCATATAGTCAGGATACGCTTGTACGATTGTTAAACATAATTTTTTACCGGATTATAGGTAAGGTAAATTTGTAAACTTCCAAATCAAATGTTTTTGAGGTTGTGTATATTATATATAAGTATTATTTCTTTTTGTTTTGGAATACCTCTCTGTGGCAACACTACGGACAACTTGTCAAATATTGTATCGTAATTTTAAATATAATTTTAATTATAAAAATCCTATTAATATAGTGCTTAGGTTGATTAATCACTAAATATTTGCTACGAAAATATAAGTGGAATAAATCAATTAATGTTGTATCGCTGTTTTTGATGTTAAATCAGTGTACTAATATTTCATAGTGAGTGACTCATCGGTTCAACCGTCCTTTTGGTCCAAATTCAGGCGAGTACATAGTTTATTCTGATTGTTTCACATATATGTTCTATCGCACATACTAATTAATAATATCTATAGTAATAATCCTGTTTAGTCGCTAAAATAGTCGTAAGAAAATTTACAGCAAATTGTTCATACCTGTATCTGTTGTTTTTGTTATTACTTGCTCATTCAAACTCTATTGGTCATTTTAAATACAATAACAATCCACCATGGTTGGAACACGCAAGACCTCAGCTCGTCAGACAGAAGAAAAACTGCAGATTGTACTGCAAGAACTTAAAATTTCTCAAACCAAATGTGAGCAATTAATGACAGAACGCGATGACAGTGAAAAAGAAATGCTAGATATATTAAGTAAGTGGTATAAAAAAAAAAAAAAAAAAAAAAAATATTATGTATGAACAAAAAGTTAAAAACTGAGATGGCAGATATGCATGTCCGGCACACAGAAGTAGCCGATCAACGGGATCAGCTTCAGAGCATTGTCGACGGGTTCAACCAATGCAGCTATGAGTTTGAAGAGGCCCTCAGGCGAGTGACTACTCTTGAGAAAGAATTATGTGAGGCCCGTAACTACATCACTCGCTTAGAAAATAGTAACCGTGAAGCAGAGGTAGCAGAAACCAATACACTTTTCGATGAGTTGGTCGGACCAGCTCCGGGTTTGGTTTCTGGTCCCTCAGCCCTATGCTCAAAACCCACTGTCACAATAGATTTAACATGTGAAGATCCAATTGTTTCTAATGGTGCAGTGCGGATAATCAAATGTAGTAAAAATAAGCTAAAGAAATACATAAAAATCAAAAATTTTATCAAAAAAACACAAAATCTTATTAAGAAAAATAAGATTGTATGTAATAACATTAAATTAAGGAAGGAACGTTTAAACTTAATAACAGAAGTAAATATGTGCCATGTAGACTTCGAAAATGGCATCCTTAAATATAACTCGGATACAATGCAACTCCAGACTGAAATTATTGGTTTAAATGATAGGTTAAAGTTTATCTCAACTAATTATGAAACTTGTAAGAAAGAGATGAACTCCTACGTTCTGGCCATGAATGAGTTGGTGGAGGTTTCTAAAAGAAATTCTGATAGATTTGATTCCCTTGTAAACAATTATAATTATGATTGTTTAAAATCTCCATCAAGCTCCTCCAGGACAGATTGTCCAACTCCCTTGGTAAATATTACAATAAATAAATGTAATACACCAAATCCTACAGAATGCAAACAGGATTTAAATAATTTAAAGAATATTGTAATGTTTAGTGATGAAATAGGAAAAAATATGGGAATGTTACTTAGTCACTGCTTGGGCCAGTCTATAACTAATATGTGTATGCCCGGTGCTTCTTATAGTCAGATATTAGATAGAATTAGTAGCAGTACATTTAATAATAATACTACATTGATAATATTTATAGGAAGAAGGGGAAATGTAGACAAACAAAGTCTAATAAAATACTTTAGTACACTTGCACAATTAAATGTAAAAAATATAGTTTTGTTTTCATTCCCGTTTCTTCAAAGTTTGCCACAGACTGAAAATATTTATAGACACAATTTAAATATGACATTACACACTTTGACATGTCGTCATAGTGATAAGTTTCACTTGATTGATATTAATAGTTATTTAAGTAATTTGAATTATTATTATTATTTAACAGAAGATAATTTTTATCTTCCAAAATACCACAAACGACAAGTAGCAGAATCGCTATCATATTATATTAACTCAGCCAATTGTTTGGCTACTCGGACGGCTGCTTCTATTGAGCAGCATAGCTATTTACAACCATTGGAAGCTATTCCAAATAGATTGGATTCATTGGAAGCTATTCCAAGTACTAGTAGTAATTTAAATTAGAACAAGTGACAATAGAGGCAACCTCTAGCATTAGTCATAAGAATATTAACTATGAAATTATAAATGTATCCTGCCCATTATCATTAGAAATAAACAGTAATAAAATGTATAATAATAAATATAACAAAAGTAATATTAACCTGGTACACCAGAATATACAAGGAATTAAGGGCAAGGAATTAGAACTGGAGTTATTTCTGAACTGTGATAATATTGTCATTTTATGTATCACTGAACATTGGCTAAAGGCCCACCAGTTCATTTTTAACTTTAGTAAGCACCAGGTTGCTAGTTCATTCCATAGAAAAGATTCTATACATGGTGGCTCACTAATAATAATTCATAACAATTTGAAATTTAAGGAACGTAAAGATATTCAGAGCCTATCTATTGAGCGAACTATAGAAATAGCATGTGTAGAGCTTGAGCAATTCATTGTCATGAGCGTATACAGACCCCCTACTGCAGTATTCAAATTGTTTGAAAAATGTATGGATGAAGCTTTGTGTAAACTAAATAGTGTGAATAAAAATATAATAATCTGTGGAGATTTTAATATAAACTTGTTGGAGGATAACGCAATAGGTAATAAACTCAAATCACTTTTTCTATGCTACAATCTAGTAAATCTTTTTTTAGAACCGACTAGAATCACTGCCACTTCAGCAACTTGCATTGATAATATTTTTACTAACTTAGAGCCAGTAACAAAGTCAATAATAAGTAAATTAAGTTCTGATCACTGTGGCCAGTTGGTCTCATTTAATATGCCTAGAAAAAAAGTGATAAAAAAAGATATTAAGTGTCTTCCTATGAGTATAAGTCGCCTTGAAAAATTTAGAAATAACATTGTCAATAAATTACCAGACGTACCTTACGATAATAATAATGTTAATGAACTGTATAACTCAATTTTTAATTTAACTAAAAATGAGTATAATTCAATTTTTTCTTCAAAAACTGTTAATCGGAAATCTAATACGGTCTTCAATGACTGGGCGACGGTGGGAATTTATATAAGTAGGCGAAAATTGTATGAATTATATAGGGAAAAACAGTATAATCATGATTTTGTTTTTTTAAATTATGTAAGGAATTACTCAAAAACATTTAAATGCGTTTGTGCTGCGGCTAAATCAATACATATAAGAAATAAAATTAAAAATAGTCATGATAAGATCAAGACGACTTGGAAAATTATAAATAGTGAAACTGGAAAGTTCAAAGTACGTAATCATGAGTTTCGACTTATTATAAATGATAAATCAATAAAATCTGATCAAGATGTTGCTGCCGCTTTTGAGACTTTCTTCACCAATATTCCAGTTTCGACTACCAAGTCTCTTAATTCTTCTCCCACCCTCGCTGTATCTTTACTTAGGAAAAATGTAAAAGAGTGTACTGTTGACTTTAAATTCTCAACTGTTACTTCTAGCGATATAATTAAAGCGTTCAAATCTCTAAATTTGAAAAACACTGTTGATCTATGGGGGCTTTCAGTTAAACTTATTAATTCTATAATTGATTGTATTGCACCTCATTTAGCCGTTATTTTTAATAAATGTATTGATTGTGGTGAGTTTCCTGATCTTATGAAACATAGTAAAGTAGTGCCTTTATTTAAAACCGGTAGTACATCTGACCCCACAAATTTTAGACCGATTTCCATATTACCGACATTCAGTAAAGTATTCGAGAAAATTATACTTAATCAATTGATGGTACATTTCAATAGTAATAGACTGCTTCACAGTAAACAATTTGGTTTCACTAGGGGTCGCTCAACAACCGATGCTGGTGTTGAGCTTATTCAACATATTTTTGACGCCTGGGAAAATTCACGAGACACCATTGGTGTTTTTTGTGACTTATCCAAGGCTTTTGATTGTGTCCATCATAAAATACTGATCAGCAAATTACATCACTACGGCGTTAGAGACACTGCACTAGATCTTTTGATTTCTTACTTATGTGACAGAATTCAAAAGGTTGATGTTAATGGTAAAGTATCCCCTGGGTCATCAGTAACTATGGGTGTACCACAAGGTTCTATCCTTGGACCTTTTCTTTTTCTCATTTACATCAACGACTTACCATATCTTGTAGAAAAAAAACATGAGATAGTATTGTTTGCTGATGACACTTCACTTCTTTACAAAGTGAATAGACATGATTTTAATTCTGACGATGTGAACAATGCTCTTTCTGTAGTCGTTGATTGGTTTACTATAAATAATTTATTGCTAAATGAGAAAAAAACAAAATGTATCAGATTCAGTCTACCCAATGTGAGACATTCGGACACAAATATTGTAATTAAAGGCGAAAAACTGGATCTTGTTGAAACAACTGTATTTTTAGGTATCACTTTAGATAATAAGTTACAATGGAGCCCTCACATTTGTAAATTGGTGGATAGACTTAGTTCTGCAGCTTATGCAGTGAGAAAAATTCGCGCTCTCACTGACGAATCTACGGCAAAATTAGTTTATTTCAGTTACTTTCACAGTTTGATGTCTTACGGTATCCTCCTCTGGGGTAGTGGTGCCGAAATCAATAGAATTTTTATACTGCAGAAAAAGGCTATCCGCGCAATATATAAAATAAGGCCTAGAGATTCTTTGAGAGACAAGTTTAAATCTATTAATATAATGACAGTGTCGTCACAGTACATATATGAAAATCTTATTCATGTGAGGAAAAACATAAATAACTTACCTAAGAATAGCGACACTCATAGTTTGAACACTAGAAATAAGCACAAACTTGCTGTACCTTTAACTCGGCTCAGCAAAGTCCTTAACTCTTTCAAGGGGCAATGTATACGTTTCTATAATAAAGTACCCAAAGAAATCCAAGAGCTACCTATACATAGATTCAAAAAGATAGTAAAACAGAAGTTATGCAAGAAGGGGTACTATAAAGTTTCTGATTTTGTAGATGACAAGAATGCATTTGAATGAATTGTTCGCTTCGCACGCTATTGTTATATATATTTTGTAAATTGTAATATTTAGAAGTACACATTAAAAAAAAAAAGAACACTTGCTGAGTTTCTTGCCGGAGTCTTCTCAGTTCAAGTTGTATTTGGAACCGGTGTAGAGTCATTTGTTAACCTTCACAAGTGCCCTATAAGGGCCAAAATTGAATAAATGAATTTTTGATTTTGATTTTGATACACAGTATCGTTTTCATAGGCAATACTTACGTGAAAAAAAAACTACATCAAATTGTGACTATTTATTTTAGTATCACTTGGGACATTAATACAGACTTGATGTGCAGTATTTTTAATTCAAATCAATTTTATCTGATTGAACTTCAGACGCAGTAACAAATAAAAAATAATGATAAAATAAAACTTTTTTTTTTCGATTGTTAATTTATCCGTGCATATCCGTGGAAATAACCACGTAACTATTAGGTACCTATATGTTTATTAAATAGACTTAATAATAACTGTACAAATAAAAACGCTTCCAGATATGGCAAAATAGAGATAACATTTAAAAATGGAATTCTTCACATACTGTATACGCGTCGCTAATTTCCTTTTGCGCCAATGGCAGTACTACTGACACTAGACACTTAATCCGAATGTCTTTCGCATATCTTCAGAAATGCGCTTTATGTACTTGCCTTAGGTACGTTAATAATGTAATTATACTTCACGAGTATACGCTTTGTTTTACAATGTATTTTTTTTATAATCGCACCAATAACATACGGAATCCTATGTTCACAACACCATTCACACTTGCCTGTTTATTTTATTACGCCTGATTTTCTCACACTTTCTAACACCATTGTATCGAAGTGAGACAATAGTATCTGCTTATTTATTGTCCTACGAGTTCAGAACTGAAATCACGATTAAAAGAAATATTTATATGTCAGTTATTGTACTTTCATTTTATTATACTTACTCATGACCCGAGGTCGTTCATTTTTCGAGCTTAGCTTTTTTTATACTGAAACTGAATACTTCAGTTAAGATTATTATGAAAGAGTCATAATAATATTACTGTTTTTAGAGCTGACACTTTTCTCGTACTATTATTTTTATTTCTAGTTCAATTTGAGCACCTTTTCGCTATTTCGATGTAAATTACGCTTAATGATCACATTACAATATAATATATTTTTTAACATAAACTTTATAGTGACTTCAATATAAAGTTTATGCTAGGTATATCGTTTCGCTGTATTTTTTTTTAAATCTACAGATGACTTATATTTTTGTAGTGCATTATTTCCATGTATAGGTATCCATTCGATCACCGGCTTGATTTACAAAAATTGAGAATAAAACTAGTTCCATAGATTACCCCCTACATACAAACGAAATGTTGCCTCTAAAAGTTTTAGTGTAAATAAATAACAACCAAGTAGCGACATCTATTATTATTTGCAGATATATCCTGAACCAATTTAGCACCTGATACAACGAGTCGCTAATAGATGGCGTTGGTTGTGACAATTGAAGAAATGAGTAGTGCATCAATACAACTTTTTTATTTTTTGTATAATCTATAATTGGGTAAAACATTGACAGCAGAAGGTTGCGTTCACCCACGATATTTTATAAAAGCATTAAAATCATCATCGCGGTATACGAAAATAGAGTGTGTGCAAATTGCATAAAGCCCAAAATGACTTACCTTGCAAATTGTCGAGCATGTAAGTCAACAGCTTGGCAGTGCCGTTGCTCTCGTTGTAAATGGAGAGCATCTCCTTGCTAAGCGGGTTGCCCTGGAGCCCGAGCATCTGCAGGTGGAACAACTTCCCGAGCTCGTACGGTAGAATCCGCAGGTAGTTGTTGTGCAGATGAAGTTCTCTGCAACAAAGAGTTTGTATTGTACTTTATAACGGATTTTTAACTGCAAGGTGGTATGAAGTACCATAGACAATATATAAATATGTATTGAACTAGTATGTATTAATACTAATCACCTACCTAAAGACTTAATTAGGAGCGATATGTATCAACTGTCGATAAGAATAACCTTTAGAATTGATTTATGAAATGGAAAAATCAAACAAGTTATTATTAAATGGACTTTCCGTGTCATTAGAAAGTAGAAACATTATTAATTAATTAATCTATACCATAATAGGTACCATTAAAATCATAACTAATATTATAAATGCGAAAGTGAGTTTGTTTGTTACGCCTTCACGCCTCAACTACTCAACGGATCATCGTGAAATTTTGCATGCAGATAGCCACTGGTATAATAATAATAAAATAAATATCCTGGGAAATTCCTCACACACGGTCATCTGATCCCAAACTAAGCAGAGCTTGTACAGTCGAGGACATAAATATGTATACACTTTTTGAAATTCAAAAGCGATTTCCTCGCATGTTTAACATTTAAGTGTTAAACTATTACACAAATCATAATAGTATATGTTAGAAGATTCTGCCTTTATAATATCTCATAATTTCAATCAGTAGTTTAAGAGGAAACCGTTGTTGAATTTTACTAATTGTATACATATTTATGTCCTCGACTGTACTATGGAAACCAAATAACTGATATAATACATATACATACTTTTTGTTTGTAAATACATACTTAATATACCTTACTTATTTACCTGTATATTCCTGTTGGTTCTCGCAGGGGACGTGCGTCCACTATTGTTTTATTATTATTATTTTTTTCCTGTGATCCAAAGGATTTTTTTTTTATAATTTGTTTGAGAGTTACTTAGTTTGATTGTTTCCAATTCATTAAGTTTGCACCTGTCTATTCATAAGATAAAAAACAATGTTAATATCTAGCCGTAGAAACTATTTTGGCAATTGTGTTACTAAAAAATTTAAGTTTGAAATGTATAAAAAAAGCCGTTTGTTTCTTTAATAAATAAAATAAATAAAATAAAATAAATATACATAATTACACCCAGACTCAGGACATACAGACATGTTCATGCACACAAATGCATGTCCTGTGTGGGAGTCGAACCCACGACCTGCGGCGCGTAAGGTTAACCTTAAACAACTGCGCCAACTGGCCCGTATGGAGAAGGACATAGGCTTTTTATCTCGAGAACGCGGGTGAAACCGCGGGGGACAGCTAGTAAGTCATAATTTAGATTTATAAGGATAGTTGGGCTCTATAGACGGGTAGTAGTTACGGCGGTTGGATAAGATTCCACATTTTGGCGCCGCAGGTAGAGGGTTCAATTCCCAGTTTCCCACAAAGGACATGCATTTGTGTGCATTAATATGTCCTGTCCCGAGTCTGTAATTATGTATATTAAGTATGTCTTTACAAACAAAAGCTAGTATTATGGAGTAGGTATATCAGTTATCTGGTTTCCATAGTACAAGATCTGCTTAGTTTGGGATCAGATAACCATGTGTGAGGAATGTCCCGAGATATTGATTTATAGTATAAAGCCTAAATGTTATTTACAATAAATAAGTGCATGGATGTATGGAAATGAAACTATTAGTGCCTGAATACACTTACACACAGTAAGACATAGGAAATAATCACATCAAAATTAATCATTGTGTTGCCTAAAGATCTGACTGAGCATGTAATAACATACTCAACAGAAAAAGGCACTAACTGTCTTTAAATCCTTAGACAATTATAAAGGGGCAATTTTCATTTCTGTGGCCACCAGTTGGCGCCACTAGCGAGTAAGATCCTATCGCTTTCGTTGAAAAAATACTATTTGTTAGCGCGGCCTGGCCTATTAGTGATAATAATCAAATAAATAACAAACAAAAAGTAAACGGTCGGTACATTTGACATTTCTAGAACCTGATTCTACACTAGCGCCTCTCACGGCGAATTCAAGCGCGATATCCCTCATAGAAGGTTAATTATTTGATAATAATCATCAATTGCTCTGTTCGTGGCCTGCACTAGCTGTAAAAGTAGTTGATCACTTTAGTACCTTTTTATAATAATCTATTGGGAACTGTAAATTGTATTATGTGACAAGGTACTTAAGTGATCAGCTACTTTTGACGCTGGCTGTACTACCGCTCGAGTTCTACTAGTACATATACAAGACAATATAAAGCTTATTTATAGCATACTAAAATATAACGGCCCATTAAGATCACCATTTAGTTTAGACAGTTTATGTAAAAACATAATAACTTAATAGTGAAAGCCAACTGGGCTGACGCTGGATTTAATCCATGTCAAGTATTAAATGATATAATGGAATAGTCTCCAGATTAATATTGATATTATTGCCATGCAGATGCAGTTTCGGCAACGCGCGATTGATACCCCTGGTGTTGCAAGCGTACATAGGCTACGGTAACTGCTTACCATCAGGCGGGCCGTATGCTTGTTAGCTAGTTGTTTGTGTTTTAAAAAACGTACGTGAATAATATGTAGGTAGCCATGCGTGTGACCTTATTATTCGGATACTCTTGTCAGAGTGGTCGTGGTTGCAAAAGATGGTGTACATGGAGGGTCTTCAACGCCAATGTTCTCCTTGACTAGGGTTACTGCTTTTGCAATGCTTCTCCATTTTTGTCGGTTCGTAGCGCTGCGAGTACACTGTACCATGGTAGATTGGGTTACTGTCCTGATAAGATCAGTCCAACGAGTGGGTGATCGGCCACGAGATTGATTGCCTTCAACCTGACCCTGGACAACAAGTCTCTCCGTCGAGTGTTCGTTTCTGGAGATGTGACCAAAGACCTTGAGAATTCGTAGCTGCACATATAGTGTGACATAAGTAGTCTATAACAATAATTGTGACCTGTGTGACCTAAACCAGCAGTTATTACACGCTTCTTCGTGTAAAAATGGACTACTTAGGTAATAATTAAGGTCACACAAGGCTATAAAGAGTATACTATACCAGCAATAAAACAAAAACATAATTCCATTTATATGCAATGAAATGATGTTTTCATGTCTTCATTAGTTTAATTGATGGGACAAGGACTTGTATGCAAAATCCAGTTGCCATTTTTTTTTATAAATTTAATTTAAGTATATTGTTCGAAATATTTAAAATTAATATTTTTCGACCAAAAACGACACTTTTTGTGCAGTTTGAAAATTTTATACTCATTTATTTTTATAGGTGTTAAAACATCTGCGCATAATATAATTAGCAGGTACAAAAAACGCTGTATACAAATAATATATGTTAAATTCACTGTTTACAAACATGACATATCGAATCGCCACTTAACATAACTGGCTGGAGTTCATCGACCTTTGTATGAATACCTAACTAGTTGACTTAAGTCTATATTCATATTATTAAAAAGCGCTACATCAAACATAATATTATTATTATGATTAGATAAAAGAAACAAAGTGTAGATTAATATTATATCTAGCAGAGGTGAAATTGTCATTGTTTTCAATTTAATATAGATTTTAATGTGTTATAGATAAGGTATAAGATAAATAACAAAAATAAATACAACCACATTTTGCATACATATTATTGTTTGGGTGCGCAGTACGGTCAAAGAGTTGATTTTAAAACTCGTTTGTAGTATAAGGCGCTGCACAGACGTGTGTCCTGTGTCGGATATAAGCAACCAATGAATATTTTATTTCTATAGAACCAGTATGAAATCAGCCACTCCCTCCGCAGACGTAAACTGTGTTCGATCGCCGCTACCGGACACGGCAACTACGGTTTTGATACAGTTTTTCTACGGTTTTGGTTGCTTGTATCCGACACAGGACTCTAGTCTGCGCAGCGCCTAAAGTAGTGATCAAAAACAACAAACCGAAATACTATTTATACCGAATATCAATAATTTTAATGAGTTAGTCAAATCAGGTTTGTGGGCATCAGGGGCATGGGTGGGAGCAGCATCAGTATTTTTTTACGTTGTTAAAATGGCGTTTACACTTTTAAAACCTAAACAAAGCTATACAGACATATACCCTCATTTTTAAAGTGCAATCCCCTTTCTTTTGGTCAATGGTAAGTGAATTGTAACATAATATCAGAAATAACAATCCTACCAAAAACATTTTCATGTAAAATGTTGCCAAGACGAGACTAAGGCTCGCACTGTCAAAAAGTTATCAGATCTCATGTAGAGCCAAACTTATTATTCTACACGCCCTAACTCTACAAGTTCTATTTTCACAAACTCTACATCTTAGACAAAATATGTGGCTTGGCCGTTTCGACACTTTCGACAAGAACTCACAGAAAAGTAATGAACAGTGAATACATTTTTCACCTTACGCCCATGTGACGGGACTTGACCCAAAGTCCTGGAATACCCCGCTTAGCTCACGCGCCTCAAAGCACAGTGAAGAGCTCAATATTAACCTCGAACATAGATACCCTAATAGCAACAGCAACACAGCTGCACAACACAACCAAAACACCCAAGACAGACATTTTCTGTGTCCGAATGAACATGTCTGCGTGTAGACATATATGTAAGGTAAGTATATCTATCTGGCTTTCATAGTACAAGCTCTGCTTAGTTTGGGATCATATGATCCGATCCCACATCATCTGGGCCGTGCGTAAAGAATGTCGAATTCCTCTGAATAACATTTAACTTACCCGCACTGGTTTAAGTTGATAAAGCAGCGCTGGCTACTTACAGTTACTCCTAATATATGAACGAAAATATTAGTTTGAACTTCTCAAACATTTGGCACAAGCTTCTAACAACCGGAGGCTGTATTTTTTTTTATGTCAATAGGTTGACAAACAGGCAGACGTTCCACCTGATGGTAAGTGGTCACCGCCGCCTATGGACATTTGCAATACCAAGGGGATTGCCGATATGTTGCCGACGTTGAAGAGCTCTTTCCACGCCCTTTTTGAAGAACCTCATATCGTAGCGCTGAGGAAAAACCGTAATGGGGAGCTCATTCCACATCCTAATGGTCCGTAGTAGGAACGTCCGACTGAACCGTTGTGTGGACGATCGAGGCGGTTGTGGTTACATGAGCTCTTGGACAGTTTACCGTAATGGGGAGCTCATTCAACATCCTAATGGTCCGTAGTAGGAACGTCCGACTGAACCGTTGTGTGGACGATCGAGGCGGTTGTGGTTAGATGAGCTCTTGGACAGTTTACAACACTATTCCACAGAATTAGCATAAAGTTTGCACGCTAATGGCCTCGATTCTGTTGTTTACAACTAAACTAATTTTAATCGCACTATGTCTCTTTCTAACAAAGAACATAAGAAAAGGATGTAAGAAATTTAGTCCTGTCAAATTAGTCCAATGCTTGTTTTGAATATAAATTTAGTCGCCATCTATCGCGGTTACGCCTAAATACACGTAAAATAAGACTGCAAAGATTAATTTGACAGCTTTAAATATGTTCTATCCTTTTTCAATAATGTTCGTAAGAAAGAGATGAGATGTGACTAAAATTAGTTTAGTGCGATTAACAACAGAATCGGCACCAATGAGCCATTTTATCGAATGTTGTAAACGAGGCCGTCAGTAGAATTGGAATTAATTCGTGCTCGAGCAGAATCTCGAATTCGTACGTCCTTATTTGAGATGATTTGACATTCTACAGACCTACCTCTGTATCATTAAGCTCATTTACTTAACTAAATGCTAATTACTAGCGCACCTATACAGGTAACGAGGTAACGTAACGGTCGATAGTTATAAGTACACAGGCAAGATACAGGAAAGCTAGTCTTTCCTCACTACGGTTTTCCCAAATCTCTTATTTTTCTCCTTCAGGGTTTAAATTTTGATATACACTTAGATTATTTGGGCTGGACTGGACTGGATGCGATTGGCAAGAAACCGGCAGGAGTGGCGCCCTCTGGGAGAGGCCTATGTCTTATAAAAAGGCTGATGATGTTGCCTGTTAGTCATTTAGTCAGACACGGTACTGTATGATAGGTGATAGGATTATAAAAAAAACTATCTATTATCTTTTCTAATTTCTATTTGAATTTCCTTCCTATACTTATATATTTTGGTATATTTGTTATCCTTTTCTAAAAACATTTCTAAATTTATTTTATTTTACCTCGCTGACCAAGGAAGGAAGAAAATTTTTGCTGCATTAAAGTTCACTCCACGAAATGCCCTTGCAGATAGGTGCGTAGATAGTGTATGATAAAGCCCAACTCACACTGCAACGGGCAGCCGCTGGTTGTCTCTGATAGCAATGTCAACCTTTGGCAATACATTCAATTAAAGGTATGATTGTATTTATTTATAATTTATTTATTGTATTTATTTTAATTTAAGGATGTGCAGCATGTGGCGGACATTTTTGTTTTGTTTTAATAGGCCAGACAATATGGTCCAATTTTTCAGCTATTCGCGATCGCAGAAGTTCATTTGGCATATTGTGGAATTGATACTTTTTATTTAATATGAACTATTTTTGTACATTTTGTAAAATAGTTTTACGGTTTTTGGAGGAACATTCAAATATGGCTCATAATATACAAACAACTATTTTACAAAAAACTTAAACCGACTTCAAAGTACACTCAGAAGTAATCAAATCGTGATCTGATGAGATGACAATGAGATCAAACGGGAAGTGTACCCTTCCAAACAAAAAAAGAATTTTCCAAATCTTAATATATAAAATGATAAACTGATTGTTGATATATCAACGCACAGCCCAAACCGCTGGACCTAGAGATTTGAAATTTTGCACACAGATACCTTATACAGTGGAGGCATCCACTAAGGAAGGATTTTTGGAAATTCCACCCCTAAGAGGGTAAAATAGGGGATGACAGTTTGTATGCAAGTCCGTCAGTTTTGAAGTTAGGATCTTCAAATTTTGTGTTTAGGCTGACGATTGAAAATTAATGTATAGTTATCTTAGCGTTTGTGATAATTCCACCCCCGAAGGGAGGAAAAGGGGGATGAAGTTGGGTATGTAAGGCCTTTAATTTCAAAGTAAACTTCATGAAATGTATTATTATACAGTGTAGGCATCCACTATGGAAGGATTTTTGGAAATTCCACCCCTAAGGGGGTAAAATAAGGGATGAACGTTTGTATGCAAGTCCGTCAGTTTTGAAGTTAGGATCTTCAAATTTTGTGTTTAGGCTGACGATTGAAAATTAATGTATAGTTATCTCAGCGTTTGTGATAATTCCACCAGCGAAGGGAGGAAAAGGGGGATGAAGTGGTGTATGCAAGTCCTTAAATTTGAAAGTAAACTTCACTAAATATATTATTATACAGTGTAGGCATCCACAAAAGAAGGATTTTTAAAAATTCCACCCCTAACAGGGTAAAATAAGGGATGAAAGTTTGTACGCAATATATCAACGCATAGCCCAAATCGCTGGACCTAGAGATTTGAAATTTTGCACAAAGATACCTTATACAGTGTAGGCATCCACTAAGGAAGGATTTTCGGAAATTCCACCCCTAAGGGGGTAAAATAGGGGATGAAAGTTTGTATGCAAGTCCGTCAGTTTTGAAGTTAGGATCTTCAAATTTTGTGTATAGGCTGACGATTGAAAATTAATGTAAAGTTATCTCAGCGTTTATGATAATTCCACTCCCGAAGGTGGATAAAGGTGGATGAAGTTGGGTATGCAAGGCTTTCAATTTGAAAGTAAACTTCACTAAATTTATGATTATACTGTATATGTATCCAGTAAGGAAGGGTTTTTGGAAATTCCACCCCTAAGAGGGTAAAATAGGGGATGAAAGTTTGTATGCAAGTCCGTCAGTTTTGAAGTCAGGATCTTCAAATTTTGTGTATAGGCTGACGATTGAAAATTAATGTAAAGTTATCTCAGCGTTTATGATAATTCCACCCCCGAAGGTAGAAAAGGGGGATGAAGTTGGGGATGCAAGGCCTTCAATTTCACGATAAACTTCACTAAATTTATTATTATACAGTATATGTATCCAGTAGGGTTTCCGGAACCGGTCTCTTTTTTGAGAACCGGGAATTTCGGGATTTAGGTTTAAAGGAACCGGGATTTCCCGGTTCTTTCGGTATTTTCGGTTCTTGGCAGTTTTTGTTATATAAAGCAGTGATACGCCTCAAAAGTATACCACAATTAAATATTCAAGTAATTTCTAAGTAATTAAAAAAAGTTTAAGAATAAAATTTTAAGTATTAAAAAAAAACTTAAGAATAAAACAGAATTCTTCTAATAGTAATTTTTCTTCTATTTCCTATTGTCATAACTAAGTAAGAGAAGACTTTGGAAAATCGATTTTTTTCTTTTTGATTCTTACATGTAGATCTTGATACGTAGTTGATTGTAGTAAAAAAAATCTGAATGTAATGGTGACTTATGAATTATGATCCTTCATCCCCTAGATGTGGCAGTCTTGAGCATCGGGCTTGATCTCACTCCAAGACTTCCCGATTTTCTTCGCTTCGCCAAGCACAGTGTGTCACTAGGTTTGTTTGGGACGGCCACGCTTTCGCTTCCCCTGGGGATTCTAGTCTATTGCCTGCTTGGGTATATGTCGGGATCCCGTCGGAGAGTGTGGCCAATCCCGTTCCCAATGGCCAATCTGTTGGTCAATCGGGGTTTCGTGGCAGCGTTCTCGGAGATTTATATTCGAGATTTCCAAAGGTGAGAGAAAAAAGGTGATCTTAGTCTTTACAAAGACTAAGATCACCTTTTTTGGACACAGTTATCAGGAGCTCTTTAATCCAGTCTCCTGGTAGCTCTTGAGCCTCTCAGACCGTTACAATCAAAGGCGTCAATACATCGGAGGGTAGGTCAGCTTTATGCATTTCTGCGGATATTAGATCGAATCCCGGTGCCTTTCCACTCTTCAGCAAGATTATGGCTTTGCCCACTTATTAATGTGTAGGTGGAGCGGTGTCGATGTTAAGGAGCCGATGTGTTAATATGCCGTCTTGTATATCAGCTGGTTCCAGCGGTGAAATTCGGAAGACTGAATAGTAAAAACCTTTTCTTTTGTAGTAGCTCTAATGAAAAAATAGAGGACTATGAAAAAATACCTGGCACCCGACATTGGAAAATCGAAATTTTTCTTTTTGATCGTGTCGCAGTCGCAGTATCTACTTACTACTTTCCATCTACATCAGCAACTAGCAACTGCGAGCGAATGTAGATTATATAGCGAGCGCATCATTCAGTCGCAATTTATTTCTTTTAGCGCTGTTTTTTTTTTTTTTTGGTTTTGAACTTTTGAACAGTAGAAGTAAGTAGTAGTGTGAATCGCGTAAATACCGAAAGAAAAAACCGAAAAAATAAAATTCCCGAAAATACCGAAAGAACCGGTAATCAAATTTGATTTCCCGGTTCCATTTTACTGACAAAAGAACCGGGAATTCCCGGTACTTTCGAGACCGGGATTTCCCGGTTCTGAACCCTAGTATCCAGTAAGGTAGGATTTTTGGAAATTCCGCTCCTAATAGGGTAAAATAGGGGATGAAAGTTTGTATGCAAGTCCGTCAGTTTTGA
This sequence comes from Achlya flavicornis, assembly GCA_947623365.1. Taxonomy (NCBI): domain Eukaryota; kingdom Metazoa; phylum Arthropoda; class Insecta; order Lepidoptera; family Drepanidae; genus Achlya; species Achlya flavicornis. The sequence continues at coordinate 12,772,106 of OX392480.1, read as the reverse complement.
AGTTAGGATCTTCAAATTTTGTGTATAGGCTGACGATTGAAAATTAATGTAAAGTTGTCACAGCGTTTGTAATAATTCCACTCCCGAAGAGAGAAAAGGGGGATTAAGTTGTATATGAAAGTCCTTCATTTCCACAGTAAACATCACTAACTATACAGTGTAGGTATCCACTAACGAAGGATTTTTTTGTATTACACCCCTATGGGGGTAAAATAGGGGATGCAAGTTTGTATGAAAGTCCATCAGTTTCGAAGTTAGGACCTTCAAATTTTGTGATTAGGGTGATGATTGAAAATTAATTTATATATGCCTCAGCGTTTTTGATAATTCCGACCCCGAAGGGGTAAAAAAGGGGATGAAGTTGTGTATGGAATTATACTAAATTTATTATTTAAGCTTATAGTTGGAAACTAACGCAACGAATATCGGTGTTGTTGGAATTTGAACTCTTAAGGGTACACCCCTTAAGAGAAGGGGGATGTAATTTTGTATTGAAGTTGTTCATTCACACAATTTTGTATTGAAGTAAAAATAATGAACACGTGTATCATGTTATTATGAAGCCTACTGCCGCCATCTATCTGTCTGTCTGCCACGAGAAAATTTCTCAGCTGTCTGTTTGAGGAACTTTTGGATAGATCTCCGCCCGTCGATCTGTCAGGCTGCTACGGGCAATTTTTAAATTATAATTTCATATTTAAATTTAATACTAAGGTATCACACAAGCATACGGCCCGCCTGATGGTAAGCGGTCACCGTAGGTATCACTCGTGCGTTGCCGACCCTACAGAAATATCTTCACACCCTTTTTAAGACCCCTGGCTATACTCCTTTGGGAAAGCCACGGCGGGGAGCTCATTCCACAGCCTGAGTGTACGCGGTAGAAAACTCCTTTGAAATCGCACAGTAGAAACCATTTCGGTTCCAATATATGAGTATGGACTCCCCGTCGATGGCGAAAGTTGCGATGGTAGAAGGTAGCCCGTGGGAATCAGATCAAACAATTCTTCAGAGAACTGTCCGTTGTACAAGCGATACACACATAAGGATGCAGTCTCTCCTCAGACTGAAAGACAGACAGAAACATCTCAGCTGTCTGTAAATTATTGAGAAACTTGTGGATATAGGTCCCGTGTAATCGTCTGTCTGTCTGTGTGCCATAAGCAAATATCTCAGCTGTCATGAAATGGTTGAGGAAATAGGTCTCATAGCGCCATTTTAGATAAATAATCCTGATCTCGACACCTCCCAAAAAAAAACATATTTCACCATCCCATACATACACGGTGCATATTCCTGACGGTACATTTTCAGATCTTCTTCTTCAAATCGGGAACGTAAACTTTCCACAAATAGATGGGTTGATACAAATACCAACTTAGGTATAAATAAAATGTATACTGATGTTACAATGAACACAAACCGATAGAGTGGTTATGCGCGAGAGAGCCATTATGACTCCCAAAAATGACCAACCCGCTGCGATAAATGAAATGTTGAATTATTCATTTGAAGGTTGTTGCCACCATGGTCGATATGGATGAGTCGGTAAATTATCCTGTTCAATTTTTAAACTCCATATGTAGGTGCTCCTGTCATAATGATTAGAAATATACGGCCTACAAAATTGTGCTGTGGAACTAGACTTCAAGTAACAGCTCTCCGCCGCAATGTTATTGAGGCCAAAATATTAACTGGTCCTGCTAGATGAGAAACAGTCTTCGTGCCGCGTATACCATTGATCCCAAAGCCTTCGTTTAATTTAAAAGTGTACAGTTCCTTATCAAGGTTTGTTTCGCGATGGCTATTAATAAATCACAGGGAAAAACTCTGATATTTGCTAGAGTTTATTTGCGACAGGACTGTTTCAGTTGTATGTGGCATGCTCGCAATCAGCTCTCAATCTACCTGAACGTATGTCAAATATCACACGTAGTGGCGGGCAATAGCCATGAACAAAGCTCTATATTGTTACAATGAATCATATCTAGAAAAAAAAACTACGCGGACGAAGTCGCGGGCTAAAGCTAGTCGGTTAATAAAATACGGAGTTGAGGTTACAAACATAAAAATAAAAAAATACAACCGAATTGAGAACCTGCTCCTTTTTTGAAGTCGGTTAAAAAACATTCATTACACAATCTGTCAAATGAACTATCGGTTGCGAACACTGAAATATTTAGCTACCAAGGTAAAAATAAAACCCGCCACATGTTGCACATCCACCTGAAACAACCATCATTGCTGCCCTCCAGCTACCCGTCGCAGTGTGAGTCGATCTTATATCATGTCAGATGGTCGTTATTCGATCAGATAAACTTTCAACAAAAATAGAACGAACAAATGGATTGACGTCAGACGAGTGGACAAGTGCAATTTGATTGGCGGTAACGAACGAGGTAATTTAGATCGACAAAAAAGTTATTTGTTCTTTGTTTTTGCGTATGCTTAAAGGTCATCACTCATCACTCACTATAACAGCACCGCTCCAATTGAGCAAAAAATTGCCATAAAAGTGACGCTTTTAAATCATGCGCCATAAAGTAAATTTTATAATGACAAGATAAACCAGCGACGGCAAGCATCAACTATTTCAGAATATAAAATTATAAAAATGCTAGTTTTCACTCTGCGGTTTTTCGCGTATGAGTACAACAGTGCTAATCTTATTCTGGTTTATGGTCTATCTAGCTTCGCATTTATGCTATAAGCATGGATTGCAATAAAAGTAGCAGTTTTTGGTTTCGGTATCAAATTGTAACATCATTTCAATTTCCAAAATATAATGAAAATAGAAAAATAATAAAGAGACATTTGCAAGTTTTGCAATGCCTGCCGGACATTAGCTAGTATCTATAAATTTTGTCACAAATAAAGACAAACTAAAGACAAAATATGGTAGAAATAAATGTTTCAAAAAGGCAGTTGTTTAAAAAAATACCAGATCGAAATTAGCTCATCCGTAGATATGCAAACAACTGGCTTAAGCTGTATAACGCTTTTATAAAAGTCATAGAACCTAAGCTTCAGATTACGCAACTGTCGACGCACTAACAGTAGATGCACATTATGCACAATAATGCACATTAGCATTTTTTCAATTCGGGTGTAAATCGGATTGTACAATACGTAATTTATGTGTGTATTTATGTGATTGACCCAAATCAAGGTAAATTATGCACGTACATGTAAGTAGGTGGACTGATTTAACTTTGTTTTCGATTTGGAGGCTTCGTTTTATAACATCGGTTGACAACAATATTTTTTCCTAATAATTATATTTGTCAGAGAGAATAGTACACTTGAATGTAGTATGGAATTCAAGTCCACCGCACGGCCTATAAAGCCCGCCCCCCTAAAGAAACGACGATGTACTTTTTAAGGAGAGAAAGTAGGACAGTAATATAGCCGACCGTATATAATTAGAGTTTAAGAAAGTAAGACTTATACCATCTCCCTAGCTAGACTCATTTCAATTTCTTTTGACACAATATTGGTAGATTTCATCAAAATTTGACTAACATAGAGAGTCAGACGCACCAACATTGCGTCGAAGGAAGTTGTTATGTGAAATGAAATAGAAAATATTAATAAAGTAGGACATCTGATATCTCCTAGGGTAATTTTATTTCCTTTTCCTCAACTTTTACTTTTTCGTAGATTTGAGGCAACTTTTTAAGAACTCAGAAAATGCAGATACCCTACCATCCGTCCTTTGACGAAATCAGTATACAGCGTTACTTTTCAACCTCAAGCCAAATTTTCAGGGGTTATTAAACTCATTATTATAATTAACTTTTACAATGGGACTAGCTCTGAAATCTCGAAAAAAAAAAAAACTTTTCATACATTTTATTCGTTGGGCTTTGGCACTTTTGTATGAAAATTAAACATTAACCCCTGAAAATTTGGCTAGAGGTTGAAATGTAACGCTGTATACAGATTTTGTCAAAGGACGGATGGTAGGGTATCCTGTATAAATAAATAAATAAGTGAAGAGAAATCTTTGTATCCCTTTTTAAGCATGTGAGAATGTGGAGAAGTGCAGAAAGCTTAATAAGTATTTTTGTATTAAAAAACATTTTTAGTATAAAGTTTTAACTTTTTTTAACTGTAATTGCATTGTCATCCAATATCCATAATCCAAGTAATCCGACCACTGGAAGTAGGTGAAATTCGATTTGCAAGATTTCACCCGAACATAACGTTGCAAGTTAAATAAAAGCTTGTAATAAAATGATTTTCTCAATAAAAAAATATACGATCGAATTACGACCAATTTTTGTACTAGTATTAATAAAATTACATATAATCAATCCATAAACAGAATCCACATCTCATAATACTAAAATTGCAGTAGCTAAATATCCTATTATTGGTGAAATTTACTGAAGAAAGACAATGGAACTTTGTTTAAACAGCTGAATTATTTTAATTAATATTTGTCTACAAATACATCCTAAATTAAATAACATGTATTATAAGATAGTTGCACGTGCCTTTTAGTGTATTAAATTTACAATAATTATAACGAATTTAGCGATAGAAAAGTGCTGTTAACTGCATTTGTGTCACGTAGGGTTTAATGTATGAAATAAATTTAACTTCCTGATGTTAGCCGGTAATACCGATGCACTTTCTCGGTTTCATGTCGTCAGTGGGCATTAAGTAATCCAATATCTATCCGTCTATATTGATGTCTTACAGAATGTTCACCTTTCAGTACCATAGTTGTAACGAGAACCGATAGGATGTTAAGAAATAAACGACAATTTAATACATTGGTGCCGATTCTGTAGTAAATCGCACTAAAACTAAACTAGATTTTGTCACATCACATCTCTTTCTTACAGATATTATTGAAAAAGGATAGAACATATTTAAAGCTGTCAAATTAGTCGGGTAGTTAGACGTAGCCGCGATAGATGGCGACTAAATAAATATTGAAAGCAAGCATTGGACTAATTTGACAGGACTAAATTTCTTACATATGTTCTTTATGTTTCCTTTTCATATTATGTTCTTTGTTAGAAAGAGATATAGTGAGACTAAATGAGTTTAGTTGTAAACAACAGAATCAGCATTTTTTAATTAGACTTAACTAAATTTAGGTCTGTATTCTAGAACGTCAATAAACGCTCAAGTTTTGAGTCGAAATTGAAACAACTGAATTTTGAATATGCGCCAATAATATTTGTTTTATTTTCGATTAACACGGTTTATTCTTGAGACTTGAAATTGCTAGTTTTGAACATGAATTTAGTCGCCATAATTTTTGGTCACAAGTATTAAACCGTAACCCCCTTATTTATAAATAAGGTGTAAGTTGAGTCTTATAATACCCAGGTTTTAAGATAGCCCTAGCCCTTTTTGTTATATGACATTAGAAAGTGACGGATATATTTAAATCCTAGGTTCTACTACACATAGACTAACAGCTTTATTCAATAATGTTAGCAAGAACTAAATACAGTGAGACTTAATTACCATTGAAAAGTTGTATCCACTTTAATTCTAATGAGTATGAAAGAAATCAACGAAACGCAGGATGTATGTATACGTGATCACTTAAATGAGCCTATTTGTATATACTACGTCATATACGCAAACGGAAGAACATACCGTTATGGCATAGCCGAAAACAGTTATGTATGTATGTTAGACAATACACATTTCGTGTTCTTTCAACCTATGATCCGCAGGTCGACAATATTCCATACCCGAATGATAAGCAAAATTGTACTCTACAACTATTACATTAGTTTGATTTTAAAAGATAAACAACTTAGTAGCAAAGTTGATATGAATATGAGATTATATTCACCCTTGTCGTAATTCATAAATAATCTTGAACAAACCTCAAACAACATCCAAGATAAGAGGACAAATTTAAAAAACATGCGAAAGCGAATATAATTGTTCCACTTTCACTGCTCCAATTTCAAATCCACAACGTTCAGGCAAATAAATTACCATACACTGGTGCTGATTCTGTTGTTTGAAATAAACTAATTTAGTCTCACTATATCTCTTTCTAACAAAGAACATAAGAAAAGGATGTAAGAAATGTTGTCCTGTGAAATTAGTCCAATTGGTTACATCTATTTACCCTCAAATGAAAACGGCAAAGACTAATTTGACAGCTTTAAATAATGTTATCCTTTTTCGTTAATGTTAGAAAGAAAGAGATGTGATGTGATTAAAATTAGTTTAGTGCGAATTACGAGAGAATAATAAATATAAATATCCTAGGACAGAATAATATTATGTACACACGGATACAGATCAACGACGACACATTTCTAGTATAAGCTGACCACCCATTGTACGGAAATCCTATACAATGCGAGATCGGCTTATACTGGAAATGTATAGCTTGATCTGTAGCCGTGTGTGCCTGGAAGAATTCGGGCACCTTCTAAACATTTCGTTCAATAAAAAAATTGCTTTGAATAATCACCTGAGCTGTATAAGGTCTCCGAGCTCCGCCGGCAACGAGCGTAGTTTGTTATTGGATACGTCCAGGGTATGCAGGTTGAGCAGCTGGTTGATATCCGGCGGGATCCTCTGCAGGGAGTTGTCGTTGATATACAGCGCTGTCAGATGCGCCAGTTGGAACAGTTGAGGCGCGAGGGCGCGCACACCTCCTGTTACCTGGAAATGGTGATGAAGCTGCTAATTTTATGGAGACTATTACTTCGATAGTGGATAACGTGCCTTATGCCTCCAATTTAGCTGTGTGTAATGTATTGACTGACCAGCAGAATTTTATTTATTTATGCTGCAGTGAACTTTAGGTCTTTGGCATACGCTCTACAATTCATTCAGAGGTATGAAGCCAACACAAAACCAAGAATGGGAGCCTAAACAACTTGAGGTTTGCCAACCAGACGAGTTCCACTAACGTCGCGTCAATATCGTGCAATTGTATTGTATGTACTCCCGTGGTCAGGAGGCTTTAAGTGGGACAATTGGCGTCCCGCACATGTCTTTCGCAGAACGGTTGGTAAACCTACCCCTAAACATTCGTCTGCAATAATATGCGTAGAAAGTTCCAACGTTACGAGGAAATAACTACAGCTGATAGATCAGAAATAAATTCGAGATGTTTTGAGAAAGATACTCATATTGCTGAACCAAACACCAATCGCGGTTTACGGATTCTCAGAAAGAGACCATGTACTAATTAACGTGCCGAGTCACGCGTATTTATATAATGAAATTACGTTTGGTTCTGAAAGTAATTACTTTCACCTTTTACCTACGATGCGACTTTAGTCATTCAGTAAAGTAGCTAAGCATCTGGCTTGAGGAAGCCAATCCATTGCAAGGAAAGACAAGGATTCTATGCATAGATTTGTCTTGAGGATATTTTCCGTTAAGGAAGAGTAAAAAAAAACTCTCTGGAACCTCATATTTCCGCTTCGTTGATTTTTTTGCTGATTCCAGAATACAATAGATATTTGCTTCACTTTTTTCACGGTATTAGATCTTAATCCCTTGGCATTGGTAACATATAGAAAGTCTTGTACTGACTGATCTATCAACACTACCTATAGAGCCTCTTATGGCATTGTTGACAGCCACTAAACAGCATTTTTTGAAATTCCACCCCTAAGCCCCCTTAGGGGTGGAATTTTATAGGGTTCGCGAAGAAAACCTAGTTGGTTATATTTCTGAGACACACACAAATAACCTATCCAAATAATCTTTTCAAATTATACAACTTATTGATTAGTACATTACCAAAAGAAATCATAATCTTATGAGTACGCGAGTACGACAATGCCCAGCTGCAACTGACGTCATCATTCGAATTCAACAACACGTACGGCATAACCGCAGCCGTATGCTGACATTATGTGCAGTCGTTAACACCAACTGTTATTTAAATGCCTACTGCCTGACATGTAGGTCCTTCAGTCGTTATAAACAAGTTTTGTCAGTCTCATGACTCTAATGTACTTAGTGGCTATGTATTTATCCTTCTTGATTTAGGTCAGGGTATATTTTTATGCATACATATCGAAATTAATGTTCATATAGTTGGTTCGATTAGTTAAAGGAGGAACTGTGAGGCTAATAATCAAGCAGGTGATTATAATGACCTCCTTCCCACACTTTTTTTTGTACTAAAAGGCACTGCTTGGCATTGAACGAAAGGGCTGGAGAATTGGAGTGCCATTTTATAGTCATCATTTTTAAACCGGTCCTCCCAATTTGGTTGCATTGTTTACAAATATTTAAATAGTCTTTTTACAAACTGCCTTGACAGTGAGCTCGTCAACGATTTATTTTATAACCGCCTTTATCACTTAATTCAGCGAATTAGCTATTCATAAATCTCTTGTCACCTTGTATAGATGATTATTTGTCGAGTCGTTTTCTGACTTCAAATGATGTTTACTGTGTGTTATTTATGTCTTCATCAAACTCCTTAGTTAAATTGTCATTATGTGTGGACAGTTTACAGCCTATCCCTGTATTTTTGTGACTTGTTTCGTATATGTTAGTAATCCTAACTATAAATGCGAAAGTGAGTTTGTTTGTTTGTTTCTTACGTCTTCGCGCCTCAACTACTCAACGGATAATCATGAAATTTGGCATGAAGATAGCCTATGGTATCGAGAAGGACATAGGCTATTTTTTATCCTGGGAACGCGGGTGAAACCGCGGGGGACAGCTAGTAAAGACTTAAATGCATAACGAATGCAAAACACGAGTGATCTTGAACTACAAATACTACAGAGTACTTGGGGCCACCAACCAAGCGTACTAGTTTGCTAATGCACACCACAACTCAAGTCGTAACATCAAATTGAAAGGTCAAATAAAACTTAATGTTACCTCAAGCGTGGTCCAACCACCACGCCGGCCGGACGCCCGCTCCGCCTCCGACATGATGTGGTAAGTGCGCCCGCTCGCGCCCTCGTGCTTGTCTTTGTTGCGAGACATTCTGTCACCTGAAACAGTCAACATACGTTCACTTCTTTGAAGCCGACTTAACTTTGGAAATTGGCTACATGATTTCAAACAAGACAAGGCTGTATGGCTCTGAACCTATGCCTGACTTTACAAAACAGTTTTCTTCAAACTTTAATAAAATACACAGTTCTCTAAATATCCAATTAAACGGCCTCATCACGTAACGTCAATTGTATGACGGTAACAGATGCCTTGACCTAGTCGTTACAGGCGTAAGACCCAACGGGCTTAAGAGGTGATGGTTTGACATTGAGAAAGCCTAAATGGGAGCGTGGGTTGAGGAGACTGTACAGCTTGATGGGCCGCCGGATCAGAAGAAACGGCAGCTAAACTTTAAATACAAAATTATTCTCTTTTTAGAACAGATTTCAAGTTGTCCTAGTGATTTTATAAATGTTTGTTACCGCTCAGCTCCTTAACAGCTGATTAGATTTTCATTAAATTTAGTTTTTAGTAAATAAATAAATATCCTGGGACATTCCTCACACACGGTCATCTGATCCCAAACTAAGCAGAGCTTGTACTATGGAAACCAGATAACTGATATAATACATATACTACTTTTTTTTTTTTTTTTTTTGTAAATACATACCCAATATATATAATACATATACAATATACATAATTACACCCAGACTCAGGACATACAGACATGTTCATGCACACAAATGCATGTCCTGTGTGGGAATCGAACCCACGACCTACGGCGTCAACCCCTAAAAAATGGGTAATGGGCAAAAATGGGTACTAATATTTAAAAGGGAGGATTTCACTGAGTCTCGATTAACTCAAAAGTTTGTATGCATTATTTCCTTTATATCCTGTAAGAGAGGTTTTTTTGGAAATACAATTCCATTAAAGAAGGGGGCTTTAACCCCTTAGGAGGCACCTGAAACTACGGGAGGAAAGCTAGTTAAGTATGTGATTACAAACAAAAACTAGTATACCTATGTAGTATATCAGTTCTCTGGTTTCCATAGTACAAGCTCTGCTTAGTATGGAATCAGATAGCCGTGTATTAGTAAGGTCCCAGGATAAAAAAAAAACAAAATGTGACAAAAGAGACTGCTTATGTAAAAATGTTCAGTTAACACATTATAAAATTGTCAATCTTATTCAGATAGTTTATTTCAATTATTAACTGTAATGAGTTTGTTAGAATTTGGGTTATATATCTGCATCTATAACAATTAAAAAAAAAATGCGCTAGCTTAGAGAATAGACCAGAGTATTCCAATTTGTTACTTATGGCTCCATCATGTTAACGATGAGTAAAAGTGAAAGTTGATTCTCTGTTCTAATTATTTAAAAATATTATTACAGTTAAATGCAAGTGTTTTGGTTGGTATATCCTTCTTACAATCAGCTACGGAGCAGTGGATCGGATTGTATTGTTGACCAGAGAGTGACATAGGCATAGTCACTGATCTTATTCTAAGACTCACCTATCGTAAAATACTTTTGTTTTTCCATAATTGTAGTAAATAAAATAAATATAAGTAATTTCATCTAAAAAAAAATAAAAACCTAATTATAAACAGATCACAAAATTTTATTATGAAGATTGAAATTCAAGCTTGCAATACAACAATAGCCATGAAAAATTACAACAAAGATTGTTTCGAATGTAACTAGGTCAATTTCTAATCCATTTGAGTCACACTTAAAATAACTGTTTGTTTGTAAGTTAGGGTATTGTAGTGTAGCTAATTGATAAAAGACAGCTGGTCTATGCCTAGAGCTTGGCAACACTTATTTGTGTCAGAAACCTTCCCTAAACTTACACAAGTCACCAAAGTTTTATCGCAATTAGATGAATGGTATTGTATTTGCATATCTAACAAACAGATAAACATACAAACATTGATGCAGCTGTCCCCCATGGTTTCACAGTATAAAAACTATCAAAATCAATAACTCATTTATTCAGTTTAGGCCCTGGTAAGGCACTTAGGAACGTTAAGTTGTTACATTTTGTTGAACTTACCACATTCAAAATACACTTAAACTGAGAAGATTCCCGCAAGAAAGGCTCAGCGAGGCTTTTTTCTTTGTTTGTGGATGATCTTTTATAATTACAGCTTTTGTTCCAAATACTAATAAAATATACATTAATTAATACAGAGAGAAGCTACTACAACCATAATTTCATACACATAATGAGCCACCTTATAGTAGGCTTTGTCAATTAACCTCTGCTTTATAAAATCTTTGTATTTATTATAAGACATGTCCTATATATATAATATACTAGCTGCCCGGCGCGACTTCGTTCGCGTAATACCCTACCCTACCCTTCATTTAAACCTTCCCTGGACTTCCACGAATAGGTCAAACCCAAAATTAGCCAAATCAGTCCAGCCATTCTCGAGTTTTAGCGAGACTAACGAACAGCAAATATATCAAAGTATCTATGAATCATCAGTAGTTTTAACACTTTCATATTTATAAAATAGTAGTAAGATAATACCTATTGGTATTTGTGTACCTAGAATGACCTAGATGAAAGAAAATATTATTCCTACTGTGAAAACTTTGAAATATATTCTTGTACTATACCTTATCTTTTGTGTACAAAACAACATGAGAATTTTAGGAGAACACAATGGAATTAACAAGTTTTCTTATAAACACCTTCAACATTGTGCTTCTGACTATACTTTAACAATAGAGTACAGCAGTCTAAATTCAAATCGAAGACTGTGTTATCATGATTTCATAGTTCAATGGACTACTTAGAATTCATTACTTTGTTAGATCTGCTCTATAATGGTAATTTGATATCATTTACATTAAATAATAGGTTGAGCTAGTTTATAAAAAACGCATTTGTACAGCCTCTGTTGCCCTTCCATTCGTCTGGTGGGTACAGTTGAAATTTTCACAGAATGAGTATTTCTATTGCTGCTATCACAACAAATAATAAGAATTACAGAGCCACCCCATACAAGAAACATCTTTACAGAATCATTTGCGTAGGAGTCTGACTCGCACTTGGCTGATTATTATATGGTACTCGAACAATTTATAAGCAAACTATGGTCAAGTATACACACTTCAAGAAAATCTTTGACCCTCTGATTAATAAATAAGGTGTATGTCAAGTATACTAATACCTAGGTTTTAAATATATCCATCACATTCTAATGTCATATAACAAAAAGGGTTGAGGCTATTTTAGTACCTGGGTGTTACAAGACTGACTTACACCTTATTTATTAATAAGGGGGTGAGTGTCTTGTATAGGGACCTTTTTTATATTATATATTTATTTGGTTACTGAATTCTGAGATCCCCAACACAAGTAGAGTTTATTTTCTAGTACAGAAAATCATTTAGTGCTTGTTAATGATATTTCCTATATAAGGTGGAAGGCAGTTGATGGAGATATGTTTAAAGATAGTAGTGGCATCAGATGAATGTATGGAGTAACTATAATATAAGGACATGGTATAAATATAGATAGATGTATAAAATTGAATGCAATTACACACCACTTGGTAAGAGAAAATTGAGTATATAGATTATCATGGTATGGATATGTTATGCGGAGGGATTAACTTGAATTAAAAGAAGGAAGAAAAATATACATGGATTGTGTTAATTAAATGAGAACACAAATGAAAAAGGAGTGGGAAAATTTTGAAGTGACTGTGGCACAATTTCAAATAGGGAGAAATGGAAGAAATTATGTGGCTTTTGTCAGTTCTCTATAACTATAGACGTATAGACCTGATATAAGTATAGTACCTATATAAGTACTAGCTGCCCGACTTCGTTTGCGTAGTGTCCTAACCTATACCCTAACCTACCACTATCCCTATACTACCCTACCTTACATACCCTACCCTATCTAAACCATCTAGGGTGCCACCCAAACACCTACATAAAAAAATCATTCAAATTGGTCAAGCCGTTTAGGAAGAGTTCAGTGACATACACACATACAGTAGAATTTTATATATAAGGATAGGCCTGAAATACGTATAAAATTCAGTTAATAATTTAAGTTGTGGAGGTGATGAGGAAAATTAATATATACGGCTATATATCTTCAGAAAATGTGTTGACTTATATTACTGAATTATATCAAGAAACTAAATATAATATGAGAACTAAACAAGTTTTATCAGCGTTAACCTAAATTAAAACAGAGGACTTTTATTTATAGCAGGAAAATAAAAAGACAAGGTTTACCTTGCTAGATATCCAAAACAATTAGTATTGAGAATGAAATGTACTTTTGCTATATTAAATGACTCACTATTTTATCATGAAACTGATGTATTTTTGAGAATACTCATAAGGTTACTAAGTGGGCAACTTTTCATGTAACATTGGTATGATATGATTATAAAATACATAAACGTATTTCACTGGTTCTTAACCAGTGAAATACTACGATAATTTTCGAGACTAGTGAGCTAGTACAGATGTTATTGTAAACCATGTAAATTACTTATCTACGTAAACACTGATAGGAATGTTTTCATACATGGACTAAGTTTACAATGAAATGATGAAAGTAACGATAAAATGTACCTTAATAACACCGCGAGGGGTCATTAGGCGCGCTAAAAAGTCTTTCTATGATAAATTATCTTCTTTCGAAAAATAGGGACAACACAGTTCCATAACCTCCGTCGTAAGCGATATAAACCTAAAGAATAACGGTAATTAGCAATCACAAAAACCTTTCCATAACGTAACTAGGCCAATTTTGTTGAAAAACTAAAGATTTAATTCATTGTTTGGACGATTAACGCATAAATGCGTAACATCTTTGTATACAGCTGACATGAAAGAGATGAATCGACTCTGTGCAGGCCAGTCGCCGAGCGCCAAACTGTTCTACTAACATGCAACAGCAGAAAACGTGAAATAAACATGTAACAATAAAATACAAACCTTCATCTACTCCTTAAAACCTTTTACTTCAATTAGGATTATATTAACGGGAAATAAATCACTGTAAACACACAATAGCACAATCTTGACAAACAACCACATCAAACGTCCATTTACCGACTGCAGCGACAATCGACATTACCGGTAAATTCTAGAACTACTTTTGAGTTGTGGCAATCATAGACAAAATATAGCAAAATACTGAAAACATTTACGTTTGTGGTATTATTAGAAAAAATACTTATATTTTAAATAATTTGTATAATAAAATTCATACATAATTGTGTAAATGTATGTTGTAATAAAAATAATAAAATTCATACCGTGGCAGACCTCGCCGGAGATGGCGGGACGAATTAGACAGTTTCAAAAAGAACTAGTTCAGCGTTGCAGACTTAGAGAATTATATTGGATTCTTTAAGGTTGCAGACGACCGAGAAGTATGGAAAAAGCGACGGGAAAAAGGAAAGGGAGGCCTTTGCCCAGCAGTGGGACAGTATAGGCTAATAATAATAAATAATACATAATACGAATAAATAAGTACCTATGACCCCGGAATTCAATAACAAATTTAATAGGCGCGAGCGCGGTCTTTCAATCAAACATTGGCGAGAAACCAGTCGGTAATAGTAGATAACATCCCTTTATAATTGAGGCTTTTTCTTACAAGAAAAAAACCGGCCAAGTGCGAGTCAGACTCGCGCACCGAGGGTTCCGTACAAACCTGTAGGTATTTAAGTAAATGGTAGTATATACCTGAGTATTTGATTATGAATTTATATTTATGACGTATTAAAACAAAAAATACTGACTAGATCTCGCTCAAACCAATTTTCGGTGGAAGTATGCATAGTAATGTACATCATATATTTTTTTTTAGTTTTATCATTCTCTTATTTTAGAAGTTACAGGGGGGGACACACATTTTACCACTTTGGAAGTGTCCCTCGCGCAAACTATTCAGTTTAGAAAAAAATTATATTAGAAACCTCAATATCATTTTGAAGACCTATTCATAGACAACCCACAAGTATGAGTTTGATGAAAAATTTGTTTTTTAGTTTCCGTTCTAAGTATGGGGAACCCCCAAAATTTACTGTTTTTTTTTTATATTTTTGTGTGAAAATCTTAATGCGGTTCACAGAATACATCTACTTACCAAGTATCAAGTTTCGGAAAAAAGTGGCTGTGACATACGGACTGACAGACAGACATGATGAATCCGTAAGGGTTCCGTTATTTGCCATTTGGGTATGGAACCCTAAAAAGCTATGTTAGCTGAAACATGGCTAGGTGGCACTGTACCACAAAAAAATAAACAAAATCAAAAATTATGCTGTCACCTAACCTTAGTGTTGCCACATAAGCCTGCAACATAGGGTTTTTTACTTTGAGTAGGTATTTAGTAAAGTTTTTTACTATTTTCAAATCGACAAAATTAAAAAATAGGTACCTGGTATTATTTTTGTTTTTTTTGTATTATTTTCAGATGTGCCTAAATGCCAAATAGTCTTGTTTAAACTAATTTTTTAAATGTACAGTACAAGTTATCAGGTTGACAGATATATTCTTTTATGGTACCTATACAACGCTATCTATGTAGTAATAAGTTGAAATGTAAAAGTAAGAAAAATTAATACCTACAAGAAAAAAGTTCATTCTGTCGGAAGTACAGAGATAGAGCACTCTGAGCTACCCGAATCGCTTGCATGCTACTTCCATGCTTCTTCCATGTATGTTCAGCGATATTTTGTAGTGTTCGTGACATTGATAGTCAAGAAGGCTCAGAGTGATGGACTTTTTGGCGGGAACTTGCAGAGTGACGTTGCGTTTTCATTTTTATTTTTATAAATTTGTGTAGTAGTAAAGTTGTGTATTTTGAGTTTTATTGTGTATTTTTGGTTGTATATTACCCAATAAAGATCATCCATGTGCACCAGTGAAGTGAAATGAAATGAATTATTTGTATCGTGACTTTTCAAGTTGTTTCAAAATGTCCGTGAAGAGTTTTAGTACAATGAGAAGTTTTCTTGTAGGTACCTATTTAAAGAGTTGCTGCAAAATAACTAGGTGGCGCAGTCATCACCAAATTGAATTGTCAAATCAAAATAGGCTGTCACATAACTTTAGTGTTGCCACATAGGCCAACAACGGAAGGTGTCCATCCTTTTTAATTCAAAATCGACAAATGAAAAAAAAATATACAGATTTCTTTTATTAAGTGTTAATTGATATTAATGGCAACCATGAACATGATTAAATGAAACCAAATTTCAGAGGAGCAAAACATAATTTTCGTTGCTTTTTGGTAACAGCCTGTTTTTTTTCGTCCGAAATTAGTAATAAGAGGCGGCAACACTGGTATGAGCGGATGTTTGTTTACGTTGTTTGCGTTGTTTGTTTTGTTGTGGAAGTCACGCTTAAGGATTATTTGTTTCTATCATTGTTTTGATATTCGTTGGACATCCACCCTTGTTGCTCTTATCCACTGTGACCTTAGTGGTTCATCAGTTGGAAATGTAAGACGTCCCTTATTGGTACAATTCACAACTGCAAAAACACGCATTTTCAATAGTTTTCAAATCATTCAAATCTAAGCTAAATTTCACAAAAGTTTTGAACAAAACACACATGATAGTGACATAATACTAGTTACAGACGATCCGACTGTCGGACGTCTGATGGTCAGGGCCGTGTGTAGCGCGGCAGGACTCTAAGTATATACTGTAGTCTTTGGGCAGGACCTCGAAAGCTTCCAACCGGTATTAGTAATAATTATGAGGGTCCTGCCGCACTATACACTTTCCTACTCCTGTCTCCTGCGTAATAATAAAAATAGGAGTCCGACATTGGAACGTCTTCTTCTTCTTCTTATTTTTAATTTTGGCAACCAAGCCCAAATTAGGGCTCATTTCTGCCAGTGTTGAGTTATATTATAGTTTTCAGTCACAATAAATCACTTCACATTATAGTCCTCAGTCAGTCACCGTCCATAAAAGTCATGTTTTACTACAATGGTGGTCAATTGTACTTTTGAGACAATTTGAAAATTCACGATACACATAATTCATTTCATTTCACTTCACTGGTGCACATGGATGAACTTTATTGGGTAAAATACCACCAAAAATACACAATAAAACTCAAAATACACAAATTTATGAAAATAAAAATGAAAATGCTACGTCACTCTGCAAGTTCCCGCCAAAAAGTCGTCATTGGAACGTCTGTTACCAGTACAAAGCCAAATAGTTATGGGCTGCGTTCAGTAACTACGCCGTGTGATCGCCCGAAGATCATCGTAGCGTTCAGTAACAGTTCAATAACATGTGTAGTAACTGAACGCACCCATGAAGTTACATAGTTTTTAGGGTTCCGTAGCCAAATGGCAAAAAACGGAACCCTTATAGATTCGTCATGTCTGTCTGTCCGTGTATGTCACAGCCATTTATTTCCGAAACTATAAGAACTATAATGTTGAAACTTGGTAAGTAGATGTATTCTGTGAACCGCATTCAGATTTTTACACAAAAATAGAAAAAAAACAATAAATTTTGGGGGTTCCCCATACTTAGAACTGAAACTCAAATTTTTTTTTTTCATCAAACCCATAAGTGTGGGGTGTCTATGGATAGGTCTTCAAAAATGATATTGAGGTTTCTAATATCATTTTTTTCTAAAGTGAATAGTTTGCGCGAGAGACACTTCCAAAGTGGTAAAATGTGTGTCCCCCCCCCTGTAACTTCTAAAATAAGAGAATGATAAATCTATAAAAAATATATGATGTACATTACGGTGCAAACTTCCACTGAAAATTGGTTTGAACGAGATCTAGTAAGTAGTTTTTTTTTAATAGGTCATAAATTGAAATTAATATCAAATACTCAGGTCTATACTACCATTTACTTATATACCTACAGGTTTGTACGGAACCCTCGGTGCGTGAGTCTGACTCGCACTTGGCCGGTTTTTTTTTTTTTATTGAACTGACAGCAAGATAGTTCGTTTCAGTCATATTAACGCCATCTATTGAGACTAAAAGAAAAGAAAATTAAATACCTACAAGAAAACTTCTCATTACCACCATTGTAGTAAAACATGACTTTTTTGGACGGTGACTGACTGAGGACTATAATGTGAAGTGATTCTTCTTCTTATTTTTAATTTTGGCAACCAAGCCCAAATTAGGGCTCATTTCTGCCAGTGTCGAGTTATATTATAGTTTCCAGTCACAATAAATCACTTCAAGAAGAAGAAGAAGAATGCTCAGAGAAGTATTCTGTAATCTGTGGCTCAGAGTATATAAATATAGGTATACTTTAGACAAATTTTGAGTTGTACGTAGTATTTGTACGTAGTATTTATCTACTCTGAGGTAGTATTTATCTACTCTGAGTTATGAGTAAATAAATAAAATAAATAAATATCCAGGGACATTTCTCACACACGGTCATCTGATCCCAAACTAAGCAGAGCTTGTACTATGGAAACCAGATAACTGATATAATACATATACTACTTTTTGTTTGTAAATACATACTTTATTATACTTAATTACACCCAGACTCAGGACATACAGACATGTTAATGCACATAAAATGCATGTCCTGTGTGGGAATCGAACCCACGGCCTGCGGCGCTATAGGTGGAATCTTGACCAGAGTCTTAACCAACTGCGCCAACGGGCCCGTCAAACACATGTCATACTCTGAGTGAATACATCTTAAGAGAATCCATGGTAGTAGCTAGATTGGTCCTAATTTCGTATTTTTAACCCGCGATTTCACCCACGTCCCGAGGATCTATGTTTTCCTGAGATACACCTGCGTGCTAAATTTCATCATTCGTTTTCACAAGGTAAAACAATGGTTTTCCGTTGAGACTCGAAGAGATAACAAACAAGCCAACTTAAATTATAGTATTAAAGTTTCATAGCCTTATAGCGGATTTTTTATAAGCCCGCGAAAGCTAGAAACAGCATTATTTCGCGGTTTCCGAGTTGTTCTTAATGATTTTCAAAAGCCCTTTAATCGTAACTCAAAAATAATCTAAAGTTAGTTAGTTAGCTAGTTTATAGCGTTACGTTTTAATCTCCTAAAATCGATTAAAACGTAACGCTATAAACAAGCAGACCTATTAATAGGAACAGTGACCACTGATTAAAATGTGTAAGTACATCGACACGTTAATATAACAATTTACATAGGTAGGTACTCATTAGAATACTGAATGAACTTTGTCCATTAGGCTAGAAATTTACATTCGTATAGGTACTGTTGGATTTATAAATAAATTAATTAGAAGACTGAAATACTTCCAATACTGTGCACTTAAACATTATTTTTACATTAAAATGGTAGAAATTAGTAAGTTTAAGGTAGACAATTCTAATGTCGGTGATTTAACGTGTACGCAACTTCTTCATCCATGGACTAATAATTGTACTATAGCATTTCACAAAATGTTATTGGCGTGTTCTAAGGGGTCTTTTACATTTTTTGGACTAATTCATCTGATAAGTATAGTGAGTAAATAAAAACTTAGTTCTTTATTTTTATTAATTTACTAGCTGTTCCCCGAGGTTTCACCAGCGTTCCCGGGATAAAAAGTAGCCTATAATACTCGGGAATAATGTAGCTGACATTATCCCCGAGTATTAGTGAAAGAATTTTTCAAATCCGACTGGTAGTTCCCTTGAAATGCCCGTTTGAACAAACAAAAAGCTATCCCGCTTTATTATATTAATATAGATAAACAAAAAAATAGTTAGTGCATGTAATAAAAACTAAATATTGCGATTTTTTTTTCTACTTTAAATTACTTTTTATTTAGTAATTTTTAGTTTTTATTACATGCACTACCTTTTTTTTTGTTTATCTATATTAATATAATAAAGCGGAATAGCTTTGACCTAGAATTTGACCAAGGTTTTGAGATGTTTTCCTTTTGACACCACATCCGTGGCTCCTATCAATAAGCCTTGCCATCACACATTAGTCCATATCTCGAAAACTACTTAACTGATTTCGATGGTGGATGAAACGAAACTTACACTGTTCCCCAAGTTGAAGTAAGTGTAAGCCAATAAAAAAAGAACTTTTAAAAGCAGTTACAATGTACACGGGTCAAATTGATAGTCTCCTTTTTTTAGTCAATTAAAAATGAAATAAATATCTCGTGCGACGTCTACGTGATGACGTTTTTTGACATCAATTAGCCAAAAAAAATTGTACAGGCACTTCGTCAAAGAAAAACGGAGAGAAACAATCACTTAATTGGAATAAGAGCCGTCGTCGACGGTAGCTGTTCCGATAGCATAGACATAAATGCCGGCGTCCCGCAATGCTCTTTGCTGTCCCTAACACTGTTCCTTCTGCATATCAATGATATGCTGTCTATTGACGGCATTCATTGCTATGCGGACGATAGTACAGGGGACGCTTATTAGACGGGCCGTGCAAATATCCCTCGTTCCGTGGAGGAAAGCCGCGAACGGCTGGTGTCTGAAATCGAGAGAACACTAACTTGTATCTCCGATTGGGTTCGACTAAACCTAGTTCATTTCAACCCAAGGGCGTCGCCAAGGGGGGCATGGAGGGGCAGCTACCCCCCCCTAGAGATTCTAAAAAAATTGCCAAATATAATGCAACCAAAGTCCTAAGTCTTTTAGTTGATTTGCTTGAAGTTCAAGCCTTGAACAATCATTCCCGTACGTCGAAACTTTATCTTCAATTCATACCTACTTTTCTCAAAAGTATGAATTGTAGTAGGTAAAGTCAACTTGCCCCCCCCTGCGCCATCGGCTGGCGACGCCCTTGTTTCAACCCCACCAAGACCCAAGCCTGCGCGTTCACCGCTAAGAAAACCCCATGGTCTGTGGCTCCACAATTCCAGAATACTTCCTTGAACATCAGTCAAAGCATCGGGATCCTCGGCGTCGACGTTTCTGGCGATGTTTTGTTCCGAAGTCATTTGGAAGACAAGGTTAAGCTCGCATCCAAAAAGCTTGGAGTGCTCAACAGAGCGAGGCAGTACTTCACATCGAGGCAAAGGCTGCAACTTTATAAGTCGCAGGTCCGGCCTCATATAGAGCACTGCTGTCATCTATGGGCGGGAGCACCTGGATACCATCTTGGGCCTTTAGACTCGGTCCAGCGACGTGCCACCAGAATTGTTGACGATCCCGAGCTCACAAGCGGTTTAGAGCCCCTCAGTCTGAGGAGAGACTTTGCCTCCTTATGTGTGTTCTACCGCTTATACAACGGAGAGTGTTCTAAGGAATTGTTTGACTTGATGCCCACGGCTACCTTCCACCATCGCAACTCTCGCCATCGACATGGAATCCATCCACACACATTGAAACCAGAACTGTTTCGAACTGTGCGGGCTAAAAGGAGTTTTCTTCTGCGGACGCTCGGACTGTGGAATGAGCTCCCCGCCGTGGTTTTCCCAATGGAGTACAGCATGGGGTTCTTCAAAAAGGGCGTGAAGAGGTTTCTTCAGGGTCGGCAACGCGCGAGTGATACCCCCGGTGTTGCAAGCGTCCATAGGCTACGGTAACTGCTTACCATCAGGCGGGCAGTATGTTTGTTTGCCACCTCAGTGGTATAAAAAAAAAAAAAAAAAATGGCTATCTTTTTCTAGGCTTCTAAATTCGTACAAAGTATGTTTCTTTTCCTTTTCAAACAAGGAGAGGAAAATTCTGAAAAAAATAGGGTAAGTAGTAGAGGTAGGGTCTAAAATGCAGCTCTTGGTGTGTAACTCATCAAAAATACGCATGCTGCATAACAGCTCACGGCTCAGGTGTGTGAGCCGGTTCAATGACTCAGCTCGCAGATCAGCTCAATTTGTACCTATAGTCCACGCTAAGCGCTCACTCTCACTGCGTATCACGCGTCCAATCGAGCCGACTGAGCTGCCGCGATTCGTTCGACTCCACCGAGCGACTCTTTTCATACATTAGAGTTCGAATTGTTTTTTTATATTATCTAGTTATGTCACATATTTATTTATTGAATTAAATTATTATTTAAAGGGTTTAGAACGAAATAATAATTCGTAGATTAGAATCACAAGAATAATCTATGGAGGGAGTCGCAGATACAATAGGAGTTGGATTGAGCTGTGAGCTAGTCATTTTGCTGTTGAGCTGTAGCTCAACGGCTCAAACTCGTGTGATCTGATTCATTGAGCTGGTTCAGAGCTGAGTTACACACCTCTACATATTTGCTTCCTTATTTATTTGTTTGTTTTTAAAGCGGTTTGGTGTGTTTGTTGTCGACTTCTGAGTGATAACAATAATGTGTAAGTAAATGCAATGCTGTAGGCATTTACCTACTTTACTTTTAATAAATAAGTATTATGAACTTATTTAGGGAATCAGGATCTCAACAACCAATAAATTTATTCCATACAAACAAACAAATAGAATTCTAGTTATATATAAATTGCCATATTACAGAAGGTATTAGTGTCGTTTTGTCATTTTCTACATAAAATAACATAATGTAACTTTTCTGGTGAAAATGTTAGTTTTTGAGCAGTCTCATGGTACTTTTGACTATCGGTACTGGTAACACTGATGCCAACATGTCAGATGTCAAAATTCACAAGTATGAGGCACGAAAGGTGAGGTTACCTTCGTTTAGGGACACGGTATCGAATAGCAAGTATCGATACTGTACTCATGAGTAGTATTGAAAAAAAAAACGTCCTCATAAAAGTATCGATACTTCAAGGTTTCTTATATTATCGTATATAAGCATAAACATAAAGTTGCAAGTTTTAAATGGGTAATTTCTAAGATTACCCATTTAAAACTTAATTTCTTATTCGATACCATACCTGCCAAAAAGTACTCATTGAGTAAAAGTATCGATTACAAAAGTATCGGTATCGAATGAAAATATACTCGATACCACAAAGTATCGATACTTTTTTGGTGTCCCTCTACCTTTGTTCATTCTTGTGTATTTCCGTGAAAAAATAATTATTTTATTGATAACAATTCTTTCAGTGTTCAGTATATCGAGGAGGCTTTTAATGTAAACGCGTCTTCCATCTACTTAATGAATTATATAGTGTTATAAGATTAGTATAGTGGGTTTCTGCTTGTAAAATCTTACGAAAATGGTAGAGGCAAGTAAACATTGGTTTGAAAAAGCATGTAGTGACTCTCCGTGTCATGATCTCATTCATCCGTGGACTCAGAGATGTTCTGATGCTACTGCTACTATGCTACTTAGCAACATTAAAGGGAGTTATAAATTTTATGCCATGGTGTACCTTGTAAGTATTCAATTTACAGTTATTTGAATCTGTGTCATGTACATTTGACCTATGATACAATTTTAACTATACCTTTCTAATTAGACTAGTATTGAAGAAAAAAAATTGCTGAATTATATATTATCCTGACATAAATTAGTAACATACTTGTAGAATTGCATCATGCTGCTAATTCCGGAGGAAATGTGTGTATTTATAAAACAAGTTTTTAGAAATGCTCCTACTGAAAAGTAATAGTTTATTAATATATTTTTATAGATCCAATACTTGGTAATAAAATTAATTATAAAAAAAGCCTATGAACCCATTGGTTCTCGTGAGGGACGTGCATCCTATTATAACAATTAATGTCATTGTTATATTTTTAACCACGAGCCTAGGTATAGCAGTAGATCTAAACTCATCATAATCACTATGGTGCATCCATGCTACGCAAAGCGAGCATGAGCCAAGCCACAAACAAACAGTATTCATTTGTTGTTAGCAGAGTGTGGACGGATGGTCCCCCGTGGTTTCACCTGCATTCCCGGGATAAAAAGTAGCCTATGTCTTCCATACCATCTTTCTACCAGGCTATCTGCTTGCCAAATTGAATGATGATCCATTAAGTAGTTGACGCATGAAGGCGTAACAAACAAACAGAGCTTCTTTCACATTTATAATATTAAGTATTTAGTGAATGCTTTCAAATGTTATTTCTTTCTACAAAAAAATGAATTACAATTACAATTCTAGAGTTCTATTTATCAATTGACTCACAGTTCCTGAAAATGGTGAAGGTTTTTGTTCGGAGCCTGGCATACTCATCAACGCCATTAAGATTATTATTATTTTTAAATGGCCAGGCAATAAACCTCTACATTGATTAGGGGATACTCACATGAGCAAAAGATTTATTTATTAACATTAATTAATCAAACAGTATCAGAATTATCACACACATGTTTAAGATTATGAATAAAGCTGATATTCTATTTAGATCAACATTAAACTTTAGGAATTATTTTGGAAGGAAAAATGATATTATAATGGTTTAGCCATTATTTAATGGTTAAGCTTATCTTAGCAGGAATGTGGCTTTGATGATATTTTTATGTTCTTGGTGCCCGTCCAAGCATGAACAAGTGTTATCTAGCCTCACCTAAATCAAAAACAGTGAAATTGAATACTTTCCAATAAAAATATATTGATTCCGTCTTAGTCAAATTTTTTCAGATAATCTAACTGATGGATTAAATAGAATTCCCTATATATTTCTTGCCCAGGAAAGTACCCAATTATTTAAATAATGGTTTTATTGCCTAATGAAATCAGGGGCACCGTCTCTGTGGGTCCAGCTGCCCAGCACCCATGAAAACCACAGTACAGCTTGTCTGTTCCTTTAAATGAGTCATCAAATGGGCCTGCGCTGCTGATTTAAGTCAATGTTTTTAGAAGCCATTATAATTATTGCAAATCACTGGAAACTTATCATAACCAGGAAATTCCATAATTTGTGTGAGCTGTTGATTGAAAATGAAATCGTAATTACTACTGCATAAAGGTTGTTTTACTTTTTCCAGATTCAAATTCTGATGAGAGGGAAAAAGTTGGACAGAAAGGAAATGATACATCAATTCAAGCTGTATTTAAAATCCGGTATCTTCGGATTAACAGTGGGCAGCTCATTTGTAACTTTAAATTGTATATTTAGGTAAGTTTAAAGACTTTTGTGTAAATATTGACTTGCCAGTCTGTCAACAGTTTTTTTTAATACCACTATAAGCAAACTAGCAAACAGAACAACTGGTTACCATAGTCTATGGATGCTTACAACACCAGGGATAACACTAGTGCATTGCCGACCCTGCAAATATGTCTTTAAACCCTTGTTAAAGTACCCCATGCAAAAAAAAAAGTTGCAAGTATATTTGTAGACCTGTCAAAAGCTTTTGACTCAGTCGACCATGGACTGCTCCTTAAGAAATTAGCATTCTATGGAATAGACGGCAAACAATTACAACTAATGAAATCCTTTTTAACAAACAGAACTCAAACAGTGAAAGTCAAAATTAATGGACAAACACATACATCGAGTACACAAGAAACTGTGATAGGCGTTCCTCAGGGTTCAGCCCTAGGAAATACACTTTTTATAGTGTTCCTTAATGATATAGCTCAACTCAAAATTCATGGTGAGATTATACTTTATGCCGACGATACAACGATCGTCTTATGCGCGGACACTCAAGAAACTTTAATTAAATATATTGCAGAGACTATAACAAAACTAGATGATTGGTTTAAAACTAACGGTCTAAAAATAAATACAACCAAAACCAGTTTTAAGTTTTTCAACCCTCAACATTCAAAAATAGTAAACACCCCTGTTCCACTAAGTAACGGCGAAATATACCTAAGTGCTTCCCATGTTAAACTACTGGGATTTGAGATAGAACCAAACCTTTCATGGAAAAGACATATAAATGAAGTTTGTGCAAGAATGTCAAGTGGAATATATGCCCTTAAACAAATTAAACCGATAGTATCTAAAGATTGTCTTTGCGAAATTTACTATGCCTACGTTCATTCAATTATGACTTATGGAATAATAGTATGGGGATACTCGACTGATTTTGAAAGAGTGCTTAAAATGCAAAAAAGAGCCATTCGCGTATTAGTTAATGCCAAGTACAGAGACTCGTGTAGAGAACACTTCAAAGATCTGGGAATCCTTACCTCTGTTTCTGTTTACATACTAGAGGTAGTAATGAATATTAAAAGAAACATAAGTCATTTCACAAAAAAAGGTGATGCAACATCCAGAAGCATTCGTAATAAGGATAATCTACTAACACTCCCTATAAGACTTTCAATAACGAGTAAACTACCTAATGTCATAGGGGTTAAACTCTACAACAAATTACCTACTACAGTTAAAAATATAACGAATTTAAATATTTTCCGGAACTCCGTTAAATCCCTTTTATTAGGTAGCACACTGTACAGCATTAAAGAATTTCTTTCAAAAGACTATAGCATTATTTCATAATCTTAGTTAATTTATCAATATTATAATACAGCGATATTGTACGTTTGCTGGTTTTTTGTTTTATATTTTTGACTCTTCTTTCTTTTTATTTTATTTCTGACTTAATGTTTGTACCTAGTCTGACGAAGCCCCTCTACAGCTAATGATATATGGTGTTTTTTATTTTTCTGATACAATATTATTATTTAAATTTAGAAAATCAATTAATGTCAATAGTTTGTTATTATAATTATATTCAGTAATTAAGAGTTTGTAAACTGACTTATCAAAACTAGCACATTATAGTTTTTAGTCGTCACTTTATGCTGTATATGTTGCCATTTTTGAATAAACCATATTCTATTCTATTCTATTCTATTCTATATTCTATTCTATTCTATTCTATTCCATGCTGTACTCCTTTGGGAAAACCATGGCAGGGGCTCATTTCACAACCTGAGAATCCGCGGTAGAAAGCTCCTTTGAAACCGTACAGTGCGAGACGATTTTGGTTCAACTGTGTGAGGATGGACTCCCTGTTGATGGCGAGAGTTGCGATGGTAAAAGGACCATCACAACTCTCGCCATCATGACGTCATCATCAAGTGGCCATCAAGAAAAAAAGCATACTGACATTAAAATAAAAATTGCTATAAATGTGCTACAGTCCTACAAAATTATTGGCCCTGAGAGAGAGTCGCTGTTATCGCATTTGGTGGAGCAAACAATCAATGATCCTTGTGGTTATATCCTCTTTGTGTCGTCGTAAGTTCCTCTTTTGGCCACTGGGCCAGATAAGTTTGTGGAACTATACGTGCATTTGCATACCACCCATTAAAATTATAATGATTGTCAACAGGTATCTGTTCTTTAGCAAATTCTCGTACTATACAACCGTGTTGCTACCATGCACCATCAGCGGGCTTGCCGTGTACTTCGAACCGCCCTACAGGAGAGTTATGGTTGTTAATCTTTTTGTTAACTTGGTAAGTCGAGAATATTTATTTGCCAAGTAATTTTGTATAGTTGCGATAGTAGAGTTGATGAAGGAGTAATGGAAATGCTGGCATAAAAACTTTATGAACAGCTGCATTTTTCCTGTGACTTGTATCGTAACATCTGCTGATTTTATCACCAATAAAATCTCGGTTTCTTTGGCTTTATCTAGATGTAGAGAATCTCATAAAAAAAAATACAAAAGAGTTGTTTTAAGCATGATTTTCTATTTTTTTTCGACTTATTCTGTAAACAAGCAGACGGCCCGCCTGATACCTTACCGTCCGTAGTCATATGGACGCCTTGTAACACACAAAGCATTGCTCACGCGTTACCGACCTTTCCCCCCTCCCCTATGATATCTGTCGATCTTAATCACGCGCAAACACCTTTACACAACATAAAGTTATTTGGCTGCGGTATTCTGTAAGGTACATACTTCCCCAGTCGAGCTGCTCTTTTAACGAATCAAGGCTACGCTCTGCCTCTCTCAATTCTCTACTTTAAGACTCCGTACCCTACATTTTGCCGATTTCGTGATTTTACAGATGTGATTTTACGGTTCAAATACTGTATTTCTATAATTTTTAATACACAACATGAAAGATAATTTCAATTATGATCTAATACACCAGCAACTTTTTTATTTTTATTATTTAATTTTGATTAATCGACGTTTAAACGGATGGCTGTTTCTAAATTTTTGCTGTAAGAGGTCTAGAATATCACATATTTAAGAATCGTCTTGACGTCTAAACGGTACGAAAAAATTACAATATATTATTATGAAAGTCTTCTATAAAATACACCAATAACTTTTTAACACTTTCATATAAAAATGCTGAGTAAAAAAATATTCAACTTAGTCAAATTGTAGAGAATTTGGGTTAAGTATTGCTTTTGATTTTGGCTACTTCGAACTCTCGTTTTTTCAAACTAAAATAACATAAATAAAGTTCAGCTCAAAA
Source organism: Achlya flavicornis (assembly GCA_947623365.1). Taxonomy (NCBI): domain Eukaryota; kingdom Metazoa; phylum Arthropoda; class Insecta; order Lepidoptera; family Drepanidae; genus Achlya; species Achlya flavicornis. The sequence continues at coordinate 12,743,951 of OX392480.1, read as the reverse complement.
TCAAACCAATTCCTGAAAAAAAAGTTCAAAAATCTAAAAAAATCTATTTTTAAAAAATCTTTTAAAACTACCTAAATCGCGCAATATAATACTCGACGCAAGCCTCGAGTCAGCAGACCGCGCCGAGCGCTTCCAGAGGGTGGACGTATCGCTCTGCGCACCGAGTTGCCACTCCTACGTACGACGTGCCGACACACTCAGTTACAGACGAAAATAGTGCGACCGTGAGTTCTTGATTCTTTGGCAATTTATATTATTTATTATTAGTTCAAATATTTTGTGATGATTTCAACATGCTTTCTGGCCGTGTTTGGGCTTGTTGGAATTGTCTTGAGATGAACTTTGATGTATTTTTACTTACTTTGATTTTTTTTTTTTTTGTACTTTGTATGGTTTTCAGGGTCTGATGATGGAGTAGGAGGGTAAGTACTGGAACTCCATAACGGAGCAACGTTTCCTAGCCGTGTTTGGGCTTTATGGAATTGTCTTTAGATGAGCTTTGACCTTATATGGTTTTCAGGGTCTGATGATGGAGAAGAAGGGAAAGCACTGGAACTCCATAGTGGAGTTGAACTTTTTAGATACTGGTCCGATTGCTCTCAAAATCGATATTTGAGAGTCCTCGGGGTCATAAAACAAGAATCTATTCTCAGAATTTTGAAAAAGTGTCCGCCATTTTGAACTTTTTAGATGCTGGTCCGATTGCTCTCAAAATCGATATTTGATAGTCCTCAGGGTCACAAATCAAGAATCTATTCTCAAAATTTTGAAAAAGTGTCCGCCATTTTGAACTTTTTAGATACTGGTCAGATTGCTCCCAAAATCGATATTTGAGAGTCCTCGGGGTCACAAAACAAGAATCTATTCTCAGAATTTTGAAAAAGTGTCCGCCATTTTGAACTTTTTAGATGCTGGTCCGATTGCTCTCAAAATCGATATTTGATAGTCCTCAGGGTCACAAAACAAGAATCTATTCTCAAAATTTTGAAAGTGTCCGCCATTTTGAACTTTTTAGATACTGGTCAGATTGCTCCCAAAATCGATATTTGAGAGTCCTTGGGGTCACAAAACAAGAATCTATTCTCAGAGTTTTGAAAAAGTGTCCGCCATTTTGAACTTTTTAGATGCTGGTCCGATTGCTCTCAAAATCGATATTTGATAGTCCTCGGGGTCACAAATCAAGAATCTATTCTCAGAATTTTGAAAAAGTGTCCGCCATTTTGAACTTTTTAGATGCTGGTCAGATTGCTCCCAAAATCGATATTTGAGAGTCCTTGGGGTCACAAAACAAGAATCTATTCTCAGAATTTTGAAAAAGTGTCCGCCATTTTGAACTTTTTAGATGCTGGTCCGATTGCTCTCAAAATCGATATTTGATAGTCCTCGGGGTCACAAATCAAGAATCTATTCTCAAAATTTTGAAAAAGTGTCCGCCATTTTGAACTTTTTAGATACTGGTCAGATTGCTCCCAAAATCGATATTAGAGAGTCCTTGGGGTCACAAAACAAGAATCTATTCTCAGAATTTTGAAAAAGTGTCCGCCATGTTGAACTTTTTAGATACTGGTCCGATTGCTCTCAAAATTGATATTTGAGAGTCCTCGGGGTCACTAACAAGAATCTATTCTCAAAATTTTAAAAAAGTGTCCGCCATTTTGAACTTTTTAGATGCTGGTCCGATTGCTCTCAAAATCGATATTTGATAGTCCTCGGGGTCACAAAACAAGAATCTATTCTCAAAATTTTGAAAAAGTGTCCGCCATTTTGAACTTTTTAGATGTTGGTCAGATTGCTCCCAAAATCGATATTTGAGAGTCCTTGGGGTCACAAAACAAGAATCTATTCTCAGAATTTTGAAAAAGTGTCCGCCACGTTGAACTTTTTAGATACTGGTCCGATTGCTCTCAAAATTGATATTTGAGAGTCCTCGGGGTCACAAAACAAGAATCTATTCTCAAAATTTTAAAAAAGTGTCCGCCATTTTTAACTTTTTAGATACTGGTCAGATTGCTCCCAAAATCGATATTTGAGAGTCCTTGGGGTCACAAAACAAGAATCTATTCTCAGAATTTTGAAAAAGTGTCCGCCATTTTGAACTTTTTAGATGCTGGTCCGATTGCTCTCAAAATCGATATTTGAGAGTCCTTGGGGTCACAAATCAAGAATCTATTCTCAAAATTTTGAAAGTGTCCGCCATTTTGAACTTTTTAGATACTGGTCAGATTGCTCCCAAAATCGATATTTGAGAGTCCTTGGGGTCACAAAACAAGAATCTATTCTCAGAGTTTTGAAAAAGTGTCCGCCATTTTGAACTTTTTAGATGCTGGTCCGATTGCTCTCAAAATCGATATTTGATAGTCCTCGGGGTCACAAATCAAGAATCTATTCTCAAAATTTTGAAAAAGTGTCCGCCATTTTGAACTTTTTAGATACTGGTCAGATTGCTCCCAAAATCGATATTAGAGAGTCCTTGGGGTCACAAAACAAGAATCTATTCTCAGAGTTTTGAAAAAGTGTCCGCCATTTTGAACTTTTTAGATGCTGGTCCGATTGCTCTCAAAATCGATATTTGATAGTCCTCGGGGTCACAAATCAAGAATCTATTCTCAAAATTTTGAAAAAGTGTCCGCCATTTTGAACTTTTTAGATGCTGGTCCGATTGCTCTCAAAATCGATATTTGATAGTCCTCGGGGTCACAAAACAAGAATCTATTCTCAGAATTTTGAAAAAGTGTCCGCCATTTTGAACTTTTTAGATGCTGGTCAGATTGCTCCCAAAATCGATATTTGAGAGTCCTTGGGGTCACAAATCAAGAATCTATTCTCAAAATTTTGAAAAAGTGTCCGCCATTTTGAACTTTTTAGATACTGGTCAGATTGCCGGGCTTCCCGAGGGATTATGCAAATGGGTTGCCAGCTTTCTGTCCAGCAGATGCATAAGAGGCGTCGTAGACGGTAGCTGCTCCGACAGCATGGACATAAATGCCGGCGTCCCGCAAGGCTCTGTGCTGTCCCCAACACTGTTCCTACTGCATATCAATGATATGCTGTCTATTGACGGCGTTCATTGTTATGCGTACGACAGTACAGGGGACGCTTATTACACGGGCCGTGCTAATATCCCTCGTTCCGAGGTGGAGGAAAGCTGCGAACGGCTGTTGTCTGAAATCGAGAGTACACTAACTAGTGTCTCCGATTGGGGCAGACTAAATCTAGTCCATTTCAACCCCACTAAGACTCAAGCCTGCGCGTTCACCGCTAAGAACACCCCATTTACTGTGGCTCCACAGTTCCAGAACACGTCCCTGAACATCAGCAAAAGCATCGGGATCCTTGGCGTCGACATTTCTAGCGATGTTTTGTTCCGAAGTCACTTAGAAGACAAGGTTAAGCTGGCATCCAAAAAGCTCGGAGTGCTCAACAGAGCGAGGCAGTACTTCACATCGAGGCAAAGGCTGCAACTTTATAAGTCGCAAGTCCGGCCTCATATGGAGTACTGCTGTCATGTATGGGCGGGGGCACCTGGATACCAGCTTGATCCTTTAGACTCGGTTCAACGACGTGCCATCAGAATTGTTGACGATCCCGAGCTCACAAGCGGTTTAGAGCCCCTCCGTCTGAGGAGAGACTTTGCCTCCTTATGTGTGTTCTACCGCTTGTACACGGCTCCTTTCTACCATCGCAACTCTCGCCATCGACGGGGAGTCCATCCTCACATATTGAAACCTGAATTGTTTCGTACTGTGCGGGCTCAAAGGAGCTTCCTTCCGCGGACGCTCAGACTGTGGAATGAGCTCCCCGCCGTGGTTTTCCCAATGGAGTACAGCATGGGGTTCTTCAAAAAGGGTGTGAAAAGATTTCTGCAGGGTCGGCAACGCGCGCGTGATACCCCTGGTGTTGCAGGCGTCCATAGGCTACGGTAACCGCTTACCATCAGGCGGGCCGTATGCTTGTTTGCAACCTAAGTGGTATAAAAAAAAAAAAAAAAGATTTATGTTATGTGGTCCAAGGGTCTCTCAAATATCCATTTTGAGAACAATCGGACCAGTAACTAAATAATTAAAAATGTCGGCCACTTTTTTTAATTTTGAGAAAAGATTCATGTTATGTGGTCCAAGGGTCTCTCAAATATCCATTTTGAGAACAATCGAACCAGTAACTAAATAATTCAAAATGGCGGACACTATTTTAAATTTTGAGCAAAGATTCATGTTATGTGGTCCAAGGGTCTCTCAAATATCTATTTTGAGAACAATCGAACCAGTAACTAAATACTTCAGGATGGCGGACACTATTTTAAATTTTGAGCAAAGATTCATGTTATGTGGTCCAAGGGTCTCTCAAATATTAATGTTGAGAGCAATCGGACCAATAACTAAATAGTTCAATATGGCGGCCACTTTTTTTTAATTTTGTGAAAAGATTCATGTTATGTGGTCCAAGGTCTCTCAAATATCAATATATATATTTTCAGAGCAATCGGACCAATAACTAAGTAGTTCAATATGGCGGCCACTTTTTTTAATGTTCAATAAAGATTCATGTTATGTGTTCCAAGGGCCTCTCAAATATATATTTTTAGAGCAATCGGATCATAACTAAATAATTTAAAATGGCGACAATTTTAAAATAAAATTGCACGGATTCTTATTTTGTAAACCCAGTTTCTTATTTTTTGACCCAATAACATCTAACATATTTTTCACATACCTATTTTCACATACCTACAAACTTCACATGATGGGAAATTAAGATTGTGACGTCACCGCACTCGTCGGGGTATTTCGGGAACTGTCGACATGTTTTCGGTACCGAGTTCAAAAAAAAAATTCAATTGATTATAAATATTTGATAACAACGAAAAAAATAAAACAAAAAATAGTTTTGTAGCAAAACTTATGTATCATCTTTCGATTTATGACAAAAAAAATCTCTTCAAATTCCCAATTGTTGTCAGTGCGATTAAAATGTAAGTATTATGTCATAAATCTAAGTTTGTTTTGAAAAGAGTCATGCTCAGTTTATTACTGGCATTTCTCAGCAAATGCAACCTTCCAAATCGGGATTAGAGTCAGACTATTCATAAGTACCTGCGAAGGTCTATTTCAAATAAATGAATTTGATTTGATTTACTACCATGACTTTTTATTTCAAAAGAAAAAACCACGAGAGTAAGACACGTAAAATATATCAATGGATCAAAACCATTTAATAGCCGTACTGACCATCACTGACTCCGCCCTCACGCACACACGCCGACCGAGCGCTCCCGCGTGTGCGTGAACGAGTCAAATACCTAATTCGGCCCGTTTCGATATTGAGTGCGGCCTCTTAATATATTTTAGTTTAATAATTTTGTTGTGTGAATCGGGCCACAGGCCTTGACCTGTGAGTAAAATATTATATTTTTTTTTTAAGGTATTCGAATACTGGTTACGAACTCTTGAAATGAAAGGATGGCTCCGGCGATCACCGGGCAAGGAGACTATTATATTCATGTTGGGTAGTGCTGTTTTCTTCTATCTCATGCGATTAGATACGGACAACGATAAGCGCACGCCTCTGTTCTGGTATGTATGTTATCATGATTTATTGTTAATTGTCTAGGTACCATTCTCGTTAGTAATAGAATTATCATTTTTTTTTACTAGCATAAATGATTTTTAAGGCGCTGATTGACCAGTGGTGGTAATGTTGAATGCAGTGGGTCGTGGATTCGAATCCTTAAATGTACTTGAGCTTTCGGTAAAGGAAGACATCCTAGGGTGACTATCCTCTGGTGGGACGTCTGTCGTTTCTCGTAGCTGCTCTTGAGAGCCCTAGCTTCTAGGCTTTGTGTCCTAACCACTTTAAAACTCTTCACGTGGTTAAATTGTGATCAGAAACAAGCCCATCTATGATTAAAAGGCATTTTTTAATACTGCAAAGTCGGTAAACAAGCTTTCGGCTCGCCTGATGATAAGCGGTCACTGTAGCCATATGGACGCTTGAAACACACGGGGTATTACTCACGCGTTATAGACACTTCACCCTCCACAATGAGCTGGGGTGACCTGACTCACGCGCAGGAACACAACAAAGTTATTTGCCTGCGGTATTCCGTAAAGTGGAGGTACTCTCTTGTCCATTATGCGGAATTATGCCATTCTTTTATTTATATCTTATATTACATGTTTATTGTATTATTCTCTTTATAATTATCATGTTTATTGTATTATTATTATTATGTACTGTACTAAAATCGGTGCAATAAGAGCCACTTTACGAGCAAGTGTTTTGAAAATAATATTTTATTTTTGGCAAATTGTTGGTATTATTTTAAAGGTTCTTCACACCACCCCGCGTTTCGAAAGAGGTGTGCAAACCTATGAAAGGAGTTCAAGGCAGGAGCGCTGCGTGTCCACACAAAGGAGCTTGTATGAATTATATATTTAAGGTGGGTTTAAATTTACCTACCATTAAGGATGCCGCACCCAAAGGGTGCCAATGGACCCTATTCATAAGCCTCCGCTGTCCGTCCGTCTGTCTTTCAGTGGGCTGTGTCTCATGAACCGTAATAGTAAGACAGTTGAAATGTTCACAGAATGTATATTTCTATTGCCCCTATAAGAACAAATAATAATAAAAAATCGGCTAAGTAAGAGTCGGACTCGCACTCGGAGGGTTCCGTACAATATTAACTAACTCGACTTTGCTATGAAAAAAAAAACGTCAAAAAAGATGTTTCTTGTATGTTGTCAGAATATGTAAATACATATTCTGTGAGTTCAGCTGCTATTACGGTTCATGAGATACAGCCCACTGACAGCGGACGGACAGCGGAGGCTTATGAATAGGGTCCCGTTGGGCTTCGGGTACGGAACCCTATAAAGAAGTGAAAGAGCAAATGCACCTATCTCTCTTGATTGTAGGGTACAGCGCAACTGTTCGGCGTTGGTTGCGCGATGAGCGTGCTTCGGACCATCGTGCCCAATATACTGACGCCCACCAAAGCGTTCAAGTCTCTGAGACTGTCGCATTTGAAGCTGGCTCTGTTCTTCGGTGGATATATTGGTATATATAGGGTGAGTTTTTTGTTACTTAACTTTTTTTCAAAATTCAATTCAATTCAAAATTCAAAATCATTTATTCAAATAGACCTTCGCAGGCACTTATGAAAAGTCTGACTCTTACTCTAATAACTAGCTTTCTCCCGCGGTTCCACCCGCGTTCTTGAGGGATGTAATCTTTCCCTTGCTAATGATTAATTTTATATGAAATCAAAATTAAAATGTCATTTATTCAGTTTAAGGCCTGGTAAGGCACTTATGAACGTTAAATTGGGACATACAGTTAAACTCACCACCGGTTTGGAATACACTTAAACTGAGAAGACTCCGGCAAGAAACTCAGCAAGGCATTTTGTTTTCGTCACGCAGCAAGGGCTGGAAGCGTGTGGTCAGCAGGACTAGTGGCGCGTAGCGACAAGCGCGCTTGACGCGAGGCGTCCACTATTTTATCAAGTCATTGTAAAATTTACTTTAACGCATACGATTTAAAGGCCCCACGTGCATGGCAAGGTAAATGCCGAGACGTAGCCTTAATCGTTACATCTGTATACTGAATATTTTAATTCATTTGGATAACTGGAAATTCCATTACATAGGACCATATAATCACCATTTTAACATTTCCAAGTGAAAATAAAATTAGAGCACATTCCTATTTTGTATGAAGGAATAACATTTCGATCATTTTTGCAATGCAATCTAGAGACTTTCAAGGCCGGAGTGAATAGGTTTCTTCTGCGTCTATCTTAGGCTTCGTCACCTTTATGGGCGGGTCAGTGGACATCGTTGGTTAAACACTTACTTACATGTACTTTTTATCGAAAAACGGCATTTTCAGTAATGACTGAACAAATCATAATGGAACTTTCATATTTGTGTATATTTCAGCTGGTGGTATGCTTGCTTTGCCGTGCTCATGGCAGAGATAGTGCGATGTATGCTTTGCCCGCGGGTTTCCTTGCCGGAACAGCCTTCAGAGCATCACCTTCGACTACTATTGCTTTGGCGCCAGTGACGTCTTCATTACAGGTATGTAATAGTATTTAATCTCCAAATTAAGTATGTTTTTCTTAGACATGTGAGTTCTTCTTCTTCTTCTTCTTATTTTTAATTTTGGCAACCAAGCCCAAATTAGGGCTCATTTCTGCCAGTGTCGAGTTATAATATAGTTTCCAGTCACACTAAATCACTTCACATTATAGTCCTCAGTCAGTCACCGTCCATAAAAGTCATGTTTTACTACAATGGTGGTCATTGTACTAAAACTCTTCACGGACATTTTGAGACAACTTGAAAAGTCACGATACACAAAGTTCATTTCATTTCACTTCACTGGTGCACATGGATGATATTTATTGGGTAAAATACCACCAAAAATACACAATAAAACTCAAAATACACAAATTTATGAAAATAAAAATGAAAACGCTACGTCACTCTGCAAGTTCCCGCCAAAAAGTCCCTTCTTCTTCTTATTTTTATGTTTGGCAACAAAGCCCAAATTAGGGCTAATTTCCGCCAGTGTAGAGTTATTTTATAGTTTCCAGTCACAATAAATCACTTCAAATTATAGTCCTCAGTCAGTCACCGTCCATAAAAGTCATGTTTTACTACAATGGTGGTCATTGTACTAAAACTTCACGGACTTTTTGAGACAACTTGAAAAGTCACGATACACTTATTTCATTTCACTTCACTGGTGCACATTGATGATCTTTATTGGGTAAAATACCACCAAAAATACACAATAAAATTCAAAATACACAAATTTATGAAAATAAATATTAAGACGCTACGTGGCTACGTCACTCTGCAAGTTCCCGCCAAAAAGTCGAACTGTGAGTTATTTTACTGAGATACAGATAAAGCTATGTGGACTGAATCCGCAACTATAAACATACTTCTTATGACGTTCTTCCCATAGAACACACGGACGCTAGTTCTGTGTGTCAGCCAATAGTGGGGCTGCGTTTAATGTGTGCTTAGTGAATAAATGTGCGTCTTTTTATATGTATGCGGTGCGTTTGTGGATATGGCCGCAGGTACATACGTAGTAAAAGGGCACAGAAAGAAATATGGTGTCATCATTTCTCAAAGAAAAAGTGGCCCAATGTTTTTCTAATTTGCTAAGGTTTTGTCACTTGCTTATAAAATATGGGATAGTTTTCTTACAGATTAAATATATGTTGTCAATGTGTCTGATAATAATATTTATAAATAAAATAGGTAACAATCTGTCTGGTAGCTTTGATGCTTGTCTGAGATATATCAATATTATTGTCTATCGCCATCTTCTGAGTCAGATGTGAGGTTGATTTTTCTATCATCACTCTAGTCTCTGATAAATTATCTATGTAATGCAAGTAGCCCGGCTAGTTCTAAAATCATTAAAATCATCAAATAGTGTCCCAAAGCAATCAGAGATTTTTTCTTTTTTTTTTTGTAAATTTTATTATTGTTGGCAGCGTGGTTGGCAGTACCACTTTATGTCACCGTGTGGACTTTTTGGCGGGAACTTGCAGGGAGACGTTGCGTTTTCGTTTTGAATTTAATAAATTCGTGTATTTAGAGTTTTATTGCATATTATCGGTGGTATTTTATCCAATAAAGATCAATCCATGTGCACCAGTGAAGTGAATTTTAAATGCATTATGTGTATCGTGACTTTACAAGTTGTCTCAAAAAGTCCGTGAATATTTTAGTACAATAACCACCATTTTACTAAAACATGACTGGACGGTGACTGATAATGTGGACTATGTGAAAGTAAATGTGCGGACTACCTATATGAAAGTGTATTATAAATAAAATGTATGCGACTGAAGGACTTTGTATCCAAGGTCATGAACAAATTAAAAAAAAAACAATCACTGTCACTGTCAGCGTGACAACAGAAATCTGTCACTCACTGTCACTAATTTATGAAGTGAAGCTCGTTTGTACACAATAAGCTAAAATACAATTTTACAATGTTTGTTTACTAGCTAAATAAATAACGAGTATTGAAATTGTATTACCATAAATAGATCTAATAAAGTACGGTGTTAAGATTATATTATAAGCAATTAACAATGGACAAGAGTAAAAAACGCGAGCGGAACAAAAACTTCAGTTGCGTCGAAACGGAGGATTTGATCACTGTTCTAGAGTCCTACGTACATATAATAGAAATAAAAAAAAGTGATAGTGCGACCTGGCAAGAGAAGACTAAAGCGTGGAAAGCTGTAGAGACAGAGTTCAACTGTTTAAATTGTGAGGGTGCTCGTGATGCAAAGCAACTCAAGTTGAAGTATGAAAGTCTTAAAAAAGACATCAGAAAAAAAGCTAGACTAGCGTCCCCTTTGACTCCTTTGGAGAAGAAAGTCATGGACATGATGGGCATTGAAGGTGAGACCCAGGAACCTGATCCACTGGGTAAGTTTAATACAAAAGATCTTACTAAGAGAGGTAGAGCATAGCGTGTATTCGCTCAAAGAGCAGCTCGACTGGGGAAGTACCTTTCAGAATACCGCAGCCCAATAACTTTATGTTGTGTAAAGTTGTGTTCCTGCATGTGAGTAAGGTTGCCAGAGCTCATAGGGGAAGGGGGAAAGGTCGGTAACACGTGAGCGATGCTTCGTGTGTTGCAAGCGTCCATATGGCTACGGTAATCGCTTACCATCAGGCGGGCCGTATGCTTGTTTACTGACTTAGTCGTATAAAAAAAAAAAATAAAAAAAAAATGCTATTGTTATGTAGATGTATGTTTACCATAATCAATTTCTATTACTCCGTAGATGTACAGTGCACTAATGAGGAGCCTGACTCAGATGCTCCAGAAGAAATAATGAAGTTGGAGGAACAATCTTCAGATGCTAACACAGCTGACAGTAAGAATACATACACATCTAACATAGTTTTCTATTTATTTGTACAGGTGTTTTAATGGTTTTTATTCTTTTCAGATTCAAGAGATTTTAGTTTAGAAGAAACACATGAAAATCCCTCCCTTGAAAACTGTTCAGTTCTAGAACTAGGAGTGCCTAGCACATCAACACAAATCAACGAACATGTTACCCGAAACCGGAAACCGGCTTATTTTAAATATAGGAAGCGTCCATATACATGTAATTTTTTACCTGACTTTTATGTGGTGTAATATTTTTCTTACTAATTGCTTTGATGCAGTGAGTTGACAATCAAATTGAGAGGCCCTAAATGTCCCAGACATGTCCATTTGTATGTAGGGACTGTTTAAATAGTTAATGTAGGGACTGTTTAAATACTTATTGATATTTTGATACTAGATTATAAAAAAAAATGATATCAATTATATTCTCTTGTAATATAACACAATTAATTTTCATTATTTTTTAGGTAAACCAAAAGAGAGAAGGCCTTTTGATAAATTTGCTGAAGCAAAATTAGAAGTACTTACACTGCAAGAAAAATTAATGAAAGCAGAATTGAAAGAAAAATTGCTAAGAAAGCAAATGATAATAGAAGAAATGCAACACAAAAAGGAGTTATATGAATTGGAAAAGAAACAAATGCTTCTTAAAATAGAGATTTTAAATACTGAATTAGAGAATAAAAAGAATTTTCAATAACACAAGTTTTTTTTATTTTTTTGAGAGTTTTAATTCTTTTTATTTATGGTCACATTTCTGACCTCTTAGACTATATCTTCTTCAGTCGCCATTAAAATGCTTATTGTCAGTAATAATTGCAATATTATGAAGAAATATCCAAACTTGAATAAAAGCTTACTTGTACTCTCTTGTTAAATGCAGTGTAATTTTATTTGATAACTGGAAATCTAGTCTTTTCTATATTAAGTATGTATTTATAAACAAAAAGTAGTATATCAGGTATCTGGTTTACATAGTACAAGTTCTGCTTAGTTTGGGATCGCCGTGTGTGAATTCGATAGCAATTCTTTTAGTGCTATCTGTTAGATATGTTTTGGATAGATAAATAATAATACTGACGTACTATCTAGATACAATATCAGGCAGTTTATCAAAGTGTTGAAATATGCTCTAATATGATTATTACCTGTGATAGTTTTTACTTCTAACTTCATATGAGGAAAATAATAGCACAATTACCTAAGATCAATTAAAACGAAATAGTTATGAAATACAATTATATTCTAGGATATATACTTCTGTATACTTCTCCATGAAATTCAAACTAGATCTTCAATCTTTACTAAACAGATTCTAGTATCGTGGGCGTACCAGAAAGGCATGATCCCAGCTCACTGGCCTCTCGTGGAGATCCTGTACTGCGTGTGCCAAGGGTTGCTGTTCCACGCTAGGGTCATGCACGAGGACGTCTGTCCGAGATATATCGTCAATTTGATGCACACTGTTACTAGTTCCAAGTAAGTAATTATGTTGTCTTTATATCATAGTTCGTGTGAGTCATATTTACACACGAAGAGTTCCGCAAAGACGTCTCTTGTATGGTCTAGTACTCTTGTTATTATTATTTGTTGTAATAGCGGAAATAAAAAATGCAAATTCCGTAAAAAAAAATATTATTGCCGTATTTTATTACGGTTCATGAGATACAGCCTAATGACAGACGGACGGACACACATTAGATCACATCCGGGGTACGGAACCAAAAAATCATCAGTATAAGACAATCTTTTTAACATGTCACAATATTTTAGTTAGGCTGGCATTAGAGTTAGAACTTGGAAATTAAGCGATCCTATTTGTCAGCTACACACATCTTTCGCTACACATGCCTGATGGACATGCAGCCTTATGCGAGTTCCCTGTCTGCGCGAAATAGTTTCATAAGATGAGCATTGCCAGACGGGCCAGTTGGCGCAGTTGGTTAAGACTTGGAGTCTTAACCTATAGCGCCGCAGGTCGTGGGTTCGATTCCCACACAGGACATGCATTTGTGTGCATGAACATATCTGTATAAATAAATAAATGAACGTTTATTTGTCTCTAACTTAAAAATAACATAATAAAACAAATAAAAAAAGAAGTAAACAAAAGCAGAGACAAAAAGGTCTCGTGCTCAGCCATGGCTGTGGATAGGCATATCGCACAACCGCTGATATTCTGCACTAGCCTGACATTAAATGATGAGTCTGCATTATATTATACGATATATAAGATTAAAATAAATTTAAAATAGAAATAAAAGTAATAATAAAACACAAGTAATGAAGTCCTAAACTAGCCCATAGATTGCTTTGAGATAAGCCAGTTGTAGCATTTGGCGTGGAAGCTAGACGTCAGTGTATGTCCTGAGTCTGGGTGTAATTATGTATAATGAGTATGTATTTACAAACAAAAAGTAGTATATGTATTATATCAGTTGTCTGGTTGCCATAGTACAAGCTCTGCTTAGTTTGGGATCTGATGACCGTGTGTGAGGAATGTCCCAGGATTATTATTTATTGCTCCTATTGCCCTTTTTGCACAGCGTTTGACACGCGAAGTACATACACTCGCGTAATCTATTAAGATTTATATCTATGTCTTATATGTATTTTTATTTTTCAGAGCGGACGAAATTCAATCAGCATTCATAAAAAAAATGTTATCATCAGTTTAAAGTCGTCAAGGCTTAGTACAAATTGGTTTGTCCCTACTCAGTTTAAATGTCATAACGAAATAATATTACTATTATTGTTTATTTAGGTACAAATCTGTGATTATTAAGTTAATTTATTTAAATATGGTACAGGGTATCATTACAATGCTGAGTTCCATTATAATGCTGGGTTCCATTATTTAATACTACATAAGATATATAACGGTATGGGGTCTGTTTATAGTTTACAAGAGTATTTTAATTTATGTAATAAGACATACAAGTTGGAAGACGTTAAAAAATTGTGTCTACTAATCAAGTCAATTGAAAAGATCATACATTCAAAAAGTTTTTTTTATTATTTAAAAAAAAAGCCGATTTGTTTTTTTGTTTGGAAGGAATTATAAAAAAAATTAATAGAAAAATATGTTGAAGTAACGATTTTTATTATTTAGGTTTTGTTTTATTTAATTTTATTGTAAAGAACAACTTTTTTTTTCTGTAGTCAAGAGGCAAATGTTAGTGCCTAGCTAGTTTATTTTGTTGTTATTTATTATTATAAGGACAGTTTGATGTTTGAGTGCTTCGCTTGATAAAATGAAAAATACATCGAATTGTACACTTTAGAATTTAGATTTTTAAGATTTTTTTGGATATAACATTTTAGTCAAATCTGTATGAAACACATTGTTGGTTTCAACATAAAAGCGCGACGCAGGCTTATCTTTCAATGAGATTTTTAAGAAGTAGAAATAATTGTAAAATTATTTAGAATTGAGAAAAAAAAATATAAAAATATCGGTGTAAAATACTGTTGGGTTGACAGTTTCGCTCGTATCTCCCATCAAAATGCAAACAACTTATAAAGTAACGTGGCTTATATAGAACAAACAGACATTTTATAGTTACCTTAAAATACTGCATTTTATAATATTATTAGATATTGTTATGTAATATAATTATTTATTATAATTAGATTAGATAAGCAATATGGTTGTAACGCTTGATTTATGAAAAATATAAATTAGACAAAATAAGAAATATTTTTTGCTATAAAGATGGTATTACGTAAGAATCGTGGCAGATTTATTTAAAATATTTGAATTAAGTATATAAATAAAATTATGATTTACAATATAAATATAAACAAAAGTCCAAATGAGATCAAAACACGAAATCGCCATGATTCTTAATATAATAGGAATGACGTGTAATTTTATTATGTTTTAAATACAACAAAAACCGGGAAAACCTTTTTTAACTACTTTTTAGAGCTATTTCGAATTTTATTCATATTTATATATAAGGCGCGTCATTGCCATATCTCGCTTTCTAAATTATGATTAGATTTTATAGTTATATTGAATAGTGTCAGCTTTTGCTGTTTGGTGCAACGGAATATAAACCCCCGGAATTGTATGTTTAAGAATAATGTATTAATATTAAACACTAAACCGGGTTGATGCTCTGAGAAGGCATCTTCTGAAAAAGTAAAGATTGTCCATGGACGTATAAAAAAATCAGGACGGATAATCGCCATATAAGAAAGTGAAGCACAATAATTTCCTACGTATGCGTGCGTAAAGTCAGTACTGACCCAAACAGGCACAAGTTATAGGTATAGTCCTACAAACATATCTGACCCGGTGATCAAAAGAGGAACTAACGAAGCCATTTCGAAATAACAATCGCCATTGGTCAAAGAGAATATACGTTCATTGGTTTTTTGCTCCACCTAAAAAATCAAAATCATTTATTCAAATAGACCTTCGCAGGCACTCATGAAAAGTCTGACTCTAATACCAGTTCGGAAGGTTGCATTCGCTGAGAAGAGCCGGCAATAAACTCAGCAATTACTCTTTTCAAAACAAGCTTAGATTCATTACATAATATTTACATTCTAATCGCACTGACAACAATTGCGTGCCCCGGCGCGGCGGCAAAACTACTAAGTAGACTGAATCAAATGCGATAACAGCGACTCTCACCGGGCCAGATAAGCTTGTGGCTCTATAGTAAGTTTTACTGTCACTGTCGAAGTGTCGACGCTCCGTCCTGATTTATTTATACGTCCATGGGTCATGCTGGACAACAAAATTTATCTGGTGCGTCCATGCTACACGAAGCGAGCACCATTAAACTTCTCAGAGGTAGATTTGGTTAAATACTGATATGTCCATGATCAGGAGATAAAATACAGACGATGGCGTAAAACTTCCGCTCTCGTATGTCAACATGCTCATGTTATTTATTATTTCTAGGTTTCGATAAGTATTGGTCACAATTTGAATTTTCTATGCAATTTATACTTACACCCATTTTACACGGCTGGTTCATGAAGTTAGTTTCCTTATTCCATATTAGCTTCTAGATACACTAAGGCGCCGACTAGCGATCTAAAGTTCTGCGGTCAGAGTTAAACGTGCGTTCTCCTTGATCTGTGTGCAAAGATCAACAGCGCCGCATAGTTTACAGTGAACGCAGAACTCTAGACTGCTCGCTGTCAGATGGCGCATTAATTTTGTAATTACAGCAAATATTTTTTAATTTTATAATTTAGGTGTATGAAATAAGCGAACAATGTTGATTCTGAAAAATAAGTAAGAGTGCAAGAGTCTACGGTGGTGAGGTCACAATTATTAATTTGACTTCAATATATGATTTTTTTATTCCACGTAGCTAGAAAACATTAAAAACATTTTAGTCATGTTTAAATTTTTAAAGCTTATGTGTAGCAAATATTATAGGCAAAATAAAACATCAAAGTTATTTGAAAAAATATTGTAATGATTAGAAATTACATAAATTGTTTATAGTGTATTAGAAGGTAAGAAGAACAATAAAAATAAATTTAGGAAACAGATTTTCTTCCTAATTTTGTTTGCGCCCTAATTGTTAAGTGCCTAAATAACATACTCAGCACTTACTGGGATGACAAGGTCGATAGGATCTAGTATGTAACTCAAAAACATAAGAACTTATAGTAGTACAAACTTATCTGGCCCGGTGGTCAAAAGAGGAACTAACGGCGCCATTTTGAAATGTCAAGCGCCATTGGTCAAAGAGAATATAAACACTACGTTAATTGGTTGTTTGCTCCACCTAATGCGATAACGACGACTCTCTCACCGGGCCAGATAATCTTGTTGCACTACTGTAAGCTAGTTTTTTAAAATTCTGTGCCTAAAATATGGCCATGCTAAGAAGTCATAATTGACAAGAGGGTGTCTCCTTGCCGCACTATGTTTGTCTCTTTTTGACACATGGATGTATTTGGGCTGTCAAAGGTGATCTATTAGCAAGGCCCTAGTTTAGCATGTACCATGTGATCAAAAAATAGGAACGCCAATGACCTCTATCTGTCAACTGTCACTTGAAAAGTACAGTTTGCAAAGTAAATTTATGTCATAACTTTTTTTTCTATATTATTTAACTAAGTCCTAGTATTATAAAATCTATTTAATTGGTTTTAAATTTGATTTCAACAGTTACAGCTTAAACGCCACAGTATATTTGAAAGTCATTCCTATTCTTATTTTGTTAGTAACTGGAACTAATATGGACGATAGAAAGCAATTTGCTTTGGGAGTTGTTCAGTACAATAATTAAAAATACTAGTAAATGTTTTAATAAGTACAATGTATAATTGTATAATAATAGTTTTATTTATATTTTCTACCGTCTTGAAGGGATAAAGTATAAAGTCTTACTTTTTTTACAATGCTTGTAAGTAAATTAATACTGATATTTTCAGATATTAAGACAATATATTTCGGTTCATAATCTATATTATGAATCGAGAATCAAAACTTCTAATTAATAAAATTTGTTAAAAGATAATAAACCTTATGTCAGAGGTCCAGTATTCAAAATCAATTGATATTCTATAATATACCTAAGCTTACCTACAGTTTTGTAATCAACGCTGCATTTATAACATATTCTAAAAAAGTGTTACTGCTGGACAGGAGAATACAAATCTTTGATTACAGATGTTCCTTGTACAGTCGAGGACATAAATATCGTATAAATATTTATTCACTTAGTGAAATCCAACAACGATTTTCTCTTGAACTATTGATTGAAATTATATTATGCAGGCATATAGTGTTACATCACAAAAACAACGAAAATATCTTTTCAATTTCACAAAGTGTATCCATATTTATTTAATTGACTGTACCCTTAAAATGTGTCACGAATTGTCACGATCTAAGTTAAAAACGCTTCACGTGAGGTTCTTTGATCGGAGAATTACGGTCAGCAACGTAAGAAGCTGAACAAATCCTTACTCACAAATAACACTAAAACTATCCAGGCTCCAGGTAATATGTCTATGTATGTCATCTGTTTATTGTTCCATAATCATCACTTAAATAGCAGTTCCTAGTTTTTTTTTCATTTATAAGGTCAACGAAACAGGTTACTGTTGATTAACAAGCATTAAGATTAATAGCACATATAGATTTTAAACTAGACTTAATTCCTAAACACGTTTACAAAGCATGCACGTTTACACAGTATGTACGTTTACACAGCATGCACGTTTACACAACATGCACGTTTACACAACATGCACGTTTACACAACATGCACGTTTACACAACATGCACGTTTACACACCATGCACGTTTACACAACATGCACGTTTACACAACATGCACGTTTACATAGCATGCACGTTTACATAGCATGCACGTTTACATAGCATGCAATTCTGTTAAGTGTACAGTTTTTTTTAAATTATGATCTGTTTAGCTACTTATGTTGCCGACTGTAATAGTAATTTATTTGATGTATGTATGACATAAGTTAATGAACAATTAGTCTAGACCTCACCAATGATAAATGTAATGCTCGTAGTATCTTGTTATATTTTTGTAATAAAATGATTTTGTATGACTCAATTTATTGTATTATTTTAGTATACAGTTATTCCTACTTGTTTTAATTCTAAGTAAAAAAAATACTGTAAAAATAAAAGACCATGTTTTGGAACGGTAATGTATTTATAAGAAATGATTTTATAAATTATACAAATTAAAAAATTCATGAAGTCGTAGTCCCGATATAATAAGAAAAAACTGTAAAAAAAATTGTAGAGTTTTATCTATCGCTCATTGCACCACCTCTCTGTCTTCATAGGTTAGTCGTTTCTTTATTACATGGGGTCACTATCAGTTATCGAAAATTGATAGATAAAACACAACAATATGAAACAAATCATGTGTCCACAAACAGTACCTACATTTCAATATTGACCGACTGATACTAACCTACTAATATATGCGAGTATGTAGTATAATATAATTACACATGCGCTGTAACTGCCCTGCGAGAATGTATGTAATAATGTAATGTATAAAATCTATGAGACCGATATTTGAGTTATGTGTGTGCGATATTCATGAAATTATCGTGCATTTCATGATGTGATCAATTCTACGATCTAACGTCTAAAATTGATCACATCATGAAATGTACGATAATTTCATGAAGTGATCAATTCTATGATCTGGTCACGACAAAGAAGAAAAAATATTGATGTTTAAAACATCGAGAATCCATATTCGTAGGGCAGTTCGCAAATAATGTGATCCACTTAATCAACTTCTTCAACCCTTGGCCCACCGGGGCTGGCTGGCCTGCCAAAACTAGGTCCACTTCTTGCGCCGCCAGCAGCACCGTGCAGCTTCATCATGGCCGGCTGGCACACCTTCTGAGCGTCCTTCAAGCGCTGCTCCAGCTGAGATGTGTTAGCTTCAGGGTTAGCTTCGAGCCATCGGATTTGGTTGTCGCACTCTGTGGTGATGGCCTCTCGCTCGCTCTCTGATAGTCTACCGATAGCGTTGTCTGCTGCCTGTATTTAATGAGAAGTGTTATTTTATGTCGGTGATTTGGCAATCTAATAATTTCACCCTCTAATAGCGTTCCGCGATTTTGTAGCTCATGTCATGATTTTTTGTCTACACCTACTGTCCCCGCGGTTTAATCTCTCTCACTTCCCTCGCAATATGGCGAGGAGGGCGATGGCTGCCACACGCGTCATACTTGTGAACAGGTGCTGCTTGTGGGGGCTGGTCTGCTTAAGTTTGCTATTTATTTACTTATTAAATATTTATTCAGTCTACTTTGTAATTTTGCCGCCGCGCCGGGGCACGCAATTGTTTTCAGTGCGATTAGAATGTAAATATTATGTAATGAATCTAAGCCTGTTTTGAAAAGAGTAATTGCTGAGTTTATTGCCGGCTCTTCTCAGCAAATGCAACCTTCCGAACCGGTATTAGAGTATTAGAGTCAGACTTTTCATAAGTGCCTGCGAAGGTGTATTTTAATAAATGATTTTGAATTTTTTGAATCCATACAGTTTTTTTAGCTAAGAATATTGTCCCTGAACATGAGATAATTAGGTACATTTATTTCAGTCACAAGAAATTATATTTTCCTTATCACCTTTATATACGAATTAGGTTTATAGGTAGGTAGGTGCACTTACCGTTTTACACCCATACAAATATCCTTCCAGCTGATTCTTGGCTTCTACCCTTTTCTTCATTGCAGCGTCTTCGTTTTTAAACTTCTCAGCATCATGAAGCATCTTGTCAATGTCTTTCTTGCTGAGTCTTCCCTTGTCGTTCGATATAGTGATATGCTCTGAACGGCCCGTGCTTTTGTCTTGGGCACTCACGTTCAGGATACCGTTTGCATCAATGTCGAATGTTACCTGAAACGTGAACAAAGTACGAGCATAAGTACCTTTTATGCTTATGGTACGAATCTTAGCGTGCCTAATTATAATAATTGTTTACCAAACAGGTCCAATCATTAAGATGCTGTAATTTATAACAGGTAATTAAAAGAAGCAGGTACTCACTTCAATTTGTGGCAGCCCTCTTGGAGCTGGAGGTATTCCAGACAGGTTAAAAGTACCTAGGAGATTGTTATCCTTTGTCAATGTTCTTTCACCTTCGTAAACCTGAAATCAACATTACGGACATACTATAGTGTAGTTCATGTTAACTGGAATGTCACAAGATAGTTGAATGAGATGAAAAATCTCCAATGTACTAATGCAACGCAAAGAAAGACCACATGCCTGAATTGTTACAGCTGGTTGATTATCCGAATACGTTGTGAAGGTTTGCTTCTGAGCTATTGGGATTCGAGTATTCCTTTCAACTAGACGTGTCATAACACCTCCAGCAGTTTCAATACCAAGAGATAGTGGAGTCACATCCACGAGCAGAACATCTTGAATACGAGTGTCTTTGGAACCAGACAGAATAGCTGCTTGCACTGCCGCTCCATACGCCACCGCTTCGTCAGGATTTATTGAGAGATTTAAACTTTTTCCACTGAAAAATTCCTGCAAAGCAGAAAAAGCTAACAAGGTTTGTGTTCGAGGCATTCTGGCTCGGACTAATGATAGTGCCACACGTTAGAATGTTTATATAACTAAGTACCTCACAATAAACGTATCTTTGTATTCATCACATACATATTTCAATTACTCGCCCACACCTCGTGAGTTTAGTAAAATCTCGTTACATGTTATAATGCGTGAAACGCAATTTACCCCTCCGGACTCTTCCTTACCTGTAACAATCTTTGAATCTTCGGTATACGCGTAGATCCACCCACCATAACGACATCATGCATCTCTCTGGTATTTAAATTGGCATCTTTCAATGCTCGTTCAACTGGCCCAAGGGTCTGCCGAAACAAATCAGAGCATAACTCTTCGAAACGAGCTCTCGAAATCTTTGAATAAAAATCTATACCTTCATGCAACGCATCTATTTCCAAGCTTGCTTCAGTGCTAGATGACAGTGTTCTTTTAGCTCTTTCACATGCCGTACGCAGCCTTCGTAATGCTTTTGGGTTATCTTTAATGTTCTTTTTGTATTTCCTTTCGAATTCTTGAGAGAAATGATCAACCATTCTGCAGTCAAAGTCTTCACCGCCTAAATGGGTATCTCCTGCAGTTGATCGAACTTCGAACAGCGATCCTTCGGCTATTTGAAGGACGGACACATCGAAAGTCCCTCCACCAAGGTCGAAAATGAGAACATTCTTTTCACCTTTTAAGTCTTTGTCTAGGCCATAAGCGAGTGCCGCCGCTGTTGGCTCGTTAATGATTCTGAGGACATTTAAAGCGGCGATTGCTCCTGCATCTTTAGTGGCCTGACGTTGGGAATCGTTGAAATATGCTGGAACAGTTACAACAGCATCCTTGACCGTTCCTCCGAGGTAAGTCTCTGCTGTTTCCTTCATTTTGGTTAAAATCATAGATGATATTTCCTCCGGTGAAAATCTACGCATTTCGCCTTTGTATGTTACTACTATTTTAGGTTTTCCACCATCAGCAACTACTTGAAAAGGCCAATGTTTGATATCTTGCTGAACACACGCATCATCAAATTTACGGCCAATCAAACGTTTCGCATCGAACACCGTGTTTTTGGGGTTCATTGCGACCTACAAAAATACGCACTGTGATAAAATTATCAAATTCTATATTCAATTCATACTACTTATACTAAATAATAAATCAGACTGCTTGTATTGTAGGTAATACTTTTAATTTAATGCAACGATTTGCTCGCTTCAAAAGTTCTAGTTGAAGTTTCATTCGAGGAATTGTCTGTTACTGTTCAAAGAGCATCCAACTTAAGTTTTAATGGTCGTGCAACTTTTCCAAATGAGTTTTTATAGAAAGTTCTATCCAACCTAATCTCTCTACATTTATATTGAGCCATTCTTGTGAAAAGTCTCGTCTCACAAGCTGCCCAAGTAAGTACTATTTAATTTACCAATGAATATTTCTATATATTTCTTTTGGCTTCTGAAAAACTCTTAGTTAATTTTATACAGGGTCGGACTGGGCCGGAAGGGCCTGGATAATGGTAGATGGGATACAATACGGAAAAAAAATTCTGTTTGATTTATCTCTAAGTATGTATGAAATGAACTATCTAGGTACTTTACATGCAGATCGCAAGAGCCGGGACCTTGTCTGCGCGGGCCCCCCTATCCTACCTACCGCCTGGTTGCGGAAAGCCCCACAAGCCAGGCCGGTGGGAGGCCAGCTGGAAAACGCCACATCGACATATAGTCTAGGCTATATGGCCAGTCCGACCCTGCTCTAGTACACAAACACTTTCTTTCTGTTAAACTTTCTGTTAAATTTTAATTAAGTAGGTACCGACCTGATTTTTGGCTGCATCTCCGATTAATCGTTCAGTCTCCGTAAACGCAACGTAAGACGGAGTGGTCCTGTTCCCTTGGTCGTTGGCAATAATCTCCACCTTGCCATTTTGGAACACCCCCACGCAGGAGTACGTGGTTCCCAGATCTATGCCGACAGCTGGTACCATCGTTGCTTGTTGAATACTGGAAGATTTGATAGTGCAAAAATTTATTGAGGCGAACGAATACTCCAGTAGCTTTGATTCGTCTTAAAGAGCCTAAATTTATTAAATTACTCTTAGATTTTTTTGAAAGAGTGAGAAATTGTCTAGCTCATGTAAATACTACCATCAAAACTATTAGCCTGGCTAAGGACTTCCACGATGAAGAAACTTGAGCATCTATCCAGCCCCGAGAGTCGACATTTTGTTGTTAGCGTTTTATTTCAAATTACCCTGAGTACCTAATGTAATTAGTTAGATTCACTCAAAGTTCTGCCTACAATCCCATTAAAAAGTTCTATCTAGTTTAGAACAGCAGGGAACACTATATTATACTATGGTAGGTGGAGTAGTCGTATTTAGCACTCAGAAAACAATGTATCATGGATTAAAGCTACATGCAAGGGAATATAAATTCTGCCTTTATGGACTTTGGAGTGAGACGTTTCACTAAAAAACGCGACTAAGAAGTGATAAAGATCACATTGGGATTAGTAAATTTATAAAAAAATCCAAATATAGAAACCCACCGTCCCGCTCGATTCTTCAGTGTACACTGGACCGCATTATGCAAACAGACCTATGAAACATACCATGACAATACAATACAATGCAAAGCTACGTGTGCCTTGTATTGAACAACGAAACAACACTATAGAAACTAGAATTGCGACCTCGAACAGTTATCGAAAGAGGATTCCCTATTATGTTTTTTCACAAAAAACTTCTTTTTAACCGACGAAAAAACGGAGGAGGTTTACAAGTCAACGCGTATATATTTTTTTTTATGTATGATCACGCATAACTTTTGACAGAGTAATCCGATTTTGATAATTCTTTTTTTATTGGATAGGGTATACCTCGAAGGTGGTCCCATATAAATATGGATAAAAAATACCTACCCTAAGGATGGGAAAATAGGGATGATTTATTGTTCACTCACAGATTTTAATGCTGAGTTGTGTATTACATCAAAAGAAATCAAAAATTAAGCATGTAGTAATTAGTAGAGTATAGCCACAAAAAATTATAAAATAAAAACTTTTTAGCAAAAAATAAACCACCGAAAAAACTGAAAAGCAAAAAATAATTTTGAATATAATTTGAATTTTATAAGGTTTTGCAGTCGGGGACAAACCAATAACATAAGCTATTACGACAATACGACATTAAATGAAACCACGTAAAGTACTCATGTATACGATCAACTTTTACTATGGGACCGAGGGCTCTACCGCGTAACTTTGGTGGTAATCGTAACGAACACCATTAATGAATTTCATCCAATCAGTACCCCAAGTGTAAAGAATTGACGTGTGTAAACGCTTACTATTTAGTTTGCGTTTACGACACTTCTCTATAGGAATGGGCACAGCGCCTCTAGCGGAATACTCATGGTACTAATTTCTCCCATACAAATTTATAGTTAACGCAAACGAATTAGTGAGCGTTTATTAACGTCAATTCTTTACACTCGGGGTACTGAGCCCACGAATGGTCATCGTCGCGACATACCGCGTGCGCATCATTGGATGAAATAATTAATGGTGTTCGTTACGATTATCCCCAAAGTTACGTGGTAGAGCCCTAGCTTTAAATTCGAAAAAATGAATTGCGTTAGCAATATTGCTTAGCTTCCTTTTTAGACAAACATTACATTTAACAAATATTACAAAACAAAATACATATCTACGTAGGTTATTGGTTTGTCCCCGACTGCAAAACCTTATAAAATTCAAATTATATTCAAAATTATAAATATTAGGTATAGTAGTACGGTACAAGTAGTACTGTCTCGATGGCTTATCGACAAGCGATAACCATCCCCTCAGTTATTGGTAATCATTTTAACCGACGAAAAAACGGAGGAGGTTTACAAGTCGACGCATATTTTTTTTAAATATTTTTTATGTATGATTGACGACGCATGACGCATAACTTTTGACAGAGTAGTCCGATTTTCATAATTCTTTTTTTATTGGATAGTTTATACCTCGAAGGTCCCATATAAATATGGATTATTATTTCATCCAATGATGCGCACGCACTTTCACTTAATGGTGTTCGTTACGATTACCACCAAAGTTACGCGGTAGAGCCCTAGCTTTAAATTCGAAAAAATGAATTGCGTTAGCAATATTGCTTAGCTTCCTTTTTAGACAAACATTACATTTAACAAATATTACAAAAAAATACATATCTACGTAGGCTATTGGTTTGTTCCCGACTGCAAAACCTTATAAAATTCAAGTTATATTCAAAATTATTTTTTGCTTTTCAGTTTTTTCGGTGGTTTGTTTTTTTGTTAAAAAGTTTTTTAATAAATAAAATTGACTGAAGGCCACATTTTCCGATGGGCTTATTCCTAAAATCCCCCTTGAAAATCCCCCCTAAGGGGGAAAAGTGGAATCTATAAATAAAAGTCTATAATTCCCCCCTGATAATCCCCCTTAGGGGGGAAAACTGGACTCAAAAAAATATATTTCCACAATTCCCCCCTGAAATTCCACCGTAAGGGGGAAAAGTGGAATCTAAAAAAATAAAGTCCAGAATTCCCCCCTAATAATCCCCCTTAGGGGGGAAAACTGGAATCGAAAAAAAACAATGTCCACAAATCCCCCTTGATGTAATTAAAGTTGAGATAGTGCCTCTGCTACCAGCGCCTATTTGGTTGCCGGTACTGGTTGCCAAAATATTTACCGTGGGCTCCGGCAGATATTTTACTTAGGTAAAGGTAACCTAATTGCGGGAGAGAGCGAACGAGTTTGGGAATAATATTGACCATTGAAGCACAGCATTTAGGGTCGGGCGAGTGATACCCCTGGTGTTGCAAGCGTATAGGCTACGGTAACCGCTTACAATCAGGTGGGCTATAAGCTTGTTTCCCACCTAAGTGGTATAAAAAAAAAACAAAACAGGAGCTCCGCTGGTAGACCGGGAGATACTGGCACAAATTTACCGGTCATTTGTACCAGTATGGCGACCCTTCAGGGGTCTAATTACGTAATGACGAAAAGGAAAATTATGGTCATAGCGCTGGTACCGTCGGCCCAACCGCGTGGGCGTTAAAAGAACGTGTAGGATAAATTACGAGTTTCGAACGATTTGTTCCACAACATTTTTGTATTTTCCGATAGTCGACTAAAAAGAAATAGGCGGTTGCGCGTATTAAAATTAAATGTTGACTTAAGCTAGTTATTAAGTTGGTTTGAATAAAGTATTATTACTATATTATTTGTACCCGGCAAATTTTTGCATAGCTAATCATCCATCGTCGAGTAGTCATTCATGAAAATCACCATGCCCCTTTTCCGACGATTCAAAATGGCCGCCATACCACCGTAAAGGTACGATTAACGCCCACGCGGTTGGTCCGCCGGTACCAGCGTTATGAATATGACCATAATTTTCTTTTCGTCATTACGTAATTAGACCCCTAAAGGATGGTCATACTGGTACAAATGATCAAAGAAATTTGTGCCAGTATCTCCCGGTATTCTAGGCCAAAGAAGCGCAATGACGTTCATTTGGCTTACAATCTATTCCGCCAATTTCCCACAATCGACAATGCGCTCTGATTGGCCAAGTCAAGAACACAAGATGCAGTGATTGGTCTTAACTGTTCAAAATCAGTGACAAATCACTCACTAGTTTCGGAATCGGATTGCTCGGTATAACTACTCTAAGGGATTGTTCCTCGATGTTTTTACTCTTCATCACATTTCATTATTACAAAATTCTGTGAAAAAATGAACCCCTTTTTCATATTATAGTTTTTTGTTATAATATTTAATAGAATCTGTAATCTAATCACATTTTTTTATTTATATAAAGAGTGTAGAAATTAATGTTTGTAATAGGGGGGAAAAGTGGAATAAAATTAAATGAAAAGGGGGATTTCTAGACTTTTTTATATAAGGGTTCAGTTTTCCCCCCTGAGCGAGATTCTCTCAGGGGGGAAAAGTGGAATAAGTCGAAATGAAAAGGGGGATTTCTGGATAGTTTTTAAATTAGAGTCCAGTTTTCCCCCTTGAGGGGGATTCTCTCAGGGGGGATTTTAGGAATAAGCCTTCCGATGAATTTGTCATACCATACACCTATGTTTTGTTATCTGCCCAGTTTCCTCTCTTTCGATTGTCCTTTCGAGTGAATATAAATAATGCAAAATATAATACTTGTTATGAACAAATTTTGAACAATGTAATTTTCTTTTTATAAAAGTTTTTCATTAAAGTTTTTTTTTATTCTACTGTTTTAATCCATTTTGGCTACACGCCGCGTGATTGAGTCATAAACACACTCACCAAATTTCAGTTACAATAGGACATAAGAAATGATTTTCTGATTAAGAAATTCAATAATAGCATCGCGCATCGTCCGATATTTAAGATATGTACAAAAAATAATATAATCATAGTTAATTAGGTAAATATACATCCAAAAAAAAAATATATTACTAGCTGCCCGGCGCGACTTCGTTCACGTAATACCCTACCCTACCCTTCATTTAAACCTTCCCCGGACTTCCACGAATAGTTCAAACCCAAAATTAGCCAAATCGGTCCAGCCATTCTCGAGTTTTAGCGAGACTAACGAACAGCAATTCATTTTTATATATATAGAAGATTGAAAACCTAGTTGCGGATTCTCAATACCCAAGAATCCGCAACTAGGTTTTCAAAAGATAATATATTTTTCAAAACTTCGTAGCATAATAAATTCTCATGAATAAAATGTCTCCTTTATAAACGTAGAACCGGCTCTTACAGAAAGCGAGGTGAAAATATTGTGATTTTTCATGTTACCGGTCAGAATTAGCATAATATCGATTTTCAATATTTATGCGGAACCTTTACGACGCATTTGATTGCTGGCGGCATCACGTGATTGAATGTTTCGACCTTTTTATTGAGAAGCGTCAAATACTATCGAATTAGGGTTGTGGTACGTTAGTACTATTATTTATTCCGTGGTTGTGGGTAGTTTGATTCGTTATTTATTACTAGCTGTCTCGGTTTCACCCGAGTTCCCGGGATAATTAGCCTATTATACTCGGGGATATATTGTATCTTCTTATTAGTGAAAGAATTTTTCGATTCTGACTTATAGTTCCTAGATATTAGTCCGTTTAAACAAACAATAAAATAAATATTAGTATAGATTAAATTCAGTTTGGGGTTTCAATATGTATCCCAAAACTATAACTCAAAATAAGTAGGTATCCTACTTGAGTTATACCTATTTATGTTAACTGTTGCCTCCCTTGAATGTCGCAAAATCTTTGTGCCCCTCTACTAACTAACCTCAGTTACAGTAGTTTTAAGGAAAATAAATTCACGTTGTTTAAAAGTACACATGAAATAGCAATATCGATAGAAAACCAATATCCGAAAATGGGTTTCATAACAACACTAATATTCCGGCGATTTTACGACTACTAAAACGCAATGACCACCAATCCACAATAAATTGTATAGATTACGGAAATCAAATAAAGTGAAACGATTTCCACGTTTCGGGAAACCTTATTTATTGGTTACCTGTACGTACTCACCTAATATAGTATTTTTTGATGGATTTGCTACGAGAGGTAAAACGAATTAGATTTCATCTAATCTAATAATTTAATAATATAATATGATTCCAACCAATGCCCTTGACTTGCGGTTAAAAAATAACAATTAATTTCTATTGTTTAACTCGCCCGCGCGGATCGCCAAACAGTCAAAGGATAAACGTAGGTAAGTACTTAGGTTTTTACATAAGTCTTTATTTGGAGCTTATAAAAAGAACTAGCTACCCCTCGCGGTTTCACCCGCGTTCCCGGGATAAAAAGTAGTCTATGTCCTCCATACCATAAGCTATCTCACAGGGCAATCTGCATGCCAAATTTCATGATGATCCGTTTAGTTGAGGCGTGAAGGTGTAACAAACATACAAACTCACTTTTGCTTTTATAATATTAGTTAGGATGATTGATAACTATATAGGGTGATGGGAAGATGGGTGCAAAGCTGTAAGGCGATGATAGTATAGATCATTTAGACCCTTTTTAGCCATGGTTGTCTAAGACGAAGTGTGAAAATTTTATTTTACCAATCTTTTCTGGTTTTTGGCTCAAAACTCCGAAACTTATCCGTTAATTGATAATTATAGCCAGTTTGGATGATGTGTGAATTCTTTTTCATATTATTTATTTAAAATAATCTGTAAGCAATCCAAACAAACATGTACTAAACATGTGTGTCATCAGTTTTTAGTTACAGTAAAGATTGGTAAAAAAAAAAAAAACACACTTCGTCTTAGACAACCATGGCTAAAAAGGGTCTAAATGATCTATACTATCATCGCCTTACAGCTTTGCACCCATCTTCCAATCACCCTGTATAACTACTAAATAACGTGCCGCCGTTTCACCGCGTTCACTAGACATCTAGTGTAGTAGTTTTTCCGGGATAAAATGTATCATTCCATGGTGTCCATGGTATGATCTACCTATGTCCTATGTGCCCATATTCAGCCAAATCCGTTGTCGTCTAGGTGTAAATGAGTAGCAAACATCTAAACATCAACACTTTCACATTTTATTGAGATTATTACTGCTTGTATTTTGAGTTTAGGTCAAATTAGAATTACACAGGTTGTTTTAATAGTATCGGAATGTTGTGAAACCGTATAAACATCGTTCCAGTCCAGAGTCTACGTAACAACGTAATAAAAAGGGATACGCGTCAATACCACAGTTTTATTATACAAGTTAATGAGTTAGAAATAGGGTTGGGTTTCTTCCCGGGAATAAACCCAACTTCGAGTAAATTTCCAATTTAGTGGGAAAGAACCCGGGAATTTTCCCATTGGGTGGGAAAATACTCAAATGGTCATATTTAGTAGATTTTGCGTATATAGCGAGAAATACCTTTACCAAATCGTTTGAATAACATTTAACATGATTTCTATTAGGGTCATACTCATATCATACAATAAAAAAACAATAAAAAAAAAAAAGTTGCGTTGTTTTTAAAAAATGCGACGTTTTGGGGTGTAAGGGTGTGGTGGACAGTCGGACAGACGGTCTCTTGCAGAAAGAGCACGTGTGCACATGTACGACGCTTATATAGCCCGTCCCGGGTCCCGAGGGAGGTGTTGCAAGCGTCCATAGGATACGGTAACCGCTTACCAACAGGCGGGCCGTATGCTTGTTTGCTACCTAGTTAGTATAAAAAAAAGTGTGATAACTTCCTCCAAGGTCCGCGTAGGTCCGCGCGTAGGTGATGTAGGTACATACAACAGCGAGTATGATTAAAATAACAATCAAAAGCATCAACAAATATTTTTTTGAGGAACATAAAGCCATTTGAGTATTTTCCCGCCGTTTGGGAATTTTCCCGTATTTTTCCATTCTTTTCCGTATTTTCCCGTATTTTTCTTTTCTTCCCAATATTTTTCTTTCCCTGCCCATCCCTAGTTAGAAAACATTAGCATTTCCAGGGGCTCTACCCCGTAACTTTGGTGGTAATCGTAACGAACACCATTAATTATTTGACCCTATGACGCGCACGCGGTGCGACGCGAAGATGACCATTTTTGGCCCTGAATGGATGAAATTCATTAATGGTGTTCGTTACGATTACCACCAAAGTTACGCGGTAGATCCCCAGGTCTTCCCTCCGAAACAATCGTCATTATTTTGAAAGCTACAGCTGATTACCTTTATACATTTAAAATAATTGTTACCTGAAACTTTTAAAAGTATTTGATCCTTGTTAACTTTTTTAAACATTTTGTTAGAACTGTACAAACAGATTTTTTTTATTTATCATTTTATGAGATTTGAAAACACATGTTCAATTTTGACGTTTACTTTGAATGACTTTGATGACTTTATAGCGAAAATTTGAATTAAGAACTATATCATTGAAAACCATAGAATTTTTATAATAGATATGTTCACAAAAAAATGCAGACCAAAAACCAAAAAAAAAGTATGTACAGCACACTGTTTATCTTAGCGTAGCGTTATATTCTCTTTGACTGTTTAATCCATTAATCTTACACAAGTTCTTTCAACTATTTCTTCCCTTTCTTTTTCTTCTTATTGAAGTCAGCTGGAAAGAATCCTCTGGCTTGGAGCAACTCCTGAACATTATGACATCCGTAGTAAACGTTATCCATTGCTGCTTCAGTCAGTATATCAACGTTACACCTCCCTTTAGACTTGCCTTTCTTCTTCCCTCCTCCTTTCTTGGCCTTTGCTTCATCTCCATCTTCTTCATCGTCTATTTGCTTTCCTTTATCAGCCATGTTGGAACATGGACTTACAAAAAAGTTAGAAGGCTTTAATTTCCAGGGTTTTGTTGCTTACGTTGCTACGGGTAGTTAAATCGATATTGTTCAAGGTATCAGTACTAAGTATGCCTATCTATTACTACTTTCGTCATTGATGCTTTTATGTTAGTAACTGCTCAAATATTATATACTTTATTGTTAATGTAATAAAAAGCAGTTTCTTTTAAATAATAAATGGGTTTGCGTTTGGCTTGACCCGCGCATAAAGCTCGATGATGAAGACTAAGATGGAGCACGCTCACTCAGAAGAAACCTTCTCACTCTGGCCTTTATTCTCTAGATTGTAAGAGTCAGGAAACAGTCGCAGAGAGCAGGCTCAACTCCCAGCTGTCCGCATTTTAAATGAGGCTGCAAAACGCTGTGTCCGTATTTCCGGTATGCCAACAACGTACGGGTGAAACTTTTCCCGGCGTCTTGTGGTTCGGTGTAAAAATGGGGATGGTGGAATAAGTTTGAATAATTCCTGCGCACACTCTCCAAAATATATCTAGTAGAAAACTGATAGGTAAGCAACCTTTTTTCGATGGTAGAGACTGGTGAGATTCGCTCATCACCGATATAACCTACCTATGTATACGGGAGTCAGTGATAGTTGTACGTAGAATTTATTTACTCTCAGGTGATAGTAACTTTAATAGCGCCCAAATATAGCCTAATGATTAGGTACATAAATCCTCTATACCTTTTTTTTTTTTTTTATTAGCGTGGGGAAATCCTCATAGGATACCCTACCGCCCTGGGGGGGAGCGGCCAGGTTATGCCTACTATAATCCTCTATACCTACTTATCTAATTTAAAACATACTATGCACCATGGTTTTACTCGTTGAAATATAATGTCATATGTTTATATCAGGGTTTTATTTTAGCCCTCTGCCAATTTTTATCAAAAAGAAGCTAACAGACAGGATCACATTCGCTTCTATATCTATAGTAAGGAATTGCATCCTGTTGTTCTTTCACCCATCTAACCACAGGCATATAAGACTAACTATTATTATGAAGAATGACATTTTCTTGGCCTACTTTTCAAATTCCTCTGATTCTTGGATTTGGCTCGTATCCAAGAATCTTATGATCGCATCCAAATCACAAACAGAGATGTCGTTCCATTCCTGTCAGTCTCATTTGTTTGTGGTATGTTTTGCGATAAGCAACGAGATTCAGAGCATGTATTTTATACATTTTGGACATGACTTAATTTTATTTACTACTAGCTGTCCCCCGCGGTTTTACTCGTGTTCCCAGGACAAAAACTAGCCTATATCCTTCTCCATACCATAGGCTATCTACATGCCGAGTTTACTACCGAAATTACATACATCTCAAATAGGTAAACTTATATAATTTTTTCCTCACATTTTTCATTTTATCGGCAAGGCAAAGGGTTCGCGCATACAGCCTCGTTGTCCATGAAATAAAAATATTATCTTCGAGCGATTTTAGTAGCTATGGACACTGCCTTGATCAAGCCTTGATTAAATTCAGATTTCAGATATATCATTAATGAAGCAAGATTCAATTAATATAGATCAGTCAAAACTGAAATTGAGCAATGAGATTATGGAATGATTAATGGCTGATTGGATAGCTACCATAATTACGATCTAATTTAACCGCATGAAAAGAAAATTAATTTCAAATACGTTGTTATTCAAAACAATTTCTTAATTAAAATGATTAAAATTTAGTTATTCAATTGAGAATAATATAAAATATACAAATTTCATCCAAATTAAATAAAATAAAAAATGGTTTAATTAAAAATCAAAAAATAACACTCTTGATTTAAATACGATTCTCACAATTTCTAGCGATTAAAAGTCTTGGTGGAGTCTTTTTAGCTTTATTTCTATTTAATATTATAAAGTGGTTCTTTGAGGACATGTTCGACTTCAGCTCTGTGTAGTACGGAGGCTCCTACTGCTGGTGTTGCGGCTACAACTCTGCCAGCGTACGATAACTGAAAAAAAATGTTAAATTAACTTTACTGATATTTTCTATTAGATTCGTTGTAGATTACATTGTAGGGACTGTTCCTTGTATAATGTAGTAAATGCTTCACAGGTCTTAAACTTTTTTATTTTATTAGCAGAACAAATAAATCCATGAGTTCCCGTGAGTGTCTGTACCAATTCCTATATAAAAATATCGTAAACAGAAACACGATAGTAAATGGATTTCATATTAATAGTACATTTATGATACATGTGTGCAAAGTTGGTTATTAACACTCGAGGCGGTATTAAGCGATATGTGAGCCGAGAGTGTAATAATTAATACACACGCGTGTCAAAAAACAGACTTGTATTTTTTTAAGTAAATTTTTTCATAGTAATCAAATCAACACAATGAGAACGTGAACAAATACGGCGCGCAAGTTTTTTTTTTGACAGCGGTGAGCTGTCAAACTATTTTACCCGTTTAAATTAAGAATGCTTGGTCTACACACATATCACTTGCAGTGAGGTACAAACTTATCATAATCGGGATTATACCTATCATAAACTGTGCGGTAATGTAAAGTAAAAAGCACAAGTACGTAATAAGCGGCATTAAGATACTAAAAGCGATGCAATAAATGTCAATTTACGAGCGAGTTTGTTGAAAAAATAATTACACCCATGAAAATTTAACGCAACGATTGAAAATAGAACATTTCAAACCGCTTTTTCAGTTTCCTTCCACGCTATCAACGATTTAAATGACCACATCCGCGTAATATCCGATGTTTTATGAAACATTGCTGGTTCTAGAGAGTATTTTTTTCATTTGCATGTTGGAATCTATGGAATCCAATCATGTCTTTGCCCTTATGCATTTAGAGTGAAGACTAGACTTCCATCCAAAATATCAATCAAGAAAATTCTATAATTAGTTAAGTACAATTAATATTCTATCTCACGATTTCCGTTTGCATACGAGTGACGTCGTAAGCAAAATAACGGACTTCGTGAAATAGAATACTCTATCTAAATATTACTATACCTTTTTTCCTAATAGATTTTCAAAGCGTGGCTTAACGAAACTCCAAGCACCCATGTTCCTATGTTCTTCTTGACTCCATATAAACTCTGAAAGTGATATAAAAATAATTAATTATATAAGTACCTACGTGATCTTTTCCATCACTCCGAAAACCTCTTTCCATATGTAATGGTGCGTCCATGCTACGCGAATGAAGCACGAGCCGAGCCACGAACGAGCCTACAACGAGCACAATGCGAATCCCTTTGTTCGTGAAAAAACTGTCAATCGCGCTTGTTCGAGGCTCGCAAGCCCGTCCACGCTACGCGAATCGTGCGCGCAGTGTGCTCGTTCGTGGCTCGGCTCGTGCTCGCTTCGCCAAGCATGGACGCACCATTAGATTTTTATTAAATGTTCAAAATATCTTCTATTTCACTAAACTTCAATCGACAGAAAGAGTAAACAGCAATACGTGCAAATATACATCCGACACAAACACAATAAAGGTACCTAAGTAAACTTACTCCTTGCGTTCGGGAACTTGTCGAGCTCCTTCTGTAGGGCTTGTAAAGGGAAAGGACTGAGAGCTTCCAGTCGCACAATGGCGACGTCGTCTATTTTGGCTTTCACTCTCTCTTTATGCAGCTCGTAATAATGTTTACCACTTACTAATATCACCCTTCTTACTTTTAATGGGTCTGATATAATGTCACCTGAAAGCACAGAGAAACATGATAAGACACTTTTTAACCGACTTCAAAAAAAGGAGGAGGTTCTCAATTCGGTTGTGTTTTTTTTAATGTTTGTTACCTCATAACCCCGTCATTTATTAACCGATTTGGAAAATTCTTTTTTTGTCTGGAAGGGTACACTTCCCGTTTGGTCCCATTGTCATCAGATCAGGATTGATAACTTCTTAGTGTACTTTGAAGTCGGTTTAAGTTTTTTGTAAAACAGTCCAATTATTGTATGTAGAAGACTGACCATAGAGCAAGGAGTTCGCGGCCTATATAAGGTCCTAATAAATTAGTGAATTTACTCTTGAGGGATGAATGTATAGTATTAGTAATCAAAAAATAATATGAGAAAAATAATCCGTGGGTTTTTTTTAGATGAATGGTTAAATTAATACTTTGTGTTCACTAATTTATTAGGACCTTATATATATAGAGACGAAAACAACTCCTGCCCCGTGAATTATGAAAATCTCACAAACGGCGCGAGCGATCTGTCTAATATGGACTGTATACCACGGCACTATGTGTCGACAGTACTAAATAACAAGACAATACAATATTTCATCTGTTTGTAAAACGGTGCCGCCCACTGACACGCTTGAATATTATGGAATCTGTTCAGCAAGATGTCTCTAGGATGGGGCGAGTTATTTTTCGGCTGGCCAATACTGTAGCCTATGGTCAGTACCAGGCTTTTGTAAACATGGCGATCGGCGATTGCCAATCTTTACAAAACCTACGAGGCGACTAACATCCTTTCAACTGTGTATACTTAAAACCGTATATATATGTACAAGTCCATCCACATTTTTACACCGAACCACAAGACGCCGGGAAAATTTTCACCCGTACGTTGTTGACATACCGAAAATACGGACACAGCGTTTTGCATCCTCATTTATAATGCGGACAGCAAGGGAGTGGAACTTGCTTCCGGCGTCTGTGTTTCCTGACGCTTACCATCTAGGAACTTTCAAGGCCAGAGTGAATAGGTTTCTTCTGGGTGTGCGTGTTTCATCTCAGGCTTCGTCATCGCCCCTTATGGGCGGGTCAGTGGCCAAACGCAAGCCCATTTAATTTATAAAAAAAATGCATAGAGTGCTTACTGAACAGATTTGGATGATTTAAATAGAAAATGTATAGTTACTGCCTCCTCCAAAAAGAGATGGGCGTATTTCTATAATCTTATACTTGAAAGGAAAACTCCTCAACGGAAGATAGATCATTCGCAATTTCTTGTGCAATATCTTCTCAGTCTAACATGATCCTGAATATTGCTTTGATATAAAAACTCAATTCAAATATAGACATGTTATGTATTGTCAATATTTTATATCGAAATATTTGCGCGAATATTTGGATTTGGAGCGACGAAGCGTTGATTTGTCCTATTGTATGTACATCGATATAAAATCGTTCGTTGGAAAAAAATGGCAGTCTCCATAACGTTATATGGCGTATAATCTACCTTTTTGTCACGCGGTTTTACCTGCTTTAAAGAAGTAGCAGTGTTTCTCCATGCCATCGGCTACCTGAGTGTTGTGTGAGAGAGACGTCAAGTGGTTACAAGCAAACTTTTTTTTTTATACCACTAATGTGGCAAACAAGCATACGGCCCGCCTGATGGTAAGCAGTTACCGTAGCATTTGGACGCTTGCAACACCAGGGGTATCACTCGCGCGCTGCCGACCCTGAAGAAATCTCTTCACGCCCTTTTTGAAGAACCCCATGCTGTACTCCATTGGGAAAACCACGGCGGGGAGCTCATTCCACTTAATTAAGGATATTTTTCAAAATTGTCAGTATGTATGGAATGCAAAGCTATGTTACTTGCGGTGAGGCCGGTACTTTAAGCTTCATCCGGTAAGGCCGTTACCTGGATAGGTGACCGCCTAGAGTTATTGGTTGTTAAGCTAGTTGGAGGCCTCCTAGGCGGCTTGAAAACTACCAACCCGTACTGGGTTTGCGTGGTGGAGTATTGCCCTTTCATCCTAATTTGTGAAAGGAGACCTATGCTCAGCAGTGGGACATTATAGGCTGATGATGTTGACACATATTGTAGGTTAATAATTAAATTTACCAATGACTGTCTTGAAATGTGTCCGAGGCGAGAAATCTGACAGCGGTGAGACAGCGTCAGCCAAACGAAGGAGGAGTTTCGGTGCCACCACTACCAGTGGCTTCCTGTAATTTCTTACTACCTAGAAAAATAATTCTTATGAGTATTTTGTTAAGGCGCATTTTACGCTGCCTCGTTTAAGAGAGGTAGAGCATAGCGTTATTTCGAAAATAACCTATGTCCCTCTTCATGATATTGGCTAACTAAGTCTCAAACTTCATCCCTTTTGGTTGAGCAAGCAATTAATATATTAGTTAGATATGATGAGTTGGTTTTTTAGACGATAAGAACTGGTGATGCTGTGTTAGACGCAGTCTATTGTCAGTTTTGAGAGAGGTAGAGCTTAGCGTTTATTCGCTCAAAGAGCAGCTCGGCTGGGGAAGTACCTCCACCTTACAGAATATCGCAGCCAAATAACTTTATGTTGTGTAGAGTTGTGTTCCTGCGCGTGAGTAAGGTCGCCAGAGCTCATAGGGGAGGGGGGAAAGGTCGGTAACACGTAAGCGATGCTTCGTGTGTTGCAAGCGTCCATATGGCTACGGTGGAGGTACTTCCCCAGTCGAGCTGCTCTTTGAGCGAATAAACGCTATGCTCTACCTCTCTCAAAAAAATACAACAATAAAGTCCGCGATGTCATATATCTATATCCTATGTTTAAGTGTAAGTTTAATTTAAAATCATCACCAACATACCTGTCTCCTCAGCAAATGGAAGTACTGCGCTGGTGTAGTGGGATTAGCAACTTGCAAGCACACTTGTTC
The DNA here is from genome assembly GCA_947623365.1 of Achlya flavicornis. Taxonomy (NCBI): domain Eukaryota; kingdom Metazoa; phylum Arthropoda; class Insecta; order Lepidoptera; family Drepanidae; genus Achlya; species Achlya flavicornis. The sequence goes on along the minus strand of OX392480.1, from coordinate 12,706,017 downwards.
CGAGTCAGGGGCAGTTTCTAAACTATCAGTGATCTGTAGGAACCTCTCCATCCTGCACGAAGAGTGCTCTGATGCTGCACCATCGTACCCGTGAGGTAGGAGCATTACTAAACCGTTGGCACGGACCCATTTGGCTGAAAGTGTTGTTGAATGTAGCAAACATTCAGGGCATAGAATATGGAAGAAGCGATTTTTATTTGAAGTTTTTTTTTTGGATTCTGTACCCCAAGGGTGCCAAACGGGACCCTATTACTAAGACTTCGCTGTCCGTCCGTCCGTCTATCTGTCAGTGGGCTGTATCTCAAGAATTTTCATGATGTGTATTTCTATTGCCGCTAAGTATAACAATAAATAATAAAAATATTGTGCGCACGGGGGGAGTGTGATATTTATGGAGATGGAGTGGGATTCCAACTAATAAATTTTATGAATTTCCGTCGAATTTCCAGACCACTAAATTTGATAATTAGATAAGTAGGTGCTACTATTAAACTACCTTAATAATTATCACCAAGATTTTTGTAGATTAATATTGATTCTATATGCCGCCATGCAAACGTGTGTCTTGTATCGGATAAAAGCTACCAACGAATATTTGATTTCTATAGAACCAGTATGAAATCAGCCACTCCCTGCGCAGACGTACCTAAATTTAACTGTGTCCGATCGCCGCTACAGGACACAGCAACTACGGTTTCCTGTGATGGTGTCCAGTGTCAGTAGCAAAAAGTGTCTGACACAAGACACACGTTTGCGAAGCCAGTAAGTGAATGGAGAGTTCTTGACCTTTGATTAAGTACACGAAATTAATGAGTCTCCTTGGCTGCCATAAGTGATAATGAAAGTATCAAAACCGACGCTTTCTCATAACGCCGAGGCTCAATAGCCTTCTGAGCATAAAATCTTTATTAAATATCAACAAGAGAGGCCCTGCAGTGTCATGATAAAGCGCTTTATGTAGGTTCAGGCTCACGACTAAGTTGCTATCACAGGTTCCTTGCCAACCTAAACAAATATACTTAAAAATAACGGGTTTCAAACTAATGCAGAATTTAGATAATAAATAAATATCCTGGGACATTCCTCACACACGGTCATATGATCCCAAACAAAGCAGAGCTTGTACTTGCTTGCGTGCGTGCTTGAACCTTCCAAACACAAATATTTATACATATGCAGATGACACCGCGATTCTCGTTTACGGACCAAATTGGAATATTGTAAAAGCAAAAGCAGAATTGGCATTAGCGAAGATAATGAAGTGGCTCAACTCAAATCTGCTAACACTCAACCTGACCAAAACCTGCTACATCCCTTTTGCAATCCGAAAAACCTCCGCGCCGTCCCACACATTTTCAGTTACTGCTCACTCATGCTCAACCCTTTTAGCAACATGCCTTTGTCCGGCACTCACTAGAACTGACACCGTGAAATATCTAGGAGTACAAATAGACGATGGATTACGATGGGACAAACAACTTGATGCCATTACCACTAGAACTATGCGTCTAATTTATATATTCAAGTCTCTTAGAAACTCGGCAGATCCGGATACTCTGAAAATGGTATACTATGCACTTTGCCAATCAATCATAGGATACTGTATTTCCGTATGGGGCGGTGCAGCAAAGAGTCATTTCCTAAAAGTAGAAAGAGCTCAAAGAGCCATACTAAAAACCATGACTAGGAAACCTTACAGATACCCGACAACTCAACTGTACTCTGACTGCATGGTACTTACGGTTCGTCAGCTGCAGTGTGTGTCCTACAATCCGTCCTCAAAAAGCACACCAGTCTTCCCCCTTCTGATCCAAACAAGCGTACCAATTATCCCTCAATGACGAAACATAAAAAACGTTCGCCAAACACCAGTACTATACACTAAGCACCCACATTTATACACAAATTCACAAACAACTAAACATACTAGACCTCAATGGTTGCAAAAACAGGACTATTCTTCAACAGAATCCTTACTCACTTTCATCACCTAGCAATTTATTCACACCACAGATACTCTCTCACACACACCCTCACACCCCTACACACACACACACAACACTAAATCAATTATAATTATGTAACCTCATAAAAAAAATATTATTATTATTATTTTACTTCTTTTATTCTAAATTTTATTTAATTTTGTTTCTTTTATTCCTAAATTTCGATGGTAGATTGACACAATCCACTCGTTGTTTAAATCTATTTAAGAAACCTTATAGCCGGACACTGTCTCTTAAGATACAGGTTACCCTAGTTTAAGAGGCAGGGTTTTTAATTTATTGTGTACAGATTTCTGCAGCATACTGTAATACAATTTTAAATTCTACCTTTGTTTTTACCTTTATGTTTATTTTAGAATCTGTAACTTTTGTTAATAAATAAAATTATTATATTAATTATTATTATTACTATGGAAACCAGATAGCTGATATAATACATATACTACTTTTTGTTTGTAAATACATACTTAATATACATAATTACACCCAGACTCAGGACATACAGATATGTTCATGCACACAAATGCATGTCCTGTGCGGGAATCGAACCCACGACCTGCGGCGCAATAGTTGGAATCTTTACCAGGGGCTCTACCGCGTAACTTTGGTGGTAATCGTAAAGAACTCCATTAATGAATGTCATCCAATCAGGGCCCACGAATGGTCATCGTCACGTCATACCGCGTGCGCGTCATTGGATGAAATAATTAATGGTGTTCGTTACGATTACCACCAAAGATACGCAATTGCCCGGCTGAGTCTAAACCAACTGTGCCAACTGGCCCGTCAAGATGAATCATTAAGAAACCTCTTGTCGTTTGTACAATTACTGACGAAAATAGATGCTTTTTTTTTCAGTAAAGCACTGTTAACTGGTCCTGTTAATACAAAAATATTTTACAATCCTCGAGCTCTAGAATGTGAGTGCAATGCAGAAGAAATTACTATATTCAGAAACTAAGCGCTTACATAAAATGTTATGAAACTTCATATAAAAATATTAAACTTACCTTCACCAGAAGCTATAAAGGCATCGACTATGATTTGAGCTCCATTGTAGAAATCACCGAACTGCGCTTCCCAAATGTACAGATTATCTGGATTATCATAAGCCATGCCATATTCAAAACCTAATACTGCTTCTTCAGATAGGATTGAATTTGCTACCTGAAAAATATGTTTTTTTTTTTTTTTTTATACAACTAAGTCGGTAAACAAGCTTACGGCCCGCCTGATGGTAAGCGGTTACCGTAGCCATATGGACGCTTGCAACAAAAAAAGTATCGCTCACGCGTTACCGACCTATCCCCCCTCCCCTATGAGGTCTGGCGACCTTACTCACGCGCAGGAACACAACTTTACACAACATAAAGTTATTTGGCTGCGGTATTCTGTAAGGTGGAGGTACTTCCCCAGTCGAGCTGCTCTTTGAGCGAATATACGCTATGCTCTACCTCTCTCAAAAATGTGTGACACATACAAGGAGAATTGAATACTTAAGATTTAAAAAATCTATGCAAATGTACCTCTAAACGTCCCTTCTGTTCTTCATGTATATAATTTAATGGTATGTGTAATTTCTCCGTCTCCTGATCGACCAACATCACATGTCGGTGCGAGAACGTACCGCGCCCCACGTCTTCTCCACACAGTCTTACGTGACGACCTTCCATTAGTAAAGACCCTGGGATAAAAAAAAAAAATACGTCTATGATAATTCAGTTATGTGACATGAGAAACATATTCCGCGTTGAGTTCTATATAAATAAAAACCCATAAGGAAACTATATCAGATCGTCAGGGTGAAATCTGTCATCATGTCTCTACCGGCGTGTATCAGCTGCTGTTCTTAGGAGACAACTTGCTTTATTTGCAACAAAAGGCTATGTATGCTTCTGTCAGCTTCATAAAGATTAAGCATAAGTTTTTTGCACAGGCTGTTTTTTCAGTCATTTAAATTATCAACAATACAAATTATTTCGAAGCTTACTGAGTTAAAACTGTTTTTACCCGACTTCAAAAAAGGAGGAGGTTCTCAATTCGGTTGTATTTTTTTTAAATGTTTGTTACCTCATAACTCCGTCATAAATAAGCTCAGAGTCACTCAGCGAGCTATGGAACGAGCTATGCTCGGAATTTCTCTACGAGACATGGTCCGAAACGAGGACATTCGTAGGAGAACAAAAATTACCGATATAGCTCGTAGAGTTAGTAAGCTGAAGTGGCAATGGGCAGGCCACATCGCTCGGCGAACCGATAACCGATGGGGAAGGAAGGTTCTCGAGTGGCAACCACGTACTGGAAAGCGCCGTGTGGGACGACCACCCACCAGGTGGACCGATGACTTGGTCAGGGTCGCTGGGCTCCGTTGGATGCAAGCGGCCCAAAACCGCTCCAAGTGGAAGTTAATGGGAGAGGCCTATGTTCAGCAGTGGACATCCTTAGGCTGATATGATGATGATGATGATGATGAACTCCGTCATTTATTAACCGATTTGGATTTTTTTTTGTCTGGAAGGTTACACTTCTCGTTTGGTCCCATTGTCATCAGATCAAGATTTGATTACTTCTTAGTGTACTTTGAAGTCGGTTTAAGTGTTTTGTAAAACAGTACAATTATTAGGAGTTTCTTTTTCTCACTGTTTCTGATATTCCTTCAGTTTGGTTACTTATTGTGCTTTTTCTAATTTAGTTATTACGCTAAAAATATTTACCAAATGCTAGAGCTTCAGCTGTTGCCCAATCCAGGTCCTTTCCTTCATTTATCTTTGTGAGACGATTTTTGACGTGTGTCTTGGCAAGATGTGAGTGAACGTTCTAGAATATACGGTTTATTTAGATGTCATGTAAGTTCGTATTTATTTAACGTTATTGAAGGTGATAACTCAGCGGTAGTGAGGTTGAAACACAGGGTTGAACACCGTAACTAAAGTCTGAACACCGTAACTAAAGTCGTGGGATCGAATCTTCTAGTCCCTACTATTTTTATCAGCTCGCTATAAGTAGATCTATTTTGATATTCATAACATAGACCTGCAGGGCTTTTTAAAAGGATTAAAAAAAAACGAGGCGAATTTCAGCAATTGCTATTTTAATTTCCGAAAACTTTTCGATGAATCGAATTGATATTTCCGTAAAGAAACATCAAAAATATTCGAATTCGGAAATTAAAAAAAGCTATTTCTGAATATCGCCTCGGTAGTTTTTGAATCCGTTTCCGATATCGAATCCGAGAATTTTAAAATAGCCCTGCTGATGAGAAAATGGACATAACGAGAAATACCTTTGATAGTATTACTACAGTCGTTAATGTTTTTTTTTTTTTTTTTTTTTTTTTTTTTTGGTACCTCATAACTCCGACATTTATTAACCGATTTGGAAAATTATTTTTTTGTCTGGAAGGGTACACTTCCCGTTTGGTCCCATTGTCATCAGATCAGAATTTGATTACTTCTTCGTGTACTTTGAAGTCGGTTGAAGTTTTTTGTAAAACAGTCCAATTATATTTATCTTTCTATTATTTGATTTATTAAATCCGATTAGAAGCCAACCCGTTAATGGATTAAAACATTGATGCGTGATTTGCCAGTTCGTTTATCCCGTTACCCTTCACCGAGCAAACTCGTAAAACAAACGGACATAATGAAATCAAATGATTGTTCGGATTCCATGTCAGGTTTGTACGCTTATTTTGGGTTAGATTCATGTATTGGATCCCTGACATAATACATTGTATTAGATACTTATTGAATTTCAAAGATCAATGAAAAATGTATAAATCTAATGTTCTTGAAATTGAAATGAAAAATTGACTAAATTTTAAATGATCGTAAAAAAAAAGTACTTTATTACTCATTATTTATTTATGACACTTTATTTGCATAATAAAGGAACATATAATTACCAGGCAAATAAAATAACGTAGAAAAAGGTTACTTCATAATCATAAATTAACAGAATCGTCAAGAGAGTTAATTTCAACTCGAGTTTTTTTTTTATTGTTTGTGCATGTTTACTTTGGAATATTATTTCCGTACCTTGGATCCGAAGCCAGCTACGTTGTTTTTCACTTTCTTTTACAAAAACTGATAATTATATATGTTGAGCTACAAGCAACACCTTAGCACAATACAGTAATTTAGCTGCCGCCAAAGTCGTGGGTTCGATTCTTATAATTAACTTCCTTGATCTTTCTGTGAAGGTAAACACTAATGATAGCACGGTGGTGATACTTTTTAGTATCCGCCTCTCTAGCTATCAATATAATTCCTAAGTTGTAAATCTTGACTTGAGAGCCAAATATATGAATAGTGTTTTAAGCACAGATATAGATGTTTTAAGGAAGGAAGGTACAGGTTGATACAATGATATAAGCTTTATTTTCACTAATGGCCGATTTCAATAATTAACGGACCGTTATCGGTTAAAATTAAGACTCATATATTTACTAATAACGAAGCAAAGACCTCAAACCCTTGCATAGCAGACCCTTCCATATGGAAGTTGCTATTACAGGTAAAATTAGTTTACGAAATAATCTATATGCCTAGTTTGGCAATAAAAAAACCTACCATTCGTAAGCAAAACGATTCGTTTTTGTTTATAGAAACCGGGCATAATACGATCTATCTATTCTTGAGACTTGATCTGAGTTTTTACAATATTACTCAATTAATATGGCTTACGGATGTACCTGCGCAGAAGACATATTTTCAAAGCGCGGGAAATGCTATTTGTCGGCAGCTGCCGCCATTTGTGCGGAGGGGCGGGACATGCGAGTGAGATGGAACTAACAGCTGCAGTGTATTATGAACCTTATAGTAGTGATCTAAGTTTGATTGTAAGTTTTAAGCATTATTTCGTTCATCTTCGGGGCCATAATTTCTTTTCTGTGCGAACGAAGATTCACGACGCGCCTTATCAGTTGGGTACTACTGTACAGGCCTAAAAAAGCTCAAGTCAACCTACCATCTAAAATTAATTTACTTTGGGATTAGTTACACACAGCCTTCTGTAATACAATAAATACCGAATTAGAAACCTGATCTACTTACAAAGTCATTAGGAGTGGCGACAGATGCTTGGCCCACTAGTTTCAGGAGGCCCACATCGACTCCCGTGTCCCAAGTCTCCACTGCGGTAGGAGCCGGGCCCATGTTGGACCATTGCTCTTGGTAATATGTCACCTGTTCATGTAATAGTACATTATGATACATGTGTGCAAAGTTGGTAATTACAGTCGAGGTGAGAATGTAACGATCACTGCACACGCGTGCCATACGACGGTTTTCAACACACTTGCGAGGAAAAAGACAGACTTATATTTTTTAAGTAGATTTTTTGATAAATATCAACCACACAATGATAACTTAAACAAATATGGCGCGCAGGTTTCAAACTGTTTTACCAGTTTAAATTAAGAATGCTTCGCCTACACACATATTAATTTCATTGAGGTACAAACTTAACATAATCGAGATTATACTTATCATAAAACTATGCGGTAAAGTAAAGTAAAAAGCACTAGTGCGTAATAAGCCGCATTAAGATACTAAAAACGGTGCAATAAATGTCACTTTACGAGCAAGTGTTGAAAAGGATATTTAACAAGTAACTTGCCCAGGGATATGGATAGCACTTCTTCTAATTGTTATATGACCCATAAAGGACGATTACGAGAACGCTTTCCCAGAAATCTTGAAAGTTTCTGTCTCCCTAGACAAGATGGTTTTCGACAATCGTCATCGGTAGTAACGATCAACCTTTGTATGGCATTGACATAAGAGATTGTTAAAAATAACGCGATATTTCGATTTGAAATGTCAATCCCATACAAAGGTTGATCGTTTACTAACGATGACGAATGTCGATAAACATCTTGTCTACGGGCCCTGGGAAGTGGGTGTCAAGAAAACACAGAAGCAAGTTCCACTTTTTTGCCATCCGTATTATAAATAAAGGATGCAAAACGTTGTGTCCCTATTTTCGATATGTCACTAATGTACGGGAAGAAATGTATGCCTCGCAGAAAGAATTGTGGGGGAACACGCCGCCGCCGCGCCGCCACAAATCTGTGAAAACGTTTTCTATACCCATTCTTTACCTAAGGTTCCTTTAAGATTCTGCTTCGTCGATTCAATAATATTCAATTCAATTGGCACTGAGAGTTTTGAGTGGTTCTGAAGTGATAACTTGACATAATAGGAATTTGAACTTGAAATATTAGAGGGTCGCTCACTTCCCTCCAATATGGCGAGGAGGGCGATGGCTGCCACACGCGTCATACTTGTGAACAGGTGCTGCTTGTGGGGGCTGGTCTGCTTAAGTTTGCTATTTATTTACTTATTAAATATTTATTCAGTCTTCTTTGTAATTTTGCCGCCGCGCCGGGGCACGCAATTGTTTTCAGTGCGATTAGAATGTAAATATTAAGCTTGTTTTGAAAAGAGTAATTGCTGAGTTTATTGCCGGCTCTTCTCAGCAAATGCAACCTTCCGAAACGGTATTAGAGTATTAGAGTCAGACTTTTCATAAGTGCCTGCGAAGGTCTATTTGAATAAATGATTTTGAATTTTGAATAGTTCCCTCAAGCTTAATTCCAAAGTTTGTCGGATTTGGAATTTTTGAAAACCTATTAAATTCTACTAATCATGTGAAGTAGTAATAAAACAAAATCAATAATGAATGCCAAACTTGTAGTACTTAGCTAATTTCTATAAGCTCAAAATTAATTATTTATAATTTTACGGGAGTCTGCCTGGCCAACTGATCATCGAAAATGATGACTGAATGGATAACCTATTTGCTTTTTAACCGACTTTAAAAAAATATGGAGGATCTTTTTTCCTTTTTGTTTAGGGACTTTTATCCTATATGGATATGTCAGGAGATTTTTAAATAATAACTATGCTAGAGAAGGCTATGTTATTCATCCCATCAGCAAATGATCTACTGCATAATTATTCCCCTATTTTCTTATTCCTGAATATCTCTACTTATATTATAAACGGAAAGTCAGTCTATCTGTATGTTTGTCTATTTCCCCTGATCTTCCGATTTTAAGCCTATATGATATTTTTTAACCAGGGTAAGCTGCTGGAACACTAAGGACAGCTGTTTTTAAATAAGTTGCAAATAAAATACCTCAGGTTTATAAGAGCCAACAGCTTCATACTGCGACTGCAAATAATTCGTGTATTCAGTGCAGATATCCGTAACTTGATCCTGTGTTATGATCCCTTCGCTTATTAATTTATCTGCGTAGGAATCTGGAATTGACCTGGAAAAATATTTGTTATGAAATAAAACTCCCGACGCCGCGACGGTCTCCTCTGAAAAAATACACGAGATACTCCAATTATACAAAACGGAGATAAATTTTGTGCCTTCAAAAAATAAAGCATTGGTTCAATTATCAGACTGCAGTATTTTTCGAAGTAGGCCCTTTGACCCATTTCTGTTAAATTATAATAAAATTAACACATTTTACGTAAATGCCAGGAAGAAAGGGGTAAAAACCTTTTTGACGAGATAAAAATAGCTTCAGATGACAGCTGACGGATGAGCACAAGTCGGGACTTTCTCATTAGCACTGAGTAATGATTTTTCCACAGAATGTGACTTGGCTAATTTGTTATTAGCCAATGTTTCGAACTAACTTCCTAAATGAATAATGATTGCAATTTTTTTGGCTTTATTTGGATTGGCTGCGTATAATTTAGAGAAAAGCCTAACGTTGACACCAGATTTGAATAGTGCTTATCATCAAACAGAGTTCTGTAGATAGATAACTCTTTATTGGTACCATCTTTATTACCACAGTTGAAAAAGGGACAAAATTACATTGATAGTGTCACAATGGGCGGCCTCTTCTCTATAGTGATGTCTACCAGACAACCTTTGAACTCTTTATTTATAGGGTTATTCAATGTATACCATATTCAATCGGTTTGCTCAGAATCAAAAATAGAATTAATCCCCGTGAGCTTTATACCATGTTAAAACAGTATTAACTGCACTTTTCGGATTGAAAAGCTTATTTTAAAACGACCATTATTTTCGCATTTAAATTTACACATTTACATTTTAAATTTTTCGTTTAGTAATACCAATATGATTCTTTATATAAAAAAGTAATCGAGATAGACCATAGTGTTTATTCGATCAAAGAGCAGCTTGACTGGAGAAGTACCTCCACCTTACAGAATACCGCAGCCAAATAACTTGTGTTCCTGCGCGTGAGTGGCGGTCGCTATTGCTCATTGGGGAGGGGTGTAGTGTCGGTAACGCGTGAGTGATGCCTCGTGTGTTGCAAGCGTCCATATCGCTACGGTAATCGCTTGGCCGTATGCTTGAGACTATGGGAAATTGCTTAAAAATACATATATAAACAAGTACTGACTTCCTGCTCCGTATAAGCTTGTAGAGCAGCGGGTTGGTGAACGTAGGGTCGTCCAGTTCGTTGTGTCCCCAGCGTCGGAAGCAGTTGTAGTCTATGAACACGTCCTTGCGGAACTTGCGCTGGTACTCAAACGCTATGTTTGTTGCTTTTGCTACTAGCTGAAATTATGGAGATGATGATGTATAAGGCGAATATGAGGAAATACTAGGTGGATCCATCTTTAATCGAAAAAATGTGATTGAAGATTTAAGCCTTTTAGGTTTTGAAAAATTACATTTCCATTTTAGTCCATTATCAGTTTGGAATAGAAAATTCTGAATTAAATTGTCATGTTCCATTAATGTAACTCTGTCTGTCTATCTGCTTGTTATTTTTTCACGACTACTAAACTTCGATGTATGGAGACGAAACGTGTATGATACTGCGCGGGACACTTGTTTAATTTTTTTTAGTTAACTTACTTCGGGATGATCACCATTCACATGGATCACTGGTACTGATATAGCTTTAGCTAAGTCCGTGACGTAGCGACAGGATCGACCGCGCAGCGCAGGCAGTGTGAAACCTACCTGAAAACAACACAGAAATTATGTAAATAGACCGATATATTAGAAAGACTAGCTGTCTCGCGCGGTTTCACCCGCGTTAAGTAGCCTCTGGGATAATGTAGCTTCCTATTAGTGAAAGATTTTTTCAAATCCGACTGGTAGTTCCAGTGATTAGCCCGGTTAAACGAACAAGAAAACTCTTCCTCTATATTATATTAGTAGGTAGAAGCTCGATAGAAGACTCAACAATATTCTTTGAACACTTATCTTCATGTTTTAAGATAATTTTGGCAGGTTAAGATTTAAGAAAAACGTTTCTTTTATTAAAAAAAACCATATACTGGTAATAATTATATACCGTTTTCAATTTCGATATGACACAATAATATATGAAACTTAAAGTGTGACGTAATTAATCCCACAGGAGATAAGGAATAGCCAACAATTGGGTGCATGAAAAGATGTTATTCAAGCGACAAGGTGTCAGCTTACCCCACAAGGCGAGAGCAATTCGATAGCACATAATTAAGTCCGTACGTCGACTGCGTCTAAATCCTCTGATTGACTGTCATCACCAAACTACCGAGGCTTACCTATATTTGCGTATTGCAATTTGTCCATGTCAATTCATTCCTCATGAATGACGTAACAGCACATTAATTTATGCTCTAGGATATCCATATTAGATTTATAACTCTTTTTAGAGGTTCTTCCGAGATCGCTGTGAGTTCATAGATTAGCAAAAATGCGTTTTTTTGATTCGGTTTTATGTAAAGAAAATGACATATTTTTAGTTTGGAAAAAATATATATGACAGTTGACAGATGGAGGTGACCTAGTCTTCTACCGATTTTCTTTGCGAGTCTTCTCCTTCTCTTTGACTCCTAGAGGGAGCTTTGGCAAATTGAACCTTATTTCTTTTTAGATAAGGAATAATAACTTACTTGATTATTAACGACAACGTGTAAAGATCCGCCGACGTTGAAGTGCGGCGCTTGAGATAGCATCAACGTTTCTTGGTTGACTCCTTGACCAGTAAAAGCCGCGTCTCCATGTATCTGTGCAATATCAAAATGTGCTCTACACCAATATATTTACACTTTAAAACTGCACATAAACTTTTCCTTATAAAAAAATGCTTTAGTATTTTTGCTAGAACGTTCTAGCCATACGTTATTTAATAAAGTTCTAGTAATGATCTGATCGACAGAACGCTTCTCTGAAAAGTATTTCATTGAGTTAAAAAAAAGAAAATGCAATTGAATGTTACATTGTTACAGATATGTTCCGTACGTAAGTAAATTGAATTTGGAATTAGTTTCTCTTAATGTTTTTTTTTACTCAGATATTAAAGATTAAATAATAAAAAAATATATACAATTATATCTCGGTTCGAAACAACTTTTTTTTTTTTTTTTTATATATTATGTAGGTTTGCGCTTGACCGCAATCCCGCCTGATGGCAAGCGAAGATGTAGTCTAGGGTGGACCGCGCGTACCCATAAGATGCCTGTTCACTCTGGCCTTGAATAAACCCATGTTATAAGTGTCTGGAAACACGTTGTCCGGGAGAGCATTCCACAACTTGGCCGTGCGTATAAGGTAAGAGGAAGCGAAACGCTTGGTACGGCAAGATGGAATGTTTGACAATGAAACTTTTGACAAGAGGGTTTCTTTTTAGTAAATGATCCATTAACATGATCACAGTTTAAAATTTTAATAAATATCTTACCTGCACATTCAGAACTTTATCACCCATTCTTGAAGATCCATCTGTTGAATACTCTCCTTCCTTCAGCTGTAGTTGTTTAGATCTAGTTTTTCCCATTGATACCGGATTTACAGCCTGAAATATAAGATTTTATTCATTTTTGCTATAAAGTATAAAGATAATTACAAAAATTATAATTGTTGTTTAACTTTACTTTACCTCCAAATGTGACGGGTTATTTAGTAATGAAAATCGAACTGATTTATTGTTCACTGCAATATCTACTGAAGCACCTGAAATTCAAGTTTTTAATTTAACCTTATTCTTATTTTTTAAATTTCGAATATTTTGACTGGCCAGTATCAATCAATCGATTTTACAAATTTGAATTTAGAAAAAATTTCTTATTGATATCGACATGATTGCTTTATTGAAAAAGATTTGTGGCCAGTTAGAGTCGGTCCTGAACAAGCGATTTTTTTTCTCACATGCTGACCATTTTCCACGTAAAAGTAATAATAGTATTTTCAACACACTCGCTCGTAAATTGACATTTATTGCACCGTTTTTAGTATCTTAATGCAGCTTATTATGCACTAGTTCTTTTTACTTTACATTACCGCACAGTTTTATGATAGGTATACTCCCGATTATGATAAGTTTGTACCTCACTGCAAGTAAAATGTGTGCGTAGACCAAGCATTCTTAATTTAAACGGGTAAAATAGTTTGACAGCTCTCCGCTGTCAAAAAAAAAAACTTGCGCGCCATATTTGTTGACGTTCTCATTGTGTTGATTTGATTATTATCAAAAAATACACTTGTATTAACACACTTGCGAGCAAAAGAACAGACTTCTGTTCTTTTGCTCGCAAGTGTGTTGAAAAACGTCGTATGACACGCGTGTGCGTTGATTATAACCAACTTTGCACACATGTATCATAATGTACGATTATGCTCTTCAAATATAAATGCAAAAAGAATGCAATTCTCTGTTCCTACTGAACCGACCCCAATAGTATGTGAACTTACTAAGATGCGTAGAAATATCGCAAGCAGCTTTAGCTTCATCTGGAAACTCAGGCTTCCCACTGAATTTGTGGAAGATCTTCACTGGAGGACATTGCAGTAGCCCACTGAGGACATTCAACTTGCCTCTGTGGGCCATTCCCAAAATCACTTGTCGGACGCTCTCTGTATAAATAAATAAAAAAGTCATAAGCTTCAGCGATCAATCATTTGAGCTTTGATTAAGGATACATCCAGATAGAGTGTTGCAGCTGTGCACGCGTCGATAAAAACAGCCCCTAACTGTTAGAGGCTAAATCAAATAAAAATAAATAAAAATGCAAAATAATGTTCAATATTTAACTTTCTCCCGATTTTAATTAGATTATTTCAACAACTATTATCATTATGAACGTCACTATGACAAGCAGAATGACGCAGAGGGAGCGTAAAACGTAGCTGTTACGCGCAGCAGCCTATAAAAGTTGGCCTGTTTTATATATTCGTGTAGTATGGCAACGTTCTTTCTAGGTATATTTATTTCTATGCATTTGAGGTCGGATTTTGAATAATGATGGCATGTCAGATTGTTAAGGTTGATGAAATGTTTGAAAGACAGATTTATTCCACTCAGATACCATCGAATTAAAATTAAGGCCAATATTTTTTTGTAGTCTGTGTTTGACCTATACATTACGGCGCCTTTTTAACCGACTTCAAAAAAAGGAGGAGGTTCTCAATTCGGTTGTATGTGTTTTTTTTATGTTTGTTACCTCATAACTCCGTCATTTATTAACCGATTTGAAAAATTCTTTTTTTGACTGTAAGGGTACACTTTCCGTTTCGTCCCATTGTCATCAGATCAGGATTTGATTACTTCTTAGTGTACTTTGAAGTCGGTTTAAGTTTTTTGTAAAACAGTCCAAACAGTTTATTAAAACATGGATTCACTATTCTGGTGGTATAAGAATCACCTATGGCACTAATAATTCTCTACTACGATTATTATTCAGAAAACAAAATACAAAGAGACACAGAAGTCCCAGAACATAAATAAGCTAGCAAGATCTTAATTTATAGTTATCTCGCCTGGCCGGGGCGTTTGTTGGGAATTTGCGGCGTTGGTTCGGAATCACGCCCCTTTGTACGGACACTGTATTACTTGCGAATTGTAGGCTTTAAAAACAAATTAAGGTTTTGGATATAATTTATGGATGGTTTTGTTATTTGTTTTTCCGTAGGATAGTTTTTTTACATGGGCCATTTAATCTGAGTTGAATAATCAGTATCCTGAGTGTAAATAAACTTCATTTTTTCAACTTTCGCGTTACGTTGACCTATTTTAGTTTTGTATGGAATTTAGTAGTTTCATAATATAGTAGGTAGGTATTCCGTTATGTCCGATTCTTATATAGAAATTAGCCTGGACCCCGATTCTCGTGCGATTTCGATATCCTGTCCCATTAGAAATAAGTCGTGATTTCTCTCAAAAAGAATTTTTATATTTTTCAGCAAATGTAGAAAGCGATATTGATGTCGAAGACGCGAGAATTAGGCCCCTGGTGGTTTTTTGAAATCCTTCCTTAGTGGAGTCAATGTGTCAATCAGTCTGTTTTTTCTTTTATATTAATTTTGGGAAATCAGACATAGAGATTAGTGCATTCAAATAAACATACCAACTCTCAGCTTTATAAAAATACCATAGATAGTAGATACGAGTATATAAAAGATTAACCCTTACCTGAAGTAGTCAATCTAAACAGCGTAGAGAAGAACGTAAGGAGAGATTCCGCGCCTTCGCCGCAATATCTTTTCACAGTGGGATACTTAATTCCCAAGAACTTATCCCACATCTGAGAGTTTAGTAACTCCTTCAATATTTCTATTCTCCGTTCTTTATCTACTGGATCTGAACCGCTTTCTACTCTTTGAGCAAACCATTCTCTTTCTGTTTCAGTCTGGAAAATTAATACGATTTAAGTAGAGCTATTTAAGCTGTAAGTAATAGGCCGAAAATCAAATAAATTGTGTTGATAGAAAATAAATCTTATATCATTGGGGTAGGCTCTAAATTTAACTGCTTTACCTTGACTCGAAACATGGCATAAGGATTGATTGACCAGTCCAAATACATTTCAAATTTACCTCCAAATAAGAAAATTCATAAGAAATAGATCCGCAATATATCTTCTCCAATTCTTCGATTAAATTCTTCACAGGCTGTTTTCCATTGTATCCATATAACAATCCTAAGTCTACCGGATCGTCTGATGATAAGCCATATCTTGAAGCATGAAGCTCTATTATGTTTCTGAATAGAAAATGACTAGAATTAAACAAAAAAGCCTCAAAATGGGCCTGATAATAATGGTCAATACTTCAAATGGTGGTAACTTCAGTAGCGTTGACCTTCGTAACTGCCCTACTAGGGCCTAAATTGAAAAAATGGCTTTGACTTTGAAATCTTTTGTAGGTTTACTTTTGTTTTTTTTTATACGACTAAGTCGGTAAACAAGCATACGGTCCGCCTGATGGTATGCGGTTACCGTAACCATATGGACGCTTGCAACACACGAAGCATCGCTCACGCGTTACCGACCTTTCCCCCCTCCCCAATGAGCTCTGGCGACCGTACTCACGCGCAGAAACACAACTTTACACAACATAAAGTTATTTGGCTGCGGTATTCTGTAAGGTGGAGGTACTTCCCCAGTCGAGCTGCTCTTTGAGCGAATAAACGCTATGCTCTACCTCTCTCAAAATTAACTATAAATTATTAAATGAATTATAGTTATTAAGACAACATAAGAGATTATGAATCAGTCTTGTACAATCAACTAGTTGTACACACGGCTACAGATCAAGCTATACATTTCTAGTATAAGCTGACCTCCCACGGCCCTCCGTACGGAAATCTTATACAATGCGAGATCAGCTTATACTGGAAATGTATAGCTTGATCTGTGCCGTGTGTACGTGAAAATTATTGTACCAAACAAATATACGTGCATCAGGGAATTACTCAGTATATCGAAGATTGCCTTTTTATTACGAATATTAAGTTTTAGTTGAATTTATTTAGAAATTAGACTTTTACCTTTATCTTTAGTTTCAACGAAACGTAAAACTCATAAGAAGTCATTCTCTAGCAATTTAATATTTCTAGGTCAAAGTACCTTTCTTCATTCCTATAATCGACATTATCAATCGTGGCTCTCAGATGACCGTGGCTACGATATGCGTTGACTAGTTGTTGCGCCCGGCAGTTCTCGTACCTCCTCACTATTACTTCTTGGGGAAGTTCTGGAAATTGACATAAGGGGTTTTAAGTGGTGCTCGGTTGTGGTCTGGTGCCCGATTTGGCTTAAAAAGCCGATAAGATTACAATCGTAATGGCAGTTGATCGGTATATAAAGACCTCGGTTCACAGCAGACTTTTTTTTATAACTACTAAGTCCGTAAACAAGCATACGGCCTGCCTGATGGTAAGCGGTACCTTGGCCTTATGGAAGCTTGCAACATACGAAGCATAGCTCACGCGTTACCGACCTTTCCCCCCTCCCCTATGTGCTCTGGCGATCTTACTCACGCACTGGAACACAACTTTACAGCATAAAGTTATTTGGCTGCGGTATTCTGTAAGGTGGAGGTACTTCCCCAGTCGAGCTGCTCTTTGAGCGAATAAACGCTAAGCTCTACCTCTCTCAAAACTGACAATAGACTGCGTCTAACACAGCATCACCAGTTCTTATCGTCTAAAAAAACCAACTCATCATATCTAACTAATATATTAATTGCTTGCTCAACCAAACGGGATGAAGTTTGGGACTTAGGTAGCCAATATCATGAAGAGGGATATAGTTTATTTTTTATTTCGGGAACGTGCGTAAATTCGCAAGGTAGGTATAGCACTGCCTAGCGAATGCTTTGTATTAGTAAATGCTGATATTACATCGCTTCTTATTTTCATTTCATTTGCCGGCAATTGAATTGTTTCTTCACGTTTCATTGACATTGAATTACAATACTTGCCATACAATAATCGACCTTGAAAACGAACACATACCGGCTTCATTCACTTTCGTAGGTCGATGCCCGAACACACCTACTCCAGAATGATACTTCAACCTGTTGTAGAGCTGACAATCCTTCCATCTCATCACCTGTCTCACTCGCACTTTATTCACTATCATTGTATTAATTATTCTAGAATTCCATTACTTAAAAATAAATAGAACGACAAATATTCAAGGTTTTCTTATTTCGAGCATCGGACATGCGCAGGAGTGTCCGATATAGAAGCCCGTAGCGTACTGCTTGAGATGTGAAAGAGATAGCAACATCACTGATTATAATATTGTTTTGAGTATATTTAATGGTTGATAAGGGAAATAATACATAATTGTGTGATAACAATAAAGATTAGTTTACTTTGCAATTTGAAGACAAATATTGAGTATAATATCTTCAGTACGTAAGTACTTTTTTAGGTAAAAGACTGTCAAATACTGCAAGACCTAAATACTTTTAATTGTTATTGACAAGTAAGAGTGCTGCATGTGTGTGGTGGTCTGCCTGAGTCTGCTATTTACTTATTCAATTATGATAAAGTCTGCTTTATAATTATGCCGCCGTGACACGCAATCGTTGTCAGTGAGAATACAATACAATCTAAAGATTTGAAAAGAGTATTTGCTGAGTTTATTGCCGTCTCTTCTCAGCAAATGCAAACTTCCGAACCGGTATTAGACTAGTAGAGACAGTCTATTCATATGTGCTTGCGAAGGTCTATTTGAATAGAATAATTTTGACGATGATAAATTGATCGCTTAGCTCTACACAATCCTGATTCCCATGAATAAAATGATGCTAAAATTTAAAAACAACTTGGGATCAATCACTTGAACGGAACATAGCTGTGATGTATGGCGTCTTCTCTATAATAATAATAATAAAGCCTTTTTATTTCCTGCAAAAATAACTTACAAAATAATTTACAAATAAAACTAACAAACCTAATTTACATAAAAAATATTAATAATACTAATAAAGTAGGCGTCTTCTCTATACGTAGTAATAATAGCTCAAAGATTTTCAAACCATTCGGAATAAAACAGACGATAAACGAAGATCATCATACATTTTAACGTTCCCATAGATTGGAAGATCATCCGAGTAGGTCTGAATAAAGTATGAAGATACCTTTGAATATGCAAAATAAAAATTATAAACGTAGGTAATTTAAGCTCTCAGATGTATAAATAAACAGTGTTGTTAACTTAGGCATTATTATTCATAATGATAAGGTCATATCATTATCTTATCGTAGTTACATGGTAACAAATAAATACATTTTATCTGAATATCAGTCAATTCGTATGAACAGCAGCGAAACTCGTCGCTTACCGGGTAACTTGACCCATGTCCTAAATCATTGTCTCCCTCGTTTCGTTTTATCTACGGAACTGGGTCACAATCTGTGACATGCATGGGGTTGTTATCGCATCGTTTCGAGACTAAAGAATATGAAATGTTATTACGTAAAGAATTGACAGGATAGGAATACTGACTGTACTCTCCGGTACTCTCTTAGGTGCTCCGGTAGTAGTAGGAAATTCAATTCGTCAACATAACCAAGTTTGCTTGTAAGAAGCTATAGTAATGCAAATACACTATTAGACTGTTATTACTACACATACATTCAAGACACGGTTCCAAGTCCGTATTAAGCTTATTTCGGTTTAGTGGACGGGAACTTAACAAAGGCCGATTAATCTTTAATCATCCTGAAAAAAAGGTCTAAAATATGTAACATGATTATTTTTAACGAGCAATTTGATATACCTTGAAAAAGGGTAAAGAAACCGTAATAACTATTTGGGTAAAAAGTGGTGTTTAAATGAAATAATCTCACACTCTATTCATAAATAAGGTCACAAAATGAGAAAAAAATCGAGTAATTGAATAACCCTGTATCGTTTTAAAATTTAAAAAGCCAATATCGTCAGTGTCCAGTATTTATTTTGAAAATGTATCCTTGGTGAGTGTCTTGCCAGTTCTCCTCAGTTAAAGGTTGACTCCCAAACAGCTGGTAGCTTTAGTAGCTTTGACCTTCGTAAATGGCTTTGTCATTTTTATATAAACATAACATTGTTATTCAATTAAAGCATGACTAACCGTTAATAATGGTTACAGTTAATTTACTGGACATTTCTAATCTTATTTCTTTACATGCATATTCCATTAGGTTCATGTCACGATATAGCTAAACAAACATAGCAGCATAACGTGAAATTAATTCTATTTAGCTTTCATCTGCAGAATGAAGTATATTCAAAAGTAAATTGTGCATTAAATAGCTACAAATAAAATTCAAAATGCATAAATATTATCAATCATCATTTTGCACTTCCTTCTGCGCTAAGTTGAAGAAGAAAATTCAATACTTGAGTGATAACAGCAGTTTGAGTGGTATCGGTTACGTAATAACTTTATCACCTACGCCTACGTTTAAAAGGTAACTTCTCTTTATCATCATCATCATCACCAAATATCAATAAATATCCATTAAGTATCCTCCTTGCTATATATATTTTTGTATTGGGTTTGTGCGTTACAGTAGCGCCACTTTTTTGAACTCCAATCAAATTCTCACCACAGTCTCTCGTATCTTCATTTTTATTTCTTCTATGTTTAAGAGTCTCAGGCGTTTTATCTTTCTTCATCCTATTCTGCTGTTTGCAACTTCCTACACTACGCGAAGTCTACTCCTTGGTCTTCTTCTTCCTTGCTTCTTCAATGTATCTTTAACAAGAGCTTCATTTATACGGTCATATAAATAGCTCCTGTATTATTGTGATGCAAACTCATCTATCTATGCCATGACATGGAGATAAAATGCATAAAATATAGTAGTTTTTTTTTACTGAAAATCATCATCTGCTTGCCCTATTTTTTCTTCCATTCGACTCTTCTATCCATCATACCAGCATCCACTCCTTTCTTATCCATATCATCTTTCACACAATCCATTCATCTCTTTTTCAGTCTTCCTCTTCCCGTATCCATCTACTTTCATATTCGTAACTCTTTTAGTGACGTGGCGTTCACTTCTCCTCTTAACATGTCCATACCACGCTAAACGGTTCCCTCGCAACTTTTCAGTCACTGGCGCTACTTTCAAGCTTCCCCTTGTATACTCACTCATTCCTTATCTTATCCGTTCTTGTCACTCCATACATCCATCTCAACATCCTCATCTTAGCCGCATGTAATCTTCTTTACTGCCCAATATTCCGAACCAAGGCAGTTGGTAATACTGTGGCATTAGTGTCTGGTAATAATAACTATAACTTTTCTAGATTTTTCTGGTTCTTCATGCTCTCAGCTTGTTTCTATGGCTCTGCATCGGTACTGCAAGCTTCTCTAAACCTCTATTCAGCAGGATCAGTTTCCTACACGGTGGAGACTGATTACTTGGATTGGGAAACTCCTTTCCCAGCTGTGACTTTGTGTGAAATGTTTGATGAAAGTCGTATTAAAGCTCTTATAAACAAGTAAGTTGAAAAACAATTAGTGTCATAAGAGAGATCCCACAACGCGGATCGAGAAATATGATTGGGTTTACAGATGTTTGATGCTGGATCCTAGATTAAAATTAAACTCACGATCTAGCATGGTTCTCAAAATCTTAAGGTATCTAACTGGCCCGTCAACAAAAGGCTGATGATATAAACTATGTTTCTAAATATTTGCTCCAGGAACAAAATCCCAACAACACTATCAAACTTTTGCAAAGATATCAGTTTCTGGAATGCAAAATACTGCAAGACTTGCCCCACATGCAAGAACCAGACTTGTGTGAACGACTTCGCTGGTCTTGTGAACAGCCTTCGCTTGAATTGTTCTGATGTGTTGAGAGAATGCTGGTGGAATAACAAGCCTTTCTCATGTTGTAACAGGTTGGATGAGTTTTTTCCTTACTGCTTCAGAAAGACTATTTCATGTTCTTGAACGTAAATTATTTTTTGTATGGTCATATATTTATTAATCACCTTATTTTACATGGCTTCAGCTCCTGATATTTCTCTAGTCCTAAAATGATCAATAAATGTGGAAGTCATCCAAATATCTTCATATGACAGCGCGATGACGTCGTATAGAAAAATAAAGTTGTAGCACCGGTGAAATTATTTGATGATAAGCCGTATTAGCCTACCTGATGATAAGCTGTTACCGTAGGCTATGGAAGCTTGCAATACCAGGGGTATCACTAGCACGTTAACGACACTCCAAACATCTCTTCACACTCTGAGGAACGGGGAACCACATGCTGACTTTGAGTTATACGTTTTAAAATAGAGACAAGGATTAATTTGAAGTGGAGAAAACCCTTATATTTCTTGTTTTAACTTATTACGTCAATTTCAGGCGCCTTCTAAAATAAGATATCCATTACCATATTTATCATAGACCACTCACAAACGTTAAATTGTACGATAAATGCAAACGCAAAAATTATCCGTTCCAAGAAATTCTAAATGGGATCCATCCAACTTAATTAACGTCTCGTTATTGCTATGGTTTTTTCTGCCCTTTTTACTTTGTTACGTTTATCCGCTATTAAAAAACTTGCCCAACCAAATTTATTATTAATTCTTCTCTCATTTCCAAGTTTTCGACCTCTGCATTCGGAGTATGGCAAGTGTTTCACTTTCAACTCTCGACTGACTGGTAGTAATTCTTCTTACACTGTGAACAGAAGAGTAGGTCTTCCAGAATTAGTCTTTACAGCATTAGTAGGTGTTTCAGTGAGTATAAGTTTAACTTTTTTTGTTTTTTTTTTTTTAAGTGGGTGTTTATTAATTACGTAGAGCGTTTATAGTTTATAGCGAGTCGAATCTCACCCAATATCACGTGGGGGAGCGGGTGGCTACGGAAAATATCACGCAATTTATTTTCCGCAAGAAACAGCGTAAAATTGTGAGCACTGGGTTAAATTTTTATTTTATTGTTTGATATTTTCACTATGATAATTTCATCAACAATATTTTCCAAATTTTTTTAGAACGTAGTCTGTTCTAATAAATTTAGGAAAGTATTGTTGATTTTAAATAAATTTAACGCAAACAAGCGCTGACTGATTAACGAATTTACGCAAAAAATACGCATAGGTATTGAAAAACCTCACGTGAGTAAGTGGTGAGTGGAAGGGGGTAAAGCCAAATCTCACGATATCTATCTATAGTAATTAATGAAAGCTCTCTAAAGTGTTATTTTTATAAATGCTCGTCTTAATTACATTTAGCAAGGTGCATTGTTCTTGTACTGAGTATTGTATCTTGTCGTTTTATATAAGAATTGAACATATTACGGTCCTTTCGAATAAGGTGATGTCATCGTGCGTGACTTTGTGAGACAACCTACACATTTAATAAGAAAACTTGAAAGCAGGTGTAAAATATAGTAAAGGTTTGGGAGGGATAACTTTCGTGAGAGATGCAAATCCATTTGGCATTAGTCTCAAGACAGACATAAATCCTCTATAATATTGTAATGATATGGATACATGGCGATGCATTTCCAAGTTCGTAATATAGAACAATTGAGTAAGGGGTTGGAAAAAGAAAACAAATGACAGTCAACTATCTGTAAGCCAAGACACAAACATCGGATGATTATGTCATTGCATGGACATAATTATATGATCTTGATAATGGCCATTATATTATTTCAGATTAGAATTCATTCACCTGATGATGTAGTTACAGTTGCAGCAGATAATGTTATAGCTAAGTGTGGGAGCCTTCCTTTAACATCAGACTACGAAATCACTTTGAAGGTAATCGCATTGAGCAATGAAACATCTCTATCATCTTTGCAATCCTTACTACCTATGACTAATGCAAAATTTGAAAATAAAATAGAATAGGCGCGGGCCATTCGCGAGTGGGACATAATTACTAAAGACCCCTATTTCGTCAATGTACACTGTCATCAAAATATTTTTGAACTGACTTCTTTCTGTACATTGATCTTTCATCCTAGGTCTCTTGATTAAATGAGTTGTCTCTACCGTCATTGGCTTTACTGAACATGAAGTTTATATTTTTTGTGGAATTGTTATTAGTAACTAGATGTCACTAGTTTCAAATTTGGATAAGGTACATGATGACCTGATAACATCGATACTATTTCGATACCTGATAACCATACAATTACTCAGTTGTTAGTGGAGCTCTCGTCTCTTGAACTAGAAGTGTAGTTGTTTCTGGCTTATTTTTCAAATCTGTATTTTTAATTTTTGTTTTAATTTTAGCTTTTAAATAAGTAGTTACTATTGCATTGGCTAGACATACAATTGCAATGTTCTATGGACTGGGTACCGCAATTTCTCCTTTTTGCATTAATCCTAGCTTTTCGTCAGGAGACCCTGCTGTGAGGATAAACGAGCGGTAGATGATGATGATGTAAAAATATACTACTGTCCATTAGTGTCCATCCCGTGTTCTTTTCCCAGGTTGAACAAACAATAAGTGACACATCAGTGCGATCCCTATCTCCTGAGAATCGCGACTGCTACTTCAAGAATGAGCGTCTGCCACACGCAAAACACTACCCATTCTCAGCCTACTCCTACAACGCGTGCATGATGTATTGTAGAGCTATGATGCAGATGGAGTTCTGTAACTGCACATACCATTTCATGCCTAAAATGGGTATGTATTTATGATGGTTAATAACAATGAAGGTGAGAGACTTGTGGGTGAGACTGACACGTGACCGAAGAGTGTGCATAAGGACCTAGGGGATAAGCAATCAATCACATGCCACTGTAGTAAAATAGAAGCATCATAAGAATATAAGGATCAAAGTCATATTAACGTAAAAAAATATAATTTTGTTATGACTGAAGCATTAGGTGATCTGCAGGGCTATTTTAAAATATCGGATTCGATATCAGAAACGGATTCAAAAACTACCAAAGTGTTATTCAGCAATTGCTATTTTAATATCCGAAAACTTTTCGGTGAATCGAATTGATATTTCCGTAAAGAAACATCTAAAATATTCTTAATTGCGGAATATCATCCTCGGGAGTTTTTGAATCCGTTTCCGATATCTAATCCGAGCGTTTTAAAATAGCCCTGCAGAACACCTAAAACTGAACATCACAATACAAAGATCTTCCACCAGGCTAGGTTATTGTAAAAACGTCGATGGTCATGATGACTCGCAATGTATTTCTTTGTATGTGTTCTTCAAAGCAATTCGCTCAAATTACCTCTTCAACTTGGGAGCAATATTCATATTCCTTGACCCGGTAATCGAGTTCCGAGGACGATATAATTTGTTCCCCCGGGACAGGGCCAATTGTGACATTACCAAGATTATCATTGAGAGGTGTGAAGGACTTTACCTTCAGAGACGATTTGTGAACTGGGAATTGGGGGTCTCTTATGTTATTAAAAGTTAATTATCGGAACATGAATTTGATTTTAGATATGTTATTTGATGATTTCTCATGCTTAAACCACAACGTGATTTATTTAAGGGTGATCTTATAAATGTACTATGTAAACTATTTACTTTTTAAACGACTTGAAAAAAAGGAGGAGGTTCTCAAATCGGTTGTATGTTTTTTTTTTTTTTTTTTATGTTTGTTACTTCATAACTCCGTCATTTATTAACCGATTTGGAAAAATCTTTTTTTGACTGGAAGTGTACACTTCCCATTTGGTCCCATTGTCATCAGATCAGGATTTTATTACTTCTTAGTGTACTTTGAAGTCGGCTTAAGTTTTTTGTAAAACAATCCAATTATAAAAAGTCAGACAAGAATATCACATACAAAGAATATTTTATCAAACCATACTTTTGCTTTCTTGAGTATTGTAGATATTTGTCACATTACTGTGTTGTTTTTTCAGATAATATCCCCACGTGTGACATTCAGGGTTTAGCTTGCCTTAATCAAAATAAAGGTGAGAAATAATCTTGTTACTTGTAGACAGCAATAACGTAGGTATAAGCCAATTATTGGTCTTTTAATCGCCGATGGGTGCTGTCGATGATTTCCCACAAGATATTATTTTCATATTAAATTTGAATATCGTAACAGAAAAAGGTTTAATATTTTTTGCGGCATCTACTAATCGAGTGATTGATTTCGTTTCCAGGGTTTCCAGTTACAATTTCTGTGTGAATTTCTTTGTAATTAGCGACTCAGAATATTCCATAATGCCGTCCATGTAGTCTGTCACAGACAGGCTTATAAACAAAATGGACTTGATTAATGACGGTGTGTGCAGAAAGGGATCAAAGGCACACTCCCAGTTTATGCTTCATTTACTTTTGATGAAGTTTACAAATTGTTTTTTACTAAATGAACAAATGTTTTGTCTGTTTATCTGTTTGTTTGGGCTAATCTCTGAAAAGACTGGACCGATTTCGATGGGACTTTTACTGGCAGATTTGATTTTTGAAAATGAATTTGGGTTCCGCGCAAACTGTACGCTATGCGGGTGAAACCGCGTGGGTGAGTTAATTTTAAATAAATAAGTTGAATTGTATTTTCCAGAGGCCCTTTATAAGAATACATGCGAATGTCCAATGGATTGTGAGGAAATAGTTTACAAACCAACGTTCGTATATTGTTTGTAAGTAATTTTGTACCTGTACCTACTTATTTAGTTTTAAACGCAATAAATTTAGTGGTTCAAAAAAAAAATACGATAAACCGGTGAATACTTGCATACATCAGCGGTTCTTTTGTATGTTTGCTCTTTTTGCTCAGCCCTAGTGCGATGGCCACTGAAAATGTTTCCACTTTTTTATCGCTACTATATTATTTCATTTTAAATAATTGTATTTGAAATGGGAACCCACTACTATTACTACCAATTCTAATAAAAAAAACAATAGGAGCACAGGTGTGGAGTCAGTGACACCTAGGTGACACCTTTTTTTTGGAAAATAGCAGTCTTCTGTTACAGTTTTATAATAGTAGCACTACAGACATATAAGTAGCACAGATTTTATTGAGTAATGGGAATAATTATTGCCAATTGCCTGAAAAAAATCTGACTAGTCCGTCATTTACTAATTAAAAAAAAAATTGACGAAGATAATGTTGTGTTGAATGTCCGCGTGACGTCACGTGATGTTACACTTTTCACAAACAACTGACGTCACGAGCCACCACTTCTAAACTTTGACACGCTTTATCTTTGTCAATTTTAATTGATTTGTTAAAGCAAAAACTACGTGTCCATTATTTTTTGATAATGTAACTGACAGACTAATTATTATAATTTTATTACCATTATAAATTATACTACTAATTTCACGATACTAAATTTAATAGAATAGGTTTCAATGCTGAATGGCACACCATTTACTAAATCTTCATTGTATCTTCCAGTCGACATGTCGGTGTGGAAGTACCCGAAGAGTTGCTACAGCGAGGAACTCGTGGTCATGTCAAATTGGCGCAGCTGCCGTCGCTGAGGGTCCGCCGTCATGCTATCAGAGATATGCTTGGACTTGTTGGTAAATGGTCTTGATCAATTAATTAGTGGTAGTGACGTCGGATACTGAGACGATGGTCCCGAGTTCGAATCCTACAATGAGCTTTCGGTGAAGGAAAACATCGTGAGGAAACCATAGCACGGTGGCTACCACCCTCAAGTTGAATATCTGTCGCCAAGCGCCTATCGGTGTGTTCCGAAAGCTGCACTTGACCTCACTAGTGCTTTTTACTTTACATTACCGCACAGTTTAATGATAGGTATAATCCCGATTATGATAAGTTTGTACCTCACTGCAAGTGATATGTGTGTAGACCAAAACGGGTAAAATAGTTTGAAAGCTCACAGATGTCAAAAAAAAAATGCGCGCCATATTTGTTAATGGAATCAAAATACGCACACGGTGGGCGGCTGTCTTTCTCAAAGTGGGATATTCATATGATTTATAGGACAAATCTACATTGGAGTTGATATTATTCTTAGAATTGTGCTGGCTCTTCATTTCTATAATATAATGTTTGTTTTGTTTGTATTTACAGTTGACATTGGAGGTGTGGTCGGCGTATTTTTTGGAGCATCTCTTCTAAGTTTTATAGAGATTGTTTACATTTTCTGCATTCGTAGAGAACTTTAAACCTTATTAGTTGTAAGTAAATTTCATTTTTAATGTTGATAAGTTGACGTTAAGGCAGTGGTAGGACGAT
This sequence comes from Achlya flavicornis, assembly GCA_947623365.1. Lineage (NCBI taxonomy): Eukaryota > Metazoa > Arthropoda > Insecta > Lepidoptera > Drepanidae > Achlya > Achlya flavicornis. The sequence continues at coordinate 12,678,111 of OX392480.1, read as the reverse complement.
AAAGCACATGTGATAGAAGTGGAAGTCTCTTGGGGGGCCTTTGTCAAAATGCAAGCTGATGCCATGAAATAAGTAGCAAGTGAATTCAATAGTGTATTTACTAGTAATAAAGTCTAACTATGTATACCTAAAAGGGCCTTGCTGAGTTTCTTGCCGGAGTCTTCTCAGTTTTAAGTGTATTCCGAACCGGTGGTAAATTCAACTGTATGTACCAATTTAACGTTCATAAGTGCCTTACCAGGGCCTAAACTGAATAAATGACTTTTTGATTTTGAACTTTTATTTTATTTTTTATTTTAGATTTTATTTACTATTTCTAGGCTTGCGTGGGGCCACAATCTCGTCAGTGATGCTACACTACATTGACAAGTTGTTAAAAGCGTATAGAGGCTACGATAACCGCTTACCATCAAGCGGGCAGCATGCTTGTATGCTAGTCTGGCACATGAAAGTTGAGCCTAGACTTTACCTTCGTCGTATAAGATTTTTAACGGGAAAATAAGTCATATGTTTTTATAGGCACGATGGCCTATAAAAACATATGACTTATTTTCTTTTTATAGTCCAATATAACAAACAGCCTTCTCGAGAGAAATAGACAAATTTATGACAGGTATTCGGAGTATCAGAATTTAAAAAAATTGCTATCAATCTGACATTGTCAATCAAAACATTTGTTCAAGCAAATTTTAGTGTTTTTTTTTAATAAAATAATGTTTTTTAAATTCCTCGCGTGTGTACTTGTATTCACAATAATAAATTTCGGCGAAGCCAGTTATCCTTACTATGAATACGATATATATTCAAGTATGTAATTGTTACTTTATTATTACTAAACAGGGTCAGGGGGTTATTTTAATATCATATTCGAGACATTAAACCTCCCAATCTCCAGTAGAATAACCCCCATGAGTATACGCCACATTATTTTGTCTCAAAAATGATGAAACAGTATCGAGTTTGGTATGTTTACTCCAATTCGTTGCATTACCTATATCGTACCACCACAGTATATGCAATAGTAAAACTGTGGTACCACGGTGACTTTGAACTCGAATGCAAGTCTATAAGTAGGTACAGTATGTAGGGGCGTAAACCCTACATTGTGGTGATATGAATTCAGTATGGGCTGATGGCCTCACACTGATGATGTTGTGCTACATGATGATGGTGATCGGAGGCGGCTCCCGGGAGTGATAAATAAAACCACCTCGTGCGAGTGCTGTAGCGACACTAATTTATTTATTGCTTTGATATAATAGTTTCACCATTCGGTACAAAAATGCAAGCTTGGCAGTTTGCGGCTTACATAAGTACACAGTATGAGGCACGAGTGGTGAGCACAGATAGGCAGTAGTGGGGGTAAGCTCGCGCATGTACACTTTTGGCCAAATCACAGAACCCAATTGACACGCAAGAAACCAATAGACGACGAGCATCGACTGACGAACCAATCGTGTGCAGCTCGGCGCCCCCGTCTTCATTCCGCCAAACAGACTGAATTGAAAAAATTAACTACTGCGCAGGTGTCAATCAGTGCTCACGACTCGTGCCCCTTACTATACCCATACCATAGATTTAAAATTGTCTATCCAATGTAAAGAAAAGTTTTTAAGAGAGGTAGAGCGTTGCGTTTATATACGAGCACCTCGACTGGGAAAGTACCACCAGCTTACAGAATACCGCAGCCAAATAACTTTATGTTGTGTTCCTGCGCGTGAGTAAGGTCGCCAGTGCTCATTGGAGAGAGGAAAAGGGTGGGTTACGTGTGAATGATGCCCCGTGTCTTGCATAGTGTCCGTCTGGCTACGGTAACCGCTTACAACCCCAAGTAGGTAAACATTCGCCAAATTTCAATATGTGTTCTATGTTTCTCTAAATGCATTCTGTTTTATTGTAATAGTTAGACCTGTAGTTTACCAAGATTTATAGCCACAATTACGCATAGATCCCGAACACTTGGGCTCGGGTAATACCCACAGTAAAGCCTGTAAGATTTTAGGAGCTCCAGTACAACCTTTAATAAAATGAAGCTAATGAAACTGAATGTTTTAGGATTCATGGTAAAGCGAAAAATTTGAATATAAGTTAAGTACTAAGTATAACTTATTGCTTACATGTTTTATAGAGATGAGATATATAATAGGTAAACAGATAAATAATAATAATTAAATGATAAACAATTATAAAGAAAATGGGGTGGATAGAGTTATGTATGTGAGACTAGACAAAGATACTTACATATATTTTTCAATGACATAATGTTTTGCAATATCAAACTGTGACTAGACTAAAATCCTTTGAATATTAGCACTTTTAAATTGAAACAATAATAAAAAAATATTGCATACAAATTTCAAATAATTGCATCTTACATAGTGCGGGCGCACTTTTCACATAGTCCACCATATACCACCGTATATTATAGAACATAATTGGTCTGTTTTACAAAAAACTTAAACCGACTTCAAAGTACACTAAGAAGTAATCAAATCCTGATCTGATGATAATGGGACCAAACGGGAAGTATACCCTTCCAGACAAAAAAATAATTTTCCAAATTGGTTAATAAATGACTGGTTAAAAAATACAAACGAATTGAGAACCTCCTCCTTTTTTTTGAAGTCGATAAAAAGGTAGGTATCGTAACATGTTTCGAGTCAATAAGCATTCTGAATAAATAGGAATGTTCTTCAATGTCTTCTTTTAGCCTCAAAATGCTACCCACTTGCCATGAATACATTTATTTTCTTTCTTTCTTTCAAAATGGTAATATTTTTTTACCATAATTAATTAAAGATAACAAACGAAATATACTGTCCCATCAAAGTCTTTTATCTGAATGAATAATTCAATGCAATAGATCTTTCAGTATTATACGCGGCTGAATGGTTTCGCGTTCGACCAATTCAATAACCCAATTTGTGGAACCGATAACGAGACAATTTGATGTCTTACAAAGAACTTAATGTCTCTATGGACTTTAAGTGCTCTTATAAAAGGTTTATTTTACTATGTAAATGTATTGTTTCTTGCCCCACAAAATATTTGACAAAGACACGTATTTTCTACTTCTGTCATTCACTGCCACCTGCCACTAATAACGATTACCCAGATCGATATTATTGCCTTGGCCTACAATTAGCAAAGATGAAATCCCAAGCTTGCGGTGAAGGGAGTGTTGACAGGCCAGTTGGCGCAGTTGGTTTAGACTCTGGTAAAGATTCCGTCTATTGCGCCGCAGGTCGTGGGTTCGATTCCCGCACAGGACATTCATTTGTGTGCATCAACATGTCTGTATGTCCTGAGTCTGGGTGTAATTATGTATATTAAGTATGTATTTACAAACAAAAAGTAATGTATTATATCAGTTATCTAGTTTCCATAGTACAAGCTCTGCTTAGTTTGGGATCAGATGACCGTGTGTGAGTAATGGCCCAGGATATAAAATATAAAAAAAAGGACAGCAGTTACTTACTCATTAATTGCTATAAATTATTATAAATGCGAAAGTGAGTTTGTTTGTTTGTTTTTACGCCTTCAAGCCTCAACTACTCAACTATCATCTTGTAATTTGGCATGCAGATAGCCTATAATATGGAGAAGGACATAAGCTACTTTTTATACCAGGACAGTGGGTGAAACCGAGAGGGACAGCTACATAGTTATTTTATAAAAATAAAGCCTATCCATATAAAAAAGTGCAGGCTTGAGACAGACTCGCACTTCCTCAGACGTATATAGTGGTTGCTGAAATATATCGCTGTGACAGACAGACGGACGGACCAACGGATGGAATGGTGCTTACCTTTTTTAACTTTTGATTTCGGAACCATAAAAATATCAGCAAAAAAACTATTGCCTAGAAGCAAGATAAATACAAAAATGTAGGTTGAATAATGGAGAGAATGAAAAGGTTCAACATTTATTTAATTACAGTCTTTATTCGTCCATTCTCCTTGAATTCTACAATCAATCTTGAACAAGAAAACTACATCCCTCGAATTACTTACTAAAACTTTGTACGAATTCTTATTGGTATTTCGAAAGGGTATTCACGCTTGAGTAAAACAGAAAAGGGTAGTTAGTGTTGCGTCGATTTATGTGTTTTTCGACGACATATTACCACAGTTAAAGATGGAATATTGTATCAAAATATCAGTAAAGTTAATTCATTCTTAAACAGGAAAAATTTTAAACATTCTAAAACAGATAAATAATACGCTATTCGTAAAATCTTAAAGTTATAAAAATAGTCCTTGTCCTTGTACACAGTTTTCTCTTCACGTATTTATATAACAGGTGGAGATTTAGAGATGGCATATTTTCGAAATCTATGTTGGGTTAGTCATGCTGAATGAACAACTTTTACTATGGGACCAATAGCGAAATCTCAAAAAAAAATTACTTCTCATAGTAAATGTCAACCTTACTCGATCGTAGTGTACGAAAAGTAAAAAATACTTTTTTGAGAATTCAGTGTTGGTCCCATTGTAAAAGTTGTTCAGCATGACTAATCCAATATAGGTTTCGAAAATATGCCATCTCGAAATCTCCACCCAGTATAGATATATTCGGGAATGTAATAAATCGAGCCTATATCAAAAAATATGGGTAAAGTTTATTTCATTCTAAATTAGGAAAATTTTCCTCGCTCGGAGGCCCTCGAATCAAATTCAATAAGCGGGTTCATTCGTTTTATATGAATTCTATTGGAAGTTTTCGTGCCTTTCGATTCAAATCACTATGCATTTATAGTGAGTTAAGTGACTGCTCCGACTGTTTTTACATGTAGAGTTTTAAAATAACACTAAAATACTACTAATTTTATTATGTGGTGAAGGTAGGGGGATTTTCGAGAAATTCTATAACCCGTATGTTTGTATTCTTTGTTTTCTGAAGAAATTATTAAATACCGAGTTTCAAGTTAATCAGATCGCGGGTGAAAACTCTTCCATAAAATTTTAAAACAATTGAGGGTTTTTGAAAAACTAATACTGACAAACTTTATTATTTATTCAGGTTTGTATTAGTCATAAGTTTCGAGTTTATTAACCCAAAGGAATTAGATTTTTCAAAGCTCTTCATAGTTGCTATCTGATCCCTATGAGGAATCTACCTGCTAAATTTCAGCTTTCTAGATTTGACAGTGAGGCAGAAGTCAAGATAAACGATTTTATATGTATCGATTATATAGATGTGGCTCTGGTGTCTTCATCATCATAGTGCTTGGTGATTTTTAACTTTACAAATGTTAAAGTAGGTAAAAGTGTAAGCTGGAGGGATGTATGAGTAGGAGGCGTCTAGTTTGAAGCAATATCAAACATATTATTTGACGGGCCAGTTGGCGCAGTTGGTTAAGACTCTGGTAAAGATTCCACCTATTGCGCCGCAGGTCGTGGGTTCGATTCCCGCACAGGACATGCATTTTTGTGCATGAACATGTCTGTATGTCCTGAGTCTGGGTGTAATTATGTATATTAAGTATGTATTTACAAAAAAAAAGTAGTATATGTATTATATCAGTTATCTGGTTTCCATAGTACAAGCTCTGCTTAGTTTGGGATCAGATGACGGTGTGTGAGGAATGTCCCAAGATATTTATTTATTTATTCAACGAGGCGGAATGCGCGATAGGAACTTACCGAACGCTAGTTCGATGTCACGTTTTCATTATGTCTTTTAACAAGGGAGAGTTATTTAGTGTTAAGACAGGAAGAATTTCACATTTTATTTCACTAGCATATACAAAATCACGAAGGATGTCCACTTAAACTATAGTCGATATCTCGAAATTCATATCTATACCATATGAATTTCGAGATATCGTTCTATTCCTAGAATTGTGTACGTAAATTCCTCTTTTTGTTAACTGCATTTATGAAAAATTCAAGATTTTCTATAAATATATAAAAAAAACAGAAAATAAGTACCTATTATATAACATTTATTTCATGCGGCCTTTGGGCGACTAATTTGAACACGAAATCGCCAATTCTGCCACAGAACATTATCAACGAATCACCGCACACGTTCGACACGTGTTCAAGCTCCTATTAGTTTAGTGATATAATTAACTTGGTATCTTGGGATCACTGTTAATCATTCTCCTTTCAAAATTAGATATTCAAAAGGTTATATTTTAGTAATCTCAAACTGGCATTGCATGACAATGCCAATTGACTCTTACGCATATTCATCTAAGTTCCGTATTCGCCAATCAATGCTCAAGTCACGTTTTGAGCTGATAATTTGGAACCTAATGCTATTAAGTTTATTTCGAATACTTGATCTGAGTATTGAATAATCTTTTATCGTTCACAGAATCAAAACCTGTGAAGTGCAACGATACGCAATGCGTTATGCCCTGCCAGGGGGCTGCTCCACCCCCCGTATGCCCTGATAAGATGCCCAACTGCGCCACAGGGTGTGCCTGTATTGAATATTGTGGGTCCCACGAGACCGTGTGTTTCATGACTAGACATTGTACTGAAATGGGCAGGTATTTGAAACGCAGGAGGGTTCACACACCGAGTCCAGACGAAGATTTTCCAGACAAGTGATATGAAATTATGGTTCGATGGAGGGAAAAATAAAAAAATGAGTTATTTTAAATTGATATAAATAACGAAAAATTTGATGTGATAATTTGACCATTCCAGAATAGATATAAAATGCAACGTCATAAATATAACTAAATTGTTTAACATCATTGTTTCTTTACTAGTTCTTTTGTAACTTAAATGTATGATGGATGATAAAAGATAATTCTCGGAAGAACATTTTATTTAATTACATTATTTAATTAAATATTAAATTAATTTACATTACTATTAAAGTTTCTGATTTTGTAGATGACAAGAATGTATTTGAATGAATTTTTCGCTTCGCAGGCTATTGTTATATTATATCTTTTAAAAAATGTAATACATCTAAGTACACATTTAAAAAAAAGACTTGCTGTGTTTCTTGCCGGAATCTTCTCAGCAAAGAATTTAAAGGCAACATGCCCTATGAAAATCTTTGCTTCTCAGTTCATGTAGTATTTGGAACCGGTGCAGAGTCATTTGTTAACGTTCATAAGTGCCTTATCAGGACCTAAATTGAATAAATACTTTTTGATTATGTTCAAGATTTAAATTCAACCTCGACACTAATATTCTATGTATTCAGACCTTTTCAATCGTTTTCAACCTCTACCTGAGCATAGGTTTCTTTTCTGGCTCAAGCTTCAAGTAGTCTCCGATCGCAAGTAAACCCGTAGTCTAAACAAGGGTAGGATACTACTTATTATAAATATGGTAAACCGATCGCAATCATGCCCAACCCTTATCTAATGGTTGACATTTGTATATATCTGATATATTATGTAGTTTTGTATGCATACATTTGTTTTCCCTAAATGTTTTTCCTTAAGTAGTATTTGGACAACGGAATCTATTTATAAACCCTGAAGGCTATATTGGGCATGTAGTTATTTATATTACCTATTTTATATCATGTTTTTTTAGTCAACTGTTGAATCTATTGTAATATATTTAACACACAAAACAAAAACAACGATTTGCGTTACGGTTAAGGTGAATGACATCTCCATTATATGTATAAAAAAACTGTCCGACTTCAAAGTACACTAAAAAGTAATGAAATCCTGACCTGATGACAATGGGACCATACGGGAAGTGTTTCTAAACAAAAGAAGAATTCTCCAAACCGGTTAAAAAATGACGGAGATGAGCTACAAAAAAAAAAAATCTGAATTGAGAATCTCCTTCTATTTTTGAAGTCGGTTAAAAAGGGAAGGTCTTCCGCAATGCTGGGTCAACTGTGGACCGCGGAATAAACTTCATCAGCGCGATGCAGGATGTCGTTGCGCCATGTCTTTCTGCGTGTGAACTATCATAGTGTTGCTAATAGATGACTGATAGATGTCGCTACATCACTCAATTCCTCAACGAGTTTTCATTTTAACAATAGCAATCTCACCATGGTAAGTGAAGATATCACCAAAGATGGTAAGCACACAAAGCCTAGAAGGCACTTGCTTGAAGGATAGTTGCTTGGCGACAGATTTTCAACTTGATGGTGGTAGCCAGCCAGGTGGGTACTACATAGTATCCTACCACCCCGTGCTATAGTTTTCTCACGATGTTTTACTTCAACGAAAGCTCAAGTTCATTGTAGGATTCGAACCCAGCTTCTCAGTCTCGGCATTCGTCTTCACTACCACTGAGCTATAATCGCCTTTAGATTCCCGCATTCCCCTATTTTAAACCCTCAAAGAAAATTTCCTCTAAGTTGCAAATCTATAGGTCCATTTGTTTAGTCTGAGTTGTCTACCAGCACTATTACACTCATTGTTACAGTTTTATGAAGTAAGTACTCGTAGATTGTATATAGTCGTAGGTATTTTATAGTAGGTAGGGTTTGTACCACGTATGCCCCGACACCCTATTATTTTGATATAGCAGTTATGCAATTTTAGCAGACCTTGGTGGAGAAGGCAAGATGAGTAAAATTCCGCCAAAAAGGACTATGATATGCCATAGCAACTGACCGAGTAGACCGAAAAAAAGTTGCCAGCGCTCATTGAGGACGGGGGAAGGGTCTTAAAGGCGTCTCTTTTGATGCAACACCCATGGCGTCACAAGCGTCTTACTACGGTATCATCAGGCGGATCGCTTGCCGACTTAGTCATATAAAAAAGAAAAAGGAACACTATAAACACAAACATATAAAAAAATCAAGACGGAGTGTCACCTTTTTTTTTTTTTTTTTATACGACTAAGTCGGCAAACAAGCATACGACCCACCTGATGGTAAGCGGTTACCGCAGCCATATGGACGCTTGCAACACACGAAGTATCGCTCATGCATTGCCGACCTTTCCCCCCTCCCCAATGAGCTCTGTCGACCTTACTCACGCGCAGGAACACAACTTTACACAACATAAAGTTATTTGGCTGCGGTATTCTGTAAGGTGGAGGTACTTCCCCAGTCGAGCTGCTCTTTGAGCGAATTAACGCTACTCTCTACCTCTCTTAAATCACCTTACACCTTAAAAATATTCCTACGTGTGCGTGAGTAAAATCAGTACTGGCCCAAGCAGGCACAAATAGTAATGAGCCTTATTGTCACTGTCTACATCTCAATACGGAATGACAACCGATCGGCTTCCTATGGTGTATATGTGTGTGTGAGACCATGTATTTACAAGAACGCCGGCTTCTTAATACTTGCGTCACTTAAGAACACAGACCGTTCCGTCTTTAATTTTTCGTGGTCTGAGACTATAAAGTAATACACAAATTAGATCAGAATAGCCATTTCATCATAATTGGATCCAACATCAATTTGAACAAAGCTCGCAATCAAATTGAGAATAGTTACAGATTTGCACTCGATTTCCATTTCCCAAATGGATTTTGTAACCGTCCATACAACGAATTATTTATTACTGATATGTAGCATAATTTATGATGTGGGTAATCCCAGGGTATGTTAACACGAATAAATAAGGAAGGGTAGTTACATACGAATTTCACTTCTTTTATTAGCGCGTTTAGTCGGCTGTCCAGCATTCAATGTGAAAATAAATCTTATGTCATTGATCATAAAGTCTATTTTTAAACGCGTATCAGAATATGATCCTCTCTCCACCACCAGTATGTATGAACGGACCTTTACGGTTCATGAGATACAGCCGACTGTCAGACAGACAGATGGACAGAAGGATGGACGGACAGCGGAGGCTTAGCAATATGGAGTGGAACACAAAAAATATTAAAAAGTAATAAAGCTGTATTTGAACACACTAATCTCAGAAAGTATTGGTCTAATTTAAAAAAATCTTATTGCATGAGATACTCCGTTTATTGACGAAGGTTATAAGCAATATAATGCGGGTCAAACCGTGGGGCACAACTTGTATTGTATCAAGAGAATCTTTGACTTTAATAAAGCCACGCTACACCTCATATTGGAAGGAATAAGGAAACTCAGAGTTTCATAAAATACCATGGAGAGGAAAATGTCGAGGTAAAAGTAAAAGAAAAGCTATGTTAAGCCCAGATTTCTCTCGGGCGTAACATTTATCAAAACAGTTACCTACTTAAAGGGTACGGCAAAGTCATTTTCCGACTTTTCTTTGTCACATTTTTAGGTGAAGTATTTTTCCGGATTTTCACGGTTATCGTTGCAGTTTTGTCACGGTTTAAAGAATGATTTACATGATTTGTCGTACGAGCTTTCTACTGCGGTTTCGACCGCATTGTCGGGATAAAATGTTTCTAGATAACTATAAGGTATACAAAATTACACGAGAAAAAGTTGTAAGTAGTGCAATTTCTATAAGAAACACATATTTTTATCAATTAGTGGTTTGTTTTTATCAAGCAACTATATAGTGAAACGTAAAAAAAAATATTATCGTAATAGTACAAGTTGTTAAAATGCCCAAAAGCTATTTTGTGCAATCTAATCAACATTATGAACTTGTCCTAAAGTTTTCTAATAAAACGTGATAAAACAGCAGAACACGACTGTGTCAGAGAGTAAAGAACAAGTAGTTGTCCAAAAAAACTTGTGACATTTATTGGTGGGTCGACTCGCTTAACTGAAACTAAGTTGAAACAAGTTTGAGCAAAATTACGAGTCACTTTCAGAGTGTTGGAGACTATGTCTAATACTGTATTAATTAATATTATAAATGCGAAAGTAACTTTGTCTGTTTGTCTGTCTTCACGCCTAAACCACTGAAAATATCACAGATGTAGCAGTCAGTATTTTTTATCGATGTCGCTGAACCTAAATAATAACTTTGGAAACATGTTGTTTCTGAAATGGTAGAGTATTAGAAAAAATAAAAGAAATTTTATATCTACGCAGGAAAAAACCATAAAGTAACTATTAATTTATTGATGGCAAAGCCATAAGCCATATATTCATTATAGGCCCCAAGAGAGCACTTATGAAGGTCAAATCTGCTGAAGTTTTACGTAAGTACCTTAAAGATAATTAAATTATGACTTACTTATAAGATTAATGGAGAAGAGAATTTTCCGATGACATCGTCCTCATTGTGCAATAAAGCTATAAATCAGGGGGCCTACCACAAGCTCTTAAAACAAGGTTAAAATAACCTTATTTGTCTTTTGTCCCTCTTTGACATCCGGCGTCAAAACAGGACAAAAGACAAATAAGGTTATTTTAACCTTATTTTAATAATATAAAATAATATAAAACCTGTTTCATATTACCACATTGAAGGAAAATTCCCAAATATCTAAATATAAGTGATAAAGAGAAACATTATGAAGGCAATAAAGAACAAATATGAAATAAAAAGCCCTTTTATCTACTAAAGCGCAACCTCTCACACCTAATTCCATGTTTATTGGATAAAATAAATATAAAGTAGTAATTTGACAGGCCGGTGAGTCATTCTAGATAAAAATATCATATTTAGTGCTGCTTGCACATCGATATTGGGTGTAACGATAACTTAAACATTCTAACTATTTCTAATCAATCTGACATGACATTTATTTACCGAGGACTACAAAGTTCTAAACAAGAAAAAATCCCTACAATTCCAATAATAATAAATACTAATTAGCGATGGGCGATTTGTTACTAAAAACAATCGAATTATTCGATTGTCCAATTTATTCGAATCATTCGAATCGGCTGTCCGTCCACCGAATGAATGAATTAGACAGTATACTATTGTAGTCTTTGGAATGAATCTATTCGCCCCCACGCTCACCCGTCGATTGTGCGTAGGTACTATTGCAACCTGCGTTGCGTGCGTCAATTTTCATTCGAAAGGTCGATTGTTTATTCGTTAGAACGAATGAATCGACAATCGAATGTACAGTTTTACAATTGTCGATTATTTCGATTACTTTTTTTGGAACAATCGCCCATGCCATCGCTTATATTAATACAATTATTTCAGGTTACGTTTAAAATCAATAACCGAGTTATGTTGGTTGATGGGTATTGCAAAAAAAAAAATACGGATATTCATCAGTTCCAGATACCACCAGTTTCCAGGTACACAAAGGTAAGTAACCATGTAATGCCGAATATTTTCATATCGAGAATTTTTTGAACAGTCAGACGTTTTAGTGAATATCGACAAGTGCTCGCCACCTTAGCACCACTAATCTTAACAGAGTGTAACGACCACCTCCACTTTGTTTTTACGACAGAAGTAACACGTGAGAAAACTCATTTTTACCACACATTGATGTGTTTTAGTAAGCATAAAACTACACGGTGAATGTTAAAGTAAAAATTAGACAAACTAAAATAAATATTAGCCGAGTTGAGATTAACCATGGATTAACCGCAAAGCACTGGCAGTGGGGACGCGTCTTTGACGGAACTCTGAAAATACTTCTAGATTTTTTAGTAAATAAAAGAAAAAAAAAAAAAGAGAAAAACATTTTATTTTTGCGCGCCATTCGACGCAGACATAATTAAAATCAAAAACAAAAGAAACAAAAAGATACACTAAAAATACACACCCTTACTCTTAACTATAAACTATATTATATTGCCATTTTGGCTACTTTTTTAGCTACTGCAAGAATGGTACAGTAGGCAACACCTTCCATATAAAAAAAATAAACAAAGCTAACAACGTGATGATTTTTGAGCGAATACCTAAACAATTATAACATAAAGTAAGTGCAAATTAAAAATAAATAAAACAATTTTGTTGTAAGTTTGTGCGTCGTATGTGCGCAAAAAATAAGGTTATTGCTCAGCATAATGCTGTGCTATTAGGACATAACCTAATATCTGCAGCGCTGATTTTCAGCAATAACCGATGAGCGACGCAATTCGTTCCCACCAGTGAGAAATCGATATCCAGTACCTACCTAAGTACTAAATATTAAAACTATCCAACAATACTATAAGAAACAGTGATTGAACATAATACTGATTGCAAACTGTTATTGCTTAGAACTCCAATACAATATAAAATATGAATCTATAATTAACGGTATGTATATACGTATATACTGTTTATTACATCGACAATAAACAAACAACACCTATGTAGTTTTAATCAATCCGACCAACTCGATAATCTGTAATACATAAAATAGGTACCTACATTCTTTCTAGTGATTACATTTTCGTTGGATACAGAAGCAGCATCTACCGCGACTATGTCGCGTTGGCTGTCACGCAGCTAATCCCAAAAATGCAACAAATTATAAAATTAAATAAGACAGCTATCAATATAAATAAATCAATAATATAACTAAAATACTATATCTGTATAAATATGTGTGACATAAATAAAAGTAAATACATGTATATAAATATAAGCTTTTTATTTTAGATTTTAGATTTGTATGCAGCCAGAATGGATCAGACATGTATATATATGTCGGAGTCAGCGACAGCCAAGCGATACAAAGACCACAATTAGAGTTCAGTGGTATCAGGATTCAGTGGGCGCAGTGCAGGCAATAAAACAACCTTATACCATCGCTTCGTAAAAGTCCCGTATGAGGAGAAGAAGCGACGCAACAAACTCCTCACGGGCCCAATGTGTTTATTGTCGTAATATTACAATTAAATAATCACTCCACTTCACTTCGCACAATTGTACATTCTTAAATAAGTATAGGCTTAAGCACCGGGTGTAACAACGATTGCACTGAGATGTGTACAGCTCGAGAGCTTGTGATAAACTAATTGTCCCAAAAGCAATATGCATCCCCTTATTAACTTTGTTATTCACGTTATAGTCAACTCAGTATTCTTACTTTTTACGCATACCCTCATTAAATCTGTTATTTACGTTAAAGTCAAATCAGTGTTGCTACTATTTCACCCAACCCTTGTACCACGATAATATCATAATACAACTGAGTTTGACCAACTATCTAACTCTCCGACACGGCCATCCTGCGAATCACACGTCCTCGTGTGAAAAGCTCTACCAGATGTACCTGAAACCAAAGAAGTTCAGCACAGTAACTGATAATTTCGCTCGGCCATTCCTGCCTAAACTTGATAGCCATTTTTGCTATTAATCGCTTCAGTTTAATCATTATACTAACGCTTACTCATACTAACCAATGATACAGTTCCAATCTTTTAACTTATCTCATCAATTCAAGACACACTAAAGTCAACACAGGTAAGGAGTAAGCACAGTTTAGACAATCCAAATGTAACGATTACTAAGATCAACAGCCCTACAGCTCCACCAAGCACGTTTACTACCTACGCACTTACCTAAGGGAGACAGTTTTAACTTTATAGTCTTCTAGGCAAGAATAAACTGTACTAAATCACCCAAAGTCATTGCTTATGGAATATTCGCGGACTACTCACGAAAATCTATGATCTCCGCACTGTATTGTGTTCTGAAAACAGCCACCGCGCCGTTAATAGTCTAAGTCGCCTCCAATGGCCTCCACGCCTTCCAGGTAACCACCACGCCTTCTGGACAACTCCGTCTATATGACCACCTCGCTTCATTTAGACAGGCCTTCACGCCTTCTAGATTACTACTAAATCTGGCAAAGAGCATACGACCTCCCGGATGGTAGCCGGTTACCGCAGCCCTTGGACATGTGTAACACCAGGGGTATCACACGCGTGCGTACCGACTCTGCAGAAATCTCTTCTAGATCACCACTAGTTCTGGCAAAAAGCATACGGCCTCCCGGATGCTAGCCGGTTACCGCAGCCTTTGGACACTTGCAACACCAGGGGTATCACTCGCGTCTGCCGACTCTGCGGAAATCTCTTCACCTATCCTTCAAGATGGCCACCTAGCCTAGTCAGATAACACCGTCTAAATGGCCACCTCGCCTCATTTAGACAACACCGTGTAAATGGCCACCTCACCGTTCAGAACTTAAACATTAGGTACTCTGCTCAATTAACCTATGATAACGAAACAATAACCTTTAACCAGCGATACCAACATCTGACTAGCCATAACATAAAAGTGAAATAAAGACAATTCAAAATAACAAACACTACTGTAGTGAACCAATTGATTCATTCACGGAATACTCAAGTTTACTCAAGAAATACCGATTTCCATCAGGCTGTCTACATAATAGCTAATGGTAAGGTCAACTTTACTACGGCTGATAGAATTTCACTCCAAAATGAACTACACTACCTAATTGGTATTAGTTTAAACCTATCGTGAGATTATATGACGTAAGAGATTAAAATATTGTGTGATTTTAACGACCTAGAAACATTGAGTCATTACATAACCTTGCATGACCTTCACTATGAGAATAAATGTCATGGACATAAACAAAGGATATTGCCAACCGCATATGGAACCAGCACAGTACATCGCTATCAAGGGACTCACTAAACTCCTAGTTAGTTGCTTACACTATACTTTTAACCATCATAGTTTATTTCTACCTACATTTTTCAATTCCGAAATCGTCACGAAATCAAAACGCAATTTCACGATAATAAAATCAATTACAATAATCTGGCTAAAACAATATTGATGAGTACCGCATCAAAGTCTAGTCTCATTTGCGTAACAACTTAAACAAGGGTAATAATAAAGCATACCGTCACGTCACACTAACAACACATCTTGTTAACGCTTCAACACAAACTGGGATATTAAACTACGCAGCCTAGGTGCGGCTCATCTTATTAAGTACCACGCTAGTATTTTAATAAGCAAGTACAACTCAAATCATTAGGTGCCTATTTTATCTGACTATCCGATTATGACTATAATCTAGCTCCCATAATCTCTATGACTGCTAAACACTAATTCCGTAACGATAACTATACCCGTGATTATCTCCGTGACCTAAACGCAAAATAATAATTTGAGACTCAAGAGGACACGCACTTAAATCCAATTAAAACGCTAACCAACTATATTCTCAACAACAATGGGTACTTGTAACTCAGGTACCTTCGTAATCCATTAGTAAACAACATGAAATCGACTCACAGAAAATAGCCATCTATCCAGTAGGGTTGCCGAATGCAGCACAGGTCAACCCGACGCTGGTTGTTGCTGTTGCTCACTGCACCGGTGTTGCTACCAACCGCGCTGCCGTTGCCACGACTGCTTTTGACTGCAGTGAAGTTGCAGACACGAGAGTAGTTATTCGCAAAGTAGCCAGCATCACCACATCTGTAACATATAACACCAAAAGCATTTGATCGCAGCTTAGACAAAAAACAATATGTAAGAAGTAAAGGAACGATCACATGACCTGTTTTTCCCACACTCGAAGCACCGCAGACAACCGCGCAGCATGGAATCACTACCATCTAGCTATGATCATGTCGCGTATAAGCACGCGCATCTCATGATTCATTTAGTTACACGATTATTTGACTGTTTCTGGCTATAGAAACGATGCCACCAAACTTTATTCAGTCTTCCTTCTTGACGTCATCCCTCGCTTGGCAAAAGCCTCTATTTGACACGTGTTCGGGGTTCTCAAGCACGTGGCAGTCCTCAAAGTATGTAGAAACAATTCAAGTATGGTTTTAATTGCCTGTCTTTATCCCATGCCTGATGTCGGAGTCAGCGACAGCCAAGCGATACAAAGACCACAATTAGAGTTCAGTGGTATCAGGATTCAGTGGGCGCAGTGCAGGCAATAAAACAACCTTATACCATCGCTTCGTAAAAGTCCCGTATGAGGAGAAGAAGCGACGCAACAAACTCCTCACGGGCCCAATGTGTTTATTGTCGTAATATTACAATTAAATAATCACTCCACTTCACTTCGCACAATTGTACATTCTTAAATAAGTATAGGCTTAAGAACCGGGTGTAACAACGATTGCACTGAGATGTGTACAGCTCGAGAGCTTGTGATAAACTAATTGTCCCAAAAGCAATATGCATCCCCTTATTAACTTTGTTATTCACGTTATAGTCAACTCAGTATTCTTACTTTTTACGCATACCCTCATTAAATCTGTTATTTACGTTAAAGTCAAATCAGTGTTGCTACTATTTCACCCAACCCTTGTACCACGATAATATCATAATACAACTGAGTTTGACCAACTATCTAACTCTCCGACATATATATATGGACATACATGGGAAATAATATAAAGGAATCTTTTTATTTTTATACAGCTCAGGTGGCAAACAAGCATACGGCCCGCCTGATGGTAAGCGGTAACCGTAGCCTATGGATGCTTGCAACACCAGGGGAATCACGCGCGTTGCCGACCTACGCCGCGCTGCCTACAGAAATCTCTTCACACCCCATTTGAAGAACCCTATGCTGTACTCCATATGTAATCTTACCTGTTTGATAAATTACTTTTCTTATACGACGGGGACTAAGGGATATAAATGAGGCAGAGTTATTTTCAAAGCGGTTGTATAAAATTATAATAAACTAGTCACAATCTAAAAAGCCCGTTTTGACATCCATGTGCCAGAAAGTGACAAACATGTGTGACAAGAAGAGACGTCTGCTTGTCAAAGCCTATTAGATTATGAAGGGTTTAGTGTTTAGCGACATTATAATTACACAGATTTTTGTTAATCATCTTCATTTTATATATCACGGGTCCCTTCCTGTAAAATTTTAATATTTTTTCTGGGCACCTTTAAACAGTGTCTTGTAAATAATACCATGACACAATAGCCCTGCAACCTACAATATATAAAATATGTAAATCAAAATATGTAATCAAAATAAAAGGAATTAATACAATTTAGACAACGAATGATTGTAAAAAAAATACTAAGTACCTAATTAAATGGAAGCAATGAAATTTGACGACTCTAGGGTCGTTTTATATATTATTACTAGCTTGACCCGCGGCATGACTCGCGATAGAGTGTCATAATTTAGCCATCCTCGAGAAATGGGCTATCGAGAGCAAAAATAATCTTTCAAATCAGACTGGTAGTTCGAGAGATTAGTGCATTCAAACCACGGATTCAAACCACAAGCATATAAGAAGAAGATTCAAACAAACTCTTCAGATTTATTATATTAGTATAGTTATAGCAGGTAGAAAATCTGTCTTGTTCTGTGTTTTTACAAAGATAACTAACTTTGCATGGCTCGCTCCCTGAATTTATTCACACAATTTCACTCCTGCATCTCAGCATTTTCCTTTTCAGTTAATTTTCCCTTGACAACTCAAGAGAACCTGAGATTTTCATTTCATTTCTAATTAAATGGTAGGATTTTTCTTTATGAAACTCTTTATGAATTATAATTTCAATCGTAGTTACTTTCTTACTACCCGACTGACCCGGAAGGAGGGCTATGTTTTTCAGTGTATGTCTATTTCTTTGGCAGGTTCTGTAGCCTACTGGTTGGCTTGATGGATTGAAATATTATGAGGTGTTATTTCATACATAATACACTCCAAAAACATAAAATTAGAGAAAGTCTCATCATAATCAAATTAGCCGTTCCGAGATTTGGCCATTACCAGATGTCAGAAACGCTTTTTGTTGGCGGCCGCATTGTAGGTAGATTATTAATTTCAATCAACCACTCCTTTCCCGAAAATATAAGGGACTTGACAGATTGGAGTGACCCTATCAGGATCAGTTTCTTCCTTTCCAGGTACGAAACCGTAAAAAATATACGAAATCATTTTAAAACTGTGTTACGACCTTCGGCCACATCATCACTCATGGTAAGATTGTGGTCAAACACTATACACAGTAAAAAAATCTCTTTAGCAACTTACTCTATAGAAATAAAGCTATCGTTAAGCCAACACATTTCTGCTCCAAATTTACTTTGTTACAGTTTTGTTTTGAAAATATTGTATGATTCAGAAATCTATAAGCAAATCTGTTTGTTTTAAATCTATGCAATGTTAAAATTCGTAAACATCATTATTCAAAACATTTCAACAAGTTTTCACTTCAATGTACACACGGCTACAGATCAAGCTATACATTTCCAGTATAAGCTGATCTCGCATTGTATAGGATTTCCGTACTATGGGAGGTCAGCTTATACTAGAAATGTATAGCTTGATCGGTAGCCGTGTGTACGTATTTGTTACCATCGACAATAATAGTCTGGCTGTAAATTTTATAGAGGAGTTGCGTTAAATTCATATTTAAAATTAATAAATATCCTGGGACATTCCTCACACACGGTCATCTACTTTTTCATCGGGTCTCATCGGTACTTTTTGTTTGTAAATACATACTTAATATACATAATTAATAATAATTATAATTACACCCATACTCAGGACATACCGATATGTTCACACAAATGCATGTCCTGTGTGGGAATCGAACCCACGACCTTAACCAACCGCGCCAACCGTATATTGTAAAATCCTGAACTCGCTCACTCATTACAGGTTGGAAGTAGTAGCGTAGTAGTAGCGTAGTAGTAGCGAATATAATGTTTGCCCTAGATACCTATATAAAGTTTGCTATAGAATTGGCTCGTCTGAAGAGATTGTCAATCGTAATAGGGTTGCGTCCGAACCTGCGGAGTGAACAATAAAATAAAACTGAATAAGAATTTCATCTTACCCAATTTTTTTGTTCAAAGTATTCACTACTTTTGTTCCGTTTGTGAAGCTTATTTTTGCCATTTTAATTTCACTTCGTTAAATGTTTTATCGCAGAGGAATCGCTCCATTTCAATGAAATGCCTGTTATTCTTTCAGGAGAGCAATTTAATTTTCCATACCACTTAATTCGTTTGTTATTTAAATCGTTTCCGTGGAATATTTCTGTCTTTTGCATTATTTGAAGTTTTACCGTTTGGGGTACTAGCCCTCAGGGCTATTCGTATTCGGTCCATACGTATGCTAAATTTGAGTATATATTATAAAATATTGACTAAAACTGAATATTGGATAATTAAGATATGATAAGAAAATAATGAAGAAGAAATATCGAATAAGACCTTGTTTCAAACTGTATTTTCGGTTTTACTGAACCCTAAAAATAATGAGAAAGCATTCTCATCGTCCTCAAATAAATAAGTTTAATCTTTCACTAGGTGTGATTACATTGTCCTACCCCCAAAATTGTATAGAGTGAACCGAGTTTGCTTATTTGAATCAAGTGCTAGAAACCGTACAGGTGGGTCTACGCTACGCGAGCCGACCACGAGCCGAGCACACGTGAAGCACGAATTCGCGTAGCGAGGACGGACTTTAGAACATCGAACGCGCGTTCGGTTTGCGCTCGAGTGAACTCCGCCAATCGTCAGTTTTGTCAGACGGACACAGGGATTCGCATCGCACTCGTGTTGTAGCCTCCACACTTGATATTACGAGCAACGAACGAATAGAGGCTCGGCTCGTGCTCGGTTCGTGTAGTATTGACGCAACGCACCATAAGATGCTTGAAGAAGTTTGCCTCTGCAGCTTGGTGGTTTATCAGGATGCAATAACATGATATTTCAAGTAAAAACACTATTTTTTATTCCGTAAAGTACACGTAACACGACAGTTATATAGGTTATTGGCTTCAGTGTTGTCCAGCAATGTTTTCGTAGTTGTACTAGTTTACATATTAAATTTAATGTTGCCAACAATGCTGACTAACACCGATTCCTTGTCGTATGGCGCTCGCTAGTAGTGCGCGCGCGCTTTATAGTATAGGAAAAGGAAGACATTTTTGAAAATATTTAGGTATTTATGAAATATTTATACTCCTGCCACAAAGTTAGATTTAGCTGAAAAAGCATTTATTAGATTCAGACTATTAAAATGGAATGCCAAGGTATATACGAATAAAATATCAAACGCATGGTTAACAAGTCATAATATGATAATATGAATACTCCTTCATCAATCTTCTGTGTCAACGAGCATTTAATTTATTCAAAGTAAAATTTCATTAGCAAAGAGGTTTCTCATTTTACGAGCTATATATTATTGTGCGTCCATGCTACGCGAACCGAGCACGAGCCGAGCCACGAACGAACAGAATCCGTCGCGTTGCTCGCGATGTCAAGTGTGGACTTAATTAACGAGCGCGATGCGAATCCCTGTGTTCGTGAAAAAACTGACAATCGGACGGAGCACATTCGAGCGCGAAACGAATGCTCGTTCGAGGCTCGGCTCGTGCTCGCTTCGTGTAGCATGGACGCACCCTGAGGGACGCACCATTACATTATATGGATTGGAGTCGAGCATTTTGTGGTGACGTGGAAAAGCTGCGATAAATAAATTCCCAGACAGCAGCGTCGACAGATTTATTGCTATGGATAAAGTGGAAATATTTTAGAAATCCGGCTTTTGATAAATTGAACGAATTCGATCCAATTTCAACACCTCATTCAGAAAAACTTATCTCTGTTTATTATATGGTCACTTCCACAAAGAGCAGACTTCTCCTCATTCCCTTAAATCGCATAAAAAATAGTAAGAATATTTCCTTATTAACAAACTAAACTTATTTTGTGTAACTATACTTATGTCCTGTCAAAATAGTCCAATTGCTTTTTTTTAACGTGAACTTTGAAGGCAGCAAAATTTGTCGCAACTATTTTTCGGCAAATGAAAATGGCATAGGCTAATTTCAGTACATATTTGTAGGAAAGAAAAATGTAAACTTGGTTTGAATCAATTTTTGACTTTATCAGCAGCACCAATAATGTGCGAGGCGAATGACGGAATACTGTGGTACGGGCCTGCAAATATGGCCGGCCTCGCGAAATAAATACAAAGTAGTACAGTAGTACAGGTCGGTTAACGAAAGCTGGCACGTTCACAGTACTCATAAATTTGCAATCAGTCAAGTCTAATGGACGAATGCAAAAATAGACCACTCTATATTTATGAGCAGTAGCAAAAGCAAAACAATAACTGTCTCCTTCATACTCATAAGCTTGACTTTGCGCGAGAGAGACGGTGTAAATGTGTTGAAACGTGCCAGCTTTAGTTAACCGACCTGTACCACAGTTTTACTATTGGTAGTACCCAACTGATATGGCTTGCCGATGTACCTGCGCAGAAGATACATTTTCAAAGCGCGGGAAATGCTATTGGTCGGTAGCTGCCGCCATGTGTGCGGAGGGCTGTGACTTTGGACTGAGACGGAACTAACAGCTGCAGTGTATTATGAACCTCATAGTAGTGGTCTAAGGTTGATTGTAAGTTTTTAAGCATTCTTTGGTTAATCTTCGGGCCATACTTTCTTTTCTGTGCGAACGAAGATTCACGATGCGCCTTATCAGTTGGGTACTACTGTACTTTTTCAGATATATGCAGACATAATATAGTTTTACATAAAATAAATATAGGTTTATGCGCGTGATAGCTAGTTAAGGCAATTTATTTAATGCATAAGAGAACCCTACTACACATTGTTCAAAGTTGCTAAATTAGTATAGCAACTTTATATTAGTGTCACTTAGTCCTTGCTATTAAAACTTTATCGTGAACATTTTCAATGATTTATTGTATCCCTTCTCGCTCCCTCAAACGTTTGTTGACTTCTTCATTTTATATTATGGTGCGTCTACGCTACGCGAACTTAGGACGAGCCGAGTCGCTCTTAGCTCGTCGCTCGCGATGTCAAGTATAGACGTACAACGAGCCTACAACACGAGCGTAATGCAAATCCCTGCGTGTTCGTCAAAAGCAGTCGAGCGCGAGCCGAACGCTCATTCGAGGCTCCAAGTTCTCTACGCTACGCGAATTCGTGCTCCGTGTGTGCTCGGCACGTGCTCGGTTCGCGTAGCGTAGATCCATTTAGGTATAGTCGTAGCTCCGAAATTGGTCCGAACATTAGAAATAGACACAAGGATAAAAATCTTTTTTTATGAAAACGTTCACTCAAATTTAAATATGGGTACGAGTTCCTAAGACCATTAAAATAATAGTGTATTGGGGATTTATTATTATTCTATTATATATTATAAGTAGCGCCAACAAGAAAATTTTTATGAGAGCTATTTTATAAAACAAATACCCTAAATTAAAGATTTTATAATAGCAACGGTCGTAACTTTTGAAGATTCGCTGAACATTATGCTATGAAATATTTCATCATTATAGTTTACGCTATTGAAAACATGCGCCATAAAATTCCAAGAAATGATTTACCCATTGAATTACTTTGATTTATAGAGGAAGTATATTTAAGCATAGAAGCTTAGTCATGACTGAACATATGTTCACACTTTCGACGAGTATATTTATCTTCCAATTCTCGTCTTTAAGAATCTTCTAAGTATTTACTATAAATCATACGATTGCGAAAAATTACAAATGCGAAAGTAACTTTGAACATTTCACGAATAAACGTCTGAACAGATCACTATACAATTTGGCACGCAGGTTACCTATGTGCTGTTTATTTATGAGCTAGAGACCGGTGACAAACGAATGGACAGATAGACACAGTGAGGGCGTCGTCCCAACTTTCGCGTGCAGAATTCCTGAAATTTAAAAATATAAAATAATAAATGACTTATGTACCTAATGTAAGTAAATTATGTATAA
The DNA here is from genome assembly GCA_947623365.1 of Achlya flavicornis. Taxonomy (NCBI): domain Eukaryota; kingdom Metazoa; phylum Arthropoda; class Insecta; order Lepidoptera; family Drepanidae; genus Achlya; species Achlya flavicornis. The sequence continues at coordinate 12,654,648 of OX392480.1, read as the reverse complement.
GATGTATAAGATATACTAATCTGACTGACATAGTCACGGAAAAGAGAATACACTCTTTTCTCTGTGGACATAGTAATAAGATACTGTACGGTAGTCGGCGTTACGTATTGTAATGTAATCACGTCAAGCTTTCAAGAGGCCTAATCATATGACTACAGCATAATTTAGTTTCGATGAGAGGTTTAACCTTCGTCGTCCTTTTAGACCTTTCACGGTATACATAGGTATTTAGGGCCCAAATTATAAATGATTCATTATGTTTCCAAATAAAAGTTCCATTTCACTCGAACAAAATGTTTGGAACTGCTTGATGTTTTTCTAATTAGGCGGTGAATTTTGTAAATGTGGATAGAATTGAGTTTCTACAAACTCACCACGGTTATTGATGCGGTGCCGAAAGCACAAAAAGCTACAATGTATTTTTTTTATACCACTAAGGTGGCAAACAAGCATACGGCCGCCTGATGGTTACCGTAGCCTATGGACGCTTACAACACCAGGGGTATCTCTCGCGCGTTGCCCACCCTGAAGAAATCTCTTCACTTCACACCCTTTTTGAAGAACCCCATGCTTTACTCTATTGGGAAAACCACGGCGGGGAGCTCATTCCACAGTCCGAGCGTCCGCGGAATATTAGTTCCCTATTAGATGACAAACCCTTGAGATCCAATAGGAAGACCCACACACATGGCAGTTGCCCTGCTGTTGGAATATAACGAAATATCTTGGTAGTAGATTTTAAACTCGAGGGCATCCAGTTAGCCAGCCAAGTGGGTATAAAAATTTCACCGTGCTATGATCTTCTCACGATTTTCCATTACCGAAAACTCGGTTCCCCTTACGTAGGTTCCAAACCCACGATCGAGTACCGCAATTCATACGATATGTTATAATACCAATATTTTTGTTAAACCAGTATAAAAATACGTAGCAGACTGTTATGGTTAGATAAAAAAAATGCACTATCAGATCTTTGCTAGCCATCTTCTGGGATAGTATAATATTCGTGCTCTATGCACTTATCTAAATGTTTGCAGATCAATGAATTTGTAAAATTTTCCAGATAAGGTAGCGAGCGAACAACTTCATTTAATGAAAGCAAAGATGCTCAGCTCAATGGTTGATAAGTCGACCATGACATCTGTGAGCATCGTGAAGAAACCATCGATACTTTGTCCGTAGGTTCTTGCTAATGATGGTTTGTCGTGGAAAAACAAGAGAGTCTTATTTTTAGCAAAGGATTTTGGAAATATAGAGCTGAAATTATGAACTATTCCTCATCATCATCATCAGCCTTTTGTAAGTTCACAAGCCACCATGTTGGTTATTTTTTTTTGTCTGATGACTTTGTTGCGATTTTATCCTTCATAGAAAGCCCGAGTATAGCTCTTTCTATAGCTCGCTGAGTGACTTAAAATTTTTGGACCAGTATATGCGTCAGTGTTCACGTCTTGGCTCCGTCGATCATAAAAGGCAGGACGCACTGGTTGTGACTTTGTCTTGAGACTCTGCGGTATAGGCAACTTACAGTTCTGATGATGTTTTCCAAATGCTGCCCATCCAAAATGAATCCTGCTGAATCTTTCTTTAGAAAGAAGCCGACCGTAGGGACCTGGATAGTTTGGCCCAGATTGACATATTCATGGACAACTTCGAACTATTCCTACATAGATTTAAAATCAGTATTAGCAGTTACAGGTCGGTTAACGAAAGCTGGCACGTTCACAGTACTCATAAATTTGCAATCAGTCAAGTCTAATGGACGAATGCAAAAATAGACCACTCTATATTTATGAGCAGTAGCAAAAGCAAAACAATAACTGTCTCCTTCATACTCATGTCAAGCTTATGAGTATGAAGGAGACAGTTATTGTTTTTTGCGCGAGAGAGACGGTGTAAATGTGTTGAAACGTGCCAGCTTTAGTTAACCGACCTGTAACCAGGCACTTCCTATGTCACATATAAATAACTAAAGAAACGTGCGAACTTACCGTTTATTCAAGTAAAAGTCAAGAGACAAAATAACACAGAAGATGGAGCTGCGCGGATTTGCTAGTTTCTAAATAAAAAAAAGTGTGAACGTTCCAATTAATTTAAAACCTTATTAGCACCACAGACAAAGTGCTATATTAAACAAAGGAACCATTAACAGGCTGTACCTCAGTGTGACTTATGAGCCATGTATTTATAGAAGTGGGTCATCCAACGGGCGCGTCGCGGCTAATGAGCTCGAGCTTCGATATATTGCGTGTGTCTATGAGGGTACTTAGTTTTTATAGTTCTTCGTTATATAGGATAAAGTGGCTCAAACTATTTCGTTCTTGTCTCTTATTTGTAAGTATGTAATAAAATCCCTTCATCTTATTTGTTACTATTTATTGAAAATTATATGTGAATCATTTGTATGTTTGGATTATTTCAAGAACGAGCTTTGCTCCAAAACTCGGAAAAACACGTTTTACAAGAAATGAGACGTAAATAGACCGATTTTTTACTCCCCAAAATCACCGTATAGCAAATTTCATCCAAATCCCTAGTAAGTATTTTTTAACCGACTTCAAAAAAAAACCGGCCAAGTGCGAGTCAGACTCGCGCACCGAGGGTTCCGTACAAACCTGTAGGTATATAAGTAAATGGTAGTATAGACCTGAGTATTTGATATTAATTTCAATTTATGACGTATTAAAAAAAAAACCGGCCAAGTGCGAGTCAGACTCACGCACCGAGGCTCCCGTACACCTGTAGGTATATAAGTAAATGGTAGTATAGACCTGAGTATTTGATATTAATTTCAATTTATGACGTATTACAAAAAAACTACTTATTAGATCTCGTTCAAACCAATTTTCGGTGGAAGTTTGCACCGTAATGTACATCATATATTTTTTATAGATTTATCATTCTCTTATTTTAGAAGTTACAGGGGGGGGGACACACATTTTACCACTTTGGAAGTGTCTCTCGCGCAAACTATTCAGTTTAGAAAAAAATGATATTAGAAACCTCAATATCATTTTTGAAGACCTATCCATAGACACCCCACACTTATGGGTTTGATGAAAAAAAAAAAATTGAGTTTCAGTTCTAAGTATGGGGAACCCCCAAAATTTATTGTTTTTTTTCTATTTTTGTGTGAAAATCTGAATGCGGTTCACAGAATACATCTACTTACCAAGTTTCAACATTATACTTCTTATAGTTTCGGAAATAAATGGCTGTGACATACGGACGGACAGACAGACAGACAGACATGACGAATCTATAAGGGTTCCGTTTTTTGCCATTTGGCTACGGAACCCTAAAAAAACGGAGGTTCTCAATCAATTACCTCATAACTCCGTCATTTATTAACCGATTTGGAAAATTATTTTTTGTCACTTCCCGTTTCGTCCCATTGTCATCAGATCAGGATTTGATAACTTCTTAGTGTACTTTGAAGTCGAATTAAGTTTTTTCTAAAACAGTTCAATTATTTGTTTGTTTAAACAGGCTAATCTCTGGAACTACCAGTCGGATTTGAAAAAATCTTTCACTAATAACAAGCTACATTATCCCCGAGTATTATAGACCCGACTGAGACTTTTATCCCGGGAAAACGGATGGAACCGCGGGGAACTGCTAGTTTACTGGACCTATGTAAGTTTCGCGTCCCTTTATATCTCGTAACAAATCACAATAAAATAAAAACAAAATTATAATATATTGAATCACCTCCACAGGTACTTTTGAATTGATAGAATAAAGTTGGGTCAAATAACAACTAAAACTTCAGCTTTGACTTTCAAAAGTTCTCTCTGAGGACCTAAATTGAATAAAGGGCTTTGACTTTGAATGTTTGAAAGTTGTGCCTACATTGTTTGGGCTATTTATTCTTATGGATGCTTGGTACTATCATGTGGTATTAAAAATAGAGTAGGTAAGTAGTTAGTTTTGTACGGTATCATTTTTTAATGGACTTTCTTTTATGGACCAGACCTTCTGTCTCTCAGATGTCTTCCACATCCTCACGCAGGCAAATCAGTCGTATCTAGATACGCTAACCAGATATTGAATCTACCGTATTACATGGCTTTTCCGCTTAATTCGGCTGTCAATAGTCAAGTACTGGAACTTTTTGTTAGATCAGATTCTTTTGCCAAGTCAACATTTCTGTCTGTTTGGACGCTTAGTTCTTTTGAACTACACACTGATTGGTTTTTCGCACTTTCAGAGTAGGTACTTTATTTGAATCTTGATAATATAGTTAGTCATCAAAAAATAACCGAGACGAAACCGGCCGGGTCGGTGGTTCAGTATAAAATGATCCTGTATATCCACTGAGAGGAGCTCTACGAATACAGTTTGGGAATCTCAAGAGTGTGTGACTAAATACTCTTTTATGGAGCAGTAAAAGACAATCCGATCTAGGCGAAAGGTGCTTACTGAAGATGTTACTTACTGCTCTCACTTTGAGGCTTGATGGCGTTTTGGATGGGGTTTTGCTTTCTTGTTTTATTAATTTGTAGTAGATATCTTTTTTATTATTGAAAGTCATACTCTACGCTAGTTAAAATTATTTTTATTCGATTGTAAAAATAATAATCGGCTATTAAATTTTTTGTTGTATGCTATTAGTTTTTTTAAATATTATAAATAAAATTTATCAGTTGATGATTAGACATATTTTTATGGTTTTAAAAAAATAATCTGCTACGGTCTAAATGTATTTGTATTGAATGAATTCTCACGGTTCGTGGTTTTACGGGACACACGCCCATTTCAAATCAAAATGTACTTCAATAAAGATCAAAATAGCACCTACGTTGGTGTCAAAATCGCAGTCAATCACAAACATTCCATTATGATTATTATGAAGTAAGTAATACGGTACAAATATCCTTAAAAATAGACGAGAACGATTGCGACTATAAAATGAAAGTTTTCGAAATTTTCATTAATCTGCATTACTGATTTCAGGGAAGCTTTTGATATGTTATTGTATACGTGAATATCCTATAAAATATTGGGTACACAAACTATTCCATCAGTAAACTAAACAACTAGTTGTTGATAGAAATGTCTGCTTAACGATATTATTGCAACTGTTATATTAAAGATAAACTACTAAAATTTAAATAAAATATCAGCCGAGACTGTTTGGGTAAATAAGTTTGCAAATACAAACACTGGGTTTTTAAAGAAATGTATCTAAATATACAAGACGTATATATATTTGCATAGGTAACTGTAGACACAGCGAGTTAAACGACCTCTTCGTTTTATTCGGGAACCCAGAGGGAAACTAACTATTGAAGGTAGTTTTACTGAATAGAATAGAAGTTAAGGCACATTGATTCCAACGAATTAATTCCCGCCGTGGTTTTCTCATAGCAGTGAGTTTTCACATCTGCAAAGTACACGACTGATAGTTCATTGGAAAACAATTTTTATTTGTACAATTTTTATCTAGGTATTATTTCAAATATCTTTGATGATAGTTTAGCATAGAGGTTACTAAATACTTAAAGCATATTTAGTTAAAAAATAAAACAAATAGTATTTTAGTCTGTGTTTATTTGATTAGGAAGCAAGTTAGGAAGTAACTCATTTAAAGTTAAGTAAAAAGTCATAATTTTACAAAATAGGTTCACAGTTCTTTAAAATAGTTCAAAGTTTATTATTTACATAAAATATTGAATGAACTTATGTATTTTAAAATTAAATATTTTATACACAAAGTACTAACCTACATACAATTTTATATAAATACAATTTATTTACATAATTATAAAATACTTAATTTTGATTTACAATAAACTTTTACCTCATGGCAGTAGGCTGGACTAGTTACTTACTCTAAGAAAAAGTTTAAAGGACTCAAAAGAGATATATATACATATAATGCTGCTTTTTATAATACATACAGTAAAAGTAGCAAGTGTATATATATTTTTTCCCTACATTGTAAAACGAGACAAGAAAAAAAAACCTCAAGACCTCAAGTCTCGATAATTATATGGATTGTTTATCGATTTACCCCCTTATTCATAATGAAGTTATCAAACGTTGATTAGCTAAAATTCCGAAGTCTTTATCTGACAGGTGACATTTGTTGATCGAAAGAGTGAGACGGGGCACACTATTACACTGATTTAGTTAAAATGCCATTATGAATAAGGGGGTTAGTCTTTGAAAGTCCATTTAGTCACAAAATTTCACGAGAATCGGTTGAGATATGCGACCTGTAGAGGGGAATATACGGATTTTTTATCGATTTAGTCTTTGAAAGTCCATTTAGTCACAAAATTTCACGAGAATCGGTTGAAAAATACGTCCTGTAGAGGAGAACAGCCGGACATCTGGACATACGAAAGTATTTATGTAGAAACGGAGACCCTTCCCTCGCTTGGTCAATAAACGTTTGCTACTTTCTTATGATCATTTGTTAGTTAATCTTACTTCGCGTAACATGGACGCACCAAAACACGAACGGGTGGATGCTACCCCATCTATCTAGTACGAAAGCAACTATAGAAAACAAACCCCCGTGACATCTTGATGAGACAGAATTCACCCCGTTTAGTAATTCAAGGAGCATTTGAGGCTCAAGTTAATTATTATTTCCAATACTTCTGAGACCTTTAAGGTCTGAGAAGCATCCTAGGGACTTTATGAGTTACGATATTCGCAATGGTCAGTTAGTTTATAATATTACCATTTTTTCCATTGCCTTTAAAAACAATATTGCCTGGAAAACTAACTAAAAACTGGAAAGCACAGTCATCTTAGTTTTTTAGTCCATCGGCGTTATCAATCCTAGCCTAAAATCTTAATAATATAATTTCTCAACACACATTGTTCTAGAAATCGAGATCACCAGTAGCAAAAGGAACAATAACAACCACAGTTCATTCTAGCTGTTGAGCTCACAGTACACATTCACTCAGTACTTCAAGTCCGTTATTCACGCGGCTTCACTGCATCAGGTGGGTTCTGGGAGGTTCGGTTGTGGCTTCTTGTCCTTGCTTTGGGGGCTGCCACACGATTCGTCGCCGCCACTGTTCCCACTGTTGATTGCCACTGATGTTAATGGTACCTTTGGAGAGAGTTGGTGTGTAGTAATTGAATTCTCAAATCTTGGAGTTCTGTGATGTAGGTATGTATTTTATCAGGGAGAAGAATTCACTAAGGCCAAACACATGGGATAGCTGCTTTAATAAAGTGTAAGCCATTACTTGTCATTTTTTTTTTCTGCCGATGATGATCCAGTGGTCGTTAGAGGAAGACCGAAAAAGAGATTGATGGATTGTGTGAAAGATGACATAGGTAAGAAAGGAGTGACTGCTGGTATGACGGATAGAAGAGCCGAATGGAAGAAGCGTAAATATTGCGCCGACCCCTAATAAATGGGAACAGGGCAGGTTCACCAAAAGAGGGACAGAGGAATTCAGGACACCAACAGAGGGATATTTTTATAAGCTTTCATGGTAATCCTCATGAAATGAATACACACAGTCAGTCTCAGTTAAGTGTATTAGTTCAGTTTACTACCTAATATGTTAATTTGAGCTGTTCAGAGTCGGACCTTCTAGGTTTATGATAGTTTCCGTTCCAGTTTCATAATAGGCGACACAGTTGAAAGTTCTAGTATTTGGCACCATTTAGATAGTATCGCTACCGTTCATACTACGTATTTCAAAACAAGTCGCATTAAAAGGAAAACTAGACTTGAACTCGTATTTGCTCTGCTGTTTTGCATTTTGTTATTTGAATCAGAGGAAACTAGGGAGCTGTATGGACCCGTTTTAAATGCTGACCTAACAGTATGATTAGTTATGCAAATTTCGAAGACGTGCGAGAAATAGCAACCATTGCTGTCAATAATTAATAGTACTAGTTTGCGCCCACTATTTCATCCCGAGGGATATTTAGTTTTCTCGTGATAAAAAGTATCCTATATGCTAATCCAGAATATATTCTACCTGACTGCGGAAGTTCATCCAAACCCGATAAGCCGTTGATGCGTGATTGAGCGACAAATACGCGACGTACTTTTTGGTAGAGTTGAAGATAGCTCAGAAACTAGCTACGATCTTAATTCTATCATATTATCGTTGTATTTAAGCCTCATTACATTCATGAAAGCATTTTAGCAATAGCCGTGTTTATGAGTCATAAATAACCTGATTTAGAAATAATGCGTGACAAATATAATGGTATATTCATAATATAGCCCAGGGAAAGTAACAATTATTTGTGTAAATGGGCTTAATCTTGAAAGGAAATCTGATTTATAATGCTTTTTTTAGAGGTAACACGGATTTTAGCACTTGTGTATCACACGTGGATCGAAGACTTCCATTCAGTTTGACGCTGGTTGACGGAAGACATGAGAAGACCTATAAAAAATTCCTACATGAAGATAACCTGAACCTTAAACATTAAAGTTATGGAGGAGTAGGATGACTCTTCCTTAGCTTAGAATAACAGCTACGGTGTTCCCCTGCCTGTCGTAAAAGGCGACTAAACGGGGCCTTTGGGGTCGTGGGCAATCAGAGCGGGGGCTCTGTGCGCCCAGAAGCGACCCCCAAGGAGGACGATGGGTTGACGTGGTTAAGACTCATCGTGCGACAGCACAGCGGGGATCTTAGGGGGAGGTGTCAGACTTCCCCCGGGACGAGCTATCAAAGCGTCGCGCTTGGAGGGGTGAGCAGGTACGCGTTCAACACGAGAGCCCGCCCCTCTCTCTAAAGCGCAAATGGCGACCACCGTGGGGTTTTAGCCGGTATAAGTCTGGCATAAACTGGCTGCTTGCCCCGGGGCGGTCGGGTATCCTATGTAGATTTCCCAAAAAAAAAAGGATGACTCTTCCATTTAAAAGATCTTACGCCAGGCTGTGTCTTTGTGCCTGGGGACAGCGGTCCAACTGTAGATGTCGGACAGTTAATTATGTCTGGAGAATGCCTTCCGCGCTTCCATAGCGTGATACATAATCTTGTGGCACATCTAAGTTTACCATCTGCGTGTGAACTGCTTGCGTGTGATCGATACAAATTCATAATTACCATAGAAACAGCAGTAAAGATGTGCGTGTCGGATTGCCTCGGTGGTGGTGACAAGGAGGCGTCGTATCTCAAGTCAAGCTGCAGCATGAACACTGCAGCCGCGAGGGTCATGATGGACACGGATAGTTGAGCACCGGCCACGCCTATGCAGGTCGTGCTGTTGCAGCTGGAACAAGGGAGAAGTTGAATAAAGAATGAAATGTTTATTAACAAAGGACTTATGTCTCAGAATCTAACGCAAGGTTCGGAAGGTTGCCTTTGCTGAGAAGAGCTGACCATAGACTCACCGATTACTCTTTTAAGATTTTGAAGATGTGGTGAACTAACCTTTTTTATAGTGTACTTAAAATATATATACTTATCATGGTTAGAGTTTTTTTATTTGGTGTCATGGCCTGAATATGCATAAGAAGACAAGAAATAAAAATCATGTTTTGATACCTAGTATGTACCTAATATTTTGTTCAACTAAAAATACTTATACAACTTACCCAATATTAAGTAGAGATCTTATACAAAATGACAGCATAGCTATATGGGCCCCTATGGCTGCTGTCCACAGCATGGTTAAAGGCACTGCAGCGCATGGCGAGGGGCCCAGCGCTCTCCATGGGGCTCCCCAATTTTGAGTGGCCCTAGACCGAGCAGATGCCCATCCACCGAAACCTCGGCTGTAGTATACTGATGTAGCTGTAAAGTATTCTTAAATTGATAATGTATAGTGAAAATTTGATGTCCTAATTTGAGTTTAAACATAGCTTTTGTTGAAAGACGAATGCCTTGATTTAAAACTGTAATCATAATGCGCTTGAGTATTTTTTGCGTCTTATTAAATGTATATCTATTACTATCAACGACATATAAAATGATAAAGATGGATATATTTTTGACTTCGAATATCCAATAGAAATTGGCGATGATTAATTGTACGACATTTGACAAACTTCTAGGACCACGAACTAAAAACAAGTCATTACAGCCATTGTAAATCAGAGCCTAAAAATTAATGCTTAAAGTTTATTGTTGACTAAACAACTGGGGAGTTATGTTACCATTAATAGAGCCATTTGGAAGGTTTAGTCGTAAACTGCTTATAATTAATGCCAACTGTGCTGTGGGACCTTTAAATGAAACCGATACAGTTAATTGCTCTTAAATTACTTTAGAAGCCAACCCTGGCTGGCGCTTTATTAACACTCATATACCTATTTTGCTAAGGTATGCTGAATAAAAACATTTCATAAAATTATAAATGCTACATTAAATGTAAATTAATAAAACCTTTGACAGTGAAGAACGTTCGCTGAATGCCAATACTCTGAAAATAAACTTCAGCATTCGAGATGCTTCGGCAGGTGTTTTGACTAATCTTTACTAATATAATAAAGCAGAAGAGTTTTTTTGTTTGTTTAAACGGGCTAATCTCTGGAACTAACAGTCGGATTCAAAAAAATATTTTGCTAATAGGAAGCTATATTATCCCCACTGTTTATGCCGGGAACGTGGGTGAAACCGCGGGGAACAGCTAGTCTATTAGATATGGTGGGCTCTCGGCATTGAAAAATGTCCTATGGATTAGTTGAGTCTCCAAACAGTTTTTTTCTGATGAGATCTTTAGCTGATATTAAAAAATCCATAAATGGTATTCTAGTGGGTATTTGACATTCCGACAATATCCATCTTGCCTGAAATACTTCACATTTTCCGAGTGAGAAAATCCACGCATTTGTTTTTCAAATCACATCTTCTTTTGGCGTCACATATTTGGAAAACTGATTAAAATAAACTTCAAAAACAATAGTCATTTAACATTAACATACCTAGAGGAAAATCATTTTTTTTTGTAGTACACACGGCTTCTGATCAAGCTATTCATTTCCAGTATAAGCTGATCTCACATTGTATAGGATTTCTGTACAATGGCAGGTCAGCTTAAACTAGAAATGTATAGCTTGATTTGTAGCCGAAATATATTTATCTAAATCCTTTGATATAATATCTTTGACATGTAAATGAGGTTCAGTACTTCCCCGTTACAGCCTGAGTTAATTTATTCGCTTACATTATGCATTTTAACAGTATTAACACGGTACATATATCTATTATGTACCGTGGTATTAATTCATGCCTTTGAAGGTTGCCGTGACTTTGCACTTCATACTCAGCAAAATCGGAAAAGCCCTTTGGGTAAAATGTAAACTCCCGTAGAGATTCCCGTCAAGGACTTAAAGTTTGCGATTATTTATTCCGTTTGGCCATATCGGCCTGCGAATTTCAGAATTACAAAGGTTGTCTTTTTTTTAATTAAATAAGTTTGCGTTGACTGACCCGCCTATAAGGGACAAAGACGAAGCCTAAGATGGAACACGCTTACCCAGAAGGAACCTATTCACTCTGGCCTTCAAAGTTCCTTTATTGTATGAGTCAGGAAACACAGACGCCGGAAGTAAGTTCCACTCCCTTGGTGTCCGCATTATAAATGAGGATGCAAAACGCTGTGTCCGTATTTTCGGTATTTCAACAACGTACGGGTGAAACTTTTCCTGGCGTCTTGCGGTTCGGTGTAAGAATGGGGATGGTAGAATTAGGTTTGTTATGTTGTAGAACTTGTATTCCATTTTTAAAGACTTATTTCAAATTCCTCTCGCAATGTGGACTCTACTGTAGTCGAACGAAACATACCCAAGACGAAGAAGTGGGTCCAAACATTTTATGAACAATTACAATTAAGTGGAGTCGATGTGGGCAATAAATATCACGTATCTCTAAAAGTTTAGAGAAAATGAAATGAATAAACCTTATAATGTCATATACCACAGGCAACAGTAAATAAGTATCTACTATTACCTAAAGGTCGATTAACATACTCGTTACTTCGACATAGTCTTACAACGACGATAAATTCCTTAATAGGTCTATGTTTAGTCATTATAACTTGCAATGGGCTTATTGCAACGGAAAATCACTTATTCTGTTAGATTTCCATTCCAAAAAGGCTACTAAAGCTTCCTGCTTTATCTCAAGAATTTTTTATTAGTCTTGGCGCGTAGAAAATGCACTTTTTGCTAGGATTCATCTATAAAGATAGTACGTTCCTTTACTTTTAACATGCTCTATTTTGAGAACTATTTGAAGAATATTTTAAAATCATTGTTTCTTTCTCTAGGAAATCTTTATAATATAAAGGCAGAAATATGTAGCAGTAAAGTAGGGAGAAATTGTTGAAATCCAGACACAACACATGTTCAGGAACACAGAAGAAGATTTATAAACAAAGTACCGACTATTCAAATTGAATTTGTTGCGAAGTACCACTTGACAACCCACCTTCAACTCGAAAGTAGTTTGAAACCAAACCCATTATCAACTGTCAATACATTTAAACTCGAGATGCAGTAGATAGACCATGGGATATAGACACCTTACTACTTTAATACAAGACAGGTGGGTGATGAGGCTTGTCTATCAGGCCGAAGCGGTCAAAGTCAAAGTCAAAGCCATTTATTCAATTTAGGCCCTAGAAGGGCGCACCTATGAAGGTCAAAGCTACTGAAGTTACCGCCAGTTCGTAAGTCAAAGTTCGGTGATCAAAGAGTCTAGAAGATCAATCAATATATCGGAACGCTCCGTTAGATTCTTCGGGACGATTTTCAACTTAAGCCAGCATCAGTCAGGCGAGTAACAACAAAGTACAAAACCACGCGATTTCCTTACGATATTTTCCATCAGCAAAAACGTCATTCTATATCATTACTATAGAGCTATCATCGCTAAATGAACCTTTAAGCGTTTTACCATCGATTAAGCACTCTATTGTCATTGTCAAATAATGTGACATTATTTACGTGACCCTTTAAACAGTATATTAGTTAAATAGCGCTTTATGATTAAGGGGGCTAGTGTCTACCTATAAATTATTGTAATGTAAAGGATGTTTTCTATTATCCTTCTATTTGGGTTATACTTCAACTTCAATTACTTACCCTGTTATACACCATATACAGGTTATATATATGAATGTTCATTAAATGTTAACATCGGATTATACGAGAGACGCCGTGAATACCGAATAGATTAAACTGCTTAAACTAGTTCTATAGACAATCAGGAATACAATTAAGTTTCTTTGAACTTATGTTACAACTTAGATGTTGTTCGAATTTTGAAATACTTGTAGCCTGTGTGAAGTGGTTGGATTCGAAAATCGAAAGCGATTTTTTTTAAACGTTTTTCGATGTTGTTTTGTAGAAGGCAATAGTTTGTTAATCTTTAAATTGGATTGAGGTCATCCTTAAGGTTAACGCACACTTTTCCGAGCCGAAAGCATCGAACGAAACGAATTTTAGAATTCTGTACATATACAGAATTCTAAAATTCGTTTCAATGATTTCATAAAATCTTATAAAGCTTGTACATACTTACCGATTTTAGAATTCGACGCGGGAAAGTGTCCGAGCTTTCATAAGATTTCATATTCAGAATTCAAAAATTCGTTTCGTTCGATTCGTTCGACGCGTTCGGCTCGGATAAGTGTTCACCTTAAATGGCTGGGGATGATAGGTTATTAAAATTTACCCATCAAAAGGAAACCATGAAGGGTTTAAGGGCCGTATTTTGGATTGGTCGGATTTTAGAACGCCAAAGCTCTAGCTTTGGCGTTCTAAAATACGGCCCTAACTAACTAACTAGAGTTATGAGTCGAGATTAAAACAATTAAATTTTGAACCTGGACCTTTAACATAATGTTCATTTTCAATTATCAAAATCTATTCCTGAGACTTTTAATTATTGATTCTCGTTCAATAATCTATAGTTAACGATAACTGCTTACTATCAGGCGGGTATGCTTGTTTGCCTCCTCATTTGTATTATAAGGATGTAGGATCTTACCTACGTTCTCTGTATCAATCATTCAAGGGTTACGGACACGTATCTAGACCGGCCGAGAGCCGAGAGTCCGGAACACTATGTGTGATCGTCCGTCTGTCCGATTGTCTCACGTTTCTAAATCGTAACCCAAGTAATTTACATGATATGTATTTTCTGAACTCAAAAACAAATACCTACTAATAAATGAATAATTAAAAATAAAGTTTCGTAACGGGCGCCCTTTATTTGCATAATGCAAAGTAGGCGTATAAGAGCTTTATAAGGAGAATCGATTAACGTTGAGCTTAAAAACAGGTTTAGTCATAAACAACAAGAACACAAACTTATTTAAGAAAGCTTCCTTTTCTAACTGTAGTAGTAAACCACAAACCTGCAGCTAAAACTGTGATAGCTCCAGCCGGTACTCCGAGACCTAATTCTGGTTTCTGCCGCTCTTCTAACCAACCAACCGCACCAACCACCAGGCCTGCGATTCCGCAGACAATCTAGAAGAAATAAGTATTTTCATTTACATACATACATTTTCAGCTTGAGCTTGGAAACCACATGGTTGCAGTTTTTTTTTATACGACTAAGTCGGTAAACAAGTATACGGCCCGCCTGATGGTAAGCGGTACTATAGCTTGTAACACACGAAGCATCGCTCACGCGTTACCGACCTTTCCCACTCCCCAATGAGCTCTGGCGACCTTACTCACGTACACGGACACAACATAAAGTTATTTGGCTGCAGTATTCTTTAAGGTACTTCCCCCCCCAGTCGAGCTGCTCTTTGATCGAATAAACGCTAAGCTCTACCTCTCTTAAACTAGTTTAATACCACCACTTTATGGTACCCATATGGCTGGCTACCACATCTGTGGTCAAGAACCTACTGGGGTGTTTTAGAAGGCTATGTAAAAGTCGAAAACACAATGGCATTCCTTTTGGTATTGTCCATTTAAGGCGATAGGATGCCAAGACGACGGTCTCGCAGGTACGAATCCTACAATGAGTTTGAGCTTACGGTGAAGGAAATCCTCGTGAGGAAACCATAGCAAGGTACTTACAAGGCTTGCTAACACCCTCAAGTTGAAAATCTGTCTCTAAATACCTATCAGTAAGATCCGACAGCTGCACTTGAGAGCCAGTTCCTTCTAGGCTTTGTGTACTTACCACCTTCGGCCACATCATCACTAATATAAAATTTTGTCTTCCGCGATGGATTACTGTAATGTATATACACTTTCTGTTACACCCTGTATAGACAACGGCATATAGCCATGAGGTGGAAAGTCTATCGGTTTTTCAGCCTACTATACAAATATTACAAGAGCATAGCTATTTTTAAACCATTAATCAGCAGCAATGTTACGAAAACTCACACCACCTAAGCATATAATCTTATTAAGGACAGTCTCCAACAATGATACTGTCCGCAATAACACAAAAGACTGGTCACAATGAACTTTCAATACCTCTCTATGGTTCACTAGTGCGGCTTTATTGTTCAATGGAGTCTACGGATCCTTTCATGTGCATTTTTGTTTCAATAAAGAGTAGATTATTTAGGGATTATTTTATCAATACCTGACCCATTTTTCATCATAACGAGTGTAATAATGTTGTACTAAATTTCATTATCCGAATGCTTTCAAAATTTGATATTTGAGAGAAGAATATAAATTTTGAGAGCAATTGGATCAATAACTGAATAGTTAAATATGGCGGACACTATTTTAAATTTTGAGAAAAGATTCATGTTTTGTGTTCTGCAGGTCTCTCAAATCTCAATTTTGAGAGCAATCGGACTAGTAATAAAATAATTTCAAATGGCGACAAAAATAGAACAGATTCTTATTTTGTAAACCCAAGTTACTCAATTATTCAAACAATAAAATCAAACATATTTTCCATATAGGTACCTACAAACTTCACATGATGGGAATTTAAAATTCATGCCATGGCCACTCTCATAGATAAAACATGGCGTCTTCAGGCCAGCAAATTATTAAAAACTGTACACATGATTATGTGCATGATGTAATGTGGTTTTATTATACTTTCTTCTTTTATTAAGATTTTTTTACACATTTGTTTACATAAATCGTAATTTATAATAAAAACCGCGGGAACACAATTACTTACAGCGGAGTGTGCAAAATGAACTGAGAGCATTTTGTTCTGAAGCCCCAAAGCGGAGTGATATAAAACCGGACTATCCATTATGCCCTATGTAAATCTATGGTTATGGTTTATAATTTTCTCAAATATAATGGTGCGTCCATGCTTGGTGAACCGAGCACGAGCCGAGCCACGAACGAGCACACTGCAAGCACGATTCGCGTAGCGTGGACGGGCTTGCGAGCCTCGATCGAGCGCGATTGTCAGTTTTTTTTTGGTTCGTTCGTGGCTCGGCTCGTGTTCGATTCGAGTAGCATGGACGCAGCATAATAAGACACACGCCCAATGTTACTTATTTGTATTTATTATTTATGTTTTAAGTTACATTTATTCGTATCTCTATCTTAAATAGGTACACTTATATCCACATTTCAAGTGGTACAATCACAGGCAAAAGTCAGTTAGTAAATACATAATCTTTAGATATTCTCTTGCATCATAAAACACTGTAGTAGGAGGCATGTAGATAAAGTTGCTATAATTAATTAAGCTCGTGTCACATCGAGCGAGGCTGTGTGTAATTAGTATGCAAACGAACTTTATTCTGTATACATAATATTTTCATCTTACCACACTTACTTTACATATATGTCATATACAACTACGATACGGTGCCTACTAACTTACTAGCTTTTCTTAGTTGTCTACGTTGTAGGAACTTTTGTGCAAAATTTCTAGACCCTGCATGTTGAGCTGTGTGTTGGTAGGTCAGTCAGAACATAGACATTCGCTACGCCAAAAAAACCAACAAAGCGTGGAAAAGAGATCCTTATGAACACTGCGAGAGAGAAATAGAGACGCATACACAATTTTGACGTGATTGAACAAAAATACTAGTAATAGGACCGAAAATACGAGTAAACTAGAAAAGTGTATGTTAGAGATGGATATTGTGAATTTTTGTTCCTTGAGCAATTGTGAAAGAAATAACCCACAAAATTATACGTTTCACAGGTGAATACGTATTTTTTCATTGGAATGTTTTCAACGATATTTTATCAACATGTTCATGTTTTGTTCATTATTCAAAATGTATCATTAATCTGATCCAAAATCAGTTTTTAAAACAGGATAGTTATTTATCTATATCTAAAAATAAAAGTAATTTATTGTCGCGTTTCCTGTTTCTGTTTCTGTTCTCAGATATATATATATAAAAATATATATAAAGATATTCATTTAAATTACATTCGGTACGGTCTTCCTACGGTAAGACCGCCTATTTATATCACTTCTTCTTTTATTTGTTATTCCGTTATTTTTCTTTTATTTGTTATTCAGTTATTTTTGTGTACTTTTTATGTGGTGTACAATGGAAGATTATAAGCACCTCACCTGAAGAACCCTGATCCTCAACGCTATAGCGAAGGGATACAACTGAACTCCTCCAGCTAGGGGCAGTTCCACCTCGTCTCCTCGCGACACCCCACTCACAGCGCTGCATACCGATTGTTTACGCGACCACATCGCTGTCTTTGCGTGGAGTACTGCGGAAGATAAGAGGAGTCAGATATTAATAAGATACTTTGATCAGGCTGTTTTTGTGATATAAACTTTCGCACAGTAAGTATAGTTTAATGGTAGAGACATTGATGTGTGCGTTTTCAACATTTGAGAAAATCGTGGAATGGAAAATAAGGCGAGTGAAAGAATGAAAGAAGCCGAATGTTTTTTTTGTTTGGTGTTTTTAATTGTGAATATACATGAGAAAAATAAAAATACGAGATAATAGTGCTGATTCTGTTGTTTACAAATAAATTAATATTAGTCTGATATGTATCTTTCTAACAAAGAACATAAGAAAAGGATGTAAAAAATGTCTAATTAGTCCAATGCTTGTTTTCAATATTTTAGTGCCCGCAAATGAAGAGAATATGATGTGACATATATTAGTTCAGTGCAGTTTAGTCTGTTTTGTGTGACATCAGAAAAGTACTGCGACTCAGTTTCAAACTAGCCAAGTACTAACTGGGGATCAGCATAAATATTCAGTCGTTCTCGTTGCACATTTATACCTATATAAAAAATAAAAAAAGGACACGATACGATTAAACATGCACGTATCAGATAATCTGCCGCTAATCAATCTACCAGAGAGTTAAACTACCTGAGAAATTTTGCAAATTGTGTATAGCAATTAATAGTTCTATAATAAAGAAATTATTGTCATCGAAGTTTCAGACTCAAGTATTTGCATTTTAAGCCACAGACCACGCCACGGTGTAGTTGAACTTTCAGACCAAAGCCTTCCCAAGTTGACCGGATTAATATGAGCTTTAGGCTCTCTACAAAGTTAGAGGTTCAGACCTATTTGTATAACTTAAATCCCTTTGAGCGAAATAAACCTATAAAGCGACTTTATAATCAACTTTCTGTTGAATTGTAAATAATAATGTTCTGAGTTTGTATTACGTTTTGTTATTAATTTTATAAAAAATAAAATAAATAATAGATACATACGGAAATAAATAAACTCGTTTTAAACTGTTTGCCCATTGGCCCTTTAATTACCTAATGGTGCGTCCATGCTTGGCGAACCGAGCACGAGCCGAGCCACGAACGAGCACACTGCGAGCACGATTCGCGTAGCGTGGACGGGCCTGCGAGCCTCGAACGAGCGCGATTGTCAGTTTTTTCACATACATTGGGATTCGCCCCGTGCTCGTTGTAGGTTCGTTCGTGGCTCGGCTCGTGCTCGATTCGCGTAGCATGGACGCACCATTAGATGGGCTTATGTTCCTATATCGTAGAGTAAGAATAGTGATAGAGTGATAGCGTTAACAACATTACCGTGTGCGGCGTGTGCTAAGCGCGAGGAGTTTGCATATACAGGGTGTGGTTCAACCTCCGTAAATATGGCAGAAATGCAAAACCACACCCAGTATGTAGATGCATAGATATATCGTACAGTCGAGGTCAAAGATATGTTTACATTTGAAGTAAAAAAAATATGTATCCATTTAAATAACAAACCATATAATGTTATGCATAAGGTTAGTTATTTAAATGGATACATATTTTTGTAATTTCAAATGTAAACATATCTACTAACAATTACTAATGTAACATAGCTACGCGAATCGAGCACGAGCCGAGCCACGTAGATATATCGTACAGTCGAGGTCAAAGATATGTTTACATTTGAAATTACAAAAATATGTATCCATTTAAATAACTAACCTTATGCATAACATTATATGGTTTGTTATTTAAATGGATACATATTTTTTTTACTTCAAATGTAAACATATCTTTGACCTCGACTGTACACTAGTGATTTACTGACAATTTGATATGAGTTCCTTGTCATTTTATCGATAAAAACGAGAAAAGGCATTAATTATATGTATTGTTCAAACTATGGACGCGCGTTTCAAGGCAGCTTTGCAGATACCCGTGCTCACGGCACAACTCTAGTACAGTCGATGGTCGCTCTATTAATATTCTATCTCTATGGGTCCTATAACATTTTTTTACTACATACTTATTTACTACACATGCTACTTTTTGTAGCTACGATAATCTCCGGCTACAAAAAATATAATGGTGTTTATGAGCGACTTTTTGTAGCTCGTGTGAGCTACAAAAATGTTTTACCCTGAATGTTCTATATTCGGCGACAAAATAAGCGCTCAGCGATTATCGCTCGTGTGCAGGCTCCCTATTATAGTATACAAACAAACGTCTCGCGTTTTAGACTTTGTCCAGAAAGGTGCGTCCATGCTACGCGAACCCAGCATGAGCCGAGCCACGAACGAACAGGGGCCGAGTTTGCTTAAATGTCATACCGACACGAAACTATTGCAATTCCATTATCATTGAGCCGATGTGCGATACTAGTCTACTAATTCATAATGGTCTCATAATGAATGAAAATAATTTTAGTACAAAAACTGACCAAACTGACAACTAAAAGATCATTGTAGCACGCTTGTGGCACGATTGTAGTTTCAGTGTAAAATCATCGAAAAGCTCCATGACGCCATTATGACTTATATTTATAATATATTTTGTGTTAGTAGACCACCAAAACTATACAATTTGACAATTTTGACACCACTAATAGTTCATTGGAACACAATTGTAAGCAGACTTGGCCCCGAGGAATCGTTCGTTTAGAATAGAATAGAATGATATTTATTTGACAGCAGTAAAACACATATACAAAGAAATTAAAAATACAGAGAAAAAAAAATGTCGTAGAAAAGTACTTAATTAAAAAATACACAAAATAATAATAATAAAAGTACTGTCAAAAAGGAAACCGACTCAGCATGAGTTGTGGCGTGTTACGTCACAACGCTTATTTTCAGCGGCACCCTAAATGAGGTGTCGGTTTGTTGTTTGCGTAGCGTGGACAGACGTGCGAGCCTCGAACGAGCGTTCGGCTCGCGCTCGTCTGCGCTCCGCCCGATTGTCAGTTTTTTAACGAACACAGGGACGCTCGTTGTGGGCTCGTCACTTGACATAGCGAGCAACGAGAGAGGTAGAGCATAGCGTATATTAGCTGAAAGAGCAGCTCAACTGGGGAAGTACCTCCACCTTACAGAATACCGCAGCCAAATAACTTTATGTTGTGTAAAGTTGTGTTCCTACGCGTGAGTAAGGTCGCCAGAGCTCATAGGGGAGGGGGGAAAGGTAACGCGTGAGCGATGCTTTTTGTGTTGCAAGTGTCCATATGGCTACGGTAACCTCTTACCATCAGGCGGGCCGTATGCTTGTTTACCGATTTAGTTGTATAAAAAAAAAAACTAACGAATTCTGTTTGTTCGTGGCTCGGCTCGTGCTTGGTTCGCGTAGCATGGACACACCAAGGTACCATAGCGTGTATAGCCTTCAATACAATCGCGCTTTGCCGACGATGCAAAACTCTCCTATCCTTTATTAAAGAACCCAATGGCGGATCCCTTGGGAAAACCTGAGCGTCTGTGATAGGATATAAAATATAACTAGGTACATCCCGTTTTTATCTTTTTCTGACATAAACATGCAACATAATGGTATGCATCCACTTGACATTCAACTAAAATGTTTCATGAATATCGGACTAATTTGGCTGCACTTATCGTATCCTATCTATGAAAGTCTACAATCTTATCTATGAAAGCGTTATCAGAACATGAAGGGTTATTTTTGCGAAATTTTGCGAACAATTCCCTATTGGAGCATGTTTGTTACTTAATTTCGGGGCTTTGGGTAGGGCCATTAAACAAGAGGTGAGTTAAATAAGTAAATAAAATAGCAGCAGGTTTAGGACTAGTATAAAGTATGCGTGTATTTTCTTAAATTACAATTTGTCTCAATTCTATGACAGGAAGTTTAACTACGTTTGAGGACACTTGGGAATGGTCTGAATTTTCCAGCCTATATGATTTTAACCGAGCGTTGATTTGTATTTTTTTTATACCACTAAGGTGGCAAACAAGCATACGGCCCGCCTGATGTTAAGCAGTTACTGTATTCTATGGACGCTTGCAACACCAGGGGTATCACTCGCACGTTGCCGACCCTGAAGAAATCTCTTCACGCCCTTTTTGTAGAACCCCATGCTGTACTCCATTGGGAAAACCACGGCGGGGAGCTCATTCCACAATCTGAGCGTCCGCGGAAGAAAGCTCCTTTGAGCCCGCACAGTTCAAAACAATTCTGGTTTCAATGTGTGAGGATGGATTCCCCGTCGATGGCGTTTATTAAGTTCCACTAGATGTTGTTACATTAAAACTTATCCAAGGTACATAAAAACGGCAAAAAAAAATTACAACATTTGAGCATAGTTAAGTACATAGAAACAAAATGCATTTAAGTTGCAGATTCTTCTTCAACGTATCTTTTATTACTCTACACTAGCTGTCCCGCGCTGTTTCACCCGCATTCTCGAGGGGTATCGTATGTTTTCCCGAGATAAAAAGTATCCTATGTGTTAATCCAGAACATATTCTCTCTGTGTGCCAAATAATAAATAAATAAATAGGATATATTTAACATAACCGGCTTAGCAGTGTCGTGAACAGCCCGCTATGCTCTACTTTCATCCCCGCACCACCCCTGTCACTCATAGCGCGGCACAGCTACAGCGGTCAAACTACACTACAGCTGCTTGCTTTATAGCCACAAACAAGTAACAGCACTCAACGTTTGTTATTGTTTGCTGGCAGCGGCCCCGGTCGGCCCCATTTCTACAGTCATTCAGTCACCGTCGCTTGTTGATCGGTGCTCCTTCTATCGCAACATGTCGTTTATATGCATTAATATTTAGTATAAGTTGCTATGTGTATACTATAAGCTAAGTATAACTCAGCGAGTTATAAAACGAGGTATACTCGGTATTCCTCTGCGCGACAGAGTCCGAAACGAGAACATTCGTAGAAGAACAAAAGCGACGGTTATAGCTCGTTGAGACAGTAAAAAAAACAAAAAAAAAAAAGATAGAAGTGATAATGGGTAGGCCACATTGCGAGAAGAGCCGATTACCGATGGGGAAGAAAGGTTCTCGAGTGGCGACCGACGACTACTTTGAGCGATGGTGGACGCAAGTGGCAAAAAAAGTTCCTTGTGGAAATCAATGGGGAGGCATATTTAGGCTGAATATGATGATTGTAGTTGCTGTAGGAGTATAAGTTGTTGCCATGTATTAGGTATTTTGAAGCATATTGAAAAGAACATTGAAGCGCTCGTGGTGTAGCATGATAAGCCGTTCCGGCAAGTTAAGCTACCACCGTCGTGGTCGGTACTTGGATGGGTGACCGCCTAGTGGTATTTCAAATCGAGCGTTTCCGTGCTTCGGAAGGTACGTAAAGCCGTTGGTCTCGGTTATCACTAATTGTGATAGTCGTTAAGCTAGTTGGACCTTCTAGGCGGCTTGAAAACTGCAACAGTAGGTTGACCACTAGCCTACCTCCACCGATCCGCAGTGGGCACGCGTGGTGGAGTATCTGCCCAATCCCTTCACCCTGATTTGTGAAAGGTGGCCTGTGCTCAGCAGTTGGACATTATAGGCTGATGATGAATGAAAATGTATAGGTAATTGTATTGCATCTCAGTTTATATGGACTAAACGATTTGATAATATAGTTGTGCTGTACTGTGTATTTTTTGCTCTTTTTAATTCTCTTAAGCCCTATACAAACATTTTCTTTTCATCGGACTCTAGATATTATATGCTGAACTCTATTGAATATTGAATATGCTCTACTGAATACTTTAAATAAACATTTTGAGAATTCAAACCCTCTTTAAAATTCTGCAACGATTATACCTTCTTATAATATATGGTAGTTTGGTAACAACGAATTTATTAAACGTACGACTTTAAACTACGCCCTTTACTTAGGGCTCTTAAATGTTTCAAGGATTTTTTTTCTTAAAACAAGCATTTTTATATAATTTTCGACCAACCAGACCCTGGAATCAGTATCCTTGTCAAGACAAATCAAGCGTGCCCAAATTCGATGGGGTTGCATGGTTTTATTACATCATCCAGCTACATGTCATAATAATATTGCATTGTGCTCCAATTCATAAATGCAAAATTTCAGGTCTATTGGAAATCGGGAAGTGGGTCAAATTTACCTTGCAAGATTTGATTACAAACATACAGACAGACACTTCAGGGACATTTCATAAAAAAAAAACTGTAATCAAGCGCAAATTTGATAAGGACACACACTAAGGAACCAACTTTTAATGACCGTAATTTAAAAACAAGACTGAGACAAGCAGATACGAAAAAGGTGAATAAAAACTTCGGTAGTTTATGCCTCAGTCAAAGAAAAAAAATCCATTAAAAAGTTTTATGCCCTTTATTTGGAGTGGAATATTTTTTCTATTCAACAAGTATTCATACTTTCATAAATTTTAATTTTTCTTCCTGAGTTTTTATTATGTTTATGTAAATAAGTTACGATAAGTTGACAAAGGAACATTAACTTTTCCCATGATATTAGAACAAATAACTCAAAGATATTTTTTTTTATTTCTATCAGTGGTGTGTACAATTTTACTGACTCACAGTTTTCAAAATTCAAAAATCATTTATTCAATTTAGGCCCTGATAAGGCACTTATGAAAGTTAACAAATGACTCTACACCGGTTCCAAATACAACTTGAACAGAGAAGACTCCGGCAAGAAACTCAGCAAGTCTTTTTTTTTTTTAATGTGTAAGTACTTATAAGTATTAAAATTTACAAAATATATATAACAATAGCCAAATTTATTTAGTAGTTAGTATCGATAACCATTATGATTTTAGTAGACAACGTACATTTACTCAATTGCAATGGAATTGGATGACATTTATGATTTAAAATAGCAGATTTGGCCTCTGGTGGTAACCACCATATGGTAAGTAAGTAGCTACCGTCATCTATAAACATGTCTATATCACTTTTTACCACATATCATCCATTACCATGGTGATATTGTGTCAAACCTGAGTTTCCTATCCAAAGAGCAAAAAAAACGCTAAATCTGTGATCTAAGTATAGCTACGAGAAAAATATCTACTTCGGAAATTTACCCTATACACTGAACATACCTATTGTATTAAATTTGTATGTAGGCTGTATGTAGGTATATCGTGTTGTTTCAATTAATCAAGCCCAAATTCCGGAGGCTACGGAACATTCTCTCAAACGAATGTTGCGGAAAATTGATGTATAGTTTTCGTTTTACGGGGTTTACGCTTTATTTTTATGCAACGATCATTGTAATTTACTGGGTGAAAATATAATTGACATCATGTTACCACTTACACATAGTATAAAACAAAGTTGCATTTTCTGTCCGTTTGTTTGTGCACTTATTTCTTTTAAATTACGCGATGGATTACCTAAGGTTTCAACCCTAATCAAAACTGATCAGAATAGGCAGAAAAGTTGATAGGACCACGTAGATAAAACCAGGTGAAACCGCGGGGACAGCAAGTATGCAAAATAATGTCAGAAAACAGCAATCTTCAGAAGCCAAACATGTTTTTGTAATCAATGAATAGGTTCTTTCCATTGTTCCATATTGAGACGAACGAAAGAGTTCTTAAAATTTTGATTTATACAAGAACATCCCTTAATATATTTTCAATAATATGATCGACGAGCAATGTGATGAAATGACACAGTGAAATGAGTAATGATGAATATACGACCTACACACCTAAACACAAAACCATTTTATACGCATAAGAAATATAGCTTCGAGGCCTTTTATAGGAAAGCCTTATTAATATTTGACACCTTCAAGCCCTCAATAGATCAAAGATGGATGAATGTGAATATCTGAGGAATATCTTTTCATTTATACATTGATATTGACTATTATAGATATAATACTCGACGAGGATAAAACAAAATGATATATTTATTTAGAATACCACAAAAAAGACATAAATGCTCACCATTCAATGCCATTGTTATGAGTTGATGAGAAAATACTTCGGACATACCAAATTAACGCGAATAGAGCATTCTGAAATGTCCACAATTCATATTCATGAAACGTACCATTCACTCCTGAAATTAAATAAATATTCCAGGTGGTATATGTGGGTTGAATTATATATCCCTATTTTCCTTGGTCACGCCATCACGCGTGAATGGCTGGACCGATTTCGCTAATCCAAATCCTGATCTGATGACAATGGGATCAGAAGGGAAGTGTACCCTTTCAAACAAAAAAAGAATTTTCTAAATCGGTCAATAAAAATGACGGAGTTATGACGTAACAAACATTTAAAAAAAACAACCGAATTGAGAACCTCCTTCTTTTTTTGAAGTCGGTAACCGTTCCTTTTAGTTTTGCCGTAGTGGGGTAAAAAGTAGCTACCTTCCAAATATCATGGTTCTGAGACTAGAGTCTCTCTCTGTGGTCGTTTCTTCATGGCTGAAGATCGTGATCACCGGACGTCTTTGATAGAGCGAGGGCGGCTTGCCTTCAGCGATTTCTGTTGGTGGCTAACTGGACCACGTCCTAGAATTTGGCGCCTTTTTCCCGTAGTTGATCCCGTCCATCGAGTAGGGGATCTTCCGTGTGATCTCCTGCCTTCGACGTTTCCAACAACGACCAACTTTTCCAAGCTTTCATCACCGCGTCTCGCTATGTGGCCAAAGTAGGAGAGTATACGGCGGTGATAAATAGTGGATAGTTTATCTTTCATGTTCTTTCTTTCATATTCAAATTAAAAAAAAACATTCAAATAGTTAAAATTGATATAACTTGTTTATGTGATATAATTGTTAAATATTTGTGTTAATATTTTCTGAAATAATAAATGATTTGATTTGATTTGAGCTATACTCTTACATTCGATCCACTCTTTCTTTTGAGATTTTGGATTCATATTTTTTTTTTTTTTTTTTATTTATTTATTTGGGACAAAAACAGTACAAACATTTTGATACTATTTTTATGAAATGTATTTTCAAATATCAATCCACAATCTCAAAATCAAGGATAGATCGAATATTTATTTCGGATGTTAGTAAGCATACACACACATAGGTCCGCTTGATGGTAAGCGGTTAGCGTAGCCTATAGACGCTTGCCACACCATCTTTTTACCCTCCCCGAAACTAGGTTTGAAGAACTTTTCTAAAACAGCTCAGAGTAAGATAACCTTACATTATTATTTATTTACACCTAGACACCCAACGTAAGCACAGTTACCGAGAATGTAACACGATAAAAGAGGTACTAAAGGCTCATTCCGCGCAATTTATACCCATGATATTTCTTTTCTGTCATCCCACACTTCTTCATTAATTTCTCAGCTTTATTAAGTATAATAAATGATTGGTCTCATGTGGATGTGATTAAATGCACGGTTAGTACTTTTGGTGAATTTGCTACTATTCAAAAGTATGTTTAGATTGAAGCAAAAAGGAAGATTCAATATGTTGTCACATCAAGTAATTGACAACTGAGGCCTTAGCACGAAAATCTATCGCAAGCGTAACGTATTCGTATCGAGAGAGTTAACTCAAATTTGTATGGGAATATGTCTGTAAATGTAAAATATATGTAAATTATGAAATTCAAACTATTTCAAACACACAGCACATAGGTAATGTTAAGTCGAGTTTGTCACAACACTAGCTCGACTCTCGCATCAGCGTGTCCCGTCACCAAAAGACTATTAAGAGTTTTGACAGGTCGAAACATGATGTTTTACCGCGTGTGTGGAAAAGTTTTACTGTGTCTTTTACGGCTTGTTTTATGTAAATAAGCTCTAACAGTAAATACACGAAGCCTCATTTAGAGCAATGTAAATTCATATCTTTTGAGACGTACCACCACGGAACATTAAAAACAATTGTCTTTAATGTTCCGTGCGTACCACCATATTTTAACGAAATTTGTCCGGACATCATTTTTTTTGGGTTAAATAGAAATTTTCTTCTTTAAATCCACCATTGTCATTAGTTCCACTCTAGGAAATGTGGCTCAAAACAAATCACTAATATATTAGAAAATACAATTTTCTATTGAATGCTTTTAAATGCAACAATTGGAATGTATCCAGACATTTAATTCAAGTAATAAATCCTGAATGTCGATACATTTGTCAACGTTTGGTCGCCTGTTCAACAAAACTAATAGGCAGGTGGAGTACTTAGTTGAATTATTTGCCATTTTGATAGATTTTATGAACATGTTGCTATTTTATTCATTACAAGCTTTTATTTAGTTTCACTTGTCCTGGTAGGTTCAATCAAATCTTGCAAGTTAAATGTGAGCCACATCTCGGTTTCTGATTGATCTGATTTTTTTTTTATACCACTTAGTTGGCAAACAAGCATACGGCCCGCCTGATGGTAAGCGGTTACCGTAGCCTATGGACGTTTGCAACACCAGGGGTATCACGCGCGCGTTGCCGACCCTGCAGAAATTTCTTCACTCCCCTTTTGAAGAACCCCATGCTGTACTCCATTGGGAAAAACACGGCGGGGAGCTCATTCCACAGTCTGAGCGTCCGCAGAATTTTGCAAGCGTATGTAAATTGGATAATAATGCAATATTATTACGACAGGTCTGATCTGATGATGAAGACGGTGGACTTGGGAACTCTGTAATAAAATATCGCAACTCCATCGAGTTTGGGCTCGTTTGATTCGTCTTGACAGAGACTCTGGTTCGAGGGTCTGATGATTAAGTAAGTCGATCTAAATAAATGATTTTATTCTTCTTTTTCAATGTTCTTAAATTTTTATTGTTATCTGTATTGTAGATAGCAAATTGCCTTCCTTAATGTTACTCGTTCGTTCTTAGAGATATTGCTTATTTCATTTCAGCCTAATTGTTATTGCATTAATATGGTAATTTCACTATGTTGGAATATCTCCGGGAGGGCCTATTTGTACGAACCAATACGCCCACATTACCGTAATATGAATGTTTGTGTATTTGTTAGTCAATAATAAATATTTTTAATCTCTGAATAAAATACAATCTATATTTACAAAATATAATCTATATATAGAAAATTTCCTCAAGCCTGCCGCTGCTTCCGATTAACGGCAAGGTGCCCAGAAGGCTGGCAGCGTTTCCTCTTTGGATAGCCAAGCTGACGCGTTGGCGGAAAAAGCTCCCCGCCCGCTGGTCTCCGGAGGTCTCGATCAATTTTGAAGACAAGGTGCGAGCAAAACGGCGAGCTTCTGACCCCCATGGTCCCAAGGTCTCGACCGCAAAAGGCATAAAAATATAATTGGGTCCAATCGATGCATATTTTTTGAATTTTTTCTCTGAATTATTTTGTATAGTAAAATACCGCGATAAGAAGAATATCACGGCCGCTGAGAAATCGATGAAAATTCACAAACGATATATATTATAAGTCCAACCACAATCTAATCCTACAAATCCTATTTCTCACTGCAAATGTATGAAATGAGAAAATATTCCATGAAACTTTTCCAGTGCACCGCGCAACGTCTACCAGTGGCAAGTGGAAATGAGTTCTTGATCTAGCTCTGTGCATTATCTGACTTATGGATAGTTTTGGATAAAGAAATCTTTACCACCAACCTTTGGACCAACTTCAAAAAATATAGCTTTTCATACATAAGACACTCCTCGGCTAAAATGTATGACAAGCTGTAATATTTTTTTGCGATTTCGAAGTTGGCCCCATTGTAAAAGGTGATCGTATTTGTAAGTACTATGCGAGGTTTCATTTATTGTCGTATTGTCGTATCCATACGGGATACGAGTTTGCAAAGGTTTCTTTGTGGCCAAGCCGCCTGACTAGCTATCACCATCTGGTTATAAATCTGTCGCTACATAGATTAATAGCGACATGACTTTGTGCAAATTGTGAGCAGTTGGCATATAAAAATTCATAGGTATATCGTACACTATTTGATTTACTGGCAGAAATAATATGATTTCCTTGTCTTTTATTTTCGGTAAAAGTATCGATAAATACCCGAAATTAGTTTTCATTATAGTTCGTCATACAAACTATGAACGCGAAATTTTTTCTTATGATATATTAGGTATATCATAAGAAATTTTATGTGGAAACAAATTCTAAACTCATATTATTCAAATTCAATGCAAAGACACATTTGAGTTACGAAAAGAGACTTTATGAATACGTATCGCTCAAAATAAGATTGAAAAGTTTAATTTGTTGGCCTAATTTTATCTTTTTCTTTTGGGCAGTTTTTCGGCGGACGGCGATTGAATGCTAATCCCTTGGAAAGAAGATCGTGATAAGTTCATACAACGGGACTGTACGGCTTATCTTGGGTTTTAGGTCGCGGTCGATGACAACCTTTTCGGTTGGTTAGGTTTCTAAAGATTTTCTGTTTTGTGCTTTTGATGCATAAAACTAGATACTGAAAAATAGAGTAAAGACCCAAATGTTTGCGGTTTTTAAATTTTACAAACGACTTATACAATTTTTATAAAAGCTGATATACTACAATCAAATAGGACACATAAGAATGTTACTTTTAGCAATATACTCTGCTGAAAATTTTACAGCCAAATTAGCACGAATTTTGGAGTCCAAACTACTTTAGGGCCAAATGTAAAACCCTATTCCAGGAGGTTTTTTTTTATACGACTAAGTCGGTAAACAAGCATAAGGCCCGCCTGATGGTAAGCGGTTACCGTAGCCATATGGACGCTTGCAACAAACGAAGCATCGCTCACGCGTTACCGACCTTTCCCCCTCCCCTATGAGCTCTGGCGACCTTATTCACGCGCAGGAACACAACTTTACACAACATAAAGTTATTTGGCTGCGGTATTCTGTAAGGTGGAGGTACTTCCCCAGTCGAGCTGCTCTTTGAGCGAAGAAACGCTACGCTCTATTGACACATAATATGAAAAAAGATTTACTTACAGAGCTTTGACCAGTATGTATGGACTACAAATATTTAGACTGAATATTAACGTTTGATACCAATACGTGCTATCTATTTAACGATAGTTCTTAGTCAGTAATTCGATAAGCCTGTCGTTTGAAGTAGGCTTAGCAATCTGCGCAGAGCGTATAAAACTGCACAATAAAATGTTACTCTACTTTTTACAGTTTAATTTCTCTTCCACTAACTGTTATTGCTGGTTTCAACTTGGTCTGGACTGAATTGTTATGATGTAAAAATACTGCCTTTTAACACCATAACAATTCAGTCCCGACAGAGTGAAAGAAAACTAAACTGGTTTAACTTTACGAAAAATTAAAGAGGCATATCTTATTTACAACAAATATGTACAGTCACGAACGGAGTAAACCGAGTCAAGTAGCTAGAGATTTACTAGAGATTCATTGACTTATTAGCGTAATAATTCAATGGCTAGAGCTTTGATTGGTCGAAACCGTTAAAATTGACTCCGCTACTCAAAATTTTGCGAATTTGTCCAATAGGACTAACCGTAATTCGATTCGAAGGTTATTTCAAAAATGTGAGATTGGGTCCCTGATTTTCTTTATACTACTTAGGCAGCATACGGCCTGCCTGATGGGAAGCAGTTACCGTAGCCTATGGACGCTTGCAACACCAGGGATGTCACTCGTTGACGACCCTGAAGGTAACCAAGAGCTATTGGTAACGCGTTGTGACTTACGATGCTAAAACTGCTTTCAAATATACCAACCCGACTATTGGGCTTCCGAATTTATTGCCTTATGAGTGTTCGTAGAAAATGTAAGTCAAAGACACACTAAACATTTAGATGCTGTCGGTACCTAATGTTATTTTATCAGTGGGAAAAGACTCATTAGATGCGGAGTGGGATTGTCCAGTATTATTATCCTACAGAGATTATTCCTCGATGACCTGGAATAGAATATAGGATATATTTTATCCCGGGATAACAGGTAATTGAAATGCGGGAAAATAAAAATAAACTAGTACAAAAATAAAACAAAAACAGCCTTCAAAATGGAGAAGTTTATAAGTATCCCGTTTTGTTTATTGTGTTAGCAACATACAACCCAGCTTCGTAATTTATCAACATCACCTGCACTCGAGTGCTAAATAGCAGAGGATGTTTGAGGCAAACTACATGGAAAGTTACTTGGAAGTTGAGTGGAGTAGAGAAAGGGTTATACCTATCAATAGTCTCGCAAGAAAGGTTAGTCTATTAATCTTTACAACGTGTAACGGAAAAGTTATTATCCATTAAAGTACTTGACTTCCTTGGTGCTAGGTGCACAGATCGCGAAAGAAAAAAATAATAATAACATTAGCAAGTGACGTGAAAAGATAACCCTCATTGAGCGGTGACAGGTTCGTTGGTTATGATTTTAATTCAATAAACTTGGAACCAAAAATTTGGTATGGATTTTTTAAGTAAATTTATTTTAAGCTGAATCTTTTAATCAATAACTGATGTAGTCTTCACTCCTTTTGGATAGATAGAAGAAAGTTTAGTATAATGTTCGAGGCTCGCAAGCCCGTCCACGCTACGCGAATCGTGCTCGCAGTGTGCTCGTTCGCGGCTCGGCTCGTGCTCGGTTCGCCAAGCATGGACGCACCATAACAGGTGGAGTTTTCGATTTGGCATATTTTCGTAACCATTTTAGTATATTTTTTTTGAGAATTTACTATCGGTACCATAGTAAAAGTTGTTCAGCATGACTAACCCAACATAGGTTTCGAGATGGCATATTTTTATTTAAAATATATTTATTTATTACTTACTTTTTTATGAATACGGTCGAATTTAGACCAATATTAGTAAAAAAAACCCACATACGACAGGCCATTTTATTCAAATGGAAAGCAAAATTAATATTAAATAAACTAAAATTATAAGGGCTTACCGGGCATTGAAAAGCAGTATCCAAACTCACATCACATACTACATCACTACAAACATTAATCACATTTTAAAATTAATTTCTGACACTCATGAAACAAATAATTTGACCAAAAATAAATACCTAAAAGTTACGTATGCAAGTAAGTAGTACAATTTTTAGGAGCGAGAAACGTGCTTCCCCTTTCGAAGTTGAAGAGCAACTGAATTCCTGAAAGCTTTGAGTAGTTAGGAAGTGTGCTCTGCAAAGAAAATTGTTTGACTAGACGTTCATCGCGCTTTAGACTGCTTATAGTTATATGTCCATTAACATTTCCAATGTTTTGGTGGTATTGGCCATTTGTTTTTCCTTCGTTTGTTATGCTCTCGTTAATACATCATCACTTATATTTTGATGTAATGTTCTATGTTCTTAGTTTTATGAGATTAATTGTTACATACGTTAGCTTTGAATTTCCTAATAGTTTTATGATTTAGATTTAATGGGAGGACCCAGCGTAAACCCATTGATTACGTACTATTGAAAGATGTTACTCGGACATCGTTATAGACATAATTAGCCAGCTAAATGTATGAGAGGTACAAAGAATAGGCGAACTCCCCCCACCCCGGTACGCCCACGGAACATAAGCATTATACAAATATACACCCATTTTGAGTAAGTGGGGTTTTTTTTTTTTTTTGGGATAATTGATTTCAGTTTATTGAACACTTTTTGACACATTTATTGAATTATTATACCTTATTGGAGTATTAACACAAATTGCAAGTCCCCCTTTTCCTGCAAATATAACACAGAAGGATTTAAATGAAAGCGAGACGGTTAAAATTAAATTCATGTTGTATATAATGAATTTAATTTTAGTCTCGCTTTTCCAAAAGTGTAATATAATTGCAGTACGATTTCAGAAACGGGTTTATGTACAGCGGCACTGGCTAATTAAATTTTTGCTTCGGAGGATGCTGGCCAAGCTTTGTGAAGATCTAATTTTGAGCTTTACTCTGTAGTACGAGCTATTTGCACTTTGACTCTCCTAGCTTTTGAAGGAGGCTGCTAATGAGGTCGATACTAATATACTTTTTAACCACAGCGTAAAAAGGGGGGTATTTTAAATTTGAAAGCCTTTTTCTATCTGTTTATCTGTCTTATTTCATGAGTTTCTAATTTGCGGTCCCCACGAAAATATTTTTTGTAATTCTTTATTTCTTGTTAGGCTAAGTCAGCAGTGATATTATGCTAAAAAAAGCTTTTGTCCTGTTTTTTTTACCTCTCGGGACCTAGGGTAGACATGCAGGACTAGATTCTAGTTCAATTTTTATTATAATAAAATGTAAATAATGAATAACCAACGTCGGTATTATGCTCTATTGATTATTCTGTGTTCAAAATAATAACCACATTTTGAACACTTTAGATTGAGTTTTTGAATATTATGAGGATATGCGGGTGATCCATACAAACTTAATACTCAGTTTCCTCTCTGGATAATGACACTAGAGCAATGATTATTTTGCCATGTAAAGCACATATCCGTGGGTAATGCGGAAATGAAGCAAATTAAACATGGACCGCCAACTCGTGACGTTTTATTATCTAGAAAAATTATGAGTAGTACACGGTACTGGAATACTTGTTAGTACCCTGCTGGTACCACCCTCTACAACTTCTCAAATAACAAGGACTATGCGACCCCAGTACGGATTGGCATACTTCACAATGCGCCTTTTAATTTGACTCTTCAGGAGCCTCTGATGCAACATTGGACAGTTTGTCATACGCAGGGCGGGGATATTTGACATAGAAATAATTAGACTGTTTTACAAAAAACTTAAACCGACTTCAAAGTACACTAAGAAGTAATCAAATCCTGATCTGATGACAATGGGACCAAACGGGAAGTGTACCCTACCAGACAAAAAAAGAATTTTCCAAATCGGTTTATAAACGACGGAGTTATGAGGTAACAAACATAAAAAAAAAAAAAAAAAAAAAAAAAACATACAACCGAATTGAGAACCTCCTCCATTTTTTGAAGTCGGTTAAAAAAGGCTTTCGAAAGCACACTGCTGTATAAATAAACTATTTGTACAAAGTGTCGAACCGCAGGCCCCGTAATTCTGAGTTGGAAATTAACACAGGGAGTAAAATTTATTTTGTTTTCAACTCGGTTCTAGAACTAGAACTCCATGTTTTTTTGAACGGCCAAAATCCCGACACCAATAAATAACAATGATCTTGATAAATCACCGTCCGTCCGTCCATAAAACCACTAAATGAGAAATTGTGGGATAAATACATTAGCTTCTTCCGGTTGGTTTTATATCCGGCTACGTCCGGCCGGCATCGGTTCGTTATATCCAGTTATATCACTACTAACATAAACATAAAAACAAGGAGATATATAAAGGTTCTGTTATAAATATACACAGGTTCTAATGACTTAAGTCAAGTGAGAAAAAACAAACGCCGACAACGAAGACATGCGGTTTCCACAACACCTGGGTTCCGACTGCTTGTGCGGGAAGGGTCCACTACCTAAGTTACAAATGTGCCCCTTTTTCAATGGACCGGTTATTAAGCTACAAAAATGTGTAGCTTTAATAGGTTTTTATATATTTGAGTAAATACAATAAAAATATGTGGTGAAGCGCCACAGCTTTATACAAATAAATTTAAATTCATTAAGAAAACAAGTAAATAGTGCAGCGCCCATTCAGTGAATTCGTTCCATAAGTTGCACATGATGTGCTCAGAGATGGCGTAATTACCGATTATTGAGATTCGTGAGTGACTGTATTGAACTGTTGTTCTCAATCACTGTTTTGTTTTCTGTGGACCCTTCCGTTCGGTCCATTGACATTTTACCTGTTTAACTACGATGAAGTGAACATATTAATTAAAATTACTTTATTTTTCCTTCTCATAAGATAATTGAGAAGGATGTGGTTTTATTAAATGAATAGTGAAAGAACATTAAATACTAACGTGAGACTGGTGCACCAAGAAATCTTACCCTTCTGCTTGTGAATTCCGAAGATATATTCGGATGAAGATTGCCGGCCGGCATCCACTCGTATTCCTTGTGGTCTTCAAAAACTGGATTATTACTTTACCCTGATAAGAGAGGATTCAAGATTCGATGGAAGAGGTGAGTGGGCGATTTTTATAACTGCACAGTGGTGTTACTCGTTTTCTAGTCACTTCATCATAAATTTCATTATTACAAGGCAGCCATATTTTTAGGCCTGTGCTAAAGTATTTCCCGTACGCAAGTACACCGGTGATTTGGCTATTTACACGCCAAGATTCACCATATTTTGGTCCTTCGAGCCGGATTATTCCAGTTAAAAAAGTGTTGAGTACCTATATCTATATATTTAAGAAGTACTTAGTATTCAAACTTTACATAAAAAATTATGTTATTTACCTTCATATTGTTAGTAGGTACGTAAAATACATAAGAATTTATTTACCTTCATATTGTTAGTAGGTACGTAAAATACATAATAATAGGTTTTGCCTAATAATTTGTATGTGGCATATTCCTACATAATTGTTATTAGGTAGGTATATTTACCGAATCATACTAGGTATTTATGCACATAAGTCCGTAAGTAGGTACATAATTATTAGTACATTCTTTCTACTTGGTACAAATTTAGGTAGACAATAGATAGGTGCGTAATCTGTTGGTTTCTATCTGTCTTTTAATTTTTGTTAGGACATTTTAAGTGCGTAGATACCTACATAGTTCTTGTATTCATTCAATTACTTTGTAAACATAAACAAACAATTTATGAGACAAGTAATAGGTGGTTACGGTAGTGACTCTGTGTAGTTACCGTAGCGTTCTACCCAATTGTGTATTTGTTTTTATTTATAGCTTATATTTACGCGATACTTGGTTTGGCCACAGAATATTTAATAGTATTTGGCTACGGTTGTTGTTAATGATGGCGTTAGACCAGAGTATGTTGGACTCCGAACTAAAGTTGGAAAATAAGTTGAAAATACTCACATGTAAAAAGGAAGCTATATTTTCAAAGTTTAATAAAGTTTATGGCTTATCCAAAAATATTTCCAGCTTTGAGTCGAGGTCAAATGAGCAATTCTTGGCAGAATCAGAAAGTTTTGATGAGTTTCGTAAATCATTTGAACATATAATTGATCAAATTAATGATATTATATTGTCTTTAAATTCAGATGCAGTTCCTAATTATAGCGATTTGATCAGTTTCGACGACATGTACGGCAGAGTGAAACGAGTTAGAAATAAAATATTGGGTTCGAAAACTACCACCGACTCTGCCACAATAATAAGTTCAAACACCTCTAAAATCGTCAAGTTACCGCCGATTACGCTGCCCAGTTTTGACGGTCGAACGGAGAACTGGCCTATATTTTATGAATCTTTTAAGTCAAATATTCATGAGAACCCCCAGCTGTCTGACTCGCAACGTGTGCAATACTTAGTTGGTAAGCTTACTCATAGTGCACAGAAAGTTCTAGCAGGTGTCGTACCTACGGGTGACACATACAAGGTTATCTGGGATAGTTTAGTTAAGAGGTATCAAGACAAACGCTCTTTAGGTACGCATTATTTAAATAATATATTTGACTTGAAAAGTTGTCAAAACACGGCTAGTAGTCTCGACTCTTTTATCGAAAAGTATTCAGCTTCCATATCCGCATTGAAACAATTAGAGTTACCGGATTTAACCGACTTTATTTTAATGCACTGTGCACTAAAAAAGATTGACTCACAGACTATGCAAGCATTCGAGCTATCAGTTGTTAGTAAAGATATTCCATCATATCATGATTTGATAACATTCGTTCAGAATCAAGTAAAAATATTAGAAAGATCGCATGCGAGTAATTCGAGTTCTTTGTCGAACTCGCGCGCGAAGTCTAATGCAAATAAAACGACATCGTTTCCCGTGCGATCTGATACTTTCATCGCAAATAATAATACGCCTACTAGTGGTATTCGGTGTTGTGTTTTGTGCAATAAGACAGATCATTTGCAGCTTGACGAATGCTTACAATTTAAAAAGATGAAATCGCCGAAAGTTAGATTCGACTTTATTAAATCTAAACAAGGTTGTGTTAATTGTCTGAGTGTTTCGCATACGGTTTCAGCGTGCCCAGGTCCCACCAATTGTGAATTGTGCAAGGATAAATGGCATCATAAACTTTTACATTTCGATCAAAATAAAAATAAAAATATAAATAAGAATAATAGGACGCATACTCAAACGTCACTATTATCGTACGATGGTTCGTACTTACCGCAATCGACGCCACGTGCTTGTGAATCTCGCGCCACCGCGGCATGCGCTTTGTGCGCGCCCGCTCCGCCGGTTTCCGCGTTGCACACCGAGCGTCCTCCCGTCGATGCTAATGTAGCTGGCCACCTCGACCCGCGCAGTGGCGCGAGCTTCTCAAGTTCGAACGCGCCGCATAATCTTGAGATGAACAGGACTGATTCCATGTTGTTTCATGAGCCTTCATGCTCTTTGAAGGTTCGAGCACATTATGCCGGGCCGCAGCGTGTCGGGGCGGAGCGCAAAAATCCGCTCAAATCGCTTTAATACAATTTGTATGAATTATCGCACACTGTGCCGGGCCGCAGCGGCTCGCATTAATGCGAGGCGGATTCTCGTCCGTGCGATGCGGCCCGCCCCGCCCGCTGCGCCCCGTCAACAGTGTGCTATACCTAGCGGATTGGTGCGTCCATATTTTACGTTTTCTGTTTTGTTGTCTATGTTCAATAACTTCATCTTCTAACAGCAGGCAAAAAAAAGAAAGTTCTTCGTCAGAGCTATCCATAACCTACAGTTGCATGCAAATTCTGGCAGTACACTGAACTCAAAATCCGTCAATGCACTGTGACCCGGCCCGTCACTAATGTGCTAGGTAAACATTTTGCGCTGCGCTGCGGCCCGCTCCGCCCCGCTGCGGCCCGACATAATGTGCTCGAACCTTGAATGCGCATTCGAAGCCTAGCGCTATACTTTTAGCTACTGCACAAGTCTACGCGAGGGCAAATAATGTTAAAAATAAAATGTTAGTGCGTTGTTTGATTGATAATGGTTCTCAAAATCATATAATAACATTAGATTGTTGTAAGAAATTAAACTTACACGTAGTGCCTCTGACTAATTCTGTAATCAGGGGTATTGGTCTGTCTTCTCGACCTATTTACGGATATGTCGATTTTGAAATTGAGTCGAGGGTTAGTCCACATGATAAATATAATTTACATGCTTTAGTTGTTGACTGTATAACTGATCAGTTACCCTCACATTTTATAGAAAAATGTGATATGTCATATTTGAATAATATATCGATGGCTGATCTTACATGGAATATTCCCGGAAGTATAGATATTGTGCTCGGTGCACAGTTGTTTCCCTATATTTATTTGGGTCATAAAATTGATTCAGGATCTCAAGCGCTACCTGCTTTGTTGACTTCGTTTGGTTACGTGTTAATGGGTGACTGCCCTGATAGTGTTTCAGCCTCATCTTCACAGCGTGTACCGTCGTTCTCTGCTTTCGCTTTGCAGGATTTAAATTCGGCGCTACAAAAGTTCTGGGAGTTGGAGGAAATTCCATCAAAAAGATTTTTGAGTCCTGAGGAAACTGAATGTGAGAACTCCTTCGTCACTTCAGTGTCACGTGACGATATAGGTCGTTACTGTGTAGCCTTGCCATTCTGTACTGATCCACAGAACTTGGGTAATTCTAGGAATACTGCTTACCGTCGTTTCATGTTATTAGAAAGAAAGTTTAAGAAGATGCCCGGGCTTCGGGAAAATTACAATACTGTTATTAATGAGTATATAGAAAAAGGCTATCTTTCCGAAGTAACTGATTTAGATGTTAATGGTGATGGCTATTACATCCCACATCACGCGGTCGTTCGGAAGGATAAGCCTATGCCTCGTATCGTTTTGGATGCTAGTGCAAAGACCCATACTGGTTTGTCACTTAATGACATGCTGCATCCTGGGCCTAATTTACAGGCTGATTTATTTCTTTTATTATTAGACTTCAGACTGTTTTCTGTCGCGATGACGGCAGACGTACAGCAAATGTATTTACAAGTTGGTGTTGTTGATGACCACCGTAAATATCTTAAAATATTATTTCGATTCCATGAAAGTGAAGAGATTCGTACTTTTCAGTTTACTCGTGTTCCTTTCGGTTTGAAATGTAGCCCTTTCTTAGCGATGAGGACGCTGCGCCAGTTGGCATCAGATAGTGCCGACCTACTGGCCGCTGCTCGGGTAGCTGAAACTAAATTTTACATGGATGATCTCGTCAATTCTGAACCTGAAGTGTCATCAGCTGTTCGTTTAGCTAATGAACTAATTTCTTTGTTCAAGTCAGGTTGCATGGATTTAATAAAATGGACGAGCAATTCATCCAAATTACTGGATAATCTTCCTGATTCACACCGAAACTCTATTGATTTCGATAAGAGCGACGATTCATGCTCGAACTCGAAAGTTTTAGGTCTGTCTTGGGATCCTGTTGAAGATCACTTCGTTTTTACGACTATCGACATACAAGAAAAATGCACGAAGAGAAATATCCTTTCGGTTGTAGCTCGTTTGTTTGATGTGCTTGGTTTGGTTGCACCGTTAATATTCTATGCAAAACTGCTCATCAAGGAGTTATGGCTTGCCAAAATAGGTTGGGATGATACTCCACCTGAGAGTATCATTCGTCGTTTCTCTGTTCTCGTGCAAGAATTTCCACTGCTTTCTAAGTTACGAATTCCTCGTCATATGAGTGTAATTAGTACTGAAGAAGTGGTTATTATAGGTTTCTGTGACGCTAGTTTAAATGGTTCTTACGGTTGTGTGATATATTTACATACGACTGATGCTTCTGAGCACATATCAGTTAGATTGTTGTATGCTAAATCTAAGGTTTCGCCTACAAAAATGACAAGCCTGGCTCGTTTAGAGTTGTGCGCCGCAGTTCTGATGTCCAAATTAATGAAGAGTTTTCTGGACACTGACAATCGTGTTAATCTTTCTAAACGTAAACATTTGCTTGATAGTATTGTTCACTCTTATTGGAAGAAATGGCGTACTGAATATTTGCACACTTTGCAAGTCAGACAAAAGTGGCAAAACCACGATCGTCCAATTCAGATTGGCACTGTCGTACTAATTGGACAAGATGATACGCCACCATTGTCTTGGCCTTTGGGAGTAGTTATTGAAGTATTTCCTGGGTCTGACGGTATTGTTCGAGTCGCTACAGTTAAGACTAGACAAAGTACTTTTAAACGGCCTGTCGTTAAACTGTACCCGTTACCAAACCAGTAACTTAATTAAGCAGTTAATTTTCTAAGTTTAAGTAACCATATAGAGCTTAAGATTAGGGTTGGTAAAAATAATGTAGTCACTTTTTAGTAACTTTTTGGTAACATCTAGTAAAATTGTAGTAACATTCTAGAAACAATCTAGTAACATTGTAGTAACATTCTAGAAACAATCTGGTAACAATCTAGTAACATTGTAGAAACATTCTAGAAACAATCTAGTAACATTCTAGTAACATTCTAGTAACATTCTAGTAACATTCTAGTAACATTCTAGTAACATTCTAGTAACATTTTAGTAACATTCTACTAACATTCTAGTAACATTCCAGTAACATTTGGGTAACTTCCGTAAAATCATTAATATAGTGATTTAATTATTAGGAGGTACTCAATCAACACTGTTTTAACTATGAATTGGTCTGTGTTGAAAGTCTCACGACCTTTCAAAGCGGGGTGCATGGTGAAGCGCCACAGCTTTATACAAATAAATTTAAATTCATTAAGAAAACAAGTAAATAGTGCAGCGCCCATTCAGTGAATTCGTTCCATAAGTTGCACATGATGTGCTCAGAGATGGCGTAATTACCGATTATTGAGATTCGTGAGTGACTGTATTGAACTGTTGTTCTCAATCACTGTTTTGTTTTCTGTGGACCCTTCCGTTCGGTCCATTGACATTTTACCTGTTTAACTACGATGAAGTGAACATATTAATTAAAATTACTTTATTTTTCCTTCTCATAAGATAATTGAGAAGGATGTGGTTTTATTAAATGAATAGTGAAAGAACAT
The DNA here is from genome assembly GCA_947623365.1 of Achlya flavicornis. Taxonomy (NCBI): domain Eukaryota; kingdom Metazoa; phylum Arthropoda; class Insecta; order Lepidoptera; family Drepanidae; genus Achlya; species Achlya flavicornis. The sequence goes on along the minus strand of OX392480.1, from coordinate 12,613,147 downwards.
TAAATACTAACGTGAGACTGGTGCACCAAGAAATCTTACCCTTCTGCTTGTGAATTCCGAAGATATATTCGGATGAAGATTGCCGGCCGGCATCCACTCGTATTCCTTGTGGTCTTCAAAAACTGGATTATTACTTTACCCTGATAAGAGAGGATTCAAGATTCGATGGAAGAGGTGAGTGGGCGATTTTTATAACTGCACAGTGGTGTTACTCGTTTTCTAGTCACTTCATCATAAATTTCATTATTACAAGGCAGCCATATTTTTAGGCCTGTGCTAAAGTATTTCCCGTACGCAAGTACACCGGTGATTTGGCTATTTACACGCCAAGATTCACCAATATGCTTTCCATTTTTTTTTGTTATTTAAAGATGATGAAAATGTGGATATTTTTAACATTACTTTGTTTTTTTAACAGCTACTGGTGGAATAGTGAAAATAAAACATAAAATGCTGTTTACAATGATCGGTGGCCAATTAATGCTACTACCTGAGCTACTACTGACACAGTATCAACGCCACTAAGCGTTGTTATATTTGTGGGCAGACTTCAAAATATTTTTTGCGATGAATGCACTTTTTTAGGGTTCCGTAGCCAAATGGCAAAAAACGGAACCCTTATAGATTCGTCATGTCTGTCTGTCTGTCCGTATGTCACAGCCATTTATTTCCGAAACTATAAGAACTATAATGTTGAAACTTGGAAAGTAAATGTATTCTGTGAACCGCATTAAGATTTTCACACAAAAATAGAAAAAAAACAATAAATGTTGGGGGTTCCCCATACTTAGAACTGAAACTCAAAATTTTTTTTTTCATCAAACCCATAAGTGTGGGGTGTCTATGGATAGGTCTTCAAAAATGATATTGAGGTTTCTAATATCATTTTTTTCTAAACTGAATATTAAAGTTTGCGCGAGAGATACTTCCAAAGTGGTAAAATGTGTGTCCCCCCCCCTGTAACTTCTAAAATAAGATAATGATAAATCTATAAAAAATATATGATGTACATTACGGTGCAAACTTCCACCGAAAATTAGTTTGAACGAGATCTAGTAAGTAGTTTTTTTTAATACGTCATAAATTGAAATTAATATCAAATACTCAGGTCTATACTACCATTTACTTATATACCTACAGGTTTGTACGGAACCCTCGGTGCGTGAGTCTGACTCGCACTTGGCCGATTTTTATTATCATTACTATATTAAGTCATAATATAATGGTTTATTATTGTAAAAGCCATTAAATAATTTTAACCGGATTTTACATGGAAATACTCCTATGTGCGGCGTTTTATTGTTTATACGTATATAGATAGAGGTTGCAGTTGCAAGATAACAGCGTTACATATGTAGAAAGAAAAGAAAGAAAAGAAAGAAAAATATTTTTATTTAACAGCACGAATACAAGAATTAACAAAAACAAAACAGCAAGAAACGTATAAATAACTAGGTTTACATATATATATATATAGGCACATTTGACAAATAATAAAGTAAAAAGGTAGGTACTTGGAAAAAAAAAAACAAGAATATAAAATTACATATCTCGCTTCACCGTTACATAATTATGTAAATAAATATACTCTAATTGGCACACACACACCGAAGATATGATAAAAAAACTGAGTTGGCGTTGGGTGTCGTGAAATATCCGACATACTACTGTAGTAAAGCGTACATAAAATATAATTATATGGAAATTCAACGTACACGTACCTCTGTACTGTACCTGTCTAAACAATGAGGTGCGTGCGTTGCATCACCGCATTCACATTTTCCCCCTTACTCATAAAGCGCTATTTAACTTATACTTGTACCTAGTGTTTATATACTCTGAGCTAATACCTATACTGACTAAATGGTCACGTAAATTATATCACATTATTTGGCAATCATCATCATCATCATCATCATTTCAGCCTATTGCAGTCCACTGCTGGACGTAAGCCTCCCCCAGGGTTCGCCACATGGCCCGATCTCCCGTTTTCGCCATCCAGTCACCACCAGCCACTTTTTTCAGGTCGTCGGTCCATCTGGCCGGAGGGCGTCCTACACTACGCTTGCCGAGTCGTGGTCTCCACTCGAGAACCCGTCTACTCCACCGATCATCGGTTCTGCGACAGATGTGACCAGTCCACTGCCACTTCAGTCTGCTACACTTCTGTACTAACTGTAACTGTTCTGTACATTTGGCAATGGCGATAGCTAAATAAAGTTTAATGAGAAACAGGGTATATGATTTAGCCCTCCCCTCCGAATCCGCATGAAGTATCAATCAGCTTGTTACACAACAAAGCGTTCTGCCTGTCTCATCGCCAAGCAATATCATATCTCTTTGGTTTACAATACGAGATGCTGCGACAGTTTTCAAGATAAAAAATTCACTCACCAAATAAATCTGCAAACGAAAATCCCATTTGCATCCAGATTTTAATTAAAACAATAAATTGACATCAATTTAATTAAAACGATTCTGTTTCTCACAATAATTTAAATTAGTTTCTGAGGTTACTGTACCGTTTGCCTTTTGATTCAGGTATTTAGTTTGTTTTAATTAAAATTATTCGTAAATCGTAATTACAATTTGTTTGCTTGTTTTGTCGGCAAGGGATGTAATACTCTTTACTCAAAAAGTTAAAGTTTTACCAGTGTCCTGAGGGAACTAACTGAAGGTTGTTGGGAAAATCTTTTATAAATACATAATGGGTGGCAAAGATGACCCCAAGGTATAATATATTGGTTGCTTCAAACTGAAACCTAATATGATTAAATTAAATTATTAAATGTAACGATTAAATATTGAGCTAGTACTGCCAGCATAATAATTAGTTGATAATAACACTATTATAAAAAACCAATTTACTAAAACTATCTATGATGTACATTGATTAAGTGACTTTTGTAGACACACACATAAACGAGACACCCAGATATCTTTTGTTGCTGACAGTACCTACACCAAATGTAACAAGGTTTCGTTGTTAAATCGAGAGAAAGAAACCCTATCAGAGGCTTTACATGTTATTACTAAAAGATCCAATGTCTTGACCTAAAAGAAAGGATAGAAACCTTTCTGAAGGTTGCAATCTTTAAGATTGAGGAAGCATGTGAGAAGAGTCACCAATATCATTCCTTTCAGACAACTGCGAATAATAAAATCGAAAGATTTTCGGCAGTCCGATTTTATTATTCCCGACACGATCAAACTAAGAGAATATTATAATCCATGAAAGAATAATTGAAAAGTGCTTTACAAAAAACTTAAACAGACTTCATAGTACACAAAAAAAAGCGATCAATTCCTAACCAATGGACCAAACGGGAAGTGTACCCTTCTAAACAAAAACAGAATTTTCCAAATCGGTTAATAAATGACGGAGTTTTGAGGTAACAAACATACAAAAAAACATACAACCGAATTGAGAACCTCCTCCTTTTTTTGAAGTCGGTTAAATTTAGAAAGAGATAAAGCACAATTAGTAAGGTAGCCAGAGGATGCACTGTATGGCAGAGCGTGGTTAGGTGCCGCAAAATAAAAGTCTTTGAAGTAGCAGTCAACTTTGAAGTCTTTTATTTTGCGGTTTTCTACCGAAGACGTTCTACTATTTCGCTTACTGTATGTATCTGAATATTCTTTCATTTATCATATCATATCACAACTTATCGTGGACTATAAACACACGTCCATATCTCCCATGTAAAACACAAGCCACTGAACTCTGTATATTGTCAATTCACAATCTTTGTATTACAGCCAAAATTACAGCAGCCTCAACCTTTACAGGGATATTTGCCGCCACGCTTCAAGGATAACTAGGAAAAATGCAATTCCAGATTTGTGATCGTTGATGAATTACTGAGATTGGATCGGGTTTTCGCCACTATTTGCTGTATTTCCCAAGGGATCAATTGTGGACTGATTTGAGATCTTTGCGGACTTATCGCTTGGGGTTTCAGTGCTATTCCTGTATTTGTATAGTGATGGCGAGATTCGATAGAATTTGAATGTGTGAATGTGCTTTATAAATCCGAGTTTTCTATGGTTTTTGAACAGTTTTTGTGTTGATTAATCGAGGTTTATCAAGTGATTGAAAAATCAACCCTAAGTCTTCTGTATTCTAGGTATATCCAGAACCGAATGTATGGGCTTGATAATACTAATTTACGGTACTTGATACTAATATAGCTCGGAGAGTTAGTAAGCTGAAGTGGCAATGGGCAGGCCACATTGCCCGAAGAACCGATAACCGATGGGAAGGAAGGTTCTCGAGTGGTGACCACATTCTGGAAAGCGCCGTGCGGGACGACCTCCCACCAGGTGGACCGACGACCTGGTCAGAGTCACTGGGCTCCGCTGCATGCAAGCGGCCCAAAACCGTTCGAAGTGGAAGTTAATGGGTGAGGCCTATGTTCAGCAGTGGACATCCTTAGGCTGAGGAGGCTTGAGAATTATCACATAATCAGTGCTGATGAGCGATGGTGGTGGCTCAGTTGTAGTAACGTCCGTTACTGAGAAGGTCCCGGGTTCGATCTTACAAAGAACTTTCGGTGAAGGAAAACATGATGTGGAAACCATAGCACGGTGGTACTTTAATGTAGTACCCACCTGGCTGGCTACCACCCTCAAGTTGAAAATCTGTCGCCAAGCACCTATCGGTGTGTTCCGATAGCTGCACTTGAGAGCCAGTTTATTCTAGGCGTCTTTGGTCACATCATCACTTACCATGGTGAGATTGCGGTCAAACGCAGGCTTATATACAGAAAAAAAGAACTCAAAGCTTAGAACAGAACTGTCAAGTGTAGCTGCTTGCACATAGATTGAAGAATGGAGATTCCCATTGGAATACAGCATGGGGTTCTTCAAAAAGGGTGTGAAGAGGTTTCTTCAGGGTCGGCAACGCGCGAGTGATACCCCTGGTGTTGCAAGCGTCCATAGGCTACGGTAACTGCTTACCATCAGGCGGGCCGTATGCTTGTTTGCCAACTCAGTGGTATAAAAAAAAAAGTATTGGAGAAACATAAAATGTGCTTTTATCTCGAAAATCCACTAAAACGTGTGTAAAACTAATACTGTATATATTTATAGTAAAGGGGATTAACCGTCGGCTCGCCGATAAAATAAAAAGAAAAACCATGTTCGGAGAGAAAATCTTATTTTTAGAATCAGTTCAACTGAGCTTAAAGCTGCGTATTAAGGTTATACTGGCTTTACTTTGCCGCGGAAAAACAGGGAAAAATAACAATAACAATTTCACTGCGTTAGTCGAGTGAAATCAGGCTAGTGGTGTTTTGATATGCTTAACCTAACTTATTTTATAAATGCGAAAGTATGTTTGTTTGTTATCTCCTGACTAGGGATGGGCAGGGAAAGAAAAATATTGGAAAAATACGGGAAAATTCCCAAACGGCGGGAAAATACTCAAATGGCTTTATGTTCCTCAAAAAAAATATTTGTTGATGCTTTTGATTGTTATTTTAATAATACTCGCTGTTGTATGTACCTACATCACCTACGCGCGGACCTACGCGGACCTTGGAGGAAGTTATCACACTTTTTTTTATACTACCTAGGTAGCAAACAAGCATACGGCTCGCCTGTTGGTAAGCGGTTACCGTATCCTATGGACCCTTGCAACACTTCCCTCGGGACCCGGGACGGGCTATATAAGCGTCGAACATGTGCACACGTGCTCTTTCTGCACGAGACCGTCTGTCCGACTGTCCACCGACTGTCCACCACAACCCTTACACCCCAAAACGTCGCATTTTTTAAAAACAACGTAACTTTTTTTTTTATTGTTTTTTTATTGTATGATATGAGTATGAGCCTAATAGAAATCATGTTAAATGTTATTCAAACGATTTGGTAAAGGTATTTCTCGCTATATACGCAAAATCTACTAAATATGACCATTTGAGTATTTTCCCACCCAATGGGAAAATTCCCGGGTTTTTTCCCACTAAATTGGAAATTTACTCGAAGTTGGGTTTATTCCCGGGAAGAAACCCAACCCTACTCCTGACGCTTCAACGCTAAAGGGAAGACAAACATTGCCCCTGGGCCCTGATTCTGTTGTTTACAACTAAACAAATTTTAATCTCACTATGTGTCTTTCTAACAAAGAACATAAGAAAAGGATGTGAGTTTAGTCCTGTCAAATTAGTCCAATGCTTGTTATCAATATAAATTTAGTCGCCATCTATCGCGGTTACGCCTAAATACACGCAAAATAAGACGGAAAATATTAATTTGACAGCTTTAAATATGTTCTATCCTTTTAAAATAATGGTTGTAAGAAAGAAATGAGATGTGACTAAAATTAGTTTAGTGCGATTTACAACAGAATCGGCACCATTGAATAATTTATTCATAGAAATAGGGACAAAGTAATTTTGAATTGTATAAGTATTTTTTATTTGGGTTCCGTACCCAAAGCGTGCCAACGGGACCCTTCTAATAGGCCTCAGGTGCCCGTCGATCAATCTGTCTATCAGTGGGCTGTATCTCATGAATCGTAATTGGACGAAAGTTGAAATTTTCACAGAATTTATATTGCTGACATTACAACAAATAATATAAATGAAATAAAATTCATAATTAAGGGCTATCATACAAGATTATAAGAGAAGCGCTCGTGGTGTAGCATGATTAGCCGTTCTTAATCGATCGGCAAAGTTAAGCTACGTCTGTCTTGGTCGGTACCTGGATGGGTGACCACCTAGTGGTATTTCAAATCGAGCGTTTCCGTGCTTCGGAAGGCACGTAAAGCCGTTGGTCCCGGTTATCACTTAATTGTGATAGTCGTTAAGCTGGTTGGATGCCTCCTAGGCGGCTTGAAAAACTCCAACAGTAGGTTGGCCACTAGCCTACCTCCACCGATCCGCAGTGGGCACGCGTGGTGGAGTATCTGCCCATTCCCTTTCACCCTGATTTGTGAAAGGAGGCCTGTGCTCAGCAGTGGGACATTATAGGCTGATGATGATGATACAAGATTATTGGGTTTCATTTTTGTTGCGCCTACTATAATTCATTTTTAGCCAAGTTGAGTTAGTTAATAGTGTGCAAGTCCGACTCGCATTTGCCGGTTTTCTTAAATTGTACTCCATGGCGGCGATCCCATAGAGAGAGTTCCAGAGTTCTGCGTTCCGAATTCACTATTGTGCACACAGCAAGCGGCGAACGTGTGATCGGTAGGTAGCGAATATTGCAGAACTCTGAACACAGAACTCTAGAACTCTCTCCGTGGGATCGGCGCCTTATATTTGGTTAGGTGTTTTCACCGAAGCACATACGGTTCAAAATCAAAATCAAAAAGTCATTTATTCAGTTTAGGCCCTGTTAAGGCACTTATGAACGTTAAATTGGTACATACAGTTGAATTTACCACCGGTTCGGAATACACTTAAACTGATGTATTCTCTTTTCCGTGGAGAAGACTCAGTATGATGATGTGAGATGGTTCAGTATGATGATTGTATGGTTTCAACCAGAATTCATGGGAATATTCTCATCGATGTAGGTATCACTTGCTTCAATCTTTTTTTATCACCCTAAAGGTGGCAATGTAACCGAAAGTGGCAATGACACAATGCCTTTGTTCTAGAGACAAATGTGAAGAAATAAAAAAATGTGCAAATGTGCGCTTGCCTTAAGTAATATTACGACTGCGAATAAAAAACGTGACTCGCCCTAAGGTAAATATAAATAAGGGCTAGAACCTGATATGTGGATCCTACATAAAGTCATTCGCTTTATTGCTCATACAAGATGTGTGTACAATGTGTTTCTAATGTAGGTGAGGTTACAAAATGTAGCCTCACATTAAAGACTAGCTCTCCGCCACTCGGTTTCACTTGCAATGAGGGGTTGAATTTTGAAAACTCTTCCTTAGTTAACCTAACTGCCGTATTCAGAGACGTGAATTAGAATAAGTATCTCTATCTTCTTTTACTGATTAGCTATAGAAAGGGACAGGTGTAGGATCTCCAGAGGTAGTCATAGAGTGTAAATAAGGAACGTGTGCAAAATATGGAGAAGAACATCCCTGTGGTTTGAGCTGCGCGTTGATATGTCAGTCAGTCAGTGTGTTGTGTACTCGATCAAGGCATAATTAGTGCACGAATTAAGATGAAACTTGGCTCACTGATAGATTAAAATGTCATCATCATCAGCTTATAATGTCCCACTGCTGAGCACAGGCCTCCTTTCACAAATCAGAGTGAAAGGGGATGGGCGGATACTCCACCACACGTGCCCACTGCGGATCGAAGAGGTAGGCTAGTGGTCAACCTACTGTTGGAGTTTTCAAGCCGCCTAGGCCTCCAACTAGCTTAACGACTATCACAATTAAGTGATAACCAGGACCACCGGCTTTACGTGCCTTCCGAAGCACGGAAACGCTCGATTTGAAATACAACTAGGCGGTCACCCATCCAGGTACCGACCGCGACGGTGGTAGCTTAACTTTGCCGATCGATTACGAACGGCTAATCATGCTACACCACGAGCGCTTCAGATTAAAATATAGGATGGTGTAATTTACTTAACATAATTATATTGACTGTTCAATAATTATGGAACCTCTGTTCACAAGCTTAAAGCTTTCCGTGTTCAGCACAAAAACATAAAAATACTTTAAATAATCATAGCCATTTCTCTCACGTTCACCAGACGAACTAAAAACTTTTGTGAGCGTCTTGAATTGATATCCATTGAAGTCTAGCACTAAAGTTTTTATTGCAAACCACGATAGACGAGCTCTAAAACATAAACACTTATTTAACTATCCCTGTTATAGTTACTCACTATTCAACTCAAAGAAACACGGACCATTAATGACACATAAATCTTGATAACAGTTGCCAATGTATATAAGACTAGCCACGTCTTCGCGATCATTAAGCCTGTCTTCAAGCTACTTTTGTCTTTGATTAGGCATTGTTTTCGTGAGGACAAATCAAATAGATAATCACTTGCATTGTAGTAACAGTGTTCCAACAGCTGCACTTGAGAGCCAGTTCTTTCTAGGCTTTGTGTGCTTACCACCTAAGGCCACAATATCAATGGTTGCATGGACCATGGGACACAGGCCTATATATACTAAAAATAAAGTATAAGAATAATCTCTCAAAATAAAGAAAGAAAAAAGGTATATTTACCTTACCACACTACCATCTGTCAATTAGACTATCATACAACTATAGAAAGTAGCGCATCGGGAGCGGCACTCCATGCGCTTGATATATCGAGTCGATAAGGATCATTGCTGGGAGAAAATGGTAGGTTTACACATGCTGCTTTATGTAAGTAGGTCAGGAATGTTAGCTGTGCTAATCCATAGATAAAAGAAACAACTAAACAACCGGGTGAAACCGCAAGGGCAAATTAGTAAGGAAATAATTACATAAACTTTTGGAAAACTTTTATTTATACTAGTTATCCACTAAAATTAGTCCTATTAGAAACTACTCTTTCTCTCGGGGCAACATACAACATGAACTGAACTGACGATGGACCTTTTTCATACCACAGCTTACATTCTATAGCTAGAGATAACCCCAATGTGAAATCCGAGATCTGTATCGCCACGACTGGAGAATTACTCCGCATATCTAATGGGAACACGTCGGGGTCAAAACCTGGTGGATCTGGGTAGTATTTTATACTTCTCACGTGTTCTTTATCATACGAATGATACCCATCGCATTTTAGCCACAGTTTTTTATCAATTTTCATCCATTCTTGCACTTCACGTGGAGCTTCTTTCGCATTTGTGGAGTTCGTCTGAAGTGGCGCTCCGGACCATCTCAATTGTTTGTTGATTCTTATCAAAATGCAAGGCTTATCGCCGTAACCGTATGGTGGAATACCACAGGGACCCAAATCTGTATTCACCTCTCTTTTATTTCTTCTTTTCTTCAGAAAACTATCTATGGCACTTACGTACTTTTCATAGCCACTTGCATCTTTATTTTTATACCATATGAGAGGGAAGGCTCCCACGGATGTTGGTGTAGCTGATAGCCCAATCCCATGGTCTGAGTATGTAAGCAGCTCAATTTTCTCACTCGAACCAGATGAATAATCTATTGTCTCTTTGAGTATAGTAAGCGACCCGTACAAAAAAATCATGGTGTATGTACTTAAAAAAATTAGATACATGATGCTGTATCCTACAATAGCGAACCAATCTTTGCAGGATCTCCCACAGTATAACTTTTTTTCCCTATCGTACATATAATTACAACATCTCTTACGAAACGGCTCTTTCTTTGGTTCTTCACCTGTATCTAAGTTCCTGCTGGTGGCCGGTGCATAAGGGTCTGTTGGTCTCGAAGATCCTTTATTATTTTTTAATTTGTAAGCTTTTTTTGATGTCGTCGCATTCTCATTTCGTTTTGGTGCCATTTTATTTAGAAATGATCATCATAAATTAGATAATTTCGGTTTTTCGGTAAATTCATTGATGACAGTTGCTACAACTTAAAATCATTGTGGTTGTGGCTAGATGTCATTTCTATTGTTGTTAATAAGTATTCATGCGTAATCTATGGTTTAGTGCCATAACCAAAGATCTTGTATGCGCAAGATAAACAGAGGCTGATCAAAACGCGACAAAAATAAATGTTAGGAATTTGTATGAGAAAAATAAAAACTAGTGTTGTGTTACATATTTTTATTTTAGATATAGATCCTGATGTAAACACTGATTTTGATGTGCGATAAAATATAGTTGATAACATTCCAATTCAAAAATAAGTATTCCTTTCTATTGCTCTAAGTATGCACGTTTCAGTTGCTTATGGAACAAGTCGAAATCTATACTATAATATAATAAAGCGGAAGAGATTTTTGTTTGTTTAAACGGGCTAATCTCTGGATCTACCAGTAGGATTCTAAAAAATCTTTCACTAATAGGAAGCTACATTATCCTCGAGTATTATAGGCACATCTCTGGTGGAAAAGCAGCCTTAATCCGTATTCTGAGAGACACTAATCTTACCTAGAAAAAATATTAGAAGAAACCAAAAACCCGACTACGTAACATAAGCAACAAATACCTATTACAAAAAAACATATTTATGGTAAAAAAAAATAGATTTTCACTTCAAGTACACTACCGAACATAATTAGCTTTTGGTTTGTCCCCTGTAAAGTTATGTTCAAAAATCTATAGATTACAGAGCTTAGTTTTTTCTCTTCGGTTTTTTTATTTTACGCAGTCGGGTTTTTTGATTATTTTTATAATTTAATTTAATGTTTACATAAGGCTGATTTTATAGATCACATTATGATTACGATAATTTTTTCGTAAAATTGTTAACAGTATAAATAAAAGATTTGTATTGTTTAGTCATTTTTATCTTCTTTGATTTGAAAATTACTTAGTTGGTAAAAATAAAAATGATTTAAGATATTCTGAAAATTAATCGAATTATCTGATTTATCCGTATATCCGGATAATTAGATTTTTAATATTAAAAGTTACGGATAATGCAAGTTCTACTCACGATACCTTCAAACAGACTCACACAGAAGTCTGTACACGTATGACCTATACTGGAGAAAGACGCGTTTTACCTGAAATAAAACGCATATTAAATACTTACCTTATTTGAAACCTTAGTTTTTAATTCTGCCTGGTATTTCGACTCAATGATCAGAGGGCGCTCGGCTCAATAATTGGACTGTTTTACAAAAAACGTAAACCGACTTCAAAGTACACTAAGAAGTAATCAAATCCTCTGATGACAATGGGACCAAACGGGAAGTATACTCTTCCAGACAAAAAAAGAATTTTCCAAATCGGTTAATAAATGACGGAGTTATGAGGTAACAAACGTAAAAAAAAAAAAAAAACACAACTGACTTGAGAACCTCCTCCTTTTTTTGAAGTCGGTTAAAAAACAGACAATAAGCGGAGCGCAGTCGAGCGAGCGCGAGACCAAACGCTCGTTCGAGGCTCGCAAGTCCGTCTACGATTCGCGAATTCGTGCTCCATGTGTGCTCTGCTCGTGCTCGGTTCGAGTAGCGTAGACGCACCTTTACAAAAACACTATACCTACATAATAATATGAAATGTAAAAAAATACTATATTTGAGATTGCTCGGTAATCTGAGCAAAAACATTATGTTATGACCTCTTAACTTGCAGATAACATTTATCAACACAAAGTTTTTCCCGGAGTTATCGCACTTCTCATTAACAGTACGATAAAGTTAAGTGATCCATCAGTTGTTCACAGTCTACGGTGGAACACGGTAAGTTGTTTTTTTTATATATTTGGCTATTAAGTCTACGGCCCGCCTGATGGTAAGCGGTCACTGTAGCCCTTTGGATGCTTGAAATACACGCGGCAATTCACGCGTTACAATAAAACAGTGTCAGATTAGAATTATTTCATACTTATTAGTGTACTTCAGATTTTTACCTCTGCGAATTCCAAGGGCACGGCTTAATGAGCCATAATAAAAAAAACACCATTTTCTTTTCTTTTATAATAAAGATGAACAGTTTGTTTGTTTCTTTTTCTTTTCATCTTTAAAACTACCAGTTAGATTTGAAAAAATCTTTAACAAATAGGTAATATTATTCCCAAATGACACGCTATTATGCTAGGCTACGTTTTATCTCGAAACGTGGGTAAAACCACGGGGGACAGCTAGTGAAAATAATATGGGAACTCAAATCATAATATTTTCTTATTTCAGACTAAAATGAAGCTCATCGTGGCAATATCAATACTCACTCTCATCCGAGCTGAAAACAACCCGGGTGTTTACATCATCAATGGAGTACGGCACTACAATGAAATATTATTCGAAAATATACATCGAGATTTCAACTATCGCGATAATAATCTAGTTGTTCATTACAAAACTAATAATTTATATGTTGATTGGCATGCTACCGCAGAAGCAGCAGTATACCACATTAATACTAAAGATTATAAACCAATTACTGGCTTATCGAACCCTCAATGTGTAACTGTTGATCAGTTGAACCATGATATATTTATAGGAACTGCTAATGGCATTTATAAATACTACGATACTACCGGTGCGGTAGAATTTTATGGTGCCAGAGATGTAGATGTCTGGAGGATATATAACTACAATGGAGTACTATATTACATACAATATGGAAATTCACGAGAAATTAAAATATTAGTTAACGGACAATCTGTAAGGTATCAGGAGTTTGGCGTTGATATAAGGAATATCGTTATTGACAGTGAAGAAAATATGTATTGCACATCTTATAATGGCAGTTTGTATAGATATAAAGATACTACAAAACATACGTTTGTTTATGAGGGAATCCCTGCTGTAAACTCCCTAACTACAGATAGAAACGGAAATGTTTATTTGTCAGTCGATGACGGAATATATAAAGTCAAGGGAGATAGTATTGAACGCGTAGTAAATATTAATGATCCTCGATACATAGCGTTTGATAGTGATAACAATGTTATATACTATAACGTCAAAGAACATAAATTATACAGACTTATGCCGATATATATTCCCAACAGTTGGTCAGATAGGCAAAGGTCTCACATCCAAGAACTTGAAGTTACAAATAATAATGATATCAAATCTGAACTACAGATTTTGAATAAAAAAATTGATAATTTGCCACAAGTTATAAACATGCTGTTAACTAACATAATGGAAAAACAGTTAGCACACTCTGACTCTCCCAAGAACAGAAACATATCCATAGGGATGAATCCATGAATCCTGGGTGGCGCAAATACCATACATTTGAACTATTACTAGACCAGTATACTAACTATGCTTAGTTCACACATGGTAACTCTTACGTGTTTCTAAGAGTTCTAATTTTGATTTTGTTACATAATTAATTATAATATAATATAATGTTGTATTGTGTTAAATACCCTCCCCCCCTTTTCTCGTTTCGTAATATGGAAAATCTGAAATAATTACAGTTGATACAAATTAACATTGATGTACCTAAATATTACAGAAAAAATACAATATTTTTTTTCACAGTTATCTTTATTGATTTACTAGCTTTTCGTCCGCGGTTTCACCCGCGCCCCTTCTTTACCCCCTTACCTACCCTACCCTACCCTACCCTACCATACGTATTCTGTGAACCGCATTAAGATATTCACACAAAAATAGAAAAAAAAAAATTTGGGGGTTCACCTAGAACTGAAACTCAACATTTTTTTTTCATCAAACCCGAAAAAATGATAATATTCAGGTTTCTAATATAATTTTTTCCTAAACTAACTATAAAAGTATAACCGTTTTAAGTTTAAAACTATATCACTACTGGCTACTATCAACGGAACACTAAGCTGCGTGTTCCGACACGCACTGGGCACATCTTCTTAAAGCAATAATTCTCGTATATCTGGTACGTATAGTATATGAACGGATAACAAGCGAATATTGAAGACGGATATCTATATCTTGTTACAATTTGGACTCAATCCTTCTGTAATATAACAATCTTATAGATATTTGGTTACACAATGAAAGGTATTCATTTCTTCGCTTCATTCTACTTGAATTAATCGTGGCAATCTGTTATTAGAATATGTTTGTTTGCTTATTTTAGTTTTCTATATTTCTCTTACTCGATGCTGATCTTCTCATAGCGAGCAATGCAAGAAACGAGCAATGATGAATGCAAGCGGAGTGACACAGATTATCGGCAATTAATAAGTATATTTGGAAATTACAAACTTACATTTATGATTGAAAGAACACTCAGGTCGAGAATCCTACTCGCATTATAATAAATAAATAAATATCCTGTGACATTCCTCACACACGGTCATCTGATCCCAAACTAAACAGAGCTTGTACTATGGAAACCACATAACTGATATAATACATATACTACTTTTTCATGTTCGAGCGCCTGATGCATTGCGACAGCAATGCGCCCTTAAAAGCCTTGTTGCGTATGCACACATTAGGATTTATCAATTTTTTAAGTTTTCTTCTTTGTACGTGTCACTTGTTAAGGTTTATTAAAAGGAACCACAGCTAAAACACATTCCCGTTTTATTTTATATCACAATTCCCGAATTTACACCATTACATGGTCCATTATCGAACCGGATTATAATATATGAAGAATCAGTGGACAATATTGAAGATTGCCAATTAATTGGAAATATTGGAAATTATTAAGTCGGAGTTAAGAGGTTATGTGCCGACAATGTGGAATGTGGACGAAGTTCATGAAATTACACGGTGTTAAGGTTTTATTATGTATTATTATCATATCCCCAACACTCGATCAGGTATTTATAAGTGTTAATTAGCGAAATAATAAGGTTAGTGCACTTAATTTTTATGATTGTATTAAGTTGATTAATCATCATGCAATTTAGCAGCAATTAAGATTAAAATTATACTAAAATACAGTATAGTATGTTACTATTAGTGTTCAACATACATTATTTTATATAGATTGTTGTTAAAATTATATTATATGCAGTTTGGTACTTATATTAATCAACATAATCATTATTTTGGTCAGTGTTAGATGTTAATTCATTTTGTATACTGTAATTACAGTTACTTAAACCACATTTGATGTAATTATTTTACTTCAGTCAAAAACTGTTTAAGATTTGTTTAAATTATTTAGGTAATTAGATTCTGGCTGCTAATAAAATATTGCAGGTGTAGTACAGATTCATTGTAATTGACTTACAATAATATTCTTCATAGGCTTTGCTAGGCTATTTGTAACAGTTTAGCAGTTACTTAAAACATAGATAGCTATTATATAGACTTTATTTGTTATTTTATATAAATTCCAGGTTGACAACACTCGACTCCCAGAATGTCCGAAGTAGACGAATTGATAAAGAAGCGAGGGAGTTATAAAGGCCGATTAACTGTATTTACAAAACATTTGGATACGCTGACTGATAAAAAGTTAAGTAGTTCTGATATTACGGAAGTACAGTTGCGTATGGGTAAAATTGAGTCGTTGTACGAGCAGTATGATAAGGTACAGTTGCGCTTGGAATGTGTTGTTGACGATGTTAAAGACCAGTTTGCAGAGCGATCGGATTATGAGTCACAATATTACAAATCATTGTCTAGAGCTCAAGAATTATTAAGTAAGTATACTAACGATAATGAGTCAATAAATAGTGATCGGACTACTCGTGCCAGTAATCATAAGCTGGTTAAGTTACCTATTATTCCATTACCAAAGTTTAATGGAACTTATAGTAGTTGGTTGGAGTTTCGTGACACCTTTAGCAGTCTCATTCGTTCGAATGATGAAATTGACGATATAAACAAATTTCACTATTTGCGAGCGTCGCTGGAGGGGTCCGCTGCTGTGGTCATTCAGTCGATCGAGTTCTCCGCTAGCAACTATACTGTGGCGTGGAATTTATTATGCGATCGATTTGATAATAAGCGATTATTGATTCAAAATCATGTTTCAGCGTTATTTAATATAGACGTTATTTCTAAAGAGTCATCTATCGCACTGAAGGGATTAATAGATCAATTAAATAAAAACATACGAGCGTTAGAGTCGTTAGGTGAGCCAGTCAAGCATTGGGATACTTTGTTAATTTATATTGTCACACGTAAGTTAGACCAAAAATCATACCGTGAGTGGGAAGAGTTTAAGAGTCAGGTAAATAAAGATACTACGATAACATTTGATGAATTTCTCCAATTCATGCGCAATCGTGCCGATTTGGTGGAAACTTTAGAGTTATCACGTAATAATTCATCCCAATCGATTATAAAATCTAGTCCCAAGTTGAAGTCTATGATGTCCACGCAAAATCCTAATAATTCTGATATAGAATTATCAGCTCAAAAGTCTTGTCCTAAGTGCAATGGTGATCATTGTTTAAGTAATTGTCCACAGTTTCTCACATTGAGTAATGAAGCCCGTTTGAAATTACTACCAACATATAAAATATGTTTCAATTGTTTCCGTGCAGGTCATTATGCCAACCACTGTAAGAAACCAGGTTGCAAGTTATGTAAACGTAGGCACAATACATTAGTTCATATTTCAGACTTTAAGAATAACAACAAATCGCCTGATAACTTGTCTCCATCATCATCTTCACCGTCTACCACGGATAAACGTAATGTCTCTTTGTCAACAAGTGTCGCATCGGCTTGTGGTGAACTCAGACAACGTGGCGTGTTGTTATCAACTGCATTGATCAAGGTATATGACCTTAATGACCGCGAACATGTTGTCCGTGCCGTGCTGGACAGTGGTAGCACGTCGTCCTTCATAACAGAAAGGTTATGTAGAAATTTAAACTTAACAACTAGTCAGGTAGATAGGCCGATATTTGGTATAAATAACGTGACTTCACACGTAGGCAAAACTTGTCATTGTAAAATGACGTCACTCAATGATAGCTTTGCTGCTAAAATTTATTGTTTTGTTTTGCCATTAATTACCAACGAAATACCTTGTCGGGAAGTAAATCTATCAGATCTTAAAATTCCATCTAATATCTGTTTAGCCGACCCTACTTTTTACAAGCCTTCAGATGTAGATATCTTGATAGGTGCTGATCTTTTTTGGGATTTGCTGGGGTCAGAAAGAATTAAATTAGGTAACGGAAAGCCAGTACTGTGTGATACCAGGTTAGGGTGGATAGTCTCCGGCCCTACCATTTTTAGTCATGACAAATTCCCTTCTAATGCCATTAGATGTAATTTTACCGACATTCAGTCGTCTTCAAACAGTGATTTTGAAAACATAAGAAATGATTTAACTCGTTTCTGGCAGCTAGAGGAGGTAAGTTCACAGTCATCTCAATATTTGCCTGAGGAAAAGTTATGTGAGGAACATTTTGTTGCAAACACTACACGTTTAGATGATGGTCGTTTTTGTGTGCGTATACCGCTTAAACAAAGTCCTTCTGTTCTAGGAGATTCATTTCAAAAGGCCACACAGTGTTTGTTATCATTAGAGCGCAGAATTAAAAGTAAACCTTCCTTTAGAAAGAGTTATTGTGATTTCATGTCTGAGTATGAGTCACTAGGTCATATGTCCGAGCTTAAACTTACTTCTCAGCAATTAGCCTATTTTATACCGCATCACGGTATTCTTCGTGAAAGTAGCTCCACTACTAAGTTGAGAGTAGTGTTTAATGCTAGTAGTCCAACCAGCTCAGGTACGTCACTGAATGATCTTCAGATGATAGGACCTACAATTCAGGACGACCTTATGTCTATACTTCTTCGGTTTCGGCAACATAAATATATTCTTGCAGGGGACGTAGAGAAGATGTATAGGCAAGTGGCTATTCATCCAAATGACAGGCATCTTCAGCAGGTACTCTGGCGTGAGGATCCCTCAGATCCCCTCAAGGTATTCCAACTAAACACGGTTACCTATGGGACAGCTAGTGCTCCCTTTCTCGCGGTTCGATGTCTAAAACAAATCGCGTTAGAATGTGATGATAGCAAAACAGCAGAAATCATAACGCATGATTTCTATGTTGATGATTTGCTGACCGGAGGTGAGATTTTAAGTGAAGTAATGGAAATACGCCAGAAGGTTACAGCCGCTCTCGCTTCAGCCTGCATGCCATTAAGAAAATGGAAATCGAACTCGCCTCAATTAATGTCAGATCAGGATGGAACCTTAGATTTAAACATTGGGTCTAAGGAACCTAGTAAGACTTTAGGATTAGGCTGGCATACAAGGTCTGATGAACTAGGTTTTTCAATCGACAAGTCGTTGTCATGCAATAGCACTAAACGTGATTTGCTTTCAACCATTTCTAGGATCTTTGATCCATTAGGACTTTTGTCTCCTTGTATAGTCAAAATAAAAATGTTAATTCAAAGATTGTGGCTAGACAAATTATCATGGGATGAGCCATTAAGCCCAGAACTTAGTGCAAGTTGGAATTATATTGTCCAATCTTTGCCTCTTTTAAACAATTTTCGTATTCCACGTATTGTAGTCTGCGATTCATACAGAGAGTTAGAACTCCACATATTTACCGATGCGTCTGAGCGCGCATATGGAGCTTGCGTATATGTGCGTAGCGTTAATGATAAGGGTGAGTGTATGGTTCGTCTTTTAATAGGTAAAAGTCGAGTAGCCCCTATTAAGCCCACCACAATACCAAGATTGGAATTGTGCGGTGCCTTAGTGGGAGCTCGTATGTATGAGAAGGTTTCAAATTCACTTCGAGCAAAGGTCAGTCGTGTCTATTGTTGGACAGATTCAACCATCGTCTTGGGTTGGTTGCAAATGTTGCCTTCTAAACTTCAGCCTTTTGTACGCAATCGCGTTGCTGAAATTTTACATAAGGCAGGTAATTGCAAATGGCGTCATGTCCCAACTGAAAAGAACCCAGCAGACCTGATATCTCGTGGCGTGGATATTAGCACTCTGCAAGGGTTAGATATGTGGTGGTCTGGTCCCAACTTTTTAAAGGAAGATCAATCTAATTGGCCTTCTCAACTGAAACATTTAGAATTTGACATATTGCCTGAAACTCGACCTCATGTTTCATTAACAACTATTACTGATGACACAAATAATATTAAAAATGATAACTTTATCGATATTAAACGTTTTTCTAATTACTCACGACTTGTACGTTGCGTAGCATATGTTTTGCGATTTATTAAAGGCTGTAGAAAACAACCTTTCATTAATAAATTTCTTTCACAAGAAGAGCTCAACGATGCTTTAAATATATTAATTTTTAAAAGTCAATGTGACTCATTTCTTGAACATAAATTACTTATAAGCAAAAGTAGTTTACCAAAAAAGAGCGCCCTTCTAAAGTTTAATGTTTATTTAGATAATAATAATATAATGCGTGTGGGAGGACGTCTCGAGAACTCAAATTTTGTGTATGATAAGAAGCATCCTATATTATTACAGTCCACTCACGAATTTACTAAGTTACTTTTCGATTATGAACACAAAAGGTTGATGCACGCAGGCCCGCAGCTATTATTAGCTTCTATAAGAGAATCATATTGGCCTATAGGAGGTCGAAATTTAGCAAAGGCTTGCTATCATAAATGTATACGTTGTAGTAGGATGAAGGGTAAAGTCATTAATCCCTTAATGGGAAACTTACCACAGCAGCGTCTCGTTCCAGGTGGTACTGCTTTTGAAAACGCAGGCGTTGATTATGCCGGTCCGATTATGTGCGCTAGTCGCCAGGGTCGCGGGTGTAGGCTGGTAAAGGTGTATATAGCTATTTTTATTTGTTTTACCACTAAGGCCATTCACTTGGAGTTGGTGGGTGACTTAACCAGCAATAGGTATTTGCTGGCTTTATATCGTTTTATTTCGCGGAGAGGCAAGCCCGTCAACATGTATTCCGACAACGGTACCTCATTTGTGGGTGCCAGTAACGACCTTTCAAAATTTTTAAAGGCCAATTGTGATAATTTAGGCGAAAACTTAGCCAATGATGGAATCAAGTTTCATTTTATTCCCTACTTTTTGTTTGTTTTTTTTACTACTTTTTGTTTGTAAATACATACTTAATATACATAATTACATCCAGACTCAGGACATACAGACATGTTCATGCACACAAATGCATGTCCTGTGTGGGAATCGAACCCACGACCTACGGCGCGATAGGTGGAATCTTAACCAGAGTCTTAACCAACCGCGCCAGCTGGCCCTCAAATCTGTTTTAACAAGCTTTTATTTAACCTGCCTAGTTAGTATGGGTCGAATTTTGAAAATGTTTTTTAAAACAGCTATGGGCATCCGATTGAGCTGAAATTTTGTATACACGTTTAGTTTGGATGCATGTTTGCCATAAAAGCTTGTTCATATAAAGCATGTTTAGCAAAAAAGCTTGGTTTTTTTATTGATAGTTTTATTTTAGGTACTTGGAAAAGTAGTCAAATATTATGTTACAAGCTTCTAACAAAATTATTCATTCTCAAAGCACTACCTTGAAAGCTGGAATCTATTCCCAGAACGGCTTCAAATGCAACATCCAAGCTGAGAGTCATAGCACTAGAATAACAATGAGTTTAGTATTTCAAACGTCAGGCTATCTGTGTACTACTACTGGCTACTAGCTGTGGCATGCGGTTTTATCTGCCTTAAAATGTTATTTTTGAGGGAACATTCTTCAGGTCAAATAAAGTGGGTTCTCTAAGGTCTAGTACATATATTTTAACTCGTACTGTTTGTAAGATATTCAACAATTCAAATAAATAAATAAATATCCTGGGACATTCCTCACACACGGTCATCTGATCCCAAACTAAGCAGAGCTTGTACTATGGAAACCAGATAACTGATATTATACATATACTACATTTTTGTTTGTAAACACCCAGACTCAGGACATACAGACATGTTCATGCACACATGCATGTTCCTGTGTGGGAATCGAACCCACGACCTGCGACGCGTAAGGTGAATCTTAACCGACTGCGCCAACTGGCCCGTCAATTAACGCAGTTATGCTGGTTGTAAAATGTATCAAATCGGACTATACTCAGTTCCGTTGACTTTCACGGACAAATATCAGCAGACAACTCTTCAGCATTAGGTATAATATTAGTATAGATGTAGGATAGATATACTGAGTGAGCAAGAACTTATATGTTACAGCATCAGTCTCTAAGCGTGAATCATTTTTAGGGTTCCGTAGCCAAATGGCAAAAAACGGAACCCTTATAGATTCGTCATGTCTGTCTGTCTGTCTGTCTGTCTGTCTGTCTGTCTGTCTGTCCGTGTATGTCACAGCCATTTATTTCCGAAACTATAAGAACTATAATGTTGAAACTTGGTAAGTAGATGTATTCTGTGAACCGCATTAAGATTTTTACACAAAAATAGAAAAAAAACAATAAATTTTGGGGGTTCCCCATACTTAGAACTGAAACTCAATTTTTTTTTTTTCATCAAACCCATAAGTGTGGGGTGTCTATGGATAGGTCTTCAAAAATGATATTGAGGTTTCTAATATCATTTTTTTCTAAACTGAATAGTTTGCGCGAGAGACACTTCCAAAGTGGTAAAATGTGTGTCCCCCCCCCTGTAACTTCTAAAATAAGAGAATGATAAATCTATAAAAAATATATGATGTACATTTCGGTGCAAACTTCCACTGAAAATTGGTTTGAACGAGATCTAGTAAGTAGTTTTTTTTTAATAGGTCATAAATTGAAATTAATATCAAATACTCAGGTCTATACTACCATTTACTTATATACCTACAGGTTTGTACGGAACCCTCGGTGCGCGAGTCTGACTCGCACTTGGCCGGTTTTTTATGTTTGACTAGCGGCTCGGTACGTGCTTCGCTACGTATAAAGTGAAATAATAAAAATGTGATAAATGAAGAACCGCTCGACCGATTTTGTGCAAACTTCACATAAACCATCTACTAAATAGTCCGAAAAAAGCCTAAACATTTGGTTTGGATAGGTGAGTCCGTTCTTGAGTTATAAAATTACAACGAAAAGTGGCATTGATTTTTATATATATAGATAGATTTCGAATAGTTTTTTGTTTGGTTTGTTTTGTAAACATTCATTTAGTAATAACTATTCATATAATATATATATTCATTTAATAATAGCTTAGGTATTCTCAGAAACTAAAAGAATTTAATCTTATTTTGATAAATAGAAAACTCTGCCAGTCTGGGAACTTTGCCGTTCATCGGTAGCAGCGGCAGACTTGATTGGTATAACCACTTTTATTATATGACTTATAAAAAACATAATACATACACCAAAAACAAACTTTCAAGATTTCGTTGTTCTGTCTAACACATTTCAATTCTGTATTTTCCTGTAACTACGCCTCGGTCTTTTGCTACGTGGAGAGTTCATAACATAGAGTTTAAATATTATAGAGTGATAGAGTAACAACGTTATCTTGTGCGAAGCGTGAGTTACACTTCTGCAAGGTTGTCAGTATAACCCTGGATAATTAAAAAGGTAAGTCATGATAATGACTGATTTTCAAGTGCAGCTTGTATACCGATAGGTACTCGGCAACAGTCAACTTGAAGGTGGTAGCCAATCATGTGGGTACTACAAGTAACCTAGGGGGCGTTCATAAATTACGTGAGGTGTTTTTTTTAAATTTACTGGCCCTCCCTACCCCCCCTGGTGAGATGTCGTGAGATTTTATTCAACCCCCTCCCCCAACCCCCAACCGCACATGAGATTTTTCAAAATGTGGGTTTCTTACGTAAACGCGTTGGATTGTTATTGTAAAAAGAAAAAAAATACGGGCTACACTGTACCGTAATTTCAGATTAAATTGAGCTATTTGGTATAAAACAAATATGGTGGTTTGACAGTCAGTAGATGTATAACGTCGAAGTATGAATGAAATTATTTTCTTTCGATCGAATTAAAAAATGATCTTAATTGTATTACGATTAAATCTTAAGCATGTCTCGTAAGCAAGCAATCTGGATTAAATGGACCAAAATAGTTTTTTTTTTGTTTCCATCAGAAAAAAAAATGCGTGATATTTGCCGAGACCCCCCCTCTCTCCAACGTAAGATTATATGAGATTTGACTTGACCCCCTCCCCCCCTTAAACATCTCACGTAATTTATGGTCGCCCCCCTACCATCGTAGGTACTCCGGTTGCCTCAGGAGGTTTTTCTTCACCAAAAGCTCTCATAAATGATTCAAATTCCCGACCTCGACATGACATATAATATTATAAAGAATTGTGGGTGGTAGAAGAATAAACTACGTATAAATGGAAACCTTTGAAACATTATTTTAAAGCTGGACATCTGAGAATTAATATTCATAGAGCACTTTGCGCAAGGATAAAAATTTATTCATATCCTATTTAAATTCAAGCGAGTGGCTGATTTTATTTACCCATTTTCTATTTGATATTCGATCCTTGAACAAAAACTTTCAGCGTCGGATTTACATAAAAACTTAATTTTACTAAAGAAATAAAATGATCCAATGACAGGTATTAAAATACAGAAAAGAGTAATATATTGGAAATGTTGATTAAAAATACGACCATCTTTTTTTTTTAATTTTTTATACCACTTAGGTGGCAAACAAGCATACGGCCCGCCTGATGGTAAGCGGTTACCGTAGCCTATGGACGCTTGCAACACCAGGGGTATCACGCGCGCGTTGCCGACCCTGCAGAAATCTCTTCACACCCCTTTTGAAGAAACATCTAAACATTACTGAGTAAATAACTTTTATTTACAACACATATGTACAAATTACAATCTATATATAGAACATTTTCTCAAGTCTGCTGCTGAATATATATTGAAAAAGAAAATTTTGAAAATTTTCCATAAAAATATAGAAAAAAATCTGAGACATCATTGTATAGGATTCTAAGCATATACATATAGTAATATATAATACAAATATCAATTGAAATATGTCCGTCGCATCGTCAATCTACCGTGGAATCAAATTGCATACCATACGACCAGTATATTTACACCTCCACCAAATTTCACCCTAAGGCTTTCTAGCTAGGATTGGGATTCAACTCATGAATTGCTGGGGTCGGCTTGAAATGGATATGGGTTACGAGTTTCTGTATATGTGTAGTCTATAACGATTGATATTTGAACGACCTAGTTATGGGCAGAATATGTCTGCTACCGTATATTCAAAAGTAAAACTGAATTTCAAAACCACTTTAAGTGCTTTCAGTTTGAATGTAAAAAAATCGATTCAACCAAAAAATTATTGTATTATTTAAATGCGCTTCCTTAGGGAACCACTAGCTTTTACAGGGTTAAAAAATTCTTCAATCTATAACAGGTGGAGATTTCGAGATGGCATATTTTCGGAAACTATGTTGGGTTAGTCTTGCTGAACAACTTTTACGATGGGACCAATAGCGAATTCTCATTTTTTTTTTAACTTATTGTAAAATGTCAACCTTGCTCGATCGTAATCTATGAAAAGTAAACATTTTTTTTTTTGAGAATTCAGTATTGGTCCCATAGTAAAAGTTGTTCAGCATGACTAATCCAACATAGGTTTCGAAAATATCTCCACCCAGTATACCTACATTATTACGGGACAAAATGTGAAAGTGCAGAAAAATTTTCAACTTTATATTATTATTTTAACCTTTTCAAAGTTGGTCCCATAGTGTTATATATAGCCCCATATAATGCTTAGGTAGTAGGCCTACCTACTACCTAAACATTATAAAAATAACGATAGAACCTATTCTATCGTTATTTTTTATATCTGAGATATTCTAAGACTACATTGTCGATATAGGTAGATATAATGTTCATAACTCGCCAGGGTATTCAGAAACGTTATCTCTGCTGAAAATGTTTCCAAGATATCAAGTAACAACTCCCGGTAGACATTACTACGTGTCCAGTTTTAACAATAAAGTATCAGACACGTCTTTGAATACTGATCCGTTTTGTATCAAAGCTTCAGTTACGGATAACTTAAAAATATTATTTTTAAGCTTAGGAAAATCGGAAAACGCATGTCCGTTCTTCGTTTTGACAGATACCTACTCTACTTGGAATCGTTGCGGATTGGTTGCCGGATACGAAGTTCGTATTTTATATTTATTTTCGTTTTAGACCATAATAGTACCAGAAAAACCTCGTAAAACAAGAAATATGGACGCGAATTGTGAACATTTGTCTAGGCAATAGAAAGGTCATAGTAATAAATAAAAAGCAAGGACCTTTTATGTAAACACATAACACTTCGCGTTACGACATGGGTAAGCCATTAGGTATCCCTCGTTGCTAGATTTCATTTCATATTCGATACTATAAAAATAATATACAATCTGAATAACAATTATTGTTTACAGTTAATAACCAATAACCGTAGACAACTTTCATATATAACCATATACGAGTATGTTAATAAAACAATAGTAATAGGTAAGTCTTAAGCGTCAGAAGATACTCCATACAAAAAAGGGAAGGGTGCACTTCTCGTTTGGTCCCATTGTCATCAGATCAGGAATTTCAGTCGGTTTAAGTTTTTTGTAAAACAGTTTTCATTTATGTATCAAAAATGTCACTTATCGTCTTATTTGCATTATAATAATGCCCCCGCGCTCATACTTTAGCGACATTTTAATTGTGTTTAGGAGATGTTTGGCTGCTACGATTGGTCTGGCTGCTTGCAAAAAGTATTAAAATAGTTCCCTAATTATCATATATAATAAAAAACCGGCCAAGTGCGAGTCAGACTCGCGCACCGAGGGTTCCGTACAAACCTGTAGGTATATAAGTAAATGGTAGTATAGACCTGAGTATTTGATATTAATTTCAATTTATGACCTATTAAAAAAAAACTACTTACTAGATCTCGTTCAAACCAATTTTCGGTGGAAGTTTGCACCGTAATG
Organism: Achlya flavicornis; assembly: GCA_947623365.1. NCBI lineage: Eukaryota > Metazoa > Arthropoda > Insecta > Lepidoptera > Drepanidae > Achlya > Achlya flavicornis. Next base: position 12,586,776 of record OX392480.1, on the reverse strand, counting down.
TACATCATATATTTTTTATAGATTTATCATTCTCTTATTTTAGAAGTTACAGGGGGGGGGGACACACATTTTACCACTTGGAAGTGTCTCTCGCGCAAACTATTCAGTTTAGAAAAAAATGATATTAGAAACCTCAATATCATTTTTGAAGACCTATCCATAGACAACCCACACTTATGGGTTTGATGAAAAAAAAAAATTTGAGTTTCAGTTCTAAGTATGGGGAACCCCCAAAATTTATTGTTTTTTTTCTATTTTTGTGTAAAAATCTTAATGCGGTTCACAGAATACATCTACTTACCAAGTTTCAACATTATAGTTCTTATAGTTTCGGAAATAAATGGCTGTGGCATACGGACGGACAGACAGACAGACAGACATGACGAATCTAAAAGGGTTCCGTTTTTTGCCATTTGGCTACGGAACCCTAAAAAGGGAAGGGTGCACTTCTCGTTTGGTCCCATTGTCATCAGATCAGGAATTTATTACTTCTTAGTGTACTTTGAAGTCGGTTTAAGTTTTTGTAAAACAGTTTTCATTTATGTATCAAAAATGTCACTTATCGTCTTATTTGCATTATAATAATGCGGGGCGCTCATACTTTAGCGACATTTTAATTGTGTTTAGGAGATGTTTGGCTGCTACGATTGGTCTGGCTGCTTGCAAAACGTATTAAAACAGTTCCCTAATTATCATATATAAAAATCAAAATTGGCCGACAGGAAAAGTTTGCAGTTAACACTACTCAATTCTATACATTTTGTCCGTCAGAAAATAAGGAAGGTCTGGCGGCCTTGGGATCTCGGTCTATAAAATTTTAACCGATGTTTGGAAACCTTTTCTGATGGAAGTTGTAAATTTGTATCCCACCAAAAACATTTATATGTAAAATGTTGCCAAGACATATGACTCGCACTGTCAAAATGTTATCACATCTCATGTAGAGCTAAGTTTATAACTCTACATTCCCCTACTCTACAAGCCCTAACTTCACAAACTCCACAACTTAGTCAAAATATGTGGCTTGGTCGTTTCGCTACCGTCACATGGGAAAAATTATTCACTGTTAATTACTTTTTTGTTATCAAATAGTTCTTGTAGTAACATTATATCCCGAGATTTTATTTACCTACACGAGATTGTTAAATTTGACCAATTCTTGTAAAACGAATGTTTTTACCTAATCTATCTATCACTTCATAAACTTATTTAAAAAAAAAGAGTAGACCTATCTTAAAAAATTGGGTTTTCAAGGACTTGGTTGAAAATCATTCTCTTGTAAGAGAGATATTTCTGGTGCTTGAAGTTGATCAACGGCTCGTCGTTCAACCTCAATGTATGGTTCTAAGTACCTTTTTCGAGACAATTAATTCCCCGCAAATTGATTCTAAAGGTCAAAGTACAATACTGGATTTACCGAGTGCACCTATGAGTTCATCGACTATGATTTGTATATTTTAAAATTTGAGATATAATAATTTGATATAATTATTTATAGACAATGACTAGCTATGAATGTACCTACGTCTATTACATTTATTTAGATCGACACTGAATACCATTGCACTCTATTAGAGCAGGCAGTGGAATGCTGAGCTGTCAACCTTGTTAACCAAGTTTTTTTTTTCTTTTTGTGATTTATGTTTCTGATTATTTATGAAATTTTATTATAATTTTGTAATTGTTGTAATGTTTATTAAGATTAAGTATAGTTATATAGTAGTAGTTATATAGTATATAGTTAATTATAGTATTATATATACTTAATCTTTAAAATCTAGAAAGCCATGGAGCTAGTTAAAAATATACACAAAATGTGTTATTTCTTAAAAAACCAATACGAGTGAAATCACACTGAAAACTTGTTATCCATTCGCTATTCTATGTTTGTTATGACAATGCTAGTCATATTGGAAATGCTCAAAGTTTATTTAACCCAATATGACATTTTCTGTGATTCCATCAAGGTTTTGCCAATATATATTCTAATTCAAATAATTTTAGGTCTCATATACACAGTGTAGCTCGGTTATAAGCTTCCCTAAATTAAAAACATCGGCCAAAATGGGAATAACCCTGGATCGTTCAGAAACAGAGCGACGCGAATATTATGTATTGATTCATATTTAAAATTAGGTGGCTGATCTTTTGAGATCAACTTCGTCTAGTCTTTGTTCATCTGAGGCTATCTATTTTGTTATTTATAGTCTGGTATTGTACCTACTTTTAGCCTATGTAAAGAAAATTGGGTTAGCCTACTACGAATCAAATAGTTTTTATACGATTATGCTGCCATCAAGCATTTTGTTCCAATGGCTAAACGGATTATAAGAGAAGAGCATAGCGCTATTTCGCTCAAATAGCAGCTCGACTGGGGAAGTACCTTATAGGTACCGCAGCTAAATAACCTTATGTTATGTTCCTGCGTGTGAGTGAGGTCGTCAGAACTCATTAGATTATGGGAAAGATCAGTGACGCGAGAGCGATGCTTCTTTTGTTACAAGCGTCCATATGGCTACGGTAACGGCTTACCATCAGGCGGGCCGTATGCTTGTTTACCGACTACGTCTTACTAAAAATTACAGAGAGATTCGTACCCTGGATTCTGGAACGAAATAAAGAAAACAGGACGATTTTCACAGGTCGTGGACGTGGGCCTCGACTGAAAACCAGCGCGCAACATAACATTTTTGTGTAGTTTTTAATTGTTTGTTCTGTTTTTTATTTACAATAAATATGTACAAAATACAATACATTACATCCACAAGTATGCCGCTGCTTCTGATTAACGGCAAGGTTCCCAGAAGGCTGGCAGCGTTTCGTTTTGGATAGCCAAGCTGATGCTTTAGCGAAATAGCTGCCCGCCCGCTCGTCTCCGGAGGTCTTGATAAATTTTGACTGTTTTTTTATTTTTTGTACCAACAGGGATTATCCCTGATAATGAATAATCATTAATGTAATGTTGTGTGTTGTCCCGAATAAATCTTTTTTCTCTCTTTCTTTATTTTATCTCGGAAAAGCATTACCTAGATCCTTCGGAAAACCCGCAGAGATGAAATTCAATAATTCTAACAATTTCAATTCAATGGAATGTTACTTGGAAAAACAGTTTAATTTAAGCTATTGTAAAAATGAGTGAACAATCTTGTCTCAGTCGAGACACCCATAGAGGGATGATTACAAAGCATTACATAAGCAGTGGGATATTATGTCGACTCATTCATTTTACTCGCGACGGGGCGCACAATTCAATTACTTGTTTACTGACAGAATGGTCATTATGGGGACAAATGATACCTACCCACCGCAATGGGGTCACAGAGCGACCTTACCAATTTCGTGACCTTTTTGATGTTGACTACTTATAATGAAAATCTGATGCTCGGGCTGGCGACATAGACTGAGTTTTGAGCGTACAGTTTCGATAAGCATCTGCCGGTATAGGCTTGGCAATCCTCTGATATTGTTTTTCTATTCTGGTAAACAAGCGTATGGCCCGCCTGGTGGTACGCGGTTACCGTAGCCATATTGACGCTTGTAACACACGGGGCATGACTCACGCGTTACCGACCTTTCCCCTCCCCAATGAGCTTCGACAACATTAAGTTATTTGCGGTATTCTGTAAGGTGGAGGTACTACCCCAGTCGAGCTACTCTCTCTCTCTTGCTCATATCCATAGTTGACCGGCTATTTAACAAGTTATGATGCGTTTGAAGGTAGGGTAGGAAGGTTGTATTGAAATAGGTGCCTCACTCAATTGGTTTTTATCGACTCCGTTAAAATGATGATAGCTCAGAGGTAGTGACGCGAATGTCGACATGAAGGTCACGGGTTCGAATCCCATATTGAGCTTAAGCTTTCGGTGAAGGAAAACATCGTGAGGAAACCATAGCACGGTGGTAGTGTACTTTGTAGTACCCGCCTGGGTGGCTACCCTCAAGTTGAAAAGCAACTATCGGTTTGTTCCGGCAAGTGCACTTGAGAGCCAGTTCCTTTCTCTAGGCTTTATATGCTTACCACCTTCGGCCAATCTAAAAAAGAAACTTCCTTTCAAGATATGGTCGGCACTTGAGGGGCTTTCTTATTTTGGCGGTTCTCTAAGCGATGTTTCTTGCCCATTTCCACTTCAAATTAGTATAACTAATTATTATATCTATGGTAATTTTTCATAAGTATAACCTGTTACATTATTTTGCTAAAATTTGATGGTCTGGGGAGACGCCGCTCTACAAAGCTAGTTGATTATTTCTTCATAAAAGTGTAATACTCACGGATTAGTAATATTGTTAAACATTCGTTGTCTTCCAAATGTCTATACCTACACGTATAATATTATTATCTTAATATTATTGTTATTATCGTATTTTACTCTTTTATAGAAAATTCTACTAAAATAAATAATAATACTGTTGAAGGCTTTTGCGGACTGTCATCATCATATCAGCCCATGGATGTCCACTGCTGAACATAGGCCTCCCCCATTGATTTCCAATTCGAACGGTTCTGGGCCGCTTGCATCCAGCGGCGCCCAGCGACTCTGACCAGGTCGTCGGTCCACCGCAGTGGGAGGACGTCCCGCTCGGCGCTTTCTCGAGTGGCGAACACGTACTAACGTGTTCGCCACTCGAGAACCTTTCTTCCCCATCGGTTATCGGCTCTTCGAGCGATGTGGCCTGCCCATTGCCACTTCAGCTTACTAACTCTACGAGCTATGTCCGTCGTTTTTGTCGGACGGTACTTGACTACAATCACACCCTGGATTCTGTGGTTGAAGGTGATAAAAGGATAATCAAATGATACAAAGCAATAATATTTACGCAATAATTTATTTTTAATACGCTAATAATTCAATGATTACCTATTATTTATTTCACACTATGTTTTATTAGACTCGTTAAGTAGTGAAGACAAAAACATTTCCTCGTCCTACTTTCCATCGAAATTATTTGTTACACGGAAATTGCAATGCGTTAATGTATCAATTATGTTTTGTATTAAATACCCTATTTACAAATTTTGTAGGTAGAAGTTATTAAAAATGAAAGTCCATATTAATTTTTCAGTTGGAATGGAAAAAACTCTAGAACATAGATCAAAAACCGAGAAGAAAACAAAAAAGTCTTATAAAATTCAGAAATTTACTTTCCAGTAGATATATGGACAGATGTATGGTTTGACAATAATAAATAAGAATTATCAGCTTCTTTTCCGTTCCAACTGAATGATAATGGTGCCGATTTTGTAAATCACACTAAACTAATTTCACACATCACATCTCGTTCTTACAAACATTATTGAAACAGGATAGAACATATTTAAAGCTGTCAAATTAGTCTTCGCCGTCTTTGCGGGTATTAGACGTAACCGCGATAGCTGTCGACTAAATTTATATTGAAAGAAGCATTGGACTAATTTTACAGGACTCAATATCTTACATCTTTTTCTTATGTTCTTTGTTAGAAAGAGATATAGTGAGGCTAAATTAGTTTAGTAGTATCAGCTTCAGCACCAATATTAATTTACTACCTACTTCAACTAACTGAGCCGATTATTATGTTCACTTTCAGGCGCGCTTCACACACAGTGCTAAACTCACAGATTACAGAATAAGGCAGATGGAGCGCGCGGAACACGGGAGTGAGGCCAAAAAAGCAAATACAAATTGAAAAACATGTATCTGGTATTCGCTTTTGAATGTGTATTTTTAACATTATTTCGCTTTGTTTAACAAACTTTATGTAACAAAAAACACTTCTTCATTCATAAACTGTGGTTAAAAAATGCAAATACAAACTGGAAAACGAATACCAGGTATCAGATTTTCAATTTGTATTTGCTTTTTTGGCTTCACTTTCGTGTTCCGCGCGCTCCATCTGAATTATTCTGTAATCTGTGGCTAAACTAGTGAACGAGCAGGAAAGTGAAGCGAAGGACGTTGCTTCTCTTTTCCTAGTATAGTACTGTGTCATTGATTGAGATAATATTATAGTATTTTCATCGAGTGAAACGAGCTTTACCTCGGAAACTACTGCATATTCAATCACTAGTTGAAGTAAGTGTACTTGTAATTTAAACCCTATTTCATTGGCACTAGCTATTTCTATCACAATGGAACCTTGCTTAGGAGTTACAATAATAAAATATGTTTTAGAAAGAAACAACGAAAAATGATTAAGCAAAATACATACAACTCATCATTTTCTGGATTCATTTTGGATAACTTTTTAATTGGTCAGCAAATTTTTAACAGAGTTCACACTGCCATTGTCGACCAACGAAAACAATAAGTTGCAAAATGATTAATGGTAATATGAAATGGCTATTTATTATTACGGTATATCTACGTATTAGATTAATGCTATTAGGTACATGAATTTGAATTTTAACAATTGACATTGCAATATTGAATTCTACGTTTTAGAAAGAAGCAGTAACTGTCATACATTTTAATGATAAATCATTAAATTCAGCTGTACAACTCCCGATTAGGTTAGCAATATTCATCGTAGGCTTTATCAAAAATAGAAGGATTAGAGTAATATATATCACAAAATATATTCATTATTACAATGATATCCCTTTGTTTTCAATACCAAATATGACACTTAAACGTAAAGAAGACGACATTAATACTGACAAAACTGTTGATAGTGATACATCTTAAACAGTAAATGCTAAAAACTCATTTTCAGAACATAACATAGGTCACGAATGAACTAATACTTCTACAGTAACAAACATTATTAGACAAAAAGAACAATAAGAGTTGGTGGTATAGTTAGTCGTATCTACTCAATACAGTTATAATTGACCGTCCGATCGCTCAACATCTTCCGTGACTTATAACTTATAGTATTCACACGCAAAGTAAAGGAGCAGATTTAGTTAAGGCATCTTAAGTAATTCGCAGCTAATGCCGTCCGAATCATGTGTCTAGCTTAAAAGAATATACAAGTGCTGTATTCAAATGGCATTGAAAACAAAAGTCAACAACTAGGCCTGACACACATCAAATCTGGACCACTGAAGAAGAGGTAATTGAATTCACTCATCAATAGAAACTTTAACAAGCTGTAGAAAAAAAAACTGTGAAAATAATCCATCAATTGATAGCGTGCGGTTCTAAAACAACTGTATACAAAGTATATTAAAAATAGTAAACAAGCGATGCAACATTAAATAAATAAGCCACATTGGACATCGTAACTATACGAACAACATTTTTTCTTACGCTACAACCAGCAATATAGCTCCCGAAACACTTAAATTCAGTCGATAAAATCCTAGTTTTTATATGACATAATGTATAATAATTACAGCATGCTTCGTAGATACAATAATAGCTACCGACACATTTATACATATGTAATAAAATATGTTTATTCAACAAGATAACCAGATAGACTTTGTAAACAGCTAAACAATGAAAATATTAGAGAGTAAATAGTTATAGGATTAAGCTTTCTTAATGAAGATAGTGACTCTGAATAATAGGCTTTATGTATGCAAGATGAAATGTATTTGAAACTTTATTTTGTACAAAGATTCATAAAAAAATCACCATCAAGATTAGTGATAAATCTTATTCGAGCTACAATAAAGGTTATGATTTTTATAAATTGAATGATTTAAAAAAATAGACATGATAATAATCAAAGGGAAAATGTTATAAATAATATGATTAATCTATGCCTAAAATCTCCTAATACAAAAACGAATACATCTATAAATAATATTATTATTCTTAATAATGGACGAACACATATCATTCGAGCGAATGCAGTCTACTTAGACGATCATAATTAAGTCATTGCTTTCGTGTGAACTTATCTTACAAATCGACGTAAATGCAACTTGTGAAACACATTAAGTGCACTTCCAAACTTTGTTGATAAGAACCATTCCATTTGATTGCACAATGATATCCAAACGCACCTCTAAAAATATGGACACAGAAAATTTTGTTTTAACATCTTGCAGGCGAGGCAGTGCACAAAATGTACGGTGGAAATAAAACTCTATATAACTACACACACAAAATTGGTTTATAAGGGTAACACAGAGGTGCAAATTGCTAAAACATGAAATATAAAGGTAACATTTTCTTAAATTCAATCCCTTGAGATCACACATCTGCTTTCCAGTTTTTATAAACGATAAATCACAATTTTGTAGGCTCCACTATAATCCTATCGCAATCACTTAAGTATACAAAATTCACTTCATTTCACCTTAATTCTACCACTTTCTGAAAATATCTTCCGATCGTAACATCGCCTACTTTAGAGCGAACCATTTCGATTTCTGGACCACTAATACTAACTAGAATTTGGCTATTTAGGATCACCTCAAGATCGAGACTCAAGTAGTTTGTAGGCCACATAAACAGGTACTGTAACTCGAAAATTCAAACCACGATCTCACTCGTTTCTGGATATACTTCGTTGATTCAAGAAGCTCTTTTATTGGATAATAATATGTTTTCTATTATATATACATTATTTTTTATTGAGCGAATAAAACAACTTCTTGAATAATTAATATCAATAACTGTGGGAATCTCACTATTGAATCGTTGACCAGAATTTTATTCGGTACATTTAGTATTTTCATTCTTGAAGATTACAAGAGGCCTTAAAAGTTATAGACCGATGCCAAAAGCTGATAGAATTCTATGTATACCCCAAGTAACCAAAACAGTCCTCAAATGTAAAACACTGTTATTACTGACATGATTATATATAACAGTATATTTGGCGATATCAAAAAACCACTGTTCCAGTCACAATCCAGATCTCTGGTTAGAACCTGTAACAATAAAAAATATTGTTAACACTGCCATTTTATCAACTCTTCTATTACTGCTTACATACTTGGTACATAAGAATAAAATGTATTCAAGCGTACTTCATTTATTTATTTATTTACTTACATCAATTAATGTTCTGTTGTCATATGATGGACACGTGGCAAACCTGACATCATTTCTTGTTGCCACACATTTGAAAGGATTCTCACAGAGATATTGTCTTCTTTTGCGATCCCATGACTCAATCCAGCTGTAAACAAATTATCATTCAGAATTAAAAGATACTGTATGTGGTATCTATTGTTAGTAAATAAGAATGATTAAATATCTAAAATCAAAACACGATCTATTTAACCACCTTAACATACCATCTCTCTCATACCATATCTCTTATTATACCATCTCTTCAGGTTGCTTTTACAAACTATATTTATGACCTCATAGAGTTTTCGGTATTATTCTGTTATATAAAATATTGCTTTTACTTACCCAATCCCACAATCACAAACTAAAGGATTGCCAGCAATTAGAATGTCTTGTAAAAATACAGCGTTTGGAATTCCAGGCCATTCTTTTTGTGATGGATTTGGAGCTTTCGTAATGTAATTGTTCCTAAGGTCTAATGTCAAATTCTTCACACGGCCTGGTCGCCAAAATACCTCATTGGCTATTTCTTCGACGCTTGTATTATATACAGTTAATCTTAATTTCCTTGATTGGACACCCTGAAAGCATATAATCAGTATTTTGCTTTATTTTGTAGAACGTTATTCGTTTTTTTTTTTTTTTTTTATACAACTTAGTCGGTAAACAAGCATTAAGCGGTTTAGAGCCCCTCAGTCTGAGGAGAGACTTTGCCTCCTTATGTGTGTTCTACCGCTTGTACAACGGACGGTGTTCTGAAGAATTGTTTAAGATGATGCCCACGGCTACTTTCTACCATCGCAACTCTCGCCATCGACGGGGAGTCCATCCTCACATATTGAAACCTGAATTGTTTCGTACTGTGCGGGCTCAAAAGGAGCTTCCTTCCACGGACGCTCAGACTGTGGAATGAGCTCCCCGCCGTGGTTTTCCCAATGGAGTACAGCATGGGGTTCTTCAAAAGGGGTGTGAAGAGATTTCTGCAGGGTCGGCAACGCGCGCGTGATACCCCTGGTGTTGCAAGCGCCCATAGGCTACGGTAACCGCTTACCATCAGGCGGGCCGTATGCTTGTTTACCACGTAAGTGGCATAAAAAAAAAAAAAAAAAAAAAAAAAAAGCATACGGCCCACCTGATGGTAAGCGGTTACCGTAGCCATATGGACGCTTGCAACACACGCAGCATTGCTCACGCGTTACCGACGTTTCCCTCCTCCCCTATGAGCTCTGGCGACCTTACTCACGCGCAGGTTTGGCTGCGGTATTCTGTAAGGTGGAGGTAAATACTTCCCCAGTCGAGCTGCTCTTTGAGCGAATAAACGCTATGCTCTACCTCTCTTAAATAATAATCTCGTTAATAATAAATTGATTAAAGTCAGAAATACTTACGCTAATCAAATATGGCGATATATATTTCAGCGATCTACCAGTAATAGTAATATTGTTAAGTTTGTAAGGTAGTGGTCCATACATTTCTTTACCAAATTCAATAATCGAATCTTCAACTTCTATCAGCAGATTTTCTAATGCAGCATTTTGAATAAGCATTTGTGGTACGTTGAATTCTCGAACGTTAGAATAGGCTGTGACTTTTAATGTACGTAAGCCGTACATTTTGCTGAAGACTCCATGCTGAAAATGAAAGATTTTGTTGATATTTTACGATTAGTTACTATTCTAATGAATGCAAATCTATCACGTTAATCTAACAAAGTTCATTATGCAGAAACCATTGTGCAATATTGTATTTTTCGCCAGTTGACGATTTTTGCAAATATTTCTTAATTTACCTCAAGAATCCTGAGTCGTAGTCGCGTCACATCAAGATATTCAAGTCGAGGCGATACTCCATACAAGCTTGTGTTCATTAGAGCTGTGATGGGATTCCCAGATAGAGAGAGCCAGCGTAGTTCACTCAAAGAATGGGTGGCCTGAAATAAACATATAACTTTATTCTTACGAAGCACTTCTTCATTAAATGTATGAAATTTATATATAATTAATTAATATGATACTTACTACAGGTACTGTAGTTAAGTCATTGTACGAAAGATCTAAAGCTCTGAGCCGAGTTAGATTTGCTGTCGTTTCTGGAGGTATCGTTGGCAGATTGTTGTATGACAAATCTAGACTTTTCAGTTTTGATAAAGACATTGAAGGCACCTGAGGGAAAAGTAAGTTTGGTAAATTACCGAAATATTCACTGAATTACACGATTTATGAAATTCTTCTTAAGTAAAGTAACTAATTAAAATAAGGACCATGATACTCACGGTTACCAGGCTAACATTTTTGAGGCCTAAATGAGACAATCTCCTCTCCAATCCTTTAAAAATGTTGCTGCCTCTTTCTCCAATATTGAACAGAGAATTATCACTGAGGTCTAACCACCGGAGTTTTGGCAATGCAGAGAAAGAACCTCCTTCAATTCTCACAAGATGATTGCCTGATAAATCTAGCCATGCTAGAGACTGAAAGGGTAACATAGAAACATACAATTTCAAAGATCAAGATTCTTGTAATGATGATACAAATTGCTTTATTTAAAATTAATGAATAACCAATAATGATGACCTATATGAGGTATTTAAAAGGAAAAAAAAAAACAGAATTAGTTATCAAACACAAGAACCAAAATAAAATACATGCAGTAAAAAATGATGCAAAACGACAGACGTGCAAAAATAAAATGTTGTTTTATTTGATGGAATTTCAGAACTGATAAATGATGAAGATTTTTTTGGGAAGTCTGTATATAATTTGTTCTACAATCAATTTAACACATTAGAAAATAAGGTTTAATCTCATTTGATCAACATCATATATTATCATTTCTCATAAAGCATTAACTAAATCGCATTCTACCTTGTACAAAATATTTTGTGGATATTGCTTTTTTTGGTGGTACACTCTCGTGTGATCTCGTCTAGCCGTGTGGTACATATATTCATCGCTGTAGTCGGGTTCTTCTGGCCAATACTCGCCCAATTGATCAGGGTTCTGGCAACACATGCAGGGTTTGGACAACACATTAGCTTATCTACGCACACACTGGCTTTTACAATAACAGCTACATACATATCAGTTAGTTTATTATTTATATATGATCATGTTTTATTTGATTTATTGCCATGTACTAGAGTTGTTTTTACTTTGTATGTCTTACTTATGTCATTATTTGTAATCAAATGAAACATCATCATATTTTTAAAACTGCAGCTTTGTTAGTTAAAACGAGTTATAAAAACAGGATTTTACGTAATATTTAGTTCTATTTCACATTGATAATTTTTTATAGTGAACGTTTTAGTTAATTATTGAGGAATTCATCAATCTTTATTATGTTGAATTTATTTCAAAAATCTACAAAAAATCATACTCGTATTTACAAGCAGTTATTAAGCATATACTTTCATATTCGAATGCATAAATACAGATTTTGAGAGTACGAAAAGAAAACGTAATAGTTACCCTAAATCTCTGCACTAAATCTGCTAGAGCTACTGCTGGTATTGTGTTCCCACTCAAATCCAGCTCTACTAAATTAGCTGATGCTGCAGGAGATAAACTATTAGTTGGTATCCGTGATAAATAATTGTCTGCTAAGTCCAATCTGTAAAACCAATGTGACTATTTAATATTTGACGCTTTAGTGAACTTAGAAAAGGCAATCATATAATGAAGTAGTACATTAGAAGTTTAATACATTACGACATACGACAAAATTAAGGCTTAAAAAGCCTAAACTTTAAACAAAAATAATTGGACTGTTTTACAAAAAACTTAAACCGACTTCAGAGTACACTAAGAAGTAATCAAATCCTGATCTGATGACAATGGGACCAAACGGGAAGTGTACACTTACAACAAAAAAAGAATTTAAACCTTTTTTTGGTGTTTTATGTTCTAAATCGGTTCATAAATGACGGAGTTATGAGGTAAAAAACATAAAAAAAACAACCGGATTGAGAACTTCCTCCTTTTTTTGAAGTCGGTTAACAAGAAGAGAAATTTGTGGGGTGTCGAATACTGTCATACCAATGCTTCATTGATTTCTTTTTATTTGCATCATTTATCAATCGAAATGGTTACCTTTCTAAAGCCGGTGACAGAAGAAAACTATCAAGCAAATTCCTGATACGATTGTTAGATAAATCCACTGATGTTATAGACTGCATCTCGCGGAATAAATCAGCCGGCATCTCAATAATATTGTTGTGAGATAAATCTATAATCTGTAAAAAGAAATAAATTGTAAAGTTGACACTTAGTTGGGCTAGAGCTAGTTAAATTATACTAGAAATTTTTGCCAGGTGCAAAATTTTTACAAAATTATCATGGTGCCTTGAAGATTTAGAATTTTGGAATGGTGTGGTGGCTTTTTTTATTGATATTCTATTATTATTTAAGAAAATTCACCTGCAAGTTTTTAACTTTCTTGAAACAATCGTATTCCAAATGGAAGATTTCGTTATGTGATAAATCTAGATATTGCAGTATTAACATAGATCCAAACACTTCTCGCGTGATATTTCTCAATCTGTTGTGTGATAGATTTAGCTCTGATAGAGTTAAATCTGCATGCCTGTAACAGAATTCAAACCCCCTTAGTCATAATAAAGTTATCAAACGTTGATTAGCTAAAATTCTGAAGTCTTTATCTGACTCGTGACATTCGGTGATCGAAAGAGTGAGACGGAGGACACTATTATACTGATTTAGTTAAAAAGCGATTATGAACAAGGGGGAAAGTGTTTAGCGAAAATTCTATAATGAGATTCCCAAACTGATACAATATTATGATTCAAAGAAGAGGTGTAAACTGACTTAAGATTTAATAAATCGTTTTTCATACCTGAAATAGTAAGGTGCAATGTAGGAAATGTTATTATGTGAGAAATCCAAAACTCTTATATTCACTGAAACCGTACCAAGACCTGAAAAATATAAAGTATTATTTTAAGTTAAACGTAAACATAAATGATAAACATAAACATGAATTCTAGCAGAATAATAAAGATACAGAAGACGGACAAGAAGAAGAAAGAAGTCACCTTGAATAAGAGGAATATCTTCCTCAGTAGTAACTGAAATGAAGTCTGTATGAAGCAAATAAACAGAAAAGATAGAGTAAGACACTTTGTTGATAGCAGAAAATAAGAAAGAGTTTTATATGAAAAGTAAAAAATTACAAAAAAGATAGTAATGACATTCCGTATATAAATAATAAAGGTAATGAATCAAAGTTTAATATAAACTTACTCTGTGCTTTCGGCATCGGATAGAAGTTTGATGAAAAGAAACTCGGAGCATTAGAATCAGTCAATGATGTTATTCTGTTATACGATGCATTAACTTTAAGTGCTGTAGCTGACCCCACTTGATCGAAGATTGAAAATTTAAATGTTTCCAAGTGATTGAATGAAATATCCAACCTGAAAAATGTATTTGTGATAATGTCATCAATAATTTTCATATACCTACAAATTCCATCCAAAAGTCAAATACTCACTCTTTCAAAGCTGGTATATTCTGGAAAGCTTCTTCACTGATATCGTTGATCCTATTCCCTCTAAGTTTGATCACTTTTAAATTGTCAAGACTTGTGAACGCTCTTCTTTGTATGATTTCTATTAAATTGTCTTCAATGAGAATCTCTTGAAGCTCTCTGAGATCCACGAAAGTATGCTGAACAATTTGCCTCATTTGATTTAGTGATAGGCAAATACTTTGTAATTGAACGTGAATATCGCCCTGTAATTGAAGACATTTGAATATTACAATCACATCAACCAAACCATTTTTATTTATTTTTATAAATTACCCTCCAAAAATTCTAAAGACGTATCTATAATTTTTTAAGTACCAATAAAAAAATCTTCTGAATTTTACTTATGTTTACTAACCTGTAAAGTCCCCTTCGAGAAATTATCAATGAAATTATCCTCAAGATTCAAAGATTTCAATTTATATAGAAAGTGGAATGACGTGTCTGGAACATTCTTTAGCTTGTTGTTGCTAAAATCTAAGTACTGCAACTCAATTAACGCTTTTAATGGCTCGAAGGGTAGGATCTTCACTGAATCTTCTAAGCCATTTGCAATTTTTAACGTCGTTAAACTATGTAGCTGGAATAATAAAATTAGTTTCTTCAAATCATACTTCTTTGATTATGTCAATGAGATGCAAATGTATGTGTTATCCCCTACGAATAATAGGTTATCCCTTTATACTTACATTATACCTAGTTATTTTTTTACTAGCAAATATGTTTATGTCAATGATTATTATAATTACCTCAGCAAAAGCAAATGGATCGATGAACTCAATATCATTCTCAGAAAGATCTAGAGTCTTAATAGTTCTGACATGTTGGAAAGCACTCGACTCTATCCTGTCTATTGTGCTTCCGAATATCTTGAGATCTTCTAACTCCACTCCAAATTCTAAGAAATCTTCTGCTCTGATACTTTTTCGTATCAGTTTACTTACTGATAGGTATCTGAGTGATCTCATTCTGTAAATAATGTTTTTGTAAGTAGGTCATAACAAATTGTCAGGAACAGTTATTAAGTAGAATGGAAATGTTTTAAGCTTATCTACCTTCTCACGTCTTGTAAAGCCATCTCAATAGAATTAGCTCCACTGATGTCTAAGAAAAAGAGCTTGTATTGGAAGTTGTTGAAGGATGTCAACGTGTATTCGGATGGAGTGTTTGTCGTTAATAGGTTTATGTCCAGCTGAAAAATTAACAGTCAAAAACTGTAATGAAGCAAAACATTTTATATTATAGCATTCCATAGAGCCCTTTGTCGGCATCAAAATAATCCTTATAAGTCAAACTAGCGTATGTGCAACATTTCCAATCCCGTTAAATATTTTATACTGTTTGAATAACGACGTAGAATCAAGATGATTTATACGGGGATGATTTCAAGATGGGATATTTTATAAACCCGTTATCCATGCTCATTAAATAAAATTAACCCATAGAAGCTTTTCATTGAAGTTGAACCTTGCGTATTGATCATAATGTAGTTAATTTTTTTCTATATTTCTGTCTTTCTCTCTTCGTAAATGATGTTAACCATGCCTAACCCAATATAGGTTTCGAAAATACACCCATCTCAAAATCTCCATCGTTATTTTGGAGCACCATTTTTATTTTTACAATGTGTAAAGTTACCTTGTTTTCCTTCAAATTCAAAAACCTCAAGGAATCCAGTTTGTTGAGCATGAACTTCGATATCATCGTCAGGTTGTTCTCGGAGAGGTCGAGGGTGTGCAGACTGTTCTCGAGTCCGGCGAAGGCCGCCGGCGACAGTTCTGTCAGTCCACAATCTCTAAGCGATAGTGTCTTGATTTTCGCGTTTCGGAATGCATCCTCCTGAAAATTTTATATATTTTTTATACGACGTTGTCATTAACAAGCGTACTATCAGACAGATGGCAAGTGGTTACCGTATGCTTGGAACACGATGCATCACTCACGCGTTACCGACCCTTCCCCCTCCCCAATGAGCTCTGGCAACACTCACGCGCAGGAACACAACTTAACAGTACACAACATAAAGTTATTTGTAAGGTGGAGGTACTTCCCCAGTCGAGCTGCTCTTTGAGCGAATAAACGATACGCTCTGCTTCTCTTAATATCACCACATTCATATTTTCATGTCCAAATATATTCTATTTTATCGTTTCTTTTTATTTTGTTAGCAAATGTACGCTTTCCTATTTTTTAAATTGATAAATTTAGATGTACCTTTTTGTCTTTACTTAGGTAATATTAAATGAGCAAAGACTCTCAGATTGTTTTGAATGCTATTAGTATATAACTTACCCTCAATGAGTAGATTGGATTGCCGTCTAAAGACGTTGAGTTCAAAATATTGAAATTCTTGAATGAGCCCGGAAGCAGCACTCTTATCATATTGTTGTCCAACCTGAAGAACGTAAAGGACTACATTAGTCTAAAATAATTTTGTGTTGGATGAATAATCATTTTCTGTACAATCATGCAAGCCATATCTTCGGCCTCGTTATAAACTTAAGGAAATGATGATTCATCATCAAAATTTTAAGAATCTTTCTTATTTGCATACCTATTAGATCGATTGTTAAAATTTTCACTGTTATTGGAGTAAAAAAATTGATGCTTTCATACTTACTTCAAAGAGTCTAAAGATAATCTGATGCCATTGAGTTCGTGCGCCGGTGGGACCTGCTTGATCGCGTTGTTGGAGAGGTCCAGGAACCGCAGCTGTCGAAGCGGTGACAACTCCTCGTATGGAATGTAAGCCAATTGGTTGTCTCCTAACAGCAGCTGAAAATTAATAAATTGAAATTAAAAAAAAAAAAAAAATGTAGCTGCTGAAAGGTATGAACTTGATTACAGATTTTTAACTAGGTGGTAACCAGCTAGCCGATTTCAAATAGTCATACCATAAGTCATACCATAATGTACAGATACACAGAGGACGAAACGCGACAAAAACAATAGGTAGGTCTTGAACGATTTAACCTAAATCGATCAAGAGGTAGGTATATAAGTAAGTGTTAGGAATTTGTATGGGAAAGATAAAAACTAGTGCTGTGTTACTACTATATTTTTTATTGATTTTAGAGCAGATTAATCTATATCTATTCTCTGTAGGGTTTGCTCCAAACACGTCAGCTTTTTTTCTTATGAATATGCTTTATACCATTCCAGAGTCAGTAACAAAAGTTACTAGTCTAGGGAATTCAGTATTCAGAATTCAGAACCAATGGCGTAAAATGAAACAAAATAAGCAAGCTCCTGGTTACCTTATTAAGTCTGCTCATCCCATCTCTGAACACTCCACTATCGATGACCGCCAAGTGGTTTCCATGGAGGTCCAATGTCTCCAACAAAGGAAGACCAGTGAAGGCATCTAGCGGTAGGTTGGCTATCGAGTTATCAGCTAGAATCAACGTCTGCAGCGTGTTCTCTAAGCCCCTCCAGTTATCGCCGGATATATCTGTTATTTCGTTGCCTGAAAGTCATAAAGAAATCATTAAATAATCAGACATTTTCTTTGAATTTTAGTATGGATATTGAAAATCAAAAGAACTTCTAGAATAACTGAGTAACAATCCAAACACACGGGTCCGTTTTTGGTGACACCTAATCTTTATCAATTCGTATGTGCATTGCAATATTTTGAACTCTCAGCAAATGCAACCTTCCGAACCGGTATTAGAGTCAGACTACTCGTAAGTGCCTGCGAAGATAGACCTTCGCACACTTACGAAATAAATGATTTTGATTTGTACCAAAATTAATTAAGTAAACTCATGAAAAAGTACGCAAATATAACAACAATGCAAAATAATCTGAAATGTCGAACAAAAGTAATTGTTTTCTAAAGTACCTTCTTACGCCAACGCAACTCTAAACTACTTTACACTGATCCAAAACACCATTTACAACAAATAAAACAATAGAGCTGCAAGAATAAATCACCTGTCAAGTCCAGCAGCCTGAGTTTCTGCAAGTATCTCAACGATCTACTAGGTACAGACGTCAATTTGTCTTGTCTAAGTTCCAACTCCCAGAGAGTGTTGTCGAGTCCGTAGAACGCCTCTTCGTGGATACTCTCCAGAGGGTTCTCGTTTATAGCCAGCCTGTAGAGACCTAGAATTAATTGAAACGGGTTGGTAAATTAATAGTGTCACGAACAGATGCAGGCGTATTGTCCTGAGTAGAGTCGATTGGGGAATTTGTAACGGGGTTGGTGCGATGTCATTTAAGTCCCAAAAAATTAAGACGCTAAAACCACAGTAGATAATAGATATATCTACTGTGCTAAAACGCTGTTGTTACAGTGGGGGTGACGAATAACCAGAACCAGCGGGGCGATTACGTAACTAAATTTCAATCATTTTCGAATTGAAATCGGTTCAATATATCGGTTTTCTGATAACTTTTTTACGTTCTGATAATTGCAAATACAAACAGTGGTTCATTAGAAATGGAACCATTTCCGATTTTGTAATATTTCTACCGATTCAGAGGTAATTTCAATCTAAATTTCATTGCAATAAAGTTACGTAATTCACGTAGAGAAATTTCCGGGGATGAAATTTTATGAAATTGGTTTTTAAACATAAAATCACGTGTTCATTAGTTTTTTTGGCACCTTAATGAATCACTAAATGAAGTCGTATATCTAAATATTATTCGAAAATTTCATGGTGCGATTGAACTTGACCTGTGTTGTTGGTATGTATTAGTTTAAATTATATCAAAAGGCTCTCAAGTGGACTTTCCACCTTCACCTACGGAGAATGCCGGTTTGGTGCTGATATAATATTGCTTTGCTTTGCTAATAATGTTCTTCATTATGTGTTTTGCATTATAAAAGTTTGTAAAATACGTCATTTCTTAGTGCGTCAGCGCAGAATAGGACACAATGTAGGTCAATTTTATTTCTATTGTGGAGAATAGTAAAGTTTACATGCAAACGTAATGGAAACTACCTCTGCTAATGTTAAAACTGTTGTTCGGAAACATAAGTAAACACAATATATTTTTTGGGAGATCATCATCATCTCATCAGCCTGCCCTGTTCCCAATCATTTGGGGTCGGCGCAATAGTTACGCATCTTCCATTCGTTTCTTCTATCAGTCATACTAGCATTCACTCTTCACACAATCCATCCATCTCTTTTCGTGGATACTCTTGAACATACCTGTAGCTTGAAAAAACTGCGGTTCCAAGTCTCTGATCTGATTTCCAGTCAGCTGCAGCATGAACACCTTGGAGCTGTTCACCGCGGCGGGTACCCTGAGAATCGGCACGTGAAGGCAGGTCACGATGCCCAGGTCTCCAGCTGGCTTCGAGCACGTGCAAAGCGCTTGGAACAGGCATGGTGGGTGGCC
This sequence comes from Achlya flavicornis, assembly GCA_947623365.1. Taxonomy (NCBI): domain Eukaryota; kingdom Metazoa; phylum Arthropoda; class Insecta; order Lepidoptera; family Drepanidae; genus Achlya; species Achlya flavicornis. Next base: position 12,566,920 of record OX392480.1, on the reverse strand, counting down.
AGTATCCACGTGCAGCTGGAATGAACAAGGTTTGCTTATGAGTTTGGAGGTAACCAGTAGAATAAGCACAATAGTACCTAGGTGTTAATTGTGTCTTGCTGCTTTAATGCGTGTATTGATCGCGCATTGCAAACATACTTAACCGTTATTCTTGAGCAAACTATTAAGTATTTTAATTTACTTAATAAATAATAATAATGTTGATGATCCGTAGAGTTTCTCTGTCAAGCAGTAATCGGTGGTAATAATAACTTATCCCAAGCTAAGCAAAGCTTGACAACTGATGTAGTATATGTACTAAAAGATTATTGAAGAAGATATATTGTGGACAAATATACATGTTCTAGCATTTAAAAGAGAATCGAACACATGACATGTGGCGTGCCATTCGGCCCGTGAAAAATACAGCGGTATGCCTAAAGATATTTCTAAAGGATTTCAGTAAAATATACTCTCTCAGAATCAACTTCAATTATCGGTATTTTATAGATGTTTGCTCTCGGGAAAGCAAACGGTAATCAATTTTAAATTCCGGATAAGATTTGAACAAACAAACCTGCGGACGAGAAACCTGATGATATTGACATGATAATGAAACAAGTTTTATCCATAGAAACGAATGAAATGTTATTAATTTCTTGAAAAAAAAAAGCTTATTAGAGTAACAAAGATTTTTCAAGAATTTTTTTTACTATGCTGACCGCAATCTCACCATGGTCACCATGGTCACCATGGTAAGTTATGATGTGGCTGAAGGAGGTAAGCACACAAAGCCTGGAAAGAACTAGCTCTCAACTGCAATAACTTATAAAATTCAAGTTATAATCAAAATTCTATAGATAAAAGAGCTTGTTTTTCTCTTTTCAGTTAATTTTTGTTTTATGCAGTCGGGTTTTATGTTTCTTTTAATAATTTAATTTATTTCAGACTTTTTAGTTTTATTAATGAATGAGTTGTATGTATTAGTAAGTAAATGAGCGGTACGGTAAAGTGAAGCTAACAACCATCGCAATTCTGTGAGTTACGTACGGTAACCGCTCAGTAGGTTAGGTAATTATGCTGTCCTTGCATTAAACGTGTTTTTTTGCAGTTTACTTCAAAATGGTAGCATAAAAGTATTATAATATATACATATTTGGAATGGGATATTTACAAGCTTTCATTTGATACCCATATTGTTATAATAACGACATTTTTGTTTTTTAATACCCCCCCCCCCTCTTTTTTTTATTTGTAGACGCCATATAAAAATAATATACCCTATGACACTCCCACAGTTAAGACGAATCTAACGACACCTCATAGGTTAAAATCCATCGAGCCGTTAAGGCTGTAGAGCCAAATAAATAGACATACATACATACATACACTCGAAAAACATAACCCTCCTTCCGGGTCAGTCGGGTAAAAAGGTCACTACTGCTGTTCATATTTAGATGTGTACAAATAACCCATTTTAATAAGTGTACTAAAATGTGTAATACTTATTAGCATTACCTACTGCATACCAAAGAGTTTTCATAACTATACTGAAGTGACATTCTGAAGTTTTTTCACTACGACCCGCACCAAAGAAGCATACGACCCACCTGGGGCCCAAGTCTGCTATTTCAATTGTGTTTCAATGAACTTTCAGTGGTGTCAAAATTGTGACCTTTTACAGTTTTGATAGTCTACTTACTAACAGAATAGTGTCATTATGGCACAATTTTGACACCACTGAAAGATCATTGGAACACAAGTGAAATAGCAGACTTGGGCCCCTGTTGGTATGCAGTTACTTACAAGTATCGACGCCTGTCACGAAAATCTCTTCAACTACACAAGATAAGCCTTTGGAAATTTCAGCGTGATAAATGACAATGTGACCGAAGGTGGTAAGCAAACAAAACTAAAAGGGCTGTTGGGTACACAGCTGAATACACATATAGGTGCTACAAGCTAGATTCTCAACTTTCGGGTGTTAGACAAATGGATACGTTTTATAGTTTCCTCACAATACAAAGAGAAGGAACATTTCCTTCTCTAAAAGCTCAACTTCATTATAATATTTACTGGGCCGTCATCGCATCGGCTTATTTAATATTTTTTTTTCCTATCATCATCTTATTTTCAATCATGATTAGTATTTTTATTATTATAAAATAAATTTCAATTTCAATTTATTTATTTGCTGCTTCGTGTAGTATGTTAAGATGTTACAAATAATTGGACTGTTTTACAAAAAACTTAAACCGACTTCAAAGTACACTAAGAGGTAATCAAATCCTGATCTGATGACAATGGGACCAAACGGGAAGTGTACCCTTCCAGACAAAAAAAGATTTTTCCAAATCGGTTGATAAATGACGGAGTTATGAGGTTAAAAACATAAAAAAAAAAACAAAAAAACAACTGAATTAAGAACCTCCTCCTGTATTTGAAGTCGGTTAAAAATAAAGTGGTACAATACATTTGCCCTGCAAGGGCACTGCAACATTACAATAATATTAAATAATAATTAAATACATAAATCCAATTAAATTCAACAAAAATAAGGAAATCACAATTTTAAAAGTATTATTATTAATTATTTTTATTTATTTATTTGCGGTGTCTTTATAAAATTCCAGTAGATTATAAAAAGCTTTTTTATAAGAAAATCTTTTAATTTTGTAATAAATAAATTATACTTATCTTCTTCCAGTATTACAAGCTTTTATTTAGTTTCACCTGTCCCAGTAGACATTTTGCGAGTATTTGACCCACTTCCCGATTTTGGGCTCGTTTGATTCGTCTTGACAGAGGACTCTAGTTCTAGGGTCTTACTCTAATGACTAAGATTATTGAAAAGCTTATTTAAAAATTCTTGCTTTTTTCAAATTTGTTTCCAACGTTTCCAAGATAGATTGCTGAGTTCAATGCCGGTTCTTCTCAGTTGTCGTGGCTTCAACTGAGAAGACTTCCGAACCAGTGGTAATTTCGTTCCTTAATGAGTAGGGCCTAAATTGAATATAATATATAGCTTTGACATCGATTGCCTATTGTTTATCAAAGTAAGTATCCTTATTATTTACCACACTTTACGGTTTATCATAATAGGATATAGCTTTGTTCTGTTTGATTGATTGCATGAGATCTGTCGACTGAGCCGCAGCTGCGTTCATAACAGATGCGTTTCCAATGCTAGTACCATTATCCGATTTAAATTAAAAATATACAGGAATAAGTATCATAGTCATCATTAATCCTAACTATCCTAACTTAATATCGCCTTCACGCCTCAACTACTCATCGGATAATCATGAAATTTGGCATGTAGATAGCCTATGGTATGGTTTTCCATACCATAGGCTATCCTTCTGGACATAGACTTTTTATCCCATTAACGCGGGTAAAACCGTGGGGGACAGCTAGTATTAAATACATCGGTCGATAATGATTTCGGATCGCGTGACTCGTTATTATTTAATTCCAAACGCTATTCACGTTAGTAGAATTTTGTCAAGTGTGGCATGATTGTATAAACTTTTCATTAATGCATGGGTAATAGTTTATAATTTGAGGTCACTGACTATTGTACATAAATATATTTGGCTCTACTACATTCTAGCAAAGGAATAAAGGTCAGGATACGTGCCAAAATGATCTTGAACCTTATCCCCCTTATTACAAAAGTTGGCTTAAAGCAAGTTTATTATAACCAGTCCCTTTCTATCGTCATATAGCAAAAGAGACGAGACTATTTTAAAACCTAGGATTGCTCTACCGTATTTTGAAATAAGAGAGATAGATATTTTATCAGAAACTCTGTCGACTGTACGTTGTTTGATAGCTAAAATGTATCTGTTTTATGTTGCGTATCGTAAGGAAAATAGTGTTGATTTTTTACAGGTGTCGTTGTGTAATCAAACCTAGATATAAAATGGTAATAAATAATACATTACTCACTTCCAAAGCTCTCGATAATGACGCCCATATCATCAACAGTAACGTCACCACCACTAAAGTATAGCCAAACTTGATGATCGTCATCAAACTCTGAAACAAAGGAGAGAGAACATTAATGCCCGTTGCGTAAGATTTATTTTCAGTTGACATTGTAGGTATCTATAAAATGAGTCCTTCGCATTGTGAGGTATATTGGTGCGTCCATGCTACGCGAAGCGAGCAAGAGCCGAGCCTCGAACGAATCGGATTCGTTCGTTGCTCGAAATTTTAAGCGTGGATGTCTACAACGAGAGCGATGCGAATCCCTGTGTTCGTGAAAAAACTGACAATCGGGCGGAACACAGTCGAGCACGCTACGAATGCTCGTTCGAGGTTCCCAAGCCCGTCCACGCTACGCGAATCGTGCTCGCAGTATGCTCGTTCGTCGCTCGGCTCGTGCTCGGTTCGCCAAACATGAACGCACCATATGATTGTTTTAATAATTTTAATAGCTGTGCCCCGTGGTTACGTCTGCGCCTTAATAAACGGCCTTCTTAATCCTTTTTTTTTATAAATATACATACTTTTCAGCTGTATACTTAGTTTAGATAAAAAAGCAAATCCCCAAAAATTGGGTAAATATAATATATTCAAATAAAATAGCATCTGTTTCTTAATTTTGGTGATATGATAAAGAACGTTACTCGTACATCAAAGTGAATTTAAAAAAACTGACCATACTGCAAATATGAGCATTAAAAAAAATACGTATCCAATATTCTTGGATAAAATCTGACGGAATATAGAGATTTTTTTTTTTATTTAGGAATCATCCCTATTGTTGTCTAAATTGTATCCTAAAATGTGTACAAAATCGATAAAATATCGTTTCGATTTCGTAAATCATATACTACCCACATTATGTTTTATCAAATCGAATCGAATGACCTTCACACGCGTACACACTAATAGTACCTAAACCTTCATAATACATATTGTATTTTCAACCCGAGCACCCCCTGACCCAAATATCGTAATATGAACGATGGGACCAGATGCTCCTGATCTTATTATTGAGCACACCTGCGAGTTATTCCAGATAAGCTTATATCAATCTAGATTATGATAAATATTATTGAATTATATGAATAATGTGTCTATTATTTATTTATTCTTTTGAAACATTAATTCTTTCAGGTATACAGTTGTTTCATTAGAAACATTTATATTTACTATGTACATCAATCGGTCAGAGTTTTATTATACTACATAGCTTCCTATGTTTTTTGTATAATCCTAAATACAATACGATTTTATTAATGGCGCTTACGACTTATAAAAAAAAATCACATAAGGAGACATGATTTATGTTACAAAGGTATATTTTAGTTAATTCTCATAAATAGTAAATTATGTTTTTTATATATCTTGCTTAAAAATAATCCCAATTAATTAATTTGGGAAACCAAGAACGAAACAAGTGAAGAATGGATTAAAATTTAACAAAATGCATGACCAATCATAGATAGTAAAATTCAATTAAATACAAACAATAATAAATTAATCATAAAAAAAAACATTAAGCCTTAATTATATGTGCATTTTTGAAGCATGTGTACCATTGAATTATTAAACAAATTAAATGATGTGTACCTACTATGTACGTTCGTATAATGATTATGTAAAGACAAACATGTACTAAATAGCTCATAAAATGACTTCATCACCCCAAGAACATTATATTAACAGAAGGGATAAAACGGAACACCAATGAGATGGGACGACATTAACAAAACCTTTTCCCAGTGTGAGTGTTTGAACACCCATAAAAAGGTTGTATAGATTAACCAACAAACGATGATTTTGCTTTTTTTAATAGCGTAATAGCAATTCAAGTATTTACTTATTCTTACTTAAGTTACATGCTATATCAATTTCTACTTCTGTAAATTGAAGGATTTTAATGGTTATACTTTTGAAGACAAAAGTATTTCTATCATCATCAGCCTATAATGTCCCACTGCTGAGCATAGGCCTCCTTTTTCAAATGAGGGTGAAAGGGGAAAAAATTACTGATTTCGACTGTACTCGTACATGAGAGATATAAAACTTATCAAAAAAATATCGTCAAATTATAATGCTATCCACCTACACCTATTTCATAATAATATCCCAGTGAAGACTTTTTGTATTTACCGTTTCACCATCACTTCACTTCGTAGAGCTTAATTCAGCTATGTAGCTGTTATAGCGCTTAGCTGTAGACACCAGCTACGCCGTAGCCGCTCTACGAGTCTTTACCCACTTACTTGTAGAAATATGGATCTTTAATACTTGCGTACATGCGTGGAAGTGTGTGTGTCTATGCTGGCAGTAGCAGTAAGTGCTTAGTAGATACAGGGTATTTTCATACAGAAAAGCTATTATTACCTTATGCAAAGTGGTGGGGCTATAGAAGAAACAATAAAAGTAATGAAAAGAGCATTTATTGTAAACTATTTTTCGTCGCACGGTTTCACACATTTTCTCTAAGGACCTTAATGTTATTCCAGGGTATAATCTATTTATGTGACAAGTTTTGTGTGAATACGTTTAGCTGTTTATGCGTGATTGAGTCAAAAACATGCAAACTTTAACATTTATAATATTAAGTACCTAATTATAATGTAATTTTATATTGGACAGTAGTCAAAAGGCTTTATTTTAATTTTATCTGTATGTCTTTAGGATAGTGCAAGAGAGAAAAGGAAAATATGAAACGACATTTTATTATGAATGCTGATGAATACTATACAAAAGCCAATAACTTATGAAATATTACCGAAACCACGCAAGATAGCTTCCTGAAGTGAAATCAATATTCAAATGTATTTAATAACGCATTAAAAAAAAAACAAATTGAAACAAAAAAATAATAAGTTTATGTGTTAAAGAACGAGTAAGAGAAAGAACTTTGGGACTAATTGGGCACTTTGCAAATGGCGTTTTTATATTGCTTGTCAGTATAACAGGTGGAGATTGCGAGATGGCATATTTTCGAAACCTATGTTGGGTTAGTCATTCCGAACAACTTTTACTATGGGACCAATAGTGAAATCTCGTTTTTTTTTTTTTACTTTTCTTACTAAAGTCAATCTTGCTCGAACATAAGCAAAGTAAAAAAAAACTTTTTGAGAATTCAGTGTTGGTCCCATAGTAAAAGTTGTTCAGAATAACTAACCCAACATTGTTTGTATTAAATGCCTCAAAGGTTTAATTATCGTCTGCGATTTCACAATTTCTTCACATTATACCTAATGAAAAGCGACGGCCTCAAAAGCCCAATTATCACGTCCAACCAAACTGACCAATCAAAGATAATCTCTCAGCAATTTTATCCACAAAACAATTTATTAAAGTACTTATCCCCATGAATACCTTTCCAACACCTCATACAAAATATTATCATAACATCCCGAAGCGTAAAATCGATCTTCTGACAAAGGATAGAGAAATAACCGTCGTTGAAAAGTGGCAAGGCGTGTTTTTTCCCTCTGTTTAACCGCAAAAGGCATCTCTACTCTTTATAGTGTAGCCTTGTTTTTCTGCAGAGAATTTCCAAGATACTTTAAGCGTCTTAGGTTATATAAATAAAAGCGATAAATGTTAATGTTTTCTGTAATTTAAGGCTTATAAATGTGGCTTGAATTGCTTTTTTGTGATAGTATAGGTGAACGAAGGCTCTTACAGTCCATTCGTTCTAGCGAAATTGCCTTGAATTACTGTACTTAGAAGTAACGTTTTTTGATATATTAGTCAGGATTATAATGGTTCTGATTATGTTGTTTACAACTAAACTAATTTTAGTCTCACTATGTCTCTTTCTAACAAAGAACATAAGAAAAGGATGTAAGAAATTTAGTCCTGTCAAAGTCCAATGCTTGTTTTCAATATAAATTTAAACCCGCAAATGAAGACGGCACAGACTAATTTGACAGCTTTAAATATACTCTATCCTTTTTCAATAATGATCGTAAGAAAGAGATGTGATGTGACTAAAATTTGTTTAGTGCGATGTACATCAGAATCGACACCAATGTGTTAGTTATAAATGATTTTAGCCATGACATTATCTTACTCATGGTTTGTATTTTTTCAGTCAGTTTCCAATAACGTTGTTATTTATAATTCCACGTGCATACATTGACTTATTTCCGTCAACGAATAGCCAATTTTATACACCATTTAAATTTGGTGTAAAATCTACCTTAACGCATGGATATAAAGTCACATATCGAATACGCTATTCGCTGGATAAATTCAGGCCTCTGCGATGCGGCCACAATATTTTTCCATTACCCCTCGGGTCGGTCTGGAAAATATTTATTTTATTTGTGCACTCTGAAAATTTCCTGTCGAATATTACTCTGTACGGAATCTTTCTACTACGTATATACCAATCACTTTGTTCGGCCAACAATCAATCACTTGGAATAAGTGGTACCGTAACATCATACGTAAAGCTCTTACTGACTTCGTCACAGTTATTAATGTTTTCATTACTTAACAAGTCTTTTCGTATTGTGTTGTGGTGTTCTTGCAACTGTTCTTCAGAACATATTGTTCTTTTCTCGATTCTATTTACTTAATCTGTGTGCCTATCCTTAGTGAATACTATATGGATTAGAAGTATAAGGATAATCTTAACGTTATAAAATTGTGTTGAAACCTGAGTCTGAGTGATCCTGATTCTGAGGGAGCCCTCATTTAATTTCTACTCATATATGTCATTCTATCTATCGCATTTCTTTTATTATTGACTTCTTATTTATTACAAGAACAGTATGGGCTTTCGTACTCCCTAAGTGCTGGTAGAAAGAATATCACGACACTCAGCTATTAATGACATTATATTATAACCGCAGGGCTCTTGTTGTCACTAACGTGCCTTCCGTACTGGAACCAAAAGTAGTCGCGGGGCGATGGCAAGAGACCGGATGGTATGTCTTTGATCCCTTCGAGTGTCGGCAAGTCGCTGGTATGGGATGCCACATGTGTAGATACACTCGCGCCATCTCACTTACCGGCGACTTCTAAAGCTGCAGGGGTAGCTGCGGCCAGTGCGGAAATTTCAAAATTCAAAAAATACGCATCGATTGGACCCAATTATATTTTTATGCCTTTTGCGGTCGAGACCATGGAACCGTGGTGGTCCGAAGCATGTCGTTGGTTCCAAAGTGCCCAGTAAAGGCCCCAAGCAGGTAGAGGATTTGCCCCCTACTCATATTCCAAATGCATTCCCGGGCTTTAAACGTAGAGCCTAAGAATTTCTTGGAGTGTTGTAGACCGGTGTTAGACAGCCAATGTGTTCGTTGTTTGTCATCTGCGAACTCCCTAAATGTGGCTATTACGAGACACGTCGAAGTGCCTACATATGGTTCTGGACCCACAAAGTCATTTCCCAAGCCTATTTAGGGTTCGGACAGCATCCAGAACAAGTCCGGAGTGCACTTTGTAGGATGCCATGGCTTTGATTGCAGCCTGACTGTCACTAAGAATATAGATGGATTTACCTTTGGTTCCTCTATCTATATTCTATATATCCAGCTAGCTTAACGACCATCACAATTAACCAACGGCTTTACATGCCTTCCGAAGCACGGAAACGCTCGACTTGAAATACACAATATACAGACGTAGCTTAACTTTGCCGATCGATTAAGAACCGCTAATCATGCTACATCACGAGCGCTTCACTTGCTAATATTTACTTTTGTTAAAACCCTCTTACACAACAACGTAGTAACGATATTGTCTCTTATAAATTGATTTTCCTTATACACTCTTGACAAATAGCTTCATAAACTGAACCGACTCAAATTCTCAATTTTAGTATCGAGTTCGGACCAGTTTGTTCATACATCAATGTTATTTTACGATATTTGACGGTTTTCTGGACAGGTCTATCGATCTTCAGTCAAGATTGAGTTTATGATGTTTGAACTATCTTATGGTGCGTCCATGCTACGCGAAGCGAGCACGAGCCGAGCCTCGAACGAACAGGAATCGTTCGTTGCTCGCGATTTCAAGCGTGGACGTACTTAACGAGCCTTCAACGAGCCTACAACGAGCGCGAAGCGAATCCCTGTGTTCGTGAAAAAACTGACAATCGGGCGGAGCCCAGTCGAGCATGCTACGAATGCTCGTTCAAGGCTCGCAAGCCCGTCTACGCTACGCGAATAGTGCTCGCGGTGTGTTCGTTCGTGGCTCGGCTCGCGCTCAGTTTGCCAAGCATGGACGCACCATTAGGTGGAATTTATTACTCCGATGTTGTTATTTAGCTTTGTTTATGTAGTTTTCAGTTTCATACACGAAGATTAATAAATTATATATTATTTTACTTACCGTTCCCCGCGGTTTCTCCCGGTAGTATATAAATTATAAACATACAAACTATTCAGTTTTATCGTATTACTAGAAATATTCTCGATAGATTTAATAGACAAAAAAATATTATTAAGGCATATTACTTATTAACATGGTAACCTATGAATATTTTTCCCTAAGTATTTCTAGTGCGGCAAGTTGAATGCCCTTCTCTCAAAGGGTGTGTAGCTTCTAAGCCACTGTATTAGATACAATGGATTGTAGCATATGTTGGCACATTTTATTATTGCATTAACCAAAGAAACAATTCGTGAGTGGAAAAATGGTAACATCCTTGTCGTGAGGGGAAGTGCAAAACTGTTTGCTCAAACAATCGTATCCCTTATTTTCCTCTCTGAGTGTCTGAGCTTTAGCTCATATTTTTTAATGTGGCAACATTATACTTAAGCATGCCTTTCGATTCTTTTCTCGCTTGTATAACGGTATTTTATATTAATAATCTCTGAACAGAGCCTTTGTGTCTTTAACTGGATAAAAATTTAGAATTTAGAATAGATTATTTGAAAAATGTAGATAGTGCCTGGCATGGTCTATATAAACCTTCCCCGACCTGCTAATATTGGAAAATTAAAATAACCTATGACCTATGTTTCCTTCATAAACGATTAGTCTTTGACGAAGCAAATTGTTTTTTTTTTAATTATAACAATTTACGGTGCATATTCGTATGTTGTCATACAGCCAGTAAAAGGCAATTCATCTACGAGCTGTCTCCTTATTAGAAGTCTCCTACACATAATTATTTGGTCAATATTTTTAATTAAACCCCCAGTCGTTATTTTTCATTATTCATTAATTAAAATATTACGACTCAATAAAAATAAAAGAAAAATTTAATCACAGCATAAAGGTTTTAAGAGATCCGTCTGAACTCCTGAAAATAATTCACGACAGGCATTATTTACAGGAAAGCTCTCTCAACGTTTCATGAAATAAAAGCTTTGTTAATGCTTTCAGTTTATGTATTTACCCGCGATATAAGGTAACGGGTGATATGCTATTTTGTCTTTTTAAAAAGATTTTAACGTATCGGATTCTTACTCCAAATAATAATAAATTAAAACGTACCAAAAGCATAACACAAAATGGTAAGGACGCATACAATAGATAAAGAAATTTGATGCATGAATTGTTCACCTAAAATAGTAAAAATTTTATTGAACTGCAAATTATGTATACGAGTATGATAATATGAAATGTACACTCTCTTGTCTATTGGTTGGGTGCGCTGCACACTTTTCATTACATGTTTTCATTACGTTTTGTAAGCATGGTAACAGTTAATCAAAACATTTCACTGGTAATCTATAAATCATGATCTGCGTCAACGGAGAACCGGGTAACGTTGTATTACCTATTAAAAGTATATAATTTGCTAATGTCTACATATAAAAATGAATCCCTATTGCCCTTGGTCACGCCATAACTTGGAACGACTTCACCGATTTCATCCATATCTTTTTAAGGTTTTCGAATACTGTGGAAAAGGAACTTATGAAAAAAAAATAAGAAATGTGCGTAGAAAATTATAAAATTTGAAAAACTTAACGGTAGGGTAAGGTAGGTTAGGGTAGTGTAGGACATCCCTCAGGTACGCGGGCGAAACCGCGGGGCGCACCTAGTTATTTTATATTTTTTATGCACTGTAGAACAGGAAAAAAATAAAGACAAGAAAGCAAGTTATTATTGTATTGTCATCTAGTTCTGAGCTATATTTAAAGTTTAAATTCTAGCTCATGGGAAACTGAGTTTAAAGTCGATTGCAAGATTCTTACCAAACAAACATAACGGACAAGAAAGCAAGTTAATAAAATACTATATTGTATATAGTCGCCGTTTGTATTGAAAACACTGTTATTCATATTAACAGTATCTATTTATGAAACAAGTACAGTAAATAATTAAATTAGAACACGCACACACATAAAACATCAACAATAAAGCAAATATAACAATTAAATATTAAAAAGCTCACGATTGTTACTCCTTCACGTCTGAGCATAGACTGGATCCGCAAGCTCGGCTCGCTATTGCTTTTATACGCATGGAATCTACCCTCACCGATCAAAACACTTTTATTTTGAATAAAATTAACGGCTTCCGGTTGATTTAAAATCATAGAGTGAGCTATCAATTAATATACTGAATTGTTCGTAAAAAATAAATACTTAATGATGATAAAATATGAAAATATTAACATTCTTTGATTGATTAATTTGATAGGTATAGTCTGAAATAATTTTGGAAATCAAAATCATTCAAACAACAAAATTATAATAAACATATTCTTGACCAATTTGAATTAAAATAGCAGATAAATAAGTCATTCTTATTTATACCGAAACGATGAACGGATTTGTTGGGCGCCGATATATTTATAGCATTGAAAACTGATTCAGTATCTACGTTCATTCATATAAATATACGGGCAAATCAATATCATAAAATAGTCCACAACTAAATCTATCAACGGTAACATTATCAAATAGTATTCACTTACCATGTTTCCTTGTTAAAGTGCAATCGTCCATAAAATCCCCACATTTGGGTCACTTGATCACTATGGGTGTTCACTCGATGATGTAAATGAACACTCACGCGCGCATTCGTCTTACACACGCGCACATTTACACCGCATCGGTTGAACCTGAAAATTAAGGAGAAAAATATTTGTAGGTTTGTAGGTGGCAAGTAGTATCCACAAAAAAAAAGTTTGTACCAAGATAATGAAAAATATACCATATGACATTGCATTTGTGCAGAAAATATAGTTAGTAGCAAAGTAAACCTATCGAGGTTACAGAGAGTCACAAATTTTCACTCAAGTACTGCTTTTGTAGTTGGAATGAGTATTTTTTTTATACAGTAGGCACATATTGATTAGGCTCGTTTTGAAGCGCTCGTGGTGTAGCATCACAGATTACTATACCTGATGCTACCAACGTCATTGTCAGCAACTGGATGAGTGGTAGCCTAGTGGTGAGTGGTAGCCTAGTGGTATTTCAGATCGAGCGTTTCCGTGCTTCGGATGGCACGTAAAGCCATTGGTCTCGGTTATCACTCAATTGTGATAGTCGTTAAGCTAGTTGGAGGCTTGGTGGCTTGAAAACTCCAACAGTATGTTAACCACTACCCTACCTCCACCGATCCGCAGTGGGCGCGCGTGGTGGAGTACCTGCCCAATGCCCATTCCCTTTCACCCTAATTTGTGAATTTCACCTGTACTCAGCAGTGCGACATTATAGGCTAATGATGATGATTGATTAGGCACATCTCATAAATAATAGCATTAGTGCTAAGCCCTTCGTATTCTGTAAAACGGACTTTAATAGGTTTGTACTAAAACATTGAATAAAGGTGTGACTATGTAATCAGGAACTATTTTGACATACGCGAATTATTCCGCATTAGCATTCATTTTGGTAGAATTTGAGATTTTCTAAGGAATACATGCTATCCTTACGGTGTCGCAAGGATGCATGAAATCCATAGAAAGTTGGATGGAAAAAAAAAAGTATTTTCAAATAATATGTACATTTTTTTCACAGATCACAGAAAAGGTTACAAACTAAATTATAAAGTAAGTCAATAGAAATAATTAACACAAGGCAAATAGGCTTTTGAATTAGTTCATATAAAAGGTGTCCAATTCTACCAGAGTGTAAATTCTATTATTTTATATTGTACACCAAAGTTCATTAAAATAAGGGAGTGTCAAGTAGGTATTATTTCAAAATATGGAGCCGTATATTTCCTTTATTGTTTTCTATTCTATACGACCCACTTGCTTTGTTTTATTTCCCCATAGAGTCCAGAGTTATACTGAACATGGTTTTCATGATAGAGAACTCTTCAAATGTTTTCGTACCTATTTTAAGAATAAGGAAAAGATAATTCGTGTTTTATTAATTCCTTTTTCTATGAGGAAATTCAATACATGAGAGGTAGGATACAGCATGTAATTTATATGTGAGGAAACAGAGGATCGGGACAGGTAGATTATTAGAGGAGATGAGCAATGAGCAGCTCGAACGGGGAAGTACCTCCACCTTACACAATACCGTATTGTATTCCTGAGCGTGAGTTGAGCTCTTCATGGAGTGGGAAAAACCATACACCCAAGCATCGCCTACAGCCCAAGGTCAAGACAATAACTACAAAAGCGATTAAGCAAGGAAAATAGCGAAGAAATCTATTATATTACGTCAGAGAGCAATGTAGTGCATAGCAATAAAACTATGATTCATTGCTGTCGTGATTAAAGCAGAAATAAACCTATTACAGGTCGTTAAGCCTGCCCATAATGCCCAGTTAAGTGGAAACCTAATTGATAAATTGACTTTCGTTTCTTTACTAATATATAACATAAAAGCTGGTTTCTGCTTTGAACATTTTGTATTTGATTTTGCGACCTGCATAACGCATCAAATTGCTAGTAATTTTAGGCTAAAAATCATTACATTACATTGAGTGAATCTTCTTTGTGGACATATATTATATACTGCAGGTTTTGCTTCCTAATTACATGAAAGCCATGAAAGAACCGAACGAATTTAAAGCTTTAAAGATACTTAACGTTTTAGGGTCATTGCACACTATATCAGCACGGCTCCATCGCAGCAACGGCCCAACTCAACTCAATCCAACCACTAGCTCCAAGCGCGCCGCCTGAGAGGTGGCAGCTTGCGGGCGGCGCGGCTCCGGTGAATTTGGTGGCGCGGCTTTGGCAAGATACCGCTTTCTAGCGTCACTCAGAAAGGGGGACGGCTCGCTGGAAGCGTGTGGTCAGCAGGACTAGTGGCTTGTAGCGGCAAGCACGCTTGCCGCGAGGCGTCATCTACTTTATGTAGTCATTGTAAAATTTACTTTAACGCAAACGATTTAAAGGCCTCACTTATGGGAAGTTAAATGCCGAGGCGTAGTCGTGCTGGTATTGTGTGCGTTGACCCTTATTCGGTTCAAACGCTTAAAGGTCGCAAGAGGTACAACGGATAGTATTAATGGATTTAATCAATAGTTTAATTAAATTAAACCAGTCCAAACATGTCGATGGCTTGCTAGTTCAAATGAAGCCAATCGTGTCTACTAAATCCGGATTATGAAGTCGCTACCGAAAATTAGGTCGCTTCGTTAAGACTCGGCTTCCATCGATTTTGCTTCTGTGTCAGTATTTGTAGCAGCATGATTGACTGAACGTCCAAAATCTGTCAATAAAACTTCTATACCCTATTTGCCTGCCCATTTATTTCTTGATGGGTTTGTCACTACCGAAATGACAAGGGGAATAATTAATTTCGCTGAGACCCGTTCGTATAAAGGCTTTGACATGAACATCGAAAGGTCATCATAAATTACATTATAAGTTGAAGCTTACATGTTACTAAGTGAAGACTGATTTAATGGAAGCTGATTTATATGACCAAGCTATGATAACAACTAAAATTGGAGAGATCCCAATTAACGTCATACAATATCCAGTGACGTCTTTTGAAAATATCTGCGCTACAATTTCAAAAGAAATCAGCTAGATCACTCAGCGTTATTTGTTGAAACAACCACAACGTTGATATAACTGGCGGACACAAAAAACAATGTAAAATATTACAAAACTGAGCATTAAAAAATAAGCATAAAGGTTACAAAGGTAGCCAATCAGTGAGTGAACAAGCAAGCTTGGAGCTTGAAAAGCCTCGTCACGCGAAATGTAAATCTTTGCAAGCAATTTTCGCAACCTTGAAAACTCGCAGGTCAGGGTTGCTACACGATGTAAGCTGCAAATTGCTCTACTTACCGCTGGGTATCTTTTTGTTCGTTCTTTTCTTTGAGCCATTGTGTTTTAAACTAGTGAGTGATTAAGTTTGTTGATATGATTTATGGTCTATTTTGAATTGTCAGTTTTGAGTGTCATGATGAGAATGATATTATGGCCAGTCAGATATCTCCACTTACTATGCTTTTACTAATCTATATTTAAATACGTGAACAAAGATTTTTGTACCCCAGTTTAAGCATAACCCGCAAGGAGTGTTTTTTTAAGATTTACAATCGAATTTCGAAAAAAAAATGGACCACTAGTTCCCATACCTTGTATTTACATTAACTCTACTAAAAGCTCTATTTTTACAAAAAAAAATATTTTTAAATTAGTTCAATAATTGATTAATAACTTAACTGAATCTATGTGTTTAAATGGGCTAAATTAATCTTTGGTGGTTAGTTATAAAAAGAAAGAAGTCAAATTAAAAGGGAACTAATGTTATAAGGAGAAATGACCCCTTTTCAAATAATTTGTATGTACCTAAGGACGTAATTCTAAGAATCCTTTCAGAATCAAAATTCATGTTAGTTAAAATCCCCTAAATACGAAACTGTTACTATTTGTTAACATCGCCGCTAGATGGCGGTGATTATTATTAATATGACGTATCTTGAATAACGGATTTTCTTCCTGTCTAATGCAGAAGTTAAATTTATAATATAAATAACATTCTTTATTAGTTCTGAAGACTCAAAGGACACAAGTTCCACAAGTTTTCATTCATAGCGTTAATTAACTTTTGCGCATCTTCATTCATTCTCGGATCAAATGGCCGAGTGCGAAGAATGTCCAAGGATATGATTATTAGAGATACATTAACTTGGTGAATCTCTGAATAATCTTTCTGAAAAGGGTCTTCCGAAGTTCCGAACTTGAACATGGTGATCCTTGAAATAATATATCAGAAAATATTGAGCAAAGCAAAAGCTCTTTTTTTTCCTAATCCAGGAGGAATCTCGCAAAATCCTACTTCATCCGTTAACTAAATGGGTATTGGTAGGTTAATCCAGAGGATTTTCAGAGGAGATAGTATATTGAAGGCACGGAGACAGCTATATCTATTTTTGATATTGGATTTATTGAATAAAACATGTTTTTGGAGAGCACTTTTGAAGACCTCAAGGTTAGGAAATTGAATACCAGCGAGATATATTTTTCTAGGTTGATAAAAAACACAGATACATCTAAATAAATGACGCAAGTGTATGTTATGTACTTCGCGTGTCAAAATCTGTGCAAAAAGGGATATCAATGCTATTCTTTGGAACTGTTTCAAGTGGACTCGCAGAAGGCTGCATGTCCACCAGAGATGTGTAGCGAGGGACGTGTTTAGCTGAGAAATAGGATCGCTTCATTTTCACGTTAAAAATCTAATGCCAACCTAACTAAATCAATCTTGTGACATTATGGTAGGTACAAAAAAGTTACACGCTTGGTTTTCATACGGATGGAGGGATTTGCGTTATCTATTTAGATCTTAATTTTATGTTGATTAAGGCCATTTGCATTTCTGAACAATTTATCAACCCATCTTTTGTCTTAGTAGCGGGGTAAGAAATCGGATTTTTCGCATCCGTTGGTTGGTAATCGAATTTATTAACCATACCGGTTTTATTTAGAACCTATTGAAATTTCAATGTACTGACCATAGAAATAAATATACCTAGAAAGAACGTCGCCATACTACACGAATATACAAAACAGGCCAACTTTTATAGGCTGCTGCGCGTAACAGCTACGTTTTACGCTCCCTCTGCGTCATTCTGCTTGTCATAATGACGTCCATAATGATAGTAGTTGTTAAAATATTCCAATTAAAATCGGGAGAAAATTAAATATTGATAATTATTTTGCATTTTTATTTATTTTTATTTGATTTAGCCCCTAACAGTTAGAGCCTATTTTTATCGAAGCGTGCACAACTGCGACAGTCTATCTGGATGTATCCTTAATCAAAGGTACTGACGTCAGCTGCTCCATAGCAGGTTACGAAAAGTGAATTTACAGACAAAATAGGTCAAGTTTGCCTCCTTCACAAATACGGAAGCTAATTTCGGGTTCAATAGATTTTTCCATCCTCTAACGCAAGGCAATTTGGAATCAAAGTGAGCCATTGCTACAGGGAATTCAGCCTTTACACGTTGATATAGAGCCTTTTATGGGAAGGCATTTGCATAGTATACTGAGGCTATGCGGCGCCGTGGTTATACTTTTGTTTTTAGGTCTCTGGAGATATGGGGTGATGATTTGCTATATGATAGGCATTATCATAGGTGGAGATATTTCAGCGGCCTTGATTTTGTTTAGCGATTTAATTAAAGCTTGTTTGACTAACTCCTCATCCCAGTAAGTGTGAAAGTGCAACTGTTGTATCGTAATAAACCATTATTTCCTTTTGTTATTTCCTGAAGGTAAGCATGCTTGTTCAATTTTGAGTCATGAGTCAATAGCCAAAAGATCGCAAAGAAAAAAACAGTAAACACAATTAGTCCTCTGATTAACAATTCTCAGCGAGAAGGGAGCATTTAAAGAACAAAGACTGAAGAAATGCATTGCCTTTAACTTGATGGGCTTAAGATTATTTAGTCTATTTAATAAAAAGTCGTAAAACAACTTAAATTATTGGTCATCGATAATATTCAGTTTGGTTTTTAAAATAAGGTCAAGAGGCAACTAGCCAAAACTCACATCACAGCGCCAAAATCGATGAGACTGGAGTTGGGAGCAAATTTAGAAATAAAAAACATTCTAGCTAATGAAATTTAAATGTATTTCCAGATGGTAATGATGATGATGATTAGCACTTCACTCGGCCAGTACAACAACCGACCCATGTCCTGTACAACCATTCAAGCATCAATCACTATGACAATTAACTTAGTTTATAATATTGATTCTTGAATAGGCGCATTAGGCAGTCCTATCAACGACTGCACCAGAAGGGCAGCAGTTAGGGAACAATGGCGTGTTGTGAAGCGCCCCACAAATAACCACGACCAATGCATAAGAAGAGAAGATACCTGAATAGTTATATCAGAGGATGGATGAACTAAGACCAAAATCTGTTATACCTACCTATATAATGAATACTGTCTTGAACTCAGTATACAGTCTGTACATACAAACGTACCTACCAACCCCATATTGAACAATTCTCGAGCGATAAAAACACAATATTATTAGAAAATGGACAATCACAGAGAAAAAAGCTTATTCCCACTTACGGTTCTCCACGCTTTTTCTCCATTAATTTTGTCCAATTGTCTTTAAAGAATATTGTTCGAAGAGTTACTCAGCTTTTTCAAAGGTTTTATTTGAAGACGGTGACTTGCAATTTTTTTATTAAATGGATGAAGCAATTTTATCTTAACTGTTCTGTGTGTGTAGGAGAGCCCCCCTCCAAGACGAGCAAAGCGAAGCGCAAGGGCTTCCTTTTTCTCGAAGCCTACACGCTACACGCCCTAACTCTACAAGCCCTAACTTCACAAACTCTACACACTGTAGTAAAAATATGTGGCTTAGCCGTTTCGCTACTACAAGAACTATTGCATTACAGAAAAGTAATTAACAGTGAATAAATATTTCACCTTACGCTCATGTGACGGTAGTGCTTGGCTCTACATAAGATCTGATAACTTTTTGATAGTGCGTGCCATATGGTCTCGTCATGGCAAAATTTTACATGAAAATGCTTGTGGTGGGATTGCTTTTTAACCGACGAATAAATGGTTTACAAGTACCTATCAGAATCAGAAATGAAATTTAAAATTATTAATTCAAATATCAATAGTCTGACTCTAATACTGGTTTGGAAAATAGCATTTGCTGAGAAGAGCCGGCAATAAACTCAGCAATTACTCTTTCTATGACTATTTTATCAAAGACACAAATCAAATAAGTAAACGACTGTATGCTAATGCTGATTCTTCTAAGCAAAATACGGTATTCAAATCTGCCGAACACAAATAAAATAGAGGCAATAATTATTTTTCCTATTCATACTTTCAAGGTTAGACGAAAGCCTACACTAACATAGACCTAATAATACAACGTAGTCACCAAAATAGGCAATTCTGTCTTCCTCAGCGAGCCCGCAAGGCGTCAGCCGGTCGGGCAGCCACGTCCCACTTTATTCGATCATCGCCAGACATCGAAGAAAAAATATCACGATGAAATATATAGGCCATTTAGATAATATCACATGAGACGAAGTCTCTGGTTTATTTAACGGTTATTGTAGAAAAACATAATGATACAGGGTGGGCCAGAAAGGCGTACGATTTTAAAAACACTCTTGCGTTTGAAGCTTTAGAGAGGGGACTGCGCGGGTGGTGGGGTTAAGTAGCTCGGTTCCCGGAAATTTAGTCTAGCCTATAATCGTGCGACATGGTTTCAACAAGATGGCGCGACATGCCATACAGCTAATGCCTCTTTGGCGGTCGTAAACGAGATGTTTGCTGGGAAACTGATATCGCGCCGAGGTGACATTGCATGGCCTCCTAGAAGTCCGGATCTAACGCCACTGGACTTTTTTTTGTGGGGATACCTAAAAAGTAGAGTCTACTCCAATAACCCAGCCACGATTAACCAGTTGAAGACCAATATCCAGGAAGAAATGGCAGCTATTCCCCGTGCAATGTGCCAGCGAGTTTTTACCAATTTGAGGTTCAGATTCGAAGAATGTTTGCAGCGGGATGGTGCACACCTGGATGACGTTATTTTTAAGAAATGAATTTCCCAGATGTAAATTTTTATAAAAATAAAAATTTATATGTGAATTGTACTAAGTTTTTTTTTAATCATTTTTTCAAATTCGCAATTCTTTCTGGCCCACCCTGTATAACACTTTTTGATGTCTCTTGCTCGGGACCCCTGAAAATGGTTCTCTTAATGGTTTCAGAAATGTTATGAATGGTTCCAGTAACGTTTCTTTTCCTAATTCTATACTCTATACTCGCGACTTCCATAGTTTATACCGTAAGGGGAAATTCCCAGATTTTGGGATTAAATAATCTGAAAATTTTCAACATTCCCTACGGTTTGAGATGTGCGTTGATCTCAAATTCAGACAGTTTCTCCTTTTATATTAGACAAATAATAATATTTTTAGGTTTATGTTTGTTCTTATAAATACTATTTACTATAACATCAATTACCTACTTAGTTTATTTTAGTAAAATTTGGCAGAGCTTGACGAACATAATTTTTGCCTATTCTGGAATTGCGGAAACAGTAGAAGAAGCTATTGAAGACAAATTGCACACGATTGTACTATGAGCAGAATTCAATCTATCACTTGAGCAGTAATTAGATAAGATAAGATAAGATAATATTTATTTGTTGCAAAAAAATAGTGACAATAGTAGGTATTAAGCTAAAATTCAAATTGACATTGGTAAAACCAAAATCACTATGACAATATTAATAGTACAGCTGGTACTTAAAATAGGAAAACCCTGTGATATAAGTACCAGCAACCTTCAGTGACACAATTTAATGAGTGATTTATTGGATATACAGTTCCAGTTGAATTTAAAACAAAATTACATAAAATCTAATCATAAAAATATAAGTGAAAAAGAGAAGTAAAAGCTTGTTTATTATGTAAGCACATACTAACAATGTTAGGGTTTTTTTTTTATACGACTAAGTCGGTAAACAAGCATACGGCCCGCCTGATGGTAAGCGGTTACCGTAGCCATATGGACGCTTGCAACACACGAAGCATCGCTCACGCGTTACCGACCTTTCTCCCCTCCCCAATGAGCTCTGGCGACCTTACTCACGCGCACTTTACACAACATAAAGTTATTTGGCTGCGGTATTCTGTAAGGTGGAGGTACTTCCCCAGTCGAGCTGCTCTTTGAGCGAATAAACGCTATGCTCTACCTCTCCCACAAATATATAATTATGATTATAATGATCAACTGTCAAATTTCAAATAACTCAGTACAAAATAGAAAACTTTCAAGAACAAATTATACAAAGCTACACCTTTGTAGAAGGGATATTAAATATTCTACACGTCTAAATTCTTTGTCGAGTACATAACTACAAAAGGAATGGTGGCAGTGCAATGTCGGTCAATTACTGACTGCGTACGAACAATCGGATCAATTGGTAGATGCATTCAGA
The DNA here is from genome assembly GCA_947623365.1 of Achlya flavicornis. Classification (NCBI taxonomy): domain Eukaryota; kingdom Metazoa; phylum Arthropoda; class Insecta; order Lepidoptera; family Drepanidae; genus Achlya; species Achlya flavicornis. The sequence goes on along the minus strand of OX392480.1, from coordinate 12,544,632 downwards.
CCTTGACACTGGTGTGATGCCTGACTGGTTTTATTGAATGTTTAACGCTTGCATCCTGCTACTGTATCAGAATTGAATTGTACTGATTGACATTCTGAACATAAATTGAATAGATGGATAGATGATAAAATTGAAGAGGGTATTACCGTCAGGCCGTCCGCGCATCTTTAGCATTACCGTTAGGCAGTCCCCACATCTTTGGCATTACCGTCAGGCCGTCCGCGCATCTTTGGCATTACCGTTAGGCAGTCCACACATCTTTGGCATTACCGTCAGGCCGTCCGCGCATCTTTGGCATTACCGTTAGGCAGTCCACACATCTTTGGCATTACCGTCAGGCCGTCCGCGCATTTTTGGCATTACCGTTAGGCAGTCCACACATCTTTGGCATTACCGTCAGGCCGTCCGCGCATCTTTGGCATTATCGTTAGGCCATCGGCGCATCTTTGGCACGCGTTTTTCCGCGTATTTATTGTGGCTATTTCATTGGCCTTATAGTGATGTTAATCGTTTTAGACATTCATTTCAATGAAAATAAAAAATATATAAGATACAAGCAAAAACAGCAATATTAAATACAGGTCGGTTAACGAAAGCTGGCACGTTCACAGTACTCATAAATTTGCAATCAGTCAAGTCTAATGGACGAATGCAAAAATAGACCACTCTATATTTATGAGCAGTAGCAAAAGCAAAACAATAACTGTCTCCTTCATACTCATAAGCTTGACTTTGCGCGAGAGAGACGATGTAAATGTGTTGAAACGTGCCAGCTTTAGTTAACCGACCTGTACTTACATGTAAAAGCAGAATCAAAACGAGTATTTTTTTAAACAAAAATTGCTAGTTCTTTCATTTTGAAACTGAATTTTCTTTTTTATCTGTCATTTAATAGATATTAAATTATGGCATTTAATAAAGTGTTGCAAATGCTGTATACAACTGTCATTGGTGTACATATCAGAATGTTGTTTTCATTAATTTAATTGCATAATTGTTTAATATGTATGCTGTTGATGTATCATATTCAACAAATAAATAAATGAACGATATGAAAGAAAACGAGAAAGAAGCAAGCTCAAGCAATAATACGTATACCAGTAAGGGCATAGACAACCTCATTTGTTACTATATAATATACCGTAGATATACAGTCTTCGTACAGAGCAATTACTTAAATATTTCAAAATGTACTCGCGATCATGTACGAAATTTTCTTACAGCTGTAAGTTTATCATGACAAGCATACCCGAGGGGCATTACTCTCTCATTTCACGGAGTCCTCATCACGTTTTTATGATGGACCGATAACTTACAGGAAGGAAATTCTGAATATGAAAGCATCGTGTCTTGGAAGTACCTTTATAAATGAGCTAACGTCCGCGTCGGCGTCGTGCATTGGTGATTATTTCAAGGTATATTTGCATTATTTATTATCTTTGTTTAGTTTTAGCTTTTTAGTTTCTTCATCTTGTTAGTAATGAGCATTTTTAGCTTGTTTCTGTGGATTTTCCAAAGAAATATACAGGGTGGAGATTTCGAGATGGCATATTTTCGAAACCTATTGGGTTACTCGTGCTGAACAACTTTTACTATGGGACTAACAAATTCTCAAAAAAAATTATCTAACTTTGTTCGATCATATTGTATGAAAAGAAAAAAAAAGCTGTTCGTTCCATAGTAAAAGTGGATGGAAATCTTCACCCGGTATCTTCTATCTGTTTATAAATCTCTGGAACTACCTACAAGGCGGATTTGTAAAATTATTTCACTAATAACTACATTATCTCCGAGTGTTATAGGCTCTTTTTATCCCGGGAATGCAGGTGCAACCGCGGGGGATAGCTAGTCATCAAATATTCATGAAAAGCCATTGATTTGAAGCATCCTTTACATTTCCCTGATGATTCGATCAGTTATTAAATTCTTGACAATAAAGGAGCACGAGCATTTCTGTCAAACGCCTCTCTGAAACCATTTTAATTTGGAGCTTTCATACCGGGAATTAATAACGTTGTTCGCGTTGAAATTAAATGCTTAAACCTCCTTAATATACGCAATTAATTTCCTTACTGTGCTCCAACTGCCGTATTTTGGTAGAAAAGGCCACAAGATGTTGGAAGTTGATGTTTGAGTACATAAAATATAATTTCTTGGGGAAAATAATCGTAAATGTTTATTGGATCAAAATTTTACACATTACCTGGCAGGTGGGATGCCTATCCTAATACCAGGAACTGCTATTTAAGTAATAAAAAAAAATTAACATACTTTTATGATTAGTTTTAAGCAAAACTAATTTTATAATGGTGCGTCCATGCTTGGCGAACCGAGCACTGCGCTCCGCCCGATTGTCAGTTTTTTCACGAACACAGGGATTCGCATCGCGCTTGTTGTAGGCTCGTTGAAGGCTCGTTAAGTACGTCCATGCTTGAAATCGCGAGCAACGAACGAATCCTGTTCGTTCGAGGCTCGGCTCATGCTCACTTCGCGTAGCATGGACGCACCATAAGACTTCCGTACCAAAGGGTAAAATGAATCTTTATGGTGAGACTCTTATAACGGAACCTTTATAATATGTCTGTATCTTGTATATCATCATCTTCATTTAGGTTTAAAGAAACTTTATTTTCTCAAAAAAACAGAGTTCACTTCATGAGAACTTTAAAATTTACTTAAATATATTTGACACGTCCAGTAAAAATCTTGATAAAATACACACAGAAAAATAAAAACAAAGAAAAAGTAAACAAAAAGTAAACACAGGTATAAAGTTTTAAAAAAGAAAATCAACAAAAATAATTTGTAAACTTAAATAATGATTGTGTTTATGAAAGATAGACTATTATGTTAGAAAAAATAATATAAATAAGCTGTCACAAAAAAACTTGAACAAAATAATTGAAAACCTTTTTACAGAAACTTAAACTTTAACCGACTTCAAAGTAAACTAAGGGGGGACCAAACGGGAAGTGTAACCTTTCCAAACAAAAAAGAATATTCCAATCTTATTTAATCTAATCTCATCTTTCTATCCATTAATAAAACTTACTCAGGAACTGCCAGTCGGATTCGAAAAATTATTTCACTAATACGAAGCTCTACATTCCAAGTGTTATAGGCTACTTTTTATTCGGGAAATGCAGGTGAAACCGCGGGGGACAGCTAGTTAATCTGTCATACATTTATGCGGTGCCCAAGTAAGACAAAGTTAAGTATTAACGAGGGTCCTGAGTTATCCCCAAGCTTCTACCAAGTTACGCCTACGAGATTAACTTAAATATTATGCTAAGGATTACCGCTGTCCTTTCCATAAAATATATTGAACCGTTTCAAAGGACCGTTTCAAATGTTCAGTAAGTTTATTAATTCAATAAACATGGCTTGAAGGATTTCTGTGGAGTTTTAAAACATGAAGTCGGTAAACAAGCATAAGGCCCACTTGATGGTAAGCGGTTACCGTTGACATATAAATAAATAAATAAATAAATAATCTGGGACATTCCTCACACACGGTCATCTGATCCCAAAGCAGAGCTTGTACTATGGAAACCAGATAAATGATATAATTACTTTTTGTTTGTAAATACATACTTAATATACATAATTACACCCAGACTCAGGACATACAGACATGTTCATGCACACAAATGCATATCCTGTGCGGGAATCGAACCCACGACCTGCGACGCAATAGGTGGAATCTTTACCAGAGTCTTAACCAACTGCGCCAACTGGCCTAACTCACGCGTTACCGACCGTACGCGGATAAAACGTCTTTTTGTTCCGACTATTATTTGAAACGGCTGGACCGATTTTCACGGGACTTTGTTTGGCAGATAGCTGCTGTTATAAGAAGGAACTTAGGCTATGTATTTACCGCGTACGCCGACGGCTTAATTTTGTTGAAAATCTCGTCAAAATCTTCTTTGGAGATTAGCCGGCCTTATGTTGGTTGTTAAGGGTTGTTATTGTTTTCCCTAATATATTCTAATTGTAGAGTATAATATAAGATATCTGTTTATGCATTCTATGACCCTTTATCTCCATCTTGAAAACGCTGCCTCAGTCTATTTTCAACTTATTCAAATTCTGAACATCACACAAACGATATTCAACGCCTTATTCTTCCCTTTCAGAGTAAAATAATTAAAAATTATAAATAAGAAAAGTTGTTTAATCCTACGGCCTAATAACACTTAATTAACATTTATATGCATTGTTGCTAATATTATATTAAAAGTAACTCTGCAACTAGAGAAATAAGGTTGAAGATTCTCTGTACTTCATTGTAAGGAAAGAAATGATTCACAAAACGTTCCTCTAATGACTTAACGAGTACGATAAAAATGATTTATACGCGGGTAATTAGAGGAGGCTTGAAGATGTCTGAGTTTGTCACTGGAGAGCTATAGAAGAATATCGCTTTTGCATTTTTTCGAGTAATACCAAGACTGATTCAATGAAGCTACTCATTTATAACCGGAATTGAAATCTCGATTCGTCATCTTAAGTATAATACCTAACATAGAGTTAGAATAGTATAGAGCGACTGTATGAGAGTACGGTCTGTGAGCACGGGTACGGTCTAAATGCCTTGAAACAAAATGCGCCGAAAATATGTATAATGAATGCCAATTTCTCGTTTTTTTATCGATGCTTTTATCAAGAACAAATGACAAGGAATCTATATCGAAATTTTGTCTGACTGTAAAACAACTGGTGTACGATATATCTGGGAATGCATCTCTTTATGGAAACTGCTCACGCTTCGCGCAAGGTACCGTTAACGTTATCACTCTATAATATTCTAACTCTATGGTACACACGGCTACAGATCAAGCTATACATTTCCAGTATAAACTGATCTCGCATTGTATAGGATTTCCGTACTATGGGAGGTCAGCTTATACTAGAAATTTATAGCTTGATCGGTAGCCGTGTGTACCTACACCTTTGGAGGAGGCCTTCACCCAAAGAGGGATCCATATCCAAAAGCAGAAAACTAACCATACCAACAACTAGTTACTAAACAACATTTACTAACCTAATTAAAAAATGTATATGTAAAATAAGGATATGGAAATAAAGGCTTTTTTATTTTATTTTATGGTACCTACCAACATAAATTCATCATTTAGTTAATTTACATTTTAAAGTCACGTTTTTTTTGGTTTTTTGTGAAGAAATAAATCTGATGAAAAATGTAGAGGTGCGTGTACGCTACGTGAACCGAGCACGACCCGAGCACACGCGGAGCATGAATTCGCGTAGCAGACGGACTTTCGAGCCTTGCATAGTGCGTTCGGCTCGCGCTCGACTGCGCTCCGCTAATTTTCAGTTTTTGATTCGCATTGCGGTCGTGTTGTAGGCTCGTTGTACATCCACGCACACTTGACATCACGAGCGACGAATATTACTTATTTGTAGGATATTTTAATTGGTACTTTTATATTCAACAATTCAACGCACAATACGTACTCCTTATAGGTATATATTCCCTTTTTATCTCCTAATATGTGTCATACATAAGAAAAACTAGTTCAGTCTGTCTTAAGATTGACGTAGAAACTTAATGAATGACTCAATTAATTAATCGTTGATATAATGACGTATTAAAAAACAAGAGTAAAAACATTGCCAATAAAGTTCCTCGTAGAACAATGCTCAACTTCATGCGGTCTACCATGATAATCTAACAAAGGATTTATATCAAGGTTTATTTCATGCTCCTCTTTATTCCAGTAGATTTTATAATTCTCTTTTAAACCACGTTCTTAATACGAATTAAAGTTTAAAATAATTACGAAACACGTTTGGCGCGTAAAATGCATATACTAGTAAGGCAATTTCCAAGTCAGTTTCCATGACAAGTACAGTCAGAGTCATATCTATCCTGCTATTCAGATTCTGTTGCCGTTCGAATTGGCAGAAACGATTTTATTTTATCTTAATTTATGCTGATGCTGTGACGTACCTAGTCTTCATTTACCGCAGTCGTTTACCGATTGACTGCCTTATTGCAAATGGAAGTCTAAAATTGGAAAATCGGAGCAATTCGATTGACTAGGACTGACTAACCCTGAACAGATTCTTACTTTTAAATAAATCTAGGATCCACAAAAAATCGTTAACTTGCCCACAAAATTATCTAAATTATAACCTTAACCTTTACCTTTACCTTCATGGGTCGTAACTTTTACGACCCTAATAAATTGACCTTAATTCTGCTAGGGCTAGTTAAAATTAAGCCGTTGTGTCGATACATTCATATTTCAGGATAGATTTTACGTACATGTACCTAATAATTACGTTTGAATAATGCTTTGTTTCAATATTTACCAGATTTTGCTTCTCTCTGTTGTTGTTTATAAACTTCATCTTAGTAGTTTTTTTTTAAATTTTTGCCTGGTTTTATATTAATCTGGATTATTTTTTAACGTCAGAATAATTGAGGAATAATTAAATAGAATTATATTCTGACAAAAATACCAATGCGATGATTCATCATGTGTTTCATATAACTAAATAACATGAATCATTATCGACATATAACATTATGTCTTTAAAGTCTAGGTATATTTACAAGCAATATAATAATATTATAGTATATCAGTTATAGTTTTAATAGTACAAATAGTTTTTTAAGAAAGGTAGAGTATAGCGTTTCCGCTCAAAGATCAGCTCGACTGGGGAAGTAACTCCACCTTACAGAATACCACAGCCAAATAACTTTATGTTGTGTTCCTGCGCGTGAGTAAGGTCGTCAGTTTCAATGGGGAGAAGGAAGATTGATAACACATGCGTGATGCTTTGGGGTGCCCTGGGTGTTGCGAGCGTCCATATGGGTACTTAACCGGCAGGTAGGCAGGCCATATATATGCTCGTATAAAGTTACCGACATAGTAAAAGAAAAAAACTGCGTAGTTTGGAATCAGGGGCCCAAGTCTGCTATTACAATTGTGTCGGAATCGGCTCAATGATAATGGAATTGTAATAGTATCGTGTCATTATGACATTTTAGCAGACTTGGCCCCGGTGTGGGTGTGTGTGTGAGTGGAGAATGTATACAACACACTAATGCTACTATGTAAAAAACATAGTTTAAGATAGGGAATAATCACCCACTTATGCATACACGGTGTTAATTCTCAACATCCTAAGTCAATGATACAGCCGCGCCCTCGACATGAGTCACAGACCTATGACACACATTACTCAAATCGAATTACTTAACGGAAGTGACCATACTCATCTAGATAGAAGTATTCTAGCGACTCAATACCCTGCATCAATATTGAATGAAGAATGTCAAGAACAGATACAGTAGAAAAACAGCATTTCAAGTCTAAAGATCATTATTACATGACTGCTCGAAATATTTTCAGGGTTCAATATATGTTTGTCAGTTTATTTATGGCAAAATAACTTCTTAATGTTGAACCCGATTTAGAAGTGTAACATAGAGGTACACCTAACCTACTATCATTTTAGTAGTTCACTTCTAGTTACGCCGTTGTGTATGGTAATTAAAATAAAATAAAATAAAATTATCAGATTAAAAGCTATTTAAACAATTAAGGCCCTAGTCATCATCATCATCATCAGCCTATAATGTCCCACTGCTGAACACAGGCATCCTTTCACAGAGAGTGAAAGGGGAAGGGGAGGCCCTAGTAGGACACTATCAAACAAGGCACTAAATTGATTTTTTAAAACTTTGGTAGTTCTCTAGGGGCGGTGCCCCCCGCGCGGCCGGCTAGGCCACGCCTTTCAAGGAACGATTTATTTCCACGGTGTCGTCTTAAGTCAAGTTCCATCCAATCCAATCCAAGTTAAACGAAACGAGGAACACAAGATTTATTATCACGAACTACAGCTGTAGGTACAGATCGATTTTAATTAAATTGTCTGACACTACACATACACTGATTCCGCTGTTGAAACTAATTAAACTCAATGATATATGAATGTAATAATGTTGGTAATGTAGTATGTACCTATATTTGAGCTATGTTAATCCAATCTAAGTTTACAGTCAATAAGATAGGATCCAAACCAAATATACAAAGCTGCTTATAAACATTGATGGTAAACGGTTCCCTTAGCATATAGACGCTAATAACACCAGGGGAAATATCGCTCATCACCGACCCTGAAAAAGTCTACTGGAGGACCCCAAGCTATTTATTGTTGGAACAACGGATCAATCACCACACACTCTAGATAGACCAACACATTGGATAGACCAACACACTGGATATACCAACACACTGGAAATAACAACACACAGGATAGACCAACACACTGGATAAACCAACACACTGGATAGACCAACACATTGGATAGACCAACACACTGGATATACCAACACACTGGAATTAACAACACACAGGATAGACCAACACACTGGATACCACCATTACACTGGATAGACCAACACACTGGATAGACCAACACACTGGATAAACCAACACACTGGATAGACCATCACACTGGATAGACCAACGCACTGTGTAGCAATTTTAGGTTCCTTCTCATTCAGAATTCAATGCACATTCAATTCCATACACAATGCATGATGCAACAATCATAATGCCAGCGTGTAGCGGTCGACACTTAATAGTGATGTAAATTATGTGTTATTAAATAGATATCATAATAGAAACCATTCAAGGTCGTGCTGAGGTACATTATATTCTATGAGAATTATACGCAGGTAGTTAGTTATAGCACTAATTGTATAGACATGTTTATACAAATATTTAAAAGTTGCGAATAAGGTAATGTAGCCGATTTTAAAGCAGGTACCCATATTAACTGGTATAAAGTTAGTAGGTGGAGTTAAGCGAGTAAAGGAAACTTATATTCCTACTTAATTTTTGCAGAACTATTTAGAGAGAATAATTGGATGGGCAAGCCTAGCAGAAATCGGATAAAAATCGGTTCACTAACATTCAAAGAAAACGAGTAACATACATAAAACAAACTGTCTAATTGAAAATCTCCGCTTATTTGAAACCGTTTAAAAAGACTTCGATGTGAAGCGAAGTGACTCACACTTGTTTACTATCTTCCAGTTATTGTATAGTCGTCACCACTAACACTACTGGTTACTTATTTACAGCTACTAATATTACTACTTACCTACTTGAAAAATAAAACAGTGATAAAAGCTGCAGGGGCAGCGGCGGCCAGTGCGGAAAATTCAAAATTCAAAAAATATGCATCGATTGGACCCAATTATATTTTTATGCTTTTTGCGGTCGAGACCTTGGGACCATGGGGGTCAGAAGCTCGCCGTTTTGCTCGCACCTTGTCTTCAAAATTGATCGAGACCTCCTGAGACCAGCGGGCGGGGAGCTTTTTCCGCCAACGCGTCAGCTTGGCTATCCAAAGAGGAAACTCTGCCAGCCTTCTGGGAACCTTGCCGTTAATCGGAAGCAGCGGCAGGCTTGAGGAAATTTTCTATATATAGATTATATTTTGTAAATATAGATTGTATTTTGTACATATTTGTTGTTAATAAACAGTGATATGTCCTAAAGATACTGGTGGTACAGGAGAGAGCCCGTAAGAGAACTGGTGACGTCAATCAATTGTTGCAGCATTTGATGCAGTTCTTACCGGGGCTTATGACTTACATAAGTTGAGCTATAAAGATGGCTTATTCAATACGTATTATATAACTGCTAACGTTCATAGCTCTTACATTCTTTAACTATTCAGCATTCATGCCATGATATTGTTTTTTTAGGTTTAACCATAAAATCTATATTGAGGTCACTAGCCATCGTTATGATCGAGCATGATTAATTTCACATAAAAGAGTTATTTTTTATACCACTGAGGTGGCAAACAAGCATACGGTCCGCCTCATGGTAAGCAGTTACCGTAGCCTATGGACGCTTGCAACACCAGGGGTATCACTCGCGCGTTGCCGACCCTGTAGAAACCTCTTCACACCCTTTTTGAAGAACCCCATGCTGTACTCCATTGGGAAAACCACGGCGGGGAGCTCATTCCAGTCCGAGCGTCCGCGGAAGAAAACTCCTTTTAGCCCGCACAGTTCGAAACAATTCTGGTTTCAATGTGTGTGGATGGATTCCCCGTCGATGGCGAGAGTTGCGATGGTGGAAGGTAGCCGTGGGCATCAAGTCGAACAATTCCTTAATACACTCTCCGTTATACAAGCGGTAGAACACACATAAGGAGGCAAAGTCTCTCCTCAGGCTTAGGGGCTCTAAACCGCTTGTGAGCTCGGAATCGTCAACTGTCCAGAGTCCTTTGTGAGCATTCGTAGCGTGCTCGACTGCGCTCCGCCCAATTGTCAGTTTTTTCACGAACACAGGCATCGCACTCGTTGTAGACTCGGTACGTCCACGCTTGAAATCGCGAGCAACTAACGAACCCTGTTCGTTCGAGGCTCGGCTCGTGCTCGCTTCACGTACCATGGACGCACCATTAGATTATCATAAAACAATACAACAAAAGTAAATAAAACCGCTGAATACCAATTTAAACATGTTGACACGAATGCTAACAATCAAAATGCTAAACAATCAAAAAAGACTTGCAGAATAGTTTGAAAATTATCATATTTTCCTGAATAAACCAGCTAGAGCAGATTCTTCAAAACACCTACAATTCAACATGAAATTTAAGCTAAATCACAGTGCAAACAAAAGTTGCCTCTAAGCAAATTATAGACCCTTTTGGGATTAGTATTCTCTTCGTAGGGACAGTGAAATTAGTAGCGGCAACAACCAAGCTATAAACCAAACATGTAGTAAACAAACTGCGGGGTGAGTTGTATGTACCATGTGAATTAATGTTTTATTATAATCATTTGTAAATGAAAATTACTTACATTGTTTTAGATGACGTTGTTATTTACATAATTTTTTTTTGCCTTTAGACCATGTTTTCGCCAATTCTTTTTTTTTATACTACAAAGTCAGTAAACAAACAACAATGCTTACAATAGTTAACTGAAGAGTATCTCCAGATTCCAACTATGACAATTTTATTTAATAAGAAGATATAATATCTAATACCACAAAAAGTATCTTATCGTTCCGAAAATATATTTACTGGTAGTTAATAAAACATGAAAACAATTTTGTAGAGAAAAAAACATTGAATTTCTCGTATCAAACCACTTTACCAAGTTCCAAGGGCAGAGGTGAGCGACGAAAAAGCACTTAAGTACCTTAAGTAATAAGTATAGGTTATACAAAAAAGTTAATCTTCCAAAAAGTTGGTGCAAAAATTATAATAAAAAGTTAATAAAATCTAAAAGGTGGCTGGCACTGAGTTCTAACATAATAACACGAATCACAAAAAATAGCACGTAACGAACAATACAAACTTATAAGTATGATTTATGTACTACAATAGAATTCTTAAGGCCAGACAATAATGTCAACCCATGCACAGTCACGGAATGAAAAGGCTCGTCACCTTAGAGTCGGTTTTCGCTTGCACCAGATAGCAAAGATTAATTTTTATTATATCAACAAGAAGGTTTTAGTTCATCAAAACATGTTCATCAAATCAAATTGAAAACTGATGAACCTTTTCATACCCACTACACCTACCTACTTATATTTACCGTGCAATGTCGAATGGTACCTAAGTATTTATATGTATATTTTAGACCTATGCAAGCTTTAAGAAAAAACGTTGCAAGCCTTGAAACAGTGCATAATTATTGCAAAAAATATCATAGCAACCTAATAAAATTGTATAAATTATTTATAGCTTGATCATGATGATATGTTGAACTTATGGTTGAACACGGTTAACCAATTTTCCAATAAATCATTTATAAGAATGCTGCCGTCGGCTGTTTTTCTTCGCCAAGCCATTGGAAAACTCCATAAGTTAAAAACTTCAAGGCCCGAGTTCGAACCAGAGCTAGATATATCACGCAAAGTTATGTAAGCTACTTTCTATCCATAGAGTAAGTTAATGTCTATATAATAGCTTTTAAAAGGCTACATAGAATGTAAATTAGCTCCTTTAAATGCTCTTCTAAAACTCTATCAAAATAATCTTAACTTTAAATGCACTTTTAACGGTACAGAACCTGTTATGGCTTGAGAACGTACGAATGTGATTACGTAACAAAAACTAAGGTCGACCGGTTTAAGAGGTATGTGGTTATAGTTATTTTATGACCTCTATCATAACGGCATAAGGTCCATGATTCACAACAGTTATGTCACGACGTAGTATTCTTTACGTTGTTTACGTGACTCAGAATAGGTCAGCGATGTTTTCTGTGTCAGTTATAGAGAGTGAAAATATTTTCGGTTTTGATGGTTTCAAAGTTTGCCTTTTTTGTTATGTGCTTTATTATAATTTTATAATCGGTGTATTTTCATTAATAGAATATTTAGGAATATATTTTTTAATAATTAAAGAATCATGGCGAGATTTGTACAAAAATATAAAGATTTTTTGCGACTTTAGAATGACGTTATGGTGCGTCCATGCTACGCGAATCGAGCACGAGCCGAGCCACGAACAAACCTACAACGAGCACGATGCGAGTATTCGTGAAAAAACTGTCAATCGCGCTCGTTCGAGGCTCGCAAGCCCGTCCATTCTACGCGAATCGTGCTCGCAGTGTGCTCGTTCGTGGCTCGGCTCTTGCTCGGTTTGCCAAGCGTGGACGCACCATTACAATTGATCCTAGGTTTCTAAGGAATAGCTTGAGGCATTTAAAATATTTTTACAACCCCGGGATAAAAATGCGAATTTCTATGCCATGCCGGCGAATCTCAACATTGGAAGTGATTCGAAACCCTCTACATTGTTTTATATTTTTGTACAAATCAATGTATGGATCTCGCCATGATTCTTTACCAGGGATAAACTAGTCAACTAGTCAAGCTCAGTCGTATTATACAAGAGGGTATCTCTCCTTGCACTATGTTTGTCTTTTCATTTGGCACGCAGATGTTTAGGGCTATCAAAAATGATCCTACTTGGCAAATGAGGACTTAGGTTAGATGATGCTTATTAAAACTGTGTTCTTGTCTGTTTAAATAAATCACCTGTTTTACTTTAAAAAGTATATAATATACTAATACTGACTCAGCTATAAGATAAAAAGCAAATACAATTGTTTAGATCACGTACAACGTACCCAGAATCAAATTGGAAAAAAAAACACGTCTTATTTTGTTCTTTGTACACCTACTTTACTTTTTCTGCTATCTGCCGTTTGCGATTCATTACCTAACTGCATCAAACCTACATTCAAGCGATTTCTAGAAACCAAGAGTAGAATACATTCCGATGTAATAATGAGCGCGCTTAACGACTTAAGTCGCAAATTATGAGCATTTATCACTTATTTTAATCATTATTACGGATATTATAATGAACTTTAATGTGACCCTCGGGTCACGGTTAAGATTGCGGGCTATCTAAAATTGAGCTAAATATTTCTCTGAAAGAGACATTTTGTGAGGATAGAATAGCAAAACGTGAGCAGTTTGCATACACATAGATTTATTTATAGATATATCGTACACTAGTGATTTTCTGGCAGAAAAAAATACAATATTATGAATTCCTGCAGTTTGTTCTCGGTAAAAGTATCAATAAAACGAGAAATTAACATTCATTATTATGTATTTGGTCGTTCAAACTATGAACGCGGTTTCGAGGCAGCAACGCACACCCGTGCTCATGGCTCATATTCTATCTCTTTTTTTTTATACCACTTAGTTGGCAAACTAGTATACGGTCCGCCTGATGGTAAGCAGTTACCGTAGCCTATGGACGCTTGCAACACCAGGGGTATCACGCGCGCGTTGCCGACCCTGCAGAAATCTCTTCACACCCCTTTTGAAGAACCCCATCTCTATGTATAGCACCCTCAAATCTTAGAGAATCGGTGAATTCCAGCAGCCTTTGCAATAAATTGGCAATTGCCATAGTATAATCACCAAAGGCGACAGTGACTGCTGACATAAAAAATCTATATTATCTTTATGAATAACTTAACAAATGAAATTAAACCTTAAATAACTTTACTGTCTAGGTTCCTTAAAGACCTAGATTCAGTTAGGATAGAGTTTAAATTAAATTGATCACCATCGTGTCATTCATTCATTGTCACTTGGGTTCATTATGATTCAATTTCAAGGCTTTGAAGTGATGATAATACTATCAAAACTTTTTCAATTTCAACGAAAAGTTTCTAATTGCAAATTAAATTCTTTTCCTTTTCATATTAAAAAGTTTGGCATTACCTACCTAGGAACATTCGAACCTAGATAGCGGTAAACAAGCGTACAGCCCATCTGATGGTAAGCGGTTACCATAGCCTATAGATGTAACACCAGCCACCAGGGAAAAACATGTTGCTGATCCTGTGTTTTTTTTACTGTGTATGTCCACGGTCTCACCATGGTAATTGATGATGTGGCCGAAGGTGGCACATTAGCCTAGAAGGAACTGGCTCTCAAGTGCAGCTGTCGGAACACACCGATAGGTGCTTGGCGACAGATTTTCAACTTGAGGGTGGTAGCGAGCCAGATGGGTACTACAAAGGGTACTTTGTAGTACCGTACAAACTGAACACAGTTTGGTCAAAGATCAAAGGTCAGTAACACTGACCTTTGACCTTCATAAGTGTCCTCTTGGGACTGAACTGAAATGGTTTTGACTTTAACATACTGTACCTAATTAAACAGATGAACAGAATTCGAACCTTTTCAAATGATAAAGGAAGTTCTTTGCACTCATTTATTCAACAGGCCGTGTTACTCTTTCAGCACTGCATTCAAATATTTTGTCTGTCAATGTTTGTATGTATGTTTTGCGTGTTTTTATGTGTATGCCTCTGAGTTTGTTTTTGTGTATGATTGTAATTTAATCACGCCGTAATAGCGGAATGAATTAGGTAAAATTACGCGAAAAATGTAGGTATACAATACAGTGTGTCCTCTAAAACTTTAAAGAGGTTTACATACAATTTTATAAACAAAACCACCAGAGTCAGGGGGCATATCCCCAAATCATAACAATGCATTGTTTTAAGATTTATTGAATAAACTGCGCTTTCGCAGACGTTTTCGGGCAACAATATTGAAATATAACTAACATACCTAGAGCTGTGATTCTTACGTTGATTTGTAGAGCTACTCAAACACTAATAATAAAAGTAAAAAAAGACTCGTCCATGTATTTAGTTTTAATTGTGTCTTCGAAAAACTAAAAAAATAAAGTGTATTAGTTTGTTGCAGGCTTAAGCACACCTTACGTAGGTATGATAGTTTGGTATTTTTTAGATAGGTTACAGTTAAACCTTTCAAATAAAATGCATAAACTTGCATAAACTTACGCCTGACAGAGACTATGGTACTAATTTATAGGTTTATTAGTAAGCGAGTTTGAAATAGTAGTAAAAATATTACAGTTTTTTGGGAGGGGGTATAAGACTCTCCAGAGGGGTGGTTTTGTTTATAAAATCATATGTATGAACCATCCATTATGTTTTATTACTACAAGCCGGGACACACTATACATCTATCTGGGTATATTGTAACTAACCCGGAAAAACATAACGCCTCTCGGAACGACATGGTAGGTACCTAACAAGTATAATAAAAAGATCGCCAAATACATTTGTAACCCTAAAAAACCCAATTAAGCTGTACACGAACGAGAACCAAGTTAAACCCAATTGGTGTGATTACGACCCGTACAGCGTCGGGTATAATTGTCACAGATCTTAATAACCCGTGGGCGTGCAGTGCATAGCAGGTGTCAGTTAACACCCGCGACCTTTTATTGCGACAGCTGGTCGATTCGACCATGTTGGTGATGCATGGGTTACTCGACACACGATATTCAGTTTTTATAGGCCTGTGTTTGACGACAATCTCACCATGGTTAGTGATGATGTGGCCGAAGGTGGTAAGCACACAAAGCCTAGAAGGTACTGTCTCTCAAGTGCAGCTGTAGGGACACACCGATAGATAGATTTAGCGACACATTGTCAACTTGTGGGTAGTAAAAAGTACCCTACCACCGTGCTGTGGTTTCCTCACGATGTTTTCCTTCAGAGAAAGCTCAAGCTCTTCGTAGCCGGGACCTTCATCTCGGAATTTAACGTGACGTCCACTGAGCTATCATCGCCTTCCCTCGCCAGCTAAAGTCTCCATTTCTTTTCAATCATAACGGGGCGTGTGAGTATATAAATATCCACAAAAACATTATAAATGTTCTATAATAATATACAGAGATATCCTTACTTTAATATTATAAACGCGAAAGTTTGTATGTATGGATGTTTGTTACTCTTTCACGCAAAAACTACTTATCGGATTTGGATGAAATTTGGCACACAGATAGAATATGTTCTGGATTAACATATAGGATACTTTTTATCCCGGGAAAATATGCGATCCCTCGGGAATGCGGGAGACACCACGCGGGACAGCTAGTAATTTCATATAATTTTCTCATAACCGTTCAGAATACACAGTTTTCCTTATCTTAACAATAACAGAGTCGACATACCTTTTTCATCATATTATTGCGAGTTTTTTAGCACTTGTAAACTTTACTAACTGAAATCTGACTTTCTCAAGGTAATTTTTTTTCCTTCAATTTCTTTATAAATTCTTCGATGGTTATTTTATATCGATAAACTTTTAAAAAGCCATGTCTTGCCCATAGACTTGCCCAACGTGATATGAACAAATCAATCAAAACTTCGTCCTCTAACTTCCTGAACGCCTTCAAGTGAAAAAACAATGTATTTTCCGTAACTTTCTTGTGAACTGATGTTGATGTGGGCTCTGTTTACAGAACGTTAATGGCCTTATAAATTGAATTTACTTGGAATGTGTTGATATTCCATTATTGGTGTTGGAAATAGGTAAACAACGCCATGGGTTTCATAGATAATATAGGTTGCGAAAGTTCGGGTACATATCTAATGATTATGCGTGATGATGTCGAAAGATTCCCACAGTGAGTAGAGAATAATTATCATCCTCAATCCATCATCCTAAATAATTTAGTAGCCATTATTGTAATGTATTGTATATATTTTTTTATCAATTTTAATATCGTTTGGAGAAAGTTTATAAACAATTAATTAATTAATTTGATACACCCAAGAAGACGATTACGAAGATATACAATTGGAACGAATGCAATTTAAAATTACTGCTCTAATATAAAAAGTGCACTTTGAATATTTTTTGTAATACTTGCAGAATATAAAATAAATATCCTGGGACATTCCTCATACACGGTCATCTGATCCCAAACCAAGCAAAGCTATGGAAGTACTATGGAAACCAGATAACTGATATAATACATATACTACTTTTTGTTTGTAAATACATACTTAATATACATAACTAGCTGCCCGGCGCGACTTCGTTCGCGTGGTGCTACCCTACCCTATAGTGCTACCCTACCCTACCCTACCCTACCCTACCCTACCCTACCCTACCCTACCCTACCCTACCCTACCCTACCCTACCCTACCCTACACAACCCTACCGTACCCTACCCTACCGTACCCTACCCTACCCTACCGTACCGTACCCTACCCTACCCTACCCTACCCTACCCTACCCTACGTATAACTGCCCAAAATTAAAATATTGGTTTTTAGTACATGCTATGTATCAGAGATGGCGCTGTATGTGAAAGAAGATTACACCCATACTCAGGACATACAGACATGTTCTCATCATGCACACAAATGCATGTTCTGTGTGGGAATCGAACCCACGACCTGCGGCGCTATAGGTTAAGACTCCACGTCTTAACCAACTGCGCCAACGTGCCCGTCAATAAAAAAAATGTGGTCAAATATGATAGTATAATTATGTCCCTTTCCAAAGGGGAGACATGCGGCCTTCTTTATCGATAGACTAATTGATAATACGTATCATACAGTAGCTTTCTTGTCTGTATTTTTGTCTGTTACATAAAATAAATAAAAAGCAAAAAATAATACCTAACTTGAAAGTTTTTTTTGAAGCAGACTTTCCACGGTACCTTATTCTGGATTAGAAAAACCGAAAAAAACCTGTACTTTTTTATACGGATCGGATCAAGCTTCCATTTATGTACAAACCTACCTTCATCACATACCATGCTCGTAGGTACAAATACCAACACAGCTTGCGTCAATATTGAAAGTAATTATGTAACAACTGCTGCTCCCGACTGCTCGTCACTTATTCTGAGTGGCCAGAATACTCAAATACACATAATACTTATTTGCATTCTAGATTAAAGAATTGGTCGTTTGTACGTGTAGTAGGTCAGGTGTAATTGTACTATGAGTTCTCGAATGATTATCACTTTTTAATAACAGTGAGTTGAGACGAAATTATAATACTTTGTGGAATTTGTTTTGCATTGAACTCTTGTGGTTAAATGCGCACGTCACGATAAATAAGATAATAATATTGTGTTATCTAAAAAAACTGCTAGCTATTGAAAACAAACTTATGTGACCACGGTCACGATATTATTATTTTGCTATTAATGATTTTTCACACTTGACTTTAATTAATATATCTTTAAACATAAGAAAATGAAATCCATATCGCTACACAAAAATTCTGTCAATATTTCAATTAAGTAGATAAAGATAATTAAAATAGTAAACATTACCTGAGAGGCGTTAATTAATGAACATTATTTATGCATAACTTGTAATCATTAGAAATCTAAACAATGAGCAGTTTTAATTAAATTAAGTAATTATTATTAATTTTGCATTACTATAATTTTGCTGTTATCATATTATTCGTAAAAAAAATTAGGTACTGCAAATAGCCGAGAAACAATGGTACGAAATTACGTGCGTCACAGTCCATTCAAATTCAAATATCGAATCATTACACGCTCATTGACTCCCGTGCGATATTTAAGTGACATCCGATAGTACCACCACCACAATGGGAGTGGTACCACATGGTGGGAGTGGGCCAGCACCATCACAACAATGTCAACATGTATTACGCAATTAGACCTCGCTAAGAAAAATCGCAGCGTTTCTAAAACTTGTTTTTGTTATTGATGTCATTCGATACTTTATGCTTCAGAAAATAAGGTCGATATTCGTTAGACAATGTAAGTAGGACTAAGGTTGCAGTCGCTAATGTAGCTATTACGACATGGTGCTAACTTGTATGGGTAAGCAATTTTAATGTAGCGCAGTCAGATTTTATAAATTTAAAATTTGTGATAAATCATGTCAACATTGTTTATACGTTGATTTAATTTTAATATTGTTCATAAATCGAAATATCTTGTTAAAAACATCAAAACAAATCGATATTTAAGTGATAAATAAGATAGATAGTTAATAATTTACACAAAATTAATTCTTACCTTTATTGTAAAGATTCGGCAAACATAACAAAATTTAACAAAGCACCCCGAAACAATTCATTATCGAACGAAAAATGCACCAACCGCCCCTGAACTTGACGTCATTCGTTGCTATAGCAATGCTCTCCCAGGGAAAGCGACCCCCAGCAAAAACGCACTTCCAAATCCAATTTTTCAAACTTCGAAAAAGGAACACACAACTAAAAAAAATAATTAAAACGCTGGCACCTAATACCGCACGAATAATTATTGCGATTCGAATAGATTTTAAAATTCGAACGATATGTTTTTTTTATTACAAACGCGTTTCAAACGCGCGTCTACGCGACGGCACGGGGCGCACTACGTAAA
Organism: Achlya flavicornis; assembly: GCA_947623365.1. Lineage (NCBI taxonomy): Eukaryota > Metazoa > Arthropoda > Insecta > Lepidoptera > Drepanidae > Achlya > Achlya flavicornis. The sequence goes on along the minus strand of OX392480.1, from coordinate 12,524,889 downwards.
TGTCAGCACGGTCGGCACATGTGCGGGCTGCGGTAAAGGCGCATGCGGATTGTGAGTGATTTCCACTACGTTTTTCATTAGCTCCTATTTTTGTGGTGACTTTTGTGATTCATTATTCATTTTAAAGAATGATGTTGAATCCGTTCATTATTTAAAATCTTCCTAAACACTATTGCAATAGTGAATAATATGTTTTCTTTCTTTGGAGGAACTTTAATACGGATATTATTTGTATTTTTTTTATTCGACTAAATCGGTAAACAAGCATTTATTTTATGCATCATCTTTTATAGGATCTGAACATTGTTATCATGTTACACGTTATAACTTTATGGATGTAAGTATATTATGAACATGAAAATGATAATTTAGTTGATTTTTATACAGAATAATTCAGACCCATAAAAGGTACCTTATGTTCATGTTGAAATATTTATGAGAGAATATTATAGGTATATTCTTTTCCTCCATAACCTGGTTTTACTTCGTTTATATTTCCAGTTGTAGGTGTTGTAGGTAGTTGTAGTTGTAGGTGTATCTTGAATAAAATATTTGAATAAATCATCATAGTAGTTATCACTTCATTGCTATTATATTTTCTAGAAAACAATTAAATTAAAACCAAACTCAAATTCTTTGCGAAAATCCGCTCATCGTTGAACGCAGCCTAACAGTGTGCGAGCGAGACAACATCCAGCCGGGGGTTGTACATCCGCTTTTCTCAGCGTTATGTAAGCCAGCTATGGCCCTGGAGCCTGGCGGCACCTCCGCACTTGCTTGCTCGCTTCACCCCCTCAGAGACCCCCGCTCTCGAACTGGGTACACCGGCGAAACGCGCAGTGACATTAGTAAAATGCTGGTTAGGGTTGGTGCGGAAATTCAGTCAGTTTTGGAAGCTGAATAGCCTTTCATAGGACTTCTTCATTGTTACAACTATAACAATGTAGAATTGGCTGAGAAGTCTTAAGTTTTTAAGGTCTGATTTTTCGTGTATTTTTCAGTCGCTCGGATGACAGCTTATCCAAGCGATTGAAAAATACTTTGATAAGTCTATAGAACTATTCTTATATTTTTTTTTGCCAGATACTATATATCTGGACAAAAATAAACCCTAAGTCACAGTCAATACTTGGTTAATAAATTAAGAATGGACGAATCTTTTGAATCCTTGGGATCTATCTAGCCAAAATTATAGTCAGAGTTTTTAAACAAACCGAATCAATAAAAAATCTAGCAGTGTTCGACAGCCTAAAGCACTAACACGGTAAAACACAGTGTTGTTGGAAACCGTTTTAGCTCTCCCGGTACAGGTCCCCTAATCTGGGTTACCGGAATTTGAACCCCAATGCCTACACAAATAAAACTCAATTAAGCCGCCAATTTGTTTATCAATCGAAGGGACACATTACCTTTTATATCGTGTTATGTTGAACATCAATTTATCGTGCGTTCATTAGTGTTGTGAGCTGTCAATAAAATTGCGCGCGAAATTTCCTAATGAATGAATTTGTGAAGCATTTTGTATGGCATTTGTTTTTTTAAAGCGATGAGAATAATGACAAAGGTCGTCAGACTTTTTGGAACAAATATTGTAATATTTTATTAAATTATTTAAATTAATTATCAAGTAGGTATATTATTTTAACAAAATATGGTAGTAAAAGGAAAATGCATTGCTGAGTTTGCCGGAGTCTTTGTAAAAGGTAAACATATCGCGAGGAAATCATAGCACGAAGGGTATTGCGTAGTTACTAGCTGGCTACCACTTTCAAGTAAAAAATTCTAGACTGTTCAGTGTTCATTTTTTTTTTTTTTTTTTTTTTTTTATACGACTAAGTCGGTAAACAAGCATACGGCCCGCCTGATGGTAAGCGGCTACCGTAGCCATATGGACGTTTGCAACACACGAAGCATCGCTCACGCGTTACCGACCTTTCCCCCCTCCCCAATGAGCTCTGGCGACCTTACTCACGCGCAGGAACACAACTTTACACAACATAAAGTTATTTGGCTGCGGTATTTTGTAAGGTGGAGGTACTTCCCCAGTCGAGCTGCTCTTTGAGCGAATAAACGCTGTGCTCTACCTCTCTCATACCACCTTCGTCCACATCATTACACAAAAAAAGCTTTATCGGCCATTGTTCATTGACAGTACACAACGCGGAGTTTGCTGATAGATATCAAACCTTAAATGAGGCCTAAATTTAAGTTCGCGACTGTACCCTTAGATAAATAATGCCCGGTTTCAATAACCAAAAAAACAAATCGTTTTGCTTACCAATGGTAGGTTCTTTTATTGCCGAACTGGGCATATTGATAATTTCGTAAGCAAATTTTACCTGTGACAGCTACTTAGTCTGTGGAGGGTCTGCTATACAATGCTTTGAGGTCTTTGCTTCATTATTAGTATAGATATCGGATATACCATGGATATACGGTCCGTAAATTATTGAAACCGGGCTTGTCATCTGACACTATGGTTTCCAGGAATCTATGATTTACTAGCGGCACCCTCGATCTAGGATATATATAACATTTTTCCAATATAAAAACAATCTTGTGTCCCGTAAAAAAATCCATAATGTATCATGAAATAGGGCAGCGGGATTTAAACGCTGACGCTTCGATTATTATATGTGTTTAGTGCTATAACGTCTCCTAACTACTTAATGCGAATGTGAGTTTGTTTGTTAAGCTTTCAATTCTTTATTTAAATTTCAAGTCTTTTATAGATATATCTACTGTGCTCATAGTAAGTTTTTTTTTATACAACTAAGTATACTAAAGTAGGTAGTTATTTAGGACTGTAGATATATGTCTGTGTTTAGGACAGTTTATTTTTTAGTTGATTTTCTTTACAACTTTTTGTAGACCTGTACAAACACCAACACATAAAATCGTGTTCATATAGATAGATGTAATGTTTACTGTCAGGGTTGTTTGTCACAGGTGGGTATAGGTATGGGTAAGGGTCACAATACTGAATAGGATTCAGTATTGTGACCCTTAAGGTCTGTCATATTGAATAAGACCGTTTTCATCACTTGATTTGTATTTTCACATACATTTTCATTCGGTTAACTAAGGTGTTGTAAATTATGTGTAAGTAGTTTCTGTCGGCGGTTTTACCTTCCGAACCGGTATTAGAGTATTAGAGTCAGACTTTTCATAAGTGCCTGCGAAGGTCTATTTGAATAAATGATTTTGAATTTGAATTTTGACCTGCGTTTTCAAGGGATCTAATGCTTTTTCTGTCTGAAGTCTGAAGACAAAGGTCTTCAATCAGTGCGTGTTACCAGTGATGACATACGGGACAGAGACGTGGTCTTTTACTGCTGGCCGCATAAATAAGCTCAGAGTCACTCAGCGAGCTATGGAACGAGCTATGCTCGGAATTTCTCTACGTGACAGGATCCGCAATGAGGAAATTCGTAGGAGAACGAAAACGACGGACATAGCTCGTAGAGTTAGTAAGCTGAAGTGGCAACGGGCAGGCCACTTCGCTCGAAGAGCCGATAACCGCTGGGGAAGAAAGGTTCTCGAGTGGCGACCACGTACTGGAAAGCGCCGAGCGGGACGCCCTCCTACCAGATGGACCGACGACCTGGCCAGAGTCGCTGGGCACCGCTGGATGCAAGCCCAAAACCGTTCGAAGTGGAAGTCAATGGGGGAGGCCTATGTTCAGCAGTGGACATCCATAGGCTGATATGATGATGATGCTTTTTTGGGATAAAAATCCTGTTATTCTTGGTAAGGTTATGTTCTCTGTTCCAAACTTCATTAAGATTCGTAAAATCATTAAACATACTTACAAACTAACTTTCGCATGGATACCTTTTAATATAAGAAAGACTTCTAAATATTTTCCCTGGTAACACTGTATAATAATTTACGTTTATTTCCAAACTAGCTTTGTAGATTTTATCAATAAATTCAAGTTGTCGGTCGATACAGGAAGCATGAGCGTAAAAACGATGAACTTATTCAATTCATGTTGCGGGTATTCAGAGCAGAGCTTTAATATATTTATAAAATATTTAAAAAAACTATTGTAAATTTTTCTATAACTCGGAAATACTATTTTTTTTTCTGGATAAAAGGCACCCTATGACTTTTTCTGTGTCAAACGTGTATGCAAAATTTCATGATGAGTAGTTAAGGCGAGAAAGTGTAGCAAATAAACTCACATTCGCATTTATAATAGTTTATATTAGTTCAGGTGTAGAAAAATCCAAAAATAACCCGCCCACATAGTATATTGATTTCCGGCGGGTCTGATCCTATAAAAGTTATAACGTCACAACCACAGATAAACAAACAACAATAGAACCGCTAATTTCATACATAACCTCAATGTTATGCCGTAAAACGGTTAAACAACAAACTAGGCGAAGTTTTGCAGAAAAGTTTTAATTAAATTAGAATATCCAATGATTTCTATAGATGAACTTGTACAGGAGCGTCAGGTAAGCTATCATGCAAATACGAGTAGATATCTCTCTCCTCTTACTATATGTATCCATATTCCCCCTCTTTTCACTGACCCACAAGACGCCGGGGAAATTTTCACCCGTACGTTGTTGTAATACCGAAACTACGGTCACAGCGTTTTGCATCCTCATTTATAATGCGGACAGCAAGGGAGTGGAACTTGCTTCCGGCGTATGTTTCCTGACTCTTACAATCTAGGGACATTCAAGGCCAGAGTGAATAGGTTTCTTCTGGGTAAGCGTGCTCCATCTTAAGCTGGCTTCCCACGGTGCGTGATATTGCGGACGCACGCGCACCAGCCCGCACCACGCACCGTGGGAAGGGTCTCGTCCGTGGTCGCAGAGGGAGGACGTCTGTGGCGGTGCGCCGGTATCCGTCGCGAGGCGGTAACTTCAAAGTTGCGGTCGCATAATTTTAATAATTGTTAATTAATACCACAGCCGCGGCTGCAGCGACGACACGTTCTCTTTCACTTTGCATTTTGAAATGAAGTTATCAAAAGATCTACACAGACCGACACGCACCGTTGGAAGAGCCCTGTCTGCGTGCGTTGCCGTCCGTGATCGTCGGCTGTGCGTGATGATTCGCAGAATCGCGGACCGTGGGAAGCCAGCTTTAGGTTTCGTCATCGCTCTTTTTAGGTCATCATCATCATCAGCCTATAATATCCCACAGCTGAGCACAGGCCTCTTTTCGCAAATCAGGATGAAAGGGAATGGGCAGATACTGTATTATTACTTGTATTAGAATTACTACGTAGAGAAGCTATCATAAACAAATGTCCTATTTTTTTAGTGTTGTCTAAGCAGACAGTAGAAACACGTAGCGCTATCAGAACACCTTGATTTTCACGGCGCTTACGCGTTTCATTCATCACTATACAACAACAAGTGTGGCCGGATGGCCTCACTTGAACGGCACATAGTTGTGATGTGTGGTCTTCTCTATACGTAGTAATTAGGTCAATGAGTCTATATTATTGCTAAACTATCTAATATTTATGAAATTCTACAGGTAACAATAGAGTCTGTCGACCTAATTTAGTGGGTATCGAATGTAACTGTGGCTTGTGGGTGCTCTATTAACGCTAATGGTGCGTTCATGCTATGCACGAGACGAGCCAGGAACGAACCTACAACGAGCCTACAACGAGCACGATTCGAATCCCTTTGTTCGTGAAAATACTGACAATCGCGCTCGTTCGAAGCTCGCAAGCCCGTCCACGATACGCGAATCGTGCTCGCAGTGTGCTCTTTCGTGGCTCGGCTCGTGCTCGGTTCGCCAAGCATGGACGCAACATAACATTTACTTTGTATCCAATTAATATTTTATAATTGAATACTGAAACAATTTATTGGAAATATCATATGATAACATATAGCTAATTTTATGGGGCAAGTAAAATTTTTCGTTTTAATCATTTGAATAAGTTCCTGGAAATCTATTTTTACGCATCTGCGAGCCAACAGTTTCCGCCACAACCTTTTAAATTAGCCTAAATTTCAATGAAATTTCAAGAAATAATCCATCGTTACATAGAAGGTTTTCTGTCTATGATATTGGAAGTTATTCTATGACCAATGCTTTATAAGTATAATTTTAGTTACAGCAATAACAGCTTCAACAAAGTGATAAATAAAAAGCTATTTTTGTGACAAATTACCAGCAACTTTTCCAGTAATTTGCACCTTACCAAAACATTACAAACTGGTACAGATTATAAAACGGGACTTCACATTAAATAAATGAAACCCCACGACCGACTGATGCGGAAAATTTCATAACACAAGGGTACGTTTTATACCCTGGAATAAATGAAAAAGAACAACCTCGTGCAATATTTTACACGGCCAACCCCATTTAGTACCGCGTGAATACCGTCGTGTGATAGGGTCAATTAGACCCTAAAGTAGGTTAAGTGATTTTATTACTTTCGATTAGCATTTATACCTAATTTCTTTTTATTGTGTATTTTGGTTAAGCACCACTTAAGTAGAAATGCTTAAGTGGTGATCAAGAGATGTAACACGTCTCTCGCTTTCTGTTTTTTTTTATATAAACCGTTAAAATTTAATATAGCTCAACAAACGGAGTATGTAACACAAAAATAATTGGGAGTGTTTTGTCATTTATGTGTTAACATGGCAATCAAGATAAGACTTCAAGAAACTTCGGCGTTGACCACTGAACTGCCGCCGAAAGGACGATGACGGCGAAGATGGCGTACGCTTGCTTGATTTTTTTTTCTAGCTCTGAAATTTGTACAGAAGTGACCTGCTGCTACATACATGTTTTAATTAAGTAAAATATTGTATTACAGCATCTTTAATACAAATTCTTCAAAAATCTTCATTAAACGTGTAGAACAGTGTGTAAGATCATTATTATTATAACACGTGCCGGTAAACTTTGATTGCTCTTCGCGACTTTGCAAATTAATTTCCTCTGTTTAGTTAGTTCTGGAACCTAATATAAGTTATACCGTTGCGATAATGATCTTTATTCCGGAGCTTTAAGAGTTTAATCAGATTATGTCTGCTAGAAAACTATAGGATCTTGATGTTCTAGATTCGTTATTGAAAGCAGTATTGCTGATTATATGCTGCTGAGCACAGGCCTCCTTTCAAAAATCAGGGTGAAAGGGAAGTGAAGGGGGAATGGGCAGATACTCCACCACGCGTGCCCACTGCGGATCGGTGGAGGTAGGCTAGTGGTCAACCTACTGTTGGAGTTTTCAAGCCGCCTAGAAGGCCTCCAACTAGCTTAACGACTATTACTATAAGTGATAACCGGGACCAACGGCTTTAGGTGCCTTCCGAAGCACGGAAACGCTTGATTTGTAATACCACTAAGCGGTCACCTATCCAGGTACCGACCACGATGGTGGTAGCTTAACTTTCCGATCGATTAAGAACGGCTTATCATGTTACACCACGAGCGCTTCGCTAGCGCGAGTAATTACAATAAACCATTAAAACTAGTCAAAAAATGTTACTATATAATATAGGCATCACTGTCTATACGGTACGCTAAAACCGGACCGAAACCATATCAATATGTGTTCGCAGGAAACAGCTTGCAAATCGAGTTAGTTGGAAGCCACACTTATGTTACGGATATACTCGTATTAAGGCTGCATATACAGAAAATTGAAAAGGTATTTTTATTTTGAACGTGTGTGGTTTTTTTTTTTCCGATGACGAATATACAAACTACCATAAGGTAACTGTAAAGTCAACGTCAAAAGTAGCTGATCACTTTAGTTTGCAACTCACAGTTTTCATACAAGCTATCAAGAGAATGTCAATTGATTGGGTAAAAGGTGAAAGGGTACTAAAATGGCAATCCACTTTTGACGCTGACCGTACTATCAGACGATGTTTGCCTCGTTTTCAATGGACCTCACTGGGCCCGCCGCCTCCTTCTCAACTTGAGGGTGCCAGTTAGGAAGGTACTACTACAAACCCTCCATCGGGCACTAAACTTGATGAGACAGAAGATCGTAGCTGTAGTGGAGTGGTGAGTAAGGTTGCCAGAGCTTAATGAAAAAGGGGGCTCTGTGCTGATAATGTGTGACCAGCGCTAAAGAACCAAATTACACTGCACTTCGTCTCTTCTACTGCCGGCACATCAACTCTTTACTCATCTTCGAACCTCTTAAAGCAGGGTGTGAAGAGAGGGAATACCCCTGGTGTAGCAAGCGTCTATAGGCTACAGTAGCCGCGGGCTGTATGCATGCTTGCAACCTTGATAGTATAAAAACTTGAAATTCCTTTTTAAAAATCGGCTGTCCACCGCGTTTTCAACCACGTTCGTTGGATAAAAAGTAACCTATGTCCTTTTCCATACCATAGGCTATCTGCATGCCAAATTTCATAATGATCGGTTGTGTAGTTATGGGCGTGAAACTGTAACAAACAAACAAACTCACATTCGCATTTATAATATTATAAGGTTGTTAGGAGGTAACGACAGTAGAAAAATAAAACATCTCCACTTTCAACCCATTTTTGTGCAAAATTACTCAATTAGCTATAGGGCGGAAACCAGAAAATACACTTAATCTCTTTCAATTACGATTTTCGAGGAAAACTGAATACTTACAGAAAATAGCTGGATTTAGGGCAGGCCTTTTGCCCTGAAATTAATTAATTGAAATCAAATATAAAAGTTAATTTACCACTTCACAATCTTAGTTTAAGAAATGTATTTAGGTATGTAATAAATTTCCACCTAACGTCCAGTTCATCCCACACCTTGGAACCATAGATTATCTCGCTCAGGTTGAGGGATGAGCTCTCCACCATAGGAAGCATGGGGATCTTAAAGATGGGTGTGCAGAATTTTTGTAGGCTGACCGTATACTTACTTACCACGTTAATGGTATAAAAACAATCTTGTGTGTAAAGTTTCAAGTCATAAGGTTTTCTATATCCATGTTCAGAATGCACATAAATGCATTCGTAGCACGTATAAGCCTTATGACACGTCCGATTATAAGTTCACTGCACTATAACTACATTAGCAATGTACTAGGTATACATAGGTAGGTAGTAGATATACGGTCTTTGTTAGCTTTAGTCATCAATTAGCAGCAGTGAGTTAATACGATAGGTTGAAGGACGCTTTGGGCCTTTGTGTGTTTTAGATGCCTTGCGTGGAGTATTCAGGTCGGAATATTTTGCAAACAGTACCTTATTTTCATTAGATGATGGGTCAGGTTCAGGTTACATCATATTTGATCATCATCAATTTTTGATAAGTAGGTAGGACCTACATGGTACGAATTCACTCTAGATGAAAATTATAAAAATAGGTGTTATTTTTTGCTTGTGTTTTTATACAGTTGCAACATGTGATATGGCCGAAGGCCTTTTGAATTCAGTTCCCACCTTGGCTTTAACACGCGTTAGATGCTTGGTGACATTTTTTTTTACTTGATATTAGCCAGTCAAACATTTAATGCCCGGTTTCTATAAACATAATTGGACTGTTTTACGAAAAACTTAAACCGACTTCAAAGTACACTAAGAAGTAATCAAATCCTGATCTGATGACAATGGGACCAAACGGGACGGTTAATAAATGACGGAGTTTTGAGGTAACAAACATAAAAAAAAAGAAAAATACAACCGAATTGTAACCTCCTCCTTTTTTTGAAATCGGTTAAAAAACGAATTGTTTTGCTTACCAATGGTAGGTTTTTCTATTGCCAAACTGGGCATATAGATCTTTTCGTAAGCAAATTTTCCTTGTGATAGCTACTTCCATATGGGTCTGCTATGCAAAGCTTTGAGGTTTTTGCTTCCTTATTAGTAAAGATATAAGAGTCTTAAATAACGGTCCGTAAATTATAGGATTCGGACATAAATCAATTTAGTACAATTTCGTGAAGAGCTCGTTTGGAAACCGGATAGTAATACTCAAATTGCGTGAAATCCTTCTGCGATCTTGCTATAACTATTATTTTCAGTTACAATCTACAAGTTTAGAACAGTAGTCTATAAACAGCATCGTTAGCTATAAAGTCAGTCTTCCTTCCTGAGCTATTATATCATTATACTCTTATCCACTTGGGGAACAATTAGTTGGGTCAGAGGTGACAGACGACTCACTGGCTATGGGAAGGATAATATTATTAGTGTTTAGAAGGATTAGTTAAATAGTACAAATTCATAACTCATTTATTCAATGTAGGTCAAAGTCACGAATGCCTCTAGTTTTTCAGATTGGTTTCTTGGATATATTGCATTGTTTAAATACGTTTTATTAATAATATATAACATTAATAATATCCTGTGAAGCAAACACTTATAGACAGTTCTTGTCTTCTTACACATTTGATAATTATTGTGATAATTTTAGTATAGAAAATAGGTAAGCAAGGATTGCGTTTGGCTAATGATATACGTAAAACAAGACGAAGCGTAGATCAGGGCCGTCTTTAACATATTGGAGACCCTGGCCACTTCAGTAGGTAGGTATATGGGGTCCCTATGATCGTTAAAAATCGAAGTCCAGATCATTGAGTCGATTTACTTGGGTTGGTCGCGTTCAGTTTTACGTAACCATTGGCTACATAACACTTAAAAATAATTTTGGGGATTAACCTTGTAGAGAAGAAACAAAAATATATTTTTTTATTTTTTGTTGAAGTATTCAGCCAAACAGAATTTCCAGTGTTAGGCATAGACAGGTAATTAGTAAGGTATTTGTTATAATTTTTTTACTACGCAAAATAAATATATTTATCGGCGGTAATGTGGCAGGAACTAGGATCTGGGCCCTGGGCACTTGCTGCGAGTGCCCAGTGGAAAAGAGGGGCCTGGCGATGATGATATAGCTAATCTTATGGTAATATATATACTAAATCTATGTGCCAGAGTAATTATCATTAGGTATCCCGAAATTCATTGCTTGTTCGGCATTAGGTACTCGCATTTCTTGATGAAGTCGCCTGAGTCAGATCTAGTTACATGTCACGTGTCCCGTGTCCGGTCAATCAGTCTCTGACCGGGAGGTCACCCGGACAACTATCTAAGGCTTCCGCAGATATGTACTAGGTACCTACTGAGCAATTAGGACTAATGCGTAACATAGTCTAGACATAGGTTTAGCCTAGACTTGATGAAGAAAATGAAACAGAAATCTAGGCTGGATTATTTTACTACTTTAACCTGTTCCTCGTATAACTTCCAAGAAATAATATGACCGTTGTTTTGGATGATGATAAGACAAAGGATTCGTGCATCAGTAGCAATGGTCCAAGACCAAATAAATAGCTGGCCATATGCTGTTGGATGATTGATATTATGAAGCAAATACAACTCTCAGTTCCACAATGTAATGTTACAAGAAAGCACCAACAGAACGGACATATTAGATGGCTACCGAATAAATTGCAATATATTGCATAATAGGTTATTAATCCAGTAATAGACACGAAAGGTAGACGAATTAAAAAGCCATCAGAATATTTGTCATCCTATATGTAATGAAAATGGTTATGCCGCCGTGGTTTTCCCAATGGAGTACAGCATAGGGTTCTTCAAAAAGAGTGTGAAGAGATTTCTGCAGGGTCGGCAACGCGCGAGTGATACCCATGTGGTTTCAAGTGTCTATAGGCTACGGTAACCGCTTACCATTAGGCGGGCCGTATGCTTGTTTACCACCTTAGTGGTATAAAGAAAATACTAAACCTAACCAAAAATTATAAGTAGGTCAAAAACCTTCAACAAAATAGAGTAAGAAAAAAGTTTGGCGATGCCGTCCTTTATACATAATTTTATCCTCAGATAGTTCGCATTACACTTGCCAACAAATTCGTGCTAAATCGGGTTTGCCCTCTTTCTACGAAGATAAAGCGTTTGTTAGGCTTCCGTACACGTTTCGTATTGCAAAACTTGATTGGTTTTAATTTCTAAGAACTACATCAATACAGTAAGGAAATTAATGCGTTTGCTAATTAGGCTGCATTAGCGTGTGTTTGTGTTAGCTCTGTCTCGGATAGTTCAAAGTCAAAGTTAAAGCCATTTATTCAATTTAGGCCCTAGAAGGGCACTTATGAAGGTCACATTTACTGAAGTTACCACCGGTTCGGAACTCGGCCTTCAACTGAGAAGAATCCGGCAAGGAACTCAGGAAGATTACATTTTTAAATATTTTTTGGACAATCTGCTGTTTGGCTTTTTTTTTCAAATAATCTATATATATATAAAAATGAATCCCTATTTCCCTTGGTCACGCTATCACGCGTGAAATGCTGGTCCGATTTCGCTAATTCTTTTTTTGGTTGTGTTTGTTATTGTCAGGAGAAGAATTAAAAAATTAAAAAAGTTGCGAGGGTAGGGTAGGGTAGATTATGTAGGGTAGATTATGTAGGGTAGGGTAGGGTAGTAGGGTAGGCTAGGGTAGTGTAGGGTAAGGTAGGGTAGGGTAGAGTAGGCAGTGGCGTGCATTCCATATAGGCAAATAAGCAATGCCTACCTTATAAGATTCAATAAAATAATATTTTGATTCAATTAAACTACATAATCATTTTAAATAAAAATTCTAACCTAACATTCAATACGAAATTTCAAACTTTGCCGCGCAGGCACACGCGAGTTCGCATCTCAAATTCACGCACACTAAAACGATTTCGGCCTATTCATACACACACACCTACTTCTTTAAGATAATACGACGAAAGCATAAATCAAGCTTTTGCTATGCGTAGCATACTGACATTTGACATTCGCAATTTATGGACCAAAAGTAACCTTACCTACTCTGTTGTAAGTAAAGTAGCCCATCCAAATTAAAAACACTACAGTTTACCAACATTAGAGCAACTCAAATATAACTTCGCAATTTATTTGTGTTGGTTTGTTTATGGTTTGGCTGGCATTGTATGCAATGTTGTTGTTATTTACTTTTATTCTATTGTGTTTTTGCGAAGTGTATCTGTGTGAAATGAAGAAATTTTGTGGTGAAAATGCAAAATGTATCAATAAATTAGTCCTTTAGTCAGATTTAGTTTGTTGATAATAGTACAGCAAGTTACCTAAACTTGCTGTAGAACAACTCCAAAACATTCATGGATTCAAAACAAAGGTAAATCTTAGACATTTTAACACAGAATATTATGTTTATTATACACCTGGCTATCTGGGTGCTGTTATTCGAATCTATTATTCTGTTATTATCTATTTTGTTTGCTAATGAATCATACCAAATGTGTGTCGAATGATACGCTGACCTAAACAATTTTACGAATCTGGTCAAAAACATTATCTAATAGGCATATTTTGGCGTGTATGGCCATGATTTCTTCTGCCTACCTAGTCCGAAAACCAATGCACGCCACTGAGAGTAGGTTAGGGTATAGTTTAGTAGGACATCACGCGAACGAAGTCGTGCCGGGCAGCTAGTTAACTATAAAAAAGAAAGCAAAGAAGTTCCACAGCTCCACAGACATGGGCCTCTCAGCAGGTGTTGGGAATTGAAGGGAACATAGGATTATTGGAGACAGCGTACAAGTAACTAAGCGTCCTCGATGACCTGTGAAATTGTGCAGGCGACGTGGAATAGGAAAGAGGAGGACCAGAAAATGTGACTATGACCAGTAGTGGATTCCGATAATAGATCGTTCAATACAAGCTTCTGTGCGGCTCCCCATTACGGTTTTCCTCTTATAAATAAAAAACTACTAACTACAAAACTTTATTTTTATAGAGTAGGTTTGTTCTACCACTTTTATTGTGAAGAGTAATAAAGTTTTAAGGAATCGATTGAGGCACTTTACTTAAGTAGACGATAGTAAAGCTTTGTTTTGGGTTTCGTCGGAAATTGGACTCTCAAACGACTAACTATCTTAGCATAGACTCTAAGTAAACGTTGGTATTTATGTAGTCTGATGTTTTAGTCTAAAAGCTCTGTAAGTAGACATAACAATACTCAAATATAAGAAATAAGAATGTTCACAGCAATCCTATCAAACACACAATATAGGTAAATACAAACGCTACTACTAAATAAAAATCCGTAAATTGGAAGCAGTAAAAATCGTCCCCTGTGCAAAGAGAATTACGCCTCAAGTTCCTCTAACTAAATACTCGTTTTATTGCTCTCAGGGACTTTCCAGTGAAATAATTTTCATAAAAAACGTAAGCTACGTGCAAATGTCCAAAGTTTTGCACTGTAAAGAGTTTCGGTCTCTGTATATTTTACGGTTGTTTCGATTTAGCTCGGGCCTTTGACGACGCTTGTTATCCGTTGTTGAAGGAATAATATTCGCTAAGTCTCTATAATTTTGATATTCTTACGGCCGCACAATACACTCGTCAATGATTCGTCCCTTTCTATTAGCTATTCAAATAAAGATGGACATCAGTAGGTAGGTACCTACCTAGAATAAAGTTACCTAAATTGTTTTTGTTTCGTAAGGGTAATAATAAAAAGCATAGAGCAAGAAAATGATAGTGATAGCGTTAACAACGTTACCTTGTACGAAGCGTGAGCAGTTTCCATGTCATCATCATCATCAGCCTATAATGTGGCGATACTACACCACGCGTGCCCACTGCGGCGATTGGTGGAGGTAGGCTAGTGGTCAACCTACTGTTGGAATTTTTCAAGCCGCCTAGGAGTCATCCAACTAGCGTGATAACCGGGACCAACGGCTTTACGTGCCTTCCGAAGCACGGAAACGCTCGATTTGAAATACCACTAGGCGGTCACCCATCCAGGTACTGACCACGACAGACGTAGCTTAACTTTGCTGATAGATTAGGAACGGCTAATCATGCTACACCACAAGCACTTCCATGTAGATTCAGATATATTGTACACTAACCCCCATACCCATAAAGCTTATATATACAGATTTAATGGTCATGTAAATAATGTCACATTATTTGACAATGACAATAGAGTGACGTTATTTAGGTGAATAACGTTTTATTAGTACAGTGTACGCAACTGATAAGGCGCGTATATTTTACGGTTGTTTCGATTTAGCTCGGGCCTTTGACGACGCTTGTTATCCGTTGTTGAAGGAATAATATTCGCTAAGTCTCTATAATTTTGATATTCTTACGGCCGCACAATACACTCGTCAATGATTCGTCCCTTTCTATTAGCTATTCAAATAAAGATGGACATCAGTAGGTAGGTACCTACCTAGAATAAAGTTACCTAAATTGTTTTTGTTTCGTAAGGGTAATAATAAAAAGCATAGAGCAAGAAAATTATAGTGATAGCGTTAACAACGTTACCTTGTACGAAGCGTGAGCAGTTTCCATGTCATCATCATCATCAGCCTATAATGTGGCGATACTCCACCACGCGTGCCCACTGCGGCGATTGGTGGAGGTAGGCTAGTGGTCAACCTACTGTTGGAATTTTTCAAGCCGCCTAGGAGTCATCCAACTAGCGTGATAACCGGGACCAACGGCTTTACGTGCCTTCCGAAGCACGGAAACGCTCGATTTGAAATACCACTAGGCGGTCACCCATCCAGGTACTGACCACGACAGACGTAGCTTAACTTTGCTGATAGATTAGGAACGGCTAATCATGCTACACCACAAGCACTTCCATGTAGATTCAGATATATTGTACACTAACCCCCATACCCATAAAGCTTATATATACAGATTAAATGGTCATGTAAATAATGTCACATTATTTGACAATGACAATAGAGTGACGTTATTTAGGTGAATAACGTTTTATTAGTACAGTGTACGCAACTGATAAGGCGCGTCGTGAATCTTCGTTCGCACAGAAAAGAAAGTATGGCCGAAGTACCCGTGCCCACAGCCCGTACTCTAGTACATTAGCCAGTAGCTCTATTCAGATCCTAATAGCCTTTATGTGTAAAATTTCTTCACGACTAGCAGGGATTTTCCTAATATAAAATAAGAAACTAGACATTTTGAGTAGTTTCTTAACTCGTCAAGAATCTACAAACAAAAATATCCTACGGTTAATATTAGCAACATTTTCTCTACATTCAGTAAAAATGCAATAGTTGCAGCGTGCAACACAATCTGCTAAAATGAGGTCGTCGAGACGAGCACCCAGCGCGGAAATGTATTCAACTTGCTCGTTAATTAGACGAGGTATTCTTGGACGAGACCTGGTGTTCGAAAATTTAATCAGAATAACAATGGACATGTATTTTACCTTCACGTAATTAAACTGTTTATGGGGAATATTGACGTAATGTGACGCTAACTAATGACCATGAAAGTGAAGCTGAAGGGTAGAGATATATGTGCCCATGGATGTCCACTGCTGAACATAGGCCTCCCCCATGGATTTCCACTTCGAACGGTTCTGGGCCGCTTGCATCTAGCGGCGCCCAGCGACTCTGACCAGGTCGTCGGTCCACCTGGTGGGAGGTCGTCCCGCTCGGCGCTTTCCAGTACGTGGTCGCCACTCGAGAACCTTCCTTCCTTGGCCACTAGGACACTTAAATAAATCTAGTCCAATCCGACCAAAAAAGGTATTGCCTTTCAGGCACATTGCCAAACGACGCCAATTTTCCGTCACATAATAGAAACATACCAGAGCCTTGACACAAAATGTTCGGAAAACAAGTCTGCTGAATTGGTTGTGCGAGAAGCCATAGGAATTGTCTGTCTGTTGTAACATAGCAATACATGTAGCTAGATAATTCCATTTATTTATTTACTTGTAAGCTGCTTAATTGATTTCCATAATTCGATTACAAATGATCAGACACATAATGTAGGTACCTACTCGATCAATCGATGTCACTATCGATTGACATACTTATTGTGTTTGTGATACTACCTACTAAGTACATCGAAAACATAAAGGTAGGTATATCTTCCAAACTTATTTTGTTGAATTTTATAATGTAGCAAGTGGACTGACTGTATAACAGGCAGTGTGTTGTAGTGCACAATGGAAAATGCCAGTGTATTTTCCAAGCAAGGAACAAAGGTCTACAGGTTGTTCAAAAGGACACTGCCCGAGAGAGATCGCTTGTTTGATATAAACCTGATGTATTCATATTTTTAATTTTTTTACTCAAAAATTTACAACTGGGTTGCCAAACAAGCATACCGGCTTGGTGGTAAGCGGTAACCGTAGCCTTATGGACGCTTGTGATGCCACAGGTGTTGCATCACAAGGGACGCTTGCATAGCCGGGGCATCACTCACGCGATACCGATACCTTCCCCCCTCCCCAATGACCTCTGGCGAATAACTCACGCGTAGAAACACAACATTGTTATTTTGTTGCGGTATCTATAAGGCAAGAAAATGCTATGCTCTACCCACAGATATCAGATACATAGGCAGGCTCTATTAAAGTGACTGACCGACTGACTGAGTGACGTAGTAATTTTGCCCACAATCCCACCACGGTGATTGATTTTGTGACAGAAGGTGTTAAGAACGCGAAGCATATATAGTTTATTGCCGGCTCTTCTCAGCAAATGCAACCTTCCGAACCGGTATTAGAGTATTAGAGTCAGACTTTTCATAAGTGCCTGCGAAGGTCTATTTGAATAAATGATTTTGAATTTGACTGAATTTGAATTTGAACACAGAAGGAACTGGCTCTGAAGTGCAGTTGTCGAAAATCGCCATTAGGTGCTCGGCAAGAGCTTTCGAAGTTTTTGACGGTACATAGTAGGCCCTATCACCGTGCTATGGTTTCCTTACGATGTCTTCCTCCACTGAGAGCTCAAGCTCCCTCAAATTCTACCATTATAATAATAAGAAGCCATCATGAAAATTTCAATTTTCCCTATCAAATTTGCTTTTCACGACGCGTGGCGAGGCGACTGAGCAATTAAAAAGTATTTGCAGAATCCGCAAACGAACGCGCGTGTTCATTAGAATAGAACTGGTAATGGGTATGCATTGCATGCATACGGCTGACTATGCATTCTTTATTTAACTACAATTATGAACTTCATGAACCAACATAAAAAGTTATTTACACCTCACTATGGCCACAGTAGATATATCAAAATATATCAAACAGTACTAGCTCTTCATACAAACGGCCGGAACGCGAGTCATACCTACTCGCCACGATTTCGGTTCGCTTTCGGTTGGCAAACAGTCGCGAATGCGCTGCAGTGACGAACGAACGGTGTGATGGGTTTGTAAGCAGTAAGCGTGCGATTTATGACAAATATTCATTTAAATAATTAAAATAATTACAAGTAAGTACAAATACTTAATATGACAAAGAGAAATTATAGTAGACTATATTGTGCTTTTTTGGTTGCTTGACTTCGTCAATAACATAATACCTACCTGAATTCATAAATAAATAAGTGGATGGCTGGCTTGGGTGAAAAAAGTGACTACCTACGGTCAGGTTAAAAAAAAGTAGTAAGGTAAACGCTGGTAATGTCGACAGTGTCCTAATACTCGTCAGATTGTAAAAAAATTACAATAATTTAATTCTACCAATATCTTACTAAAAGCATTTTATGCCAACATATTAACAGTAATATATTCTATAATTAGAATGACATCATTTAGTCAAAAATGTATTGGCTTCGGAATACAGAGCGATCAAAGGTAAGCACCTCCAAATTTTGCATTTTTTTTGTGAGTTTAGCTACTGAAACTGAATCCCGGCTTACCACGTTAGGGTTCATGTCTTGCTGTATCGGTCGTCATTTTGATAAGTATGATTATTTTGTGAAGTAGTCAAGTAAACTATCCAACGATGTAACCCATAATATTGTGTTATTTTTATCATTTGGTATTTTTTTTCGCGTGTGACAGGTACTGGTACCTATTAATCCCTGTTTGTACTAGAACTCGTCAAAATTAATACTTTTTTGACGAATACTGGGACACGTTTGAAAAATTGCATGTAATATCGACATTGTGTTTTATTTTAAATGTTATACGGAGTTTGAATCGAATTGTTGTCAAAACATATTTCTTGATAACTAATTATTAGATCTTTATTTATTTTTCTGTACATGGGGTTTTTATATACATACTTTATGGTATTAATTACGAGGTTGTCGAGTTTAGGTCCATCGTTTGTGAGTACGTACAAGAGAATGACCTAGAATTCGTCAGAACTTTTTTTTATTAATGAAAAAGACAGCAGCATTTATGCAGCAGTAAGTGAGGAAGGGCATAACGGGTTGTCCCGTTCGAAATTTGGAGTAGGCAGACTAGGGAAGTACCTCCACCTTAGAAGAACGCAGCCAAATAACGCTACTTTAATGTGGTGTTGTATTCCTGCGGTGAGTATGGTCGCCAGAGCTCCATGAGGAAGCGCTGTGCTGACAGTGTGTGGGGGCCAGTGGTGTCGTACCACTGGTGTGTTGTGCAACGTGGCGTGTTGTTGCGGTGGTCAGGGAGACCCGGTGAAACAGCTGCCCGCTGGCTGCCAGCAGGTTGTAGGGGTCCCAAGCCCAGGGATCACTTAATCACTTTAACGGGAGGCCCGCGGGAATTGCTTTCTCTGGACATACATAAGTCGAGTGGGCCAGACGGCATACCGGCAGTGGTGCCGAAGCGGTGTGCTCCTGAATTGTGTCCAGTATTGATGCGTCTTTTCGCACTTTTCTACACCAAAAAGGAAGTCCCGTCTTCGTGGAAGACTGCCCACGTGCACCCAGTGCCCAAATAGGGCGATAGATCAGACCCGACGAATTACAGGCTTATCGCCATCACGCTCCAAAGTCATAGAGCGTGTGATCAACACGCAGCTTTTGAGATACCTAGAGGATCACGAGTTGTTGAGCGACCGTCAATATGGCTTCCGCCATAGTCGCTCAGCTGGTGACCTCCTTGTGTATCTCACGCACCGTTGGTCACTCGCCATCGAGAGTCAAGGTGAGGCATTGGCAGTGAGCCTAGATGTGGCGAAGGCGTTCGATCGGGTCTGGCATAGGGGTCTTCTCACGAAGTTACAAGCATACGGACTTCCCGAGGGGTTATGCAAATTGGTCGCCAGCTTTCTGTCCAGCAGATGCATAAGATCCGTCGTCGACGGTAGCTGCTCCGATAGCATGGACATAAATACCGGCGTCTCGCAAGGCTCTGTGCTGTCCCCAACACTGTTCCTTCTGCATATCAATGATATGGTGTATATTGACGGCATTCATTGCTATGCGGACGATAGTACAGGGGACGCTCATTATACGGGCCGTGCAAATACGCCATCCCTCGTTCCGAGGTGGAGGAAAGCCGCGAACGGCTGGTGTCTGAAATCGAGAGTACACTAACTAGTGTCTCCGATTGAGGTCGACTAAACTTAGTCCATTACAACCCCACCAAGACTCAAGCCTGCGCGTTCACCGCTAAGAAAACCCCATGGTTTGTGGCTCCACAATTCCAGAATACCTCCTTTAACATCAACCAAAGCATCGGGATCCTTGGGGTCGACATTTCTAGCGACGTTTTGTTCAGAAGTCACTTAGAAGACAAGGTTAAGCTGGCATCCAAAAAGCTTGGAGTGCTCAACAGAGCGAGACAGTACTTCACAGCGGGGCAAAGGCTGCAACTTTATAAGTCGCAGGTCCGGCCTCATATGGAGTACTGCTGTCATTTATGGGCGGGAGCACCTGGATGCCAGCTTGGACCTCTAGACTCGGTTCAGCGACGTGCAGTCAGAATTGTTGACGATCTCGAGCTCACAAGCGGTCATTCAACAATTAGAGCATCTTTGATGCGAAATACATACGAAGCCTAATCCCATCCAATGCCATCAAAAGGAGGAGGGGTGATAGGAGGTAGCCTTGTCGCATACCAGCATACACGGCGATATCCTCAGAAATGAGGCCATCGTGTGTCACTTTCCAAGAATAGTTCTTATAGAAGGTTTGAGTAGTTGTATTAATTTCAGCGGCAGACCAATGTCATGTAGCCTACTAGACCATAAGCTTTTTTTTTTTTTTTTATTAGCTTGGGGAAATCCTCATAGGATACCCGACCGCCCTGGGGAGGAGCGGCCAGGTTATGCCGGACTTTTACCGGCCAAAAACCCACGGTGGTCGCCACCTGCGCTACAGAGGGGGGCGGGCTCTCGTGCAGATCGCGTACCTGCTCGCCCCTCCACGCGCGGCGCTGTGATAGCCCGTCCCGGGGGAAGTGTGATACCTCCCCCCAGCACCCTCGCGGTGCTATCGCACGATGAGTCGTGACCACAACGACTCATCGTCCTCCTCGGGGCCGCTTATGGGCGTTCAGGGTCCCCACCCCGATTGCCCACGACCCCGAAGGTCCCCGTTTAGTCGACTTTTACGACAGGCAGGGGAACACCGTAGCTGTGATTCTAAGCCCCAGCTACAGGGCAGGAGGGCCGCCACGAGGCACGGCCGCGCCTCGGCGGCGTCGTCTCCGGGCGGGATCGGCCCTCTCCCTATCCCGCTCAGCAGCCTCCTTCTGGACCATTACGGTCTTACAGAAGGAGGCTACGGCCCTCCACTAGACCATAAGCTAGACCAATTCAACGAATCAAAATCTTTTTCGAAGTCGACGAAAGTAAGTCTCCCTCTACTATTCTGATGCTTGTTCCAATATGATACGAAGAGTGTTGATCATGGAATGAGGAGTTTTCTTATAATACCTCTATGGTCAAAATATCTGTCAAATCGTGCACTTAAGGTTCAAACTAGTTCGAATTATCAACAGTTTGACAGGTATTTTGAGCATAGAGGTATCATTGAAAATTGAGCACGGTCATGGAATAAAGCTTCCAGAGATTCCGCCATTATAACTAGGTACATATATGTTTAGTAAAGATTTGGTTTGGTAAGTCTCATCCTCCATCGCATTGGTGAAGAATTTCGGGGAAATCACGTCATCCTATCTCACAGACTTCTGCAATGGGATTGGTCTCGAACTCTTGTCCTGCACTTCGATATAGTGACGGTCAATTTTGCATAGCTATAGACTCTGTGACACCGCCCATTTCGATTGAATCGAAGGCTTCCTCATAGACCGCACACGTCAAACATAATGGCCGATCATTTTCCTCAGTTTTCTATATAATCTGGCGGGCCTTTGAATGTGGTCTATTCGTGCACTAGAAAACATCGAGACGATTCGTTATTTATGAATCTCGAAAACTGAGTATTGAGAAAAATTCAATTTTAAATTGAAAATAATATGAACTTTACCCTTAAGCAAATAGAGTTCAAATTGGTACTCAAAATTGACGAGTTCTAGGACATCTTGACGATAACTAGTACAAATCTGTCGGATACTGGTACAAATGGCTTGTTTTTATTAGATCAAATATTTGATTACTTTATTGTTTTTCAACCATTATAATAATATATTTATTGAAAGGAGAAATAAATGATGAACCTGTCATAAAAAACAATACTTTACTAAGTTTACTAACTACAACGTGGCAGAGCTGTAAACACAGCAAAGTTCAAAAACTGACGAGTAATGGGCCGTTTACCTTAGTTCCTAGGCTAGGCTTTCTACTTACTACTTATGTATGTACTTAGCTATTTACATATATTTATTGAATTAGACTAAATATTATTATAAAATGATTGTGAGAGTAATAAATGGTAGGTACCTGTACCTAGTAAGATTTACATAATAATTTACTTTTTAAGTAAGATTTTGCAGTAGGTAGAGGTTTTGATTGCTGTAGGTAACGCACACGCGATGTAATGGTTGATATTAAGTAACGTTTGCAACGGTTCGACATCGGATGGGTGACCAAAAAAATTGTTATTGCGATTTAGAGTATAGAGTATTCGAGTATCTCCGTGCTGTAGGTAATGGGGTCATAAAAAAATATATATTACTCGTCTGTTTCTTGCATTTTATTGAACACTTCCTATTTCATTCACAAAAAAAAAATCAATTATCAAATAAAAAATATGATTAAAATCACAAAACTAGACAAGTAGGTAGATGAAATTAAAATACTATAGGTGGGCAGCCCTTTCGCGTGTTCACGTACCGTGCTGCTGTAGGCAATTATAATCAAGAAAAGGGTCGAGTCACTTTTCTGTTTGATATATCTACTGTGCTATGGCTCTCAAGTGCAGCTGTCGGAACACCGAACACCCGGTAGGTGCTTGGCGACAGATTTTCACTTCATGCGCTTATTATAAACTCACCGTAGAAATGATGTTGTAGGCAAATACGGCCAAGTGCGAACTCACGCAACGAGGGTTCCGTACAGAGTTGTAGGTATGTTAGTAGTTCGTTCATCACTGAAATCGAGTTTCGGAGATTTTTCCCCTTTTTTCCGATTATGTTACTTTTTTGTGATGTAACTACAAATGTACGGTTTTTGGATTTCTTCCTTTACTTTTGCTATATGACCTTGCTTTCTTGGCAAATTTCATAATTTTATTGATTATATAATTATGATGATTATGATCCTATGGGGTACTCCCCATAGGCTTTGATTCCCTTGCGATCGTTAAAATATGTGGCATAAACGGCCGTCTTTTTTTGCGTTGACTTAGAAGTTTGATTGTTTCACAGCTCCGAGGGATTGCGGACCTGACTATTTGATATTATTTTCAGCTTGAAACCTCCCCGCTTTTCTGAGAAAAAGGGTCTTGACAGACGGACAGGCACAGACATACGGACAACAAAGTGATCCTATAAGGGTTCCGTTTTTTTTTCTTTAAAGTTACGGAATCCTAAAAATGGTCTCACTCAAAGCCTAAAAGGGAACTGCTGTCAAATGCAGATACGGAGTACAATGTGGGTGGGTACTTACAGGCAAAGATTTTCATAGGGCATCGTGCGACGTTTTAAATTCTTTGCTTACAGGTACCCACTATATAAAGGCGGATATAATGAAATTTGGGGTTATTCTATGGATTTTATTTGTTCAAAGAAGTGTAGACAAATGTCTACACTTTTTTTTATGTCAATCGATCCTTTTATTCTGTAATCAGTACCCCGAGTGTAAAGAATTAGTAAGCGTTTATTAACGTCAATTCTTTATGGTGCGTCCATGCTTGGCGAACCGAGCACGAGCCGAGGCACGAACGAGCACACTGCGAGCACGATTCGCGTAGCGTGGACGGGCTTGCGAGCCTCGAACGAGCGCGATTGTCAGTTTTTTTACGAACAAAGTGATTCGCATCGTGCTCGTTGTAGGCTCGCGAGGTGCAGTCGATAAACTTTCTTATACGAATTTACAGATTCAGTCCATACGGCTTTTATAAAGGAGTTCTTATGGTGCGTCCATGCTTGGCGAACCGAGCACGAGCCGAGCCACGAACGAGCACACTGCGAGCTCGGTTCGCCAAGCATGGACGCACCATTAGATCAGCGGAGTAGTTTTGTAAGGTCATCGGTAAACGTTGCGATGCACGCAGCGCAGACACTCACTTCTGTCTCAGTAGAATATCGTGCCTCTGTCTGCATCGCTGCTGCGCGGATCCTTCGAAGATATTTTTTTCCCAAAATAAAACTCCACCACCATTCTTAAAAATCTTATGTTGTTACCATAACCGGATGACCCAATAAAGACCGGAACGGTTGTCCAAACAAGCCACAAATAGCTTCACAATATGATTGAGTAATAAGGGGCTAATTATCGCACGTGGCCCATCCAGTAAACAGCGGTGGGCCGAGGTGTAAAATAGCTCGTGCGCACGTACAGTCGATGGGAGAAATATGGGATAGTGAAAAGAAGACCTAAGCAAATGCAAAATTAAACAATATTTTTTTTGGTAATTTTTGTCCTGCCGAGTATTGCTTAAGTCAATCCTAATGAACTTCAATTAACTGGGCTTCATAGTAATCCCATTATCTTGAGTTTATTTAGATAGTAAGCGGGTCAATGGATGGGTTTCTAACTCGATTCATATTCACATGTTCCATACATACGAGTATAATAGAATTGTAGACAAAGGAAGATCATTACCTATTGACTTACGCGGTTACCCCTGCTGGTAGTGGTTTGACACCAATCATGTCAATACATTGTTACTTGTTAACCCCTCACATAATATTTGGAATGTTAACATAGAACCTACATACCAACCTATGTCAAATTTATCAAGGGAAGATGTCAAAAGTCCGATTTTTGTTATGATTACAGGTTGATCAGGTAAGAAGTGGGCGTTGTAAGGGAAGGCTCGTGTGGACACTATAACCTGTTGATGATGATGATAATTTCCCAGCCGACTGTACCTTCGTAAATACATCATCAAGTCAATGATCCATCATAACTGGAATGGGATTAAGAGGGCAGAGGATATGGCCCATATCGCCCATATTTATGTGCAATTTTTTAATGATTTAACGTTAAGAACAAACAGACGTTGTAATTACTAACGATGTTTAGCATCGCCATGGAATTTTATGTTACGCAAAATGTAAGTATTGTTTATAAACGCAAGTTTATTCGCTCAAAAGGCACGGAACGGAGGGAAGTACTTACAGAATACCGCTGCCAAATAAAGAATCATGGCGAGCTCTATTTTTACATTGATTTGTACAAAATAATAAAACATTTTAGAGGGTATTGAATCACTTCCAATGTTGCGATTACATTACCAGCAACATGTTAATATACATGAAATATTTTATAAACCCCGCAAAACATAACAACAACATAATGGTTTAGGTCGCGAATAGTCGCGATTCGCCGGCATGCCATAGAAATTCGCATTTTCAGTTGTTCCTTAGGCACCAAGGATCAATTATAACGTCATTCCAGCGTCTCTAAAAATCTTTATTTTTTTGTAGGTACAAATCTCGCCATGATCCTTTATGTTGTGTTCCTGCGCGTGAGTAAGGTGGCCAGAGCTCATTGGGGAGGGCGAAACGTCGGTAACGCGTGAGTGATGCCTCGTGTTGCAAGCCTCGATATGGCTACGGTAACCACTTACCATCATGCGGGCTGTACGCCTATTTACTAACTTTGTCGTATAAAACAAGTATGAATCGCACCATGAGACGCCAAAAAAACGTTTCTTGTATGAGGCCTCCTGTAATCTTTAACATTTTTATTATTTGTTGTTATAGCGGCAATAGCGGACATGTTCTGTGTACACATTTTAAGCTGTCATGTCCGTAAATAGTGCTGTTCATGAGATACAACCCACTGACAGACAGACGGTCAGACGAACAGGGATAATGGTAATTTTCTTAGTGGGTACCTACCTATTAGGGAATCTAGCTTAAACCATTGATAATATAATAATAATAAATGGGAGTACAGCATGGGGTTCTTCAGAAGGGGTGTGAAGAGATTTCTGCAGGGTCGGCAACGCGCGCGTGATACCCCTGGTGTTGCAAGCGTCCATAGGCTACGGTAACCGCTTACCATCAGGCGGGCCGTATGCTTGTTTGCCACCTAAGTGGTATAAGAAAATAATAATATGGATCACATTTTGTAACATTGTTGAACAGTAGTTCCCAAAGCATGGGTCGCGACCCGTGGTGGGTCTATGGAGTAACTGAAATGTAGCAAGTACCGTTAGCAATAAAACTTTCACCAGCAAAAGTTAATACGCCTATAAAAATTACTACCAAAAATAGCTTTCTGGTTAAACGGACTTCAATCAATTATTCAGTAAACCAAAATCAATCTACAAGGTTTATTAACCGTTCACATCAAAGAGAACGGTACCATCGACGCTCCTATTTATTTACATAAACGTTTCGCCCAACATATTTTATTTTACCTTGTGTTCTTAGTGATTTATATTGTACTAATACGAGCTCCGCAAAGTTTGGGATTAGGTTGTGTGAAAATAAATGTCCAGAAAAAAAGTATAAAATATATTTATTATCTTATTATATAGGTAGTTTGTTGAGCAATTTATTGCTTATAAACGTATATTTAGTAGAATGGTATTTGACATCTTCTCCAATAGTTGTAACTTCTGCCATATCTTCTGATTGAGGTTCTGAAAGAATTTAAAATCTATTATATAGCCGGCCCCCTAACACTAAGGCCCCCTAGTCTATGATAGATGGTAGTCGACAATCGTCATTGTTAGTTAACGATCAACCTTTGTATGGGATTATTGGAAAATGTATTATGTTTTGTAACAAAAGTTGTTGTTTATGATGTTAGTAAAACAGTCCTGCAAGTTTGAGTGTTTTTTATTCTATTTTTTCCAAGACCACCGTTTTTTTGGCGTTTCTTATAGCAATATTTAGTTAGTTAATAGTGTACGGAACCCTCATGGTGCGAGTCCGACTCGTACTGGTTTTATACGAAAAAGTCAGTAAACAAGCGTACGGCCCGCCTGATGGTAAGCGGTAAGCCATATGCACGATTGCAACACACGAAGAATCGCTCACGCGTTACCGACCTTTTCCCCCTCCCCTATGAGCTCGGGCGACCTTACTCACGCGCAGGAACACAACTTTACACAACATGAAGTTATTTGGCTGCGGTATTCTGTAAGGTCTTACGTTACAGAATACGTCACTTCCATAGTAAGCTGCTCTTTGAGCGAATAAACGCTATGCTCTACCTCTATTAGCAATAACCCTGTATATCTATGATAAGCGCTCGTGGTGTAGCATGATAAGCCGTTCTTAATCGATCGAAGCTACCACCGTCATGGTCGGTACCTGGATGGGTGACCGCCTAGTGGTATTTCAAATCGAGTGTTTCCGTGCTTCGGTAGGCACGTAAAGCCGTTGGTCCCGGTTATCACTTAATTGTGATAGTCGTTAAGCTAGTTGGAGGCCTTCTAGGCGGGTTGAAAACTCCCAACAGTAGGTTGTCCACTAGCCTACCCCCACCGAACCGCAGTGGGCACGCGTGGTGGAGTATCTGCTCATTCCATTTTACCCTCATTCGTGTGCAAGAGGCCTGTGCTCAGCAGTGGGACATTATAGGCTGATGATGATGATCTATGGTAAAAGCTTACCATCGGGTGGCCTCTAAGCTTGTGTACCACCTTTGTGGTATGAAAATCGTACAGTAGTACCCAACTGATATGGCTTACCGATGTACCTGCGCAGAAGATACATTTTGAAAGCGCGGGAAATGCTATTGGTCGGCAGCTGCCGCCATGTGTGCGGAGCGGCGTCACTTGCGAGTGAGACGGAACTAACAGCTGCACTGTATTATGAACCTTATACTAGTGATCTAAGGTTGATTTTAAGTTTAAGCAATCTTTTTTTGTATACTTCGGGCCATACTTTCTTTTCTTTGCGAACGAAGATTCACGACGCACCATATCAGTTGGGTACTACTGTACCTAGATAAACGTCGCCTTACCTAAACTCTGCCATACTGATGGCGGGAACACTGACTGCTGTGAGAAGACATACACAACTTTAGAGTCACGTTTGATTCCCTTTTCGGCGGCACTTTCATTTCTGCTTATATCTACTCGATACCAAGACGCTGGTTTTCTGTAAGTTTAAAAGTATATAAAATATATATAGTTGTAGTCTGTTAGATTAGGCTAAATATAGTTATAGTCGTGAATAAATGTGATATATTTAAGCCGGCTAAACCTAGGTGTAGTCAAAATAAAATTTTACTACAATGTTGTTTTGAAGCGACAAAGGATTTAAAGATTTACATCTGGCTTCTCGTGATCGTAAATACATTTTTAAGTACCAGAAGTTAATTATAATTTGTTAGTGTAGTCACAATAAAATTAATTAAATTAAACATTTTTTTCATTAAAAACTGGCCAAGTAGTCGGACTCGGAACCTTTATTCTTACAAGGTTTTTAAAAATGAAATACAATTTCGTAAAACTCTTGCAAGTCGAATTTCACCCACTTCCAGTGGTCGGATTGACTTGATATTTGGTATACATTAGTATATTGGAAGACAATGCAAGTACAGTCAACAGAAAGTACAATTAACAAAAAAAAACTTTTATTAAAAAAATATTTTTTACAAAAACTTATGTTATAGCGGCAATAAAAATACTTACACATTCCGTGAAAATTTCAACTGTCTATCTATTACGGTTCATGAGATAAATCCCACTGACAAGACAGACGGACGGACGGACAGCGGAGGTTTAGCAAAAAAATCCCGTTGGCACCCTTTAGCAAGAAAGGCTATCTATCTATCTATCGTATGTCAAGTTATACTCACTTCAAATGATCCTGCACAATATTATTAGCGATAGGCATAGTTATCTTCTGCACCGGGTCGCTCACTAGTTGCCCGACTGTCTTGATCGGCGACTTTTCTGATACGTAGTGTTCGAGCAGACGAGTTGCTATTGGTTTTAAGCTGGCTGTAAAAAAACAATAAGATTTAATAAAAAAAACTGTATTGTTGATGTTGCAAGCGTCTATAGGCTACGGTAACCGCTTACCACCAGGTGCCTCGACAACTTGTAAAAAAAACATACCAAAGTTGATCCTCAAACAGGTTTCAGCTCTATGTAAATGTTCTAGACACACGTGAACTTGGGCGAATTTCATCAGTAGATTCTTCCACGGACTTATGTCTATTTCATCTGCTATAAGCGGCACCTGTAACATATAATATTATATTCAGATGTTTCAAGAAAATAATAATAGTTTGGACTCTATTATAACCCCCAAAAAATTGAAATGAAGTTAGCATTCACAGAAAAGACAATAAACAGTTTCTTAAAATCAAAATAAAAAGTCATTTATTCAGTTTAGGCCCTGGTAAGGCACTTATGAACGTTAAATTGGTACATACAGTTGAATTTACCACCCGTTCGGAATACACTTAAACTGACAAGACTCCGGCAAGAAACTCAGCAAGGTTTTTTTTTTTTGTGGAAGATCTTTTCATATTACAGCTGTTTTCCAAATACTTACTTAAAGTTATAGCATTATTTTTTTTGTACGTCAATCTGACCTCTACGCTAAGTCAAGCCTTTTATATGGAGATTTTTTGATTACACTAAGTCTTATGTAGGTATTGAATTTTCGGCACGATATAATCTCGAAAGGAAGAGTCTAGCTAGACTCTATTCCTTATTTCCTAAGGTTTAGATTACCTAATAAAAAAATTATAGCTGACAGAACCAAAACAATACGTTCTGTTCAACCATTCAAAGGATCATTAGAATCATCTTTATACTATAGAAAGACTCGCTTTCGAGTCTTATAGAATGTTCCCGACCGGAGAATTTAACTGTAATATCCTAACTAATACTTCGTATTATAAACGCGAGTCAGTTTGTTTGTTTGTTACGCTTTCACGCCTCAACTACTCAACGGATCATCATTAAAGGCACGCAGATAGCCTATGGTTTGAAGAAGGACATAGGACTTTTTATCTCGGAAACGCGGGTGAAACCGCAGGGGACTAGTACTTCAGTAAAAATACGACTTGTACATAGTGAAGTATACAAATAAATAAAAAAACATTGAGAACTAATTTAAGACTCTATCCTGAATACTTTATGGTTGAAATTACCTCATTAACATCCTTCTTATCAGCGACAAGTCCGTGTTTCTTGAGCGACGCAAAGTCATCCACAGTCAACTCGTTGGGTTCGTCCTCGTAGAAAGACTCGCAGTCGAGACGGATAGAGTGCTCCCCGCCCGACAGACTCTCGAAAGGGTTCAGTGTGAACTCTCCGCCGCTCATCGTCATGTCTTGTATAGTTTGGTTTATTTGTTCTACTGATTCGTGTGATCTAATAGGTAGGATTATAGTAGGATAGTCGAATTAGACATTGTACTCTACTATAATTATTATTAATAGTGACAATGACGGTCAGCTGGCGCGGTTGGTTAAGACTCTGGTCAAGATTCCACCTATCGCGCCGCTGGTCGTGGGTTCGATTCCCACACAGGACATGCATTTGTGTGCATGAAAATGTCTGCATGTCCTGAGTCTGGGTGGAATTATGTATATTAAGTTTGTATTTACAATCAAAAAGTAGTATAAGTATACCATAGTACAAGCTCTGCTTAGTTTGGGATCAGATGACCGTGTGTGAGGAATGTCCCAGGTTTATTTTTAATGCATTCTGTTATCTCTGACAGTTGTCCTGGTAAAGTTTCGCCAACATAAATTAAATTTTATCTTGTTTTTGATCCAATACATTTTGTATTGGATAAATCAAACTCTTTTGAAATTGTCATGATCTTCGACGCAAGATATTGAAGCTATCAAGTACCGGCAAGAAACTCAGGGAGGTTATCTTTGTCAGATGGCTGAAATACTGGCAGGTGGTCCATCTCATGGTAAGTGACTACCGTTGCCCATAAACATTAGCATTACTAGGGGCATTGCCAATGTTTTTCCGACTTATACAAAGCCTAGGAGGCAAGTGGCTCTCAAGTTTTTATACGTCTAAGTCAGTAAACAAAAATACGGTCAGCCTGATGGTAAGCGGTTACCGTAGGCATATGGTCGCTTGCAACACACGAAGCATCGCTCATCGTAAGGGGGTAAAGAAGGGGGCGCGGGTGAAACCGCGGGTGGAAAGCTAGTAGATTAATAAATAGTTAGTCTGGATGTCATAATGTATAAAAAAACTGCTCCTTTTGTCGTTGCGCGGTGCAGGATTCACATAGAGGCTAGGTATAAACAAATTTGTGGCTTGGTTTATGTTTAAACAAAAGTTATGATATGTTAATTTACGGTGTATAAAGCTTTATTTTATGCTTGTATATCAGTTCCATGAAAAAGAGTAAAAAATATTGTTTTAAACATAAACCTCACAAAATTTATCATCATCATCAGCCTATAATGTCCGACTGCTGAGCACAGGTCTCCTGCACACAAATCAGGGTGGAATGGAATGTGCAGATACTCCACCACGCGTGCCCACTGCGGATCGGTGCTCGGTAGGCTAGTGGACAACCTACTGTTGGAGTTTTCAAGCCACCTAGAAGGCCTCCAACTAGCTTAACGACTATAACAATAAAGTGATAACCGGGACCAACGGCTCTACGTGCCTTCCGAAGCACGGAAACGCTCGATTTGAAATACCACTAGGCGGTCACCCATCCAGGTACCGACCACGACGATAGTAGCTTAACTTGCTGTATCATGCTACACCACGAGCGCTTCACACAAAATTAATATGTATCGATAATAGAACCTTCCCTTAAAATTTGTCAAATGTTTTCTATTTCACCTTGCAGTAATCCACTTGCCTCGATGCAAAGGCGGGCCACCTGCCTTGGCGATCCTGAACTCACTGACGGTTTGGAAACTCTCAGCATTCGGAGGGTTAATGGGGAGTGTTCTAAAGAACTTTTTCGACCTGGTGCCATCATCACCCTTCTACCACCGCACCGCTCGCCGGCAATGTGGAGTTCATCCTCATATCCTCAAGCCACCTCGATCGTCCACACAACGGTTCAGTCGGACGTTCCTACTGCGGACCATTAGGATGTGGAATGAGCTCCCCATTACGGTATTCCCACAGCGCTACGATATGGGGTTCTTCAAAAAGGGCGTGAAAAGAGCTCTTCAAGGTCGGCAACACATCGGCAATCCCCTTGGTATTGCAAATGTCCATAGGCGGCGGTGACCACTTACCATCAGGTGGACCGTCTGCCTGTTTTTCAACCTATTGACATAAAAAAAAAGTAATCTTACCTAACATCAGTATTCCAAATGCCAGCGACGAAGAAGGAGTGTTCCAAGAGTGACATAATCCTCGTGTATTCCCACATAGTCTTCTCAGTGCCTACTTGTGCTACCAACGATAACGCTTGCGGCGGACTCGATCGAAGGTTCTTCAACACTTTACCAGCTTGGGAATGACCTCGCGATAGTTTCAGTACTAATTTTGATAGGTAAGTCTTGTTGTTTGCGTCAATCTGTGGGCAGAAGTCTTAATCAGGACTACCGTTTCGGTGGCCACCAGTTGGCACCACTAGCATGTGTCAAGGCCAATATCTATCTTCTTTATATATAAAATTCTACTGTTCGTGTGTATGTCGCTGAATTCCTCCTAAACGGCTGGACCGTATTGAATGTTTTTTTTTGTATGCGTTTGGGTGGCGCCCTGGATCGTTTAGATTCACAAATCAGCCCGGCAGATGGCGCTGCAGTCGGTATCTCGGTTATATTATCGACTGCAGCGCCATCTGCCGGGCTGATTTGAATCTAAACCACGTACACTTGAATTTTTTTGTATTCGTTTGGGTGACGCCCTGGATGATTTAGATAGGGTAGGATAGGGTAGGGTAGCACCACAGGGTAGGGTAGCACCACGCAAACATAGTCGCGCCGGGCAGCTAGTTTAATATATATAATCGCGAACATGATGTTTTGCGAATGTGGTATCTCGAGATTATGATTTATTGCGAATATGATGTTTCGAGAATATGATATTTTGCGACGGAGGGTAATGAACCCCTATTCCTCCAGGTCACGCTATAACTTGAGAACAGCTTTACCGATTTCATTCATCTTTTTTATAAATGTTTTTTAATCTTCGTACATACAAGGTTCTTATATAAAAAAAAAATAGCGCAGAAACTTAGAAAATCTAAGAAAACTTAACGGTAGGGTAGGGTGAGTATCCCTCGGATACGCGGATGAAACCACGGGGCGCAACTAGTAATTGATAAAAATCAAATTAATAAAATATTGAGTATGTGTCAACTCAAGCTATTAGTTCATATATTATCAGCTAAGCTGAATTTGCTATATTTACTTTTCGATTTTCGCTTCGATGCGCTTCGACTATGCGCTAGCTTGAGTTGACCCTATGCCTCAGTACTGCGCAGAACCCTTTTGTTCCGCAAATATAATTATAAGTTCACTTACAAAAGGTCGAATTTTGCCTGAAGAAATGAATTTCAGCGCTTGTATTAATAATGTTATGAGTTCTTCCGCAGTTTCACATTCTGGAAAAAAGATTTTGGTTTTTAGGAAATAACAATATCAGATTTCTGCTTATAGTGGTAAATAAGCCAACACGAATAAGGCTGAAGAGCCGGTTCTCCATTATGGGAAAAGTTAAAATAAAAAAATGCTAAATATGCTACTATGAAAGTAGCGACATTAAAATATGTCAATTCATAGAAGAATAAAATTACCAATTCAATTCAACCTGAAAAATGTATTAACTAAACTGCTATGAAATTTATAATAATAAAAAAAAAAACAAAATAAGAAGTTTCTTGTATGAGCGCTCCCTTTAATTTATAATTTTATTTTATTTGTTGTTATAGCGGCCATTTAAATACATATTCTCTGAAAATTTAAGCTGTCTACATATTACCGTTCATGAGATACAGCTCACTGACAGACAGACGTACTGACGGACGGATGGACGGACAGCGGAGTCTTAGTAATAGTCCCGTTTGGTACCCTTCGGGTACGGAACCCTAAAAAAGACGTATCATGTAAACTAAAAGGGTCCCTTTTAAATTTTATTCTTTGTTGTCATAGCGGCGATAGAAATACACATTCTGTGAACATTTCAATCATTTCATTTGTCTTCCTATTACGGTTCATGAGATACAGCCTACTGAGAGACAGACAGACGGACGGACGGACAGCGGGGGCTTAGTAACAGGGTCCCGTTGGCACACTTTGAGTACTCTAAAAATCTAAAAAAATACCTCTCAAAACATCCCACAGCACATAAGTGAAGTCATTGCTAGAGCCGCGTGCGCACATGTCTCTGAGACATTGGTTGAGAGTAGTAGTATCTTCCGTGACGCACGTACACCCGCCCGCGGGCCACTCCGCGGTATAAGCATATGTCTCTGTCTCGTTTAGTAGGTCGTTCAAGCGTTTCGTGTTATTGGGCCGTTTTGCGCCTGCGATGTTGTTTCTGGAAGTTTTATAGAGGATATTTTTATATAGTACGCAAGGGTACACTTAGTGACCGGCTCGGATAGAAGAGCATAAATTTAGACTTTTGGCGGAAGCTTGCAGTCTAAACATAGAGGGCTAAAATTATCAAGTATGTCATATTCACCTTATAGTAGCAGTCTCCAAGTTAACAGAGGAGTAGCCAGCAGCGGTCATGTCTACTAGAATTTGGTTGATATTGTGTAACGCTGATATGGACTTCCATACTGCGTTACATGGGCTTGCTAGGTGTCCAACTGTTACTTCTTGCTCCTGGAAATTGAAATGAATTATGAATTAAAACTCATTGAAAAATGAATCCTATGAATTTACAATTAGGGTCATGTTTTAAATACATAGTTTGTTTGATGATACAGATGAATATTCTAATTATTGAGCTTAAAATTAAAATGGATTATGTATTCCCTTTGTCAAATTTATGCCATAGAAAAATGAATCCTAATGCTTTACAATTGGGGTACAATCCATTGTTTGATATACAGATGAATCTTCTTATAGAGCGTTTAGTTTAGGTTTTTTGTATTTTCTAGAAACTATTGGTGGCATGGCAGTTAGCGTACCTTACCATTTATAGTATAAATAAAATAATGTGTATGTATAGTCCTACAAACTTATCTGACCCGGTGGTCAAAACCCGGAGGCGTCGCCGTCGTTAGTTCCTTCTAACGACGCCATTTCGAAATGTCAATCGCAATTGGTCAAAGAAAATAGTTCATTGGTTGTTTGCTCCACCAAATGCGATAACAGCGACTCTCTCACCGGGCCAGATAAGCTTGTGGCACTATAGGCATGCAGTATGCACATAGCTTAGTAATAGGCTAGACTTATTTGTTATTTTAAATCTAAATACTCTGAATGGCGGTTGGTTTAATACTCAAAGGAATAAGGTTTTTACGGAATTAAATTGAAAAAAATAATACTAGGAAAATTTAAAAAATCAGGAATAATATCATAATAATATCTATAGAATTTGCAATTGAAAGGTCAGGTCAATATTTGTCGGGTCAGTTATTAAATTAAGAAAATAACCATAAAATGAGGGTACTTACTAAAATAACCTTACAACTAATAAAAGGCGTGAGCAGCGTCCTTGCCGTCCATTCACAACGCAGTTCAGTAAGGCCTCCATGAGGAGCATTTAATAGTTCATCTGTATTCACTGAACTGTATGATATGCCTGAGATTAGGTATTTGCAATCCACCAGGACGTTTACCTGAAATTAATTCAAAATTCAAAATCATTTATTCAAATAGACCTTCGCAGGCACTTATGAAAAGTCTGACTCTAATACTCTAATACCGGTTCGGAAGGTTGCATTTATTGATAAGAGCCGGCAATCTCATCAATCAAAACTCAGCAATTATTCTTTTCAAAACAAGCTTAGATTCATTACATAATATTTACATTCTAATCGCACTGATAACAATTGCGTGCCCCGGCGCGGCGGCAAAATTACAAAGTAGACTGAATAAATATTTAATAAGTAAATAAATAGCAAACTTAAGCAGACCAGCCCCCACAAGCAGCACCTGTTCACAAGTATGACGCGTGTGGCAGCCATCGCCCTCCTCGCCATATTGGAGGGAAGTGAGCGACCCGTCACACGACGCCGCCGCAAGCAATACATTTTTATGTTAGGTTCTTTTTTACTATGACATGACATTGTCTTAACCACAATCTCTACATGGTCAGTGATGATGTGGCCGAAGGTGGTAAGCACAAACAGTCTAGAAGGAACTTAAGTGGAACTGTCAGAACACACTGGTAGGAACTGGATGACAGATGTTCAACTTGAAGGTGGTCAGATGGGTACTTACAGCCTTACACAATACCGCAGCCAAATAACTTTATGTTGTGTAAAGTTGTGTTCCTGCGAGTGAGTAAGGTTGCCAGAGTTCATAGGGGAGGGGGGATAGGTCGATAACGCGTGAGCGATGCTTCGTGTGTTGCAAGCGTCTATATGGCAACGGTAACCGCTTACCATCAGGCGGGCCGTATGCTTGTTTATCGACTAAGTTGTATAAAAAAAAAAAAAAAAAAAAACTTACTACAAAGTACCCAACCACCATGCTATGGGTGTTGACGTCCTTCGAATTCAATATCACTGAAATATTATCGCCTTAAAAATCTCATGCACGTAATTCAAAATCATTTATTTCAAATAGACCTGGGCAGGCACTTATGAATAGTACAAATAACGTTTTTACGGAATTAAATTGGAAATGTTAGGAATGTATTGTATTGCCGCTATTTAAGAGGTAGAGCATAGCGTTTATTCGCTCAAAGAGCAGCTCGACTGGGGAAGTACCTCCACCTTACAGAATACCGCAGCCAAATAACTTTATGTTGGGTAAAGTTGTGTTCCTGCGCGTGAGTAAGGTTGCCAGAGCTCATAGGGGAGGGGGGACAGGTCGATAACGCGTGAGCGATGCTTCGTGTGTTGCAAGCGTCTATATGGCTACGGTAACCGCTTACCATCATGCGGGCCGTATGCGTATTATCGACTAAGTTGAATAAAAAAAAAAAAAAAAAAAAAAAAAATTTAAAGTGCATTTGCTGAGAAGAGCCGGTACATTATCTTTAGAGCAAGCTTAGATTCAATATATAATATTTACAATCTAATCGCACTGAGAACATTTTGGTACCCCGGCGGCAAAACTATAAATTAGACTGAATCAATATTTAATAAGTAAATAGCAAACTTAAGCAGACCAGCCCCCAAAAGCACCTGGTCACCAGACTACGTAATCTCGGGCTATAGTGAATGTTCGTCGAAATAAATAATTGTCTCATGTCTATCCCAGGACTAAAACCCAAAAAGCAACAAGGAGATTAATGAATAACAAAGAAAAGATAATATTACCAAGTCACCATCAATTTTTTCTTGTAATGCATAAGTCTCAATAAGAGTGTCTATATCCACATTGTCCAATGTCTCGGCACCTTCATAGACAACAATTCCTCTGGCAAAGTGTTCTTTATCAGATTGTACGGTGAGCAGCAGTGGTTTACCATCTTCAATGGGGTTAGTAAGTATCCACATAGGTATTGCATCTTCTTTGGATATTTCTGAACGGTGTTTGTTGTAGAGACTGGCTATTTCTCTATAATAAAATCACATTATAAGCTTAAGGTGCCGGTTCGCAGTCGACCGCATGCAGGAGCAGCAGGCAACAC
Organism: Achlya flavicornis; assembly: GCA_947623365.1. NCBI lineage: Eukaryota > Metazoa > Arthropoda > Insecta > Lepidoptera > Drepanidae > Achlya > Achlya flavicornis. Next base: position 12,487,007 of record OX392480.1, on the reverse strand, counting down.
TGATGACACTACGGAACATATACACTAAGACATGTCCCATAGTATTACATAGGAATGAAAGAGAAAGAAGTTGTGTCGCCTGCTGCTGCTGCCTGCGGTCCACTGCGAACTGCACATTAACACTTTTATTGTCATTGTTAAAAGGGAGGTTCATAGTCTAATAATTATTATTATAGTTAGCATAAAGTGTGGAGAATGCGTTTCTGACACCTGTTAATATTCGGCTATTCTCAGAAACAGATAATCTTATTGCGATGGGACTTTCACAGGAAAGGAAAGTATTTTGTAAGGCATTAATTATTAAAAGTCCCATTATAATCACATTAGCCATTTTCTGTGATTTGGCCAATTAAACAGGTGTCAGAAATGCATTTGCTCAGCAGCCTAACTGTATGAGATAGAACAAACATACCTAGCTGTTTCTATTCCTATAGGATTATGTAATGCTTCTTCCTTACTCCATAGTTGAGGCTCATCAGATATGAGTGTGTCATCAAAGATAGTATGAAGGCTCAGGTCAAGTTTTAATGGTGAACCAGTTAGATCCAATTCTTCTGTAATTATTATCAAAATTTTGAATTAGTATGCAGCAACCTATTCCAAATATAAAGTTCTAGATGAGTTAAAGAATGTGATAGAAAAATAAACCTGAAAGGATTTTAATAAGATTCCTCGGTATCATTCAACAATAAGTATGTTACAATATGTGTTACCTAATTAGTATATGCTGCGTTACTACACTGCATTAATTAACTTTGTCGTGAAATAATGACTAGTCACTAGCATCCTATACTATTTTATAGCATGTGTCACATGCCTGCACTTATTACATGCTTCTCCATTCTACTTAGGTAATGGAGAAGAATGCAAAAAGTGCCAGTTTAAGTCACACAGTGCTATAATTATATACTATTTATTTAGATTAACCAAATTAAGATGCTTTAAGATGAATTTGATGACTAGTGCATTGTAGGAAACCAAGGTATCTGATGGTAATAAGCACATACAAAAAAAAAACCTCATGATGGCCATTGCATGAGGTGTGTTCAAAGTAAATGAATGTAAAAACAGTCAACAACAATTTCTAAGCTTTTGGTGACTATACAGAGTAGATTTGAAGACTATTGTGCGAATAATTGGGCTGTTTTACCGTGTTTTAAACTTAAACCGACTTCAAAGTACACGAAGAAGTAATCAAATCCTGATCTAATGACAATGGGACCAAACGGGAAGTGTACCCTTCCAGACAAAAAAAGAATTTTCCAAATCGGTTCATAAATGACGGAGTTATGAGGTAACAAACATAAAAAAAAAAAAAAAAAAAAAAAAAAAACTTACAACCTAATTGAGAACCTCCTCCTTTTTTTGAAGTCGGTTAAAAAGGAACATACATAGTAAAGCAAGTCTCATAGCATGAGGACTTTGCCCATCATATTTCTAATATTGAGTCCAATTTACCTTTATCATTAAATATAGTTTTGCCAGCTGTATCAACATATGTAGTGACTTGCTTATTCTGAAAAGATATACCATTAATTAAGTCGTCTCTTGTATAATTGAAATAAACGATGTAAGATTTTCATGAGACTCACCTTTACACAAACCAAGATTATTTCACTATCACTTTTTGTATACATTTCAACATAGCTAGGTCTTTTCTGTTTTTCTATAAAACACTTTGGAAATGTTTCTTTTACTGGCTGCAGTAAGTTTTCCATTATTTAATAAAAATTTAACTATATACAAAACACAAAAAATAATATCCGTTGTTTTCAATTTAAATTTGAATTTCGATCGAATGTCAAAGAATTGGCAGTAGGCATGGCATAAATCACAAGTAGCAGGTGATAAAGAATATGATTCTGTTTTCATATGTCACATCTGTTACCGTCCATGACATAGCCTGTTACATGTTATAAAGAATATTTAAAAATATATATAAAATGTATGCGACTGAAGGACTTTGTATCCATGGTCATGAACAAATTAAAAAAAAAAAAAACTTTATCATTGATTAGCTTTTAAGAGTATTCAAAAATAAACCTTAAATCAAGTGACATAAAGTGTTACCTTCTTTAACATGTTATGTAGCAGGATAGAAAAATTATTTTTTGCTACGAAAGTATATATAATTTGCATCAGTGATAATTTGACACTTGCGTGCGATACTCGCACATGATTTTGTGAAAAATACCGCCGATCAGCATCGATGACGTAGGTTACAAATCATTGCAAATCATATATCGCAAGTGAAATCATGCTATAAAAAATAATAATATCATCAAATGAGAATTCCTTTAAAGTAGCAATAATTTCCATGCCTAATTGGCAGTCACTAATGTCAAATTTCAATAATTTTGAAAAGTTCCGTTTATGGTTAGTCGATTAAAAACACAATTATATTATTACTCGATTCTCTCCTAAATAACCTTAAATCCTACTTAAATAACTAATCGGACCATACAGTACATTACAGATATCATAAGAAAACTCCTCATTGTGTAGATAGAGAATTATAAGTAGATAGACTGTCAGCGTATAGCGAAGAAGATAGCGATAGTTCAACATAATAACATATAATATTTGAATTTTTATCGTATTTAGATGAAATTATCTATTAAATTTGCATGATATTGACAGAAAATACACTTAAGTATAACAATCCTTTGATTTGCTTGCCTACTGTGTCAGTTAAAAAAATCTACTAACCGATGAAAGGTTATGTTTTGTTCATTTCGTTCACTACGGCTTTTACAGCCAATTACACAACAATTCACCATCACTACACACTAAACAATTTATCTTTGAAAATATTATACAGAGTCACAAATAACATACAATTAGGGTTTCACAGGTCTCATCAACAAATATTTTTTGGCCTCAACGATACTGAGGTCAAGCAATAAAAACCTATACGCGAGATGGGGACAAAAATACGCTTAGTCCTCCTCACACACACGTTTTGGCATATACGTATCTCGCTTTAGTAATTATTATTATATTAGTAGCCCTGTCTACCTACAATTCTCTATCTACCTACACCTCATTTAAATCCGTCTGATGGTCTTGCCAAGGCGGAACATACATTCCCATCAACTCGACTTGATTTAGAGATCGACTAAATTTATTTTATATAGGTACTCTGTATTTTAGGTTGGTAAGAATTTAAACTGGTATAATCTGATGTGTTAATTTTAACAAATTTTTTTTTTTGTCATCGCGGTATATTCGCAGGGTATATTGGCTACAGTCGCCATCTATCCAAAGAAGATGATTATTACGAAAGTCCTCACCGTCTGTAGGTACGTACAATCAGTATTTATATACTCTGAGGTACAATCAAAAGTCGGGTTTAAATTATTAAAATGTTCGTTATAAAACATTTCAGTTTTTGAAAATCGATTTAAGCCACGTTTCATTTAGCCGGATTTTAATTAATTTTGGAAAAAAGACACTTCAGTTACAGACCTTTTCATTATTTTAGTTCCGGAAAGCGATAGTAGAGAGCGCTAAACAGAATAAAAAGTTGAGTTTTCAAAAAATCCAAGTAGATGGCAGCTGCTGTCTGCATATTTTTTATTAGGTACATTATTCTGATTTCGCGGCAATGATAGCTCAGTGGTTGTGAGCGGGATGCGATATGAAAGTCGTGGGTTTAGGTTTAAATTCTCAATAAATTATATAATTGATGTTTCCGTGGAGTAAAATATCGTATAGAAGGCATGTCACTACACCAACTACTGTTTTGTAGATAGTATGACTTGTACGAACTATTTATATACTCTGAGGTATGACCTACCTACCTACCCTTCTGACTGACCCTTATATTGATAAGCTATCACTAAGTACAAAAAAATAAGGTTTTATTTCAAGTTTCCACTGCACACCACGGTGAAATTATGGTCAAATCTGTTGTAGACCTAAATAATAAAAATAAAATACTAATAGTTATAGGTAGGTATTTAGGTACATGTCCAATGTAAATTATGAGGTAAGTAGGTAAGTAAATAGAAAAACAACAGAAACTTACGTAATGTTAAAGTTACAAATTTTAATGTCATGTCACTTTCTTTTATTTAAGTAGGTACATAAGTAGTTTGAAAAACAATTTATCAAACGTTATTTTGTTTCGTAAATAACGCGGGACAGCGGCACGAAGGCAGGAGGAGTGACGTGTTTTTGCGTGAAGAACGTGACGTAATCATTGACGTCATACACAATTTTGAGCACGAATAAAAAATATTTGTTGGTTTCGATTTTCGAATTCTGGAAAATACAGGTTTTTTAGAAACTGTTCCAATGTAGGTACCTATATTTTAAATTTACCTACTTTATAATGTCTCATATCTTGTTGATTTTATTTTATTTTTATTTATTTTATTTTATGATTTTTAAGGAAAACTTACAGCTAATATTACAATAGTCAGATACATATGGTTATACATAAGCCATTTATAAGTTTCCTCCGATAGCTTAGTTAATTTGATATTAATTTAGAAGTTGCTAGTAACGGTGCAGAGTACTATAATTATAAAAACAAAACTTAAAATCTAAATTCTCAAGAGCCATGTTCTTAATAGTTGAAGTTAAGTACAAATGGATACAGTTATTTAGGGTCGAAAAAACAAACTAGAAAATGAAATCTTAATTTTATTTAAGCTATCGTGACATATGTCAATGTCAATATCCTCATTTAAGCCATTGTAGTAATTGCACACTCTGACGATATAAATATCCTAAAATAAAATAAATAAATATCCTGGGACATTCCTCACACTCGGTCATCTGATCCCAAACTAAGCAAAGCTTGTGCTATGGAAACCAGATAACTGATATAATACATATATACTACTTTTTTTTTTGTAAATACATACTTAATATACATAATTACACCCAGACTCAGGACATACAGACATGTTCATGCACACAAATGCATGTCCTGTGTGGGAATCGAACCCACGACCTGCGGCGCTATAGGTTAAGACTCCACGTCTTAACCAACTGCACCAACGGGCCTGTGTGATATAAGAGTTTTGTCGATACTTAGTGGAGACCTTGGGAGCACACAAGAGAGGCCACTTACGCCGGGAACGAGCTGGAACAGACAATGAAAACTTACATAGGATATCAGGACAGTTGATATCGCCTTGGACTATTCTTGAGAGTAAGAGAATATCAGCTACGTTACGTCGAAAATGTAAGGGTAGGATATGAAACCTACGACATCGGGATTCATAGTTATTCTCTTTTACATTACTCTTGAAGGAAATATAACGTAGGAATCGTTTTTGAATCGCTTCTATACGATCTCTATAAATTATGTACTGAGGGTTCCAAATTTGGCTGGCATACTCGAGATGGCTTCTAACATATGCACAATATAAGATTTTGATGGTTTTAATAGATCGAAATTCTTTCGAGCATCTGATAATAAAACCTAAAGCTCTTGAGGCCTTAGCAACAACTTGTTCTAGATGCATATCAAAGAGCATTTTACTATCATGAGTAACACCCAAATCTTTGAAAGAACTTACTCGTGGAACAATTTGACCGTTAAGATAGTAAACAGAATTCAGGACTTTTTTTTTACGCGAGAAAGTTATTACAGCACACTTGGAAACATTAAGATCTAATTTATTACTTACGCAGTAGTCAGTCAGTCTGTCCAAATCTTCTTGTAAAGCTGAGATATCAGAAATCGATTCATAGTTTTGAGAACCTTCATGTCATCAGCAAATAGGACGTATTTCGAGTTTTTGAAGCAATCACCAACATCGTTAATGAAGAAAGTAAAGAGTAAGGGACCTAGAAGTGAGCCTTGAGGTACGCCTGAGGGGATGTACCGCCAGTTGGATTTAGAGCCATTGATAACTAAACTAAATCAATAGTAATAATTTATCAATAAGATATGAGCATCAAAAATCACAGACATACTTAGTACAAAATGAGATTATACTCAAACATAAACCTACCTATATCTATGGTAAAATAAAATCCAATCAATTGCTAGTCTGAGTCTGACTCTGACAGACAGACTGACAGACAGACTGACAGATAGACGGACGGACACTACGGACAGACGAACAGACAGAGTCACATCATAAGGGTTCGTTCTTTCCCTTAATGGTTCCGTCCCTAAAACAAGGGCACACGCCCCGTGCACGTGTATCATGAGTGTAGATGAGCGTTCATTAAATCATATATATTTTCGTTGATTAAGGATACATCCAGATAGAGTGTTGCAGCTGTGCACGCGTCGATAAAAATAGCCTGTAACTGTTAGAGGCTAAACCAAATAAATATTTAATAAAAATGCAAAATAATGTTCAATTTTTAACTTTCTCCCGATTTTAATTGGAATATTTCAATAACTATTATCATTATGAACGTCACTATGACAAGCAGAATGTCGCAGAGGGGGCGTAAAACGTAGCTGTTACGCGCAGCAGCCTATAAAAGTTGGCCTGTTTTATATATTCGTGTAGTATGGCAACGTTCTTTCTAGGTATATTTATTTCTATGTATATTTTATATATATTTTTTTTATTAGGCACCGGTATATTTAAATTAGGGTTTCGTTTTTCCCGACCTTTTTCTATTCCCGGGACCCGGGAATGAAAAAAATGACTTCTGAAAAGTTGTTAATTTTGTTATTTTAATGTATATAAAGTCAAGTAAACCACGTAATTTAATTAAATTAGCAATTTATTTGTCTCAGAAGTAAATAATAGAACATTATGAGACGTGTACGAAGTTGGTAATCCCACACGAGACGGTACCTATTAAACAAAAGGAACCCGAGAGTCTAATGATCAATGCATACGACGTTTTTCAACACACTTGTGAGGAAAAACAAACTTGTATTTTTTAACTAGATTTGTTGATAATAGTCAATGAGAACATCAACAAATATGGCGCGCAAGTTCTTTTTTGGACAGCAAAACTGTTTAAACCGTTTAAATTAAGAATGCTTCGTCTACGCACATATTAATAGAATTGAGTTACAAACTTAACATAATCGAGATTACACCTATCATAAAACTGTGCGGTAATGTAAATTAAAAAGCACTAGTGCGTCATAAGCTACATTATGATAATAAAAACGGTGCAATAAATGTCAAATTACGAGCATGTGTTGAAAAAAAAATTTACTAATTCACAAGGAAAGAACTATGATCTGAATTTCTCTACGAGGCAGGGAAACGACGACATTCGTAGGAGAACAAAAATTACCGATATAGCTCTTAGTGATAGTAAGCTGATGTGATAGCAATGGGCAGGCCACTTCGCTCGAAGACGACGCGAGTGGCTACCACGTACAGGAAAGCACCGTTATGGACGACCTCCCACCAGACAGATCGACGACCTGGTCAGAGTCGCTGGGCGCCGCTGGATGCAAGCGGCCCAAAATCGTTCGAAGTGGAAGTTAATGGGGTAGGTCTTTGTTCAGCAGCGGATATCCTTAGGCTGATATGATAATGATGATGTGTTTTACTTGACTTTGACAAAAACGCTGATAAGCTGTACCTCCAAAAATATATATTAAAAAAAAATATTAATGTAACTTTCATTTTCTTCAAAATTATGCGCATTCAGAGATTTTCTCTAAAATCGGCAGTTTAGAAACTACCCATAGTAACTATGTATGACCTGTAGTTTGATATGATTATTTTTTATTTTCTACTTATGTTTGTGTGTGAGACAAAAATAGATAATTAAATTACGTAGGTATTTTTCTTGACTTTTGATAGGTTACAAACAAACATGTTTTTATGTGTATTTTCGGAGAACTTGAAATTTTTCTAAGAAAAAAACGTTATCTCCACAAATACACACTTCCTACACTTCCTTTCAGCGATTTCTCATAAGCTTGTAGTTCAGTTCGTTCGATTTCGGTGGATATCGACATTTGTTTTAAGAACGTATGCAACATCTTTGTGTTTCAAAGGTTTTTCGTTAATTTTGACCAATATTTGCAGTGTTTTAGAGCATTCAATCTCATAAAGAAATTCCCGGGAATTCCCGGGAAAACGCAAAAAAAATCCCGACTTCGGGAACGACGTATTTCCCGGGAATTCCCGATTCCCGGGACCCGGGAACGAAACCCTAATTTAAATACAGTTCAGTCAGTAGTTCTAGGATTAGGTACTTACAACAGTCTGAAGATGCTCAACACAGCATAACACAACTAGCGATAGACATCGGAGAATTACAATATATAACAACCAAAGCTATATTGATTAAAATTACGTAGTATCTACGTAGTTATAGGTTAATATTGTCAGTCGACACGTAAATCTTCCGCTCGTATGAGTCAAGCGATGCAATCATGTATGTTCGTGAAGCGAGATCATTATTAACACCTCTAGCGATGCGTTTTCTAATGACGTATGGGATGGGCCTTTCTTACACGCGTTGACTTGACTCATGTAAGAATCTACAATTTCTTCCGAGTTTGAAATAGAATATTAAACTACAAATATACCTACGATTTATATAGTAAGCGAGCTTTCTGGGGTGGGTGAGACGTGACTGCTTTATAATACGTATAGATTTCCTCTATATAGTATAGATTTCCTCAAGATACAAACTTTACTTCTTTCTAATATAGATTTCATCGAGGCTGCCGCTGCTGCTAATCATCGGCAAGGTTCCCAGGCAGGCTGGCAGCGTTTCCTCTGTGACTGGGCTTCCGTGGGATGGTCAAACTAATACGCATAAGTTATTTCGGTTATCTAGTAAAAAATCTGCTTAGTTTCAGGTTTCTTCACATGTCGTAGCCTGACTACATGTGTTAGAAGGCAGAAACTAAGCAGATGATAAGGATATCGTCACCAAGACAGAAATACCAGACAGGGCCGTCTTTTACCTATTGGAGGCCCTGGGTACATTAGGAATGGGGCCCCCTATGAATATGACAGAGAAAAACTTTATTAAAATAAGCAAAAAAAGTAGATTAATACCTTTCCAGATTTATCGAACTGCTTTATTTCTTTACAATCACATTAGTTGGTAATTACTTGGTACTTGGTTGGTAATCCGGTTACAAACCGGTTAAAAACAACTATTTTAGCATATCTACGGGGTGGATACGTAGATTAGATATGCTAAAATCTGAAATCGCAAAAAAAAATACAGCTTTTCATACATTTTAGCCGTGGAGTCATGTACCTTTTGTATGAAAAGCTATATTTTTATGTGATTTCGAAGTTGGTCCCATTGTAAAGTTAATTGTATTTATGAGTACTTGACGTGGTTTCATTTATTGTAGAAATGTCGTATACACCCTGTATATGCAAGTTAGTGCTTTGTTGATTAAAGAGGTATTTTCTAGCGTTGACATAAGCAAAATCGTCAATCACTTCTTCAAAGTCTGTCTTTGAGCACAAATATATATCTATCGTTAATATCGGCTATCGGCTGCTGACATCGAGGAACAATCCCTCAGAGTAGTAATACCGAGCAATCCGATTCCGAAACTAGTCAGTGATTTGTCACTGATTTTGAACAATAAGGACCAATCACTGCATCGTGTGTTCTTGACTTGGCCAATTAGAGCGCATGTGTCCTTGTCTTAGCCAATCAGAGCGCATTGTCGATGGTGGGAAATTGGCGGAATAGATTGCAAGCAAAATCAACGTCATTACGCTTCTTTGGTTAGTTGTTCGATGGCTGCTGATTTCGCAGGAACCAGGGGGCCCCCATCGATCGCGGGGCCCTGGGCATTGGCCCAGAGTGACCAGTGGAAAAGAGGGGTCTGAGACCAGGCCCCCTGAAAAGGAAGAAGCAATATTGCTAACGCAATTAATTTTTTCGAATTTAAAGCAGATCTTATGCAATTCAAATCCAAATCTTTTAATGAATTGAATAGTATATGGCTAGTTCTTACAGTGAAGGAATTTTGATGGGCTCAACTAATAGCTCCTTGCTTTTTTAATATTTCTGTTTAATTTTAAATCTGGGATAAGAAACTTAGTGGCTTTTATTTGGGCACTGAAATTCAGCTAGGTCAGAAAATAGCTTTTTGGGGAAAAATGCTTAAACATGAACAAAATTGTCACATTCCTGTGGGGCGATTTTACAAAACACAAGCTTTCTGCCTACATATTGCGTAAACTAAGTACATAAATCAAAGATATTGTATCTAAGCACAGTAACAATCAATACAACTTTGCTAATATCTAAAAAGAAATTGCGAATCTCCCTATTTTTATTTGAATTTCCATAATAGAACAGAGGCGACGACACGAATTGTGTATCACATTCCTGTCAACTAAAAATATGTTAAAAACACCAACAAATTAAATAAGGAGCCCTGTTGGCACTCTTCCGATACAAAGTACGCAGTGAATTAAACTCATTGCCGCTTGAACTGCAATCAATCAGCAAATGAGACAGACGTGACGAAGATCTCGACGACCGCAAACATGTTCGGGTCAGACAACTTCTCACTTGTATGGTATGTATTTACTTAAACTATATTTGGGTTTTTTAAAGATTTTTAATTGTCATGATTGATATACCTAGTGTAAATGTAATATAAAGCATTAACACTTCATTCAAATACAGTGTTTTTGTATTATTAATGAATAACCACCAAATTATCACATTCCTGTGTATCACTTTTCTGGATCCACTCAGACAGGAAAGTGATAATACTACAGGAAAGTGATAAATATTCTCATTTTTTTTTTGTTTCTTCTATGAATTCAATATTTAGGGTACATGAATGATGAAATTAGATATTGTATAGGACATAAAATTCGTGTACATGTCGTTTTTATTAAGTTTGGTTGGTTTATTACACAATTTCCGGGACGAAGCAAAAATATTTGATTCTCAATTTTCTACTAACATTGTATGGCTTATTTAACTTTTTGAGGACTTTTTTTCGCAGATACCAAAATACCACAAACTAATAAAAAGAAGACTAGGGAAGAAATATTACCAAAAAAGCGATAAATTGAAAGAAAACATTATGAACGACTGAAAATTATCCAGAAAAATTTGCTATTAATTAGTTTAAGGGTGGCTAGACAAAAATCAATTATACAAAGACGTAAGGGAAACAAAGAAATAAAATAGAAGGATGAAAAAATTAAAAGACTGCAAGCTGAACTGAATAAATACCGGAAGCAAGTCAGAAAATTACGTAAGAAAACCAAACTTCAGAAACTACTAACTCCTAACTCGAAAATGTCTCAAATGGCTGATGACCCAGCAACTCGACCTGAAGTAGTGAAAAAAAATTTATTAGATGATACTATGGAACAACAGCTAACAGAAAATCTAGAAAACCTTAAGACAAGACAAGAAAAAGAAATTGCCAATAAATTAATTTTGGGGCCTATTGGGAGAGAAACTTATAAAAAGATATGGAATGCTGAGAAACAAAACATAAGCATATATGATACAGACTTCTATGATTCCTTCCTAGTGCCTTATTGTTTATTTTTATGATTCATTGTTTCTAAATAAACATTATATGAGAATTTGTTTTTAATAATCTCACTTTCCTGGTTATTTCTCATTATTCTGGCAGCAAAATAACATTCACATCATATTTTTTTTTTACAGTTTTCAGTCAAAGTACAAAATATCGATTGCCAAGTATATACACTTCACTTATTACGCATTTTCATGCATGTTTAAAGCTTATTTTCATTTTCCTGCACGATATATCACTTGCCTGTCCTCAAAAAAATTAAAAACTGCCATAATTTTAAAATTTACCAATATTTTGTCTGACCCACAAAACTTAAGCTTATTTAAGTCAAAACCTTGACCTCTGGCCACTTTGCGTACTAAATCTAGTAAATAAAAGTGTGTAACTAAAAACGGTCATTTTATTCCTGCATTTTAAGAACTAGCCATATAATGAGTAACTATTTTACCAAAAAATATTGGAATCACTTAGGATCAGCCGAGAATTCGAAAAAATGAATTGCGTAGCAATATTGCTTTAGCATCCTTTTTAGCCCCCCAGGGGATGGCGACTTTTACAAAGCCAAAGACCATATAACATCAATTAAAAAGGTAAACCTATAAATTTCAAGTACCTATCCATTTACAAAGTATTTACCTTTTAACGATTTTAAAACGAAACCACTCAAATCGATTTACATAGTCGAGTGTATGATAACCGATACATTTATGTAATCCTTTATCGAGTTAGGTAATCTTTATTAGTCATACTATATGGGACAGTAATTTACATGCTAGTGTGCGTTTTGCACTGATACTGATTAATTAAAAGGTGTTCCGATCGAGTGGGTCGGCTTTGAAAGAGTATCAAAGCGTGACTATCGTTGTACGTTTTAGGGTTCAATTTGGCGGGAAAAATCTTTTACAAATGCGAAATACTCATATTATAAAAAATAGGAATGCGGCAACAAAACTATGAATTTAGTTCGCGAAAGCTTGAAAAGTGCCTATTATTGATTTCATATTTTTCATCTTACGGCTAAACAAACCATCAAACGGCGCATCAGCGTTTCGGGTGATGATGATACGAGCATTCACTTTATAATAAATATACGGTAATGTTTCGAAAACATAATCGTAAAAATTAGCAAAAAAAAAAGGAGTAAAAATAAACCCGCAGCAAAATCATACCTGCAGATCATGAACAATAGTAATTACTCGACTAACCATGAAAATCGCCTATTCAAAGTAAAGAAGAAGATGTAAATATTTTGTTATCTCAGGTACGAAACGGTTACGATGGACCTCATTGTAATTATTAAAAAAAATGCTTTACTAGTGTTAGCCTCGTTATTCCAAGGATCAATTATTTTATTGGGATAATAAGTTTGAATGTAATATTGTCAGTTAGGCTGTTTGCACTATGCTGTCTGTAAAGTTCTGGTATGACTGAAAAGGGCCGAATAGTGGGAGCATACAATATATTGCGCCCACATGATTAAAACAGGTCAGGTAGATGATTATCTGCCTGTATGCTTGTTTGTCCAGGCTACTCTGCAAAATGGCTGAACTGATTCTGATTGATTCTGACTGATTGACAGCCATATTATAGAGTAAACGTGGGTATAGGCTCAGAGTATATAAATACTTGAGTAGGTACACATTGTCTTTTCAAATGTCAATCTCGCCCACACATTAATATAGCTACTCGCCTTGCGGTTTCACCCCATTTTCTCAAAGGATCTAAGTATTTTCGAGATACAAAGTAAAGGATCAATTTATATGATGGATTGTATCTAAATCAATTTAGACATAAAAACGTGATTGAGTAATAAACATCTGCACCGACATATACACTTTAACATCTCATCTCTCTATGTGTCTATATGTGAATATTTGGATTTTTTGATGTTTGAAACTCCATCGCATATCAGTGGCTGAATTTGGATAAATTTAGCACACAGATAGGACATGTTCAGGATTAACATTACAGGAACCTTTTAAATCCCGGAAAAATAGATCCCACGGGGACGCGGGTGAATCCACGGGGCGAGAACTACTTTATAATATTAGAAAAGTTTGATTGTGTGATTGTGACATAGAGATAGAATAAATAGAGCGACTGTACTAGAGTATGTGCCGTGAGCACGGGTCTGTGCAACACAGACTTGAAACGAACTGCGCTTCCATAGTTTGAACGACTAAATACAGTACAGTAATTGCCAATTTCTCGTTTTTTATCGACACTTTTACGTGCTTTTAAACCGACTTCAAAAAAGGAGGAGGTTCTCAATTCGAATGTTTATATATATTTTTTTTTTATGTATGTTCGGGCATAACTCCGTCGTATGTAGACGGATTTTCACAGAACGACGACATGCGATTTCGCTTACTTCAAAACAGTGTCAGATAAGAGTTATTTCTTACTTTTTAGTGTACTTTGAAGGCGGTTTTTTTTTGTTAAAAAGTTAATTTATACCTAGAACAAATGACAACGAACTCATATTCTAAAAATTGGTTTACGTCTATGTACCCGCAAATGAAAACGACAAAGACAGCTTTTTTGACAGCTTTAATTATGTTCCATCCTTTTTCAATAATTTTTGTAAGAAAGAGATGTGATGTGATTAAAATCAGTTAACATACATTTAATTATCTGTTCTGAACAATATTAACTCCAAGTTTCTTGTATCAATTCTGTCCCCCAAAATGCTTAATACCAACTGTAATTCCCCCTTTTATCAAGGAAAAAAATTAGGGAAATCCTTTGTAAGCCTATACTAACTGTCAAATCTGAAGTTTGTATTCTTCATGTTGTTCCTGAGACTTCATTTTTAGTGAGTGAGTGGTGTTTCCGTTTAATTTATACCTCAGAGTAAATAAATACTACGTACAATTTATACTAATATAAAAAATCCGAAAACCCTGATTGTTTGTTCAAATGCGCTAATCTCAGGAACTAACAGTGGGATTCGAAAAATTCTTTCACTAATAGAAAGCTACATAATCCCCGAGTATTATAGGACATTTTTATCCTGGAACTTGAGTGAAACCGCGGGGAACAAATAGTATTCTGTATTAATCACTAGTGGTCGCCTATTGGTCTAAATTCGACCTTAATCCATAAACTTAAAAGTTTAAATTTTTTTTTTTTTTGTTGTTTGCATTTCTTTTTAACCGACTTCAATAAAAGGAGGAGGTTCTCAATTCGGTTGTATGTTTTTTTTTATGTTTGTTACGTCATAACTCCGTCATTTGTTAACCGATTTGGAAAATTCTTTTTTTGTCTAGAAGGGTACACTTCCCGTTTGGTCCCATTGTCATCAGATTGTACTTTGAAGTCGGTTTAAGTTTTTTTGTAAAACAGTCCAATTATCCATATAAATGATGCCAATTCTCACACTCCTTGTGCGCAATGTGCAAAAAGGTGTAAAAAGTTTACACTTCACGAATACTGGGTGTAACGGAAAGTGTACATTACAGTAATCCACTTTTCTGGTACTAGGCGCACATATCGCGGAAGAGAATATCTTATATTGATATTAGCAAGGGACACAAAATGTTATTGACCCTCCTTGACCGGTGACATGTTGGTTATGATTTAAATTCAATGAACTTGGATCCAAAAATTGAAAAAAAAACTTTTTTTAAAGTTCTGGTGTAGTCTCCCCCCTTTCGAGTGTATATACTATTCGTTACACTTAGTACATAGATTTGAGTTAGATACACCGGCTTCCTTATTTTTTCAGGGTCTAAAAATATCTAAATTTGAAGTGATCCGGAGACCAAAAGGCTGGCTCGTACCTCGGTCAGAGGATAAGCCTCGCTGTCCAGCGAGGTAACATAGCGTAGCCAGTCTTTTGGGCACCCTACCCATATACAGCGACACCTAAATTCCGTGTTTTATTTATAATCTTAATATTTTTTCCATTATTCTTCGTTAGTTAATTTTAGTTTTACTTATGTTACTTTTATCCAATAAAAATCTGGGAATAAATTAACAAATTTAAAGTTTTACTCGTCATTAATGTTTCAAATCTACTTGTGACGGAACCCGTAAAGAGAAGGCTAAGCTTCAACTTAATTTTAATGAAATAGCACTGATAGTGGTTCTATTTATAAAGTTGTTACCGGGAAAACACTTGTGATTAGTATAAAGTATGAAAAATACGTCATTAGTAAAATGACGTCATTGAATAAATGTTATTTATGAATTACATTTATTAAATAAATACAGAGTAAACAAATACTACGCGCATCGAGATTAAAATTTAGAATTTAGAACGTAGCGTCGTGACCTAATGATTATTTTCGACTATTTTTGAGACCTGACTTATAATACAGATCTCTTATAGAATGCGTTTATAAAATGAAAGGAAAACGGTAGAGCATCGTAGCGGCCGCGTAGCAATCGTAGCGAATGTCTACAGTTTAGCTACGAATGGCCTACGAAAGTCGTACAACCAGATGTTTAATATTACTAGGAAGCATTACATTATCTATTACATATTACATTATATATATATATATATAATGTAATTATATTATTATTATATTACATTATCTTTTGAACGATTGAAGGTTATTTTTAACCGACTTCAAAAAAAGGAGGAGGTTCTCAATTCGGTTGTATGCTTTTTTTTTTTTTTTATGTTTGTTACTCCGTCATTTATCCGATTTGGAAAATTCTTTTTTTGTCTGGAAGGGTACACTTCCCGTTTGGTCCCATTGTCATCAGATCAGAATTTGATTACTTCTTAGTGTACTTTGAAGTCGGTTTAAGTTTTTTGTAAAACAGTCCAATTATGTAGTAACCACCTGTCTAGCTAACCTCAGGGTGAAAAAGAAAATATATTTTTCTTTTTTTTTATAATTATTCAATTTTCATTTCCTACCTTTTAAGAACCCTATCTCACCCGGGATGATAAGAATTCTAACAATATCATGAACTTACAAATCGATAAAGAAGCATTATCACTTCTTTTTGAAGCCGTGTAAAAATAGAGTCCATTGACGAAAGTATAACAAAAGATACATAGTTCCTTCAAGTTTATTAAAAACAGCGTTTACTCATTTAAACAAAGAGGAACTATTCCTTTGAAGGCTAATCTTTAGTTTCTCTCAGAAGCAATCAGCGTAAGGTGGAACATTATCATGTACCTTTATTTTGAACACAATATGTATTTCCAATGAAAGGAGCATTCTTTTAATGTTGTGGGTGAATCCTTTTAACTTGATTAGGACTATTCCTTCGGACTTTGTTATTGGCTATTATTATTGAGGTTGGTTTGGCGAAAGGTTGTTTGCGGTTTGTTTTAAAACTAGCATTTGTTTGTGATTTTACCTGCGTTAAACATGAGTGTTTTTGAGGGGCATGTATATAGCCACATGTAAATATAAACTAATATAGCTGTCCCCCGTGGTTTCACCCGAGTTTCCAGGATAAAAAGTAGCCTATATTACTTGGGGATAATGTAGCTTCCTATAAGTGTTTTATTTTTAATCCGACTGTTTGCTCTAGTGATTAGCCCATTTAAACAAACCAAAAGCTCTTCCGTTTTTATATACTAGCTGTTCCCCGCGGTTTCACCCGCGTTCCCGGGATTTGTAGCTTTTAATATTTGGGAATAATATAGCTTCCTATTAGTGACATATTTTTTTCGAATCCGACTGTTAGTTCTAGAGATTAGCCCGTTTAACCAAACAATAAACAAACAAACACAAACACTCCTCAGCTTTATTATATGAGTATAGATTACTTTATTATATTATAGTATATTACTATGGATTTATGAAGTTCTATGTGATTCTGGGTGTAAGAACAGATTCAGAAAAAAACAGATAAATATGTTCATCCATGGAAAATGTAAATTTGAATGTAACCCACGAGTCCCACGACTCATGTCATGGCAGTCAGTATCACCTTCATATAAGCTCGTCAATAAAAATATTAACAAACAGATTTTATTATTAGTAGATGAGAGAAGCTTTATTTATGTGTCTTTATTTATTTTATTAAACTCATCTCAACTTTATACAATTTAATTAATTATTATTGAGATCATTCTTCACGAGTTAATGGATAACGGATTTACTTTACAACTTGTGTTGGTTCTTGGGGAAATTAAACTGTTGTATTACACTTTGGAAATAAGATAATCTAATTACCGGTTTATTCGTTAAGCTGGACTGCCGCATTATTTCTATCATTGTGTACCTTATGAATATGAAATTGGAAGAGAGAAGAGGAAGACCGAAAAGGAGATGGATGGAATTTGTGAAAGGTGATATGGGTAAGAAAGGAGTACATGCTGGTATGACGGTGTTTTTTTAAGAGAGGTAGAGCATAGCGTTTATTCGCTCAAAGAGCAGCTCGACTAGGGAAGTACCTCCACCTTACAGAATACCGCAGCCAAATAACTTTATGTTGTGTAAAGTTGTGTTCCTGCGCGTGAGCAAGGTCGCCAGAGCTCATAGGGGAGGGCGGAAAGATCGGTAACGCGTGAGCGATGCTTCGTGTGTTGCAAGCGTCCATATGGCTACGGTAACCGCTTACCATCAGGCGGGCCGTATGCTTGTTAACCGACCTAGTCGTATAAAAAAAAAAATATGACGGATATATATGAGCCGTTTTGGTAGTATACTAATTCGAAAGCATCGAACATTATTATGAATTTAGAAGACAACACATTGGCTCAATTGCAAAGAAGTAGTAATGGCATCAGAATGTCTTTTTTATAGCTAAATTAGCAGACTTGGCTCCATGATCCGCCAAACTCAGGACATGCCCAGTGCAAACATTTGTGTACAAGTTTATTTATTCTCAGCCTGAGTGTAAAAGAGCCGATAACCGATGGGGAAGAAAGGTTCTCGAGTGGCGACCACGTACTGGAAAGCGCCGAGCGGAACGACCTCCCACCAGGTGGACCGACGACCTGGTCAGAGTCGCTGGCCGCCGCTGGATGCAAGCGGCCTAGAACCGTTCGAAGTGGAAATTAATGGAAATTTTAGTTTATACTTTTAGAGAGGTAGAGCGTAGCGTTTATTCGCTCAAAGAGCAACTCGACGAGGGAAGTACCTCTATCTTAGAAAATACCGCACCCAAATAACTATGTTGTGTTTCTTCCTCATTGCGGAGGGCTACGGTAACCGTTTACCATCAGGGGGGTCGTACACTTGTTTACTGACTTCGTGGTCTAAAAAAATAATCCTACTCTAATAACGCGAAAGTTTGTGAAGATGGATGTATGCGTGTTTGTTACTTTTCACATAAAATACTAAACGGATTTGGATAAAATTCAGGTAAATTATGGATTAATATAATAGGGTATTTTTACAGGTGTCTCGGGTTTGTGGGTGAAACTAGAATTAAATAATGTAGAGATGACCCAGGATATTATTGCTTTTGAAATTACGTGTGACACCTGCAGGCAGTAGCAGATCCAGGGGGGGCTAGAGAATCTGGGTCCACCCCTCATAAATCTCGATAAAGACTATCCTCAGACAAAGCCCTCAGCACCTCCCAAACCGAAATTCTAGATTATCCACTGGCTCCGGATGACTAAGTTCTACAATACTTAAATACAAATAAATTGACTTAGACGTAGGTCGTTACTAAAGCAGAAGCATCCAAATTCCTTAACAACATAATTTAATTGGTATAAATTTGCTAATTGTTATCAAGATTTGAATACCTTTGAATTGAATTGGGTGAGGCATGCCTACAAAATAAGGGGTGTATTATTATTATTACACCTCACTATTTACTTTCAAGTATTAATAAAGCATAAATTGGTCCTTCTTTTTCCGGTAAAATTATAATAACAGATCGATAAATCCATAGTGTGAAAAATGCCCTATTTTGCACACTATAGATTTATCGAAATCGTGTAAAAAACAATAAAAATAATAATTGAACCATTAAAAAAAAAACTTAAACCGACTTCAAAGTAAACTAAGAAGTAATCAAATCATGATCTGATGACAATGGGACCAAACGGGCCTTCCAAACAAAAAAGAATTTTCCAAAACAGTTAATAAATGACAGAGTTATGACGTAACAAACAAGAAAAAAATAGAGAACCTCCTTTTTTGAAGTCGGTTAAAAAGTCAAGTAAGTTTTCTTGTGTTCTCGACTATTTCTTTTATTGTATTGTACCGGATAGTACTTATCCAGTATTTTTATATTTATATGAACGTCTTGTATTTACAACTTTTGTCTCATACAACTTAGTAAGGATTTTATGATACTTTTCTTGTGTTGAAACTACGTAAAGATAAAAAAGTATGTTTTATGTGCACCCAAATACATAAACTATCAATAAACTTAGCTTTATTAAAATCTATCCAGACCAAAGTATTATCTTCTAACCTCACAATATAATACCCATATACACTGTCCATACTATTCCTAAATATACCTACTTTATTTATAAAAAAATAATAAATAAATACCCAATTACATACTATTTATTTCTCACACTGAAAATCATGGAATCACCATAGTATATCTGCAAAAACAACCATATTTATAAAAACTGAAGTAATCTGGACTGGATACATATACGTCTCTAATTCACCTGAGCTTAGATGGTCGATGGTAGAAGCGTGGATGGTTAAAAACAAAGTTTTTTTTCTAAATTACTTAACACATGATCCCATAATATTTAGTACCTAACAAGAATAAGAATACACCATCAGCTTTTATTTAATTTATTTATTTATCCCTATTTACCTATGTGTACCTTATCATTGTGGGTCAATAAATATGTTTTCTTTCTTTCTTTCTTAATTGTTTCATTGGGAAAGTTTTTTGTTATCATGGGTACAATCATGTGTCTAGGTATCGTTTACTAATTACCAGTCACCCTATATATAGATAACTAGGAATGTTACAGATATTCACATCCGCATTTGTAATCGCGGAAATTCCGCAAACAATTTAGCATCCTTTGCAGCTGTTTTTGCACCCGCAATCGCACTGGCTCTTGCGATAATTGAGCAAGACACAACAAAAAATTGTCGTCAAATCTATATGTGGGGATTAATAATTTATGAATCGCTTTGAAATAGGCTGAAGGCTGAAAAGGCAGTAATATTGCTCTTTGTTACAAAACACACATTTTTGATGCAAAGAATATTTTTTCTTTTTTTTTATTATTGTACCTTTTTTATGTTTTAAAAAAAACTTTACATGTGCAGTCGTGGCCGCGGATGTCAGCCTTAAAATATTCACATCCGCGGATGTCAAAGATTCTGCATCCACAACATCCCTACTGTAGAGACATCCTACACATTATTTTATTCATATAAAGGACCTTGTTTTAATATTACGACTGAACGAGCGACGTAAGAAAATATAGCAGTAACGTTTATGTTTTTAGCCAAGATAATAATTTCCATTTCTTGCCTCTCAATCGTGACAGACAGACACGTACATTACCCTTCTTTTGACTGTCGTTGTCGGGTTAACATATCGAGACATACGCTACTTTACATTATGGTACTTTGAACTTAAGAACAAACTGGAAATTCTAGTTCAAGCATTTTTGTAAGTATATGTTTCTCTGTAAGTAATTATCGAAATAGAAGCGTTCGTGGTGTAGCATGATTAGCCGTTCTTAATCGACCAGCAAGTTAAGCTACCACCGTCGTGGTCAGTACCTGGATGGGTGACCGCCTAGTGGTATTTCAAATCGAGCGTTTCCGTGCTTCGGAAGGCATGTAAAGCCGTTGGTCCCGCTTATCACTTAATTGTGATAGTCGTTAAGCTAGTTGGAGGCCTCCTAGGCGGCTTGAAAACTCCAACAGTAGGTTGACCACTAGCCTACCTCCACCGATCCGCAGTGAGCACGCGTGGTGGAGTATCGCCCAGTCTCATTAACCTTGATTTGTGAAAGGAGGCCTGTGCTCAGCAGTGGGACATTATAGGCTGATGATAATGGTGATGAATTATCGAAATTAATCTAGTAAATTGGTAAGTATCACTCGTTTTATTTCACTGTGTATATAGCATGGTTAGTGATTATATGGCTGAAGGTGGTACGCTCACAACATCATCGAACATAGCATAGTCCGGACTATGCTATGTTCGGATAACTGCTTGGAGACAGATTTTCAACTACCCTTGGTTTTGGAGGTTTTCAATTGCCCTACCACCGTGCTATGCTATCTTCACGATATTTTCCTTCACTGAAAGCTCAAGCTCATTGTAGGTTTCGGAGCACTGAGCTATTTATCGCCTGCATTTTACCTGAATATGGCGACAAGGCTCAGCATTTATATCACTTGGGACTTAAAATGTAAGCAAATTTGCCACCTTTTTTGGGATAATGGACTCTGAGTTTGTTTTGTCAATTTAAATATTTAAACAAGAACAATTAAATGGTATACTGAAAAAATAACCTATTTTATTTCATTTTCACAGGAATCATAAGAAACAAAATAAAATATGTGGGCGTAATTTAACCATTTACTTAACGTAGAAAAAATAGATATTATCCCATGGGAACTTCTATTGGGGATTTAAATTAAATACCTGTATTCTTACCCTCAAAAATAATTCCAAAATTTCCTTTTTCTAAATTCCACAGACCAATCAAGACTTCCAAAAAACGCAGTGTCACTTTCACAGCCATTAGGTTTTTTATATCAAGGAAAGCAAACGTCACATTGTCAAGCGAGTGTAGCTTACGCGTGCGTGGCTCCGCCTACAGACCGCCCAAGCGCTGACTATAAATTCAGGCACAAACATCATTGAGTCCCACTCTTAACTTTGGTGCACTTTCGTGTTCCTGGACTACACTGCACGAGCCTGCAAAACTTTCCTGTCTTCGCGTCCAAGAGAATTGTTGAGGTACGTGGATATTTTGAAGTGTTCTAATTTTACAGTTTATTTTTCTTGTATTTTTTATTTTGGACTTTATATTTCATAAACGACTTCGAATATTTCCACATTGACAGTTTTGAGTGTATTAAAAAAATCTATTTGAAATAAAAAAAAAAAACTTATAGATTTAATTTTAGAACGAAACAAAAATTTATGAGTTAAATGATTTTTATAAATATTAAAAAAGTTATAAAGTTACGTGCAGCAAATACATTCAGCTTGGCTTTCCAATCTAGAATAATAACAATAGTTTAAAACTAACACTATTAAATACAAATTAAATATATCAATTAGAATAAGTTAAATATCAGAATAAACAGTTATAAAACCATCTGAAACAAGCTATTAAGTTGTTATGAAATTATAAAAAAATGTTACAAAAAGTTAATAAAATAATCAAAAGCTGCGTTTGGATTATTTATTACTCATTTGTTTTGAACTATTTATCCCTCGCGATTCCCATGATAAAAAAATTGTTAAAGTATTTTCAGAATCGTATCTGTATTTCTGGAGAATAATACCTACATCCAAACATACTAACTAACAACCTTTACCTCTTTATAATATTAGTAGAGATAAAATATTATTTCTTATTTTTTTTGTATTTAGCTCTATAGAGTTTCAGTTTTAATATACCTAAATTGATACAATACATTTTAATGAAGAATTTTTCATAAGACTAAATAATTATAAAAAAACTGTATGAAATAGCTGCACTTCGAGACAGCTTATTTTAAGGTTTTTTGTGCTTTCCACCTCATTTTACCGTGATATTATAGTCAAACAAACTTGTGAAAATATAAATAGTTACAGTATACAATTTCCTCCTTATTAATAAATAAGGTATAGTAATACCTGAGGTAATACCTAGGTTTAAAATATATCCGTCACTTTCTAATGACATATAAACAAAAAGGGATGAGGCTTTCTTAATACCTGGATGATCCAAGACTGACTTACACCTTATTTATTAAAAAAGGGGATTTATGGTTTATTTACAATATTTATCTAGAGTCTATATATTTAGGTCACATCTAGGTATCTACTGTATTTGGTGAACATTATAGAAAATAACGTTTCCCTTATCTAATCTATCGGAATAAAAAACAAATAGTTCTTTATACTTTTTGGTACAAAAAAATACAAAATTCAAAGCGTAGTAACCGAATAGTAGTAAATTACCATAGTGTACCGAACCATGTTGTTTGTCAGTAACAAAACGCACTGTTTATTACAACTACCAATTAACATCATACTAGTCCTTTATTCCAAAATGTATTGTTGTATTTAAAAATAGTGTAAATATTATTTAAAACTTTTGGAATTGTTATAAAATAGACTTGAAAGTGTCATATTTTTATTTTTATTATGAAATTAAATTCATTAGAATAACACCACAAATATTGGAAGTTTTTTAGCACAGACATAAAACTAAATAGATAACGCAAGTCCCTCCATCCGTGTGAAAACCAAGCGTGCCACATTTTTTCTACCTAACATAATGTCACAAGAGCGCTTTAATTAGGCTGGCATTAGAACTTTAACGTGAAAAAGAAACGATTATATTTGTCAGCTAAACACATCTCTGGTGGACATGCAACCTTAAGCGAGTTCCCTGTCCGCGACAAAACAAAAGAAGAGCATTGCGCTCCCTTTTGGCACAGCTTCTGGCACGCGAAGTACATACACTCGCGTGATCTATTTAGATTTATATATATGGTTTTTAGACTAAAGCTAATTGGTAGTGGCTTCAAACAACGAAGATCGCGGTTCAAATACTTTGGAGCTTTGAAAAGTTTGATGAAGGAAATTAATATGGTGGGAGGTAAGGTAGAGGTATTAAGTTGGGCGGACCCTCTGTTCCGGCAGCGGCACTTGAAGGCCTATTTCCTTTCTGGCGTTGTTTGCTTACCATTTTCGCCCACAACATCACTTACCATGAAAGTGTGTGGTCAAACACATATCTATCCTTTTTAATGAATCTAAAAAGAATTCGAAATAAAAACTCATAAAAAAATGCAACAATGTTGAGTAGGGAAAATGATAGGAAATCAAATTTTCCTACAGTCAGTCTTGTCGCGGATGAATACTCTGTTTAATAAAATATCTGAGTGCTTATTGTGAGCCTGAAGCCTAATATAAACATATCTTACTTTTATATCAAAAAAGTATTATATTATAATTGAAACTGAAATTGTTAGTTGATTAACTGACGGAGTCACAATTAATTTACAGTATTAAAATATATAATAAATGAAGCGCTCGTGGTGTAGCATGATTAGCCGTTCTTAATCGATCGGCAAAGTTAAGCTACGTCTGTCGTGGTCGATACTTGGATGGGTGACCGTCTAGTGGTATTTCAAATCGAGCGGTTCCGTGCTTCGGAAGGCACGTAAAGCCGTTGGTCCCGGTATTCACTTAATTGTGATAGTCGTTAAGCTAGTTGGATGCCTCCTAGGCGGCTTGAAAAATTCCAACAGAAGGTTGACCACTAGCCTACCTCCACCAATCCGCAGTGGACACGCGTGGTGGAGTATCTGCCCATTCAAAATTCAAAAATTGTTTACAGGTCGGGTAACCGATCCTCTAAATGATACTATAGTATTTATATACTCTGAGATACTATCAAGTAAATGATTATGTTTCCGCATCCACAAGACAAAGAAAATATTAATTTAATATACCTATAATTGTTTATATGTATATTTGTTCTTATCCCACAGCTGTTTTTTTTCATAATAAAAGTACACAGCTAATTCGTTAAGACAAAGCAAAAGTTTTGTGATGTTATATTTAATTTTTATACTACGAATACTGTACTTTTTAACCGACGAAAAAACGGAGGAGGTTTACTAGTCGACGCGTATATTTTTTTTTTTGTTTTTTTTTTTTTTTTATGTATGATCACGCAAAACTTTTGACAGAGTAGTCCGATTTTGATAATTCTTTTTTTATTGGATAGGGTATACCTCGAAGGTGGTCCCATATAAATATGGATAAAAAATACCTACTCTAAGGGTGGGAAAATAGGGATGATTTATTGTTCACTCACAGATTTTAATGCTGAGTTGTGTATTACATCAAAATAAATGAAAAATTAAGCATGTCGTAATTAGTAGAGTATAGCCACAAAAAAATATAAAATAAAAACTTTTTAACAAAAAAATAAACCACCGAAAAAACTGAAAAGCAAAAAATAATTTTGAATATAACTTGAATTTTATAAGGTTTTGCAGTCGGGGACAAACCAATAACATAAGCTATTACGACAATACGACATTAAATGAAACCACGTAAAGTACTCATGTATACGATCAAGTTTTACTATGGGACCGGGGGCTCTACCGCGTAACTTTGGTGTTAATCGTAACGAACACCATTAATGAATTACTTCCAATCAGGGCCCACGAATGGTCATCGTCGCGACATACCGCGTGCGCATCATTGGATGAAATAATTAATGGTGTTCGTTACGATTACCACCAAAGTTACGCGGTAGAGCCCTAGCTTTAAATTCGAAAAAATGAATTGCGTTAGCAATATTGCTTAGCTTCCTTTTTAGACAAACATTAAATTTAAAAAATACATCGTATTTAATATTGGTTTGTCCCCGACTGCAAAACCTTATAAAAATCAAGTTATATTCAAAATTATTTTTTGCTTTTCAGTTTTTTCGGTGGTTTATTTTTTTGGTAAAAAGTTTTTTGTTTGTAAATACATACTTAATATACAATTATACCCAAAATCAGGACATACAGACATGTTCATGCACACAAATGCATGTCCTGTGCGGGAATCGAACTCGCGACCTGCGGCGCTATAGGTGGAGTCTCAACTGCGCCAACTGGCCCGTCACAATTAAGTGATAACCGGGGCATACGGCTTTACGTGCCTCCCGAAGCACGGAAACGCTCGATTTGAAATACCACTAGGCGGTCACCCATCCAGGTACCGACCGCTACAGTGTTTGATGATGATGTGTTTGTAGACGACAACTGTAAAAAAATTCAGCATTGAGTAAGTCTACGATAAAAAGTGCAAACAGAAAAACCTGTAAGGGTCCCATTGACTACGTAACCTTTAAGCTAAAGTTCGAATAGGTGTCTATTCTCAAAATAGCCTCCATTTTTTGGATAATAAATAGACAAAAAATTCGTCGTCCACTTTATAGCCTGATAGCCCGATAGTCCATACATCTAGTTTCAAAGGATATTAAAACTCTAGCATCAAAGGAAAGCGAACGGGTGTTAATTTCTGTGATATCAATTAGTACTATGAGTGGCGTCCCCGTTGGTCTCCACTCACTATTCCCGACTCGATACATAGACGAGTACTTTGTGACTCAATCTCCGGTAATTACCGTTCTTTTTCAACCATTACTTACATACGGTAGGTTTTTATATTAAACATCGTTTAATATGGCAAAACTCTAAAATTGCCAAAAGATTTTTTTTATAAAATAAAAATGTCGTTTATTCAGTTCAGGCCAGGGACTACAAATGCCTTATCAGGATAAGGCACTTACGAACGTTACGTTAACTTCACCTGGTTCGGAATACACACTCCGGCAAGAAACTCAGCAAGGTATTTTTTCGGGATCTTTATTTTAACATTAGCTGCCTCGCGCAGTTTCACCTGAGTTTCCGTGATAAAAATAACCCTAAGTCCTTCTCCATACCATAGGCTATCTGCATGACAAATTTCATGATGATCCATTGAGTAGTTGAGGCATGAAGGCATAACAAACAAACAAACTCACTTTCGCATTTATAATATTAGTTAGGATACTAGTGAGAAATGAGATTAGTGAGATTGTCACATTGGTCGAAAAATATGTAATCATCTTACTCAATCAGAAATACGGACCAAATTTTTCTGCTTTTTTGTTTACTTGAGACGAAAAATTTGCATAATTCTTTTCATGACAATAACCTTTGTGGAAAATGATTCATTCCGCGAACTCGGGCACAAGCAAGATTAACTTTTCATTCAATTTCCAGATAATGTTTCTTAAATACAAACCTGATGGCTCATATTTTTTTTATTTACAAAGTGGCAAGAGGTTACTCAGTATCAACATTAGAATCATGCGAAATAGAGTAACAACAAATAAACCTTCATATTTTTATTATTAGTGAGATGAGATTCTCAAAAAAAACCTCTTGGCAAGCGGTTACCGTAGCCATATCACTCGATTGCAACACACACGAGCATCACTCATGCGTTACCGACCCTTCCGCCCTCCCCGATGTGCAAGGGGGTTTCACTCGCGCTAATTATTCTGTGCTCACGCGCAGGAACACAACATACATACACAAGCTATTTAGCTGCGGTATTCTGTAAGGTGGAGGTAAAGGCGCTTGTTTACCGACTTCGTCGTATAAAAGAATCAAGGACTAAATTCCTTCCTTTAGTCCTTTCTGAGAAATCCTTTCTTGGGTTGGTCATGCTGAACAACTTTTACTGTAGGACCAATAGTGAATTCTCAAAAAAAAAATACAAATTATCCGCCTCGGTACAAACGTTTAACCTTAAGTTTACGTCTCTATTCAACTGAAAATCAGTTCTGCGTTCAACCGTTCCAACCACAATCATTTGATGCCCGCCCGGACTATAGATAGAACAACGAAAACGTGATCGTTTGTTTTTGGTATATGTACCTATTATCATAGAGTAAATAATATACTACCTCAGAGTATATAAATACTACGGATACTACCTATAATATTATGTTTTGTAAAAAGTAATAGAACAGAAGTTGTCGTTTATGATGTTAGAAGTACAGTCCTGTAAGGTTGTTAGTCTTTTACTTCTTTGGCTTCTCTTACAGTTATTTCTATTATAAGTACTCCACAAGAGTTCTCTGTTAATTTCTATAAAAATATGTTTTTAAATATGCAATTAGCTTCTACGTGTGTCTCGCTGGATTTAATTAAAACCGATATGTCCAATATATAACGTGATTGAAAAAAAGATACGTAAATATTTGATGCTTTTGATAAAATGTAAATCCATAGGTTTCATTTCCTGTCCATGAAAGGTGAAACAAATCGGTATTCACATGATGGACTCAATTAAAAATGTTAGTATAATTATTTAGATCAAAGAGTTTTCATGTTTTTTATAACCTTTTTGATAGTTATTTTTTTAAATGTTTAGCGTGTTCCTAAGTTAAGTATTTCAACCAAATTTCAACCTTAATTACTGTTTGATTTCCACTGAGCTTGAAGGTAAAAAATGACTTAAGAAGGATGTAATAAGTGTTGTTATTCCTTTGTGTACACACTCTCCTATAAATCAGATCGCCATGGGTATAGGTATGAGAAAAATATATTTCAAATAATATTGTGAACATATGAACCAAAACCCATACCTAGTTTCTTTTGCACCTGAGACAAGACGTTTCTACAATCAGAATCGAATGAGATGATACAATCCGGTTTTCTGTATCTGCATTGACAACCTTATTGTCTTTTTTGTGAAGGTTAAATTATTTTGGGTACTCAGTATAGTTTGCGAGAGTCCATACTAAAATAGTAAATTTGTTTTTTTACCTAAATCTTTTCCGCTTTTTATTGCTAACAATTAGTATAGGTACACTCAGTTTTTAACAACTCGTAATATAGCTTCAAAATTATAGGCATCTAAGCAAGTATTAAAAAAAGATAATCATGCTAGCAAGCAATTGGTACCAACATTTTTATGTCCTGTTATGATTTAATGAGTGACAAAGTCTTCGGAAAACAGCGGTCTGCAGCGGTGATTGGTAATGTATCATCTTATGATAACTTTAAATCAACGCGAGCAAAAGACTACTGCGACCGTATCAGCACTGGTTTTCTCCGGAAAAGTCGTGAGTCACAAAATTTCGGTTGAGAAATGCGATCTGTAGAGGAGAGCAGTGGGACATCCGGACATCTGGACATACAAAAGCATTTTCGTCCCAGTAAAGACGGAAACGCTTCGCTTTCTCAGGCTACAACGCGCTCTTTCGTAAGTATGGGGGTCGGAAAACTGTTGGTAATAGCACATAGATAATAATATACTACGTACAAGTAATAGCAACAAAAAGTCAACTTAAATACCAAAAAGAGGACATGATAATACTGTTGTGAAAGCTTTTGATCACATATAATCGTACCATTTCCTATTGTTCAACATAGGGGCTTAAAATAAAGCTTATTTTCAGTAATAATACAAAAATCACTCCAAGCGGATAAAACTATTCCCAGGTAAAATTTTTGGGACAAAAATTGCAAGTACCGTAGCTTGTAGACGCTTGTAACACCTGTAGCTCGCACGTTGCCAGCCCTACAAAAATCTCATTAACGTATTTTTTGAATAACCCCACGCTGCAGGAAAAAAACGGCGGGTAGCTCATACCAAACATAAACTCCGCGGTAGGAAGCTCCTTTGAAATCGCACAGTGAGACCATTTCATAAAAAATGTCAAAAATATTAATAAACTGACTGACTGACTCTATTACTCTAATATAAGCTTGGAAGGGTCCATTTGCTGAGAAGAGCCGGCAATAAACTCAGCAATTACCCTTTTCAAAACAAGCTTAGATTCATTACATACATACTGATCTCAATACAATATATGAGGACAAGCTTCCCGTTCATGGGAAATGGGAGCAGATGGAAGACACCTCTCAAGGTGCGATGGCAGGAGGTAGCCGTGGGCATCAAATCAAACAATTCCTGAGAACACACACAAGAAGACAATCTAAATTACTTATATCTTAGTTTTGATTTTAGATAGTTTGGTTTGGCTTAGATTGTATTTATCGACCACGGTTTAAGTAACCTTGTTTTTTTTCCAGCCATTTAGGGCAACTTCTGGACTACAGGTCTTAGAGAAAAACGCTGAAAGGAACCTTGAGCTGAATTTTGTAGAAAATTAAAAAGTCATTAACAAAAATTAAAAAACATGTATTTTCGCACATATGAAATGTTTTCTTTTTTTTTCGTTTTCTGATTCTACGTCACAATACGAACAAAATTGTGTATGACAATCTTGATCAGAAGTTGCTAGAAAATATCAAAATTTACGTCTAATTGCTTGTCAGAATACTAAGAGCTAATTCTTTATGGCTAAACGTAGTGAGGTCCCTGCAAGATCTGCTCCACCTCGTCAAACTTTACGCAGGATAAAACCACGGTCAAGGAAAATATAAAATAATATTTTGGATAACTGTAACCAAGATTGTCTTACATAAGTTTGTTCATATTGTGATGTAGAAGCACAATTTAGAAAAAAATAATTGAAAAAAATCCCTTTTTAAGTAACGAATTAATAGAATATATTATAATTAATTGCCGAACCACTGACCGCATACTTAAAATATCGCAAAATTACCAAAAAACTGTTATAATTTCCCGAAAACTGACTGGCTACAAATATAAATATATTTTACAATGCTTAACTCAATATAGAATGTGAAAATTAATTTAAAGTTTCACGCAGCAACGGCTTTTGGTGGAAACATTTTCGTGTTCGCAAAAACATTTTTGATAATTTTGTTATATGTGAACTACATTTTTAATACCATAGACTCAGGATACTTTCGCTACACGAAGCGTAGAAATATCACAATCCGTTATGAAAACTTCGCGAGAGAGAAAGAGACACAGACAATTTTGACGAGAGTCAAACGTTTTTTCGAGTATGAGCCCATAGCGTCCCGGAGTAATTTAATGTGATTTCACATTTTAATTAAAATAATTAATTACTAGTGTGATTTACGTAAGTGATTTTATCTGGTGGTTCGTACATAAGCCTTAATAAATTAGGGATGAACTTTACCTTTATTATTTTTGTATGGCAATAATTAATTTAATTGTTCTGGCTTTAAAGATCTTGGTGTCGATCATGCGTTTATGACGATGATATACTAATAAATCCTGCGATAAAGGGAAAAAAGGTCAGGGATTCAAATACTTGTGCACCTATTTGAAGTTTTGAGCTTTTGTAAGGTTGTGGTCTCCTTTGGTCATCATGGTTTTCATAACATGTCCATAACACGATTCACGATTGATTTCCTCTCAGCTTTAAGCGGTCTTAATTTTGATTCGGTATACTCTGTAAGTAAAATCACTTTATTTAGACACTGCAATTTCAACACTCCAAAAGAATACTTAGAAAACATTTTATCATGAATATTAAAGTAATTTATGGGAGATTATCACATCAAAACATGCAAATGGATGGGATATCGGATAAATTACAAAGTAAAGGCAATAAAGTAAAAAATACTTCGATTTCCATAATAATACCGAGAGATAAGATAATATTTGTAATTTACTATGATACCTACTTGTAAAATAGGGCAATGATTTGATCAATGAAGTTGTATGGCTCGATACTGATAAGCTGTCTGTTTAAAAGCGATAATCTCAAAACTCAAAAAGAATAAGTTCATTCTTGAGATGTAGAGCATAGAGTTTATTCGCTCAAAGAGCAGCTCGACTGGTACCTCCACCTTACAGAATACCGCAGCCAAATAACTTAATGTTGTGTAAAGTTGTGTTCCTGCGTGTGTGTAAGGTCGCCAGAGCTCATAAGAGAGGGGGGAAAAGTCGGTAACGCGTGAGCGATGCTTCTTATGTTGCAAGCGTCCATATGGCTACGGTAACTGCTTACCATCAGGTGGGCCGTATGCTTGTTTACAGAAAAAGTTTTATAAAAAAAAAAAGAATATTTCATCATCATCATCATCAGCCTAATAATGTCCCACTGCTGAGCACAGGCCTCCTTTCATAAATGAGGCCACGTGTCCACTGCGGATTGGTTGAGTTTTCGAGTCGCTTCGGAGGCCTATCACAAAATTATAACCGGTACCAACGGCTTTACTGCCTTCGGATGCACGGAAGACGCACAAGTTTGTAAATACAACTAGGCGGTCACCCATCTGGCTACCGGCCTCACCGGTGGAAGTTATTTTTTTTCGATCGATTAAGAACGGCTAATTATGTTATACTACGAACTCTTCATCACAATATTTATAGTGTATCTGTGTGACAAAAAATTACTTATAACAATATTATACTTACTCGTCTTTTGTCCTGTTTTGACGTCGGATGTCAGATAAAGACGTAACACAAGTAAGGTTATATTCTGTGGTTATAATAATATAGTTTTAAGAGAAGGTGGTTGTCAGGACTTAGGTACTCAAGACATCAATATAGCATTATCAAATGTATCTGTTATGAAAATATTTTAAGTGTTGCAATTTTAGAAACTTTAAATGAATACTTAGACATGCCAAAGAACTAAATGTACCTAACTCTTGTAACATTTTACGTTAGTCGTATTTCTATAAATAATTTAAACGAACCAAACTAAATGTTACCTGGGATTATTTACGGTAAAAGAGCTATTACTTCAAAGACACGTATAGAAAGGATTGACATATTTAATCTTATTGGTAAGGTCAACATTTTTTCAATAATCTTTTATTCGAACAAGTGTATTACAGACTGGAAAAAATCTTACCAAAATGTACCTATTATTGTCTGTGGATTTGTATAAAATATTTTTTTGTGAATTTAATAATATCTTCTAATGTAAGCGTGTCAAAAAGAAGGGTTGGAAAAGATACCATCTCAAAATACCAATTAATTACTATTTATACTTTTAAGCAACCATTTTTTTTTCCATGTTCATTAATTTTAGATACCTACTAGTTAAAAAAATGTAGAGATTACTTAAATTACTTTATTAGTTTATTTGAAATAAATTATGATTTATTTCACAAATACTTAGCAATCTGATACAGTTATAATATGATTATAACGGTATATGATTAGATTTACCGTGAGAGCTAGAATACAGACACGATGGAATTGAGACAGCCCGCTTGGCTTTTCATTTGAATTTTTTCACTAGCATGTGTGTGGAAGGAGGATACAATATGGATACAATATTCGAATTTTACTATTTCTATTCCAATATACTTCACACTACTACTTGTTAGTTGTACCTGCAACGCCCGTACACTACCGTTAAACTGGTTGTTCAGAATCGTTATGTGAATCGATATGATTAACTTTTAATATAGATATTTAAAGTTACAAAATCGATTCAGTAGGCGATATTGAACAAAACCGTTCAGAATCGCCTACTGAATTTAACAACCAGTTTAACGGTTTAGCATCTTAATCTGTTACACATTGTATATAGATACGAAAGAGAACAAACATACAGATAGAGCTACTTTCATATATATTATAAATAATAAATAATTCAGGTTAATACTTAAATATTTCAGGTTTTCCTTCAAACATAGCTTAGAACAGCTGCAATTACCTTTAAGTTAATAGGCAATTATTGGACAATCCACGAGATCCTAACAACTCAACAAAAACATGAAACGCAGAATGGCCGGATAATACGCATGTCATGTCGTTTAGTTATTTTTGCCCCGGGGGAAATGTGAGTTTTCTATTTCACGTTTGTCTCGGATGTGGGTAGATGGAAAAGTCATAATACTTATGATATGGGTAACTTCCGAATGTAATGAACCAATAATATTAATCATTAGAGCTGTATCGTTTTGTAGTTAATAGTAATTGTGTTTTTCGTGGAAAATTATTATTGTTACTATTTTCGTATTAGTAAGCTGACACTAATTCATTGACTACTAGTTGCTCTCCGCGGTTTCACCCGCGTATCCGAGGGATATCCTACCCTACCGTTAAGTTTTCTTAAATTCTACATAACTTTCTTAATTTTTCTACATAACTTTCTTAATATTATTTTCCGTAAGATGCTTCAACTGAGTATTAGAAAACTTTAAAAAAAGATGGACGAAATGCGTGAAGTTACGGCGTTACCAAGGGAAATATGGATTCATTTTTACATATAGAGATTACACAAATAATAATATAGAATACATGGAATCATCATTCATCATCAATCGATCATTGGTAAAGTAGCGTTTCGGAGCGTTGTCGGAAAAACTCTCCGCAAATTTTGCAAGAATAATTTCTTTAACATAAGGTTTGGTTTATGACCAGTTTATGATCATGTTAATCATGGTTTGAATTATGGCTAGGGTTTCAAAGCCTTAATTAACAATATAAAGGTAGACACACATTCAAACTTCGTGCAACCATGAACGAGTATATCACGCGACAAAGTATAAAAGTTGTCCATCGACAATGGCTCGTCGATACCGATTTAATCCCAGATCAAACTCGCCTGAGCTGTAATTCAAACAATTTGTAGACATAGTGGCTCGCCCGTCTGCTAGCTTAAATCCTTTTTGGTTGACTTCATAAATTAAATCGTTGTTACTTTTAAAGTGACCGTATTTAGAAGTAAACTTGAGTGTCAATAAGGCTTTATTGCAGGACTAGATTTGCACCCCGTGTGTTCACCACTGATAGATATGTAGCGACAAACTCCTTAATGAAGTTCACACGTCGATAGATAGATGGCGCCCAAATATCCTGCATCGCGCTTACGAAGTTTTCTCAGCGACCTCCATAGGTATATACAACATACCGACACATACAGTTGGACCGCGGTCCCCAGGTACGATAACCCAGCTGCAGCAGATCTTCCCTTTTAAATGGCGGTGTCATCCATCTTGCACCGCCATAGATCTTATCACTTAGACGTCGATCCTACAGCGATTGGTCAAGAGTTCTGCAGTCAGAGATTTACGTGCGTTCTCCTTGACCGCCGCGTTCGTTGTATATGTGTGCTATGTATATATAATCAAAGGCGTCTGGCGTCGCATAGAATAAAGTAAACGCGGATCGCAGATCTCTGACCGCAGAACTCTAGAGGTGTCTTAATTAAAATTGTAGTCGAGTTCAATGAACTTATCATAAATCGAGCTTACTAACTTTAAGATAAAGCTTTTTAGGCCTTTAAAATTTACAAAGTAACTTTCGAGGTTCTTCTCAGTTCCTATGCCCTTCGGAGATCCAAATTTAGTTCATCTATTTATCTATAGACGACGGTAGTCACAAGGCATCATAGTCTGCCATCTTGTCCGCCTTCTGATGGTGCGTCCATGCTACGCGAATCGAGCCTACAACGAGCACGTTGCAAATACCTTTGTTCGTGAAAAAACTGACAATTGCGCTCGTTCGAGGCTCGCAAGCCCGTCCACGCTACGAGGCAGTGTGCTCGTTCGTGGCTCGGCTCGTGCTCGGTTCGCCAAGCACGGACGCACCATAACATGAGGTATTTTTAAACCATTGATAAAATATGGTTTCTAGATAGATCTATGCTGTTTTAACAAAGAACCTAACATTCATTAACTCCTCACAGTATTTTGACAAGAACCTCTACCACAGTTTACTGTGCCTCTACTGTGCTCCATTTGAATCAAGAGGAAATAACGGAAATGGAAAAATATAAATAGCGATTTAAAAATGTATAGTTTTATAACTAAATTGACATATAATTGTCTACATATTATACGTAGTCATGTAGATTCCTGTCTCGAATTCCTGAAACTGTCTTGAACCTTTTGAGATGTTATTTGATTTTCCTTTGATATTTGTCACAGTTTTAAATTTGCGAAAGAATTTTCGCATATGTTCTTTTATGAGTAAACATTTTGATGTGTACAAAGAATGCCTATCTTATTTCTACCAGAGCTAGCACATTTAATTGGACTTTAAATGAAATGACTTTGAAATTGCAGTATAAATAAACCGGTACTGTTATCAACTTTCATTCAATAATTTTGATAGTGCCGATTGTATTGTAAATCGCAATAAACTAATTTTCGTCACATCACATCTCTTTCTTACAAACGTGATAGAAAAAGGATAGAACATATTTAAAGCTGTCAAATTAGTCTTTGCCGTCTTCATTTGCTGGTATTTAGACGAAACCGCGATAGATGGCGACCTCAATGGCGACTAAATTTATATTGAAAACAAACATTGGATAAATTTGACTGGACTACATTTCTTACATCATTTTCTTATGTTCTTTGTAAGAAAGAGATATGGTGAGACTAAATTAGTTAAACAATATAACCAGCACCATTAGGTATCTAATTAAAAACACTTATGATATGATATTTTTTTTCTCTGTATTTTTAATTTCTTTGTTATTATGTGTTGTACTGCTGTCAAATAAATTTCATTCTATTCTATTCTATTCTTTTCTATATATCTATTAGTTTTCACTCAACTACCTATAATCTACGTTAGGTATATAAAACATGCATTTTTTAGGTATGTCCTTTTAATTTTTTCTCAGTTTTTTCTTTTTGCTGATTGAATTAGAGAGTTCTATGTATTTTGCCGAATCATAACAATATAATCTACTATTTTCATACATTTAGAGAACTCTATCAGCGAACCTTACATAATTATTTTGGTAAACAATAAGCTATTTTGGGATTTCCCTTCAAGTCTTCAGGGAATAAACCATGGAAATACAAATATTTGATTGTAGAAATATCCTCACAAGGTCCGGTTGCGAGTATTTAGATTACCACACGATTTGACATGTGGATATTGGAATAAGATATGTCAGGAAGACTCCATGTCCCCTGTTTATCCCCCTGGAAAGGACATGATGAGATTCGTATGGTTATTAGGGTTCCGTAAGTGGAATGGAAAGATGTGAAAAGATTCGAAATTGCAATTTCGTTTGATAGCTATTTACGTGTAAAAATATGATATTTGAGAATAAATAGTTATTGTATTTTTTATTACTAGTTATTGTTGAAAATATGTTGCTATTTTATGCGTCTAAGGTTGCAAACAAGCATACGGCCCGCCTGTTTTTTTTTTGCAATTAAATTTCACCCCTCTTTTCTAATTCTCAAAAATCTAAATTCCTTCTCATAGAATCAACGATGCTGAGCAAAAGTTTCGCCGTCACTATCGCTGTTGTCCTGGCACTGGTCTGCTTGGCTGAGGCCCGAGAGGAGGGCCCTCACGACATGGCTGATGCTCTACGTATGCTGCAAGAACTTGATCGCTACTATACTCAGGCTGCTAGACCAAGGTAAGCTTAAATCTTTATATCCACCTGACTGTTAGAAATCCATCGCTCAGCAGTTGAGTATCTTGGCGCTTGAGAGCCAGTTCCCTTTGAAGCGTAGCGCTAACTTAGACTATCACTTGCTATGGTGAGATTGAGGGTATATACAAATACAATACCCGATTCGAAAGGACCGAATCGATTGGGAAGTCAGCCGAATTGATATCATAAATATTTGCAATTTATGCTTCCAGCTTACATTTATATATTTACCCCCTTACTCATAAACCGTTATTTAACTAATATACTATTTAAAAATAACGTCACTCTATTGTCATTGTCAAATAATGTGACATTATTTACGTGACCATTTAAACAGTATATTAGTTAAATAGCGCTTTATGAGTAAGGGGGCTACTCTACAGGTAAACTGACTGAATTACCCTGGTTTTTCTTGCTTTTAAAAGATTTTAGCATCTATAACCAAGGGCCCAAGTCTGCTATTATAATTTTGCAATGAACTATCAGTGGTGTATAATTTATAGTTTTCACAGTTTTGGTAGTCTACTTATAATAAATAATAATTATGATAAATAAAGAAAAGAGTCAAAAATCAATATGAATTTAGTAGACATCGCAAATTGGCCCATTGAAGAGATGTAATGTGATCGTGTCAGAATGACATTTAGCAGATAGCAGACTTGGCGATAATATTTAGATCTAGGGACTCTTCAAGTTTCTGAATCACTTTTTTAAAATCACTTTCAATAGTAGATATTTCTTGTGATAAGAGATAATAATAAGGTAGAATACATACTGTGAGTTAATTAATATACTTAGGTAGATAGTACCTAGGTATTTAAAATTTCAATAAATATACGTTTATTAAAACCAATTAATGAAAATAAATTCAATATATTTTCTTTTAGTAAAATTAATAGTTCCAATATTTCAAAAGTTATTCTTTGATTTCTTTCATAATTTATTTCTTTATATCGTAGTAGATCGCATTTTAGTTTCATTATTAAAGTCCAGGTTTTTTTAAGATAATAAGTAGTGATGTTCATTCAATAATTGGACTGTTACAAAAAAACTTAAACCGACTTCAAAGTACACTAAGAAGTAATCAAATCCTGATCTGATGACAATGGGACCAAACGGGAAGTGTACCCTTCCAGACATAAAAATTATTTTCCAAATCGGTTCATAAATGGCGGAGTTATGAGGTAACAAATATAAAAAAAAAAAAAACAACCGAATTGATAACCTTCTCCTTTTTTTGAAGTCGGTTAAAAAGAGAAGTCTACACCAACTATTAAAAGGAAATAAACGGAGGTACTTATTTAGTTTTTTTTAAATAGCTACTCCTCTTGTGAATGCAGTCCGTATGCCCGTGAAAATAGTGATGAGAGAAGCGAAATTGGAAAACTTTCCACTTAAACTTTTACAATTGAAATCGTCTTCGTATACACTTCCGAACATAGGTTTAACAATTTTACACCACACAATATTAAAAGACACTTGACTTTCAAAGATGTGCACTATCACGGATCGAACATTAAGAGGTTATGAGACAGATTAGAGGGCTGATAATAATATGCTGTTCTGAAATCTTAAAAATATCAAGGAAATGTTAACCTTTGCCGATGTTATTTTAAATGTCAACTGATCTTGATATTTCCAGGTATCTATGTGTTAAATTCGTTCAGTAAAGGGTACGTCACCAAATTTGTTACCCATGTTTTTGGAAATAATTTCTATTGTATTTTATTTTATGTCACTTTTGATAGTTATTTAATTCTCAAAACTACCAATACTAAAATCTTAAGTGCATAGACTTAAAATTTGGTATATGTTCAGTTATGATATTTATTTAATTCTCAAAACTATAAACCAATACTATAATCTTAATGCACAGAATTAAACATATATCATATATTAACTTCTGATATCGTTCTTAATGAAATTCTTGCGTATAATAATCGTTATTCTGTTATCATTAATAATTTTGTCTTTTAAAACAGCATACAGGTCGGTTAACGAAAGCTGGCACGTTCACAGTACTCATAAATTTGCAATCAGTCAAGTCTAATGGACGAATGCAAAAATAGACCACTCTATATTTATGAGCAGTAGCAAAAGCAAAACAATAACTGTCTCCTTCATACTCATAAGCTTGACTTTGCGCGAGAGAGACGGTGTAAATGTGTTGAAACGTGCCAGCTTTAGTTAACCGACCTGTACATGCTAAAATAATTTCTATTAGGGCCCATAGTAATAACACGAGAATCATAACTTTTTCACGTTGGTAGAATTGTGTAGTCGAAAATAAACCTTATGGCATGGGTCCAGGATTCAAATAGTTTAAGTTTTGACTCCAAACTTGACAATAAAGGCTGTAGTGTAAATATCACTGAAGTGACTTTCCACTTATTTTGGCAAGTCATTCAATGTTTACGCATTCCAAACACAACAATTACCAACAGCTTAAGCTATCACTTAAACAATCATTTTTAACCAACATGACATAACATAAAACTCAATTTAAAATCAACCTTAACCTTTTTTAACAAAGTCGTTGTGAACAGCAAATAGCAATTTTGCAGGCTCGTAATTTCGCAGGTATGCGGAGGCCTCAGTCATTTCCTGTGTGCAAGCAAGGCGTGTCACTGAATGCATATGGAAAGTAGATAAGTACTGTCGAGTGGAAAATTACAAAGGACCTACAATTTTGCACAAAATTGTTCTGGTATCCTTTGTGTCTTTGGGAAACGCCTATGCATCCTGTTGATGAAAGGACGAGGCATATTACAGTATAGTTGACATGTGCTATCGTGTGTTTTCGAAATGCGAAATGAAGGATAAAAAGATTTAAATGTACACTATCATGGTTCATTATTGCATATATAAAAAAAACAGGGTTTTGTAAGAAATAAGAACATAATGTTTTCATTTCTACATAGGTAAAATGAAATCTTTCTATATGATGTCAAAAGTATATTTCCGGCAGTATGTAAGAGTTCCTGAATCGGTAAAATCTTTTTTCTGTTCTTATTAATATTTTTGTAGATTGTTTCAACGTTTTAGACTTAAGAGTCAGAAAAAATAGACACCGGAAGCAATTTCCATCATCATAAAATTGTTTATAAATGCGACTTATATCAGTAGCCACGAAATGTATCTTTCGATCTATGATAGATAGAGCTACATCGACTACACAGAAAAAAAGAGTATTTTTTTTCTCGTAAATCTCAAAAGTGATATAAGTCGACTTATACCAGTTTTCACTAAAACTACAGAATTTTAATAAAATAATAATGAAATTATAATAAATAACAATGAAGTAATTTAAACAATTAATTATAGTAAAGCTTAGACTAGGTACATACATAATATTTAAAGAAAAAGAAACTAATTCTCGCTTCTGGTAAACTAAATTTTGGTACTTACTTCCTATAAATAATTCTTCACAGTTCTTCACGAGTGGGTGTGAATAAAGTCTTGTAAAAATTCGTAAATAGGTTACGTATACGTAGGTGTGGCTTATAAATTCCGAATATAAATTTACTGATTAACTTATTGTTATTCACGATTCCAAACAAAAATATTTCATCGAAACAATAATTTTCGAAGCTTAGTTAATTTTGTGAAATTCGTAATATAAGTTGTTTTGTTTTTCGCAATAATTCTATCGAATTATTTTACCGTTTACACAAAGTAGCGTGAACCTTGAAATTTATTGAACAAACAGAAAACAAAGAAATTATAATCCTTTTGTTAGAAGAAAGGTACATTTAATGGACTATATTTTGTGAGCGGATATTATACGTAAAAGGTACTGTAGAATTTTCAGTCTTCGGAGGTTGAAAAAAAAACTATAGAAACGTGTAACGCAAAGGATATCTCTATCCCAAAGGGATGAAGACTACATTAGATATAGACTCTCTATAAAAAGTTTCAGCTTATAATAAATTACTTATTCATACCAAGGGCGCAATAAGCGCTATGCTGTAGAGCATAGCGCTTATCGCTCGAATCGCTTATCGAATCATGCGGGACTATAATGAATGCAATAAACAGGTTGAGAGCTTGGATATCTTTTTCGACACACTATTTAGGTATAAAGTCAAAATTGATAGTACTTAAGTTAGATTAACAACTATATTTTGTGTAATTAATTGTGTGCATGTTGTTATTTTCTTTTCTTTTAATTTTGTTTTGGTGCTCTAAGCTGGGTTTTTGTATTTATTCGTAGTTTTCTTTTCATTTTCTTTTTTTTGTACTTTATGTTGTAATTTTATCAATGTTGTGTATATCTATAATTGGCACCCACATCAGTCTATCTATTTTTTTTTATGTATGTTACTTTGTATTTGTTTTAATGTGTGTGCTGTTGATGTACCTTTTTGAAAATAAATAAATAAATAAAATAAATAAATCGCTCAAAGAGCAGCTCGACCTGGGAAGTACCTCCCCAGTCGAGCTGATCTTTGTCCTACCGTTTTGGCTGTAACTGAGTTGTTTGTGTTGCTGTTTATGTCAGTCAGTGTTAGATTAAGAATACAGTTAAACACATAGTTATAAAACAAAAGTAATTCCAATCAAAACATTATTTGAATTCATTTACTTCACTAAGGTGGCAAACAAGCATACGGCCAGCCTGATGGTAAGCAGTTACCGTAGCCTATGGACGCTTGCAACACCAGGGGTATCACTAGCGCGTTGCCGACCCTGAAAACTGGGCATGGGCAGCTATTTTTCTAGAGCCTCCTCTACATTCAAAGTAATGGTCATATAATAGTAATAAGCTATCAATAAATATCTTCTAATAAGATTACTATAAATGCGTAACAATTTAGTGATCTAATTTCTAACAAAATAGTAATGAAGACACGTAAATAAATAAAAGTTTCCCGGTTTACAAACCTCGATAAAGTGTTACGAGAGTTCGTAAATGGCAGTTGGTTCACTTGGTCAAACATTTTAAATTGCATCTTGTGGAAGGTCTCGAATAACATAGGTTCAACTAATTCCTAAGATTCGTAGTTTTTTCACTGCCAATTAATTTATTAGAAATTCTAAACAATAATTTTTTTATAGTCATAATTTTTATGTGTTGCACATGGAACAAATCCGAAGACACATATATTTTTTTGGCATCTGTTTCCTTGTAGGTTCATCTCGGAAACGGCTGAAACTATTTTGAGAGAAGACTAGAAGACTTTTCAGAGCTAAGCTACTTTTTATCCCGGGAACTCGAGAAAAACCGCGAGAGACAGCTAGTATCATATAAAAATGTTGTCATTCATATCAAGAATGCAAAAAATAAAATGTAATATACAGAAATGTACGTCTGAAAATGGTAAAACAGTCATTTCAATACCTCAATCATTCAGTATTTCAGGAAATAATTTGACGTTCCGGAAATTGATTACGTGAAACATATATATAATACCGAGAGCAACAGTTGGGGCGTATTTTACTGAAAAAATGATTTTGTGTTTAGCTCTATAATATAAAAATAACGCCCGATTTCGTCCATCTTTTTTTTAAGTTTTGGAGAAGGTTGTTACTTATACTGTTTTTAATTCTTTGCGCGTTAAAACAAACTCTTCAGCTTTATTCTATAAGTATAGAACAGCCCCAAGCCTCTTATTACACTTATTTTTATCCAAGTAGATGCGTCAAATACATTTAAAAGGGTCAATATACGGTCTATTACCTACTCAGGGTTGTATACGAGAAATATGTTCTCCACCGTCGAGACCTACATCAGCCGACATCCGGCGTTTGAGAGGACGAAAGTTGCATAGAAAATGAAATAAATATCCTGGGAAATTTCTCACTCATGGTCATCTGATCCCAAACGAAGCAGAGCTTGTACTATGGAAACCAGATAACTGATATACTACATAATTCCTACTTTTTAACCGACTTCAAAAAAAGAAGGAGGTTCTCAATTCGGTTGTATTTTTTTAAAATGTGTTTTACCTCATAATGCCGTCATTTATAACCGATTTGGAAAATAAATTCTTTTTTTGTCTGGAAGGGTACACTTCCCGGTTGGTCACATTGTCATCAGATCAGGATTTGATTACTTCTTAGTGTACTTTGAAGTCGGTTTAAGTTTTTTGTAAAACAGTCCAATTAGTGTTTGTAAATACATCCTTGATATACATAATTACACCCAGACTCAGGATATAAAGATATGTTCATGCACACAAATGCGCCAACTGGCCCGTCAATTAGAAAATTTTAGAAAACTTAACGGTAGGTTAGTATAGGATTTCCCTCGGGTACGCGGATGAAACCGCGGGGCGCTACTAGTTTTTAATAAATATAAACTGTTCTATAGTCATATCTGCAAATAATAAAATTATAATATAATAATAATAATTAATAGGTACATTGATGCATTTTTATGCCCTTACGCTGCACCCGGACTATTTACACAAGACATGGGTAAAATTTGAGATCAGATAGCCGTGTAATGGTGCGTCCATGCTTGGCGAAGCCGAGCACGAGCCGAGCCCACTGCGAGCACGAATCGCGTAGCGTGGACGGGCTTGCGAGCCTTGATCGAGCGCGATTGTCAGATTTTTCATGAACAAAGGGATTCGCATCGTGCTTGTTGTAGGTTCGTTCGTGGCTCGGCTCGTGCTCGATTCGCGTAGCATGGATGCACCATAAGGATTTTTTTTAATTTATATGGCTTGGTGGCCTTGTGCTATCCGTTCGTTGTTCGCGTAGCGTGAACAAACTTGCGAGACTCGAACGAGCCTTCGGCTCGATATTGACTATATTTTTTGAGCACAACTACGTTCTATAAAAACACGTCACCCACATAGTATATTGACATAAATCTGACAGAAGATAAGTATCTCGTCCAGTAATTACATCAAATGTAACAAATAGTAT
This sequence comes from Achlya flavicornis, assembly GCA_947623365.1. Taxonomy (NCBI): domain Eukaryota; kingdom Metazoa; phylum Arthropoda; class Insecta; order Lepidoptera; family Drepanidae; genus Achlya; species Achlya flavicornis. The sequence goes on along the minus strand of OX392480.1, from coordinate 12,442,812 downwards.
TCTCTCATTGAACTATAACATACTGTCAATAAAGTCCATTATTACATGTCAGCTTCGTGACATTACAAATAGCTTTTTTCGAAGTATCTACTTTTCGTAATATTTGACGAGCTACTATAAAGGTTGGACAATAATTTGCCTTTAATAAAACCTTATTTATATAACAATAAGACTGAATTACGCAAGCTAAATGAGGCTTTTAATAATGCACAATTTCTTGTAGTTTAAAATGCTTTACATTTAGCCGGTTAATAGCTGAACTTAGTATTTCAAGGCGTTTTACGTGACAAGTTTATATGAAATGCCTTGCTAAGAATGAGGTTTGAGTTATAAGAGAAAGCGGTATTAGGTGATGGGTTCAAAATTTTTGTATTTTTTTTTATGCCTAATACCGGATTATTCTATTTTTTTTACAAAATTTTGGTAATTTTTTCTGTCAACGTGAGCTTTCAATAAAATGATCTCAAAATATATTGACTGATAGTTTTAAAATTATAGGAAAATACTTTAGTGCGCTAAAATAATCATAAGATATAACATTATTATATCTATAAGCTGCATCAGTATTTAAAAAGATAAAAAAAAACTCGACTTACTATACAAAAAGTCAAATAAATATTGAATACGATGCTGTAATTACAAAATGACATACAGTGGTCGTATTAATTTTACCACACACTTATAAACCGGTGCAAGCATTTAAAAGTTATGTTATAAAACACTTGACTTATTTCGAGCAATCGTGTAAAAGGATATGCATAAAACCTTTATATTCTTAGTACGTTGAAACGTTCTTACGTTGAAATTAGAATACGACCAACATTTAAGACTGGATTATAATAGACCAACCTCTTTTAACTCACGTCACGTAATAAAATTTCTTAAAAGCATAAGTATTTCCAAAGCCTTTGAAACTTGCTTTGGCTGCGTAACAAAGTATTTCTCTGTAACAATGCTGACTGTCGTGGGGAATTTAAAAAGGGATTTTTCTTATCCTTTGCTATACCACTTAAAACATGATTGTTAAGTATAAAGTCCCGGGAATCGCTTTTTGCATACACTTGTTAAAATTCAAGTGTCATAGTTAAAAGCTTTGTATATTTTTGTTCATTGAACTTTTAACTTTATGACGTTGGATACAAATAGCGAATATAAAAACATTTAACGTCAAAGTTATAATGTAAATAATACCTAAAATAGTTTTTGTAGAAAACTAATCAGAATCAGAAAAAGCGGGCAACTGCGAGTCAAACCCGTACACGAAGGTGTTAAGCCATTTCTTGTATGACCCCATACAAGAAACGCAATAGAAATACACATTCTATGAAAATATCAACTGTCTACTTACTACGGTTCATGGGATACAGCCTACTTACAGACAGATGGACAGCGGAAGCTGGTAATAGGGTCCTTTTGGCACCTTTTGGGCACGGAACACTAATACATTACTACAAATAGCTCTACTTTAATGTAGCTTTAGTTAAGAGTGCGTATAAAGCAAAATACCATAATCTTAGAATTGAAATTTACCCAAGTAAATAATATTAAAATAAAAAATAAAATTATATGGATATTTTCATTATATACGCGAGGGTTCTATCAGAGCTGAAACATAATGGAATGAAAATTCCTCGATAGAAAAAAATTACAAAGCTACCTCTAATAATAATAAATTTTCGTTTTCATTCGTTAAGACAAAAAATCGATAAATACTATCACTAACGTATGACCTAGGGCTGACTGATACTAACGATTTTTTAAAATATTCAACATTTGACGAGTTTAGTTGAGATTAGAAGCGCTTAGTTCATTTTTGTTCCGCGAAACACGCTATCTCCGTCCCATGCCACGCAAATATTAGACATAAGTTTGTTTCATCTGACATTGCCACATTTTTCTGGCTATACGCCATCTTAAATAGTTTTTACCGTAACATAAATCCTTGAATTTTTTAAATTGGAAAGTTTAACTCAAGAGTATTATTAACGAATTTCCCACAGGGATGTGTCACTTACAAATTGCATGTCAAGTTTGATTGCCATGTCGCGTGACAGGAAAATTAGGTTAGCCAATACTAATCCGTATTAACTACCTCGTAATGTTCAATTTTGGTAATTAGGTACTCACCTAAAAAGGTGCATCGAATTGTAGCTATTTGGATTTGTAATAGATTTAGTAATTATCATTAGCTGTAGATAAATCACTTTAAAGTTACAAATAGGATTAATTATATACAGATTATTAAACCGTAATTAGGTCTTCTTAGTGTCTGGGCAAAATATCTGAAAATGTAAAAGCTTCAGGGGCTCTACCGCGTAACTTTAGTGGTAAACGTAAGGAACACCATTAATTATTTCAGTTAAGACGCGACGATGTCCATTCGTGATTGGATGAATTTCATTAATGGTGTTCGTTACGATTACCACCAAAGTTACGCGGCAGAGCCCCAGACCAGTATAAGTACAAATAAAAAAAAACAAAATAACCTTTTAAATATCAAAACATGAGTATGAATTAATAAATAAATAAAATAAATAAATAAATATCCACGGACATTTCTCACACACAGTCATCTGATCCCAAACTAAGCAGAGCTTGTACTATGGAAACCAGATAACTGATATAATACATATACTACTTTTTGTTTGTAAATACATACTTAATATACATAATTACACCCAGACTCAGGACATACAGACATGTTCATGCACACAAATGCATGTCCTGTGTGGGAATCGAACCCACGGCCAATCGACCTGCGGCACAATAGGTGAAATCTTGACCAGAGTCTTAACCAACTGCGCCAACGGGCCCGTCAATAAGTTTTTGTTAAAAAAATCATTATAATGTGACTGTACTTTTTGTTGACTGTACTTGCATTGTCTTCCAATATACTAATGTATACCAAATATCAAGTCAATCCGATCACTACTGGAAGTGAGTGAAATTCGACTTGCAAGATTCCACTCGAACAAATATAGTTACATACATACTGAAGTGTTCTGGGTAAAAGGGCGGCGAGAGCTCAATGAAAATGCGTCTTAGTTAGTCACGGTCACGGTATATTGCAGACTGAATCAAGGTACATTCCTACAGTGGTTGGAGGCATTGCCTACCCTCTTATATATATATAATGAGTATAGCGAATTACCTACATTACACATATATTGCAAGTTAAATAAAAGCGATGGTAATAACAAAAATATTATTATATCTAGGAAATTCCCTCCCATAATGAGATTTCCATTAATTACAAACAAAATATTATAAGAGTTTAAATTGTAATTTATGGATATCATAATATTATTGTAGATTTTAATTAAAAAAAGGTAAAGGACCAAACACATCGCGATTAAAATTATACCTTTATTAATAAAAAAAAGAAATAATCAATGATTGCAAATAATTGGAGATATCATGTTTTTATTAATATTTGCTTTATACTCTAATTGACCTTATTCTATACCATTAGTACAACTTTAAAAAAAAAAAAGTAAAAAAAATATGTTCCTGAAATTCAACGCATCTAGGCAAGCTTATATCGATGTCCTATAAAAATCTATACAAATAGATTAAAGCGAAAGAGTTTTTTTTGTTTGTTTTTTTAAACGGGGTAATCTCTGGAACGGGCTAATTTTTATCCCGGGAACGCGGGTGAAACCGCGGGGTACAGCTTGTATTCAATAAGATGATAACGGCTAGTACTAAAGCTCTAGGTTATTTGGTTAAATTATGATTAACTGGCGTAACTTAACTACAATGTTTACGCAATAAACCTAACATAGTATAGTTACTTGGGCCCCTATAATCTATATAACAAACATAGTTTCTGATAAGGTGAAGTCCCTTTATGTATTAAGGGACAAGATTGGACTTTTTTCGTTATTTTTACAGTAAATTGGTAATAGAGAGTGTCAAAGATCATCCTTTGATCCTGGCTTGCGTCATTTAGAAGGATAAAGAACACTTGTAACGATATATTTTTATTTTTTGCCATGCCATAACATACCTTATGGTCATATAATAGATTTTAGATTAAAAGAGAGAGATTTGAGAGAGGTAGAGCATAGCGTTTATTCGCTCAATGAGCAGCTCGACTGGGGAAGTACCTCCACCTTACAGAATACCGCAGCCAAATAACTTTATGTTGTGTAAAGTTGTGTTCCTGCGCGTGAGTAAGGTCGCTAGAGCTCATAGGGGTGGGGGGAAGGTCGGTAACGCGTGAGGGATGCTTCTTGTGTTGCAAGCGTCCATATGGCTACGGTAACCGCTTACCATCAGGCCCGCCTGACACAAAACAAGCATAGGGCCCGCCCTATGCTTGTTTACCGACTTAGTTGTATAAAAAAAAAATGCTTTGTGTATTAACTACGACAAAGGAAAATGTTGTTTTGGTTCAAAGTGATAAAAATAACGAAGAACTGAAATTATGAAATCTTGGAAAATTAATTACTTTGTAAAATAACCATCGTAATTATTTTTTTTGAGAAATGTATATAAGAATTTTTTTTAATATCATACCATCATTGTGGGCATATGATATTAAATCGGTCGGATTAAGATATTTTTTTAAAATATTACTGGTACAGAAACCTGCTTCAGACTCAACAGCATTGGTTTGAACAACCAGATTCTTTACTGCAGACTGAGTTTAATCATGGTTTGTCCATGGCGGGTTTATCCATGTATTTTATTAGTATTGAAGATAATTATATCTAGATATCTTCTCTAATAAACTTTGAGCCTGAACGACGGGACTATAATGCAACTCTGTTGCAATGAGTTTCAATGATTTTCGAACTGAAACGCAACTACGATCGCAACAATGTTACGTAATCCACTTAAAGTTGTCTGCCAGGTATTCTTAATCAAAACTTGGTATTTGGAAGATGTCCTAAGATAATTTCAGATATACAAAGACACGAAGCAGTTTAAAAAGAAAGTAGGTTTGAGGACACTGATCAGAAAAACAGTATCAGTACCTAGATACGGAATCACTGATGCTAGTGTCGTGTTGATATGCCTCTTATAATAAATAATATTAACGGTCTGATGCTTCTTATAATGAGATTTTCAAGTGTCGTGTTAATTAGTTAAAATTATTGAACTGTTAAACGCTATCGTGCGTTATCTGCTATATTGTGAGATAAAGTTCGAGAGGCTTTGTTTAATGATGCAGCTATGTGAATCTAGTTGATTAGAATTTTATTAAATGATCGTGGTAGGTTGAAAATTCCTGCTATTTTGGTATTGAGTAAATTATTGGCAGACATAATTTTCAGAAAGACTAAAGATTCAGGAACTATATAGGTGTAAAGACATTATGATGGGCAGTTTCGCAGAGGTAAAACGACCACTTATACGATTTGATTTAATGTATTTCGATCTTTTTTGAACCACGATTAATTCACTACGTAAACATAGTCAGATTGGTCAAAAAATTAGTTATTCCGTTAACGTCGCGCGTAGCTCTACGTCGCGTTCCTTCTACGGTGATTCCGCCTACGTCGAGACTTGGTACAGTGCGTGTCAAATCGCGATTTGACATAAAAGTAAAAAATGTAACCTTGCTGACTCTCTTGCCGGATTCTTCTCAGTTGAAGGCCGAGTTCCGAACAGGTGGTAACTTTAGTAAATGTGACTTTCATAAGTGCCCTTCTGGGGCTAAATTGAATAAATGGCTTTGACTTTGACACTCTTGGTGGTGCATCATGGGATCTCTCGGGATCTGTATTTAGATGTATATCCATTTAGTCAGTTCCATATATTATTAACGTATATTATTCGCGAGCGACGAATGGAATAGAGGCTCGGTTCGTGCTAGGTTCGTCATTTGGAGGAGCGCAGTTGAGCGTGAGCCGAACGCTCGTTCTACGCTAAGTGAATTCGTACTCTACGTGTCCTCGGCTCGTGCTCGGTTCGCGTAGCAAAGACGCACCTTTATAATCCCAAAACATGCTAGAGGATATTAAATTGTGTTTCCAAAGCAAAATCTTTGAACGAAAAATTTAAATTATTGAAGGGAAGTCTAATGCATTTTCTGTTAATTTGTAAGGGAAATTCATTAGAAGCTTACGAAATCAAAGTAATGTTTTCATATTTCGTTTCATTTAATTAAAACACCCTTGAGGAGTTTGTATTTACAGCATTCAAATTTTATTCATCAGAAATAACTTGTTAAGTAAGTAATTACATTATTACTAGAGATGCGCCGAGTACAAGTTTTACCGAGTAACCGAGTACCGAGTAGTGCTCGGTATTATGTTTACCGAACCGAGTACTTAGTAAGTCGGTTATGTTGACGCAGGTGTTGGGAAGCGGCCGGCGAGCGAATTGTATGCCATTTGTCCCATATATTCCTAAGTGATGGTTACCGTACTTGACCATCGTGCCCCGTATTGCTAAAAATATTAACATCTTTCGTAAATCTTTTCACCACTCGTGGAACATTAACACTTTGCTGTGAATTAAATAAATATCCTGGGACATTCCACACACACGGTCATCTGATCCCAAACTTAGCAAAGCTTCTACTATGGAAACCAGATAACTGATATAATCATCGAAATAGTATTACCCTAGAATAAGGGTGACAGCTGTAAAAACGGCCGAAGAAATAAGACAACGGTGTCGCTATTTCAGTTTCAGTAGGTCCACGTTTGAACGTAGAACATTCATTCATGAGTGACATAATTTTGTTTTATTGAGTTTCCAAGCGGCCACTTTCACGATGTTATCCTTACCCTTAATCTAGACAGAAGATAATATATCGATGGATATAATAATGTAATTAAAAATAAACATCTGTTTCTCTGGTATAACACATACTTTATTTAAGGGTGACAATCTTTAAGAAGAACATATTTTGATACACGTTTAAAAATAGAGTTTAGGATCATTGACATAAGATTTACTTTTACATTGAATGCTGGAGAGCCGCCCTCACGCGCTATCAAAAGAAGTGAAATGTAATAATAAACCATAAATTTCAATTACCTAAAGCTCTATTTTAATCGCGGTTAAATTTGACAGTCTAACTTCGAAAAGTATCTTGTTAAGATCCAACATGTAGAAAGCGTTATTGTAAAAGCAATCAACCACGTCAAAGTGTACTTTTTAAGTACCGTACAGGTAACATTATTTTTACCAGTGGTCGCCTAGTAGGCGAACATATTTTTTAGATATCTGTACTACTTCTCTGTAAACATTAACCACCTATGTCAAATCTCACACACATCCGTGCATGCAAAACCTATGCTCAGATTACTCCGATTTCTGTTATTCATCTTCAGAATATAACCATAATGGTGCCGAGTCTGTTGTAAATCGCACTAAAATAATTTTAGTCATATCACATCTAGTAACGAATTGATTGAAAAAGGATAGAGCATATTTAAATCTGTCAAAATAGTCTTTGCCGTCTAAATTTGCGGGTAGATCTAACCGACTAATTTGACTGGACAAAATTTCTTACATCCTTTTCTTATGTTCTTTGTTAGAAAGAGACATAGTGAGACTAAATTAGTTTAGTTGTAAACAACAGAATCAGCACCAATATATCTCATATCTTGACTCAGTGCAGATTAGCTAATCATATTTGCTTGAAATTTCCACGCTATTACTTTGTTCGCGGAGGTTTCATAGAATATGTCAACCGAAGTTTGTGATATTGCCATCATTGTGTCAGAGCTTACTGTTTTCTTGAACATTAGGTAGTATGCCAAAGAACCGATACTCTCTAACAAGATTACGATGGTAAAAAATACCTTATAATTTATGAATATATATATACGGATATTAATATAACTTTTTTCATACAAAAGTGCACTTAATATTTATTGGTTGACTTAAAATTAAATGGTATAAGACCGATTGGTATCTAGTGGTGATCCATGGTGGTGGTAGCATATATTCAATAACTTTGCAGACGTACTTGAAGATAAAGATGATAAAATTTATCCAAATTACAATAAAGAAAATGAAAAAGACACAAGGAAAATAGTAGAAAGTAAGCCATCTTATGGAATGAATGTCAATGTTTGAATAACGAGGAGAGTCTCTTACTCAATTATATTAATTTGAATACCTTCAGTACTCAGTAGAATAACGTTTTATGGAATAGAGAAATAATTCACATACTTTATCGACTTTAAGTTCTCCTAAACAACGAATCCAGTTTAATAATAGAACTTCTATTTCAGCGGAATTCCCCAAAAATACTCCAAATGAAATCGTATCTTGGTCGAGTGAAAAATAAATGTAGGGATGTAGCGTTGTGAATACGATAATGCAACATCGATATCGATATATTGGCAGGATTGACCGTCGCGACGTCGCGGATGAAGACCGCGTCGACCCAGACTTGTTAGATCGTGCGGTGCGGCTCCTACAGCTGCAGAACCTAGACCGCATTTACTCCTACCACACCCGACCAAGGTACGATAGTCGATGTTAGCCATCATCGATAACGCACGTCCCTATTCAATGTTACCTGCATGCTTAATCCTACCTTTTTCTGATTACTGGAACCGATAAAGTTTCTCAATATTCTCGAGTTCCGTACCCAAAGGGTGCCAAACGGGACCCTATTCATATAAGACTCCGCTGTCCTTCCGTCCGTCCATCCGTCTGTCAGCGGGCTGTATCACATGAACCGTTATACGTAGACACTTGAAATTTTCACAGAATATATATTTCTGTTGCCGCTATAACAACAAATAATAAAATTAAAAGTTAAAGGGGCCGATTCAAGAAACGTCTTCTTTTAGTGTAGTTTTTTGTTGTCAATTTGAGTCAGTTAATATTATTATTATTGTACAGGAGCCTCCGTGTGCGTGTTCGAATTGCACTTCGCCGGTTTTTTTATGTTAATTTGCACGTTGGAAAATTATCTTGTTGAGGATTTCTCACAAATCAATAAAAATCATGCCTAAACAAACTTGATCTTCAACTTAAAATGATAATACTGGTGAACATTAATCCTTCATCAGTATCATCAGCTTATATATGGACGTCCACTGCTGGACATTGGCCTTTCCCAATATTTCCACACACCACATCTTACTCAAAATTTTATGTCAAAACTATCAAATAAAAATATCGCTCCCGAATTTTTTCTTCAATACAGTAAAATCCGGAAAAATCAGCACGGTATAGCATATAAATAACCGAATAAAATCTCGCGATGCGCGTATTATTTGATTGGAAAAACGCGACGGTTTAGTTTCCTATATGGTTTGGTGTATGGGGTGTAAACGGGTAATATTGAATCACACAAATCTCACTTTATAAATTCAATATAAACATATGTGCCAGTGATATGAAAACAGGTATATATACCGTATGAAAATACTCAACGAATGGTTAAGTGAATGTGGAAACTTTAGAGATTTTTCTGAGAAACTTGGTTCAATATCTAAAACACATATTGTTAGAATATTTAGCTTCTTTACCGAGATGGAACTTACTTTGGCTTATCGCGTACTTAGGACGGGGATAGGATCTGATATTATGGGGATTCGTATAAAAAGGACGTCTGATGTTTCTAATAAATTAATTCTTTTAACAATCAATTATGGCTCATTGGTAATAAAGTCGAATACAGCTCAACGCAAGTCACGACGAATATCGTTTTGGGTTCAAATTCTACAAGGAGCTAACCTTTCGTTTAGGAAATGATACCATCGGTGGTATTCGCCTGCCTGGCTACCTCAAGTTGAAAATATGTCGTCTAACACATTCCGGTGTGTCTCGGCAGTGACACTTAGGAGCCAATGAGCTTACCGCGCTTGAGTTCGCCGCGAGAGGCGCTAGTGTAGAGTGAGGTCTCTAGAAACGTCAAATGAACGTTTATTGTTTGCGAGCTTTACATCGCGGATTTTCACTTATTATTCACTATGCCATTCCTGATTAAGTTTGGCAGACATACCTGCGAATCGACCAATCACTGTTTTAGGCGAGTTTTGTCTTTCGATAACGTATGACAAAACTCTTCGAGCTCTATGAGCTACTTTTTTTTTCAGAAATAAACGGGACGCGGGACATTTTATTTATTTGGTAATGTTAAACCTGCCGCGCTAAAAAGTCCTTTTTTATCGGTAGCGATAAGACCTTACTTGCTAGTGGCGCTAACTTGTGGCCACAGAGACGGCTACCCATTTCCTTCTAGTCTTTATGAACGTTGGCAACATACTTATTGGCATTATTGATGCCTGTAGCCACTTATTATCAAGATGACTACCCAGAACATGTCAGCTTCCAACTTAAAGAAAGCAATGGTCAAACTCTACGTTTTAATCTGCAAAGTGTCAGCACATTTAGAGATATCTAAGTAGTATTATGATATTAAGAATACAGCCACATTTTTCATGAGGTTCATTTCGCTTGGAGGCATTAAAAAAGTTATGATTACTTTGACAAATATTGTTCTTTTGTTCTCAGGTTCGGCAAACGTTCTGATGCTTTCACGAACTGGGCCAAGGATCTTGAAGTAAGTATTACGTGTTTTAATATCATCGAGTCACGATGTTATCGTTAATAAGATGTACCTTTTTTTATATAACTACTTCGGTAAACAAGCATACGATACGACCTGTCTGGTGATAAGCGGTTACCGGAACCCTATAGACGCATATGACACTCGGGGCATCACTCACACATTAACAACCCTTTCCCCAAAAGCAATCTGGCAGTCATTGGTGCTAATTCTGTTGCTCACAACTAAACTATTTTAGTCTCACTATGTCTCTTTCTAACAAAGAACATAAGAAAAGGATATAAGAAATTTAGTCCTGTCAATTAGTCCAATGCTTGTTTCATTTGCGGTTACGTCTGTACCCGCAAATGAAAACGGCAAAGACTAATCTGACAGCTTTAAATATGTTCTATCCTTTTTCAATAATGTTTGTAAGAAATAGTTGTTGTAACTTAAATTAGTTTAGTGCAATTTACAACAGAATCTTGCCGTGAGCAAACAGGAAATCAAAAATCCAAAATATTTATAAAAAAACATACTCGAGAGACTCTTAGTAGACTTCTCTTCAAACACGATTTATAGAAGAGAATATTTCTATCTCTAATGTAATTAAGTATCTGTCACTCCCTAAGAATAATATTTTTTCAGAATGTCGGTACAAATGTTTCATTAATACTTAATTTTCTTTATAAAATGAAATAGATATTTTTTATATCTACTTAGTTTTAACATAACACCTAGGTAGTTTACCTTATATTACTTTACCCAAAGTATCCTAAACATACAATTTTTTACCAATAAAAGGGTTTTATCTTAGTAAAACACTGCTTACTTAGAATCCGGGTTTGTTAGCCAATCCCACTTTTACAGTCCTTTATAATCAAATAAAATAAAACAAATTAGATGACGTTAAGAGATTTATGAATTAATTCGTACTAGATAGTTAAATGGTTCAGCCGGTTTCTTTTGATCCTTTCAGCTGCCTTTTACAAAACAAATAGATAAATTAACCCTGTAAATCGTGTGACAGGTCGCTCACTTCCCTCCAATATGGCGAGGAGGGCGATGGCTGCCACACGCGTCATACTTGTGAACAGGTGCTGCTTGTGGGGGCTGGTCTGCTTAAGTTTATTATTTATTTACTTATTAAATATTTATTCAGTCTACTTTGTAATTTTGCCGCCGCGCCGGGGCACGCAATTGTTTTCAGTGCGATTAGAATGTAAATTTTATGTTATGAATCTAAGCCTGTTTTGAAAAGAGTATTTGCTGAGTTTATTGCCGGCTCTTCTCATCAAATTCAACCTTCCGAACCGGTATTAGAGTCAGACTTTTCATAAGTGCCTGCGAAGGTCTATTTGAATAAAAGATTTTGAATTTTGAATTTTGAAATAAATGTTTTAGTGTACGCGTCAAGTCTGATTTGAAATTTAATTAATTTTAGATTAATTATAAATTACTCTAGTACAATGTAAATAATTTACTCACCATCGTACAAAATAGATAAACCTAACTAGGAAGGTCCTGATGTCATATCTAATTAGTTCAAAATTTGAAGATATTGGTTATTCTACCAATGTAAAAGTCAGTTTTGAGAGAGGTAGAGCATAGCGTTTATTCGCTCAAAGAGCAGCTCGACTGGGGAAGTACCTTACAGAATACCGTAGCCAAATAATGTTGTGTAAAGTTGTGTTCCTACGGGTGAGTAAGGTCGCCAGAGCTCATAGGGGGGAAAGGTCGGTAAGTATCGCGTGAGCGATACTTCGTGTGTTGCAAGCGACCATATGGCTACGGTAACCGCTTACCATCAGGCGGGCCGTATGCTTGTTTACCGACTTAGTCGTATAAAAAAAAGGTTTTTTCACGAACACAGGGATTCGCATCGCGCTCGTGTTGTAGGCTCGTTGTGCGTCCACCTTGACACACCTGACATCGCGAGAAACGAACGATTTCTGTCCGTTCGTGGCTCGGCTCGTGCTCTATTCGCATAGCGTGGACGCAAGGGCCCAAGTCACAATTGTGTTCCAATGAACTAACAGTGGTGACAAAATTGTCACAGTTTTGGTAGTCTACTAACACCAATAGCGTAATAATGGCGCCATAATAGCTTTCCGAATTTCCACTGAAATTACAATCGTGCCACAATGATCTTTTAGTTGTCAGTTTTGTCCGTTTTTGTACTAAAATTCTTTTCGTTCATTATGAGACCATTATGAATTGCAATAGCATCGGGTCAGTATCACATTTTAGCAGACTTGGCCCCCTGATTTCACATTTACCGTTATGTAAGTTTCATTTTACTGAAAAGTTAGACAGTACAATGCTCATGATTTTTATCGATATGGTTTTCAATATAAATTTCACTTTCAATATAAGAGTCAATGCTTTAAAGACCTATATCGTACAGTTGGAACTATTTTCCATATTATTGTCATTTCAAGACAAAGTTATGACATAGTCTTTGATATAAACATGGCGATATTGCGGTGATGAAGCGGCTTCCTTGGATTTATGCATCGTTTTATAAGCTTATTGCAATACTTGGATTTCTCCGCGTGGTTTCAATAGATTGAGTTATATCTCGTTTAAAAATGGATGCATGGTTATATATTTATGATCCATGGATGCATATGGTCCGAGCCGCTTGAACCCATTGAATCAGATCCTTTGACAGTCTATTCACAGCATCATATTTTTTTCTATTTATCTCGAAGCTGTACTTTTTCTTATTATTTACATCCTTACTCATAAAACGATATTTAATATAAAGAGAGCTAAAGTATACACACAGGGTTACTGGTATCTCGACGTATTCCTTGCAGGGCGTGATAAAGTAGCTAAAATGCAACAACTTAGTTCCACATGTATGGTCAAAAAGTCAGTTGCTTTCGAGAATCTTGGGAAGTAATCGAAAAAAAAATATCAAACTTTTTGTTCTGTTTTTAACAGACTTCAGAAAGAGGTTCTCAATTTGGTTTTTTTTTTATATTTGTTACCTCAGACCTCTCCTATTACCTCATTTATTAACCGATTTGGAAAATTCTTTTTTTTTTTGGAAGGGTACACTTTCCGTTGAGTCCCAAAGTCATGAGGACAGGGTTTGATTACTTTATAGTGAACTTTGAAGTCGGTTTAAGTATTTTGTAAAATAGTTTTCAATTATTAGTGATGATTTCAAACTGTTAAGTATTGTGGGGTATTTAACTGTTTTGGGAACTTTATATATCAGTCAAAAAAAAAACATAAACATTATAATGTGAAAATCTGGGTTCGTGGCTCGGCTCGTGCTCGGTTCGCCAAGCATGGACGCACCATAACGAGTAAAATTTTGATAATGCGTTGGATAACACATACAACTTAGATAGTTTCTGTTGGTAGGTATAAAAGTCGTCCCATAATGTGAAAAGGAAACTACTTTAAATGGCATTTTTTTATAATGTTTCCGTATAGGTACAAGTGAATGTTATTCACATTCTTTGCTTAACTAAGGATGCTATATTATTGGCATATACAGGATGCCCCACATAAGTGTTTTAGATATATAAGGTGACTGGTAATTAGTAGACGATACTTAGACACATTGTACTCATGATAACAAACAACTTTCCCAAACTTTTCATTGCTCTTATAAATTAATTGATAGAATAAAAAGGCAATCTATTTTTAATTTGATCTTATATTCGATTTTCAATGTTTGGTTTTAAAGTTATTTCATGTAAACTTACATTCCAATTTTTTTCAGAAGCCCGACATACCCGCCTGGTTGTCATACGCAAGAAGGAGATGAGATGTGCAACCACCACGGGGTCCAAGTCATTAATAAATCAATGTATGTGATTACTATTACCATTGCTGTTTTAAACATTATTGTACCGGTATCAACATAAGTACCTATCGTATCTTTACCTAACGTATCCAATAAAGTTACATTTTCGTTGACACCTTTAAGTTTACAATAATTTTGCTGTAACAATTAGACATGTAATAAGTTTTCTCATTGTTAAAAATGTAGTAGATATATAAGTTAATACATTTCTTTATAATTTAAGATCTTCATTTTATAATAACTCTCTAACAATAGTCAATTTCTATAGAAACCATATTTGTCTGTATATTTATGAATTCATAGAAATTTGAATTTCAAATACAAATGAATTGTAAGTACATTTATGGATCAAATATCATTGTAATGTTATAAATGAATACAAGCAATTTGAGAAAACGTAATATTAAACTGTTGGTTTTATTGTTTCATTTCCTTTGATTAGGTAATTAAGCGAAGCCTTAAATAACCTTACCTTTTTCAATGGTAAGAAAAACAAAAATCGAGGCGTTAGGAAATAAGCAATAACAGTTTTCTTTGTTTACACTTCCAGAGCTAGAATAAGAAGTGGTACAAAATTCAGTAAGTATATACAAAATTAAAGGAATCGAAATTATACTAAAATATCAACACAAGAAACGATATTTTTGATCAATTCAAATACAAATAAACCCATTCTACCGTACAGGCTCCTAAACGTATAAGAGTTTTTTTTTTGTCATGGTAATACTAAAATATATACAAAAACATATGTATTTAAAAAAATGGTTATACTAAGTAAAAACTAACTAACGAATACTTACTAGGTACATGAAATAAAAGTATTTTTAAATGTTTTAGGAAGGCAAAAAGGAAACAAATGAGCGTCTTTTTAGTCCGCTAAAAGTTCTAATCAGCATAATATGCAGATTAACGAAGATTAACTTATGATTGTGCTTTCAGGAAAGGTGAAGTTCACACTAAAAGGAGATGTTTTTTTGGTAATACTAATGTGACCGCAATCTAGGTATTGTGGTAGTATTGTAATATATACAGTTTTTACAAGTCCCATAGAAATTCTGTAGTGAGTTATTTTAGGCCCATTTTTACCAATAGCTAAGGCAATGAAAATTTCACACTATTGCTAGTAGTTGTACGTAGTATTTATCTACTCTGAGCTAGTAGCAATAGGCGTCAGGAACCATCTGCGGTAGGTCTTGCCGCTAAAGCTTTTGCTCTGGTGCTCACGCGAGTAGCTCGTGAATTTATTTTCTGTCAGTTATCCGGAACTAGCTTTCCGCCCGCAGTTACAACCGCGCCCGCTTCTTTACCCCCTTTTTATATAGGTGGAGATTTGTAAATGGCATTAGATCATCTATTTGTTTACTTTATCGTAGAAATTAAGCTGTAAATCTTCCTAAGAGTAAATAAATAAAAATAAATAAATAAATTACCTACCCTACCCTACCAGTGACCAGAAGAAATAGGGATTCATTTTTATATAGGTGATACTGGAGCTGTCAGTCGCTCACCACGCGTATTCCCGAGAATACTAGCAGCTCAATCCTCCCTGAGGACGCCAAGGAAGCAACCACTTATCTTGAATGATGCCGAAGCTGTATGTAGGCCCGCTCAGATAGTGTCGTGCATTTAAGTTTCTACAGTCGTAAATAAATCAATTTAATGTTTTATTTGTGTAAATAGACATTCGTTTGACCACAATTACATCGTGGTAAGTAAGGATATTGTGGCCGAAGGTGGTAATCGCACAAAGGCTAGAAGGAAACTGTTTCTTAAGAGCAGCTAGCGGAGTAGGACATGGTGACAGTTCTAGGTACATACTATAATACCTATCGTACAATCGCGCTATGGTATCCTCACGATATTTTTCTTCGCCGAAAACTTAATTAAAACGGGCCTTGTACACACATCAGACACGTCAAGGTTAGTCACGTCAAAAATAGTTCCGTTAGAAGTCATAAACTTAGGATTTCAAATTAACATAGAATAAACATAGAAGTAGTTTAAGTAGAACGTCAAAATCAAAATCATTTATTCAAATAGAAGTCTGGCACTTATGAAATGACTGTCGTCATCCTCATACGTCAGTCACTGTTGGAGCACGCTGCGGCTATTTATACAATGGATATTATTCATATTTTATGTCTTTGATTTGATTATTTTGTTATTGTTTACATCATGGTATGATTATATCGTCATAGTAATGGTGCGTCCATGCTATGCGAAGCGAGCGCGAGCCGAGCCTCGAACGAACAGGATTCTATCGTTGCTCGCGATTTCAAGCGTGGACGTATTTAACGAGCCTACAACGAGCGCGATGCGAATCCCTGTGTTCGTGAAAAACTGAGCGTAGTCGAGCATGCTACGAATGCTCGAGGCTCGCATGCCCGTCCACGCTACGCGAATCATGCTCGCAGTGTGCTCGTTCGTGGCTCGGCTCGTGCTCGGTTCGCTAAGCATGGACGCACCATAAGAATTTAAAGTTGTACCATTTTTACAAAGGTGGTGATGATAATTCAGTGGTTGTGACGTATGATGTGACGAAAATTGTGGGTTCGAATCCTACCAAGTTTCAGCTTGGTTAGAGAAACCATCGGGAAAAGACCAAAACGTGGTGGTAGAGTACCTACAGTTTTAGTACCCACCTGTCTAAACATATTGGTGTTCCGACAGTAGCAGGCAATCCCCCTGACTCCCGATACTCGCGCATTCAACATTTATGACCTACTAGCTGCCCCCAGCTTCCCCGTTCCCGGGATAAAAAGGGTAGCCTATGTCCTTCTCCATACTATAGGCTATCTGCATGCCAAATTTCATAATGATCCGTTGAATAGTTGAGGCGTGAAGGCGTAACAAACAAACTCACTTTCGCATTTATAATATTAGTTAGGACTAGACTTAAAATGCTTATCCTTAGCTTAAATGGCTTCAAACTTCAAAAAATAGGTACGATCAATAACACTACGAAGGAATGCAGTGTTTATCCTGAAAGTTGCCTTTTCCTGTTTGTGGTGTGAGTATACTCAAGAGAATTATTGGGAACGAGTTTTAAAAGGAGTGAAAGAATTGTAAGGGTAATAAAACCACGACAAAATTTAGACATTATCATTAATTTATCTGTTCTATAAATTAATCTGTGTCAGTACATCGAGGTATCATACTTAATGAATGTATCTAGGTTATCATTTAAGCACAAACATTAATTAGAAACCTATGTCTTATACCATCAAAATGAGATATTTTATACATTTGGAAATTGACGAGTATCCTCTGCTCAAGCACCTAGTTATCATACAACCTTACATTTATATAATTAAATCGTGCTTAAATATTTAAAATCTATTTAAAATATTATGTAATCATGCCGAGACCGGACATCCTTGTTAACGCCAGTGTCGTATTCAGGAAGCAGAATCTTCAAAACTTCTTCAGTTTTTTCGTTCCTGATTACGGCACTGCATTTTTGACCGAAGGATACATGGCATTTTTGACTAGAATCATAGAAGTAGGTACTAAGAATATTCACAGTTAAGATCATTTCATGCATACAATCACACAAAATCGAATTCTAAAGTCATAACTACAGAATATATGGAATTGTAAATCCATAACTTATGTTTGCTATGAATAAAATTTGACACAGACAATACATTCTTCTGTAAAATGGCACTTGTGAGTAATGGATAAAAGAAAATAGGATAAATACATCTCATACGGTTACAGAAGAAAATATGAATTTGAAGATAAACAAATATTATGATCGATAAGATAGCAAAAGGATCCAAGATGATATAGCTTGATTTACAATTCCAAAAAATAATAAATACATAAACACATCTAAGTCCGCTACAGTAAGAAACTACGATTTACATACAATAGATACAGAAGAAGTTAGACGGATGGAAATTCTGGGGCATTAGCATTACATTACAATTCTCTAAAACACTATTACTATACTATATAGTAAATGAGTATCTACTAAAGAAAACATAGGAGAATTTAATTAGTTATTATAAAGACTTTGGCAATTTTCGGATAACTATTTACAAACTACCTAAATTAATGTTTGTTCATACTTACCTTTACAACCACGGTACATAAGAATCTTGTTATAGACATTTTTCAAAATAAAGTTGTCGTTGAAAAAGTATCTTTAGCAGGTAGCCCTGTACCTAATATTATCTTCAATCAAGCATTTCTAGCTCTCCTAAATTTAGTTTCGCTCAATCAAGCTTGTAAAGAAGCCAATGAGAAAGTTTTACTGTGGTGCTTAGTTTAAGTTGATTTTATAATTTTTTTAGTAAAATATCATTCCCAATCTACGGAAGCAAGACAATTCGATTAACATTTAGGTTTCGGAAAATAATAATAAATAAATTTACTTCAGGCTTTGAGCAATTGGGCGGCACATCCACACACATCTTAGTCACAGCGCATTTCTTAAATTTATTACAATTATAGCTTATTCATATTTATTTACAGCTCACACACAATCATATCCTTATAAAATTATACAAACAATTAGTGCAGATACATTCTAACAATCAACAATTAAATGTGCATTAGGAATTGCCATGTGAATCAGATTTTCATTATATATTAACAATTTCATTAAGGTTTCGAAGTGGCTTGAATGTATTACAAAAATATTTTTACTGAAGTCTTTGTGTCTTACACATTATATAACAATTAATGTTTATAAAGATCGGTTATCATGTTCAGATAAATTTGAAATATTTAAAGGTAAAATATTTAATCTATTGTGTACTTGAAGTTTGTCTTCTGTTTTCGTAGGATCCAAATCTGAGTCTTCTTTGAGTAATTCCCAAAGGTTATTTTTATCTAATATTTCATAACCACCTCTATTTTCTGGTGCAATGTCTGATTTTGGTGTACCCGAAAGGGTTTTAGAGGTCTCAGATATTGGTGTCGGTGGTATTTTATGTATTTCTTTATTTATCGACTTCAAAGGTTTTGATATATATTTATCTGAAACTGCTTTCTTTTTAGTTTTATTAAAAGTAACATCTGGGGTCGTAGTTGCATTCCTGTCTAAAGGTTTTGTGACATTTTCACTTGAAAGGATGGTAGGTTTCTTGATTTGGGTAATGGGTTTCGGTTTTTTAGTTCTATAGTGCATTGTTTTAATGTTGTTATTTGTAATAGCAGTGATTGTGTGACCTACAGTGGATGTTTCTAAATGAGGCAAGTGAAGCGTTTCTTTCGTTTGATTTTGGGCCGTTTCACTATGTTCCTTCAAATCAATTTTATCAATTACTGTTATATTTGAATGATAAAATTTCTTATCAGTTCGGATGATGGTATCATTTGATTTAGGTTTTTCTTGCAGTTTATCTTTTTCCTTCACTTTTTCTATATTTTCTGTTACTATACCTGCAGTGATATCTTTAACTTTCAAAAAAAACTTCTCATGTTTATCACCGTAAGTGGCTTTCAGTGTACCTTTTCTCCTTGGAAGAGGTTTCTTCTTTATGTCTTCTTTCTTAAGCAAAGCTTTATCCAACACTGATTTTTGAACGATTAGTTCTCCATTAATTTTTGGTTCAATCGGTGTTATATTATTATTGATGTCCTGAACATCAGACTTATTCGTAAATGTTACAGTGGGTACTATTATTGGATCATCAATCCTTCGGAATTCAGTCTTTGCATTCTTATTTACAGGATTATCAGGTGTCGTTGATTCTTGTGGTGTTGTTGCTTCTTGTGAATAAGTTGTAGGCTTATCAGTAGTAGATATAATTTCAGTAGTTGTTTGTTCTTCTGTTTTAGTTATTGTACTTTCCGTTACGACTGAAGTATTGATTTCTTCCATTTTGGTAGTAGCCTCATGTTTACCTTCATCATGTTTTCTAAATTCATAATCTCTGCTACAAATACGACCACATTCACAAATGTTGTCTATGTTTGCGTTGGTTTTAAGACTTGCAAGTTCAGTTTTGTCAAACCAGGTGATGAAGTCATCATCTGTAATTCCTTTGAGTAATGGGCTTCCAGGTCGAGCATGGAAGAATGTCTCAACTGCCAAGTCAGGTCTCGTTGAAGGATAAATCTTAGCAAAAGCTGGACGTAAGCTGGTGATGACGAATTTAGATCTTGCTTCATAGGTCACGCAGACAGGACATGTTGAGCTTATCTGAAAGATTGAAAATTAATTCTATTATTTTATATATTTCCGGACATTAGAATTTAAAACCGTTGTTTTAAAGCCTTATAAAATTGAAGAATATCGAGACAAAAACTTACATTAGCAAAAACGAACCAAACAGATTCACCCCTAGATCCATAATGGAGATCTGCAAAAGTGGCTCCATCTAGAACTACAGGATTGACTGAATGCAGCTCGTAGCCGGAAAATAGTGATGATTCCAGCCGTACGATACCTGATCGTTCTTTGCCTTTCCATCTGAAAAAAAATTGAAGAACTGAGTATTATTCATAGTTAACAAATCTAAATGGAAAAAGTTCACAAGTTATTAATGTTACTAAGCACGTATTACAGCTGAGTTAAATGTATGTCACAGTCTTGCTATTGATGATAAAATTATTAATGCCAAACTCCGAATATCCGCAATATTTTTTTTGTACGTATTGAAGTCATCTGTAAACTTAAGACTAATAAAACTAGGTACCTAAGCACTAGAACAGAATACGTTTTCAAGGAATCATAAAACTAATATTTTTCTCCAGTAATTAAACTTTTTGGTGGTGTTTGTCCATTCAAGCTAAATGGAATCAAATCCTTACAACTTACTTGAAGCAAGTCTTGATGATCAAAGTAGGAAGATTGCCCTGCAGATCTTCGATAGTGCTTCTCTCTGGGCGAATTTCTTCAATTATTGCAGCCTGGATATTCAGTAAAGCATTCTCTGGTTTTGGTGTGTATGTTGAATAAGTAATGGTGCCCTGGAAATAATAAATGACGTTAAGACTATTTTGAGAAATAATATTATACTTTACGAAACATTGTTCAGATATTCAGGAATTTAAATTCCATCCTTAATTAAGGTCCATATTCTAGAAGGTCAATCAATGCAAGTAAAGTTTGATTCGAGATCAAAAAATAATCATTTGTAACCTGCACCAATGACATTAGGTTTATTTTCGATGAACTCAATATATTTATTGAGACTTGATCAGAGTTTTGTTCTCGTTCTATAATTCCGGCCTAAGAAAGAAACATCCGCATACATAAGTACAAATTTTGTAAAATCAATCTAGTGAAGTCCTCGAACACTTAAATTTTATACGTGAAGTATTAGTACAAACCTGTACAGTAGCGCATCCAGCCCCAGTAGCGTACACGAACACTTTAGTGGGTAATCCAGGCAGTTGCAGTGGCCTTGGAGGAGTCTTGGCTCTTAGTTCCAAAGTGTCGGTTAGTTCCATGCCAGCTGTTGCTAGTGATACAGTTAGTGCTCGATGTCTGGAATAAGAAAGGAACTTCTTATTTGGAGGAATGTAAATGGGTTATGAAACAAAGTCTGGCGAAACCTTGGTTTTAAATATATTAGTCACTTTCAAATTTCATAATAACAGAAATGGGCTATCTTAAAACCTTTATTTGACGAAACTTGCTTGAACATCACATGTAATATTAAGTTTCAGTCCCAATAGTGCATAATACCTATCATGAGCCAAGGCAGCGTACTGTGCCGCAGCCTTGGTGGCGGAGTACGCGAGGCTGGGGTGCCGCTGCAGCGTGGAGGCGCGGTAGTAGAGGAAGCGCGCGGCCGCCTTACCTATCATGAGCCAAGGCAGCGTACTGTGCCGCAGCCTTGGTGGCGGAGTACGCGAGGCTGGGGTGCCGCTGCAGCGTGGAGGCGCGGTAGTAGAGGAAGCGCGCGGCCGCCTTACCTATCATGAGCCAAGGCAGCGTACTGTGCCGCAGCCTTGGTGGCGGAGTACGCGAGGCTGGGGTGCCGCTGCAGCGTGGAGGCGCGGTAGTAGAGGAAGCGCGCGGCCGCCTTACCTATCATGAGCCAAGGCAGCGTACTGTGCCGCAGCCTTGGTGGCGGAGTACGCGAGGCTGGGGTGCCGCTGCAGCGTGGAGGCGCGGTAGTAGAGGAAGCGCGCGGCCGCCTTACCTATCATGAGCCAAGGCAGCGTACTGTGCCGCAGCCTTGGTGGCGGAGTACGCGAGGCTGGGGTGCCGCTGCAGCGTGGAGGCGCGGTAGTAGAGGAAGCGCGCGGCCGCCTTACCTATCATGAGCCAAGGCAGCGTACTGTGCCGCAGCCTTGGTGGCGGAGTACGCGAGGCTGGGGTGCCGCTGCAGCGTGGAGGCGCGGTAGTAGAGGAAGCGCGCGGCCGCCTTACCTATCATGAGCCAAGGCAGCGTACTGTGCCGCAGCCTTGGTGGCGGAGTACGCGAGGCTGGGGTGCCGCTGCAGCGTGGAGGCGCGGTAGTAGAGGAAGCGCGCGGCCGCCTTACCTATCATGAGCCAAGGCAGCGTACTGTGCCGCAGCCTTGGTGGCGGAGTACGCGAGGCTGGGGTGCCGCTGCAGCGTGGAGGCGCGGTAGTAGAGGAAGCGCGCGGCCGCCTTACCTATCATGAGCCAAGGCAGCGTACTGTGCCGCAGCCTTGGTGGCGGAGTACGCGAGGCTGGGGTGCCGCTGCAGCGTGGAGGCGCGGTAGTAGAGGAAGCGCGCGGCCGCCTTACCTATCATGAGCCAAGGCAGCGTACTGTGCCGCAGCCTTGGTGGCGGAGTACGCGAGGCTGGGGTGCCGCTGCAGCGTGGAGGCGCGGTAGTAGAGGAAGCGCGCGGCCGCCTTACCTATCATGAGCCAAGGCAGCGTACTGTGCCGCAGCCTTGGTGGCGGAGTACGCGAGGCTGGGGTGCCGCTGCAGCGTGGAGGCGCGGTAGTAGAGGAAGCGCGCGGCCGCCTTACCTATCATGAGCCAAGGCAGCGTACTGTGCCGCAGCCTTGGTGGCGGAGTACGCGAGGCTGGGGTGCCGCTGCAGCGTGGAGGCGCGGTAGTAGAGGAAGCGCGCGGCCGCCTTACCTATCATGAGCCAAGGCAGCGTACTGTGCCGCAGCCTTGGTGGCGGAGTACGCGAGGCTGGGGTGCCGCTGCAGCGTGGAGGCGCGGTAGTAGAGGAAGCGCGCGGCCGCCTTACCTATCATGAGCCAAGGCAGCGTACTGTGCCGCAGCCTTGGTGGCGGAGTACGCGAGGCTGGGGTGCCGCTGCAGCGTGGAGGCGCGGTAGTAGAGGAAGCGCGCGGCCGCCTTACCTATCATGAGCCAAGGCAGCGTACTGTGCCGCAGCCTTGGTGGCGGAGTACGCGAGGCTGGGGTGCCGCTGCAGCGTGGAGGCGCGGTAGTAGAGGAAGCGCGCGGCCGCCTTACCTATCATGAGCCAAGGCAGCGTACTGTGCCGCAGCCTTGGTGGCGGAGTACGCGAGGCTGGGGTGCCGCTGCAGCGTGGAGGCGCGGTAGTAGAGGAAGCGCGCGGCCGCCTTACCTATCATGAGCCAAGGCAGCGTACTGTGCCGCAGCCTTGGTGGCGGAGTACGCGAGGCTGGGGTGCCGCTGCAGCGTGGAGGCGCGGTAGTAGAGGAAGCGCGCGGCCGCCTTACCTATCATGAGCCAAGGCAGCGTACTGTGCCGCAGCCTTGGTGGCGGAGTACGCGAGGCTGGGGTGCCGCTGCAGCGTGGAGGCGCGGTAGTAGAGGAAGCGCGCGGCCGCCTTACCTATCATGAGCCAAGGCAGCGTACTGTGCCGCAGCCTTGGTGGCGGAGTACGCGAGGCTGGGGTGCCGCTGCAGCGTGGAGGCGCGGTAGTAGAGGAAGCGCGCGGCCGCCTTACCTATCATGAGCCAAGGCAGCGTACTGTGCCGCAGCCTTGGTGGCGGAGTACGCGAGGCTGGGGTGCCGCTGCAGCGTGGAGGCGCGGTAGTAGAGGAAGCGCGCGGCCGCCTTACCTATCATGAGCCAAGGCAGCGTACTGTGCCGCAGCCTTGGTGGCGGAGTACGCGAGGCTGGGGTGCCGCTGCAGCGTGGAGGCGCGGTAGTAGAGGAAGCGCGCGGCCGCCTTACCTATCATGAGCCAAGGCAGCGTACTGTGCCGCAGCCTTGGTGGCGGAGTACGCGAGGCTGGGGTGCCGCTGCAGCGTGGAGGCGCGGTAGTAGAGGAAGCGCGCGGCCGCCTCGCCCTCGGCCAGCGCGCCGCGCGCACACGCCGCCAGCAGCACGCGTACTCCGGCCACGTATTGTTCCATTGTTACTGCTTCTGTTGTGTCACATATTTATGTCAATGTGTGAGATGTTCGATGATTCCAAATTCAAAATTACAATTAACTCGAAAAGAGACCTTTTGTTGCTAGTGCAGGCGCTGTTCTAAGTAATGAGTATGCGAAAATGTGAGGACCGAATTCCACCAGTGTTTTTGGTGGAACTAAAATTCCATTAAAACATTTCATGTAAAATTGGTTACCAAGATTTACAAGCTCATATCACTTTTACTGTTAAAAAGTTATAAGATCTTATGAAAACCCAAGCCCCTAACTCCACAAGGCCTAGCTCTACAAGCCTTTCTCTACAAACCCTACCTTTTCCTTTAAACCATGTTTTGTAATAAGGTGCTACATCTTTATCAAAAACTATTCCTGGCTGCGGCCGTCGAACAGACACTCCCATGCACTAATAGTAAGAACTTAAAGTCACTGGTCATGCAATAGTTCAATGAAACAGACAAGCCATTTTTTTTTTACCAAGAATAGTTGGTAGGATTTTTGTTTTAAAATCATTGAATAACCTATCATCAAGTTCATCATTAGAATAAACTATAAAATTATGACTGAATCATCATTTAAATGCCTTCGTAGCATGTAATTTACTTTACAAATTAGTGGAAGGGGTAAGAAAAAATGGGTAAAAAAAATTACCAGCAAGATCCATATTATTATTAATTTCTGATCTATTCTCGGTTCTCACATTTTGCATTCTCACTTCCTTCTAGAGCGCCGCTATGCCTCAAACCAGAATGAAA